>CM035326.1:7730089-10130089 GCA_020226265.1 Prunus mira | reverse complement strand
TTTAATTATAATTTTTTTTAATATGAAAAAGTGTGAATTTACCATATTATCTTCATTTAATTAATAATTTCAATTTTTAATGTTTGCATTAACCAAGGGCATTTTCTAGTATTTTGAATGTTTCACCGTTCTCTGCCTTTTGCTTTATATATATAGATAGATAACTTGCCACCTCACTGTTTAATTCCTTGTAGCAATGTTGACTCTAAATTGAATTTCTCATAAATTAATTTTCTTAGTTGGCGTCTGTGTAACACTATTCCTTCCTAGTGTCCAACTCAGGAAAGTCACGACTTCACTACTACAAAAAGTGAAAAAGACGACCAGAAAACAACGACGGTCTAAGTGAAAACCGTCGTGGTTTTTAAAAAGACGACGGTTCTAAAAACACCGTCGTGTAATACAACCTTAGACAACTAAAAATGGAGATTCAAATGGCTGTTCAAAAACAACGACGTACCTAATTAAAAAACCGACGTCTATTTGAAACAGATTTCCGCAGTGTAAAATCAAAGCCAACAAATAACGGCAGAAGTTATGAATCGACCGACGTAGAAAGTGAAGACGACGATTTCAATAAAAGCCGCCGTTTTTACTCATAACATAACACGACGAGGTTTTCGTATAAGACGCCGTATAATTACAAACAAATCCACGGCTTTAAAATACAAAATATCGCCGTATTAAATTAATGTACAACGAAGGAACATATAAATATATCGACGTCATTCTAGTATAGTTGTACGACGTTATCTTTAAATCGTACTATAAAATTTAACGTCGTATTTATTCATTTTATACGTCGTACCTTTAATTTAAACCGTCGTCTTAATAAGAATTTTTGTTGACAATTTTTTCCTTTATTTTCTTATCCTACGTCGGTAGATCTACTTAATGACAAGAATTGAAATCTGTCATCCAAAAAAGAAACTTTACATATTCCAGAACATTAATTTCCTTCATTTTAAATTTCCTCCGAAAAAAAAACTCTATTTATAAGGCACTGTAATTGAAAAATAAACTGAAAGGTCATGGGAAAAAAATTTCTATTCATAATTTAAAAATTCAAATCCACGTCGGTTATATTAAACCTAACGACGTTAAATGAAAAGATTCCACGTCGCAAAACAAATATTGCGTCGTGTTATAACAGTTTCAGTTTCTTTAACAGTTTGGTCCTTTATCTTTCTGCAGGACTTGTATAGTTCAAAGCATTGACTTGTATAGTTCAAAGTATAGTTCAAAGCACTGATTCGATTGCTCATGCTTTATCGCATTCTGAAGCCATTTCTATTCTTTATCGCATTCTTGAAACCCATCATCTTCTTCTTCTGAAGCTCTACGGATAAAGGAAGAGGCTATATCACAAATCTGACGGATCTTCTTAGCCAAGAAAATCAAGCAGAGGATCAGGCACATCTGATCTTCAGATTTCCCTGAGAAGCGAACTTTCCTTCGACAGCGAGTGGAGGCCAGGCTTGCATCTCTTTTGATGGAAAGCAAGGAGTATTCAGAAGCACTAAGTGTCCTATCAGGCTTGATCAAGGAAGCGAGTAAGCTCAATTTCTCTTTGAGAAAGACATCCAAATTATTGTCTTTGAGATGTGAGAGACAGTGTCTCTGAGAGAGGAAGAACTTGGAACCCTACATGTAAACCAAAAATGAATGAAAGCGACAAATTTATAGAATAAATTTTTAAAACCAACGGCGGTCCTTACAAAAAAACCGCCGTTTAAATTGTAAAATCAACGTCGGTATGACCGACGTATATTACAAAAATCCACGTCGGTAAATTAATAAAACCGACGTGTTAAATGATCTACCATGACGCGAGTTATTACTTATTACTTTAATTTTTGAGTTTACTACGACGGTACCTACAACATTACTGTCGTACTTATTTACCACGTCCGTAGTTAAATGTACCGTCGTATTTTGTAATTTATACGTCGTAGTTATATGTAACCGCCGTATTATTTTTTTGAAATGGTTTTATATGTAAGCAACTTTTCGTCTACCTGACTTACACATGCACTGTTTCCAACCCGATTAAAATTTCAATCTTCCAGAGAAAACTTTTAGACTTTTTTCCTTGTCAGAGCACTGTCAGAGTATCTCATCGTCTTCCTCTCGTCTTGTTCGTCGTCTCTGAACTTAAACATCGATCGTCTTCCTCTTGCTTTCATTGCACGCAAAAGGTAAGCTTTCATTTTCACTATTTTGGTTGCTGTTTTGCATGCTCATACGTTTTTTGTTTGAAAAATCTTTTTACCTTTTTTCTGGCCAAAATCATTTTACTTCTTTCCAAGTTCGATAAAATTTACAGACAAAGAGGGAAAGTTTCCAACTTTGAAGACAACTACCTCAACTAAATAAGACGACGGTAGCTTCTTATTCACGTGGTTAAATATGTAGACCACGACGGTTCGTCAGTCGTTCTAGCGTCGTCTGAAAATTGACAAAGTTGTTTTTAAAATTATAGTCTTTTTTTTATTTGCTTGTTTAATTGCAGGTTTGATTTCTCTGAACAATGGTTTTTGTTTTTCCCTAATTTGATAAAATATAAAGAAAAAAAATTAGGGTTGGTATCTAATACAGACGGCAGTATCTTATTGTTTTACGTCGTGTGAATGTTAATACCACGACGTCATATTAAAATGCCGTCGTCTATATAAGATTCAAAAACTTTCTTTCTTGGCCTTGTATTTTATCAAATTAGAAAACAAAAACCATGGTTCAGAAAAATCAAATCTGCAATCAAACATTCACAGAGAAAGAAAGAAGGGTTTTGGATCCTTATATAGACGACGGTATATTACTACTGACGTCGTGTGAACATCAATACCACGACGTTATATAAATATTCCGTCGTTTATAGTTAATTATCACGTCGTTTATAGTTAATTATTTCGTCGTTGTTTAATTACCTTGGTTTTAAACATTTATTACGTCTGATATTATTTCATTGCGTCGTTTAAAATCATATCATACGTCGTATTTTATTAATAACCGTCGTTTGTTCTTAATCTTTTCTTGAAATATTTTCACTTGCAGTTTTGTCTGTAAAAATGGTTTCTCACCAAGACCAAAGTAAGGATTCTGGCTCCAAGAAAAATGGAGGTAAGGACCTTGGAATGGTACCTCCTCAAGAGAAGTCTTCGAAGATTATGAAGTCTTCGAAGAAGATGAAGTTTGCTTCATCATCTGCTGATACAGAACCTACCAGCGCGACAACAATCTCTGATGATTCAAAGGCTGGTCGAGGTATGAGCACAATGCCTCGTGTTGTGAAGAGAAAACTTCAGAAACTGAGGCCAATTATTGAGTACAATAAAAGGGGAAAGGAATTGGCCAAGCACATATTGAGATGCAGTCCTATATTGGTGTGTTGGCACGCTCCAGAGTTCCACTTGTGGACTTGAAATGGGCTCAAATCCCAAGGATATAAAGGAGCAGATTTGGGAAGCAGTTGACATTGCCTTTGTGGTAGGTCAAGGGGGCAAGAACTCTGTCTTAGCTTCTGCTGCCAAGAAATGGAAGGATTTCAAGTCTACACTAACGAGGCATTATATCCTTCCATACACCAATGACAGGGAGAGATTAAGCCAACCCCCTGAAACATATAAATTCATTGAGAAAGCACAATGGGATGCCTTTGTAGCTTCAAGGTTATCCAAAGATTTTGAGTCTATGCATTCTCAACATGCACAGATTAGGGAGAAACTCGAGTACAATCATCGATTGTCTCGAAAAGGATATGCCGGTTTGGAGGATCAATTAGAGGAAACCATGCCTGGGGTAGAAATTGATCGATCTACCTTATGGAAGAGAGCTAGACAGGACAAACATGGTAACATCCCTGATCCAAAGGTGGCAGAGAAAGCAAAATTAATTGTAAGCCTACTCACTCTGTTTTAAATTTTTATTAAACTGTGAATAATTCTTATTACGTCTTATGTTATATTTTGCGTCGTGTGAATGATATTACCACGTCGACATATTTTAAAAAACGTCGTTAAATGTCTAAATAGGAATCACAACTCTGTTTTCTGTAATTATAGCATAAGATGTCGGTGGTTCATTTTCGCGTCGTCTGTATAAAATTACTACGTCGAAATGTTTTAAACAACGTCGTTAAAGGTGTGAAAATTGAATCATCCCTCTGTTGTCTGTAAATAAAGCATCAGACGTCGGTGGTTTATTAATTTCGTCGTTTTAAAAAACTAACCACGTCGGTATAACTACGGTCGTGATAAATTATAATAACGTCGATTTATATGTTATTGCGTCGTGTGAAATTATATAATACGTCGTTTGTATATAAATAACCGTCGTGTGTTTTTGTTCTTACTTTGTTATATATCTTTGTTTTAGGATGATTTGCAAAAACAAGTCTCGGAAGGCAAAGTCAATGTTTCTGGCAGCAATGATGTGCTGACCATGGCTTTGGGCCCCGAGCATCCAGGCAGACTCAGAGGAGTAGGTTCTGGGATCTCACCAAGGCAATATTTCAATTTACCCAAACAACAGAGAGTGAGCTTTGACGACCGTTTGAAGGACAGTTTAAGAGTTCTCCTTCAAGAAGAGACTAAAAAGATGGAGGCTAAGGCAAGGGAAGAGGCTTTAAGGATGGAGGCTAGAACGAAACAATTGGTAGAGGCTGAGAGGGAGCATTTCCTGAGTCAGCTTTCCAATTAATTCCCAATTTTGATCCAACCATGCTTAAACCCAGAATTAGCCAAAGTCCCAAAAATCCAATGTCTGACAAAGCAAGCTGCTCTGGAGGTGATGTGAGATCCCAGCATTTTGAGGATGATACGGCCAAAAATGGGAAACATCAGGAAGAAAAGGTAACATATCTGAACTTTGAATTCTCTGTTTTTTTAAAAACCATTAGACGTCGTTATTATTAATAAGACCGTCGTTTGAAATACATACCACGACGATTTTAAAAATAAACCGTCGTTTGTATTTCAATACCACGTCGTATTTAGTTTACTTTTTTTTAAACGCCATTAAACGTCGTTATTTTTAAAACTTTGTGGTTTTTAGACGACGGAGTTAATCATTCCCGACGTCATAGATGAAGAGAATAAAGAAGAAAAACAAGATGAAAAGGAGAAGGAAGATGACGACCAGGTATGTTCATATAACTTTGCCTTTTTTATTTGTTTTTCAAAATTCCAGACGTCGATATTTTTCTTTAAACCGTCGTTTGTTTACAACTTAGACGGCGGAATGTTTTTCTAAGACGTAATAAATTATTCACCACGACGGTTTTCTCACCGTCGTTTAAATTTTTTTCAGACGACGTTTTATTCCTTAAACCGTCGTTTTTATTGAATTACCACGTAATTTTTTTTATTTCTTTAAACAGGTTATTAAAGGTGTTGATTATTCAAATATGGAGGCGCCATCTTCTTTAAAATCCCTTTGTCGTTATGTGGAAACGACACTCGTGCCTCAGGATAAGACCCTGCACTTTACAATTGATAAGGAGGTCTTTGGTCTAGAGCGCGATACCTTCCTCCTGCCTGAAGATATTACACAATTTGCAGGCATGGAAGAAATAGGAGCCACTATCATTGCTGTATATATGAGGTTTGTCATTCTAAAATAATACGTCGTTGTTTTATTTATTGCGTCGTCTTAACAAACTAACCACGTCGTTAGTATGTACCGTCGTGATAAATATATTATAAAATTTTCGACGTTTTATAGAGCGCGCGCTCTAAAAATTTTCGCGCGCCCTAAATTTTTTTATATTTGGCTCTTATTCTTATACTTCTAACCCTGAACCCTAAAATTTTCAGATTTCGCGCAACATAACATTTCGCTCTCTCACTTCTGCTCTAATTAAAAGTTGCACTCTCCAGGCTCCGTCGAATCTGTGAGCTCGTCCAACCTGTAAGTACAAACCCTATCTTCCCCTTGTAAATTCATTGAATGATATTAGGTTGTTTTGTTAAAGGGTTTTAGGTATATGCTTTGCGATCTGTTAATAATGTGCTTATAGGTATGGGTTCATGGATTTTCTGTTTAATGGGTTCATGGATTTTCTGTTGAATGGGTTCATGGATTACATTATCTGTTATGTTGAATTGGGAATGGATTTAATTTTGTCGGATCTTTTAATCACCCTATGTTATGTTGAATTGGGAATGGATTTATTGTTTTCATGCTTGGTTTCATGTATATGTTGGTTTCTTGCTTGGTTTCATATATATGTTGTGTTCTTAATGGGTTTTGGGTTCTTGAAAATAACCTGAGACACGACGCCTTTTTAGGCGTACGACGACGATTACACGACGGTTTCTTTAACTACCGTCGTTGTATTACTTATACACGACGGTTTTTTTCATAAACCGTCGTTTGTATTACTTATATTAGACGACGTCTGTTGAAAATCCGTCGTCTATATATGCCAAATACGTCTGTTTTTGTTTAAAACCCGTCGTCTCTGTTGTGTATTACTTGCTATTAGATCTTTGTATAATCTGCTATAGTGATGGTCATTGCCTGTATTTTCACTTTATTATAGATAATAGGTTATAGTGTCGGAGATGGATAAGTCATGGATGCACTCGGATAGAAGATCGAAGGCATATGAGTTTGGGGTGGAAGCATTTTTGAACTTTGCTGTAGAAAATCTTCTAACTACAACACATATCCGTTGTCCATGTGTTAAATGTGTTAATTTGAAGTTGTTTGGGGTTGGAATTATAAGGGATCACTTATACTTTAATGGAATTGACCAAAGCTATAAGAATTGGACATTTCACGGAGAACCTTGGGAAGCAACTACTAATGCTAGTAGAAATGTTGAAGAAGATGATGGCCATAGTAGGTACAGTTTTGTGTCTGAAGAAATTGATATGGATGATAATGATTTTGGTGATTTTGGTTCCGATCCGTATGAGTTTGCCAATGTGATTGGGGATGAAGATCAACCAGTGTACCCTGGTTATAGAAAGTACACGAAGTTATCGGCATTAGTGAAGTTGTATAATTTGAAGGCTAAACATGGGATGAGTGATGTCTGTTTTACAGAATTATTGATACTTCAAGGCGATTTGCTTCCCGAAGGAAATACAATACCAACCTCTATGTATGAGGCTAAAAAGGCTTTGTGTGCATTGGGGCTGAGTTATGAGAAAATGCACGCATGCCCCAATGATTGCATCTTGTATAGGAAGGAGTATGAGGATTCAACTAATTGTCCTACTTGTGGTATCTCAAGGTGGAAGGAAGGCAAAGATTCAATCTTGAAAGAGGGTGTGCCAGCGAAGGTGGTGTGGTATTTTCCTCCAATTCCAAGGTTTAAAAGGATGTTTCGATCACATGAGACAGCTAAGAGTTTGACTTGGCATGCTGCTAGAAAATCAATTGACGGTCAGATGTCTCATCCGGCGGATTCCCCGTCTTGGAAACTTCTTGATGATAAATGGCCTGAGTTTGGTAATGAGCCGAGAAACTTGAGATTGGCTCTTTCATCTGATGGATTCAATCCCCACAGTTCTCTAAGTAGCAGATATAGTTGTTGGCCGGTTATCTTAGTTACATATAATCTCCCTCCATGGCTGTGCATGAAACGAAAGTTCATGATGTTAACCTTATTGATTTCCGGTCCTAAACAACCCGGAAATGATATAGACGTCTACTTGGAGCCTTTGATTGATGATTTAAAATCTTTGTGGGATGGGATTAGAGGAGTGTATGATGCACATAATGGAGAATACTTTACACTCAGAGCTGCATTAATGTGGACAATTAATGATTTCCCCGCCTATGGAAACTTATCTGGTTGTGTTGTTAAAGGATATAAAGCTTGTCCAATATGCGGCGATGATACACCTAGTCACAGGTTGAAAAATGGCCACAAAATTTGTTACATTGGGCATAGAAAATGGTTACCAATCAATCATCCATATAGGAGGCAACGTGCAGCTTTTAATGGGAAACCTGAATATGGCATACCTCCCGAGCCATTAACCGGAGAAGAAGTGCTGCATATGGTTGAAAATGGTGACAGAGTTTGTTGGAAGAAGAAATCAATATTCTTTGATCTCGAGTATTGGAAATACCTTCCTGTGAGACATGCCCTAGATGTTATGCACATTGAGAAGAATGTTTGCGATAGTATCATTGGTACATTGCTGGAGATCCCTGGAAAAAATAAAGATGGGATTGCTGCTCGATTAGATTTATTGAACATGGGGGTCAAAACTGATTTGCAACCCGAGTATGGAGAAAGACGTACTCGTTTGCCTCCTGGGCCTTGGAATTTGTCAAGAGCAGAGAAGAGAGAGGTTTGCAATTCTTTCTATGGTATGAAGGTCCCTGAAGGTTATTCTTCAAATATTAAAAATCTTGTATCTTTGCAAGATTCAAGACTTCTTGGCCTTAAATCACATGATTGTCATACCTTAATGCAACAATTGCTCCCTGTGGCAATTCGTTCTGTTTTGGAGAAGCCTGCAAGGTATGCAATAACTCGTTTGTGCTTCTTCTTCAATGCTATATGTGCAAACACTGTTGATGTTTCCAAGCTAGATAAGTTGGAAGAAGATGTAGTAGTTACTCTGTGTTTGCTTGAGAAGTACTTTCCCCCTTCATTCTTTGATATCATGGTTCATCTAGTAGTACATCTTGTCAGAGAAGTTCGTCTATGTGGGCCAGTATATTTTAGGTGGATGTATCCGTTTGAAAGATATATGAAAGTGCTGAAGGGGTATGTTCAGAATCGTACTCGTCCCGAAGGTTGCATTGCTGAGCGGTATATAGCTGAAGAAGCAGTAGAGTTTTGTACTCAGCATTTATCTGATGTTAGTACAGTTGGAGTGCCTTCAAGCCAAAAGATGGGAGTTTCAAAGCCATTATCAGGTTGCACAGTGAGCGTAGTTGATCAGGACCTGTTGAATCAAGCACATCTATATGTCTTGGAGAATACGGAGGAAGTCCTACCTTATATCGAGTACGTATGAGTTTTATTCTTTAAGTTTCCATTTTAAATTATTTCTTATGTTTATCTTCTATATTTGGGACCGTAATGCTTGAATTTTTCGTGTCATGTAGGCAACATATGATCCACATCAAGACTGCTTATCCAAAATTTAGAAAGAGAACAAAGTGGCTGCAGGATAAGCACAATAGCACTTTCATTCAATGGCTACGCTTCAAGGTATATGTTGTTGAATAACATATTTCTCTTTTAATTTCTTCTTATTTATATGTTAGATTGAATTAAGATATGATTAATTTGCAGGTTCAAAGTGAACTTGAGGAAGACAATCATGGCGTATCAGAAAATTTAAGGTGGCTAGCAGCTGGTCCAAACATGTCAGTGCCATTATATAGGAGCTATCTTATTAAAGGTATTAAATTCAATATCAAGGCACAAGATGATGTGCGGACAACTCAAAATAGTGGAGTTTATTTACTTGCACATACCATGCAAGTTGCTAGTGCCAAGGATAAAAACCCAATTCTCTCAAATATGGGTTTCTATGGTGTCATTCAAGAAATTTGGGACCTTGACTACCAAAAGTTTACAATCCCAGTCTTTAGGTGTGATTGGATAGATAGTTCTGGTCTTGTAGTCGACGAACTTGGATTTACCCTTGTAGATTTGAGTAAAATTGGACATAGGAATGACCAATTTGTTTTGGCTTCTCAAGTCAAACAAATATTTTTTGTTGACGACCCGATGCATCGTGGTTGGTCGGTAGTGTTATCAATGCCTAATAGAGAATATAATGATGTTATTGGTGATGAAGTCTTAGGTGATGTGATAATTGAGTGTGAGCCATTTACTAGAGGGATGCCAAATGTTGACACATTTGATGAACTGGTGGGTGAGTTAGGTGGTCAAAATATTCGAGATGGGTGTGAAGATATATGGATTGAATGATGCTTATGTAATTGGCAGTGTATGACATTAATTTTGTAATATATTGTAATGTGATTTCTTCACTTTCTACGTTCAAATAAAACACGACGTTATTGTGAACCAGTTATTCAGCATATTTACCGACGTCTTAAAGCAACGTAACAATGAAGAACCACGACGCTAATGTGAAGCAATTATTCAGGATATCACGTCGGGGAAGGATTAAGAACCGCCATGTAATTCAAAATAACACGACTCCAATCCCATAATACCGACGTCTCAAAAACGAGATATATAATCTGAACGTTAAAAAATACGACGTCATTATACATTTTCCACGTCGCAAGTTCTTTTATAAACGAAGAGGAACGAAATGAATTCCGACGGTAATTCATTATAACCGCCGTCTAATATCAATTAAACGACGTTATTTGTAATACGGCTCTCATCATAATCAACGCCGTCTATATGTTCTGTAATACGGCTCTCATTTATTTGGAACCGACGTTGTTTAGAAGTTCAACGTCGTCTATATTAATAAGTGCGTCGTGAGTAATGAATACATATAAATACAACGTCGACTATATACATGCCACCGACGTTGTTTCGAATTTCAACGTCAACTATATAAATACATACGTCGTAAATAATGAAACTGACAACTATTTCCACGTCATCTTTTTTAGAAAAATCGAAGTGGAAAATTTATTTCACGACGGTTGTTTGTAAATATGAAACGTAGTAGATTTCAATAACGTCGTCTTCTCATGTATTTAAAGACGTCATATTTTTTCTTGTCGTGAAAATTATATTTAACGGCGTAGTGTTTTAGTTATCGTCGTTGTATGTCTATCTTGCGGCCTTGTTCTTTTAATATGTGTCATATTTTTCCTTTTTAACGACGGTGATTTGTTTGAGTTGGTCGTCTATTCTCATCCTCGACTATTTTTTAGAACTTTAGCAGACTAAACACGTCTGTTTTTATTTGTTTTCGACGTTGTTTTATTTAACAACGTCTAATATTTATTGTCGTTGTTTGTTTCTGAAAATAGGACGTATAAATTTTGTAATACGACTCTCATATATTTGTAACCGACGTTGTTTAGTCGTTCAACGTCTACTCTATAAATACATACGTCGTAAGTAATGACACTGACAACTATTTCCACGTCATCTTTTATAGAAAAATCGAAGTGGAAAATTTATTTTACGACGGCTGTTTTTATATAGGCGACGTAGTAGGTGTCAATAACGTCGTCTTCTAATGTATTTAAAGACGTCATATTTGTTATTGTCGTGAAAATGATATTTAACGGCGTCTTATTTTTTTTGCGTCGTTGTATGTCTATCTTGCGGCCTTGTTTTGTTAATATGTGTCATATTTTTCCTTTTTAACGACGGTTTTTTTAGAGAGTTGGTCGTCTATTCTCATCCTTGACTGCTTTTTTAGATCTTTTTGCAGTACAAAGACGTCGTTTTGTATTTGTTGATGACGTTGTATATTTTAACAACGACGGTGATTTAGCGTCGTGGTTTATGAGGGAAAAGATGACGGTGGATTCCACGACCATTGAAAAACCGAATACACGACGGTGATTTACCGTCGTCTTTTTGCTTTTTTGTAGTAGTGCTTCTAGGACTCCTTCAGAGACTTGCGGATTAAGAAACCCTACACTCTTCTAATTTCCTAAGGCCCATATATAAACCGACGCAAATAGAAGCCGAACAGACGACCGCTCTGAACTTATGGTCAAAACCGCTCAACTTCCAATTTCAAAACATAAACAAAGAGAGCGAGCCAGCGATTGGTGCGAGGATTGGACCACTATTTCAGTTTCTACTTTACCAGGTTTTTTCTTTCTTCTTATTTCCAAGATATTCTTTCCATTATAAATTTGAGAAGGTACAGTGTTATTTATTTATTATTTTTTTTTTGTTTCGTGTCATAAATCACTTCCTTAAACTCTGCTTGATTTTTCAAACCAAAATCAGTTTAGCATATATCATTGTAACCGGTAAATATTGATGAAGGTTTTTAACAAAATCCTTAAGTTTAGGTCTTCACGTAACTTGAGAATCGTCTCTCTGATCTGAACTATCTAATTGTAATTAGGACTCAGGTCAAGGGTTAACCTGAGAATCTATGTAAATTGACCAATCATGAAGAATAATTATTAATTAATGAGGGGTTGCCTTTCATATAAGAAAGAGGGACAAATGTGGTTACTTGTTTCCTTGTTGACCTTGGAGAGAGCAGTTTACTTACTTTGCTTGGAAGTAAATGTTTTTTTTAGAACAATTTTCCTGCAGATTTTTCGAGTTTGATGATGTATTTAGTTATTACATCTTTCGTATATTTTGTTATACCTTTCTTTACCGTAGTGTGTTGCTATTTAAGTAAATAAATAATCACTTTCTGTATTCGTTAATTTTGTCTATTTTAAATTATAATGCTGATGATTATACAAAATTTTCAACCAAGTATTCTATGAGTTATGGCGTATTTTTGCAATGCTATTTTTTTAGATTAGCATGGTTGTTGTATTTGGTTAATGTTGGGTGGGTCTGTTCCTACTTTATACTTTCTATGCAGGCGTTCCTGCAATACATTTGAATCATAGTTCTTTATGGACAAAACACTTGAGAAACGAAAAGTCGGCGTTCTTCCCAACAGAAAGAGGCCGAGAGTTGATGATAACGATGGAGTAATTCATCATGTCAAGGAGGCTTTGGATGAATATCGAGAGACATTAACTAAGCTCTTGCAAAAACATGATAGTGAATCCTACCAACAAGTTTGTTGGAGGCCTCACTACTACAAAAAGTGAAAAAGACGACCAGAAAACAACGACGGTCTAAGTGAAAACCGTCGTGGTTTTTAAAAAGACGACGGTTCTAAAAACACCGTCGTGTAATACCACCTTAGACAACTAAAAAATGGAGATTCAAATGGCTGTTCAAAAACAACGACGTACCTAATTAAACAACCGACGTCTATTTGAAACAGATTTCCGCAGTGTAAAATCAAAGCCAACAAAGAACGGCAGAAGTTATGAATCGACCGACGTAGAAAGTAAAGACGACGATTTCAATAAAAGCCGCCGTTTTTACTCATTAAATAACACGACGAGGTTTTCGTATAAGACGCCGTATAATTACAAACAAATCCACGGCTTTAAAATACAAAATATCGCCGTATTAAATTAATGTACAACGACGGAAAATATAAATATATCGACGTCATTCTCGTATAGTTCTACGACGATCTTTAAATCGTACTATAAAATTTAACGTCGTATTTATTCATTTTATACGTCGTACCTTTAATTTAAACCGTCGTCTTAATAAGAATTTTTGTTAACAATTTTTTTGTTTGATTTTCTTATCCTACGTCGGTAGATATACTTAATGACAAGAATTGAAATAACCACGACGGTTTATATAGAAAACCGCCGACATAATCAGATTTTTCTGAGATCCCAAGGGTTACGAAATCTTACCAGATGGAACTCTGTTCCACATCATAATCTTAACAGATGACACAGATTTGCAATCAGAGAGACAATTTTTTGGAAGTTGATGATGTGTGTGCGTTTGTGTATCTACAAATATTATACCTAACGTCGTTGCAAATTTGCAATCAGAGAGACAATTTTCAACGACGGTTATATTATACCTAACGACGTTTAAAAAACAAATCAACGTCGCTCAACAAATATATTACGTCGTCTTAGTCTTACTTAAGACGACGAAAAACGACGACAGTAATACAAAAACAGTCGTTGTTTTTATATTCTTATTTTATTTAAATCTGTCATCCAAAAAAGAAACTTTACATATTCCAGAACATTAATTTCCTTCATTTTAAATTTCCTCCGGAAAAGAAACTCTATTTATAACGCACTGTAATTGAAAAATAAACTGAAAGATCACGGGAAAAAAAATTCTATTCATAATTTAAAAATTCAAATCCACGTCGGTTATATTAAACCTAACGACGTTAAATGAAAACATTCCACGTCGCAAAACAAATATTGTGTCGTGTTAGTTAAAAACGACGGCATAACAAAAAACCGTCGTTGTTTCAAACTGAATTAATTTAAAATTTCTTCGGGAAAGCAAAATCTATTTATAATTTCCTCGGGTTAGTAATATTGCGTCGTGTTAGTTTACAAATGCTAGAACATTAATTTCCCTCATTTTAAATTTCCTCGGGAAAGAAAAATCTATTTATCACGCTTTGTAATTGAAAACTAAAACTGAAAGAATTCGGGAAAAAAAACTCTATTTATAATTTAAAAATAAAATCCACGTCGGTTGTATTACACTTAACGACGTTTAACAAAATAATCTACGTCGGTAATTATAAATCTACCGCCATCTTACCTTAATATAGACGACGAGAAAAGACGACGGTAAAACAGAAAACCGCCGTTGTTTCAGTTTCTTTAACAGTTTGGTCCTTTATCTTTCTGCAGGACTTGTATAGTTCAAAGCATTGACAATGTCTTCATCATATCTCCCAGCAACTACTGATTCGATTGCTCATGCTTTAGAGGCCATCTGAAGCCATTTCTATTCTTTCTTGCATTCTTGAAACCCATCTTCTTCTTCTGAAGCTCTACGGATAAAGGAAGAGGCTATCACAAATCTGACGGATCTTCTTAGCCAAGAAAATCAAGCAGAGGATCAGGTACATCTGATCTTCAGATTTCCCTGAGAAGCGAACTTTCCTTCGACAGCGAGTGGAGGCCAGGCTTGCATCTCTTTTGATGGAAAGCAAGGAGTATTCAGAAGCACTAAGTGTCCTATCAGGCTTGATCAAGGAAGTGAGAAGGCTAGTTGACAAGCTTCTTCTTGTGGACATAGATTTGATGCGAGTAAGCTCAATTTCTCTTTGAGAAAGACATCCAAATTATTGTCTTTGAGATGTGAGAGACAGTGTCTCTGAGAGAGGAAGAACTTGGAACCCTAAATGTAAACCGAAAATAAATGAAAGCGACAAATTTATAGAATAAATTTTTAAAACCAACGGCGGTCCTTACAAAAAAAACCGCCGTTTAAATTGTAAAATCAACGTCGGTATGACCGACGTATATTAAAGAAATCCACGTCGGTACATTAATAAAAACGACGTGTTAAATAATCTACCATGACGCGAGTTATTACTTATGTACTTTAATTTTTGAGTTTACTACGACGGTACCTACAACACTACTGTCGTATTTATTTACCTCGTCCGAAGTTAAATGTACCGTCGTATTTTGTAATTTATACGTCGTAGTTATATGTAACCGCCGTATTATTTTTTTGGAATGGTTTTATATGTAAGCAACTTTTCGTCTACCTGACTTACACTTGCACTGTTTCCAAACCCGATTAAAAATTTCAATCTCACAGAGAAAACTTTTTCCTTGTCAGAGCACTGTCAGAGTATCTCATCATCTTCCTCTCGTCTTCTTCGTCGTCTCTGAACTTAAACATCGTCTTCCAAGAACTCTGTGTTAGGTCAAGGGGGCAAGAACTCTGTGTTAGCTTCTGCTGCCAAGAAATGGAAGGATTTCAAGTCTACACTAACGAGGCATTATATCCTTCCATACACCAATGACAGGGAGAGATTAAGCCAACCCCCTGAAACATATAAATTCATAGAGAAAGCACAATGGGATGCCTTTGTAGCTTCAAGGTTATCCAAAGATTTTGAGTCTGTGCATTCTCAACATGCACAGATTAGGGAGAAACTTGAGTACAATCATCGATTGTCTCGAAAAGGATATGCTGGTTTGGAGGATCAATTGGAGGAAACCATGCCTGGGGTAGAAATTGATCGATCTACCTTATGGAAGAGAGCTAGACAGGACAAACATGGTAACATCCCGGATCCAAAGGTGGCAGAGAAAGCAAAATTAATTGTAAGCCTACTCACTCTGTTTTAAATTTTTATTAAACTGTGAATAATTCTTATTACGTCTTATGTTATATTTTGCGTCGTGTGAATGATATTACCACGTCGAAATTTTTTAAAAAACGTCGTTAAAGGTCTAAATCAAGAATCACTACTCTGTTTTCTGTAATTATAGCATAAGATGTCGGTGGTTCATTTTCGCGTCGTTTGTATTAAATTACTACGTCGAAATGTTTTAAACAAGGTCGTTAAAGGTGTGAATATTGAATCATCTCTCTGTTATCTGTAAATAAAGCATAAGACGTCGGTGGTTTATTCATTTCGTCGTTTTAAAAAACTAACCACGTCGGTATAACTACCGTCGTGATAAATTATAATAACGTCGATTTATATGTTATTGCGTCGTGTGAAATTATATAATACGTCGTTTGCATATAAATAACCGTCGTGTGTTTTTTGTTCTTACTTTTTTATATATCTTTGTTTTAGGATGAATTGCAAAAACAAGTCTCGGAAGGCAAAGTCAATGTATCTGGCAGCAATGATGTGCTGACCATGGCTTTGGGCCCCGAGCATCCAGGCAGAGTGAGAGGTGTTGGTGCTGGGATTTCCCCAAGGCAATATTTCAATTTACCCAAACCATAGAGGATGAGCTTTGACGACCGTTTAAAGGACAGTTTAAGAGTTCTCCTTCAAGAAGAGAATAAAAGATGGAAGCTAAGGCAAGGGAAGAGGCTTTAAGGATGGAGGCTAGAACCAAACAATTGGTAGAGGCTGAGAGGGAGCATTTCCTGAGTCAGCTTTCCCAATTAATTCCCAATTTTGATCCAAGCATGCTTAAACCAAGAATTAGCCAAAGTCCCAAAAATCCAATGTCTGACAAAGCAAGCTGCTCTGGAGGTGATGTGAGATCCCTACATTTTGAGGATGATACTGCCAAAAATGGGAAACATCAGGAAGAAAAGGTAACATATCTGAACTTTGAATTCTCTGTTTTTTTAAAAACTATTAGACGTCGTTATTATTAATAAAACCGTCGTTTGAAATACATACCACGACGATTTTAAAAATAAACCGTCGTTTGTATTTCAATACCACGTCGTATTTAGTTTACTTGTTTTACACGCCATTAAACGTCGTTATTTTTAAAACTTTGTGGTTTTTAGACGACGGTGTTAGTCATTCCCGACGTAATATATAAATCCCACGACGTTTACTATTTACCATCGTTTAATAATTTAAGACGTCCATAATTCTTACATACTGTCTTGTGTTTTGTCTTACCACGACGTTTGAATTTAATTTTTTTACTTTCTTTACATTCTTTATTACTTAAAACAGAAAAATGAAGGAAATCAAGATGAAGAGAAGAATGAAGAAAAACAAGATGAAAAGGAGAAAGAAGATGAAGAAAAGCATGACGACCAGGTGTTCACATAACTTTGCCTTTTTTATTTGTTTTTCAAAATTTCAGACGTCGATATTTTTCTTTAAACCGTCGTTTGTTTACAACTTAGATGGCGGAATTTTTTTCTAAGACGTAATAAATTATTCACCACGACGGTTTTTTCACCGTCGTTTAAATTCTTTTCAGACGACGTTTTATTCCTTAAACCGTCGTTTTTATTGAATTACCACGTCATTTTTTTTATTTCTTTAAACAGGTTATTAAAGTTGTTGATTATTCAAATATGGAGGCGCCATCTTCTTTAAAATCCCTTTGTCGTTATGTGGAAACGACACTCGTGCCTTAGGATAAGACCCTGCACTTTACAATTGATAAGGAGGTGTTTGGTCGAGAACGCGATACCTTCGTCCTGCCTGAAGATATTACACAATTTGCAGGCATGGAAGAAATAGGAGCTACTGTGGTTGCTGTATATATGAGGTTTGTCATTCTAAAATAATACGTCCTTGGTTTATTTATTGCGTCGTCTTAACTAACTAACCACGTCGTTAGTATGTACCGTCGTGATAAATATATTATAACGTCGTTGTCTATTTCAGTACGTCGTGTGAAATTTTATAATACGTCGTTTTGTTATACATAACCGTCGTGTGTTTTTTTGTGCTGACTTGTTTATATTATTTTATATATTTAGGTACTTACATGATCTTTTGAAACAAGCAAATATGTGCAGTATGGTTGGCTTTATCGACCCTGCTACAGTTAGTGCCAACTCTGGGACAATAGCTGACAGATCACGACTGGTAGCAGCTCGACTTCAGAAGACTGATGGTGAACAGATTTTCATGATGCCTTACAATCCAGGGTTAGTCTCCTTAACAGGATTTTGTTTTAATGATTTTCAATAAATGATAGCGTATGAACTAACCACGTCGGTGTTTTATTTTATTGAGTCGTTTGAAACTACTAACCACGTCGGTAGTTATTTATCGTCGTGATAAATATATAATGTCGTCGATTGCTACTTTATTTCGTCGTGTGAAATATTATAATACGTCGTTTTTGTAAATAACCGTCGTTTTTATATTAATTTTGTGCAGCCGTCATTGGATCTTGCTGATTGTGAGAGCAAAGAGGGAAACCGTCTATTTTCTGGATCCTCTGCCCGGAAATCGTGTGGTCGATGAAGAGGCCAAAAACATCGTGAACAGTGCTATAAAAATATATAATTCTCACATAGCCAGAGCAGGCCGTAAAGCAGTAATTTGGAAAACTCTGTCAGGCACACCAAAGCAACCCAGCAGTGTCGAATGCGGGTATTATGTGATGCGCTTCATGAGGGACATCATCATGGATCCTTCCTTGGCGTTTGAGAAGAAGGTAAGAAGAAATTCCCTTCATACATTTTACGTCGTTTTTTGTATTATCAACGACGGTCATGTAAAATTACCGTCGTTGAATAGATATACTACGTCGGTTATGAAAAATATCGTCGTCTGTGATTGAATTTCTTTTTATTTATAAACCCTAATAGTCATTGTTTATGCAGTATGCCAAGGGAAAACAGGAAGCGCCATACCCCCAAGAAGCAATTGATGAAGTCCGGAATGAATGGGCAGAGTTTGTTTGCCTTCACTTGGAATAAGGGAATTATTGAACACTTGATATTTATGTATAATGTACAAATTTTGTCTATAATATATAATGTAAAAATTTGTTGAGGTTTTCTTAAATTAAAAAAAAAAACAAACATACAAATTGCGTAACCGACGTGTAATACTTTTCCAACGACCTAATAAAGTCAAAAACCGTCGTTTTTTGTTGTTTCGTTTTAAACAAATCCGACGTAAAAGGATATTTAGACGACGTTCTTTGAACAATTGAGTCGTTTATGGTTTACAACATCTTCAATTTCTTAAGGGTTCAGGGTAGTACTTTGTAACGAGAGCGGTTAAGTCGTGAAATATATAGTTTACGTCGGATAGTTAAATATCCGCCATGGTTTCTCATTTAAACGACGTCATTTTAACAACTTAGTCGTCTATTACAATTTACAACGTCTACAATTTATTAACACCGACGTGGTTTGTTGTTGTGATAAGAATATTTTATTATTTTTATATCAAAATATTCAAAATAAATTTAAAATAAATCAGAAAAATGCAAAGTCAACTCCTATGAAGTCATTGATATATTTTCTTCCCCCTAAACCTTGAAAAAATTCATTTTGAATAACAAAAATTTAAAATGACCATCCAAAACAAAATTGTTTTGATGAGTCATAAAATCACTTCTAGTTTTATGGTTTAGGGTTTAGAGTCTAGGGTTTAGAGATTAGGGTTGTTATTTATTGGGGTTTATTTTTAAAGTATAATTTTTGGGTAGTCTAGGGTATATATTAGGCTGTAAAACCATAAACCCTTTTATAAACTTAATTTTTTAAATTATATAATTTAGTTTTAAGGGTTTAGGGTATTAATTTTTAACGACGGTGGTTGAGTCGTGGAATACATATGTTACGTCGTGCAGTAAAATATCCGACATGGTTTATACTTTAAACGACGTCATTTTAATATGTAAGTCGTCTATTATAATTTACAACGTCTTCAATTTCTTAACCCCGACGTGGTTTTTCAGTCGTCTTTATATCAAAATATTCAAAATAAATTTAAAATTAATCCGAAAAATGAAGCATCAAAATAAACGGCGTTACGTTCAGTGTTTCCGTCGTGGAATATTACATTTACGTCGGTTCTTGTAGAACTTTCGCCATGGTTTTTCTTTCGATGTTTTAAAGAGCGCGCTCTCTAAAAATTTTCGCGCGACCTAAATTTTTTAGATTTGGCTCTTATTCTTATACTTCTAACCCTGAACCCTAAAATTTTCAGATTTCGTGCAACATAACATTTCGCTCTCTCACTTCTGCTCTAATTAAAAGTTGCACTCTCTAGGCTTCGTCGAATCTGTGAGCTCGTCCAACCTGTAAGTACAAACCCTATCTTCCCCTTGTAAATTCATTGAATGATATTAGGTTGTTTTGTTAAAGGGTTTTAGGTATATGCTTTGCGATCTGTTAATAATGTGCTTATAGGTATGGGTTCATGGATTTTCTGTTTAATGGGTTCATGGATTACATTATCTGTTATGTTGAATTGGGAATGAATTTAATTTTGTCGGATCTTTTAATCACCCTATGTTATGTTGAATTGGGAATGGATTTATTGTTTTCATGCTTGGTTTCATGTATATGTTGGTTTCTTTCTTGGTTTCATATATATGTTGTGTTCTTAATGGGTTTTGGGTTCTTGAAAATAAACTGAGACACGACGCCTTTTTAGGCATACGACGACGATTACACGACGGTTTTTTTAAACTACCGTCGTTGTATTACTTATACACGACAGTTTTTTCATAAACCGTCGTTTGTATTACTTATATTAGACGACGTTTGTTGAAAATCCGTCGTCTATATATGCCAAATACGTCTGTTTTTGTTTAAAACCCGTCGTCTCTGTTGTGTATTACTTGCTATTAGATCTTTGTATAATCTGCTATAGTGATGGTCATTGCCTGTATTTTCACTTTATTATAGATAATAGGTTGTAGTGTCGGAGATGGATAAGTCATGGATGCACTCGGATAGAAGATCGAAGGCATTTGAGTTTGGGGTGGAAGTATTTTTGAACTTTGCTGTAGAAAATCTTCTAACTACAACACATATCCGTTGTCCATGTGTTAAATGTGTTAATTTGAAGTTGTTTGGGGTTGGAATTATAAGGGATCACGTATACTTTAATGGAATTGACCAAAGCTATAAGAATTGGACATTTCACGGAGAACCTTGGGAAGCAACTACTAATGCTAGTAGAAATGTTGAAGAAGATGATGGCCATAGTAGGTATAGTTTTGTGTCTGAAGAAATTGATATGGATGATAATGATTTTGGTGATTTTGGTTCCGATCCGTATGAGTTTGCCAATGTGATTGGGGATGGAGATCAACCAGTGTACCCTGGTTGTAGAAAGTACACGAAGTTATCGGCATTAGTGAAGTTGTATAATTTGAAGGCAAAACATGGGATGAGTGATGTCTGTTTTACAGAATTATTGATACTTCAAGGCGATTTGCTTCCAGAAGGAAATACAATACCAACCTCTATGTATGAGGCTAAAAAAACTTTGTGTGCATTGGGGCTGAGTTATGAGAAAATGCACGCATGCCCCAATGATTGCATCTTGTATAGGAAGGAGTATGAGGATTCAACTAATTGTCCTACTTGTGGTATCTCAAGGTGGAAGGAAGGCAAAGATTCAATCTTGAAAGAGGGTGTGCCAGCGAAGGTGGTGTGGTATTTTCCTCCAATTCCAAGGTTTAAAAGGATGTTTCAATCACATGAGACAGCTAAGAGTTTGACTTGGCATGCTGCTAGAAAATCAATTGACGGTCAGATGTCTCATCCGGCGGTTTCCCCGTCTTGGAAACTTCTTGATGATAAATGGCCTGAGTTTGGTAATGAGCCGAGAAACTTGAGATTGGCTCTTTCATCTGATGGATTCAATCCCCACAGTTCTCTAAGTAGCAGATATAGTTGTTGGCCGGTTATCTTAGTTACATATAATCTCCCTCCATGGCTGTGCATGAAACGAAAGTTCATGATGTTAACCTTATTGATTTCCGGTCCTAAACAACCCGGAAATGATATAGACGTCTACTTGGAGCCTTTGATTGATGATTTAAAATCTTTGTGGGATGGGATTAGAGGAGTGTATGATGCACATAATGGAGAATACTTTACACTCAGAGCTGCATTAATGTGGACAATTAATGATTTCCCCGCCTATGGAAACTTATCTGGTTGTGTTGTTAAAGGATATAAAGCTTGTCCAATATGCGGCGATGATACACCTAGTCACAGGTTGAAAAATGGCCACAAAATTTGTTACATTGGGCATAGAAAATGGTTACCAATCAATCATCCATATAGGAGGCAACGTGCAGCTTTTAATGGGAAACCTGAATATGGCATACCTCCCGAGCCATTAACCGGAGAAGAAGTGCTGCATATGGTTGAAAATGGTGACAGAGTTTGTTGGAAGAAGAAATCAATATTCTTTGATCTCGAGTATTGGAAATACCTTCCTGTGAGGCATGCCCTAGATGTTATGCACATTGAGAAGAATGTTTGCGATAGTATCATTGGTACATTGCTGGAGATCCCTGGAAAAAATAAAGATGGGATTGCTGCTCGATTAGATTTATTGAACATGGGGGTCAAAACTGATTTGCAACCCGAGTATGGAGAAAGACGTACTCGTTTGCCTCCTGGGCCTTGGAATTTGTCAAGAGCAGAGAAGAGAGAGGTTAGCAATTCTTTCTATGGTATGAAGGTCCCTGAAGGTTATTCTTCAAATATTAAAAATCTTGTATCTTTACAAGATTCAAGACTTCTTGGCCTTAAATCACATGATTGTCATACCTTAATGCAACACTTGGTCCCTGTGGCAATTCGTTCTGTTTTGGAGAAGCCTGCAAGGTATGCAATAACTCGTTTGTGCTTCTTCTTCAATGCTATATGTGCAAAGACTGTTGATGTTTCCAAGCTAGATAAGTTGGAAGAAGATGTAGTAGTTACTCTGTGTTTGCTTGAGAAGTACTTTCCCCCTTCATTCTTTGATATCATGGTTCATCTAGTAGTACATCTTGTCAGAGAAGTTCGTCTATGTGGGCCAGTATATTTTAGGTGGATGTATCCGTTTGAAAGATATATGAAAGTGCTGAAGGGGTATGTTCAGAATCGTACTCGTCCCGAAGGTTGCATTGCTGAGCGGTATATAGCTGAAGAAGCGGTAGAGTTTTGTACTCAGCATTTATCTGATGTTAGTACAGTTGGAGTGCCTTCAAGCCAAAAGATGGGAGTTTCAAAGCCATTATCAGGTTGCACAGTGAGCGTAGTTGATCAGGACCTGTTGAATCAAGCACATCTATATGTCTTGGAGAATACGGAGGAAGTCCTACCTTATATCGAGTACGTATGAGTTTTATTCTTTAAGTTTCCATTTTAAATTATTTCTTATGTTTATCTTATATATTTGGGACCGTAATGCTTGAATTTTTCGTGTCATGTAGGCAACATATGATCCACATCAAGACTGCTTATCCAAAATTTAGAAAGAGAACAAAGTGGCTGTAGGATAAGCACAATAGCACTTTCATTCAATGGCTACGCTTCAAGGTATATGTTGTTGAATAACATATTTCTCTTTTAATTTTCTTCTTATTTCTATGTTAGATTGAATTAAGATATGATTAATTTGCAGGTTCAAAGTGAACTTGAGGAAGACAATCATGGCGTATCAGAAAATTTAAGGTGGCTAGCAGCTGGTCCAAACATGGCAGTGCCATTATATAGGAGCTATCTTATTAAAGGTATTAAATTCAATATCAAGGCACAAGATGATGTGCGGACAACTCAAAATAGTGGAGTTTATTTACTTGCACATACCATGCAAGTTGCTAGTGCCAAGGATAAAAACCCAATTCTCTCAAATATGGGTTTCTATGGTGTCATTCAAGAAATTTGGGACCTTGACTACCAAAAGTTTACAATCCCAGTCTTTAGGTGTGATTGGATAGATAGTTCTGGTCTTGTAGTCGACGAACTTGGATTTACCCTTGTAGATTTGAGTAAAATTGGACATAGGAATGACCAATTTGTTTTGGCTTCTCAAGTCAAACAAATATTTTTTGTTGACGACCCGATGCATCGTGGTTGGTCGGTAGTGTTATCAATGCCTAATAGAGAATATAATGATGTTATTGGTGATGAAGTCTTAGGTGATGTGATAATTGAGTGTGAGCCATTTACTAGAGGGATGCCAAATGTTGACACATTTGATGAACTGGTGGGTGAGTTAGGTGGTCAAAATATTCGAGATGGGTGTGAAGATATATGGATTGAATGATGCTTATGTAATTGGCAGTGTATGACATTAATTTTGTAATATATTGTAATGTGATTTCTTCACTTTCATTATACAGGTTTTGGCCACAAAACAATCAGTGCAAAAAATACTGGTTCCAGATTACATCATTATATTCTGCATAAAAAACGATGTCTGTTCAAATAAAACACGACGTTATTGTGAACCAGTTATTCAGCATATTTACCGACGTCTTAAAGCAACGTAACAATGAAGAACCACGACGCTATTGTGAAGCAATTATTCAGGATATCACGTCGGGGAAGGATTAAGAACCGCCATGTAATTCAAAATAACACGACTCCAATCCCATAATACCGACGTCTAAAAAACGAGATATATAATCTGAACGTTAAAAAATACGACGTCATCATACATTTTCCACGTCGCAAGTTCTTTTATAAACGAAGAGGAACGAAATGAATTCCGACGGTAATTCATTATAACCGCCGTCTAATATCAATTAAACGACGTTATTTGTAATACGGCTCTCATTTATTTGGAACCGACGTTGTTTAGAAGTTCAACGTCGTCTATATTAATAAGTGCGTCGTGAGTAATGAATACATATAAATACAACGTCGACTATATAAATGCCACCGACGTTGTTTCGCATTTCAACGTCAACTATATAAATACATACGTCGTAAATAATGACACTGACAACTATTTCCACGTCATCTTTTTTAGAAAAATCGAAGTGGAAAACTTATTTCACGACGGTTGTTTGTAAATAAGAGACGTAGTAGATTTCAATAACGTCGTCTTCTCATGTATTTAAAGACGTCATATTTTTTCTTGTCGTGAAAATTATATTTAACGGCGTAGTGTTTTAGTTGTCGTCGTTGTATGTCTATCTTGCGGCCTTGTTCTTTTAATATGTGTCATATTTTTCCTTTTTAACGACGGTGATTTGTTTGAGTTGGTCGTCTATTCTCATCCTCGACTATTTTTTAGAACTTTAGCAGACTAAACACGTCTGTTTTTATTTTTTTTCGACGTTGTTTTATTTAACAACGTCTAATATTTATCGTCGTTGTTTAATAGGACGTATAAATTTTGTAATACGACTCTCATATATTTGTAACCGACGTTGTTTCGTTGTTCAACGTCTACTCTATAAATACATACGTCGTAAATAATGACACTGACAACTATTTCCACGTCATCTTTTATAGAAAAATCGAAGTGGAAAATTTATTTTACGACGGCTGTTTTTATATAGGCGACGTAGTAGGTATCAATAACGTCGTCTTCTAATGTATTTAAAGACGTCATATTTTTTATTGTCGTGAAAATGATATTTAACGGCGTCTTATTTTAATTTTCGTCGTTGTATGTCTATCTTACGGCCTTGTTCTGTTAATATGTGTCATATTTTTCCTTTTTAACGACGGTTTTTTTAGAGAGTTGGTCGTCTATTCTCATCCTCGACTGCTTTTTTAGATCTTTTTGCAGTACAAAGACGTCGTTTTGTATTTGTTGATGACGTTGTATATTTTAACAACGACGGTGATTTAGCGTCGTGGTTTATGAGGGAAAAGATGACGGTGGATTCCACGACCATTGAAAAACCGAATACACGACGGTGATTTACCGTCGTCTTTTTGCTTTTTTGTAGTAGGATATTGAAGCAGCAATGTGTCAGAGAAAGAAAGGAAACTTGGTTAACACGAGGAAACAATTAGGACCAATTCCGGGAGTGAATGTTGGTGACGAGTTTCGCAACAGGGCTGAACTAACTGTTGTTGGCCTCCATCATAAGTTTCTTCATGGTATTGAGTATATGAAGAAGGATGGGAAAATTTTGGCCACAAGCATTGTTAATTCTGGTCGTTACGCCAACCATGTAGCATCTCCTGATATCTTGACTTATTCAGGTGAAGGTGGAAATCCTAGGGTTGATCCTAAAAAGCCAAAGGATCAAAGACTTGAACGTGGAAACCTTGCACTAAAGAACAGCATGGAAGAAGGAACTGATGTAAGGGTAATTCGTGGTATTAATCGTTTTGAGGTGGGTACACGTGCTAAGAAAAGTTCTTTCAGAACTTATGTTTATGATGGTCTCTACATAGTAGAGAGTTTTTGGCAAGAAAGAGAGGAATTTGGCAAACTTGTGTTTAAATTTTTGTTGAAAAGGATATCGGGGCAGCCAATAATCACATGGGGAAAAGCTTTGGACAAGTTGAAAAAACCTATGGTTTCAAAGGATATTGTTTGTAAAAATGACATCTCTGAAGGGAAAGAGAAGATGCCTATTCGAGTGGTCAATGCAATAGATAGGGCGAGTCCTCCAGCTTTCATTTACATACGCAATGTCATTTATCCAGATTTCTTCAAGGCTACAAGAAAAGGGGGTTGTGATTGCCTTCACGGATGCTTAGAATCCAAGTCATGTCCTTGTGTAATGAGGATTGCAGGGGTTTTGTCATACAACAACACGATAACAGGAACGAAATCCCTTATTTATGAGTGTGTTACTACGTGTAAGTGCTCTTCTTCTTGCAAAAATAGAATTAGTCAACATGGGATTCAGTTTAAACTTGAAGTCTTTAGGACAAAATCAAAAGGATGGGGTGTCAGATCACGATCATATATTCCACGAGGAAGTTTTATATGTGAGTATGTAGGAGAAATTCTACAAGATAAACAAGTTAAACAAAGAAAGGGGTTTGTCATTGATGCCACACAACATGGGAATGTGGGAAGATTTGTCAGTCATAGTTGTTCTCCTAATCTATTTGCCCGAAGTGTCCTTCATGATCATGACGACGTGAGAATCCCACACATGATGTTATTTGCTGAGAAGAACATTCCACCGAACCAAGAGCTAACTTACGATTATAATTCTATAGTAGGTAAGATTTTATTATAAGATGGTCATTTCAGGATGAAAGTTTGTTATCATGGTTGGAAGTTGCGAAGACTCGTATTATTGGAAGAAATTTAGTGAGGCGCTAATTGGTTAGTAAGTTAGTGAGGCTCTGATTACTGGTTTGGACCCACTTCACAATGTCGTATCTTGATACAAATTGTTCATTTGTTAGGTCATCATTTAAAGATCACCCTTGCAATTGTGCTTCTTCAAGAAGCACTTCCAAGTGATTTTCCAAGAAGCACTTGGGTTGTTAAAAAAATTTTCGACATTCCTCTAATAACGCTTTTGTTAATAAATAAATAAAAACTCTTCTAACAAAAGCGTTTATGAGCATAAGAGCCTTCTATAGAAGTATTCCCAAACGGCCCTTAGTCATCTAAATGTGATAAATAAATAAAAAACTAACATAATATTTTCTATAAACAATAAAAATATTCTTGATAACAATAAAATGGTTAAATGATCCATTTGGGTAAAATTTTGTAAGGGTGATCTTTGAATGATGACCTAAAAAGTGAACCATTTGGATCATGAGATGACATTGTGGAGTGAGCTAGAACGAGTGGTTAGCCTCTATTAACTTACTATCCGGTTAGTGCTTTAGCATTATATATATATATAGAAATTCACCTATGCTCTAGACATTATTATCGTGCAGATTTCCGAACGTTATTATCGTGCGGACGCCATGTATTTTCTACTACCCCTTCCTGTTTTCCTCCTGTTTACAATGGCATCCACACGATAATAACGTGCGGACATCCAGATGAGAGAATAACTATTAGATTTTCTCCTATGCGGATGTTTGGACGTTATTACAGTGTGGACGCCATGTATTTTCTGCTACCATTCCCTACTTTCCTTTTTGTTTATAATGACTTTCACACAGTAATAATGTCTGAACGTCCGCATAGGACAAGTACTGTGAATATGTTCGTGCATATTTATTATTTACTGTGTTTCAATTTGGAAATGTATTATTTATGTATGAATATATATACAATAGAATTCAAAGCTGTTGCATGCAGGATCACGTGGTGGTCCTCTTAGAATTAGTGTCTTTAGTTTCTTTAAAAATAGTTCTCTTCCAGATCATGCATTTTCAAAACTTACTTAAAAGTTTTAGTTCAGTTAAGTGTCAAATACAGCTAGCTGTGTGTAAACTTATCATTTGAACTTTATCTTTTGAGTTCATCAGCACAAGCTTTTTATGTGTAAAAAAAATGTGATGTTATATCTTAGGACTGCTTAGCTTATATTGTGGAACATGGTTCTCCCAATGTAGGTATTTTTTACTTCAATTTTTATTACTTGTGCTCGGTCTTGGATGAGGCTGTAAGTGTCTTGTGTAATGATTATGAGATAATGCTCCGGCTTGATGCAGGCGATTCCAATGGCACTACCATCAGACAAGCTCTCCTCGACAAACCATCTGGAGTTGCACCTAATATCATCTAAGGCAACTCGTTTTAGCCAATGGAGGTATGCTCTCGGGCTATAGTTTCGATGGTTTTCTGACGTTTTGGATTTCTCGAAGCAATTTTACTGGACGCATGCTTATGTCTGATCATTCTATCAATTATTAGATGATAGAATTATTGATGTAAAAGGCCAGTAGAAGTCTGAGGAATGAATTGAAAAAGTTCAAGTTTGCTTTGGTCATTGTGCAGAGTCTGCCGCATATTCTAATTATTTATTTATTTCTGTTTACACAATGAACACTTCATCACAAGGTTTGCTTTCTTTCCAGACATATCGCTGATGCTGCCGCTAAGCTTGCCAAAAGGAGTTTGTGCTTTAGTATGTGGGCCACGTTTCCCCTACCCTCCTTGGTCTCTATTCTGTCGGAATACTGTCTGCCGGCCCCTACGTGATCGAGTGGTCTTTTGTTGCTAAGGCTGGTTTTAGTTTGGTCCTTCTGTTTGACTCTGTACCTGTCTGCAATGTCCAGTCTCTAGTTTTTGTGTGCTCTTTTTCTGTTAGTTACTTCTGGTGCTGCCTTTCTTTGGGCATGCTTTGCTTTGTATTGTTTTCTCCTCTGCCTGCCTTTTCTGGGGCCTTTTAATGAAGTATCTTTCGACCCAAAAAAAAATCCTCATAATATTGTGTACTAACCATAAGCTTGGGGAAAACCATATATACTTTAGTTATATGGTTTGGGGAAAATAAATATCTAAAATTTCCCAGAATTGTAATGAGAAACCCTCAATTGGAAGCCTGTTATTTTGTAAATTTCCACAACCGGAACCCTTCGAGACAACCAAAAGGGTTTTCGTGTGGAACGGGGTTTCAGCTCTGATCCTTTTATCGTTGGAATTTTGCAGGTTTGTACTTAAAAGCTTAATGAACTGTTGCTGTGTTATTTTTTAGTCTGGTGATAAATGCAGGGGTCTTTCGATGAAATATTAAGATATGAATTGAGCAGTTGGATCCTCTGTAGTTAGATTCCGAGATGTGATTGGCCAAGTTTTTTCAGAAAAAGAATATGATAATATTTTATAACTTGTTCATTCTTGCGGCCTGCCTGAAGTTATCCGTATTCATGAGAAAAGATTGCTCAAGTTTGAAACCGTAAAAGAAATTAAAAGGTAATCAGAAGTGATCATGATAAGAGGTTAAGTTTGCTCTTTATCTAGAAAAGGTCCTCTATTTGAATCTTTCACTCACTTTCAATGTGGATGTGACTACTAGATTGAAGACTTAATTTCAGAACAAGACAAGTCAACAGATTCATCTACATCCATAAAATTATATTCTTCTGATTCTGGGATTGTGAAGTGAAAGATCTCATGGGGCTTCATAACTCGCATTAATCCTTGGCTTGTGCAATGACGACTTACTTTCTAGGTTGGAAGTCATAGATGCACGCCCACCTGAAACTAAAACCCAAAGATCCAGAGATGCACGGGGTAGAACATCATGAATCACTGGTAATCAATCCGGATAATGGTGCAGTAATAAGCATCTCTCAAAGTTGAGAGAGTAAACTAAAGGAGAGGCGATTCTGATAAGACAAGTAAACTGACTTCAACTTTTGTCAACCAATCCTCGACCAACCGCTAATAAACATCCCAAACAAATTTTGTCCCCTGCAAAGTAAACCACTAGCAACTGCTCCCAACCGCTCTGCGGTACATTCCCCGCACCACTTCTTGTATAATGTCCATTGGAAAAATAATCTCCCTTACTGCCAGTAAAACCCAAGCAAGCAACCTGAAAATTGCCTTGCATAGATCAGTGAAATTAATATGATAACAAACTCGTCACAGCAAACAAGTAACAAATAACTACTTCAAAACAAAAATCTTCCAATCAAATCTGTGAAGGATGCAAAATACAACTACCAGAAAGAGAAAAAGCCTATGAAAAAAAAATATGCAAACAACACTTCGACGGTAAAACCGTGAAGACGATGTAGACGAAATACAAATGTTGCAGGTGAGAAGAGGATGCTTCAATTAAATGAGATGGATGAATTTCGCAACGAAGCATATGAGAATGCGAAGATTTATAAGGAGCGAAAAAGCATGGCATGACAAACACATAGTGCGCAAGGAGTTTCACGCTGGTCAAAAAGTCCTCCTCTTCAATTCGCGCCTCAATCTATATCCCGGCAAGCTTCACTCCCGATGGTCCGGTCCTTACAGAAACCTTCTGTCTCTGAAAATGAGGGGAAATGGGAGAAGAGAGAAAGGGAGAGGGGAGGAAGAACAATGGCTTCCTCCCCCCTTAAAGTGAAAACGTTTGTAGAGTGTTTTCTTGGAGAGAAGGGGCTAGGGTTTTCATCTTTTATGTCTTGATGAAATTTAGATATTTCGTCAGCTGAGTTTCAATAATTTCTATGTGAAATTAGGATAAAATGAAATTATAGAAGCAAGAGACTTATAGTTTAAGTTGTTAAAAATATTTACTATGCACATGAAATCTTAAGTTCGATTCCCACTTTTCAGTATCGCTTGTATAAATATAAATATAAATATATATATATATATATATATAATAACACCCTACCGACATTTTAATAGGCAACGTGATTTCCCTCCACCATCACCATTATTTCTATCACCAGTCACTAAAACTGTCGCTCTAGTTGTGGCTGCTGCTTCCATCCATCAACGTCGGAGTATATATTCTTGCCACCTCCACTATTGTCCTTGTCATATGTTTATATTTTTTAAGTGATATTAATTTAATTTTATTTTTTGTCAAACTTCTTCTCCGGACCATCCAATACAGCAATCAAATACAAATTAGGAATTTGACCCAAATGAATGATGTGTTGAATTTGCCTTCACGCACGAGAGGACGAAAGGGATGAGAGAATGTATCAAATATCCTTGCTTTATTTTGTCCCACATCGAACTTGAGAGCGAAACAGTGAAGCAGAAAGGCTTATAAAATGCTAAGCATGCAGATGTTCAACTCATACCTTTCTCGGCCTTTTGGCTAAGATCAAGTGTAGTATCTGTTCTTATCAGTTTAATATCTGATACGTGGGCCAATGGCCCACACGATATTAAATTAATTTCTTTAAGGGGAGGGTCCACCACAGTAGCTTGCTATTGGGTCTCTCGCGTGTCGCCCAAGTGTTGCACTACAGCATGGGCCTGGCGCACCCCAACAAAGCTAGTTGAAATTTTTCCTGAGATTCACTATTATACCCAATATGGGGGCCCAAATTATAAAAATACTCTATATGAAATAGACTTTAGAAACACCCCCAAAATTCATTTACAACATAACAAAAAAGCTTTTAACTTCTTATAAATTACAAATTTGCCATTAATTTCTTAAAACAAGCCCAACCCCAAAATCTCATAAAAATACCCAAAACACTTAATAAGGCATCAAAGTAATTTAATAATTAATATTAAATTCAATAAGGCTAGTTGTCATTTTTTGGGTTTTTTTAAGGTTTGTTTATAGAAATTCAATTGTGTAGAATTTATTTATAATATTAGTGCTAGAAGTGGGTATATCTAGGGATGACAACGGGTTGTGTAGGGGCCGGATATGACAATACATCCCCATTCCCGCTCTCCATCCCCGCCCCCGTCCCCGAACTCATCCCCGTTTATTAGGTTTCGGGGAATCCCCGTCCCCGTCGGGAGACTATCCTCCATAACCGCCCCGAATCCCCGATTTTTTTGCATAAAAAAATATTTATCATACATTTTAACATTAAGTTTCATATTACATTATCATTCAACACATCCAAATTAACTATAAAGTTCAACTCAACTATTCAAAATCACATCAATATGAAATTCCATAGAAAATTAGGAAGAATTAAGAGAGGGAAGTTAACTTAGGGTTAAACATAAATATTATAATTATATATTTATTTATTTAAATATAAACATATATATTTTCAGGTCGGGTTCGGGGATGGGGACGCCAATACCATCCCCTCCCCATACCCGTCGGGGATTTTTCAAGTTCGGGGATCCCCGTACCCGATACCCATTTAGCCCTGAAATCTCCCGCTATTAGGGTCGGGGACCCGCCCCTATGAGGATTTTTGCCATCCCTAAGTATATCACTAAATATCTCTATTTTATTTCGATTTTCTGTTCCCGTGATGGCCCAAAGTCATGGCCTTTTTTATTTTGTACTTAAAAACATGTCGGCGGTCTCCTCATGGACCATAGAATATACTGGGGGTTTCTATTTATTTTAACTCTGCACCTGACAAAACATACATTTTGATCTCTACACCCAATTTTTTATACAACTTTGAAGAGTAAGTATGATCCTCTTTAAACCAAACTAACCTAAAACATTTTAAAATATTTCTAATTAGAATACTAAAAAGCATAATTAGTAAAATACGGAACGAAAAAAATATAAATAAAAAGATATTGAAAAATACAAATGAAAATTTCCGCCACTATATAATTTGTAATAAATACCCTTCAAGCTGTAGATCTTATATATTTCATTTGAATCAGAAGATAAGCAAATCGACTACTCTGTTAGACAATCTGCTCCCTTTAGAATTTGTCACGCAATCAAGTGCAACTTTCAAACGACCATTAGTGAAACCAGTGAAATTGCTTCGCAATACAAGCACAATTAGTAAAACCAATATGCATGTACTTGTCCCACATCGCCCAAGTGAAGGCTGGAGGGTTGAGGTGGGCGTGTATAAATACAAAAGGATGAGCATGTGCAAACATACTTACCTGGACAGGGTCTATGGGCGATCAAGAATGCCCATGTCCTAGGTTGGTGACCTCCACTGCACTTAGGAGGGGTGCTAGAAGTGGGTTGGGGAGTGGAATCAGGTGGGGAGGCAAAGGATAGTGGTGGGGTTGAGTGATAGAAGAATAGGATGTTAACAGTTTAGAAGAGGAAGTTTAAGAATTAAGAAAGCTAAGAAAGAAGAAGAAGATTCGAGAGAAAATGATATGTTCTGTATATTGATTTCACAGGAATGAATACAATTGTAGTGTCATCAGTATTATATATCTCAATAACCAAGACTTAACAATCTAACTAATTACAGCTAATACTAACTAACAACATGTGACAGCTTAACTGAATACAAACTAACTAATATTGTTATCATTCCCCCTCAAACGCAACTCTGGATCCTGCTCTGGATGTCCAAGTCTCATACTAATACAGTGACTTAAGAAAATAGGACTATGAAGTCCTTTAGTAAACACATCTGCAATTTGCTCTTGAGTAGTCAGCATCACTATAAGCTTGTAACTGTAGAATTGTAAAACATCTGAAGGTGGAAATAGGCAAGTCGGCCCATGCCCCTCATCTCAAACACAACTCCTAAATCGTCAATCACTGTCTAAGAAATGGTGAGGATAGTAGCTGGGTAAAAGTCTTATTTGCTCCTTCAAAAAATATTACGTGCATTATATGTGATCAATTTTGACGGAAAAACTAACATAATTTATGGAAATGACGAGTGGTGCAACGCGATATCTAATTGATGGACGACCATAACAATTTTTGGGGTTAAGAGACGAAAATTAAAGTGGGGTCTTATTTGAGGGACCATTGTTATAATTTTGCCTAAATTCTGTGTTATTTTATTATCTTATATAAATTATTTTTAGGAATTGGTTAGTAGGTGGGTCTCATAGTAGACACGTCATCAATTAATATATGATCAAATGGTCAACTTAAAGGAAGGCTTAAATTGGTCAAATTTAAAAACATTGTGGTGTAAATTGATGAAATTGAAACCTCAGGACCCATATTGAGAATGACCCCAAACCTTTAGAGATTAACCCTTAAAAATATGTGAAGTTCATGAAAGTCACTCATTAAAAAAAGTTCATAAAAGTCTTTATAAGCATGGATTGAAGATTATCATTTGATGTTGCTGCAAATGCGTAGTTCATTTATTATAATATTTATAAAAAAACAGATATTGACGAGTAGTTTTACATTTGCTATTAGTATTATATATATGGTCCAATTCTTTTTATATATTTTTGTTCAAGCACAATTAGTGGTCTAAATTAGTTCCATAAAATATGTGGCTAAGATAAATACTAATTTAAAAATTCTCACTCTTTTTTATATAAGCGATATTGGAAGAGTGGGAACTGAACCTGCTTGAGCTGCAAAATTCTCACTTTCTAGATAAAGAGAAAGAAAAAAAGCACTTATTCAAATGGAGGAAAATTTTGTTCTGATGAATCTTGAAGACAACTTGATGCTCATGAAGAATTTTAATCATAAGTGAGCTCTTGTTTCGGTGGTATGCTCTTCTTCACAAATAACTTCATGTGGGGCATTCTCAAGTCGTCATGATCATAAAGGACACTTTGTAAAAATAGATTAGGAGAAGGACTACTATGATTGACAAATCTTCCCACTTCCCCATGTTGTGTGGCATCAATGACAAAGACGTCTGCACCAGTAGAACTTAGTAACATAAGAAAAAAGGCATGTTGAGAAGAAGCATCTCGAAAAGCACTGCCTATTCTTTGTTTACCTTCTTTATCTTGAAGGATTACTCTACGTATTCACATACAAAACTCCCATGTGGAATAAACGATCTTGATCTAACACCCCATCCTTTTGATTTAGTCCCAAACACCTCAAGATTAAACTGAATGCCATGTTGGCTAATGCCATTCTTCATCACACAAGGACGTGACTTCGATTCTGGATAAATGATATTGCATATGTAATTGAAAGATGGAGGGCTCTCCTTATCTACGGCATTGACGATGCGAATATGCATCTTCTCTTTCCCTTCGGATATGTCGTTTTTACAAACAATATCCTTTAGAACCATAAGCTTTTTCGACTTCTGCGAAACTTGTCCCCATGTGATTATTGGTTGTCTCGGTATTCTTTATCAACAAAAATTTAAACACAAATTTGCCAAATTCTTCTCCTTCTTGCCAAAAATTGTCTACTTTGCAGAGATCATCGTAAACATAAGTTGTGAAAGAACTTCTCTTAGCACGTGTACCCACCTCAAAACGTTTAAAGCCACGAATTACCCTTACATGAGTTTTTTCTTCCTTGCTATTCTTTAGTGAAAGGTTTTCACGTACAAGTCTTTGATCCTTCGGCTTTTTCCTACAAGCCCAACCCATTCCATGCCCAACAACCTAGCGCCCCCAGTTCCCCACCCCTCTACCGGACTCATAGCCTCACCAACCCCCAGCCCCCTCCGTCTCTCTCTCTTATGTAAACCCTTAAAAGCAATACCAAACTCGCTCACGAAAGAACCAGAAACCGACCCAATGGCAATCTCAAGCCAGCTCCTTTCTTCACTGGTGGAACAAATCCCACTCATCTAGAACTTCATGGGCCTTAATCAGGGCCGAGCTCTAGAAGCTCTAGGCCCAGCTCACCGACTTCATCGACTTCCCAACCTCCGCCTCTCACCCTCTCTCCCAGACCCAGGGACGGACCCACAGTGGGGTCAATGGGGTCAAACGACCCCATGGACTCCATGGAAGCAAGGTAGAAGGTGCCTTTGAATTGGGGTGTGACCCCATGAGAGAGAGGATTTGCAGACAAAGCAAGAAGAAGATGAACAGGGAAGCTCTGTTCTGTTTGAAAGAAGCTGGCCAAAACGGCGTCGTTTTGGCCCAGCTTCTAATTTTTTTTTTAAAACAGACTGGCCAAAACGGCGTCGTTTTGGACCAGACGCGCGAATTTTTTTTAAAACTCGCTGGCCAAAACGGCGTCGTTTTGGACCAGCGAAATTTTTTTTAAAAGACCTGGCCAAAACGACGTCGTTTTGGTCCAGGTGTCATAAAAAAAAAAAAAAACATAACAGATGCCCAGCTTCTTCCTCCCGAATTTTCATTCCAAAACACCTATTTTCTAAACCCTCAAACCTAAATCCCCAATCTCCACCCCCCACAAACCTTTAACCCTCTTTCAATGTTATTTTAATCTTTCAAAAAAAAATTGAACTTTTACACTATGACCCCACGACACAAAATTCCTGGGTCCGTCCCTGCCCAGACCCTTCGTGCTCCTATAAATGCCAGACCCCCAATCTCTTCCCCTGCAAGCTCTGCATCCAAAGCGACGCAATTGGTCCTCGTTCGCCTCCACCGCCACATCACCGACGCCGAGATTTTGTATTACCTTAACAAACCAAGCCACTGGGTTTGATATTACCTCTATTTGAGGTCGAGCTCCTCCGTGGGCAAGATTGTGGAAATGGGAAATGGCGATCTTTGAGGCTCGAACCCAAAAGGCGGGACGGGCTCTGAAGAACAATAGGCTCTGAAGAAAAGAAAAAAAAAAGTACAATCTTGGTTTTCGTTAATTCTCTTTTCTTTGGCACATGTTTCTCTCATCCTTGTTTTAATTTTGTTTTTTATTCTTTTGTTGAAAATGTTCAGATCTGATTTGGAACCCATTCATATATTCTTCTTTTTTTGGACAAAAACCCGTTCATATTTTTTGAAATGGTGTATCTTGATTTGGAACCCATTCATGTCTTGGGTTTTGTTTGTGCGTTAATTTCGTTTGTTATTCTTTTGAAAATATACTGAAAAAAAATCTAATAAAGAAATATAAATTTTCAAAATTATTATGTTTTCCAATCTAATCCAAAGTTAAGGGCTAGTTTGGCGTTACTGTGCTTTAAATAAAAAATTACTTTTGATGTGCTGCAAAAATAATCAGCTGTGAAAAAAAGCTACTAGGCGTTTGGTAAACTATTTTTGAAAAACTGTTGTGAGTAGTCAAAGTGTTTGGCAAATTTTAATCAGAAGTGCTTTTGGTATGTATAATGACCAAAAAGGACATGATGATGAAACTGTCTGTTATTTTCTTCATTCTTTTTCTACTTTAAAAAAAAAAAAACCAACTTTACTACATAAATTTTTTTCTTTTTTTAATTCACATTTTTTTATCAAAAATTTTAATCTACAATTAGCATACATATTAACCATAAATTATAAATTACGATTGTAACAAAAGTAGTTCTAAATATCGTTATATTAATAATAACAATATCTTTTGAGGGGTCGTCTGGTACAGCAGACTGTCATGGACTAGACTAAATCCGGGGATTGTCTTGGATTAGCTCGGATTGACCTAAGCTGGATTAAGTACTGATCTATGTTTGGTATTGAGCCAGACTAAGAAGTTGGATGTCAAAATAGTGAAGACCTATGTTTAGTGTTGTGTCGAACTTAAAAATAATTATTTTAATGTTTAATTTTAATTAAGGATTTTGACCTAAAAATAAATAAAAAGCAAACAAATAAAATTCTAATAATTAATTTTAATTAAAGATTTTGACCTAAAAATAAATAAAATTCTAATATTTTTTAAAGGCTAAAACTTATCTTCTGTTATAAAACTAGAGGGAGAAAATGTAGAGAGAAGTGGTATGCTAAAGATAAAGTTTCACCATGTTTATTCTTCCCTAAATCTTTGGTAGAACCACCTATTTATAGGCTTACAAGATAGGAGATTGAATACCATCATTTACAATATACCTACAGGTTACAAGCATTAATTACAAATACTTAGTGCATAGGTTACATAAAATCCAACGATGGAATACTAAGAGGTATGGTGGTCATCCACCAACTCATGTATTTATAACACTCCCCCTTAGATGTCCACCACACAATGACATAGTTCCCTCATTAAAAACCTTGCTTGGAAAACCCAGTGGGACAAAACCAAATCGAAGGGAAAAAGAGTGAAACTTTCTTCTGAATCATTGATATGGTGTTGGATGAGCTTGTGTTGCCTCGTTAAAACCTTGCTAGGAAAAACCCAGTGAGACAAAAACCTAGTCGAAAGGAAAAAGAGTACAATGCGCATATGCCTTGAATGTAGTAGAATTGGGATGCTCCCCCTGATTGATATATCCCCCTGATTAATATCTCCCCTTGATTTTCATTAACTTATGGAATTTAGGCTTCAGAAAAAGCTTCGGTAAAATGGTTTGCCATATTATCTTGTGAACGAATTTCTTTAACTCCAATCTCTTGGCTTTTTTCTAAAACTATGTCACCCTTGATGAACCCTTCTCCGATTTGAGCAATACAAGCAACATTTTCTTCATACATGATCGTCTATCACACTATTCGACCTACTTTTCACTTTTCAAATGATTGAACTCTTTAGGAGCATCAACAACTAATTTAATAGTTAGAATATGTTACAACAATATCAAATTTGAATTCAAAATACTCTTAATTAAGAATATTATGGTACTTTATATCCTTCAAGGGGTCACTTCATCCTATATATCTCAAATATTTCATGAGCTTTGAGGATTTCCATGTACCATATAGTCTTAATAAATATGCATTTAGCATATGCTATAAGTTTCACGTTAAAGTAACAACTGCACTTATAGAAATGTGGATGCATCTACGATGAGAGTGGAGACTGAAACCATGTCTCTCCCAGGAAACCTTATGTCATATTAGTGATCTTATTTCACTTCACAAACACCAATTCGTAACCTTCATACTTAACATTTGTAATCGGTGTTTGAGCTATAAGTTCAATATCCCACACTTCATATTTAGTGATAAATGGAATTGCCTATTTCCATTTTGGCCAATCACTTAACTTGTCGACATTCATAAGGCGATTTAATATAATCATAGCCCTTTGATGATTGTAGTAGCTACTAATAAACCAAATGTATCATCAATTCATGATCTCGCAATTCTCATGTGCATGCGCATGCATAATTTATAAGCATCTCATTGCTTTGAGATGCTCTGGGGTACCAATGCCTCTTCAAGGGCTGATGTTGTCACTTATGGGACAAACTTCTCTTTTACGATGAATTAATTAGAATATGTGGATCATAATGTCATATAGAGCGTTATTTTTTATAGGGCTTGAATTTTTCAAATAATCTCCACTTTTAGGGAGTTAAGTTTTTAGAACCTATATTTTTGTCATGCTCCATGCATGCATTATATATAGTCACTTATTGTCATGTTAATGGATTGTGATACATGAATATCAATTCATGCTTGCATATTCATAACTTTATATATGCATTATCTTGATCAGACAAAAGCGGACCGATTCAACACTATTTCACAACGTTCTTCAGGAATTGTCATTTCTCCCCCTAACGGCGGGAAAATTGTCTCAAAATGTAGGAAAATAAACTCACCATCATTATCAATTCAAATTGACTGGATTGGATAATGTAGGAGTTGTGCTCGTCAGCGTCTTGACAAGAGATAAATATGTGACCATTTTAGTAGGCATATTCAACAAAACTGGTGAAGTGATCCATAATTAAATGTTGTATAGGCTCACAAATATCCCCTTGAATTATGGCTCAAAGTCAATTTTTGACTGAGATGATCTTATGACAGCTTTTATTTGTGAGCGTTCTTTGTAATGATATTGTTGGACAAGACAATATTTTGAGTCTTTAAACGATGTCCTTACAAATTTATAAAAATCTTATGCATCATTGTGGGACATGGATTGCCAAGATAGTCATGTCACAACATAAAAGTTATCCGGTCAATGAACTTCTAGTTCATGACATCATAATCTTCAACTACTTTAATAGTTGTGTAATATTGGGGCCTCATGAACTTTTGGTTCATAACATCATAAACTTCCTACCCACAAAAGAAAGTAGGAAGTTTCTCCAATAGACGCCTCTGGCTGTCAATATTGAGGCGGTAATACAAAACATTACCATTGTAAAACGAAATTAATTAATAACCTAACATAAATAAAATAAAATAAAATAAAATAAATAAAGTGGTATAAACAAGGAATAAAATAAATAAATAAAAGATTATGAAATTCCAAGATAATCCAATATTAATGTGGATTCAATATGTAGATAAAACTACAAGTTTAAGAATTGGATTTCCAACCAATTCAGGTTCATATAGGCACAAATAAGTAATGAACTTCAAGTTCATATATAGTATTAAGATCCATGAAAAACTATGAACTTCAGGTTCATATCAATATATATTCGAAACTTCAGGTACGAATACGTAGATCTAAATAAATTGAATTAATAGTTGTGCTTTGAACTTCATACTCAAATCGATGTATATGCACTCGAAACTTCTGGTTCAGGTTCTTGACATATGTAGGCCTCATGGAATTCTAATTTTGATTAATACAAAATCGAGGAGTTTTATGTCCTTATGTGCTCTTTAAATTCGCAGAACTTCACGCCTTCAATTATTTGGAATCAAAGAACTTCAGGTTCTGATTCAATCAAAAGAACTCTAGGTCCTAATCTAGTTATATGATGAGGATCGAGGAACTTCGGGCCCTGATCTTTTGTATAATACAAACTCATCATAACAAGCTGTAATTAATTAAGATAATGCTTAAAATTAAATAAACAAACAAGTTTAAAAAAACATGGTATCATATTCAAGTGTAATAAGAATAAGAAACTTTTTTTTTTTTTCTTAAATGAGCATGATGAAGTCTGATGGTAAGTACAAAGAAAATCTATACCATGTGATGACTCTAGCTCATATAAGAAAATGGGAAAATTAGAGAAAGAAAACATACCAAGAGCAATGTCGTGCTGATAACGTGTTATAAAACTAGAGGGAGAAAATGTAGAGAGAAGTGATATGCTAAAAACAAAGTTTCACCATGTTTATTCTTCTCTTAATCTTTGGTAGAACCACCTATTTATAGGCTTACAAGATAGAAGATTGAATACCATCATTTACAATATACCTATAAGTTACAAGCACTAATTACAAATAGTTAGTGCATAGGTTACATAAAATCCAACGGTGGAATACTAAGAGGTATGGTGGTCATCTACCAACTCATGTATTTACAACATCTTCTTTTTTTTCTTTCTTCCTCTTTTCTTCTGGAGTAATGCTACACTTACCACATTTTTATCCCACATTTCTATACCACATGATGTGGCATGTCCATATCATATGCCACATCAATTAAATGAATGAAGTTTATTTTAATAAATAAAATTAGAAAAACAGAAACTAGTATTTTACATGATGTGGTATTTACACATCAGCTGCCACATCATGTGGTATGAAATTGTGGTATAAAAATGTGGTAAGACTAGTATTATTCTTTCTTCTGCCTTCCCTCTTCTTTTTTTTTTTTTTTTTTTTAAATTTCTTCATATTCTTTCCTCTCTCTTTTCTTCTTCCTTCCCTCCTTTTCACTCTCTCTTTGTGTCGCCCTATTTAAGATTTCATTTGGAGACGCACTTGTGGTGTTACTAAGGTGGGAGATGCACTTGTGTTTCCAATATATGGGATGTTGCCTCCTTTAAGTATTTTCATTGAGCAATTGCTCAACAAAGACTTTTTTGATATTAGCATCAAGTGACTTGAAGGAAATGAACATAATGCTCTGATACCAAGTTCACAGGACCCGCCCAGAATTCTTCGAAATCCGTGACGAACCTTGTGGTTTTTTTGACATCCAACTGATGTTGGGCCCACTTACTAAATTCAAAAATCCTCTTCCCCTAAAACAAAGGAAAAGAGGGCAGAGACTTCTACCGAAATTTCGGCAAAGTCTCCCCTGAGAAATGGACATTTACCAAATTGGTTACACCTGTAAACATCACCGTTTAAGAAACCAGTCACGAGCACACATAATGCAATATCACACAGTTTACAGAACAGGCTCCAACCTTCAAATAATTCAAAGCAGAACCCCAGCAATGCTCGTCAAATATTACACTAGACAATGCAAATAATGAACCTAAACAAATTTTTGAATACCCACTGTAATCAACATAAAATAACTTCCCAAATTTCATCATGCGAGGTTTACCATCCAAACACAATTGCAAGTAGCTTAAAGACTCGGGCCCAAAATCATACATCAATCCAAAACGAGTTTCATACATGTCTTAACCACAAACACATTTTAACAACACTCACTTAGTCCAACTGGAATATGAACAATTATTTAATCACACCTTGGTTTTAATCGAGCTTTAAGACCACCTACAAATTCAAAACCAAACTCATCAAAAACAAAAGAAGCAATACTAGATCCAAATGACCAAATTAAAGTTCCAAAAATGAAATTTAGTTCGTGGCTGCACCTAAGTAAAACCCCAGGCTACCTACGTACCCTTTTATGAGAGATCAAGCCACACGTAGTTCTTATGCTAATAATCACAATTCCTAAAGTATAATATAATGTTGAAACAACCTTACATTTATAACCTGACTCTTAAATTCTTTAATTTATTATTGCAACACAAACCAAATCCATAATCCATAACTTCTAAATCAAACCTTTTACTTGAACCCGTGCTTGTAACCATTCGTATAGCGCATATCCTGCTATCACCCACCAAGGGGCATATGGAACATATAGTTTCATCCAAAGGCAACCGATTTATTTTCCGAAGGCAACTATATAATTTCCAAAGGCAACCAAATATATATTTTCCGAAGGCAACCGATGTATATTTTTCGAAGGCAACCGATGTATATTTTCCGAAGGCAACCGGGGGATGGGGAAATTGGCTAACCACATGCGTAGAAAAATTGGGCAGGTGGTTAAGGAAAATCCTGGCTGGACACCTACAGAGTAATCTCAATGCAAGTACATGAAAATCATTGGCTGGACACCTACAGAGCAATCTCCATGTAGGTACAGGCAATATCAATTGGCCAGACATCGACATAAGTGAGTACAAGCAAACCACTGACCGGACACCTACGTACTAAACACAGGTATAGACAATATACTGGCTAGACACCTACAGAGTAATCTCCATGTAGGTACATGCAATTCTAGTCATGTGCACAGACTCTACTAAAAGCAACCGATTCACTTCCCAAGTCCTTTCACAAAACTGTCCGAAACATTCCCTGTTTCCACAAAACCCACTTTCCCAAAACTATGTACCCCCTCCTTTCTCAACTTTCCAAAGATCCATTCATAAGTAGTTAAACAAAATCCCTTTTTAAACCGAGACCAATCCTCAAACTCATTAACTTGACCATACCTGCCCACTTAAAGTCCTTCAAAGCCATAAACTAAATGATACTAAGATATAACTACTTCAAACTTGGAAATATAAACGATAAGGTAAATCATTCATAATTATTGGATAATGATGTCACGATATAACAACCATTTATGTAACGATAACTATTAACAATTTCATAAATATAAACATACAGCAAACTAACACCCAATATTACCACAGTCTGAATCCTAAGTTCATATACTTCAATAATGATAATACTCTCAAGAAATCTCATAACACATAGCAAAAGCCGAGACCATCCCGTTAACAAATTCCATAACCCAAAATATTCACAAACTTCAAACATCATAATATAACCCGATGATCCCACAAATAAAACAATATTAAAATCTCAAAATCCCCACATGACCCAAAATAATTTAAATAATAACCAAAACTTGTTTACACACGCAATTTCCATAATATACTATAATCCAATATTAAAACACAATATAATTTCATAATCTTAATAATCAAAATAATCAAATTTATATAAGTGCAAGGAAATCCCTCTTTGAAAGTAATGGTTGTTTAAAAACAAAGTCCACTTACAAGAGATGCAAGAGTACCTATTCGAGAGAATAAACGAGCTTAATTAATACGTATACCCAACAATGAACTTTAACTCAGGATTCTAATTCCCGGGTCTCAAAGTGCAAGTGCACAAGTATTGGGGAGTTCGTACGGTCAATCTAATACTTTTTGAAAGGTGAAACTACCTCGGAATACTCACGGTCAACCAAAATGGTCAAACTTCCCATATTGGTCAAACGGGCCCTCAGTGCCCACAACCTTCGATTTCCAATCTAAAAGTTCCTACAGGTTCAACAAAGTCTACTAAACATGTTCTGCAAATTTAGTCTCGATGCAGCAGTCCAATCGCTCTCGATCGCATGATCGGACGGTCACCGGTTTACATAACCCTTGAATCATTAATTCGTAGTATCCGGGACTCCGATTCTCAATCCGTGAGTTCCTACACGATCCTAGAGGTACATAGAGACAACATACTTGGAAATGAAGCCGATCTAACAGTCTGAACATATCGAACCTGGATATCGCCTAATAGGCGTAAATCCATTCGACTGCAAACGATAACCAAACTCAAATCTGAGCATACCGTCGTGCTTGGGACGACATGGGGAACATTTTGAACACAATGGGCCCACGCGCCGCCAGTGTGTGGGTGGCTTGAGAAAATTTCAACGACCGAAAAATTCTCGAAACACCCTACAATAAATATACCAATACATTCAGACCAACAAGGGGAATGCTTTTTGTTCTTGGACCATGGCCAAAACGTGACTGAAGCTTGATGAAATCACGGCCAAACCGCCGACCTAATATGGGTATATTGAATGATCTATAAAACCTCAAAATCGATCTTCACTACGTACATAAACAGATAGAGCACGAAGAGTAGATGAAGTTTCATACCTCACTTGACGAAAACGATGGCCAGAGTGGCCAAAAACAGAGTCAAAAACTTCAAAAAAGGCCAACAATTCCAGTCGTTCCAGCCGCTAATCCTTGGGTTTTTGAGTTGGGCTGGGTTAGGTAGAGGATGAAGATACGAAAATTTTGGGATTGGTCTTGCCTAAAATGGTGGCCGGATTGGGAGAAATCGCAAGCCAAAGTGGCTGGACTGTTTTGCTTAAGGAGAGGGAGAGTGTCGAGAGAGAGAAGAAGATAAATAGCACCTGCAAAATCATAATCACAATATCCTACTAACTCCAAGCTTTCTTGTCTTTGATAAACCAGCATAAAACTCTTGGTCCTTTGCAAATATCTAATGACTTTCTTGGTTGCTATCCAATGTGCATCCTTGGATTTACTTGAAATCTGCCTAACACACTAATTGAAAAGGCAATGTTTGGTCTTGTGCATACTTGAGTATATATTAAGCTGCCCACTAAAGATGCATAGGGTCTGTTCTTCATCTCTTCCTTCTCCAACTCATGTTTATGACTTTGAGCTCTACTTAATTTGTCTCCTTTTGTAATAGGAACTTCCCCAAATGCACAAGATGACATAATAAATCTTTTAAGCACTCTTTCTATGTATCCATCTGTGATAAACCAAGCATACCATGACTTCTGTTTCTGTGTATCTCCGCTCCTAGCACATAAGTCGCCTCCCCTATATCTTTCATCTCGAAATGTGATGACATGAAAAACTGTGTAAAACTATGTCAACAAGCATAGACAAATTATTAGTGGCCGTAAGATATCATCAACATAAAGTACTAAGAAGATGAAATTGCTTCCACTAAATTTTAGATAAATACACTCGTCCACTGGATTCTCTGTGAAGCCTTGTGAGCTTACAACTTTATCTAATCTCAAGTACCATTGCCATGATGCCTGCTTCAGTCCATAAATGGACTTTTTGAGTTTGCAAACTAAATGCTCTTCTCCATCCATTATAAAACCCTCAGGTTGCACCGTATATATTTCTTCATTCAGTCTTCCATTTAACAAGGTTGTCTTTACAATCATTTGATGTAAAAACAGGTCATATTGTGCAACAAAAGCCATGATAATCCGAAAAGCATCTTTAGTTGAAACTGGGGAAAAAGTTTCATTGTAATCTATTCTTTCTTTTTGAGTAAAACCCTTTGCAACTAGTCTGGCCTTGAATCTTTCTATGTTTCCTATTGAGTCTTTCTTAGTTCTGAACACCTATTTACACCCTATTGGCTTCACTCCTTCTGGCAGCTCCACTAAATCCCACACCTGATTATTTTACATTGAATCTAATTCACTTTCCATGGCTTCTCTCCACTTCAATACCTCTGAACTATTAAGTGCTTCGTTAAAAGACAAGGGATCTTCAAAATCTGAAGCCATAAACTCTGATTCTTGGTTTAGTATACTACATAATCTTGGGATATTGCTTGTTTTCTATTTTTGTTAGATCTTCTCTGTGGGGATGGTGCTTCTTGTGGCTGAACTACTTCATTGTTCACGTCTTGAGTTTCCTGGACTTGAATTTCATTCCCATGTTCCTGTTTAGGTTCTATATCTTCATCATCTTCTCCTTGTATTTCACTTATTTGTGGAACTTGCACACTTTGCTTTGCTGGCTCAATTGCAATTTCACCCAGCTCTTCAAAAACGAAATCTATGGCATTCCTTTCTTCATGGGCATTTTCTAGAAAAACTGTCCTACTTGTTTCCACAAGCCTTGTTGTATGACAATAAGATATGTGCCCCTTTGTCTTCTCTAGATAACCTACAAAAAAACAACTTACGGTTTTGGGATCCAATTTCTTCTCTTGTGGATTGTAGACGTTTGCTTCTGCCTTGCACCCCCATATATGCAAATGGTTGAGGCTCAACCTTCTATTAGTCCATATCTCAAATAGAGTTTTTGATAATGCCTTACTTGGTACATGGTTTAGGATATAATAATTTGCTGTCCTTATTGCGAATTGCATATCATGCTCCCACCATGTCCTTGAGTGTTCAGTTTCTTCTTTCAGCTACACCAATCTGCTCTGGATTTCCTAGATTGGTGTATTGTGCAACAATTCCACATTCCTACAAATATTTAGCAAAAGGTTGAGGGTGTCTGCCAGTTTGATCAAATTTTCCATAGTATTGTCCTCCCCTATCAGACCTAACAACTTTTATCTTTAGTTCCAACTGTCAGTTAACTTCTGTTTTAAAAAATTTTAAAGCTTCCAGAGCACTAAATTTTTCTGTAATTAGAAACAAGTAGTCATACCTAGAGTAGTCATCTATGAAGGTTATGAAGTATCTGTGGCCTTCTAGAGTTTGCATAGGAAAAGGGCCACATATGTTTGTATGTATTATTTCTAAGAGTTGACCATAAGAGTTGACCACTTCTGTTTGAGCCTTTCTTTCTTGCCTTAGTTAATTTCCCTTTAAAACAATTGGCACAGACATCTAGATCAGATAAGTCTAATGGTGGCAGGACTGGTTCTTTAACTAGGCATTGGATTCTATCTTTTGAGATGTGATCTAACCTATGATGCCAAAGCCTAGCAAACTGAGTTGGATTTGGAATGATTTCAATGTTTAGAGTAGATGGAATGGAATATAAGTGAAATAAACCACATTTAACAGGGCCTTTTGCAACTAGAATTGAATTATGAAACAAACTGAAGCCGTCTTTATTGAATTGAAAAGAATATTTGGACAAAACTAACTTAGAAATTGAAATAAGATTCCTTCTCATGGAAGGTACATAGATGATATCATCTAGCTCTAAACAATGACTTGATCCTAGCTGAAGATTGATGACTCCTACTGCATTGACTTCAACCTTTGTTCCATCCCCTACGAAGACATTGACTTCATTCCTATTTGGAGTTCTCTTTCTTAGAAAGCCCTGCAAAGTCATGGACAGAACAACCATTATCAAGTAACCAGGAATTAGGAGGACCGTCAACTAGATTAGACTCAAAACAGACAAAAGACTATAGATTACCTTTAGCTTCTTGTTTTTCTAACCATCGCTTGTATTTATGACAAGCTTTCTTCATGTGCCCTGGCTTTTTACAAAAAGAAACACTTAAATTTGGATGTTTGTTAGCCTTAAAGTAATTAGTATTTTTAGGGGAGTGAGCATTCTTGACTGACTCCCTTTTTCCCTTATGATCCTATCTTCTTCTTGAATGCATATTTCTATGAGTTCATTCAAATTCCACTTCTCTCTTTGAGCATTGTAACTTGATTTTAGTGTAGTGAATTCAACAGGCAATGAATTGAGAGCGGTGTACAGAAGAAAAGCATCAGAGAGAGATACCTCTAGTTCCTTCAGTTTGCTGGAGATTTCAATTCATTTCAGAATGTACTCCCTGACGCTTCCAGCCCCATCATACCTCATTGTTGTCAGTTCACACGTAAGCACACTGGTTTCTGCTTTCTTAGATCATTGGAACCTCTTTTCCATTGCACCTAAATCAGCTTTTGCAAACTTGAGATCAAGAACACCTCCTCGAACAACATCAGTCATAGATCTTTTGATGATCATCAGTGCAACCCTATTTGCCTTTTGCTATTTTTCATACTTCGATCTCTGAGTAGCACTTGCTCGATCTGCTGGTCTTGCTGGTTCATCTTCTCTGAGGGCAAGATCCATATTCATAATTCCCATGACTATATCCCCATCCTCTTTCCACTTATAGTTTTCCCCAGTCAATGGAACAATTGCGTGGTAACTCACAGAGAATGGGTTCAAAGCTGCAGAATAGGACATGCTAGAGTAAATTATCTTTTCCCCAAAATTGGAAATATATTAGGATTCATTTGTTTTGAATTTCTCATATGCAATACTTGATCATAAAACCAATGCACAGATACATGCTAATTGACTTTAATTGAGACTTTTGTACTTTTGAGTAGAAAATTTTTAAACAATTTTCATAAACCATGCAGTATTTTATGCTAACACATACCAAAACATATAGAACATCTTTGCTTTCGCAAAACTATTCTCTATATCTCAATATGTATTACAGACTCAGTCCTTTTCTTTTGTTCAATTGATATATCATAACCAACAAAATTGCTTTGGCTATTTTATTTGATTATGATATTCCTTTTGGAACTATTTGGATTGACTATATAATTTCCTGCATAATGGTTAGTAAACCCAATCATAAAAGTAATCTTTAAATCTATAACAAAAAACTGTAGAATCTGGTTTATCCTTCTGCAAATGCTGCTGCCTTTATAGGTATTATAAGTATGACAAAACCTGTAGCTCTGATACCACATGTTAGTAGACATACAAATAATACACAAAATACCTATAGAAGAAACCATTGTTTCAGTAGACAAGTCTTCCACCTCTTTAACAAGCTCTATATATCACTCTATCATAATGGGACTCAAGAACTTTTGTGATTCGGTGCTTGACAGAGGCAGGGATCTATCCTATTTATAATGAGCTTTAGTTGGTGTAATTCTAATAGGATACTCCCATTACAATCCTATTAGAATTCAACTTAATCACCAAGTAACAGGATGACTATGTCCAACTCTTAATTATATTATGACTTCAATGCGTAAATAGGATATCTTAATCACATATGTATAAACTTCAGAATACTTGTTCTAATTGATCTTGGTATTTGTCTCAGAGTCCCAGCCAAGTTCAACGAGTGTGACCTTATAACGCTTACAATGGACTCTTTTTGGCCATTCCTATTGCCAAAAAGAAGGGTATAAAATATGGATCTGGATCCTCTGCTTGGATTTTCTTTTTCATGATCTGCTTGAATTTTGTCCTCCGCATGCCACTTCATTAAATTTTAATCTAAGAGACTAAAAAATTGACACATCATTCTTCAAGAAAAAACCAAATTTACTCCTAATTAAAAATAATAATTACCCTAATCCAACTAACGTGAAACTTAACTTCATGTCCCTGAGATGCTCTCTCATACCCGAGGAGGGCCGTTACCAAGAAACTGTTGGAGTTTCTGTATATTGCTGAGTGTTCTTGCACAGAAAGTATATGAGGAAACGATTTAGAGAGAAAAGAGAGAGAGAGTCTGTTAGGCAATGATTGTTATCATGCACACACACACTGTGTGATCTCATTCTACTTTCAATATATATATTGTAGCTAGTACAAAAATGACTCAGCCAATACATTTGTACCAGCCTGTGAGCTGTACACTTGGTATGAATCTGGACATGTTAGTCCAACAATATGTGATGGCATATGAGCCATACACCTGGCTAACTAACAATCCAAAAGCCTGAAACAATTTATACTTCAACACTCCCTTCTAAATTGTTAACAGGTTTAACACCAAGCAATCCTCTAAGATAGTTGAACCGATCTTTAGGTAGAGCTTTAGTGAAAATGTCAGCCACTTGTTCTTCAGACTTGCAGTACCTCAAGTCCACCACTCCATCTTGCAAAACATCTCGGATGAAATGATACCTGCGGTTGATGTGTTTGGTTTTCTGATGAAAAACAGGATTTCTTGTCATTGCAATGGCAGAGGTATTATCCACCATTAATGGAGTTGCCTCAGTCTGCAATTCTCCAAAGTCTTCAAGCACAAATCTCAGCCATATAGCCTATGTAGTAGCCTCACTTGCGCTGACATATTCAGCTTCAGCTGTAGAGAGAGCTACACTGTGTTGTTTGACTGATGCCCAAGAGAATGCTCCACTACCAAAGGAGAAGGCATAGCCAGAGGTGCTTCTCATGTCATCCTGGCTTCCACTCCAATCACTGTCACAATATCCAATTAGGATAGCCTCTTTTCCCTTCTGATATTCAATACCAAAGTCAATAGTGCCTTGAATATACCTTAGCACCCTCTTAGCCGTTCCATAGTGTTTCTTTGTTGGACAATGCATGAATCTAGCTAATAGGCTAGCTGCAAACATTATGTCTGGTCTTGTAGCTGTCAAATACAGTAGGATGTCTGGTCTTGTAGCTGTCAAATACAGTAGGCTACCAACCATCTGTCTATATTCATCTTCATCTGCAGGTTCACTTCCATCATCCTTACACAGTTTCTCACTTGCCACAAGAGGAGTACTAACCGGTTTACATTGTTTCAAACCAAACTTGCTCAATAATGTCAGTGCATATTTCCTTTGGTTTATGAAAATGCAATTTTCAGTTTGAATCACTGCCATGCCAAGAAAGTGATATAGCAGACCTAAGTCAGTCATTTCATACCTTCTCATCATTTCAGTCTTGAAATCTTCAATTAATTCTTCACTGCTACCTGTATACACTATGTCATCAACATAGATTGAGACTATTAGAGTTCCAGAGTCTTCTTTAGGCTTGCAGTACAATGTAGCCTCGCTTGTGCTTCTGATATAACCACAGCTAATGAGATAGGCATTGATTTCCTCATACCAGGCTCTTGGAGCCTGTTTTAAACCATACAAGGCTTTCTTCAATTTGTACACCTTGTCTTCATAGTTTGTAGTCACAAATCCATCCGGTTGATCTACATAAACTTCCTCCTTAAGCACACCATTTAGGAATGCAGACTTGACATCTAATTGGTATAGTTTCCACCCCTTTTGAGCTGCCAAAGCTATGAGAGTTCTAATTGTGTCAAGTCTGGCCACAGGAGCAAAAGTCTCATTGAAGTCAATTCTAGGCTTTTGTGCATAGCCTTTGACCACCAACCTAGCTTTATGCTTCTGGATTGAGCCATCAAGGTTCAATTTGGTTTTATACACCCATTTCACACGAATCACAGGTTTATTACTTGGTCTATCAACCAGTTCCCAAGTCTCATTCTTCTCAATCATCTCCATTTCTATTTCCACTGCCTTTTGCCAAGCTTTATCCTTTGAGGCTTCTGCAAAATTCTCTGGCTCAATGATGCTCATGTTGCATCTAGCATAGATCTCAGTGATGTCTCTAAGCTTCACAGGTGTAGAAGTTGGAGAATCACTTGGTGAATCAACATTAGGAGCAGCTGTAGTCACCTGAATTTGGCTAGAGATGTTGTCTATCATTGTTTCTTCATATTCCTCTTCAGAGCTTCCGGGAGTATCTTCAAGCCTCATTGGAACTGTGATAGAATCAACAGTGTGTTTATCCCAATCCCATAATGAGTTCTCATCAAAGATCACACTTCTAGATGTAGTGACCTTGTTGGTTTGCAAATTGTACACTCTGTACCCCTTTTCACATTTGCCATAGCCAACAAAAATGCATTTTTCAGCTGCATCCTCCAGCTTAGATCTCAACTGACTAGGCACATGGCAGAAACAAACATAACCAAACACTCTCAAGTGCTTAACTCCAGGCTTTCTTCCACTAAAAGCTTCAAAAGGAGTGACATTATCTAAAGCTTTTGTGGGACATCTATTCTGAATATAGACAGCTGTATTCACTGCCTCTCCCCAGAATTTATATGGTAGTTTCTTTTCTTTCAGCATTGTCTTGCTCATTTCTATAATGGTCCTGTTCTTTCTCTCAGCAACTCCGTTTTGCTGAGGTGAATAGGCCACAGTTAGTTGTCTTTCTAAACCAATTTCTTCACAAAACTGTAGAAATTCAGTGGAAGTATATTCTCCACCTCTGTCACTTCTAAGTTTCTTGATTTTGTACCCGCTTTGTAATTCCACCATAGCCTTAAATTTCTTGAAAATATTAAACACTTCTGACTTAAAGTGCATGAGATACACCCAGCACATTCTAGTGCAGTCATCAATGAAGGTCAAGAAGTATTTGTTTCCACCTATTGTTGTAGTCTGCATTGGCCCACAGACATCTGAGTGAACCAGTTGCAGAGGTACACTTGCTCTCCAAGCTTTCTCTTTACCAAAAGCCTCCCTGTGAGATTTTCCAATTGCACAGTCTTGACAAATTCTGTCTGCATTGCCAATTTCAGGAATCCATAGACTAGCTCCTGTTGTTGTAACAACTTCAAACTCTGCATATTCAAATGACCGAACCTCCTATGCCAATACCAAGTGGATTCTTCAACTGTTGCTTTCATAGCCACAGAGTTTGCATATTTTAGTGAGAGTGGAAAACATCTGTTTCCAGTCATGGAAACCTTTGCCACCAAATTTTCCATTGACTTGTCATCAAATATCTCAACCACTGAATTGCCAAAAACCAGATAGTAGCCATGCTCTACCATTTGACCTACACTAAGTAAGTTTTCATCCAATCCTGGTACAAGCATAACCTCTTTGATATATCTAGGCCCAGCTTTAGTGTCAATCACCAAAGTGCCTTTACCACACCAGTAAAAAAAACCCCTTGCGCGACCAAATTTTGCGCGACAAAAAACTATTCGTCGCTCAAAGTCACTTTGCGCGACGAAACTCAAAACTTCGTCGCTCAAAGTCTTGCGCGACCAAATTTTGCGCGACGAAAAACAATTCGTAGCACAAAGTCACTTCGCGCGACAAACTTTTGCGCGAAGACAATATATCGTCGCTCAAAGTCTTGCGCGACCAAATTTTGCGCGACGAAAAAAAATTCGTCGCGCAAAGTTACTTTGCGCGACAAACTTTTGCGCGACAACAATACATCGTCGCTCAAAGTGACTTTGCGCGACGAAACAATAAACTTCGTCGCGCAAAGTCCTTATAAAAATAAAATATATATTTTAAAATCTTTGCATGACGTAATCCAAACATTTCGTCGCCTAAACTAATTTATTTTTGTTTTTTATTTTGTATGCATAACACTTAAGAAATTAAACAGTATATATATTTATTAAGTAGCTTTAAATTTATTATTTTAGATTGGATCGGATTTTTGTTAGAAAAATATATTATTGTTGTTCAGATTGGGTTTTTGTTAGAAAATATATATTTTAAATTGGCGATCGAATTAGTTCATTGTATTCATATAGGGTCAAGGAGTGTAGCTGTAAAAAATCATCAAAATCGGAGTTAAAATAACCGTTACATCGTGATTTTTCATTATAACCGTCGAAAGTTTTGTCCCATTACTTGATCTCTGAATGTTTATTTTTTTCGATTTTTGGCGTATATGATCTCGAAGTATAAACAAACAAGTTTGACGGTTGGATCGTTGAAACTAGTTTTGGTGAATGCATATGCCATCAAAACAATATATTCACTAACAATTAAGAGTTTATTTATACGTTCGTTAAATATAACATAAGATTTTGTGGTATCCACTAGTGTAAATATTTTAAATTGAAGATCAAATTCAGTCATTGTATTCATATAGGGTCAAGGAGTGTAGCTGTAAAAAATCATCAAAATCGGAGTTAAAATAACCGTTAAATCGTGATTTTTCATTATAACCGTCGAAAAGTTTTGTCCCATTACTTGATCTCTGAATGTTTATTTTTTCCGATTTTTGGCGTATATGATCTCGAAGTATAAACAAACAAGTTTGACGGTTGGATCGTTGAAACTAGTTTTGGTGAATGCATATGCCATCAAAACAATATATTCACTAACAATTAAGAGTTTATTTATACGTTCGTTAAATATAACATAAGATTTTGTGGTATCCACTAGTGTAAATATTTTAAATTGAAGATCAAATTCAGTCATTGTATTCATATAGGGTCAAGGAGTGTGGCTGTAAAAAATCATCAAAATCGGAGTTAAAATAACCGTTAAATCGTGATTTTTCATTATAACCGTCGAAAAGTTTTGTCCCATTACTTGATCTCTGAATGTTTATTTTTTCCGATTTTTGGCGTATATGATCTCGAAGTATAAACAAACAAGTTTGACGGTTGGATCGTTGAAACTAGTTTTGGTGAATGCATATGCCATCAAAACAATATATTCACTAACAATTAAGAGGTTATTTATACGTTCGTTAGATATAACATAAGATTTTGTGGTATCCACTAGTGTAAATATTTTAAATTGAAGATCAAATTCAGTCATTGTATTCATATATGGTCAAGGAGTGTAGCTGTAAAAAAAATCATCAAAATCGGAGTTAAAATAACCGTTAAATCGTAATTTTTCATTTATAACCATCGAAAAGTTTTGTCCCGTTACTATATCTCTGAATGTTTGTTTTTTGCGATTTTTGGGGTATACGATCTTGAAGTATATACAAATAAGTCTGACGGTTGGATCGTTGAATGGTGTGTGTATATATATTTATTTATTAAGTAGCTTTAAATTTATTTATTTTGTACGTATAACACTTAAGAAATTGAATAGTATATATATTTATTAAGCAGCTTTAACCTTATTTATATTTTAAATTGTAAAATAAAATAATTTTATTTTTATTATTCATAACAATTATTTTTATAAATATTGTGTTACGAACCAATTTTTCGTCTCTCAAAAGTTTGCGCAACCAACAGTTTGTCGCGCAAAACTCTAAAAATTTGGACGGGTACCAAAAATGGGACACGGGATTTTAAAAAAAATAAAAAAATTTTAGACTTTGCGCGACCAATATTTTTTGTCGCTCAAAACTTTGCGCGACCAATATATATTTTTCGTCTCGCAAAAATTTATGCTGGTACCAAAAATCGGACGCGGTAATTTTTTAAGACTCTGCGCGACCAGTATGTATTTTTCGTCGCGCAAAAATTTTAAAATTTTGGCTGGTACCAAAAATGGGACGCGGGGATTTTTATTTTTTTTAAATAATTTTTTTAGACTTTGCGCGACCAATATTCCTATATTCGTCGCGCAAAAATTTAAAAATTTTGGCGGGTACCAAAAATGGGACGCGAGGATTTTTATTTTTTTAAAATAATTTTTTTAGACTTTGCGCGACCAATATTCCTATATTCGTCACGCAAAAATTTAAAAATTTTGGCGAGTACCAAAAATGGGACGCGGGGATTTTTATTTTTTTTAAATAATTTTTTAGACTTTGCGCGACCAATATTTCTATATTCGTCGCGCAAAAATTTAAAAATTTTGGCAGGTACCAAAAATGGGACGCGGGGATTTTTATTTTTTTAAAATAATTTTTTTAGACTTTGCGCGACCAATATTCCTATATTCGTCGCGCAAAAATTTAAAAATTTTGGCGGGTACCAAAAATGGGACGCGGGGATTTTTATTTTTTTTAAATAATTTTTTTAGACTTTGCGCGACCAATAATATTTTTCGTCGCGCAAAGTGATACGGTTTTTAAAACCGAAATAACTCCTCCACCATTTTCTCAATGCCTTTCTCTACTCTTACCTCTCCTTTCTCTTTCCCTCTCCCCAAATCCCACCATTTCTCTCACTTAATCTCTCATCTCTCTCTTCACTATCTCTCACTCTCTCGCACTCACTCTCTCATCTCTCTCACTCACTCTCTCATCTCTCTATCACTATCTTCTCTAATTCTCTCACACTCACTTCTCCCTCTCATTCTCATTCACTCTCAATCTTGCCAAAAGGTATATTCTCTCCAAATTTTAAATTTTTTTCATTAATATGTGTTTTTGGAGTTAATTTTGAGTTTGTGTGGGTTTTGGGGTTGAGTAAAGGGGAGGGATTGGAGTTTGGGTTGGATTTGTGGTATAACAATTTTAGGGGAGATTATGCCTTTTTTTTTTTTTTTTTTGTGTGGTTATTTGACCATATTTGTTTTTTTTTGTAGGGAATCATCGAGACTTTGACGGCTAAAGTTGAGGATTAGGAAGCTATCAAAACATATCCTCCGCCACTACCACCACAATACGCTTGTATTAGGATTTTATTATTGTACTTTGTTAATTTATGTGTACATTTTAAATATTATATATATATATTTATTGGATAATTTAATCACTATTTTTCATATGTAATTTTATTTTGAATATGTCAATTTAAATTAAAGTAATTAAAAAAATCATACAATTAAATTAAATTTAAAAAGTAAAAATTAATATCAATTTAAATTAAAGTAATTTTAAAAAGAAATCATACAATTAAATTAAATTTAAAAAGTAAAAATTTGAAAAAATTCATATAAATAAATTCATATTAAAGAAATAATAAAACAAAAAGTCAAAAACCTTGCGCGACAAAATATTTCGTAGCGCAAACTATTAAATTAGTTTATTTAAAATTAAAAAAATTTAAAACAAAAAATATTTCGTCGCGCAAAACTCAAAAAATTTGGGCAGGTACCAAAAATTGGACGCGGGAATTTTTTATTTTTTATAAATTTTTTTTAGACTTTGCGCGACCAATGTTTGTCGTCGCGCAAAACTTTGCGCGACCAATATATTTCGTCGCGCAAACCTTTGCGCGACCAATGGATTTCGTCGCGCACAACTTTGCGCTACCAATATGTTTCGTCGCGCAAAGTCGCTTTGCGCGACCAATCTTTTTCGTCGCGCAAAGTCTTTCTTCACGATCTTTGCGCGACGGATTCTGCGCGACGAAGTTTCTGTCGCGCTGAAATTTGTGCGACTACAATGTATTTTGCGCGACGAAATTCTCTTCGTCGCGCAAAGTGTAAAATGTAGTAGTGCCAGTTGCTTGCACTAAGTCTCCTGTGCCCATTTTTACTTTTACAGTGACCTTAGTATCAATATTGACTAGGAGAGATGCATGTGAAGTCATATGGTTGCTGCATGCACTGGCCACATACCACACACAATTATTTTTCACTATTTCAGCAGCATGACAGGCATAGAACATGATACCTTCTTCTTCTTTGTGTGATGCATAGTTGGCAGCTTGATCTAATTTTCCTTTGCATTCCTTGGCTATATGCCCAAACTTCTCGCATTTGTAACATTTTGGTTTACCTTTGAACCAATAGACACCATAATGCAGCTTGTCACAGGTTTTGCAAGGAACCTTTCTTTCCTCAGTCTAACTGTCCTTCTTGGAATTATTTTTAGACTTTGAGTCCCACTTCTTCCCTTTCTGAGATTTCCAATTCTTTTTAGACTTGAAACTCCCTGCTTGCCCTGTGTTTGATTGATCTTTAGAACTCACATTCAGACTATAGAATGCCTTCTCAGTCACTCTCTCATTATGCCTTTGCAGCCGTTGTTCATGAGATTTTAAAAAGCCTATAACCTCTTGAACCCCTATAGATTCTGTATCCTTTGTTTCCTCTATAACTTCAGCAATAGAGTCATATTCTCTAGATAAACTAATCAAGAGTTTCTGTACAATTCTTTGGTCAGTTAACTCTTCACCATAAGCCTTCATTTTATTTACTAGCTCAAGTAGTTTAGTGACATATCCAGATAATGATTCATCATCATGCATACGAGTGTATTCAAATTCTCTTCTAAGAGCTTGAAGTTTCACAGATCTCACCTTCTTATCACCCCTGAACTCTTGTTGCAGGATCTCCCATGCTTCCTTAGCCGACTCTTTCAGTGCAATCCTGGGAAAAATGTCGTCAGAAACGGCACCTTGGATCAGTCCCAAAGCCTTAGCATCCTTCGCAACATTCTCCTCCAGAGCAAGCTTTTGAGCTGTAGTCAGAGCTTCTCCTTCTTCCTTCTTAACAGATTGCTCATATCCATTCTCAACCATATCCCACAGCTTGTGAGATTTGAAGATTGTGCACATCTTTATTCTCCAGAAATCGTAGTTACTTCCATTGAAGATGGGAGCACGAAGCTCACCCATGTTAGATCCAGCCATGTGAGACTAGATAGAGCTCTCATCAGCTGGATTGCTGTAATTTCACTACGCCCAGTCTCAGATCGTAACCTGGACTCTCGATACCATGTTGGAGTTTCTGTATATTGCTGAGTGTTCTTGCACAGAAAGTATATGAGGAAACGATTTAGAGAGAAAAGAGAGAGAGAGTCTGTTAGGCAATGATTGTTATCATGCACACACACACTTTGTGATCTCATTCTACTTTCAATATATATATTGTAGCTAGTACAAAAATGACTCAGCCAATACATTTGTACCAGCCTGTGAGCTGTACACTTGGCATGAATCTGGACATGTTAGTCCAACAATATGTGATGGCATATGAGCCATACACCTGGCTAACTAACAATCCAAAAGCCTGAAACAATTTATATATTAAAATAGAAATGGAGATGATTGAGAAGAATGAGACTTGGGAACTGGTTGATAGACCAAGTAATAAACCGGTGATTGGTGTGAAATGGGTGTATAAAACCAAATTGAACCTTGATGGCTCAATCCAGAAGCATAAAACAATTTATACTTCAACAGAAACTAGGGTTTAGGGTTTTTGTCGGTGTGAGTTTTAGCAACTCGTCTCTTTCCTTGCCTGCTTGGGTCTGCGGTAAGGGGCTCGTCGTGGCCTGTCGCCTCTACTGGCTAGGTCTGGTGGTTTTTGGTTGATGTGTTGGCTCATTGGCGTGGTTTGCTGTGGGGGATTGGTTTCGTGGTTTCGTGGTCATGTGTGCTAGCCTCAGTTTTGGTTAGTGTGGCAAGTTTTCAGCTGGGATTTGTGGTGGCTTGTGGTGGTTTTGTTGTGGGGCTTTGTCGTGGTGGATTTCTTTTCGTGGTTGTGTCGTATGTGCTGGTCTCGATCTTGGTTGGTGTGGGGAGTTTTTCCACTGGGTTTTGTGGTGGTGCGTTGTGGTGGTTTATGATGCTCCCTGGTAGTGTTTTGTCGGGATTGATCGGATTCATGGTTGTGTCGTATGTGCTGTGGTCGGGTTTAGTTGGTGTGGAGAGTCTTCCGCTTGGAGTTATGGTGGTCTGATCTGCTTGGCGTGCTTGATTCTTCTGCTCTCTCCCTTATTTGTCATGTTGTTTTTTCTTGTGCTTTTTCACTGGTTGGCTCCTTTCAAATTTGTGTTCACTGGGGTCTGTGATTCTCTCTACTGCTTCATGATTATTCTTAGTTGGAATATTTGGGGCCTAGGTAATCGACGCACTTTTTGTGATCTTAAAATCCTTATTGGGAACAAGCACCTGAATGTTATTTTCCTTGTTGAGATTCATATGTCTGTTGTCCAAATGGGAGGCTTAGTCAGAAGGCTGGGTCTCGGTGATGTGTTGAGTGCTCCCCGTGATGATCTTTCGAGTGGCTTATGTTTGTTGTGGCTATCTAGGCTACATGTGACCCTGCTCTCCTCTTCTGTTGGGCATATTGATGTTAGAATTATTTCTCCTAATAAGTTTGTGACTAGGGTGACTGGTTTCTGTAGCCATCCTGATCTTCCTCAGGACTTCTGCGGAGGTTGAGTCAGGTGAATTTTGGTATGTGGTTGTGTTGTGGTGATTTTAATGAGATTCTTGCCACGAATGAAAGACTAGCCCTAGAGTCTGATTGGTTGCTCGTGTTGAGGACTTTTAGTGAGCGGTGGGAGATTTTCATCTACTCTCATTCGATTTTGTGGGATATCCCTTTACATGGATGAACAATTGAAAGGGTGATGCCAATGTGCATGCACGCCTAGATCGGGGTTTTGGCAATTTATAATTGATTCATCAGTAGGGTAATTTTACTACTTATCATTTGGTAGCTTATTCATCTGATTTTAAGGTTGTTTCGATTAGCTTATTCTTCTGTTGGTCCCTGACTCGTAGATGAGTGACTCTACATAGCGTTCGTTGGGACCCCGTTGTTTTTAATTTGAAGAGCAATGGATTGTGGATGAGGACTATGATGCCATTATTCATGAGGGTTAGCGCTCTCTGGAATCCCCCACTACTAATATTTCCCATTGTGCCAACCGATTATCTAAGTGGAAAAAGGAAAAGTTTTCGCAATATGAAACCAAAAATTCACTCCTTGCACGCTTCCTTAGACTCACTTCAATCGGCGGACTCATTGAGAGAAAATTATTTCCCTGCAAGGGATTATGGATAATAATGATTGTCTGCAGAGTGATCCCTTCGAAAATTGGTGAGATTTTCTTGGATTTTATCCAATGATGCGCAAATGAGCAGTGAGATCTTTGAGGCTGTATCCACTCGTGTCCCTTATCAGGTACACTGTTCTTTGTCCGTAGCCTATCGACATGAGGAAATTGAGCTTGCTATTAAATCTAGGGAAATAGCCCTAAATGACACCCATTTCATAATTTTAATTAAAAATACCATCCCTTCCCAATTTTTGTACAACTATCACCTATAAATATAAAATTATTGTCCACTTATTGCTGATTTTTCACAAGTTCAGAAATTTTGGAGAGAAGAAGCTCACACAGCTCTCTCTCTCTCTCTCTCTGGCACAGCTCTCTTTCTCTTTGGTATCTGTGTATCACAGCTCTCTGTGTCTCTCTTGGCTCTCTCTATCTCTCTCACTCTTGGCTCTCTCGCTCTTGGCTCTCTCTCTCTTGGCTCTCTCGCTCGCTCTCTCTCTCTAGCACAACTCTCTGTCTCTCTCTTTGCTCTGTTTCTCATAGCGCAGCTGTCTCTCTCAAGCTTCGTTATGTCCCTTTCTCCCCTATTCGATCTCTTGCTCTCTGTTTGGAATCGCGAACCCCTCCCTTTAGCTATGTCTTCTGAATAGCTGCTTGCAAGCTTGAAGCTCTAGTGGATTGCCGACCTCGAAAAGGTAGTGTTGATGGTTATTTTCTTAATATCAGTATTATGTGAAATGGGTTATAGTTTGATTGTTTGGGTTTGTGTTAAATTCGTTTTGGGTTTAATTTATTTGGGTTAGGTTTTGTTGAATATTCATGCTCATTCATCTGGGTTTGTACCAATTGCATTTAGATTGGTCTGGATATGTGAATCTTGAAACTTGGGATTTTGTATTTGATGTAGTAGATCTGTATAGTGTGATTCTGTTGTGTTCCTCTTATTTTACAGTCGTATTGCTGTTATATTGCCATTATATTGCCTATATATTGCTGTTATATTGTGGTTATATTGCCTATATATTGCTGTTATATTGTGGTTATATTGCCTATATATTGTGGTTATATTGTGGTTATATTGCTATTGTATTGTATGGTTATTGTGGTTATATTGTGTGAATGAAATGTTGTTTTGTCATGGTCAGAAATGGAGACAATTGTTATTCTCGTGTGCTACAATGGAAAATGGGTCACCTCGAAGAAGATGTGCAAATACGAAGGGGGTGACTCAAAAGGCTTAATAGTTCCACGTACCATCAAATTTGCTGAACTGTTGGACCGCGTGCATCAGATTGGTAATACAAACAGCAGGGAAGACAAGGTTTGCTTAAAATTCTCAGTTTTGGTGGCCTCGAATGAGTGGAAGCACATAAAGATTGAGGACGATGATGATGTCAATTTTTTTATGAAGTACAATTCCGAGGTAACACCTTCAAAACTAGCTCCCTTACTCGTGAGTATAGAAGATAAAGGACTGACAAATGATGTAGTTCATAGTATGCATATCACGACAGATAGTAGTCGGATGGGTCATTCTTCAGTTGCCATTGTTGAAAGCAATGAAGTAACTTGGAATAATACAAATGTCACTGATTTGGGAGGTGAAGTAGGGACAGATTTTATGGATATGATTGATTTTAGCGAGGTGGAGGACATGCATGGTGGTGATAATGGTACTGAAAGAAATGAAGTGTCAGTGTACTCTGCCCCTCCTAATTTGGGGTGCTTGAACACAGCTGCCCAGTTGCCAAAAATGCGTTTAGGAGGAGAATCTGAACCCACTCGTCAACATTATTGGAGTCAAATGGGTGAACAAAATCGGTATAATGCAGTCGGTGTAAATGATGAAGAAGCATATTTGGACAGCGGGTTTTCACGAAGCGATTGGAATCCAAAAATTGCAGTTGGGCAAATTTTCTCTAGTAAGAAAGCATTGTTGACGGAGTTACGGTTGACGGCATTAAGAGGCCACTTTGAATTTAAGGTGCAATTCTCTTGCACTAAGAGGTTGCTTGTGGTTTGTTGTCAACGTCCATGCCCATGGCGGGTCCGAGCATCGAGAATTGGAGAATACAGCTTCATGATTGTGAGGTGTACAACTGTTCATGAATGTGATTTGAGGTTCGTAAGTGACAAGCATCGTCAAGCAACCGCAGCACTTGTAGCCACTTCACTTAAAAGGAAGTTGAAGGATTGTCGGACAATATACACACCAAGTGACATTATGAGAGATGTGAAACACAACTTTGGTTGCACCATCCATTATTCGAAAGCTTGGAAAGCAAGGGAGTTAGCTCTATTGTCCATTAGAGGATCAGCGGAGGAGGCATATTATATCCTTCCAGCTTATTGCTATGAATTGGAGCGTATGAATCCCGGCACAAAAACACACATCCGAACTGATGAGAACAATCACTTTGTGTATTTATTTATGGCGGTTGGCGCATGTATTAGAGGGTTCCGTTCTTCCATGCGCCCAGTGATAGCCGTGGATGCCACTCATTTAAAATCCAAGTACAAGGGTGTTATGTTTGTAGCAAATGCATTCGATGGTAATCGAAATATATATCCTCTTGCTTTTGGGATCGGAGATTTGGAGACGGATGCATCATGGCATTGGTTTTTCACTAAACTTCATGAAGCCATTGGTGAGTGTCCCAATCTTGTTATTATTTCTGATCGCAATGTTAGCATAGAGAATGTGTGGAACCAAATTTTTCCAACTGCACAACATGGCATATGCTTTTATCATATGAAGGGGAACATGAAACGCACTTGCAAGTTGAAAAAGCGTGATCACATACTTATGCACTTTGAGAAGGCTGCGAAATCTTATTCCATTGCTGAATTTGATTGTCATTTTCAAAAGATAAAGCGAAAGGAACATGTTGCTCAATATCTTGAAGACGCAGGGTTACATAAGTGGTCTAGAGCTCACATGGATGGACGCCGGTACAATGTAATGACAACAAATATTGCGGAGTCAATCAACTCAGTCCTTAGGTTTGCAAGAATGCTGCCAGTGGTTCATTTGATAGGGGAAATTGTTAATCTCCTTGTGAAATGGTTCACCGAACGTCGTGAGTTGGCTTTGAATTGCACAACAACATTGTGCCCCAATTTTGGAGAGAAGAAGTTGAGGAACAGGTTGGAGGATGCGGCAAGGATGAATGTGGTTAAAGTTAATAATGCACAGTATAATGTTTTGGACGGTGATATGGACGGCCTCGTAGATTTGACGAACAACAGTTGTAGTTGTAGAAAGTTTCAGCTTGAGCAGCTACCTTGTAAGCATGTAGTTGCAGTTTGCCGCTTCTTGAAAGTAAGTGTATACGCAAAGGCTTCTCGGTATTACACTCGGAAAACCTGGATGGATGCTTATTCGGATAGCATCTACCCGGTACAACCTCACGGAATGTGGGATACTCCTGAAGATGTTCGAAGTCGAGTTGTGCTGCCTCCCATGGCAAGGGTCATGCCAGGCAGACGAAAGAAGTTAAGAATTCCCTCGCAAGGAGAGGGCACCATTAGAAGAAAGTGCTCAAGGTGCGGTTCCGCAGGGCACAATAAAAGCACATGTAAAAACAATATTCCATTGCGCAATGTATCTTAGACAATATGATTTGTGTTGCTTTAGTAGGTCATGTAAACTCTACTTTTATTTGTGGTGGGTTTCGTGTTATGTTGAATGGGAATTCTTTTAAATTTGCATTATTTGGGTTGCATTGCTACAGCATGCTGTATTGCTGACAGATTGCTATTATATTGACCTTTTATTGTACTGGTATTGCTTCCAGATTGCTATTATAATTTGAGTGCGAAATTAAAGGGACTGGAATGTAATTCCAAATGGATCCAAAACATTAAAGTGCTTAGAATTCCTATATTACACAGTTACTGTGATACTCCGACTATACCTTCTTTTTTGATTACAAATTCGGCCGATGCATAGGCCAGATGTGGGGCAAATACAAGGTGAAATATCCTGTGTGTTTGACTACATATACTTGTTGAAGGAGCATTACGAATGTCAACCTCAATACATTGCTCATGTCTTGCCAAGAACACTCTTGAATTTATGCAATGTGCCCAAGCCAGTCCCAAAGCTGGACTCACCCGTCTGCCTGATGTGTCCAGGGACTCCAAGTTTCCCAACCTCACCCCATTCACTCCATCATGTGGCCCAATAAAATCCACCACTTGGTTGGTGACAACCACCACCAACCCAAACTTATTTGCTAAACCCTTCAATGTCCCAGATATGTTGAAGAACATTTCAGACCGCCGTTTCAAATCTGCCGGTGTTGTCTGATACTGTGTTCGGAACAATGCAGCAATGGAATCAATGACAATGAGTTTCACAGGTAGGCGGGTGTGATCAATGGCAATAAATGCTTCTATGTCTCCAAGGACATGGATGAGTTCTTGAGCATCATGAACACCATGAACATATATGTCTTCCAATGGCTCCAACCTTATTAAGTTGGGGTATGATGCATGATAAAGGTTGCCTAGTTGTTGCAATCGACGAAATGGGAAGCTGAATTCTGTGAATATGTAGACGGAGGAGCCCCCTAGTCCGCCATGTGAGGGTGGGAGCTGAGCTCGTACCGTAAGTTGGAGACAAAGCTGCGTCTTCCCAGAACCACTCTCCCCTACTAATTCTGTTATGGACTTGCAGGGTATCCCACCCCCCAAGCAGTGATCTAGTATTGGGCATCCAATGGATAATTTAGGGGTTGAAAGAGGAAGGAGCATGAGGTTTTGGGGTGTCATGTTTCTGTAATTTAGGGGGGGATGTGATGGTGCTACAAGGCATGCATTATATATATATAGAGTTCATTTTGAAGGTCTGTACTGTAGGCCATCTGTCTTTTAAGGGATGTATAATTCATCCTTTTTTCCAGGTTGTAATTACTTTTTTGTTTATTTATTAGTATTTTTTTGGACCATATAATTTAAAACTTGAATACATGCAGTACGTCCTGTAATAGGATCATATTGTATCTCTATCACCACTCTATTGTACTGATATTGACATAATATTGCCACTATCCGCATGTTTATTGCATATTTATTGCTGCTATATCGCCACAGAACTGGAGACCGATAAACTGTATACGCACAAATACAAATACAACAACAGGCTTCATCATTCCATAAAATCCTATTTCCAAACTTACATAATACAACAACAGGCCACCCCATCGTTACATAATACAAAAATACGCCACCTCATAGTTCCATTTCCCTACAAAATGAGGCTTCATCATTCCATAAAATCCTATTTCCAAACTTACATAATACAACAACAGGCCACCCCATCGTTACATAATACAAAAATACGCCACCTCATAGTTCCATTTCCCTGCTGTTGACAAATTCGAAGTTGCATACTCTTCAAGTGCGGTGACCGCGACCCATGAAATTCATGACCCCGGCCACAGTGATGTTGGCCCAGTTTCCTGCCGGATCCACAATTTTTGCAAATTTACGAAATAGTTCGAATCCCCTTTCCACTTGTTCTTGCTTCAACTTGGCCATTGCTTCTGATTCCTTGAATACCATAATTGCAGTGGCAGGGGCAATTTCAATTTTTTCTTTCATTCTCTTTATATGTAGGAGATGCATGCGCGCATGATAACGAGAGCGAATTGTGCGGTTTTTTATGACACCCCATCTAGCTTGGCCCTCCACAATTTTTGAAACTATCTCTGCATGAAGATTTTTCCAAAACATGGTATTGCCTCGACATTGCTGTATGCCATGGACCAAGTCTGCAGGGAGTGAATTCGGTGACTTGGCTTCTGTTTCAGTCTCCCCTGCTTCAGTAATTGAAAGCGTTGGGTTTGGTGTGAGGTTATGGTCCATGGTCTTTGATATTTATTGTTGCCTGGTCTACAACTTCATTGGAACAACAGGGGACTAAATGCGATGTGAGTGAAATCAGTGGGGAAGGTAATGACTGTAAGCAGCAGTTAATGTGATGGAAGTTTTCTGAGCCAAACAGCTGGGTTGATTAATATAGGCAGGTTTTAATGACCAAACCAGTAAGTCAGAGAGTTATTGGCGGGAGGGATTAGGGGGAGTAATTGGCGGGAGGGATTGGCGGGAGTGTTAGGCGGGATAGTATTGGGCGGGATAGTATGGGCGGGAGTTATTACCCAGGTTGACTTTATGCCTTTTTGTAATATATTTGTATGTTGGACGTTCCGAACTTGGTAATTTTCCCATTATGTATTTGAAATAAGGGAGTTGCCTATTTGCCTAATTCACCACCTCATTCGAATTGACCAATAATGGTTATTGTCTGATTTCTCATTTCAGCAATCTCAATTCGTTTCCATTTTGCCATTTTTCATATTTTCCTATTTTCCATGTGTCATCCAATTTTTCAATTATTCATTATTTGTTCCTATTCCCTATTTTCCTATTTTCCAACTTCCTAAGTTTCCTTTTGTTCTATTTCCAGTTGTCCAATTTTTCAATGTTCCCATTTCCCCCCATTATGTACTTAAAAAAAGTTGCCTACTTTGCCTAATTCAGACAGTAATTAAAATTGTCCAATATGGTAATTGTCTTATTTCCCATTTCCACAATTTCAATTCGTTTCCAGTTTTCTGATTTTCCATGTGTCCCTGTTTCCTATTTCCATTTTTCAAAATTTAACATTTTGTCCAATTATCCAATGTTTTTATTTCCAATTCGACTATTTTCTAAGTTCCTTTTTTTCCAATTTCAAATTTTTCATTTTGGCAACTGTCCTTTTGTTCAATTTCCAATTTTGCTATTTTCCAAGTTGCCTTATTTCCTATTTTTCATTTATCCAGTTATCCAATTTTCCAATTTTCAATGTCCCAATTTGCTTATTTGCCTATTTTCCAACTGTCCTTTTTTCTTATTTACTATTTCGAATTTTCGACTTTTAATGTTTTCAGAGTTTCCTTTATTTCCTATTTCCTTTTTCCTCCTTTTCCTATTTTCCAAGTTTCCTTTTGTCCAATTTCAAATTTTCCAATTTTCCAAGTTGCTTTCTTTTCCAATTTCAATTTCCAAATTTCCTATTTTCCAAGTGTCCTTTTTTCCTTTTTCCAATTTTCCTATTTTCCAACTGTCATTTGATCATATTGCCTACTTTCCTGTTTCCAATTTTTCCTTATTTTCTTTTTCCAATTTTCGAATTTTCCAACTGTCATTTGATCCTATTGCCTAGTTTCCTGTTTCCAATTTTTCCTTATTTCCTTTTTCCAATTTTCCAATTTTCCAATTTTCCAATTTTCCAACTTTCCTTTTTTTCGTATTTCCGATTTTCCAATTTTCCATTTCTTCAATTTCCAATTTTCCAAGTTTCCTTATTTCCCATATCCAAGTTTTAAGTTTTCACTTTTCCAAATTTCCAATTTTCGTGTTTTGCTAATTTCCTATTTTCCAATTTTGTGTTCTGAAATTCGCAATAAATGCTTACTTACCTAGTCCTATTTTGGGTTCCAATCCACAATTTCGTATCTCCCATTCAGGTTTGGTTTTTTGTCGTTTGGAAGCCAATTTTATTGTTGTTAATGTCATGTTGTACTGCTGTAACTTACAGCCAAGGAGTTAATGGTGTAGTTTTGAATCCCATCAATTTAATGCACCAACACAAAACCCAATTTACCTCATATAAGTTCGTACATATAACTGAACCTTCCTATATAGAACTGCAACAGAGGCACCTTCTTAACGGAAAAGGTAATTAGTCTTACTGAAAGGCAAATATTCTCCACTCAACCTAACCATATAGTCGTTTACAACTGGAGACTGAATGTACCTCTATTTGTTTGGTTGCAGGCAACAGCTGTGAATTGTCCCCAGTAATACTTCAACATGTCAGATGTACGCCCTCCTAACGAGCATGTGAGTTACCCGGGGGACCACCCCTGGCATGTGCCATTCCCATCTCCACCTCGGACTCCCAATCATGATCCCACTTCATCTGGAAGTGAGGCTGACACTCATGATCCGCTTGACAAAATCTCTGCCGTCAAGCACCACCTCCAATATATGTCAAAGGCAACGGATTGGTGGGAGAGTAAGTGCGATATTCATGGCCAAGTTATGGGAAACTTGGCCAACAAGTTGAACAAAGCATACGCTGGAGAGGTGAAGCAAGCTCTTAAAGCAAAAAGTCGGAGCAAAGAGTTAGAGTCCTTGAAGTTGAAATTGGAAGACATAAAGAAAAATGCCCTCGAAACATTCACAGAATCTGAAGAATATAACCATGAAATGGTTGAATGTTTCAACAACGGCTTCGAAATGTTCCGAGATTATGCTTCGGTCATCTCACCAGACCACAATTGGAGTGAAATTGATGTAGCTGGTGTCTGGCAGGTACTGAATATGGGTTCTGATGGAATGGCTCATCATAGCCTCGTGCATGCAGCGAGAAGAAAGGACAAAGACATGGATCTTTTGATGGACCTGTAGTAACGGTGAATGCTGCTTCAGTTCATCTCACCCGAGTACATGGATCTTTTGTTGCCTTCATTTTCCCTTCGCGGGATAGATAGTATTGTTCAGTTTGGGAGGCGATTTATTTCGCATGTGTGAAATGTTGTCTGTAATGTGTATGTATTGTATGTACATTGACTTAATATTGCAGTTGTATTGTGTTTGTATTCCCTTAATACTGTAATGTGTATGTATTGTATGTATATTGCCCTAATATTGCCTTTATATTGTACTTATATTGCTCTACTATTGCCTTCGTATTGTATATTTATTGTGGCCATATTGCCCTACTATTGCCTTCGTATTGTATATTTATTGTGGTCATATTGCCTTCGTATTGCCTTCGTATTGTAGGCATATTGCCCTACTTTGGAATATGATGAGGACTGGAAAATAAATCCACAGGCTCAGAATCACCAATTTTGCCTCCTTCAAGAGGCGTCCCATGCTTGTATGCAACCCTCACAGCTTCATCCTCGTTCAGCCTCGCTTGTGAAGTCCCAGACTTCATGTCATCTTTGCTATTTGCCAATTTCAGTTGCATCAGCTGGCCGTGTCTAGGGTTTTTTATCTGCTTTCGTTTCATTTTTAAGCTCTGCTTTGAATCAATACGTGGCATATTGGCTGAATATGGGAGTGACAAGATCAATTCTTACTCTCCCTAAGTGGATAAAATAGATGCTCAATATGAATCCTTTCCTCCACAAGTTTGTGTACAGTGCCGTACGTTGTGTGTTTTAGGTGCCACACTGGCTTATTAAAATTGATGCTTGGCCATGAAAAACTTTTTGTTTTCTTACTTTTAGAAAAGTACATATTTGTGTCAATAACTAAGTTTGGACTGTTAACAATCATTCAGAAGAATGGTAGAAATAAGCTCCACTGTGCCAATCCACGAAGTTGAACAAAGAAATTGTGTTCGATACACAGATGACATGTGAAACTAACATTAGCATTCTCCAATAAGAAGACTTCTCTTCTTTCCAACCCCTCGTCGATTGAGAAAGAAAGAAGAGGGACAAAACACACACTACCAAGTTAAGGTGACATTACAAACCTAAAAAATATCCTCATCAAACTTATAATGCTCCTTTTTTTCTTCTTTAAAGCAAAACTTCATTCAAACTGAGATAACCACGTGCTCTCCATAAGCACTCCGGAATTATTTGCTCATTATCTGCATCGCCTTCTGTCTCAACTTGAGGCTTGGAAGGAGCTTTGGCACCAGGAGGCTGCTTCTTCTTCATCCCACTCACAATGTCATCGATTCTGAGAAGTAGGCAAGCAGCTTCTATGGCCGTTTTAAAACTCTGGCCCTTCACGTTGTAGGCATCCCATATCTGACATCATAATTCCTCAAAATGAACAGCCTTACCAACAAAATAAATTTATTGGGAAATTTTTTAATAACCACGACAACAGCACTTCCCCTCACATGAGTGCTGTCGAAATATATTGGGAGAAGCTCTAAACTAGAACTACTACTGAAGCAAATCGACAATATAAACCAGAAGATTGACACTTATGCCATATCAATAAAGGGACATATAATGGATACATTTGAGAACAATACTACATTAAAAGTCCTATTTCAGAGCTTTCAGCAAATATAAATCACCCAACAAATGTGAATATTGAGATAGCGAAGGAAATAAAAGAGAGCAACAATAGTAAGCCAAAAAGATATCCACCTATCTTTTTCTCTTTCACATCAGTTATCACACCAGTGTTACCATCAATGCCAATCCATGATTTTTAACCATTTGCATGCTATGGAAAAAAAATTGTGGTTAGGATCTAAATGATGCATCATATTCTGACCAAAATAATAATGATGCATCAGAACGTATATAGAAATGACAAATCATAACAAAACTGAACAAAGCCATACAAAACAGATTCAAACCTTTCCCTGCAGCGCCGTCATTGTTCTAATCACATTCACCCCGCAATTCTGAGCCAAAGTACGTGGTATAGCCTCAAAAGCTATAGCAGCAGCTTCATACAGCCACTGTTTTACCATAAAAACACGTGTAGCCATAAAACTCCAATAAAATGCATGTAAAGTGAAACCACAACTAATTCTTAATCTAAAGTATGTCAACGAGCATGTGAATTGAAGTGACAGCCAGTTTATTCACAGAATTTAGATTTCTACTTCCACAAGGAGTTATTCTTGGACGAGTTTTACACAACAAATACCAAACTTTTGGATGAGGAAAGGAGCTTTTACCTTTTCTATACCTTCCACAGATGAACTCTTTTGCTTCAATGTAGCAGATACAGTTAACTGTGTAGCACCACCACCAGGACCAAGTTTCGGATTCTTGAGGATGTTTCTTGCTACAGACATGGCATCCTATGACCAGATATAAGGGAGTAAATAAGACATTTCAGCATAATATATTTATTCTACGTAATGGGGACAAAGAAGTAAAACCATTATACGTGCAAATTCCTTTCCACTTCATTTAACAGATCCTTACTAGGACCTCTCAAGAGTACAGTACATGATTTAGGCTCTTTGCAATCAACAATGAATGCAAAAAACTCATCACCAATTTTCTTAACCTCAAATATCCCAGCGCCTGTACCAACATCAGACTGTTGCAATTCATCTGGTCTGTTAACAATTACAGCCCCACAAGCCTTGGCAATTCGGTTATTATCTGTTTTCCGCAACCTCCTCATTCCACTGACGCCGGCCTTGCTAAAATAATGGCATGCCAAGTCACTAAGCCCCTTTTCTGTGATAACCACATCTGGTTTAAACTTCAATATTTGCACACATAGCCTCTCGATGTATTCTTCTTCCAATTGTAGCAGGACTCCCCAATCTTCTTCTTTAAGCAACTCAGCATTTGTTTGGTTCTCGCCTTTCTTATATTCGAGCGGCCAATCAAGACGAATGATGCGTTGGTTGAAAATCTTTCTTCTCATTTTTCCAGGTGCAATAACATCTTTGTTAATCATTACTCCTTTGCGAACCACTGAATCTTCCAACTGGCCACCAGGAACCTTCTCAACCTTTATGTACTTTTGAATATCCATTCCCGCAGACCCTGGCCAAGGTTTACATATTGACCATAATCAGAATATTGGGGAACAAAATACCACGGACAAATACATGAAATGAAAAACGACTCGGCAGTTACTGTGAGATAAACCAGAACATAAAACTTGGAACAACCAAACCAATTAAAGCAAAGCCATGTCATACAAAAAACCTACATCAAATAACAGTGTATGGTCATCTTGGTTGGAATATTGCAATCAACCCTTGGTTGAGACCGACCTGCAATAACAATTGGGTTCAGTGCAGATGAAGGCATTTATGAAGGGCAGTTCTAGAATGAAGACTATGTTCATTTGTAACTGCCACCAAATCAGTTCATTGTTCATAGTGCCAAATATCATACTGCCAAATCAGTTCATAGTACCAAATCAGTTTTTGTATTTGTGTTGGCATAGACAGCCGAAAAGAAACTTACAGCGTGAGGTGAATTAACGGACATGAAGAAATTTACCTCATAAATATGCCTCCCCCCTTAAACCCTCAATTGCAAGCTTGAGTCGGTAATATTTGATCTTCAAAGGGTCAACTTTATCTACCGACATCCCAGCACTGAGATGCTCGATGAATTTGACGGTCAAGATTCCGCAAGACGCACTGTGAGGCCAATTAGTTGGGAAATTAGAACTGCAGTTATGTCAAATTTGGATAAACAGCACAAAATTCACAAACGTTACCCATCTCGTTGTTGTGGCACATCTGCAATGCTGCACACTGAGAATGGCGTATACATCGACATCGTCAGCCCCTTTTGCTTCACCTCTTCAACCTCAGAATCATCATAAAAGTGCATATCGAACAGCACTCGTGCCAGCGTATCGCTAATAGGGTGCAGAAGCGTAACCAGCTTTGAACGTTTCGTATAATCAATATAGGAGTCATACACGGTTGCAGTATGTCTTACGAAATCAAGTTCGATTGCAACCCAATGAGACCTTTTCAGATTATATGGAAAATACACCTTCCGGACTTTTGTCCAAGCTTGGGCATAGCCGTGTTGCCACGTACCACGCACAAAGTGATGTAAATTCTTCACCTTGCTGGCTGGAAGGTCAACGGTGTTTGAACCAGCAGCCTTCTTCGATCCACGTTTCCTGGCCGTCGGTTTGAACGGCTCTAGAAATTGCTGCACAAATTTAAATGAAGGCATATTAGAAAAGCACAACCGACAGCAAATGAAGCACAAATTGCTGCACAATGGTTACATGTTTACCTGCAAGCAACAATCTGCCGTTGTCCAGTCCGTTCCAAAAACCAACGGATGAGATAGTTGCCTTTTGCGGATAAGAAAGGTTGCCATGTCCAGGTGCTGAAAGTTGACACATATAATATTAGCACAATTTCATACAACTCAACACTTAAAAAAGGTGAGAAAACAATTGAATTATCGTAATAAAGTACAGCTTTGTGTATCGTTACCCTTGAGCTCATCCATTCGGTTTCATCGACAAGTCTGTAGAAAAAATCAGCGCCCACTGAAAATGATTCCAGCTGCACCTCCGCACTACAAAAGGCAAACTTGCAACGGTTACTTGTGTAGTCATGTCATAAATATGACTTTGTTGATGAAAAAAAGACACATGTATATTAAAGCAAACTCTGCATTCTCTCATTAGTGTATGACTACATAGTAGAATAGGATGAATATTGGAATTGAAAGGTCAAGAATCGTAACCTGATATCGCTTTTCCAGGCACTGCAAAACTGTATTACTGCCTTCACATCTTCAATGGGCAAGGATTTGGATGGATCAAAACATGGCGGGGTTGCAGTCGCAGCCGACACAGTCATCGTCCTCTTCTTCCTCAAAGGATCTGTAAATGGGCTCAACAATGTCTGCGCCGGGCGCTTCTGTCTGCACCCTTTACCTTCCACTTCTTTTTGTTCAACACTCGAACTACCTTCTTCATCACCAGCCATAGTCACTGTGGGTAGACTTGGAGGATTCATCAAACCTCCCGATGGCATACTCTTACTGATTTTCCAATCTTCTAACAGATTCATGACTCTTTGGCAGATTTCGTCACACCCGGCCACATCTTCCGGGGTAGGCAGCTTCTCGGATTGTGCCTGCTCAGCTACTTCATGCACTTCTAAGTGCGGAACTGAAGCGGCCATTTTTGCCTCTTCAACTACCATGGCTGCGGAAGGTTCGGCTCCATCACCGGGGACTTGTGTTTCCATTACTGCCGGTTCTGTAGGCGGACTAACATAGGCATGTAATGGCGACAAGTCATTGTTGCCTCCTTCATTCATATGAGGACTACCGAGGTCCTCATGTCCTTCCGCAGCTTCATTCACCCCACCATTTTGTTTTTTCAGCTGCTCTATCTCCAACTTAAAATAATGCTCCATTGAAACCAGGGTGTTGCGCAAATCCTCCACACACTTTGTATTTATTTCGAACTCTTTTTCAGCTTTCATTGACTCCTTCCGTACCTTGTCTTCCAACTGATGCACTCTGTCGCAAAGTGCTCGATTTGATAGGGAAACTTTGGCCAATTCATCCTTTGTCCTTTGAAAGTCACGCTTCAAAGTGCGTAACTCTCTGGACGCAACTGTACCCACAAAATATTGCAACTATACAGCAGTTATTTTCGTATTGTAATATGACGTATATCTTCGAAAAACTGTAATGCTTGCCTTAGAAGACGACGGAAGGTTTGCAGTATCGTCAATGTCCTTCTCTTTTTCTTCTACAGAGGCAGAAGTGCCGGTTTGTTGTTCAGCGTCATCGCCCAACAAGTGAACAAGTTCTTCACTGTCGTCAGCACTGTCACCCCAAGTCCAATACGGCTGCTGCTTGTCCATCACAGATGGCCGAAGAAGCTGCACATCAACCTGCAATTTACACATACAATATACATATCAGTAAAGTAATTATATTATATTTTCATATCCCAAACATGATCATTAAAAACTGAACTAACCTCACGGTTCTCGAATACTTGGCTCATTAGCTCATAAAAACGCGGCGAACTATTGCTCCTCCAATGTAGTAAACGAGGGATGTGCGCATTTTCTTCGTGCACCACCAAATGTAGTGCAGCCAACGCTGGAAACACCTCATACGCCCAAATCTGGTTTCAGGAATAAAAGGTCAGTCATTGTAAACAAATGCAATTTAACTTCAACATCAATGGACATTTGCTCACCTGAAGTGCATACGGAAAACCTTTGAGGTGGTACTCTCTTGGTCTACCGGTTGCCGTTGTTGTTGGTTTCTTTCCAGATTTTTTTGTTTTGGCAGTTTTTGTGGGCACTTTCACTCGCTGGTAATCTGCACAAAGTGCCCTCAGCAGTGACGCATTTGTCTTCGCATAAGACACAGCACCCCATGGATACTTCCCAAAGTCTTCAAGGTCTTCCGCCAACTTCAAATATCGCATGTCAATGTGGACATGTTTTTCGCTGCCCAACAGCACAAAGACAGCAAAGTATACGAATCCAAGCTTGAATACATCGTCCACATCATCGCATTGGCGGAAGGCCTTTTCTAATTCCAACAGGTTCACAGCTTTATCGTTGGCAAAGTACTTCCGTTTCAATGAGCAGTTCTCATTCGTGGGAATCGGAATCAAGGGAAGGTTTCCAAACCTTAGCCCTGTCACGATGCAAAATTGCTGCGCCGTGAATTGGATGACCTTCTTGCCAACGATGAATTTGATCCCGTTCAGTTGGGAAACTGTCTTGGGATCAGCTTTCCTGAGCAGCAACCCGTGGACAATCGGAGAAGTCCACTTGAGGTCCTCAATCCCTAGGAGATGACCAAAACAACTCTGTTCAAACAGTTGCAGCTGCTGTTCAGTGAATTTCTCCTTTATCGTAGTGATTGCCGTCTTCGTATGGGATAACGACAATGCTTTCCCTTGGAATTTTTGTTCTTCCGCAATCATCAACTTCATTTCACCAACCATATTGCCCTGCATGCCAATATTATAAACAGAACTTCAGTCGGTTGCAATCTACACAATAACAAGCAATAAACAATCACCACTTATGAACAGCCTATTATAGGATATGAAGTGAAAAAAATTCAAAAAATACATATCATAAACAAAACCCCAGCTATTTACAACTGACCTCCTCATTTAATGGCTCAAAGCCAAGTTTCAACACACCCAGTACTCTACCACTCCTGCATAATATAATATCTAAACACACATCTCAACACACCATATAATCACACCATCTAATCATGAGACAGCTTCCGCTAGAATGGGAATGTGCGGTAGCACAAGCCTAATTGACAACAATTCAAGAGTAACGATATCAATCTATCTGACTAGAAACAGTTTTAAAAAACAACAAGACATCGGGAAACAATTTATTCACTTCAAGGTATAATGTAATGGAACATCCTATGAATTAGTGGCAACCACAGTACTGACTCTACTATGGCCCTCCTTTCAAATGTAAGAAAATGAAAGAAATTGGCACCATCCCTTCAGTTTTTTCTTAACAAAAAATGAAAGATAAATTCATAAATAAACCATCAAAACAGTATAAAATGTTTGTAAGACATGTACAATTACAAAATTATAAGTTCTCCTCAGAAACATACTTCTCTAAGTATCCATACACAAACAACAAAAGCAAAAGCTTAAACAGTTAGCTTATAGCAAAATCAATGTCCCCATTTCTCTAAACCACAGCTGCTGCTGCTGGTAGGTTCCCATCTTCACTCATTTCCCGCTTTCTTTTAAGCACACAATGATCAAGCACAAAACAGCAAACTTTTAAACAACTCATATTACACCACATATGGTTCTAAACAAAACTCATCCATATCCAATATGCAAGCCCTAAACTTAGTAAACAAAGTTATACAAAAATATGTCGAATTAACAAGCATTATTCTCAAACAAAAAGTATGATATGGTTGGGAGTTTACAAGTTCAAATATTTATACAATACTTGATTTTGTCAAACTCTGTCTTGAGATATTTTATCAATCTAGAAGTTTCTTTCATATATGAAAAACTACGAACGATAACAAAGGAAATTCTTTCTATGTAAATTATTCTTCGATTCCATCAGACAACCATGCAAATCCTTTGCACAATTGAGTGTAATGTGAAGGGTCACTACCTCGTTGGAAGATAAAGAGAAAAAAATTAAGGAATTTAGCAAGCCACCAACAGTTTGCTTAAGATATTTCAAAATGGTTGCTTCCATCATGGAGTTTTAGCCACAAATTCTTTTCATGGCCACATTTTCTACGTAAAATATAATCAGCGACTATTTTTTGGTAATGATCCACAGAGAAGAAATCACCATACACAGGTTAATTGTCTTACACTTTACATATCATCTTCAACAAACAAAATAGATACCAATTAGACTTCTAAGAAGGTTAAATGCAATGCTCATAAAGACTCATACTAAGCCACCAAATACCATTCAATAACTGCTACAAAAACCATAATAAAACCATACTAAAACTAAAAATACAACTGCACTAAAATGCCAACACAACATCACTACATTAGCAATACACTAGCAAAAAAACACAATACGACAGCAATACCAACAGCAACAGCAACACAACAGCAGTGCAAGCATCAGTCCACAAAGAACAAACCCATTCACTGTTTGAAACAAGGAATCATCATACTCAGATCATTTCAGACAAACCCCTAAAACAATTTCGATGAAACCCCTAAACCAATTTCAGAGAAACCCCTAAACCTTCAACCAATTTCGAACAAACCCCTAAACTAATTTCAGCGAAACCCCTAAACCTTCAACCAATTTCGAACAAACCCCTCAGCCAATTTCAGAGAAATGCATAAACCCTAAAACAACTTGAGAGAAACCCTTAAACTGTAAGAAAATGCCGATGAACAGTACCTTTCGCTGGGAGAGGAAGAGAGAAGAGACGGTCGGAGCTGAGTGAGGAGAGACTGAGAGCTGAAGGACCACAGATTCGGAGCAAACCCACCGGAGAGTGAAGAGAAACAGAGGGCAGCGAAGAGACAGAGGCGAGAGAGAACTTCAGCAAAACAGAGACAATAAAATTTCAGCAAAAGTGATATCTGTGCAATAAGGGGACAATAAAATTCTATTTATAGGCTATAGTTCCAAAATTTTAAAAAAAGGGTGGTATTTTCAATTACAATTATAAAAATGGTGGCATTTTGGGCTATTTCCCTTAAATCTATGGGTCCAACTAAAGCTCCTGGGCCTCTAGGGATGCAGGCTTTATTCTATCAGCATTATTGGGATATTGTTGGCTCTGATGTTTGTCCATTGTGTCTGGATGTTCTCAATAGGAGTGCTGGAGTTGCAAATTTTAATAATATGTTGATGGCTCTTATTTCGAAAATTCCTTCACCATCCTGGGTAACAAAATTTCGCCTTATTAGTTTGTGCAATGTGCTTTATAAAATTATATCCAAAGTTATTGCCATCAGGTTGACGACAGCATTGCCGTCGGTTATCTTTGAAGTCCAAAGTGCCTTTATTCCTAATCATATGATATTAGATAATGTCCTTGTTGCTTTTGAAACTATTCATTGTCTAAAGCATAGGGGAAAGTCGGGGAAGCGCAAGATTGTCCTGAAACATAATATGGCCAAAGCATATGATAGGGTTGAATGGGTTTTCTTGAAGCGTATGATGTGTACCATGGAATTTCCTGACCGTTTTATTCAGCTAATTATGGGATGTATTACCTCTATCTCTTACTCTTTGCAATTACATGGTTAGCCTTCTGGCCATATTATTACTACCAGGGGTCTTCACTAGGGTGAACTTATTTTGCCTTATTTATTTCTTGTTTGCTAAAGGTTTATCTGCTCTCCTCCAAAAAGTTGACCGTGACGCTAGGGTCAAAGGGGTTTTCATCGCTCCCTCTGAGCCGTCTGTTAATCACTTATTTTTTGCCGATGACAACTTGTTATTTTGTGATGCTAAATTTGACCAGTTTGAGGAGTTGAAAAGGATCTTCCGTGTGTATGACACTGCTTCAAGACAACATATAAACTTTCTAAAATATGCTATGAGTTTTAGTCCATCCACCCATGTGGCACTTCAGTCTCAGCTTCAAGTTTTGTTGGGGGTGCCAGTTGTTCCTTGTCATGAACGTTATTTAGGTCTTCCTACTATGGCTGGTAAGAATAAAAAATATATGTTTTGTGCTGTTACGGATCGTGTCTAGAAAAAAATTACTGGTTGGGAATGCAAACTTATCTCCAAAGCTGGTAAGGAGGTTTTGATTAAAGTTGTGTGTCAGACTATGCCCATATATTCCATGAGTGTTTTTCGAATACTTGTTGGTTTATGCTCTAAAATTGAAAGTTCTTTTGCTCAATTCTGGTGGTCAAGAGGGACTGACAAAGGTATGCATCGGAAGTCTTGGAAACATCTTAGCACACATAAGGATGATGGTGGATTGGGTTTTTCGTGACCTTGTGAGCTTTAACCAAGCTTTATTGGCTAAACTTGGGTGGCGTCTTCTTGAGTTTCCTAACTCTCTTATTGCATGAATGTTCAAGGCTCGTTATTTCCTTGATTATGACTTTTTGCAAGCTACTGAAGGACCTGCCTCTTCCTTCACGTGACAATCTATTTTGTCGGGGTGTGAGTTACTAATCCTTGGTCTACGTTGGCACATTGGCAATGGGCGACTCGTCAAAGTTTTATGGTGACCCATGGATTCATCATAATCATGATTTTACTGTTCCATCGCACCCCAACTTTCTCCCGATGTCCGAATGAGTACTTTAATTACTCCTAATGGCCGATGGAATGTTCCTGAGGTTTATCGCATGTTTAACTTTCCTGAAGCTGAGCTTATTCTTTCTATCCCTCTTGTGTTCGATAATGGGGATCATTGCATTTGGCATTTTACTCAGAATGAGCGTTATATGGTTAAGAGTGGTTACTGGACTGCTCTGGAGTACCAACAGCTTGCGCACTCTTCTTCTGGAGCGGGGTCCTCTTCTTCCTCTCTCTCCCCCCTCCCCCAAAAGAAACTTTGGAAACATCTTTGGAAGTTGAAGGTGCCCCCCAAGGTCCAACATTTTATGTTGCAGCTTGCTCAGAATATCCTTCCAACCCGTGATGTGCTTTTTAAACATAAGATCACCCATAATGTTACTTGTCTTTGGTGTCCTGCTCAAGTGGAAACTTCTTTACATGCTCTCTAGGATTGTGTGCTTATTTCTCAGGTTTGGGATTTATTGGGATGAGATTCTTATCTTAATGGCCTCCCTCGTACTGATGCAGCCAATTGGTTGTTGGCTGCTTGGGATGCCGTTCCTAGTGGTCAACATTCTCTCCTGGCTACTGTTCTCTGGTTATTATGGAATACCCATAATTCTGTTATTTTTGGAAGCCTTATCCAGCTCATTATGATGCGTTGCCTTTCCCCAAGGGTTATCAGAAGCCGACTTTTGATAAGTTTGATGGGTTGAGCGGCTCTCCACATGAACATTTAGCTCACTTTTCCTCTGCATGCGGAGAAACTTCACAATCAGACGCTTTGCTAATAAGGCAGTTCGTTCAATCCCTCAAAGGGTCTGCTTTCACATGGTATACTCAATTACCGCCGGGGTCCATTCTAACATGGGATGACATGCAAAAGGTTTTTCTTGCACAATGTGTCAGCTCGAAGAAAAAAGTCTGGCTCATAGATCTGGCCAAAACCACACAAAAACCTGGGGAGAGTGCAAATGATTTTATTATGAGATGGAGGAGTCTTAATCTCCAATGTACTAAAAATATCCCGAGCAGTCTGCAGTGCTGATGTGTTATAACAATCTTCTGCCAGAAATTGCAACGTTTGTCGCAACAGTGGAGCCTCGATCATTCGATGCATTGGTGTCAAAGGCAAGTAACGTTGTAATACAAATTGCTCGTCAGAAGACAACAACAAAAATCCAAATTGGGGAAAAGAAGAGTGAAGGCAAGAAAACATTCAAGAAAGGGGAGTCAATGGCTATTTCATCAAAACATACAAGAAAAATGACAGAGGAAAAGGGAAAGAAGAAACGAGGAGACTCACTCTTAAAGAAAGGAAAGAGGTCAAGTATACATTTGATGATGAGGATGTTGAAACTATCTTGGATGAGCTCCTCGCCGCAAAAGCAATCAAACTTCCAGAACCAAAGCGCCCTGCAGAAGTTCATAAGACTAATGATTCTAAATATTGCAGGTACCACCGGATCGTGAGTCATCCATTAAGAGATTGCTATGTGCTTAAAAACATAATTCAAGAAAAAATCAACAATCATGAGATAGAGGTGGATTCATCTTCAAAGCAGCAAACTGCAACATCTAACATGATTAAGGGTGAACTTATTCCTCATGTTTCCTTGCCTAATGTTCCTACCTTGTATGATCTTATGACCGCACCTAGCCTAAGTAGGCCATCTCTGAAAAACAAGAAATTTAAAAAGAAGATTTCAGAGAAACCAAAGACCATACAAGGGAAAGAGTATCAACAGCAACCAGGGGCATTAGTTACCCTCGCTGAATTTTTACCTGCTAGTTTCCTCAAGAAAAATTACGAAGAAAAGGAAGAATGCTTTGCTTGTTTCATGACTTCGTATGAAACCTCTGAAGAAGCAGATTAAACCACGCTGCATACTGCACCAGTCATTCCTGATAAGCTAAAAATGACAGAAATTCCAATTTCTTCAAAAAGTTTTGCAGTAGAAATACCAGTTAAAGCAAGTAGTTCTAGATCTCAGGAAGGACAAACTTGTGCCAGGGACCAATCACAGCTTGATGTGTTAGCTCATTTGAAATGTATCCCAGCTTTTCTTAATATCTATGATGCTATGCAAATGTCAAAGGAAATTAGAGAAGCACTCACTGTGGCTTTAATGAGCCCCGAGATGTTCAGAACCAGTTTCAAACCAGCAAATGCGGCTATTACATCACCAAAATATTGTGCTTGTTGTTTAGCAAGCATCACATTTAATGAAAATGATATGATGCTTGGATCTGAGTTCCACAACCGACCACTTTATGTTAGCGGAGAGGTTGGAAATACATTGATCAAACGAATTTTGCTTGATTGCGGCTCAGAAGTAAATCTTCTTCCTTTATGGAATGAGTGCACGACAGTTGTCTCCATCCATGCTGATGATTCAGGGTTTCAATCAAGTCGGACAAAGAGCCATGGGTACTATAGCGTTGCAAATAGAAATAGGGGAACTCTATTCCGATGCCCTTTTTCATGTCATTGACGCTGACACATCTTACAATGTCCTATTGGGGCGCCCATGGCTCCACACATATGGCATTGTTCCTTCTACATTACATCAGTGTTTTAAGTTCTTATCAAATGGGGAACTCAAAAGGGTTTCTGCGGATGCTGATCCATTTGGTGGTGAAGAAGTTAATTATTCATATGCAAAGTTCTATAAATCACCAAGCCTTACCTTTCTACAGCCGCAAAATATAGAAAAGGCCAGGCAAGAGCTGAGCATAAAAACTGGAGGAGCATCAGGGTCAACAAAACCGATCAAAATAAAGATCACAACGCCTTCTGGTGTTTTCCCAAATAAAGAAAAGACTTCAAGGGTGGCTTTCAAATATTCACCAAATGACCAAAAAAGGACAAGTCAAAAAGCACTGATGTCAGTTCAAAATACAATTGAGACGCTTATGACGACATACACTCAGCCACTACGCAGGATTAACTGTTCAATCCCTGGGGGCAGTATGATAGTCTCAACTGTTTTAAAGAAGAACAATAGTCGGCATAACCACATTGTCTTTAATGGAAATCCGACTATTTCGAAGAAGAACAATAGCCGAAGTAACCGTGTTGTTTTCTTTGAAGGAAATAAGTCTATGAGGATATCATCTTCTACTTCATTGAAGATAAAATCCAAAAAGGGCAAAGTCAGAAAGAACTGCATTGACATCTCAGTAAAACAAGAAAATGGCATTCTCAAGGTAAAAGGTCCAGAAACAGGAAGAGACGAATTTTGCTGAAACTGAGCCAAGCAATAAACCACCCCATATCTCAGTTTTTGAATGGCTTGGGAACAAAGCAAATAATTATCCCACTCGCATCTCAGTTTTCGAAAGACTTGGAGGCGTTGATACCTCACAAAAACTTCAAAAGAGTAAGAAATGGAGAGTCAAGAAAAGCATGATGATAACCCAACAGAAAATGAAGAGCATGAAATCCGAACTCCTGATAATGAGCCTATTGAGTTTATTGATAATGTTCAGCCAGCACCATCCCAAATTGAAGATGGAGGTCAAGCTACTGTGGATGAACTACAAGAAATTAATCTTGGTATAGATGAAGAGCCTAAACCCATTTTTGTGAGTGCCTTACTAACTCTAAATGAATTGGAAAATTATAAGTGCCTTCTTCAAGAGTACCGAGATGTGTTTGCATAGGGCTATCAAGACATGCCTGGCTTGGATCCTAATGTAGCAGTACATAGACTAGCAGTATCAAGTCAATGTCGTTTTGTGAAGCAAGCTCCACGACGTTTTCGACCAGAGCTACCGGTACAAATAAATGCTGAAATTGACAAGTTAATAAATGCTGGGTTCATTCGAGAAGTCCAGTATCCTACTTGGCTCGCAAGCATTGTCCCTATAAAAAGGAAGAATGGTCAAATACGTATCTGCATAGATTTCAGAGATCTTAATAATGCCTGTCCCAAAGATGAATTCCTCCTCCCAATCACCGAATTATTGGTGGATGCAACGACTGAATTTGGGGCTTCATCCTTCATGGATAGGTTTTCAGGATATAACCAAATCAAAATGGCACCTGAAGATGAAGAGCTTATTGCGTTTCAAACCCCAAAAGGGGTTCACTGTTATACTGTGATGCCGTTCGGTTTGAAAAATGCTGGTGCGACATATCAGAGAGCCATGACAATCATCTTTAGCGACATGCTACATAACACCATCGAATGTTATGTGGATGATCTGGTTGAAAAAACCAAAAAGAGAGAGCATCATTTAAATGACCTGAAACGGGTGTTTGATAGGCTCCGAAAACATCAGTTAAAAATGAACCCTTTGAAATGCGCATTTGGGGTGACGTCAGGGAAATTCTTGGGTGTTGTAGTGAGACACCGTGGGATTGAAATTGACCCTTCCAAAATCAAGGCAATCCTAGAAATCCCTCCTCCTCGAACCTTGAGACAGTTAAGAGGTTTGCGAGGAAGACTAGCTTACATACGGAGGTTCATTTCGAATTTGTCTGGGAGGTGCTAGCCATTCACAAGGTTGATAAAAAAGGACACACCATTCATATGGGATCAAGCATGCCAAAATGCTTTTGACAGCATCAAAACATATCTTCTAAAACCCCCAGTGTTAATGGCACCAATTCAGGGAAAACACTTAATATTATACATCGCCACACTTGAACGCTCACTGGGGGCAATGCTCGCTCAAGAGAACGAAGACTGAAAGGAGAATGCACTTTACTATTTAAGTCGAATATTAGTGGGGGCAGAACGGAACTACACCCCCATTGAAAAGGTTTGTTTGGCTTTGATTTTTGCTATGCATAAATTATGACATTATATATTATCGCATGGCATTACTTTAATCTCCAAAGCAGATCCTCTCAGATATCTCATGGCAAAGCCAGTGCCTTTTGGGCGTTTAGCAAAATGGTCTCTTTTGTTATCAGAGTTCGAAATTAAATATGTATCCCAAAAGGCGATCAAGGGATAGGCACTAGCTGATTTCCTGGCTGCACACCCCATGCCAAACAATATGGAGTTGCCAAATGATTTACCAGATGAAGAGGTATTTTCTATAGAAATCTCACCATGGCAACTTTATTTTGATGGAGCAGCTAGAAAGAAGGGAATAAAAAAGGTGGTTGTTTTTTAACACTGTCGTCTTTACTTTCTACATCCGTGGATTCATACCTTCTGCCCTTTTTTGTTTTCTCTAAGGAAAAACTTTTTCAATAAGACGTCGCTTTTTTAATTAGGTGTGTCGTGTTTTAAAAACAGCAATTGGAATCTCCATTTTTTAGATGTTTAAGTTAATCATACACGGCGGTGTTATAAAACCGTCGTCTTTTCAAACACAACAACGGTTTTCCATCAAACCATCTTTTTTTTGTTTCTGGTCGTCTTTTTCACTTTTTGTAGTAGTCACTCACTTCAAGCAAAAGATAGAAGTTAGTTAGCCACACTTCAAGAAATTCAAATAAAAATAGAGCATATCAAAAACCACAAAAAGACATACCGTTGCAATAGGTGATGGGAACAAGTGGACCATCGCCAATGTGGCCCTCCCATTGTCCATTGACTTCCAAAACATCGTCGTGCCATGCGTGTTATCCTTGACTAAGACTGTCAAACAGCTTGGAATTCCATATGCGAACTTGGGCGTACTCCTCGAAGCGCCCCACTTCGAAAAAAGAGAAGAACCCTCGCCTTTGAAGAAACCCAACTAAGAAGGATACCAGTAGATATTGCGTATTCCATGAAGGGCACGGTCATTAAACAAATGACTGCTTTACCTGAAAAAGGCACCTCGAAGAGCTAGTCAGAGACGGCTATTGCATGGAATTCATCACAAAGGGGGCTATCCAGCAAATCAAGGATTGCGACGCAGTTGCCAATGAGCCTCCACAAAAAAAGTCATACGGATCAACACGATCCTAGCAGACTCCAAGAGCCCCGGCTGACACCAGGGGGCAGAAGATAAATATCAAGTAGGCAACTTTCGTCTCCCAAGTCATCACTAGCTACCCAGTTATGGACTTTCAATGGAAGGAAGTTCCAAGGAAATCGAATTCCCATCACCTCCAGGGGCACTATCTATGAAGTTCCTTACCTATCAGGTCGGCTCCAAAAGGCAGCAAAGCCTTTCTCACCTCTGTTGAAGATAAGTTACTTTTGATGTTACTCATGCAACTCATCCTTTTGTTCAATAAAGCAATGTAGTTACACAGACATCAATACAAGTTCAAGCTTTTCTTTGCAATGGAGTGTTCACAAAAGCAATCGACATGTCTCCAAACGTAGGTCAAACGGGCCATTCTCACCGACATGTCTCCAGATGTAGGCCAAACTGGCCACACTCACCAATACGTCACAAGATGTAGGCGAAATGGGCCACACTCATCGACATGTCTCCAGACATAAGCCAAATGGGCCACTCTCACCGACACGTCTCTGGACGTAGGCCAAATGGGCCACACTCACTAACACGTCTCTGGACATAGGCCAAAATGGCCACACTCACCAACACATCTCTGGACATAGGCCAAAAGGGCCACACTCATCGACACTTCTCCAGATGTAGGCCAAATAGGCCACTCTCATAGACACGTCTCCAGACGTAGGTCAAACGGGCCATTGTCATTGACAAGTCTCCAGACGTTGGCCAAACAGGCCCCGCACTCTCATCAACATGTCTCTGGACATAGGCCCAACATGCCACAACCTGAGGAAAAACATCCGACAAAATATGCAAAACATGCCCAAAGTCCCTCAAGAGGGACCCTGACACTTGTTAAATTTCCTAAGGGAGACACACAATCAAGATATTGGCTGGTTACTCAAGCAGTTCACAAGACAATATGCAAATTGAGGTTGAAAAAATAATAACTGAAATTTCCATAGCAAAGTGACCAACCGGCCAAGTTCAAACAAAAAAGAAGATGGTCAAACAAGACCAATTATTCTCAACAAAAAGCATACTACAAAAGCTGAAAAGAAATCTTCATCTACTCTGAAAAGCCAGCAGGAGGTCCCTAATATGCAGCCTTTTCAGCATCTACATGATCAGCCACGCTCTTAGCAGCTCCACTTGCTTGATCTGTGACGTTTGCCACCACCTCATCAGCTGAATCCTCCTCAGCTCCATCCTTTTCAGCTACTGCCTCTTTAGCCACCTGCTCTTCAACCCCTTCCATGTTCACAGCATTAACCTGCTTACTTTGCATAGGGAGAAAGTCAGGACAAAGTATCTCGATATGTTCATCTCCAATGGCATAGAAGGGATCATTTCCATTTGTGCAATCCAAGTAGCTTCGAACTTGGATTCTTCAGTAGACTTACGATAGGCACAAAATCTAGCTAAAAGCTTGTCATAACTGAGAGACGGAAGTAAGCATCTTTTCCACTAGCCAAGTCAGCAGCAGAAGAGCTAAGCTTGGAATCCTTCTTAGCAAAGAAACTCTTCAGCTCAGATATCATCGCCCTTAAATCAGACGTCTTCCTCTCATAATGGGTCTACTCGGCAGAAAGCTTGCTAATTAACTCGGCATTCTTCTTCTCTAACTCATTGAGCTGAGCAGAAGAGGAGGCAACAGCAGACAAGTGCCAAATGATCTCAGCAGCAAAAAGTACTCTTCTTTTAAATGTCGCTTCCCTTTGCTTTTCTAAGGAAAGATTTGAGAAAGTACCAAGATCGCCAGCCTGACGGATTTGATCAACCAGCTCAGCATAAGTTAATGGACTTGACAGAAAGTACATCTTAAGAAGATCAGATACACCTGCATCCCCTGTAGGGCTAAACTTGTCCACTTGGGATCAGTTGTTAACGTTGCAGAAGAGCCCTTCGCTCGAGCAGATGACTCTCTTGCCTTCTTTGCCACTGCCATCCTCACCTCCAAAGGAGTCAGCAACGACGAATCAACTCCACGCTTGACTACTCGTGACTTAACAGTTAGATCATGGTGGTTGGGTAGATGAGCAGACCTCCCAGTTTGACCTCTATCCTTTGATTGCTGCAGACGACCAGAACTTTGGAGAAAAATATATGCATCTCTTTGCCTCCCAACAAGTGAACTAGATCACGCATGGACTACTTCATGGAGTAGATCACGGTCTCCAAGCTTGTCTGCAGGAGACTTGAGTGGAACATCCTAAATATTGCACATACCGCCAATCTTCTTGATATTTGCACCAATGAGATGTTTAACCCCAGCTGATGGCAGAGGAATATCTCTTACTTGAGTCTTCTAAGCAGAAGGGATTCTTGGCTTCTTCCTCAACAGGGACACATCCTTCGCCAGCGAAGTCGCAGCTTCATTTCTTGAAGACTTGACATCAGCCTTCCTTTTAGAGGGTCCGGCAGAACACCCCTTCTGCCCAGCCGGTAGATCATCAGAGTCCGAATCATTTTGCTTCCATCTCTCAACACCCTAGGCAGGTGTAGACCACCAACTTTCTCCTGATACTCGCTCAGCAGCAATAAGCGGCCACCGCAGCTCCAACTGTCTTCGGCCGCCTGTCACGACGTCAACCAGCCTGGTCCCACCTAGTTGGTCCTCGCCACAAAAAAGAGAAGACGAAGAAAAAATATATGTGCTCGACTTACCTTGGGATGCACGGCAACTCCTCTTTTCGACTAGTAGTACAAATTTCTCAAGATCTTTCTCAAGCTAGAAAGTAGAGAAGTTAAGTTTGCGATGTGAGAAAGAGTGAAGAGAAGCCCTGTATTTATACAAGTTGGACAACCCGGGTCAAGAAGGAATCGCAAGCTCATTCCCATTGGGAATCCAACTCCAAGAACAGTTAGAATCCTACTCCAATTGGGAATACAATCTGCAAAAAGAGTCCAACTCACAGAACAAAGCCCAGACACAGTTGGAGAGCTCGAAAAATAATTTCATTTCCTACATGCCACACAAGGGCCATACATAAGCTGGGGGGCATTTGTGGGAGCAAATACTTTCGTCTCCAATCAAAGCATGTTATGTGGAAAAGAAGATTATGCCTTAAATTAATTAATTGAACCAATTTATTTGGCCAATTAATTAATAAGGATAATATCTTAATTAATAGGATATTATCTTTATTTAATAAGATAATATCATTAATTAGAGTTCGGGTAAAGAATAAACTCCTCCTAATTAGAGTTTATTCTCTACGAAACCCTAGCCCCGAGCCTCCTATAAATAGATGACTTCATTCATCATTCAAGGTACTTCAAAAAACCTACTCCTAATACCCGAGAAAAATACATGAAACTCCCTCCCTCTCCACTCTCCACTCTCCACTCTCAATATTTTCTCCACACGGCTTTGGCCACCACACACGGCTCCGGTTGCACGGTTCACATCATACATACATCTCCGTAACCTTTTGTTAGCTATTGTTTTTCTGCAAACACTCTAACTAACTTAGGCATCGGAGGGCCTTTGGCCACCCCGGGTGTGGTCTATTTACCCTGATCTTTTTTACAAGATCGAGGAAGAGAGAGAAGGAAGATTGAAGGTTGAAGGATCTAGAAGCGAATATTCTTCTGCGAGATTACTTACACAAACATATGTCACCCTCACTTGGTTCTTTATTATGCCCATCATCGTGCTCTTCAGTTAAAACATTCCTATGAAAATTCACGTTGTCCTCTTCATCACATTGCTCAAACTCACTATCTATGAAATCACCATCTTCTTCCTCATCCTCCCCACCTTGCTCAGCTTCATCATTTTATACCTCAACTTCACCATATTCTTACTCTACCTCACCAAATTCTTCCTCTATCTCAACATCCACGAACTCATATTGCCTATTTTCTTCATCAACATCATATCTATGAGCAGTGCTTTCATAATGTTAAGCATTTTCACCGTATGTAGAGAATACTAGGGACTGAACATTTAGAGGCCTAGGTGTTGGATTTTCAGTTATGTATAACACAAACAGCTGGCTCCCTTTTACCAATTTCAATGTTCCAAAATAATCCTTAGATGTCCTAATTTCAACCCAGCCATTTTAAAACCTCATCTGCATCTTGCCATCAACCCATTGTACAATACCTCCCATATACAAACGCCAACAAAGTAGCCCCTGTGGTGTACTTCAAGTGTGAACATGTCAGGATTAGCTGCACAACAATTAATTTACTATCAACCATATACAATATAATACACATTTACTATCTACCATATACAATACAATATACATTTACTATCTACCCTATATAATACAATACAATACAAACACAACAAACAAGTTAAATATTGTCAGACAAAGAACCCGACAAACAATAAACAAACAACATGTATAGGGACCACATTCACAACCCAAGTCTCAATCAATAAACAACATCTATAGGGACCACTTTCTTCCTTTTATTATGCTTTCTCATGAAGTCCAGCAATGAAATCTGACAGCAACAAAGAATAAAACCCAAACAATTGCATCAAACAAATAAAATAAAGTAAGCTACTTACTATATGTCGGAGCTTCCCCACCATCTCTGATTTTCATTGTGTTTGACTCTTTCTCCTATTCAATCTGTTGCCTTTACCAAATCACCTTTGTTGCACCTTCATTTGGAATCTTCAAGTTAGAAAATATCTCCCAAATCGAATCTCTTAGTTGTAGTATGTCTTTCTCTCACACCCTTTTTTGAATCTTTCAGCTGCTATCTCTCTTTCACTCTCACCCTTTTACGAAAGTTTCACTTTGAACCCTAAGTCTGATTTGGGAGTTGGCCATATGAACAAAGAAGTAAAAAGGGGTTGAGGTCTGAGGTATAAAAGGACTAGATTACCCTCAACAGACGGCTCACGTGCCATTCACGTGATGTTTCTGACGGGCATTTGGATGGAATTGTGGAAAAGCTAAGAGCATGGGCAAAATTGACTAATAAATTTAATACAAAGGCTAAATTGGCTAAAAAAATAATCCAGGGTGGACATTGTGATAGTCGAAATAGTCTAGAGGGTATTTGGTAGTTTAGCCCAAAAATAAATGTTATTAAACATAATACGAACATACTAACCCCACCGTTTAAAAACCGTTTTGAAAATCATTCAAACTTTCATTATATACTCGTACAAGAAGACGAGATTTCATGTATAAATACCACTACTCATTTGAAGAGATAAATCAACAATGAACATTAAAACTAAAATTTAATCAACCCGAGATAAAATCATAAAATTCAATATAAAGCATCTCAAAACTAAAATACCTCTCCACCTAACTGTACCCCATAGAAAATCCATCAATTCCAAATAATAATCCATCAATTCCGAGTACTACACATGTGGAATAGTCCACTCCACATGTGCGGTACATCTTAGCAGAATCGAGAGACACGAGGTCAGCCTGAGATGCAAATCCTATTAGAATCGAGGGACACAAGGTCAGCGCAAGACACAAATCTTAGCAAAATTAGGGGAACATGAGGTCAGCCCGAGATGCAAATTATAGCAGAACTCAAGGACAAGTGGTCAACCTGAGACGCAAATCCTAGCACCACATGGTTCGGGCGTCCTCGAGACTCGTGGGGCAATGTCATACTAGCGTAGACTCATCCGAAGGCAACCAAGTCGTTCAAAGATATTTTAATTTCTGAACACAACCGGGATATCTATGGACATCATAACATCAGAAGACAACCAATATTCCGAAAGGCAACAATATTACCGAAGGCAACAACTAGGGTACCTATGATGGGTTTGAAAACCTTTTCTGAACATGTTCTAAAACCTCTTTTACATAAAACTACTACCCAAAATCATTTGCCAAATCCTTTCTCAACTTTCCAAGCCATCAAGTAATTAAGAAGATCCATAATCCATTTAGACAAAATCGCAAAACCAAATCTGAATATAAACCACAAATATCATATTTAGAAAGTAAAAGCGATAGATAAATCATTCATAAATCATTTCATAAAACCATCATAGCAAGAAAAAGTATTTATAAAATAAATGTCCACTCATAGTGAGTCCAAACCCTAATTAGGTGCGTCCGAAATGGTACATGGCGTCTGTGAACCTCTTTGGAAGGATACAACTAGTAGTAAAACAATAATTCCAACACATGACTTAAAAGTGAATTCAAGCTTTCCCAGAACCCTAAGTGTGTGAAACCCTAAAGGATAGGTCCTATTGTCATACAAAGAGTCTCGAATGGCCGAGTCAGTCTTGGAAGACATCTGGTCAACCAAGTAGGTTGGCCTACGACTTGGGGCCGATCTTACGGTCTGGTAGTTCCTGATCCAACGGTATATAAGAGAAGAAACTCCGATCGTTGGTCAAACAATGAAGTCTCACCAATCTGAACATACCGTCTTACTCAAGACGGTGTCAGTTGAATTATAGGGCAAAGTCGGCAGGTGGCTTGAGGAATTTTTCGTCAATCAGAAAGCTCTAAACCCCGGTCAAGCATAATACCAAACAATCAAGCTCAACAAGGATAGTAAGTGATATATTGGTATCGAAGATCAATTTGGCCATTAATGCCCTCAAAACGATCGGTTTTCTCTCCGAAAACTTAGGGATTTTTCGGCTTCGATTCGAGCGATCCAACGGGGTTACGGGCCCGGTTTTGGAAAGGAAAGGTAGAGGGGAAGGATAGAAGTGTTTTGGGACAAAAATGGTGGTCGGTGGTGGCAGGAAACAATCGGCGTAACCCCTGAAATTTTCAACAACACGATAGTTTTTGGGTCAGTTCTTTGGATCCAAATTCCCAGCTATCTACTGGGTTTCAAGGGTGGATCTTAAATGGGTTTTGTTGTGGAGGAAGAAGGGAACAAGTTTCATGAAGGTTGCACCGCCAACCATGGCCAGACGGCGATCGAAAATTGACTGGAAGTGGTGGTGCCACGTTTCACACGCGAGACAGAAACAAAGTTGTCTCGAGCGATAGAGAAAGAGGAGAGAGAAAATGCCGAAATCTGACTTGTCAGCTAGGTTTTTAACTAAAACAACTTCTATAAAATTACAGTTGTGCCACTACACTTCTGTATATCAAAACGTCTTCGTTTCAACTCTGATTTGGGCTCATTACTTGTCTACGACTCGTGAGCTCAAGCACTATGCAATGAAACCAAGAAAATTTTCCAAAACCAGCCTGAATAAAAAATCAACCTTAAACCACTAAAAGACCCTAAGGGTAAAGTCATCCTTTTCTTTAGAAATTAGGAAAATAAATTAACTTTTGGGGCGGGATGTTACAATGTGTCCTTCTTGTAACGGTTATTTTAGTTTACTTGGGCCAAATTCCTCCCAATTCAATCAAAATTTAACTTAGATATGCAAATTTTTTTGAAACCCTAAACTCCAAAATCGCGCAGAAAGTGAATGGGAAGGGCTCATTATTAGTAGTATGCCCTTAAAGCCAACTAATTATGTAATAGTTAATGTTAAGGACATCTTTTGTAATGACTTATTAAATTATTTATAGGCAAGACTAGGTGTTTTCAAATCATGATTATTCTATAATAAGAAATGTAAAACAACAATAGTCCTAGAAATATGAAAGAGGACATGAGAACTATGTTACGACATACATTGAGACTTCTCACGGTCCCTAGTCATATCCTAAAAGTGTTCCTGGTCATAATAATATCAATTGGGCATTGATCTTCCACTAAGACCAATACATGCAATATCTTCTCTAATGTATAGAATGACAAGGTCTCACGTGATTAAGTGTAGTTACACCTAGATATGTATGTAGGTGCTTGCAGGGGAATAAGTACACTGAACGCAATCAAAGATATAAGTTCTAGAATGGAAGTCTTTACTCACATGTCAAACTAGAACTCAGAAGTTGCATTGGTGCAAACTAATCCTTAGACTTGAGACATCATAGTTGTTGTTGAGACTCAAAAAAGTCCATGGTTAGGCCCAAATAAGTTTCCGGCCCAATATGATACTGTATTAAGAAAAGTCACATATCGGAGTAGACGAAGGCTCGTCATATACAAGTCATAGTTCACATGCCATGCTAAATAAATAATTTGTCCTGCCAAGGACTGAGATAATATTATAAAATACAAGCCCATGCTAAACTAAGCACCGTGGCCCTCTTCATGGACGATAAACTTGAAGCACGCCAAGCGACATGCCACGCCAAGCAAGGAATTATTATTCCGCACCCAATCACGCCACAAGCTTAAGCGGGCCCCAAGCCACTCAAATACCCGGGGCTTGCTTGAGTGGGTTGTGATATGGATGGTAATAAATTTTCATGAGGCCCATTGATGGGCCGAGAAATGGAAGTCCCGGGTTGCTTGGGAGCCTCGGGACTCAAGCCCATTTCATATGCCCAAACATGTGGGTGAGCACAAGAGAGAAGAGAATAGCCCGTCACCCCAAACAAAAATAGCCCAACCAAAATAGCCTATTGACTCAACCAAAAAGCCCAAACGTTTGATAAAGAAAGCCCACTTACTTAATGAATCACCTTTGCCCATACAATTACCATAATGAGCTACAAAAGCCCCAGCACTTCGTTGAAAAAACAAAAGCCACGAAGGGGAAGTCTGAAGGTCCATTATACAAGGTTGCAAGGAGGTTCTAGCACATGGGAAGGGAGCAAGTTTCAAGCAAAAGACACCTAAGGGACCAAGGGATATTGGCGCTCAGCCTGCTAGGAATGGAATCGACTTTTGAACCAACATGCATACCCATTCTCTTTCCCTCATCAGACTTGGCCATGGAAGAAGGAAGAAAAGAAAAGGAGATGGCTGGAAATAGAGGCAGCTGCGGGAAAGAGCATTGAGCTCCTAAAAATCCCTGATTTTGTGAGATTGGACAGAGAAGATTTTGCTAGAATAAGATAAGTCAAAGAAGGGGAGGAGAAAGGAAGGAAAAAGCTTGGCCAAATTAGATAGAAACCATTAGGGTTTCTTGGAAAAAGATGGCTTCCAGCGGCTTTAAAAGGGGCCTCTTCTACCCAACCAAAGACAACCCACATTTCAGAGAGCAAGCTTCCTCTCTCACCTGCAACACCCAGCAAATTCGTGCTCTGTTTATCCCCCTCTCCATTTTTCCCCTTTTTGGCAGGCTGCTCTAGCATTTGACAGAGTCATTGTCAAGCTGCCGAAAATAATACTCAAGCCACCTATTCCTCTATTTTTCCTTATTCTCAGCCAAACCTCTCTGCAAACTCTTCATCTCCTAAGTTAATACCCCTTTTCCCCCCAGGAACACTTAGTTTTCTCTTCAGTGCTAAACTCATGACAATTTTGCTCCCATGCCACAAGCTTCTCATGCCAAGCTAGAAAATTTATCTGTAAGCTGTTGTTATTTTCATTGGTGAAGGTAACCAAGGTGTTTCTTATGGCTTCTCTGTCCTTTCGAAACATTTTTGGGGCTTGATCTTTGAACTCAGGCACAAGGATAATTTCATCCATCTGCCCTTTACGGCAACCTAGCCCAGTTACAGCTGCCGAAAGAAAAAGCCCCTACATAAATTGGCGACTCTGCTGGGGATCAGGCCATTATCTTCTCCAAAGCTTCCAAGGAAGAAGAATAGAGCCAAGCTTGTCGTAGAAATCCAAACACCATTGCTGGAAGAGCCGCTGCCAGAAGCAATAAACCAAAGAAAATAAAGAGATAAGAACATTCCCTCTTTCTTTTTCTTTTTTCCTTTTGTTGACTATCTACTTTGCATAACAAGCATAACAAGGGTTACTGATATGTGCCTTTTGGTTGTGTCTTAGATCTCCATTCTCAAGCAAAACCAGATCTTGTACAAGAGCTGGGGGCTTAGGCAAATCCATCATTCATGCCATTGAAGCGGACTACACATGCAAACTCCAAAATACTTGGGGCTTCGTGCCAAGCAAATCTATTAAATAAATAAATAAATAAAGGAGTCAAAATTTAGATCCAAATGACTTGGGGGCTTCCTGCCAATTGAAAAAAAAACAAAAACAAAAAGAGGTCAAGCACAAACACTTCAAAGTTTCTCATGCTAAACCAAGCTATACCTCGGTTCCAAGAGTTTTGATTCAACATTATTCACATCTTCAACCAAGTCCAAGTTATATACATTCATTCATCATTGTGTTCCACCACTTGCCTTATTTTTTTCAAACCTTCTTAAACATTCTTCAGGCACTTGCCTTATTTCAAACCTTCTTAGCCCCTGCCCGATTTCAATCCATTCATACAACAATTGAACAACCTCATTGCACCTCTAAAAGAGCATTTGAAGTGACCTCAACGACTAGCTTATTCTTCTCATGCTTTGGAACCTCTAAATCAAGTCTGAAAAAAAGATACAGACGCTGGAGAGGTACTCATGAAAAAAAAAAACAGAGGTGCCAGAAGCATATTTTCTTACATTCTTCCAGGTCCTACTTTACAAGCAAAGAATTTTTGGCACTTGCCTTATTTCAAATCTTCTTAGCCCCTACCCTATTTCAAACATCATGCTAGTGTATATGCTTCTTAAACCCCAAAGCTCAATTTATCCTTGCAACAATTCAACAAACTCATTACATCTGTGAAAGTAACCAAAAACTCACCTTTATTCTATTAAGTTCCCAGCAAATCAGTAAGAAGATGGCATTTCTCATGCTTTGGAACCTCTCAATCAAGCCTGAAAAAGAAACAAGGGAGTACGTTGGCCAGATCAGATGCTGGAAGGGAACTCGTAAACGAAAAGGGGGCGCCGGAAGCATAATCGCTAGTGAAGCATAATTTTTTCCAAAGACAAGTTGCAAGAGACCAAATGTCACTTCCCGGGATCGGCTTCGCCGTAGCACGATATTGTCAGCTTTGGGCCCCCCTCTCTGCCCTCACGGTTTTGTTTCTGGGAGCTCACGAGCAATTTCCCAGTGGGTCACTCATCTTGGGATTGCTCTAGCCCCCAACTCGCTTAACTTCGAAGTTCCCATGACTCCGAAGCCAGCTAGCTCCCAAAAGGCCTCGTGCTAGATGGAGGCGGGCATGTACATATAAGGCACATCACCCCCTCTCCGTTGGTCAATGTGGGATGTTACACCAAAACTCACTTTCATGCTATCAAAATCCTAGAAAATTAGGCTTCTCATGCTTTCTCATGCTTTGGAGCTTCTAAACAAGTGATATCAATCTACATGCCAAGAAATTTCATTTCATTCAAGCATTCCAAGAAATTTAGGCATTTCAAGCAAATTGAAGAACTCATGCTCTTTATGACAATACCTTTCAACATCATGCTCTTACGACAATATTGCTCAAGAACATGCTCTAGCAATATTCAGATCAGCACTCAATGTCAACAGAAAGGACGTGCCAAATTCTCAAACAAAAGCAACATGCCAAGCAAAAGTTACACACAAACTTTCCAACCATTCTAGCTAGAACATCCCACCTTTGAAAAATCATTATAAATCAAGCTTACAACCAAGAAATCCCAAACTTTCCAGATTAGAACTAGACATATCAAGCTTTAGTTTTCCAAAATTTCGTTGCATTTTGAGTTAGGGAAGAGTGTCAAACAGATTCCTAAAACAGCCCTTGCAGCAGGAACTGTACAGCTCCAGCAGCTTAACCCTTATTTTGAAATTCCACCGAAAATTCATTTTTTCTTCGAGTGATGCAAGACCAATTCCGACATAACCATTGAGAAGTTCATTTTCATGTCTCAAAAGCTCCAACTCAGATTCGAAAAGAAACATTTCAAAAGTTCAAAAACTGCCAGCAAGGTACTTTGAGATATTTTGACAAACACTTGGCATGCATTACCCTAGTGAGCTTGTATGACTCTTGTTTATCACCAAGATAGAATCCTAAACCAGAAGCTCAACCTCCGAATTCAATTTCTAGTTCACAAAATCTGGGAAATATAGAGGAACTAAAGCATTCAAGCATAGAAAACAAGTATGCAACAAAGGCATCAACATCATGTACATGCTTCAGAAACATGGAGGGAGAGAGCACTACAATGGGTGGATTATCCTCAATTTTGGATATGTTATAAACAACATAATTTCGAGCAAATTTTGTGAAGCAAGTGCAATTATCCAAGCATCATAAGTTAAAGATACATGCAGAAGCAGAATCTGCAGAAACTCACCAGCCATGGATGAACACAGAAGTTGCAGATCAACTTTGAGGCATCAGAAAAATTCAAAAAATTCTACAGATTTTACAGGCTATAATACTTGAGCAGATGAACAACTTTAATCAAGGAAGTTTTCTGATCCGAGCTTCTGAAATATGACTTATGTACTGATGCACAGTACCTACGGGTTTGAATCTTGAGGAGAGAAGAAAGAGTTGAAGGAGGGTCATGCTATAGAAACAATGCAAATTCAGTCCACAACCATACCAATTCCAAATCCCAGTGTTTCTCCTGTTGTGCGTCTCATCTATTTAAGCCACACTATGACATTTCCAAGTTAGGGTATTGGCCTCCTAAGCTTTTAGGTATATATATGTGTTGAAGGTGAGAATTCTCTCCCTTCATTTCTCGCCAAAAATCAGTCCACCAAGTGGGAGTCTAGCACCTCTATCCTCTTGGTTGATCTCCTCTCCACCTCCCTTTGCATTTGGTGTGGTGAAATAGAGGACATCTCCTTTGGTGCTGAAGGGAATTTATTGTGTAGGGATTTCTAAAATTCCATAAAGCTATGAGAAAATAAATCATCTAGCATATACATATCTAATATGAAAACAAATAAAGCGGAAGCAAGAATAAAAGCTAGAGATTCATACAAGTCTCAGTTTTGGTCCTTATCTTTCTAGGCTTATGAAAACTTGCATCATTGACACTAATATCATATATTAAACAGATAGTAGAAAGGAGACATACCCTTGGAACGAATCTTGAAACCAAGGATAGTGTTCAAGTAGAAGGATTAGTCCCTTAGATGTTGATTCTTCACTTTGCTCTCTTAATAGACACAATGGTGTTGTGCCTTCCCAAAGAATCTTCACCAAGGATAGAGGAGAATAGGAGAATAAGGAACCTTGAGGAGAAGATGGGTGCTAGCCTCCTCTTTTGCTAGGTGGCTGACCAAGGGAGACTAGGGAGGAAGGTTATGATATTTTCCTCTCTTTCTCATTGTCTAACTTGAAACCCTTAAGGAGGTGTGGTGCTATGGCTTATCATATATAGAACCACATTTGTCTTACTTGTGAGGCATGTGGACCTTTGGTCCACACATGTGCCGCACCCTCCTTCTTGGTGGCCTTTTTTGGGCTACTTTGGTCTACCACATTTTTTTCATATATTTCTAGCTAAAATTCATTTTAAATTTTTCAAGGGTAAATTACTAAAATAGTCCTCAAACTTCTACACGATTTATATTTTGGTCCTCAATTAAATTATTCGTTCAAATGGTCCATCAACTCTATATTATTCGGTCAATTGGTCCTACTGTTACCATCTGTCAATGTTGTCGTCTGAATATAAGGGCAAATTGGTCTTTCTCTCTCACACTCCACCATCTGAATATTTCTTCCACCCAAAAAAAATTAAAAACTAATCCCCTCTTCCCCCAAATTTCTTCTCTTCCCCATCTCCCCCCCCCCCTTCAAATGACCACCATGTGCCACCCCCCACAGCTACCCTCGACTCCAAAAACTCTCTCTCTCCCAGCACCCTCTGCCTACCCAACAATTATCTCCCAACACCACAAAACTATACCTCAAACGCATTGCCTTATCTAACATGAGTGATGAAGAGCCCAAAAGCATAGGAAGGTTGTATAAATTCATCAAATCTTTTCTTGGTTAGTCAATTATAGCTTTGGTCATTGAAGTCATTGCCCATTTCAAAAACTAGAATTTGAATCTGATTCAGCCTTGGGAGGTTCAGGGTTCGGTGTAGTGGTCCTATATGACCTGGTAGGTGTTCAGGGTTGACTATATTGCTCATGTGGCTATAGTTCTCTCCAAATTATGCATTGTACTTTTTCTGATTCAATCTCTTGGTCGACTGGTTTTGTATCGTGGATGTTTCTGGATCAAATACAAGAATATAAAGCCTAAGGCGAGAGGTCCTACAAAAAAAAATAAGGAAGAAGCAATCGTCAATTTTCGTGCACCGATGTGGTACCTGCCGAAGGCTCTCCGATACTTAAGTCACCAAGTATATGTGGTAATTTGGACAGAGTAACAGTAAATGTGAAAAGTAGTTACTCCTTTTTACTTGGGCACTGTTCCCTATTTATAGGTGAGTGAAATGAGAGTTTTGCACAAAATTTTGATATGGGACTTTGTGCAAACTGCTACAGAGGTGACATGTGTCCATGGAGATTAGATTCTGTAATTAGGAGCATCAGCAGGTGGTTATCGCTTCCGAATGGGGCCTTCCTTCGGTAGGCCAAAGAAGGTGATGATGTCACTCGTCTTCTAAGGGCTTCTCTATGTGCCTGCTTGAGTATCAGTTGTCTTGTGCCGAATATGCTTGGTTGATTATAGTGTAAACAGTAGTCCCCAAAGTTGCCAATCAAGAAGTGGGTTCTGGGTTAGGAACTTGTACAAATTTTAAATAATTAAATCGAGCGTTTTGGTATGACGGGTGACCTAGAAGGCATGTTTGTTAGGAAGGCGGCTCCCAAAAGGGCGTTCCTGTGAAACCGGCACAGGGGGAGACAAAGAAAAACGGGGATGTCATCTGGTTTTTTTTTTTTATAAAAAAACCATCTGGAGGTTCAGCACAGTGGGTGCCGAAGATATAGGTATGTCGTGCCGAAGCGTGTTACATGCGGGAGTCGCGTGTCCATATGTACATTCGGCATGATGGGTGTTGAATGGAATGCATGACGTTAGCTGGCATGTCCCCTATCCCCTTGTGAATTCAGTAGGAAGGGTGCAGAACGGAAGGTGTGACGTCATCATGCGAGTCACATGAGTCCCCTTACGCATTCAGCACGAAGGGTGCAGAATGGAAGTGTGACTTCTCGAGCGATCGGCACATAGAGTGCCGAAAGGAAGGTGTGACATCATCATGCAAGTCGCATAAGACCCTTTGCGCATTCAGTACCCTCCATGCCGAATGAAAGGTGTGACGTCATCATGTACGTAGCATGAACTTCTTACGCGTTCGGCACAGAGGGTGCCAAACGGAAGGTGTGACGTCATCATGGGAGGTCCCTTTCCTATTCGGCATGGAGGGTGCCAAATGGAAGGCATGACGTCATCATGCGAGTCGCATGAGTCCCCTTGCTCGTTCAACACGAAGGGTGCCGAATGAAAGGTGTGACATCATCATGCCAGATCCCTTGCGCTTTTGGCACGGAGGGTGCCGAACGGAAGGTGTGACATCATCATGCGTTGCCACGTGTCAGGAAAGTTGAAAGGTTTTTGTGGGAATTGAGGTGTCATTCCCAGTGGGTGGTTGGGAGTAGGGTGGCAATGGGTCATGTTGTGTCGGGTTCGTGTCGTGTCGGGATAATAAACGTGTCAAGAATGCCCAACCCGAACCCAACCCATTTAATAAACGTGTCGTGTCGGGCTCGGGTCGTCTTTTATCATGCAGGTTTGAGTCGTGTAACGGGTTCATAAATAATAACATGCATGTTACAAAACTCACAATTGAAAATTTTTAAATAAAAAAAGGAGAGAGGAGAGAAAATATAAGGAAAAGAAAGAGAGAAAAAGATAGAGAGAGGAGAGAAGAGAGAAGGAAAAGAAAAAAAAAAGAGAGGAGAGAAAACTAAAGAGAAGGAAAAGAAAGAAAAAAAAAAGAGGAAAGAAGAGAGAAGGGAAGGAAAAGAAAGAAAAAAAAGAGGAGAGAAGAGAGAAGGGAAAGAAAGAAAAAAAGAGAGAGAGGAGAAGAAAGAAGGAAAAGAAAGAAAAATAAACATTATAAATATCAAAAGGCATAGTATATAATCACAAGGTTGTATGTAGCATGGTGGATAAGGTGTTGAAGAGAAATGAGGGTGGTGGGAGTTCAAAACCCCTAGTGTGTGTTTTGAAGTCTTCATTTCTCTTCATTTTTTCGTGGGTTGGCATGTATTACACGGGTTGACACGACCCGTGACATGACTCGTTTAATAAACGGGTTAAACATGTGTTTAAACGAGTTAGTAGGTTGACCCGAAACCCACCCATTTAATAAACAGGTCATAACGGATTGCCCCGAAATTTACCGAATTATTAAACGTGCGGTTTTGTGTCGTGTTTTTTCCGTGCGGATTTCGAGTCGTGTAACGGGTCGTATAGGAAATTGCCACCTCTAGTTGGGATGTAATGGGGACGGTTCACGTTCTGAGGCATTGTTTGATGTCTATATAAGGGGGCAAAGGAGAGAAGTGAAGGTACTTAGAAATTTTTGAAAGATTTGGAAGAAGATCACAGGCGATTTTCGGTGAAGAGATCTGCAGCAGAGGCAATTTCTGACTAGGCATGGGCGATTTCGGATAGTCGTGTGTGGCAGAGATAACAAGGTATGGCTTGTTTTTCTTCCTTTCTTTTGATTAAAATGTCTTTTTTCGTTGAATTTGTGCATGCAGTTTCTGCTTTTCATATGATTTTGTATGAACTTTTGAAAAACATGCCTAGGAGCTTTGTTTTCAAGCTTCACATGCCCATTAGTTTGCCTTCATTTTGTGTTTGTAGATATCTGATAATTCTGAAAGAAATAGCCAAAGTCCGCCAAGTGCCCATGCCTTCAGTGGGGAGGACTTGGACAATGATAGACACGATGAAGCCCTGGGTACTGATGGGGAGAGTACGGAGTATGAAGGGATTGTGAAAAGGTTGATAGTGGAGGGTAGTGGGGCTAGGGAAGAAGAGCATTCTGTAAGCTCTTGAGGGGAAGCTTAGGAACTATGCTACCCTAGAGGCCATTGCCGACAGGGTTTTGGGTACGACTCAGGCACCGGAAGTTGGTTCAAGTGGGCTGGGGGAGTCACCTGGGTCTGGGACGGTGGTGGTGGCTTTTGTCAGTGTAAACGTTCCTATAGGGGTTCCACTGCCGAAGAGGAACAATGCTGAGTATCTACGAGTTGGAGCAGTTGAAGAGGGATTATATGATCCCTAATTGTGTGGGGTTAAGGCTGCCAACACCTATGGAAGTGGTGAGGTATCAACCCGAGGGTTGCATTATGATGTTCTCAGCCATGTATAAGTATGGGCTGAGGCTACCATTGCATCCTTGGGTGCAGATGATGTTAGCAAGATTGGGCTACGCACCTGGGCAGTACAACCCTAATTTCTAGATCATATTACATGGAGTGTACATAGCATGGTTGTTGGCCAAGCGAGGGGGGCCATCTTTCGAGCAATTCATGCAATTATACACTGTATCTAGGCAACAGGGTAATTTTGGCTGGGTGCAGGTTAACTGCAGAAAGGCGAAGAAGAGTGGGGACTTCATAGGGCAGCCACCAACATCGCAGAAGACTGGGAGGAATCCGTGGTTCTTTACCTTTGGTGACTGGGAGTGTTGGCCAAGGAGAAGCATCAGCAGACACGTGCTTACCCAGTTTCAATCTATAAGTCTTTGGTCATAAATTTTGTTGTTTGAACTTGCGTTGTTTGTATGTGTTTTGATATGTATGTTCTTGTCATCCGAAGGTTGTGAAACTGATAGCCCTGTTGTTTTTGTGCAGGTTCGGTGATGTGCATTCCGGTCTCGAAGGAAGAGGAGGAGGAGATAGAGCTGGTAAGAACTCTAGTCTCTGCTGAGAGACGGGAAGTGAAGAACATAGTGACGCCAGCACTTCTTTTGGAGTCAGGGTTGCTACAAGGAAGTAAGTTTTGTTTTTGTTTTGTTGTCTTCTTTTATTTTGGCATATATGTGTGGGCTAACTGTTGTGTTTTGTGGATGGCAGTGGTGGGTATACCGAAGGGAGTGACGACCATAGAGGGTTCACCGAGGGTGGTGGTGGATGAAGAGAAAAAGCAACAGAAGTTGAAGGAGATGAGAGAAATGATAAAGGCTATTAGGGCCCAGAAGGCTGAAGGGAGGCAGGCCAAGGGTTAGGCGAGTGTGCTAGAGGGGGCAGAGGGTCATGCCGCTGGGAAGCAGCCTCGTGATGACGATGGTGGCCAAGGCTTGAGAAGAGGCGTAAGGGTTTAGAGTCAACCGTCCACGACATCATGGGTAAGGTAGAGCTACCATTATTTGACTTGGAACCTCCGCCGAGGCTTCCGCTTGGTATGGAGGAGCTGTTCCCCGAGGGCACAGAGGATACAGACTTTGCCTCCTTTTGGCGGCAGAAGCAGGAGGTGACCCTGACTATGCGTCGTCATGAAGTGCCCCTTGTTAACGTCTTCCTTACCAGGGTGAAGATGGATGTAAAGGAGCATGCTCGAACCAAGGCCACGAACTTCTCTGATTGGGTCCAAAAGTCAGTCTTGTCTGCTACAAACATAAGTATCTTGGGACCATGGTTCATTTTAGGACTGTTGCTTGTCCACAGGCCTTTGGGGATATGTACCTGACCTTGGCCAGGACTAAGACCTCGAAGGTTGCCACTACCGAGGCTCAGTCTGCCATTCGGGAGAGGAATGCGCTGTAGCTGAAGGTGGGGAGGCTAGAGTTGGAACTGGAGGAGACGTCTCGTCTGCTAGAGGTTGCGGAGGAGGCCAGGGCTGAAGCTTAGAGGAAGAAGGTGGAGGAGGATAAGTTTTCCACTCCTCGAGAGCTTCGAAATGTTAAGGCTCCCAGTTCTCAGGTTTATAAGGTTCCCAATGGTCAGAGTCTCTTGCTCCCTCTTGGGTAGGTAAGCATGTGGGCTTTGGTAGGGGGCCTAGGTGTGCCACCTGTGGGTCATTGAGGTCTATAGGGATAGGGATGGGCTTTGGTTGAAGCTCTGAAATGCGGTCCCTGCAGTCCTTGTAGATCTTGGTTGGGGCTTGGGGTCGATCCTTGGGTGCGGAGATATGGAGGAGCAGTGATTTGGTCGCCTCTGGAAGAAGGTGGCCTTTGCCTTTGTCAAGCCTAGATTAGATTGGGGCACTATGATAGGAGACGACTGGTTGGTTTGGTTGGGTGCGTTCAACACCCTGGGTGGATTAGGGGTGACTGTTCCCCCAATTACGCTTCAAGGCTCGGTAGTCGTGCTCCAATTTTGAATTCTCAGTGCAAAAGTGTTCGTAATTCTCTGTCATCTTTGCGATGCTGGCTTCACTATGCATAGCGGAGTGTGAGGGGCAGAAGACGACGGGGTCGGATGGGAGAAAGAGCCAGCAGAATTGGTAGGGAAGTAGGATTCAGAAGTCGATTCCCACAGGCAGCACCAAACTGTTTGCTGCTCTTTTTGGGAAGGGTCAACTTAGGTGAATGAGTGGTGTATCTTCAGCAGGGTGAGAGGGTTATGAACCTTCGGCACGAGAGGTCCTGCCGAAGAAAATAAGGAAGAAGCAATCGTCAGTCTTCGGGCACTGGTGAGGTACATGCCGCAGGCTCTCTGATACTTAAGTCAGCAAGTATATGTGGTAATTTGGACAGAGTAATAGTAAAAGTGAAAAGTAGTTACCCCTTTTTACTTGGGCACTGTTCCCTATTTATAGGGGAGTGAAAATGGGAGTTTTGCACAAAGTTTTGATGCGGGACTTTGTGGAAACTGCTGCGGAGGTGACATGTGTCCATGAAGACGAGGTTCTATAATCAGGAGCATCGGTTATCGCTTCGGAAGGGGGGCTTCCTTCGGTAGGCCAAAGAAGGTGATGAGGTCACTCGTCTTCTAAGGTCTTGTCTGTGTCTGGTTGAGTATCAGTCGTCTAGTGCCGGATATGCTTGGTTGATTATGGTGTAAACAGCAGCAGATGCTTATGACATTGAAGATCCTTCTACTTTCCCAATGGTCCTTTTACAGATCCCCATGTGCAATGAGAGAGAGGTAACAGAGCAAACTAGCTCACTAAAATTACTTCTTTTTCACTCTCTTTCTCAGTCTATTGCCAATTGACTTTTGCTTATCCCAAGTGTCCTATTTGTATTTATTTTAACCCTATTTTTATTTGTTAATTATGAAAAGTCATATTTACCCTAAAATTTGGTCAAATCGAACAGAAAATTAGACGGTGGGATCAATGGAGCGAATACTATAGAGTTGATGGACCATTTGAACGACTAATTTAATTGAGGGACCAAAATGTAAATCAGGTATAAGTTTGAGGCCCGTTTAAGTACTTTACCCAAGTTTTCAAATACATTTTTCCTTCACTCCAAAATGAAATACGCATCCACGTCAGAGGGACGTGGTGAAAACTTACCAAAAGTTTGAGGAATTTGGCAGAAATTGAAATGTGTCATTGAATTGCTTCAAATTGGAACTACAATGATAAAATTGACGAAGTTATTGGATTTCAATAACTCTATAATATTTACAATTGTATTTGGTTTAGACGCCAGTTTTTTTAAATTAAAAAAAACAAAAAACAAAATTCATGCTTTCTAATTGTAAAAAAATAAAAAAATAAAAAAATAAAAAAATAAAACAATAACAAGCTTTCTAAATGGACATTCAGATTCATAGTTAAATGGGAATGGTGGAAACATAGTAGTTGAGTCTACTCTCAGGGCGCCAAGATCTATGACCAGCCCAAAAGTGCACAAGAAAATGGAGTAAAGCCCTTTCAGTTAGAGTCCGATAAAATAATCAAATTGGGTTTCGCATTTGGGACTGAGTCTCTGAAAAGAAGACTAATAGAAGGAGAAATGAGATTGATTGTATTTGGGTTAACAAAAATAGATGAAAAGGAAACATTGCAGTCATGCATCATTATTATTTAATTGTATTAAATGTATAGTGATTGTTACCCCTACTGAGATAGAAACCATCCTCTTATTAAATTTTGCAGGTGTGGAACTGAAAAATTAAAAATGTGGAACTTTTACTCCAAGTCTAGAGTTATATCTTATAATGTAAATTAGAGTTTATTTAAGTTTTTGTAAGTATGTTGAATAAGGAACAAGTTATTGTTCCCAAACAAGTTGAATTTTTAGTTTGTTTTGTGTTGAAATTGGTATGTTTATTTTTCATTTTTAAAAATATATATATTCAATAATTCAATAATTGCCTTAAATTGTCTTTATTAATAAGAGTTATTTTCTATTAATATGGGCCGATTCTTTTTTCAACTGATGCATTGATGTCCTTAAAGCCCACAGCGTCTCTTTGTGATAAATCTTGTATATATATCTGATATAGCTAGGAGAGAAAAGACACAGACCATAGCTACTATCTTCGTCTTCTGCATATCTTTTTCTTATTTTCTGAACTAAGATTTCTGAGCAACATAGAAAGGTGTTTGTATTCGGGTCCTTCCTCAGTGCAAGGAAGAACCTAGACAGAGGAGATTTTGGGGCTGTTTTATCCTGAGCATGTAGTGGCATTTCCTGAACTGTTTCCACAAATTGGACAGAGCCATGAAACGTCTTAAAGAGAGCGACTTTGTACGCGACTCATCCCAAGAATCGTTCACAGCTTCACAACGAATTTTTCCGGGTAATATTGTTCTTTTAATTTTCTCTACATCAACAATTTTAAGATGTATCATCTGCCATGGAAGCAGTAAACAATTCATTCACCCCTGACCTAAATAAACCTTCCAAATTTGAGGGTCTTCATTTTAAACGATGGAGGCAAAAGATGTTGTTTTACCCTACAACGAAAAAAATTAGCTTCTATCTGCACATCTGATAAACCATATGCCTCTGACAATCCCACTCTTGAACAAACTTGGGCCTTGCAGACATGGACTGAAAATGATTTCTTGTGCAAGAACTATATTTTGAATGGTTTATCTGATGATCTTTATGATTATTATTCTTCTTATGATACTGCTAAAGATTTGTGGGATGCACTTCAGAAAAACTATAACACAGAAGAGGCTTGTGCAAAGAAATTTGCTGTCAGTCGCTATTTGAAGTTTCAAATGATGGATGAAAAATCAGTAGAAGCACAATCTCATGAACTACAGAAAAATGCACATGAAATTATTATTGAAGGCATGAATCTAGATGAACAATTTCAGGTGGCTGTTATCATTGACAAGCTGCCTCCCAACTGGAAAGATTTCAAGAATGCACTGCGTCAGCAAAGAATTTTCTTTGGAAAGCTTGATCACTCGTCTGCGTATTGAGGAGGAGGCCCGGAAACATGACATGAAAGAAGAAGTTTTGCTCGTCTCCAATAACAAGAAAAATCACAACTCCACCAAGAATCAAACCCCAGCTGCTCTGAAGACAAATGCCAAGAATATGAAAAATCAAAACAGGAACCGCAACAACAACGACCAAAATCGAAATGGGCAACACAACCAAAGTCGGAATCCTGAACACTATTAGAATCGGAACCTTCATCAGAATTAGAATAGGAGTCAACCCCCCTCATGTAATGATGATTCGGGACATTTTCTATGTTATAACTATCACAAGCTGGGGGCACCTTGCCCAGAACTGCAGGAATAGGTCTCGCCCTGCTCCTCAAGTGAACATAACTGAAGAGCAACTTCTTGCTACGATTTCAGAAATCAACGTGGTTGATGGATCCTAGGGGTAGTGGGTAGACACTGACACTTCTCACCATGTTTGCTATGATCGTGCCTTTTTCAAGACCTATTTTGTGACTGATGACAGGAAAGTGTTGTTGGGTGATTCTCACACAACAATTATTGCTGGAACTGGAGAAATAGAATTAAAGTTTACTTCGGGAAAGAATGTCATCCTCAAAGATGTTCTACACACTCCAGAAATAAGGAAGAATTTGGTCTCAGGCTATCTTCTCAACAAGCCTGGGTTTACTCAAACAATTGGAGCAGACTTGTATACATTTACAAAAAATGGTATATTTGTTGGTAAGGGCTATGCTACTGATGGGATGTTCAAATTGAATGTTGATTCTAATAAAAGTTCTTCTTCTGCTTATATGTTGTGTTCTTTTAATACTTGGCATGCTAGACTCTGTCACATTAACAAAAGGCTTGTTAAAAATATGAGTAAATTAGGATTTATTCCTGAAATGTCGTTGAATGATTTTGAGAAGTGTGAATTTTGTAGCCAAGCTAAAATTACCAAAACCCCACATAAATCTATCACTAGAGTATCTGAACCACTTGATCTAATTCATTCTAACATTTGCGAATTTGATGGAGTGTTAACTAGAAATGGGAAACGATACTTTATCACTTTTATTGATGATTGCTCTAATTGTCCTTTTGTTTATCTCATGAAAAATAAAAGTGAAGAAATCGATATGTTTAAGATTTTCATAACTGAAATTGAAAATCAATTTAACAGGAAAATTAAGAGATTTCGCACTGATAGAGGTCAAGAATATGAATCTGTTGTTTTTTTATAAATCTCTTGGTATTATTCATGAAACAACTGCCCCTTATTCTCTTGAAATGAATGGTAAAGCTGAAAGAAAAAATAGAACACTGGCTGAATTAACTGTTGATGTTTTACTTAGTTCAGGAGCTGCTTCTTTTTGGTGGGGAGAAATTCTACTCACTGTTTGTTATGTGCTAAATAGAATTCCCAACTCTAAAACTAAAATTTCCCCTTACAAAATTTTGAAAACTAGGAGACCTAATGTATTGTATTTTAGAACTTGGGGTTGTTTGGCTTACATGCGATCCCTAATCCAAAAAGATCCAAACTGGCTAGTAGAGCATATGAATGTGTTTTTATTGGGTATGCTGTTAATAGTAAGGCCTATAGATTTTATGATTTAAAGAACCATGTTGTAATTGAATATAATGAAGTTGATATTTTTTGAAGATAAATTTCCTTTTAAATTGAGAAATAGTGGGGGTTCAACATCTAGTAATTTTTCTCTATCCAGAAATAATGAACCTAGAGGTATAGAGCTTTCTGAACCTAATGTAGAACTAAGGAAGAGTAAGAGCACGAACTGCAAAGGACTTTGATCTGATTTTCATATATATACCTTAGAGCAGGATTCCACAACTCTCCAAGAAGCTTTGTCTTCTTTGGATGTGGACTTATGGCAGGAAACTATAAATGATGAAATGGACTCCTTGGAGTCCAATAAAACTTGGCACCTTGTAGGTCTACCACCTAGTTGTAAGACAATTGGTTGTAAGTGGATTCTTAAAAAGAAATTAAAACATGATCGTTCAATTGAAAAATATAAGGCTTGTCTTGTAGCCAAGGGTTATAGGCAAACGGAAAATGTGGACTTCTTTCATACTTATTCACCTGTCACTAGGATAACTTCTATTCGTGTGTTGTTTGCTTTAGCTGCTATTCATGATCTTGTTGTGCACCAAATGGATGTTAAAACAACATTCTTGAATGGTGATTTAGAGGAAGAAATTTACATGGACCAACCTGAGGGTTTTTTTGTTCCTGGAAAAGAAAATAAAGTTTATAAATTAGACAAATCTCTTTATGCTTTGAAACAGGCACCTAAGCAATGGCATGCAAAATTTGATGGTTTAGTCATCTCAAATGGTTTTCAAATAAATGAAGGCGACAAATGTATTTATTTTAAGCATGAGAATAATGTTTGCACTGTTATATGTCTCTATGTGGATGACTTACTTATTTGTGGCTCTAATATTCATGCTGTGAATAGTGTCAAATTGTTGTTATGTGCGAACTTTGACATGAAAGATTTAGGTGATGCTAATGTGATACTTGGAATTAAAATAACTAGGTCTGAAAAAGGATTCTCTTTGGATCAATCTCATTACATTGAAAAAATCCTTAAGAAGTATAATTACTTTGACTGTAAACCAGCATGTACTCCTTATCATCCTAGTATAAAGTTGTTCAAGAACATTGGTGCCAGTGTTAGACAAACTAATTATGCGAGCATCATTGGTAGCCTTCGATATGCTATTGCTTGCACTAGACCTGATATAGCTTATGTCGTAGGAGTACTATGTAGGTTCACAAGTAGACCTAGTTTGGAGCATTGGTATGCTATTGAGAGGGTCATGTGGTACCTTAAAGGGATGATGAACCTTGGATTACACTATGAGAAGTTTCCCGGCAACCTAGAAGGATATAGCGATGCTGATTGGAATACCCTGTCAAATGATTCAAAGGCTACTAGCGGATATATATTTAATATTGCTGGTGGTGCAGTTTCATGGAAGTCTAAGAAACAGACTATTCTGGCTCAGTCCACAATGGAGTCAGAGATGATAGCCCTAGCAATGGCTAGTGAGGAAGCAGGTTGGTTGAGAAACCTACTCTTAGATACCCCCTTGTGGGAGAGACAAATACCAGCTGTTCTTATCTACTGTGATAGTACTGCAGCTAGGATCTCTAAATTATGTTTCTAATTTCTATAAGAATTTGAGAAAACAATGTAGGCCTTTATTTGATCGCCTTCAAAATTATCCTCCACCTTGGTCATCTATTCATATTGATATAGTCAAACAGATCAAAACTCATATTAAGACACTTCCTTGTCTTGGTATCCCTTCTGGTGGTGCGTTCAAGATAGTTGAAACTGATGCCTCTAACATTGGTTATGGAGGTATCCTCAAACAAAGGGTCAATTCTAGTCAATCTGAGCAAATTATTCGATTCCATTCTGGCACTTGGTCACAGTCTCAAAATAATTATAGTACTACTAAGAAAGAGATATTATCTATTGTATTATGCATTAATAAATTTAAGTCGGATTTATTAAATCAAAAGTTTTTAATTAGAGTTGATTGTAAGTCTGCTAAGCATGTATTAGAAAAAGATGTTCAAAATATTGCATCCAAACAAATATTTGCAAGATGGTTTTGAGTATATTTGATTTTGATATTGAGTATATGAGAGGAAGTGAGAATTCTATTCCTGATTTTCTTACCAGAGAATTTCTACAGGGAAAACAATGGCAGAAGGAAGAAAAGAAAAAGATAAGCAAAAGAGTCAAATTGGTCAATCTAGTCAACCCAGTCATCCCTAGTCACTCTGAGTCCTCCCTCCATCAATGAGTCAAACCAAACATGAGTCGCCTTCCCAGATCGTCCCTTTCCCAAGATGTTCTCCCATTCAAATTAGTAACAGATTTGCCAACCTAGGAGCCACAGTTAGCCCGGTTTGCCCCAGTTTTCAGTCTGCCTTAATTTCTAGTCATGATCCCTTCCAGGATATTGCTCTGACTAATCCTCCAGTTGCCTCTTACCATAAGACGTCTCCATACATGATCAAGAGTAATAGTCACCTGTTCATAATTGAGTCAAAATATAACTCCATTGCCAACCCAATCACCATTGCCAAATCTTACTTTCCACCAAATAGTCATTTCATTCCCCCAGCACCATTTAAAAATCTAAAGTATTACCGAGACATCCTTCATGAGACCCATTCCATCACCATTAAACCAATCAAAGACAGAGATAATCCCCACATCATCCTCTATCATTCCCTTTACATCCATCAAATAATTAGTGAGAATGAGTGGAGCAGTCATCCCTATGATCTCAAAGCTCCAATCAGAACTTCAATATAGTTACTATGATTATATTGAAGCATGGTATTCTATCTTGCTTCACCAGTCAGTTGATTTTAGTCATTCATGGTTCCTAAATTTTGATAGCAAATTCAAGAGTCCTTTCCCTTACTGGTTCAATCACTGGTGGGAAAAACATGGTCCAGTCATTGACCTCTTCCCCCTTCCAATGCAAGATTTAGTCAATTATTTTACTAATAAAAATAAGTTCAAAGAATCTGAGTTGTTCTTCCCAAACCTTCTCCATTTTGTTGCCAAGTACAAAGTTCCTTCGATCCTCAAATGGTCATATCAGGTTAATTGGGAAACTAGAGTCCTATCTCGCCAGTTCTCAATCAAATGGTGGGATAAATTTAAACTTGAGCGTATTGTAGATTATATTTATGCTTATTTCCCTCCAGTCAGGAATCCTCAGCCTGAGAAAAAGACATCCCCTGCTACTTCACATTCTTCTCTCCCAATCGAGGGAAAATCCAAGTCCGAATTGTAGGAAATTGCTCGTCAGTTAATGTTGCAAGCTTCACAAATGAATGAAGATGATGATAGTGATGCCACTCCTAAGTCACAGTCATCTACCAGTCAACCAAAGTCATCCAGTCAAAAGACTCCTGCCCCCAAAATGCAGTGGAGTGATTACCCTCCTGATGGTCAAGACCCCTATGATTTTAGTCCTCTTGACCTCGGAGATGATTAAAGTTGCCCAACATCATGAGCCTTGAGAAAAAGCATCTGGACCCGTGCTTCAACAGTCTGTTAGCCCGTGTTCCTTTTATGAGATTCCCCGACAAAGTAAAAGTTGCAGCACTCAGTAAAAGCAAAAGCTTTCGCGTGCTTCTATAGTTACTTTCCAAAAGCATCCAAAGTTACCAGCTCATCAAAAAGTTCATTTTATTTGCTTATTTAAGAAGGCCTTGGCCTCAGTTCTCAGTGGAATGTAATTTAGTACACTATAATTTTCTCAGTTTCAAAGTTCTATCAGTATCAATGCTCTGAAGAACTAAGTGGTGAAACTAAGATCTTTGTAAGTGTTTTGCATTCTGCAAGTTATCAAGTTATCAATAATATTTGAGTACTTTACGTAATGCTTATTTTAATTGCATCTATTTTCATCTATTCATTAATTTGCTTCATGCATAAATTGCATCTGTTCTATAATCTCAGTGCCTATACATTCATATTGTCATCCTGGTATCATTCCCACCATTTGATTGAACCAGTAAGGGAAAGGACTCTTTTATTTGCTAACAAAATTTAGGAACCATGAATGACTAAAATCAACTGATTGGTGAAGCAAGATAGAATACCACGCTTCGATATAATCATAGTAACTATATTGAAGTTCTGATTGGAGAACTTTGAGATCATAGGGATGACTGCTCCACTCATTCTCACTAATTATTTGATGGATGTAAAGGGAATGATAGAGGATGATGTGGGGATTATCTCTGTCTTTGATTGGTTTAATGGTGATGGAATGGGTCTCATGGAGGATGTCTCGGTAATACTTTAGATTTTTAAATGGTGCTGGGGGGAGTGAAATGACTATTTGGTGGAAAGTAAGATTTGGCAATGGTGATTGGGTTGGCAATGGAGTTATATTTTGACTCAATTATGAACAGGTGACTATTACTCTTGATCATGTATGGAGACGTCTTATGGTAAGAGGCAACTAGAGGATTAGTCAGAGCAATATCCTGGAAGGGATCATGACTAGAAATTATCTGTAAGAACTTATGCAGCTGTTTCCAGTGCTGCTCTATCGATTGAGAAAAGATAAGCACATCATCAATATAGACAATGGAGAAGTGACTATAAGGATTAAAAATCTCATTCATTATATTTTGAAATTCACTGAGCGCATTCTTAAGACCAAAGGGCATAACATTCCACTCATAATGACCAAAAGGGGTAACAAAAGCAGTTTTGTATCGATCCGACTCATAAATTTGAATTTCCCAAAATCCACTCTTCATATCAAACTTAGAAAAGATGACTGACTTTTCTAACATGTTAATTAAATCTCTTTTATTAAGGATTGGATATCTAATCCATTCTAGGACAGTATTAAGTGGCTTGTAGTTAATGACTAATCTTGGGACTCCGCGTTCTAATTCAACATTTTTCTGGACATAGAAGGCGGGACAAGACCAAGGTGACTTACTTTTACGTATTATTCTTTTTTCAAGCAATTCGGTAATCTCGGTTTTACACAATTCCATTAATTCTTGACTCATTTGAATTGGTCTGGCTTTAGTGGGGATATTTTTCTCATTAAAGGACTTGATGTAAGGAAGACTAACAACGTGCTGTTTCCACCATCGTCTATTTTCTGTCGTGGTTTTACAATTTTGTAGTAGGTTAAATTCTGCACAAGGTTTAGTTCTAGAAATTAAAATGTGATGTGAATTTTCTAAAAAAGGTGGTAATAAAAAGGATAATCTGGTTACACCAGCTACTTTGATACAAAAATCAACAATACACATGCTAAAGTTTATATGAAAAGAAGTACTCAAATGACTACAATATACATATGGCACACGCAATTCAGATCATAATGAGTTGTTCAAGGGTAATATCATTTGATCTTCTATTGGAAGAAGCAGTTGGGAACGATAAAGCCTGAGAAACCATGTGCATTGTTGGCCTCGATTGTGGGTGGGAATGTCTGCATGCAATTGATAGCCTTGCAATGGTTATGAGTTCATCTTGAAGTTGAGGTGTAGGAGGTGGAAGGCTTTGGTCCAACACATCCTTGAGAAATATGTTTGCATAGGTGGTGGATGGAAACGAAAAGGAGGAGACGAAATTGCCTAGCTGCTTTCCCATAATCACTTCCAGTGCCAGCACTCCAAAGCTATAAACATCACATTTTTCTGTTACCTTCATTGTATAAGCCAGCTCTGCGTGCATATTAAAGAAGAGCAAACCATTAATATAGATATATCCAGAATTAATTTTTTTTAAAAGAAAAAACTTCTCTATTTTTATATTTTACCTGGTGCTACATATCCATATGTGCCTACAAGAGCAGTCCAATTCGACGAGCCTGGATTCAAAAGCTTAGCAGTGCCAAAGTCCGAAACGCAAGGCTCATAGTCACAATGCAACAAAATGTTGCTGCTTGTTATGTCTCGATGCACGATAGGTGGCGCACAATCATGATGCATATAACACAAAGCATGAGCTACACCCTTTACGATTCTCATCCTTGTACTCCAGTCCAACTTTTTAGCTTCATGCTCGTTGCTCAAGATTGCTGCCAAGTTACCTTTTTCCATATACTCATAGGCCAAAAACGAGTGATGGGAACTTGAACAAAAGCCAAGAAACTTCACAATGTTTCGGTGTCGTATCTGAGTTAAGGCCCTTATTTCATTAAAGAACTCCTTCCGAGATGCCTCCTCACCATCAAGTGTTCTATGGAATTTCTTCACTGCAACAATGCTGCCTGATAGGAGCTTTGCCTTGTAGACACTTCCCTGTCCTCCCTTCCCGATGCAATGGACGACATCAAAACCATTGGTTGCTTCCATGATTTCTCCATACATTTTTCTTCCGTCAAAATTAGTTATTGAGAAAAAACTTTCATGCATCTGTTCGATTTCCTGTTCTTGTTTTCTTCTGCTTCTTCTTCTTCCAATCAAATCAAAAGCCAGGAAAGCAAGTAATAGTGTTCCCAAGATAGGGAAAATGATTAAGAACACCTTCCTTGAGGTATGCTTATGCTCCATAGAATGATTGCAGGGGTTTAGTCCCCCAACGTTGCCACACAATCCATTATTCCCTTCCATTAGAGCATTTTGAAATGCTTTGTTGTTGGGGATTGGACCCTGCAGTTGATTGTAGGATATGTCGATGTCATACAAGCCATGCATTTCATCAAAAGTTGTTGGAATGAGACCTGTAAGATTATTGTAGGAAAGATTCAACTTCTCCAAGCTTTGCGTACTGCTCATTTCTGATGGTATCTTACCCCCAAGTGAGTTATGACTTAGATCAAGTTGGGACAGACACTACTACGTTTTTCTATTCGCGCAATATGCAATAAAGCGACGGGAACAAATTTTCGTCGCGCAAAAAAGTGAAAACTTGCGCGACCAAAATTTTCGAAGCGCAAACACTCTTCGCGCGACAGATACAAACCTTCGTCGCGCAAAGTGAGCGAAAAAACACCCGGGTTTTTTTTTGGCGCCAAACACTTGCGCTGCGAGAGCAATCGTCGCATAAGAAAACCTAGCGCGACGATCTTGAACTTCGTCGCGTAAAGGTTAGGCGCCAAAATAAATGGAGGGGATATTTTTGTTTGCGCGACGAATTAGATTTCGTCACGTAAAGCAGATGTCGGTACATTCTTGCGCGACGAAACGTAATGCTACGCGACGGAATATTGTTTTTACGCGACGATATCTAGAATTTGCGCGACGATTGTTTTTGCGACGAAAATTTATGGCGTCGCGCAAAAGTTATTTTGTCGGCAAGTTTTTGCGCGACGGAAAATCACGTTTTGTGCGACGGAAAAATGGTTTTTCGCGACGGTATTTTGCGCGACGAAATTTATGTTTCGTCGCGCAAAGTCCTTCTTCTTCATATCAGAATTCTGCCTCTGCGTCTCTCTCAACCTCTCTGTTGCTGCCTCTGCTGGAAATTCAGTATGTTGATTGGGTAAGTATTTTTTATCGTTAATTTATAAGTATTAATGTAAATTCGTACTAACGCTATTAATTTTGTTCTCGTTAGGGATATTTGTAATTAGCGATTTGTGGAGAACGAATTGGTAAGGTATTTTATTCGTTTTATATATTAAAAATGTTAAAGTTAATTTGTTATATGTATATTTTTTTTGTGAAGTTATATTTATATTATGTTGTTAAATTGTGCGTGACGTAGCACAATGTGTTGTGATGTACGAAGTTAATTGAAATTAACTTCGTACTTTTATTTGTATGTTTTGTAACATTTAGTTTCCCGTTCGAGATTAGTTGGATTTCGTACATGGATGCGTAAAGCATGACTGCGGTCCAATTAATTCTTGAATTGTCCCACTATTTGGACAGTTTGGTAATGCATAGTGTTGTCACGTAATCTATGGCTACAGGATTAGGTTTCGATTGTGGAGATTTCGGTGTCATCTCGGTACGTTCTTCGGGTGGTACGTAGGTATTTATACCTATGCCCACCTCAAGAACTGTATCGAGATGCTGCCAAAATTCATCCATGTCGAAATCTAATCTCATGTAGCCGTAGGTTACGTGACAGGACTATGCATTCCCGAATGGGATAGGGCCCTTACCGGAGGCATAAGGTGACATTATAACTTCGTATGAAGTTGTTGTGATTGTTATGTTGTGATTGTGGTTTCAGGAATTATGAGCAGAAGGTGGATACAGAACCCGAATAAATGTGCAGACGAATACTTGGATGGGATCGAGGATTTTATTGAGTTTGCACGTAGACACAACTCGGGTGCAACTAGAATCCGATGTCCTTGTAGGAGGTGTAATAACACGTTGTGGGAGACAATTGAAAATGTTGGATTTCATTTAGTAAGGAATGGAATGATTGAGACATATAGCATTTGGAACCTTCATGGGGAACAATTAGACCATGCTTCGTCTTCAAATGCCACAAGAATGGACAGTGTTGAATCTATTGTGGATCCTAATGATCAAGTCATGGATATTATACAGGATGCTTTTCCATTTGCATCAACCAACATCAATCACGAAAGGGAAGATGACGTGCCTACATCAATAGATAGCGCGGAGTTTGAACAATATGAAAAACTGTTAAAAAATGCCAACCAAGAGCTATACCCAGGGTGCGAGAGCTTTTCCGTTCTCACGGCCATTGTAGAGCTAATGCACGGAAAAATAAAGTATCGTATGTCGAACCTGTGTTTCGATTACTTTTTGGGAGTTTTCAAGAGAATGCTTCCGACGGACAATTATTTGCCGAAAGACCATAAACACGCGCAGAAGGTGTTGAATGGTTTTGGATTGGGTTATGAAAAAATTCATGCTTGCAAAAATAATTGCATGTTATTCTACAAGGAGCATGAAACGTTGGAGACATGCCCTATATGCAATGAGTCGAGGTTCAAAATGACATCTCAGAATAGAATGACTAAGATCGTACAAAAAGTCATGCGTTATCTGCCCCTGAAACCTAGGTTGCAGGGATTGTATATGTCGACGCATACTGCCACAGACATGAGATGGCATAAGGAAAAACGGGTAGACGATGATGTGATGCGGCATCCTGCAGATGGGGAGGCATGGAAAGAGTTCGATCAAACATTCCCCGAGTTTGCTGCTGATCCCCGAAATGTGAGATTGGGACTTGCCACTGACGGATTCAGTTCGTATGGGGTTCTAAACCAACACCACAGCACTTGGCCGATTTTCGTATTCCCATATAATTTGCCGCCTTGGAAATGCATGAAAAAAGAATACATGATGATGACTGTTTTGATAACTGAGGATCCTGGGAGGTCAATCGATGTTTACTTAAGGCCGCTGGTTGATGAGCTGAAGGATTTATGGACAAACGGTGTTCGCACGTACGATAAATCAACTGGGAAGATGTTTACTTTGCGGGCAGCAGTTATGTGGATTGTGAATGATTTTTCAGCATATGCAATGGTTTCTGGGTGGAGCACAAAGGGTTATATGGCATGTCCTATATGCAAGGAAGATGTAACTTCTGGTTGGCATGCGGGAAAAGTTTGTTACCTTGGTCATCGGAGATGGTTGCCATGGGACCACGAGTGGCGGGAAAAAGATAAAGAGTTCGACAGGAACACAGAGCGTTGCCTCAGACCTAGAGAATGGTCCGGTGATGAGATCTTGGAACAGCTTAACCGTTTGGATTTTGCTCCGTTCGGAAAAACAGTTAGTCGGACCAGACCTTCTACACATATGAACTGGACTCACAAGCCTATGTTTTTTGAGCTCCCATATTGGTCGAAACTCAAATTGAGGCACAATCTAGATGTGATGCATGTTGAGAAAAATGTATTTGACACATTGGTGGGCACGATTCTAGATATCGAGGGCAAGACAAAGGACAATCAAAGCCCGTCTTGATTTGCAAAGAATGGGCATACGAAGGGGTTTATGGATGAACAGGGACAGTGATAAAGCTAGAAGGGATCTTGCATTCTTTTCTATGAAACCGAATGACAAAAAAGAGTTTCTAAAGTTTGTATCGTCTGTAAAGTTTCCTGATGGGTATGCTTCTAATATCGCACGTTGCGTGAATGTTGACGGGGGTAAATTTACTGGACTGAAGAGCCATGACTGCCATGTGTCTATGCAACGCCTACTTCCTGTGGGTATTCGACATCTATTGCCGGAAGATGTTGTGAAGCCAATCATGTTGTTGTCTAGATTTTTTTCCCAACTGACGGCAAAAACATTGCGAAAGACAGACATGTTTCAGTTGTGCCATGACATTGTCCAAGTCCTATGCAAGTTTGAGATGATATTTCCTCCAGCTTTCTTCACAAGTATGATGCACGTGATGGTTCACTTGCCAAAAGAGGCATTGTTTGCTGGTCCTGTCAACTATCGCTGGATGTATCCAATAGAAAGGTATATAATCCTTATCGTTTATGTATGCATTATTATCACAGACTTGCTAATTTGTATCATATCGTTTTATTTTGACAGGCTTCTCGGAGAGCTGAAAAAAAGTGTACGCAACAGGGCGAAGCCCGAAGGATCAATTATAGAGGCATGGGTTCAATATGAGTCGCTTACTTTCTGTGGAATGTATTTAAAAGATGTGGAGACGGCTTTCAATCGTCCTCAACGCAATAACGACGGAGGTATGAGAAAGGAAAAACTTTCTGTTTTTGCCCAAAGCGCACGACCCTTTGGAGATCCTGGACGAGGAGAGTCGTTTTCTAGAAACGACATGGAGGTAGCGCATTGGTTCGTACTGAACAATTGTGATGAGATAATGGCATACTTAGATGAGCATGAAGAGATGATGGCGCGAGAACATCCATCACATTTAGTTGCCCAGAAACACCGTGAATTGTTTCCACAATGGTTGGATTATGTAAGTTATAAGTGTTTTGTATTTGACAAATATAAATTGTAGTATTTAATTTTGTCAGACTAACATGTGAATGATTTTGTATTATATTAGGTGAATAAGTTGAAATCATCGAATTCCCCCACTTACAGTGATGAGTTCTTTAACTTGGCGTTCGGCCCAATTCGGGCTGAATTGTTTTCGGGTTGTTATATTAACGGCGTCAAATTTTTGGGGGCTGCACGAGATGACAAGTTGTGTACGCAAAACAGCGGTGTCCATGTCCCAGGCGGAGGCGAAAGTACGAACATTGATTTTTATGGCAAACTCACAACTGTCGTTCAATTGCTTTACAAAGATCGATACCAAGTGATCATGTTTAAGTGTCGATGGTTTGATAGCAACCCAAATAGGCCAGGAAGTGTTAAAATCAACCATGGCTTACTGTCTGTGAACATTAACAGAACTTGGTATGATGACGACCCTTACATTTTGGCAAACATGGCAACACAAATTGTGTATCTAGATGACCCTAAAGCTGGGAGCAGTTGGAAAGTTGTTCAGAAGATGGATCATAGGAACGTGTATGCTTACCAGAACTAGACCCAACTGACAACGACGTCGACAATGTGGCTGACCAACGTTTAGAATCTTCAATGGAAAATGATGCGGAAACACTTCGAGATACACATGTTATACAAGAACCGTTTCAAATACAAGGAGTGTCTTCAATCGAAATACCAATTCAGTCAATTACAATTGACCTCGGGGATCTTCCAAGATTCGATGTTGCAGTGGGCCCGAGCAACGCAGATGATGTAGTTATAGAGGAGGAGGAGGAGGATTGGGAGACCGAAAGTGATGATAGCGACGATAACGAAAGTTACTATAGTTCAGATGATGAATAATTAAATTTTTTGTAATTTTATTATGCTAGTGTACAGACTTTGTGTAATACAAAAGTTTGAATATATGTAGTTGTTATATCCAAACCTTATATATGTGGACACCTGAAACATTATTAAAATAAATTTAGTTATAAAACATTGGTAAATCAATATATCCAAACCCTTTTAATATTAATTTAAAATTTTTTTTTTTGACAAAACACGTTTACAAAATGAAAATGATAAAACATTTGTTATAAAACATTGATAAATAAATATATCCAAACCATTTTCATACAAAGTTTGAAAATTATTGACACCAAACATTTTTCAAAAATGAAAATTCTTGCGCGACGAAGAAGACCTCGTCGCGCAAAGTTTGCGCGACCCAGTAAAAAGTCGTCGCACAAAGTGAAAAAATTACGCGACAAATTATTATCCGTCACGCGATGCAATTTTGCGCGACCAAGAACCCCTCGTTGCGCAAAGTTTGCGCGACCGAGAACAGTCGTCGCCTAAAGGCAAAACATTGCGCGACAAATACTTATCCGTCGCGCGATGGAAGTTTGCGTGACGAATAATGTAACTCGTCGCGCAAATATATATTCTTTTATAATATATGTTATATACACATATATATTCGAAATTGACGATCGAGTTGGTTCATTGTATTCATATAGGGTCATGGAGTGTAGCTGTAAAAAATCATCAAAATCAGAGTTAAAATAACCGTTAAATCATGACTTTTTATTTATAACCGTTTAAAAGTTTTGTCCCGATACTTGATCTCTGAATGTTTTTTTTTTTTCTGATTTTTGGGGCCTAAGATCTCGAAGTATAAACAAACACGTTTGACAGCTGGATTATTGAAACTACTTTCGTAGAATGCGTATGCCATCAAAACCATATATTCACCAACAATGAATAGTTCACTTATACTTTCGTTAAGTATAACATAAGTTTATGTGGTATCACCCTAGTGTAAACATCTTAAATTGAAGATCAAATTCAGTAATTGTATTCATATAGGGTCAAGAAAAGTAGCATTAAAAAATCATCAAAATTGGAGTTAAAATAACCGTTAAATCATGACTTTTCATTTAGAACCGTCGAAAAGTTTTGTACCGTTACTTGATTTCCTAACGTTTGTTTTGTCATATTTTCAGCGTATACGATCTCGAAATATAAAAAAACAAGTTTGCCGGTTGGATCATTAAAACTAGTTTCGGGTTTATGGTTTCCGCGGTTTAGGGTTTAGGGTTTAGAGTTTGCGCGACGAACAGGTTACGTTTTCTCTTCGTCGCGCAATCTCAGCCACCCTTTTCTCCTCGGACACTTAGCCAAAAAATTTTGAGAGTTACAGAAACAGGATTTGCGCGACGAAACTAGTGTTCTTCGTCGCGCAATCTCAGCCACCCCTTTCTCCTCGGACACTTAGCCAAAAAATTTTGAGAGTTTACAGAAACAGGATTTGCGCGACGAAACTAGTGTTCTTCGTCGCGCAATCTCAGCCACCCCTTTTCTCCTCGGACACTTAGCCAAAAAATTTTGAGAGTTTACAGAAACAGGATTTGCGCGACGAAACTAGAGTTCCTCGTCTCGCAAAGTTTTCAATCTCTCCCGCTAAACCTTAAGTCCCAAAGTTTTGGCGGATTGACAACATTGCGCGACGGAAAAGGGAAGCGTCGCGCAAAGTTTTGAATCTCTCCCGCTAAACCCTAAGTCCCAAAATTTTGGCGGATTGACAACATTGCGCGACGAATATATTATACTGTGCGTCGCGCAAAAACCACCGTGATACCTAAATTTGGGATTTACAATATTGCGCGACGGAGGGTATAATTATGTCGTCGCGCAAGTGTCAATTAAAATATTTTGCGCGACGCTTTTCGTTCTTCGTCGCGCAAACTCGAATAAAATTGCAGAAACGACGCGATAGCCTCCTTCTTCCCCAGCTTCAGTTTTCTGCCTCTCTCTCTCTCTCTCTCTCTCTCTCTCTCTCTCTCTCTCCGCCGTCAGCTCAGCCCCTACCCTAGTGCATTTTGGACGGCGCCGCCACAACGCTGGTACCCCGGAGGTTCCCCGCCGTCACTGTCGAGCCAACCGCCGTTATTTCCCCGATTTTCACCGAATCTCCGCCACCGTCGTTCTCTCTCCTCCGGCGACCAAATCCGACAATTGAGGTATGGTTTCTGTCCTATTTTACATGCTTTAGCTGATGGTTGGGTAGGATTTATGTAATTGTTGCAATAGGTCAGTCGATTTCAAAACCCTAAGTTTCGGCCGGTTTTTGAATTTAAATTCCGGCCACTTCTGGCCATTTTTCGGGGTAGGTCCGAGAACAAAAGTGGCTCCAATTGATGTTTTGAACCTAGGGTAGGAACCTTGGCCCTTAGTTTTTATAAATTTCCGGCGATTCGTATCGCTTTGGACACCCACGCGCTGCCGGCGCGTGTGGTGGCGCATGGGGTACTGTAGCACCACTGCATTGGGTCCCAGTGCAATCCCCTATTTGTCACCAGCGCGTAGGTGTTTTCGGATTGGAATTTGGTTACCGTTTGAGTCTCGAACGGATTTTGCCTATTGTGCGATTTTCAGGTTTGTTATGTTCAGACCGTTGGATCGAACTCAAACTCACGTATGGTGTACCTTGTATTTCTAGGATCGTCTAAGATTCGATGGATCGTGGATCGGAGTCCCGGATACTCCGAACTCGCAAACCCTAGGTCAAGAATTTTAATAAAATTGTATGTGCTTTCAAATATTCGTATATTTTATTAATTTGTACGTGTATTAATGAAATTGTGCAGATGTCAGACCTGATTAGACGTCGTAGGGCGGTGACGACTACGCAGAGTTCGGAGCTCCCGGCTCACCCGACTTCTGCTGCCACTGCGCCAGCACTGATGGACCACTTGGCAATTGGTCCCGCGGGGTCCCAGGCGCCTGCTTCATCAGTGGCACAGCCTGTTAGTACCAGACGGCGTCATCGACCCGCCAGCACCAACGACACCACATCCACTGATGCGTCGGGGTCACAGCCAGGTATAGATATCCTTAAACTCCAGTTATTTATATTTTTGTTTTTATTTTTGTTTTGGTTTTTATTTGTGTGTGTGTATTTTTATAGTTAAATTTGTTATTTATTTAACATTCATGTCATCTTTCTTTGCAGCCAAGAAGAACACCCGAGGGCCGTGCCGGCAGTTGAAGACGGCGAAGGTCACCCGGGTGACCAACAGTCGTATCAACATCGGATACGACGAGCGACATCGGGCTGCACCGACGTCATTCGGAGCCATTGCCCGATGAAATGGAAGTCTTGGAAGGTGATGCCTGACGAGACCAAGACGGAGGTTCGCGGCCAGTTGTCGGTATGTAGGCCTTTTAATTCTTTTTCTTTCAAATTTTATATTTCTATTATTTAAATGTATGTAATTAATTTATTGCAGACGAACTATAACTTGGAGGACCTGGACGACGAGTCATTGGCATACGTCAACAGACTCTTCTCTGAGAGGTACAAACAGTGGAAGAGCGACTTGCACCACTATTTTGAGGCGTTTGATGATCCAGAAGTCGCTCTTCAAGAGGGTTGCCCGAAGGAGCTGGAGGGGCGGGAGGATAGTTGGGCGTGGCTCTGCGCTCATTTTCAGGCGCCCGCTTTTGTGGTAATTTATAATTTCAAATTTATTATATTTTTCTTATTAATGTTCTTTTTTAATGTTTTATATTTAATTTCAATTTCAACTAATACGTTTTATTTTTTGTATAACAGAATAAAGCCAAAGTCAATAAGGGCAATAGGAATAAAGCCAAAGTCAATAAGCAATACGACAGATTACGCGCAACGAAGTTTCTGTCACGCTTGATTTTGTGCGACGAAATTCAACTTTGCGCGACGAAATTGTCTTCGTCGCGCAAATCGTAAAATGTAGTAGTAAGATGAACTAACTTCCCCAACTGAAATGGAATTTCTTGACTGAACTTGTTGTTTCTCAAATTCAAATAGTTTAATTTGAGCAAGTTGCCTGGAATTGACTCATTGAATTTGTTGGTGGACAAGTCAAGATATTCAATATCAGTCAGTGATCCAAATTCTGAGGGTATAGGACCCCAAAGTTGATTTCCATTCAACATCAAATTCACCAAAGAAGTCAATCTCCCAAAGTCCTTGGGAATCACCCCTACTAAACTATTGGAAGAAAGATCCAATACATGAATTTGGGTTGCATGGCTAATCTCAGGTGGTATACTACCAGTAAGCTTGTTCCCCGCAATTCGTAGTGTTGCTAATTGCGGGCACTGTCCCCAGAGCTGTGAGATTTCACCGTGCAAGTTATTGTGGCTGAGGTCAATAAAATGAAGATTTGGATAGGCACCAAAGTTTTTAGATATATTGCCCGTCAGTTGGTTCCCTTCAAGACGAACTCTCACTAAGCTCTTGCAATTTTGCAAACCTTTGGGGATTGTACCTATGAAATGGTTGGAGTTTACCGTAAACTTTTGTAGTGATCCGCCTTGGCAAATATTTTGCGGCAAATAACCAGAAAAATTGTTAGTGTCGAGTTCCAGCACAGTCAACTTCATGAGATTCTCAATCTCTTAGGGGATGGAGCCAGAAAGTTGGTTATCGCGTAGGAATAAGATTTCTAGGTTGCTCAAGTCACCAAGTGAAGTGGGGATGGAACCATTGAATTGATTCTGGCTCAACTCTAGCTCCACAATAGATTTCAAATTCCCTATCTCTTTTGGAACTGTGCCAGAAAGATTATTTTTAAAGAGATAGAGAAGGGTAAGGTTTGTTAGATCACCTAATGATGACGGGATTGGACCGGATAGATGGTTATCATCAATGCATAATTCCACTAGAGACTTCAAATTTCCTATTTCTTGAGGAATTGAGCCATTTAATTGGTTCGTATTTAGGTGCAGGGCTTGAAGATTATTTAGAAGACCAATTTCTGGTGGGATTCTCCCAGACAACTGATTATAAGAAAGGTCAAAATAGATGAGTTTGGAGAGGAAACTTATCTGAGATGGGATGGCACCAAAGAGTTGGTTCAAGCTGAGGTCAATGTATTCGAGATTAGGGAGGGACATGAATGGAAATTCATATAGCGTACCTTGTATCCCAGAATTGGTGAGGTTGATCCTGTTGACACTTGCAGCAGTGTTGCATGAAATACCAGTCCAAACGTTGCATGGGATTGTATTTACTTTTGGATGGTAAGCCCATGAGGTCAGATTATTCTTGGTTTGATTTTGAAAGCTAGCTTTCCATTTGAGAAGAGCCTCTGCTTCAAGAGAAGAATTAAAAGCAATGTTTGGTGATGAGAGCAGCTGGACATACGAGATAAGGCAAGCTAGACAGCATAATAAATATGTCATTGTATTTTTGTTTCTGTATACAATCGTGTATTTGATGGCTTTATTTATAGCTATTATTCTACATGCACTGATTCCGTTTTCCACAATATATCCAGCGATCGACATGTTTTTGTGGTTGAGATGGCTTGAGACATCTCTTTCACTTTTCTTTCTAAGAGGTAAGGTGGTATGTTAATTAGTCATCGTCTTATAATGCAATGTTTGAATTTTGTGGTTGAATTTAGAGTTAGTAATAATTTGGATGCTTGACAATGTTCTTTCTTTGAATTTTGGCTGTTGAATAATGTTAAATACGATCGAAAACTTAACGAAATAAAATACAATATTGTATAAGTGCATGGTTCCACAACTAATAGTCTGTAGAAGGTTTTCTTACTCATATTATAGATTAGGCATAATTCATGTTGCAAGGGAGGAGAGAAACTTATACCTGGCTAACGTTGTTTACATGATGACTCTCAGCATGTAAGGGATTGTGAGGGATTTACAACTACGGGGTTAAAATTAATAAAATTGAAATTATGGGGACCGAAGTGGTAAAATCAGTAAACTACGCGGACAAAAAATAACTTTCTCCTTTATTTGTTGTATGTGATTGTATTTGATTTTTATATGAGATTGTAAGGATATGTTTTGTAAGATGAACAACGGGCTGCAGTATTTTATGCAAAAAATTACGAACTCACGGCACACCACGATATGCTGAAGACGGTCAATGCAGTAACTGAAGCATATGTTACAAACCAGAACTCAGTATTCTTGTATGAAAGGATGGTAGATTTACCTTGTACACACTTCCCTGAACTCCCTTGGCGATGCAATAGAGGACATCGAAACCATTGGTTGATTTCATGATTTCTCCATACATTTCTTCCGTCAAAATTAGTTATTGAAAAGAAAAAAAAGTCTGGAATTGACTCATCGAATTCGTCGGTGGAAAGATCAAGATATTCAATATCAGTTAATGATATCCAAATTCATAGGGTATAGGATGCCAAAGTTGATTGCCATTCAACTTCAAATTCACCAAAAATGTCGATCCCCCAAAGTCCCTTGGGACTGCTAAAATATGAATATGGTTTGAATACTTTAGGTTAACTTTATTTTTCTCCATAAGGAGGTATATATAAGAATTTACAGGGTGCTATACAAGGAATTAGATACAGTAAAGAATTAGGAAAGTATCTCCTAATTATACAATGATTTATCAACTATATAAAAATAGGAAAGTAAATCCCTTAATTAATCAAGGAAGTAAATCTCCTTGATTAATTAAGAGATTCACGTCAACAGGGACTATCCCGACTAAACGATCTGGAGAAAGATCGATTTTCTACACCTGAGTTAAAGTCAATGTCTTGGATTTATTCATGCATTTAAATGCAACTGAATTTTCTTGTTGAATTTGGATGAAATTGATACATTTCGCTTTTGTTAGAAGAAATTGATAATTAGCAACTTGGATGCTTGACAATGTTCATATTTTGTTTCTGACTAAATGTACCACATTGGAAAATTGACAAAAGGAAGGTTGTTTGTGCAAATAATCTCACGGGAGAATATTCGCCCAAGATTCCTTCGTCTTCTCCGCCTCTCTTTCTCCCTGCAAAACAGATCGGAGTAAAAGACCACACCCGGGGGGTGTTGGCCAAAGGCCCTCCGATGCCTAAGTCAGTTCAATCGATCTTTAGAGAAACGATAGCTAAAATATGGTACGGGATGTGTTTATAATATAAATCGGGCGGCCGGAGCCTTATGTAAAAGAGAGAAAGAGAGGAGGCGGCTAGGGTTTGAGAGGAATTTTCTGCAGAGATTTTAGTAGTAATTCTGACGTACCTCAACCCTTGTGTGTGGCTATGCTTTTATAGTAGTCTCGGGGGCTAGGGTTTCAGAGGAATAATTCCGTAGATGGAAGGGAATTATTCCTCCCCTTTTTGGAATTGATTTGATTAATTAGGGATTTGATTAATTAGGGGTAAATCAAATCCCTAATTGTGGTAGGTATCAAATCAAATCCTGATTCAATTAGGCAACTCCTCATTTATTTGGGGATCGTGGTAATTAACCAAATCAATTCTCAACCTAATTAGGTAACGTTCAATTTAATTTGGGTAATTCCCAATTAAATTGAGTAACTCCCAATTAGGTTGATTAATTCCCAATTGGCTCAAATAATCCCCAAATGGTAGGAATTATTTGACCTAGGGTTTGATTTAATTAGGCTCCCACAAATGCCCCCCAGCTTATGCATGGCGCGTGGTGGCATGTAGGAGATGTAAATTATCCGTTGGGCTGTCCAGCTGTAACTGGGCTTCTTTCGTGGACTTGGGCTCCCGAGTAGAGGAGGTGTTTGACTTGTGAACTGCTTGAGTAACCAGCCTATGTTTTGATTGCACGTCCTCCTTTAGAGATTTGTGAGTACCAGGGTCCCCCTTGAAGGACTCCGGGCATGCACTGCATATCCCGTAGGATGATTCCCCTTAGGAAGTTGGCGAGCACCAGGGTCCCCCTTGAGAGACTCCGGGTGTGTTCTGCACATCCCGTAGGATGATTTCGCTTAGGAAGTTGGCGAGCACCAGGGTCCCCCTTGAGGGACTCCAGGTGTGTTCTGCACATCCCGTAAGATGATTTCCCTTAGGAAGTTGGCGAGCACCACGGTCCCCTTTGAGGGACTCCGGGTGTGTTCTGCACATCCCGTAGAATGATTCCCCTTAGGAAGTTGGCGAGCACCAGGGTCCCCCTTGAGGGACTCCAGGTGTGTTCTGCACATCCCGTAGGATGATTCCCTTTAGGAAGTTGGCAAGCACCAGGGTCCCCCTTGAGGGACTCCGGGTGTGTTCTGCACATCCAGTACGATGATTTCCCTTAGGAAGTTGGCGAGCACCAGGGTCCCCCTTGAGGGATTTCAGGTGTGTTCTACACATCCCGTAGGATGATTTCCCTTAGGAAGTTGGCGAGCACCAGGGTCCCCTTTGAGGGACTCCGGGTGTATTCTGCACATTCCGTAGGATGATTCCCCTTAGGAAGTTGGCGAGCACCAGGGTCCCCCTTGAGGGACTCCGGGTGTGTTCTGCACATCCCGTAGGATGATTCCCCTTAGGAAGTTGGCAAGCACCAGGGTCCCCCTTGAGGGACTCCAGGTGTATTCTGCACATCCCGTAAGATGATTTCCCTTAGGAAGTTGGCGAGCACCAGGGTCCCCCTTGAGGGACTCCGGGTGTGTTCTGCACATCCCGTAGAATGATTTCCCTTAGGAAGTTGGCAAGCACCAGGGTCCCCCTTGAGAGACTCCGAGTGTGTTCTGCACATCCCGTAGGACGATTCCCCTTAGGAAGTTGGCAAGCACCAGGGTCCCCCTTGAGAGACTCCGAGTGTGTTCTGCACATCCCGTAGGACGATTCCCCTTAGGAAGTTGGCAAGCACCAGGGTCTCCCTTGAGAGACTCCGGGTGTGTTCTGCACATCCCGTAGGATGATTCCCCTTAGGAAGTTGGCAAGCACCAGGGTCCCCCTTAAGAGACTCCGGGTGTGTTCTGCACATCCCGTAGGATGCCTTGGTCGTCGCCCTGCGTCTCCCGTAGGACGCTACGTATGGGCAACTACATGATTATCCTGCCTCCCTTAGGAAACGGATAGGAACCTGGATATTTCCCGCAGGAAGCATGGAGACCCCCTTTTAAGAAATTCCTGGCGCACCCTGCGTCTCCCTTAGGACGCTTTTTTAGCGGGCTACGTCTCCAAACGGACGCGTTTTGTCGTCACCCTGCGTCTCCCTTACGACGCTCCTTATGGGCAACTGTGTGACTATCCTGCCTCCCTTAGGAAACGGATAGGAACCTGGATATTTCCCGCAGGAAGCATGGCGACCCCTCTTTAAGAAACTCCTGGCGCACCCTGCGTCTCCCTTAGGACGCTTTTTTAGCGGGCTGCGTCTCCAAACGGACGCTTTTAGTCGTCGCCCTGCGTCTCCCCTAGGACGCTCCTTATGGGCAACTGTGTGACTATCCTGCCTCCCTTAAGAAACGGATAGGAACCTGGATATCTCCCTTAGGAAATTCCTGGCGTACCCTGCGTCTCCTGAAGGACGCTGCTTATGGGCAAATGTTGTGTTTCGTGGGCAGATGAGACATTTTGGGATGAGAAACTGAACTTATATTGATATTCATAAGATTACAGTCCTTTATTCGAAAATAGAAACAACTTGGTACAAAACTTAGAACTTCTGGCAGTCAGGAGGAGGCGCTACGGATAATACTTTCGAAGATGGTGAGCATTCCATTGTCGTGGTATTTCCTTCCCCTCCATAGTGTCGAGTGTGTAGCTTCCTCTGCCCCCAGACCGGCTGATCATGTAAGGACCCTCCCAGTTAGGATTCATCTTTTTTGACCCTTGCCTCGGTGCAGTAATGAAAGCCTTTCTTAGCACGAGGTCGCCTGGTTGAAACTGTCTGACCTTAGCTCTCTTGTCATGGTAAGACTTCAACTGTTGCTGATAGGAGGCGACCCGGATAATGGTCTTTTCACGTTCGCCTTCAAGTAAGTTGAGGTTGAGCCTCATCTGCTCGGAGTTCTGATCAACACTGCCCACTTCCAAGCTTATGGAGGGGACAGTGATGTGAGGTGGTATGATCGCTTCTGTTCCATAGGCGAGGGAGAATGGGGTTTCACCAGTCGATCTTCGTTTGGTGGTGCGATAAGCCCATAGTACTCCGGGGAGTTCATCCACCCATTTTCCTTCGGCGCCTTCCAGCCTTTTCTTCAAGCAGTCCAATATGACTTTGTTGGATGCCTCGGCTTGTCCATTTCCTTGTGGATACCTCGGGGTGGACAAGTGTTGCTTGATCTTGTATTTCGCAAAAAAGGCGGTGATCTGCTTGCCAATGAACTGTGAGCCATTGTCGGTAACCAGCGACTGTGGGCAGCCAAACCGGCGTATGATGTTTTTCCAGATAAATCGCTCCACATCGGCTTCTTTAGTAGATGATAGAGCTTCGGCCTCGATCCATTTAGTAAAGTAGTCGGTGGCGACGATCATCATTTCTTTCTTGGCGGGCGCTGGTGGCAAAGGACCCACTAGGTCGATGGCCCATTGCATAAACGGTCATGGACTGTTTTGCGGATGATAGACTTCGGCAGGCAGGTTAGGGATCGGCTTGTATCGCTGACAGCGATCACACTTCTTGACATATTCAGCGGAGTCGTGACGCATGGTAGGCCAGAAGTAGCCTATGTTTAGAGCTTTCTGGGCGAGCGACCTGCCCCCAGAGTGGTTACCACACTCGCCGTCGTGAATTTTGCAGAGAACCTCAAGTGTTTAAGGGTACTTTATGCAGGTGAGATGAGGGCCGGAGTATGATCTGCAGATGAGCTTGTTGCCGTGCATGTAGTATCTCGCGGCCTTCTGCTGGACCTTTCTAGCTTCGGACTTGTCCGTTGGCAGGTTTCCATTCGTCAAATAGTCAATGATGGGATCTTGACAACTGGGGTCCTCGTCAATCTGCATGGTATCGATTAGCTCTATTTCTTCAATGCTTGGTCGGTCAAGGTGTTCGACCGGGATGGAGCGTCTGAACTGGGTATCCAGCGCTGATCCTAGGCTTGCCAGTGCGTCTGCATGAGCGTTCTCTGCCCGGGGCACTTGTTGGATGGTGAAGGTGGGAAATGCCTTCAACAGCTCTTGGACTTTGTCAAGGTACAAGATCATCCTTGGGTGCTTTGCCATGTATTCACCTGAGGCTTGATTCGTGATCAATTGTGAGTCTGAGTAGATGGCTAGCTTTTTGATTGCGAGCTCTTTTGCCAAGCGTAGGCCGGCGAGCAATGCCTCGTATTCTGCCTCGTTGTTCGAGGCCGGGAAGCCAAGCGTAATAGCTTGCTCCAACAGGGTTCCATCCGGAGTGGTGATGACGACCCCTGCTCCAGCTCCTTTTTGGTTCGACGCTCCGTCTACGCGCAACTGCCACATGTCTCTGGGTTGGCTAGGTTCTGCGGAGGTCCCGTCTGCTTTTGAACTTTCCTTCTTTTGGTTGACCAACTTCTCTTTTTCGGCTGACGGGGTGAATTCTACGACGAAGTCTGCTAAAGCCTGGGCTTTTATTGCAGTTTTTGGCCGGTAGAGGAGGTCATATTGGCTTAGCTCTATAGCCCACTTCATGAGTCGCTGAAAAGCATCAGGGCTGTGGAGGATTGATCTCAAAGGAAAGTCGGTCATGACGATGACTCGATGAGCTTGGTAGTAGGGTCGCAGCTTTCTCGCAGAAACTACAAGAGCCAAAATAAGTTTCTCCAACTTCGGGTAGCGAGTTTCTGCATCGAGGAGAGCTTTTGACGTGTAGAATACCGGATGTTGGGCCCCCAGCTCTTCTCGGATGAGAGCTGAACTGATAGCTGAGTTGGACACTGCCAGGTATACAAACAAGTCCTCACCATGGACTGGCTTTGAGAGCAGAGGAGGTGAGGTGAGGTAAGTCTTCAGACTCTGGAAAGCTACTTCGCACTCCTCGTCCCATTTGTCTCTTTGTCCTTTCTTCAAAGCTTTGAAGAATGGTCTGCACTTGTCAGTTAATCTCGAGAGGAATCGGTTGAGGGCCGCTGCTCTGCCCGTCAGACTTTGTATTTCCTTCACCGTGGAGGGGGATTTCATCTCGAGAATGGCTTTGATTTGGCGTGGGTGTGCCTCGATACCTCGTTGCGTGACTAGGTATCCCAAGAATCGGCCGGAGGATACCCCAAACGTGCATTTACTTGGATTCAACTTCATGCGATACTGGCGGAGCAAGCTGAATGACTCAGCAAGATTTCCAATGTGATCTGCACGTTTTGGGGCTTTGACCAGCATATCATCCACGTAGACCTCCATAGTTTTGCCGATCTGCTCCTTGAAGATTTTATTTACAAGCCTTTGATAGGTTGCTCCGGCGTTCTTCAGCCCAAAGGGCATGACCTTGCAGCAGTAGGTCCCTCTCTCGATGATGAAAGAAGTTTTCGCCTTGTCATCCTCGTGCATCAGGATTTGGTTATAGCCGGAGTAGGCGTCCATGAAGCTGAGCAGCTGATTGCCAGAAGTGGAATCCACGAGTTGGTCGATTCTCGACAATGGGAAGTTGTCTTTAGGGCATGCCTTGTTGAGGTCTGTGTAATCGACGCAAACTCTCCATTTGCCCTTTTCTTGTTTTGCCACCAAGACAACGTTGGCAAGCCATTCTGAGTAGGAGACCTCTTCGATGAAGCCGGCAGCTAGGAGTTTGTCAATCTCGGCTTCGATGATAGCGACTCGCTCGGGTGCGAAGTTGCGTCTCTTCTGCGCCACTGGCTTGCACGCGGGGTTGACGTGGAGTCGATGACAGATGATGTTCGGGTCGATGCCAGGCATGTCTGATGGCGACCATGCAAACATGTCTTTGTTGCTCTGGAGGAATATGGTAAGCTCCACCTTCTCTTCTGGGCTTAAGCGCGAGCCGATCCGCGCTTTCCTGTCTGGTTGGTCAAGATCCAAGGGTATTAACTCGACGTCCTCCTCGGGTTTCCATCCTTCTTTCGGAAAGACCTCTGGACGGATTTCCTCGGCTTGGTCCTGACGCTTTGATTGCTATAAGATAGCAAGATTCGGTTGCTCAACCTCCTCCAGATCTGCCTGGCTCACAGGGAGAAACTGCGCTTGTTTGCCTTTCTTCAGCCCTTGGGCGGAGCATTTCCTCGCCATTGCTTGATCGCTGTTGATTTGGCCGACACCACCCCCAGAGATTGGGTACCGAATTTTCTGATGTGTGGCGGAGGTGATGGCATTGATCTTGCCAATCCATGGTCTGCCCAGGATGCCGTTGTAGGGTGAGACCTCATTAATGACCATGAATGTTTGCAGGCTGATCACAGGTGGGGAGTAGACGTCGAGGTCTATCGTGCCCACGGTAACCGTTGTTGCACCATTAAAGCCAGTCAGCGATCTAGCTAACTTGTTGATCTTTGTTTCCAAGCCCATCTGTTGGATGACCGCCAGTTGTAGGATATTGGCTGCGCTGCCCTCATCTGCATGGATTCGGTCGACCATGGCCTGAGCGATTTGAATGCTGATGACAAGTGCGTCGTTATGTGGCATGTCGAGGCCGATCAGATCTTTCTTTTGGAAGCCGATCACAGGATCGTCTTCTGCTAGTGGAAGGTCGGTCGAGACTTGGGAGATCACAGTGGCCTGTTTGATCTTCCTCTTCTTTTCCTTACTGGTCAGCCCAGACTCCTCAGAGTCGGCTAGGATTGTGTTAATCCTTATGACCTTCTGAGGCGGCTCCTTGGCGGTGTCTCGATCTTCAATCCGTTGGATGGCCTGCTTCGCAACGAATTCAGTGCAGTGGCCTTCTCTCACGAGTTCTTCAAGATGCGCTTTCCAAGCGAAGCAGTTGTTCGTAGTGTGTCCGTGTGTTCCATGGAAGGCACAGTATTTGCTAGTGTCCCTCTTGTCCGGATCTCCCTTCAAGGGTGGTGGTCTTCTTACCCAAGGTTTGTTCTTCACTTGGGCTAAGATTTGATGTATGGGGATGGTGAACTTGGTGTAGTTCTCTCCTGCCGTAGCCTCCCCTTGTGGGTGCGACCTGCGCTTGTCTTTGTTTCGGTTCTTAAATCCGTCGCCTCTTTGACCTGCCCGCTTAGTTGGCTGATCTTCCTGCTTTGTAGACTTCTTTGCGGCGATTCGATCGTCATCCCAGAGCGCGTAGCGTTCCACAGTCGCGTAGACCTCTGCCAGCGTCTGGCTGGGAGTGATAGTCAGCTCGCGGTACAAGTCGTGCTCAGCTGGAAGGCCTTTCTTGAAAGCGGAGGACGCGATTCGGTCGTCACATCCTACAATGTTCGCCTTTTCTGCCTTGAATCTCTTGATGTAATCTCGAAGGGATTCGTCAGACTTCTTGCGCAGGTTGTACAGGTGGTCAGGGTTCTTCTTGATTGTCCGGTAAGAGGTGTATTCTTTGGTGAAGACGTAAGCTAGCTCCTTGAAGCTGCTGATCGACCTGGATGGTAGGGTGTGGAACCAGTCTTGGGCTGCTCCTCGCAAGGTTATCGTAAATACCTTGCACATTAGCGCGTCGTCAGCCTGGTGGAGGATCATAACACTTTTGAAGTGTTTTAAGTGGCTCTCGGGATCGGAATCCCCTTTGAAGTGTATGAACGAGAGTGTCGAGAATCGCTTCGGGTGAGCGGCCTGCTCGATATCAAGGGTGAAAGGCGTAGAGCTCACCTGGTCCATCTCCTTACGTAGTGAATCCTCGAAGTTTCCTCCGGTCTTCAAGTCTCGAAGTCGGTCATTCACGAGCTTCTCAACGTCTTCTGCGCACATTGCTGGTTGGTTACGTTGGCGACCTCCACGATATTGACTGACTTCCTCATTGTCCTCCGAGGGTTGACCTTCTCGCCTGGGCTGCCTAGTTGGAGTGTTGGTAGACTGCGCCTGCGAAAGATTCTCTGTAGCTTGTCGACGAGAATTGGTTCTCCGAGAGTGAGTAACGGAGCGTCTTTCCTCATGGTCCTCATTGTGAGGATTGTCCAACTGGCCTCCCTGGGGGCCTAGCCTTTCGAGAGCGCTTCTCTGTGAGTTGACAGCTGAGCGCCTTTCTTCGCGATCCTCGTTGCGATGGTTGTTTGGCTGACCTCCTTGGGGGCCTAGCCTTTGATGTACATCTCCCTGCGGGCCCAAGCGGGCACGGACGTCGAGTCGTCTACCGGCGCGTTCGTCCATCCTTCTCTCCTCGCCCGGTTGTCCAAGGCCAAGGTTTTGAGCAAAGCCTATTTGGTTGATGAGCTGCCTCATTAGATCGCTTTGGTCGTCTATTCTCTGAGCTAGATAGTCAACTCTTAGATTAAGGTCTGCTTGACTTCGTGGATCGGGAGGAGAGAAGTGTGCGGAGCCCAACTGCACACGGGCTAGGTTTTCACTGAAGGTGTATGCAGGAGCGTGCGTCGCGCGTGGAGGCAATGGAGGGAATGCTTGGAGTTGTTCCAAGACCGGCCCTAGGTCGGCGGTGGTAACGAGTCCACCTTGATTGGAAGTTCCACCATGTTCGGCGGCGGTGGCCGGTGCGGTGGTGAGAGGTGGCGGTGCCACCATGTCGATTGCGGGATCGTGGGTGGAGTGGCTTTGGGTCGTGGCGGATCTAGCCATCGCGGCGGCTTTGCCTCTCGTGTTCATGCTTCCAACCATGGTTGTTTGGAAGGCTTCAGTGGATTGGAAAATAGGAGGAACGGATTCCTTGAGCACGCGTTGAGTATACCTCGTGCTCTCAATGAAAGCACCAATTTGTTTGTGCAAATAATCTCACGGGAGAATATTCGCCCAAGATTCCTTCGTCTTCTCCGCCTCTCTTTCTCCCTGCAAAACAGATCGGAGTAAAAGACCACACCCGGGGGGTGTTGGCCAAAGGCCCTCCGATGCCTAAGTCAGTTCAATCGATCTTTAGAGAAACGATAGCTAAAATAGGGTACGGGATGTGTTTATAATATAAATCGGGCGGCCGGAGCCTTATGTAAAAGAGAGAAAGAGAGGAGGCGGCTAGGGTTTGAGAGGAATTTTCTGCAGAGATTTTAGTAGTAATTCTGACGTACCTCAACCCTTGTGTGTGGCTATGCTTTTATAGTAGTCTCGGGGGCTAGGGTTTCAGAGGAATAATTCCGTAGATGGAAGGGAATTATTCCTCCCCTTTTTGGAATTGATTTGATTAATTAGGGTAAATCAAATCCCTAATTGTGGTAGGTATCAAATCAAATCCTGATTCAATTAGGCAACTCCTCATTTATTTGGGGATCGTGGTAATTAACCAAATCAATTCTCAACCTAATTAGGTAACGTTCAATTTAATTTGGGTAATTCCCAATTAAATTGAGTAACTCCCAATTAGGTTGATTAATTCCCAATTGGCTCAAATAATCCCCAAATGGTAGGAATTATTTGACCTAGGGTTTGAAACGTGCAAATACCTTGACTTTAGGGTTCGTTTGGGACGAGCTTTTGACAAAAGCGCCTTTTATACCATGACTTTAGGGGCTCGTTTGATTTGCTGACGATGCTAACCCAAGTGACCAAAATTGAAAATTTGAAATTTTGGTGGCCAAATTTAAATTCGACCATAAACTCAGTGACTAAAAGTGTAATTACCCTTAAATTAAATGAAAATTTTGAATCATAGATGGGAGAAGACTTTGAAGTCTTTCCTACATCTCAGTTAAAGTCATTGTCTTACATTTCTCCATAAATTTAATGCAATTTTTTAATTTGGATAAGAGACTTTTAAGTATTTCCTACACCTTGTCTTACATTTCTCCATAAATGTAATGCAAATTTTGAATTTTGTTGTTGAATTTAATTGATGAAATTGACAGAATAGTTAACATCTTGGATGCCAAATCAGAATTGGCATGCCAATTAAAGGAAATGCAATCTGTGTATGAACCTATAAGTAATGTTTATAGGTTTAGATTAAAAAAGTCGCTAAAATGTATCTAACAGGTTGACCTTTCTGTAAAGATCCTAATCAAGTTAATTTTTCCAGATGAAAGATTTTATTCTTCGGTTACATGCATGTGTATATACATGAATAAATAATTTTATATACGAAATCCAATTATTGAGCCTTAACTTAAGGATTTCTTTGTACAATTTAAGCATGAACATTGGACGTGAATGCATGGGGTGATGAAAATGACATTAACCACATGCATGAGACTTGGTTCAAACAGTTTATAATAAGGTAATACTAGTAAGACGGTGTTACCATCGCGTGATGTTGCTAGTTTACTAATATTATACTATAATAAGTCCGTCATCTACTTATTATAATACCTAAATTAGTAATATATAATAAATTTTTTAAAGTGGCTACATTACATGCCCTGAAAATTTGACAAACCGAAAATCAGTTTCTCACTCTCTCATATAGGAAATAAACATAGGGTTGCGGTTTACATAATCGCCACAACTAATAAATTGCAAATTAGTCAAAATTGTTCCCTTCAATGACTTCTCTTCCTTTAATTTAGCAAACATTTTCAAAACCAATACGTCACATTATTTTATTTCTCTTTCACTTAGTCCAAACATCTGACCCAATTGAAGACAATCATAAGATGATAGTCGCAACCTTTTTGTTCTCCACCCAAAAGTGACAAATTCATCTTTGTCAGTCAAGCACACGACTTTGACCAAAACACTCTCTTCACACTATAAGCAGGTTAATTGGCTTTAGGTCCTCAAATAAATGGAGGTTCAGAAGATGATGAGTGATTCAAACAACATTAAGGAAGATGCAAATTTGCTTCCTTATCGTTAACATTGGGGGAATCCCCGTACCCATCTTCCCCCGAAATAGCCCTCCATTAGGGCCGGGGACCAAACTCGTTGAGGATTTCTACCATCTCTAGTTAAATCTATACGGACGAACCCAACCAAAATCAAAATCATATTGTATACCTCTACTCAAAGCTATAAGGCCAAAGGTTGGAGAAATTATAGAGTGATAAGGTATATATCGCCACGTCAGTTGGTGATATTCCTACACAAAATCTGCCACGTGTCCTTTTCAAGAAGAAAATTAATTTTTTTTTTTTTTTTCAGAGTTGGACTTTTCTTCCAACCATACCCCTAAATAAAATTTTATAAAAAAATTTGAAAAACATGCAAAAGAAAAAAAGAAGAAGATAACCACAAGGTGTGGTGTGGTTGGCAAACTGCCATCTCCAGCTGGTGAGCTACCTAGTGCCTCAATGGCTGGGGTTCGAAACCTGTTGGAAGCACTTTGTGGCCAGGGGCAAGCCGAACCCCGAGCGAGAATTAATCCCACCCTTCGAGTCACCTCATGATATTTACCGGAAAAAAAGAAAAAAAGAAGTAGACTGTAGAAGTTTTCTGATCCCGTCGACAATCTACATCAAACAATACCATCCAAAAAGTATTGAAAAATTAACCGACAACCTACAACACCAGAACAAAAAGAAGAAACCAAAAAGCCGTATCAGATATACTCCACCTCCACCCCCCATCCACACTACAAAAAAAAAGTGGCAACAGTTACCATTTTGTCACCAACTTTGGTGATTGTTGTGAGGGTTACTAAAGGCTTTAGTCACTAAAAAGAAGCAAAGAAGGTGCCTGTAAGATCCCACATCGACCAACGGAGAGGGGGTGATGTGCCTTATATGTGCACACCCGCATCCATCTAGCACGAGGCCTTTTGGGAGCTCACTGGCTTCGGAGTCGTAGTAACTCCGAAGTTAAGCGAGTTGGGAGCTAGAGTAATCCCAGGATGGGTGACTCACTGGGAAGTTGCTCGTGAGTTCCCAGAAACAAAACCGTGAGGGCAGAGAAGGGGGCCCAAAGCGGACAATATCGTGCTACGGCGGAGTCGATCCAAGGGTGTGACAATTTGGTATCAAAGCCACTCTGCCGTGTGGTGCGAGTGTGCCGACGAGGACGTCGGGCCCTTAAGGGGGGTGTGACAATTTGGTATTAGAGCCACTCTGCTGTGTGGTGCGAGTGTGCCGACGAGGACGTCGGGCCCTTAAGGGGGGTGGATTGTAAGATCCCACATCGACCAACGGAGAGGGGGTGATGTGCCTTATATGTGCACACCTGCATCCATCTAGCACGAGGCCTTTTGGGAGCTCACTGGCTTCGGAGTCGTAGGAACTCCGAAGTTAAGCGAGTTGGGAGCTAGAGTAATCCCAGGATGGGTGACTCACTGGGAAATTGCTCGTGAGTTCCCAGAAATAAAACCGTGAGGGCAGAGAGGGGGGCCCAAAGCGGACAATATCGTGCTACGGCGGAGCCGATCCCGAGATGTGACAGTGCCACCTTTTTTTTTAGTGCCACTCCACTAGAGAGGCTTGGTTTTAGGGTTGTCGTAGGTTTCTTCATGAAAATTATTTGTTTCTCAATGTTGTTTTTAACTGTCTTTGGTTCTCGATGTTGAAGAAGTAAAATATCACATCGGAAACTTAAATTAAATACAATATATAGTTGAGTGGAACATATTCAAATGTCCAATCCAAAGGACATATTAAGTAGTCGCATGTGTTAGTACTTTTCCATATTTCAAATGTCCAAGCAATTGAAGAATGACTGAATTCATCAATTCAACTCATTGAACGTTAAGATTGCTAGTTTATGAATTCTAAATTGGTTAACATATTCAAATGCATGGATTGCATATGGACTGCGTCAGCCGTCAGCCAAAAACAATTCAGCACAAGCTTTATTACAAGAAATAAAAATTTGGGATGTGAATTTTTCGTCAGAGGTGGTAATGAATTATATAATATGGTCTAACCATTTTGGTGTTATCCTGAAAATACAACACATTAATATGTTCTTAGTACAGTTTGTTGAAGAATATAAAGTCCCATATTAAAAATTTGACTGAATGAAATACAACATATAATGAATGATACCACTCTTAAAAACACTGAGAGCCGTTGTGATAAAACCCACACCTACTAGAAAATGTAGGTGGTTAAATTAGGGACAATATTGATGTTGTTAGTAGTGGGCTACTACCTGTCTCTTTGAAATTCTCTCTGAAATTTAAAATGGTATCAGAGCGGAGCCAAGCTCACATCGGAGTCAAATATTCAAGCCCAAAATCATGTATTGGGTAAGGGTAAACATTCAAGCCCATCATGTAAACACCATATATTGAATAAGAATAAGGATAAAAGCCCAGTAATTGAGGCCTAGTAAATCAACCTGCTCTAATACCAAATTTCAAAGAGACAGGTCAATGGCCTACTACTAGCAACATTGACTTAACCACCTACAAAGTCTAATAGATATAGGGTTTTATCATAAAAGGCCTCAGTGATATTAGTAATTGACCCATTCATTATCGGTTATATTTTATTTTGGACAAAGTTGTGAACGTATATTCATGAACATCAAAATATTCAATATCAATTAATGATCCAAATGCATATGGCTATAGGACGCCAAAGTTGATTGCCATTCAAATTCAAATTCACCAAAGAAAGTAGTCGATCTCTCAAAGTCCTTTGGGATCACCCCGATTAAACTATTTGATGAAAGACCGAGTTCATGAATTTAGGTTGCAAGGCTAATATCGAGGGAGCGGATTCACTGTCCCGAAATCCCTTGACCTTGGCTTGTGAAACACGCAAAGACTTTGACTTTATTTTCCCTATGTGGTGTTTACTGGCATTATATATAATATAAGGTGGGGGTGTGGGATTTAGAAGGGAGGAGGGGAACTTATACCTGGCTATCATAAAAAATGGTTCCCAAGGCCAACGCTGTTTACATGAGTCTTCATCCTATTGCTGTTGTTCTCATCCAAAGTCGTGTTTGCCAGAGTTTCCCAATTTTCAGAAACCAGTTAGTCTCTTTCCCAAATAGTTATATAGAGACTAAAAATAGTTTAGATTATTCAAGGCGTCACAAGGGATTCCCATTTTCTGAAAACAAAAGAAACCTCTCTTTAGGAGCGCCGTGTATATGTATGTGTACATCGATCAATTGTTTTGCATGATTAGTTATTAATGAAGTTCTGTATTCTCATTGCAGAAGAGAAGATCAATACGGAGTTTTCGAAGATGAAGATCATTGACCGTAGACTAGTCGAATCTATAAAGCCGCCAGGCGCTCCAGGTTGCCGTTGTTGAGTGTGCGGGACTACCAGCAACAACAACATATAACTGTTGTTTTACCAAAAACCAGAACGGAAATAAGGATGATTTGGTGCTTATAGAAATAAGGATCTGGTTGATCGACTTTGGAGGGAATATAATCTTAGGTCATCTCATAGTTCTCTGTGTGGTTGTTCTTCTAGGCTGTATTAGTTTTTTGCCTCTTCTTTCTTTATTGGCCATGGCCACTTTACTTGCTTACATATATTCTATGATCATGCGAAGAACACAGCACAACAAAAACACATGTTTTAGTACTTTTCCATATATTTCAAATGTCCAAGCAATTTGTTGAATGACTGAATATTCATCAATTAAAGTCATTGAACGAGATTGCTAGTTTATGAATTCTAATTGATAGAGCATCGTTATATGGACTGCATTAGTCGTCAGCCAAATTAAATTCAACACAGCTTTAGTCTAAGAAATTAAAATTTGTGATGTGAATTTTCTACAAAAGGTGGTAATAACCAACCCATTGACAACTTTTTGAAATAGTAAAGAATAGATATAACATGTGTGTTAGTTGCATTTATTTTGTGTTTCAACTGCGAAGTGCTTGACGTAAGTATTGGCGTGCCAATAACTGTATATATCATTGAAAAAGTGTGTTAGGTATCAGAGGCGGATCCATTAAGGCGCAAGGAGGTGCAACTGCACCTCCCTTCGCCGAAAAAACCATTGTAGGTGCTTCAAACTGCCCCTTATTTCCATTTCCAACATTTAAGTAAATGTCTTTGTCCTTTTACTTTAATTTATTTTTATATTACTCCATTTACGTAAGTTTACAATGTAAATAAGGAAGTACCCCCCATTTGTATTCAAATAAAAATACTAAAAAATCAAATTCCTACCAAATCAAAATATGAAAAATCGGTTTTAGTGCAAAATACGATTTAGGCTAAAAATGATGGCTCATTAAGTCAATATATACTTCATACTAAAATCCCATAAAATCAAGTTTTCTTATTTGATGTGTAAGGAATAAAAGCCGCCAAAAATTATCTTGAGAAAATAATTATTCTGAAAAACCATTTTTCATACTTAATCAATTTTGCACCTCCGCTAAAAAATTTATGGGTCTGCCACTGTTAGGTATAGTTTACTATGTTCTAACGAGAAGATGTCATGGCTTTAAGTATTGAGGGTTTTCGAGTATAAAAAAATAAAAAAACATGCACGAATATAAAAAAAATGGAAATGATAGACTTTTCCCTTTGAGGTTCTACATACCTTTAAAAGACACATACCTGTGTAAATACCAATAAAAAATGCAAAATGCAAAAAATAATGAATAAATTGGGCTTTGCAATAGCCTAGGTGCACATAACCCATTAAGATATCTAAGAGCATTCCCAGCACTGCGCCCCAGCCCGGGCAAGAGGGGGCCTAGGTCAACGAAGGCTCTTTCAGCACACAAATGCAGCCAGGGCAAGGCGTGGGGACCACCAACCTAGTCAAGGCCCAAGGCAAAATCAGCCCGTTCTCCTGCCTAAGGGATGTGACGTCAGCATTGAAGGCTGGCTGGCGTCAGCGCACGAATTCGAATTTTTTTTACCGTTGGCGAGTGACGAATATGAAAAGGTGCACCCTTTTGAGTCTTAGAAAGAATATGGGCTTAGTTTCATGGTTATAAATGTTATAACATGTCATATCTTTCATGATTGACTCACATGTATGCTTGATACTTGGAATTTTGGATGTTGCATGAAAGAGATTTTTCAAAATGGAGAAGGGGGTGGTTGCATCATTGGGCTTTTTAGTCTTGTGCGTTTTTCATGCTTATCTAATATAATTGTTGTGTTTGTCTTGAAATTCTAAACACAAATAGGATTTTCCCATTGCCGGCTAGTTGTCGCTACCCCACCACTAGCCTTTATTCACCCTTAAAAAATAGAAAATTTTGTGTACTTGAAGGGACTCGAACCTTGACCCTCAAGGAGGAAGCCTCAATCACAAATTACTACGCAAACCTTGTTTTTATGATATTATTACAATTACATAATATTTATATTAACACTCAAAGGTTTCTTTAAAAAAAAAATTATTCATTTCAACACCGATTCAAGCACGAGTTGTACCAAATTCCTGATGCTTTAGAGTTATACATTAATAGATCAATTTAAAGTTACAAAAATTTATAAGTTTTGAACCCTTATTTATACTATATTGGTATTTTTTTAGGTTTATATAATAGAAAATGTACATATCAATTATGTAAAAAAAAAAAAAAAAAACAACAACAACAATAAACTACTACTCTATAACAAAACAATGTATATATCAATGATGTCAACAAAAACAAAAACCAATTCTATAGAAATAGAAACTATAATAATGTGTATTTTAAAGTTATTCTAATATTGGCATTTTTAGGCTTATATAATAGAAATTGCATTTGTATTTTTTAGTTTTATAAAATAGATATTGCAACGCATTGTGTGTTTTTATGTTACTATTATATTGATATTTTTAGGATTATAGAATATAAGCTTACTCATATATTCACTACAAGAAAAACACACTTTGTTGACAGCTAAAAAGGGTCAACATAACCATTTCTTGACTGGTCAAGAAGCGTCAAGAGTGCCAGTGTCAATAAAAGGTACCCTCAAACTTGACGGGTTATTAGTCGTCAAGGAATAGTGTGCGTTGACAACTAAAAAGCGTCACAAACCAATCAAAAAACTATCAGTGAACCCTTGTTTCCATCAAGAATTATAATTCCTGACACTTACGTGTTCTTTGTTGACGCCTTTTAGCCGTCAAAAACAATATTAATAATATAAAAAAATAAAAGTAAAAAAGCATCCTGGACAATTAAAAATAAATAATGTCAAAATAACAAATTGAAACTCAACATCCACTAAATAGAACAATTAGATACAAATATGAACGATCTAGAAAAATCATATTGAAACTACTTTGCAAATTACATTCAAAATTTAACATACTGAAATTAACAAGTTAATTGTCACATATTATACGGAACTTGTCACTTGGAAGCTTTATTTCCTTATCACTTTATGTGCCTAAGTCCACCTTTGTAGTTCGAGTCTGCCTAATCACACTATAATCTGCCAAAGGTAAACATAAGAAATAGAGAGCGCATCATGTGCAACTTATGTAGGAAAAAAAAATTAAACCACCACAACATCTATTGGTATTGTTTAGGTTTAGAAAATAGAAACTGCAACGTAATGTGCATTTTTTTTTTCTTACTCTTATATTTGTATTTTTAGGCTTGTAAAATAGAAACAACAATGCAATGTCCAATTATTTTTTACTCTAGTATTAGTATTTTTAGAAACCGCGCACAATGTGTAATTTTTTTTTTTATGTTTATCTTTAAAAATAAAAAATTTAATTAGTGAACAACTATTTTTTTATTTGGTAACAACTATTTCAGTTGTCATCCAATTTGATAATAGAAAATGATTATTTGTGTAGACATAAAAAAAAATATTTAAGTTGATGGTCAAGAATATAATATAATACTAAAAAAAACTAAACATCTATATATAAAGGCAGAAGGCCTTAATAAGAATAAAGTAAAGCCTAGCTTTGTGTAGTTAAGTGCCACCTTCTGTAAAGATGAGGTCATGGGTTCATGTCCTATAAGTTGCATATTATTATTTTTTAATTAAATTAAATGAAAATTGTTGATGCGAAAAAGTGGTTCGGCACGTATTTCGTCAACTTAGTTGTATTATGCCTTCAGTAGGTGACTGTCTTCGGAAGATGCTCTACTTCGGGAGGGTAAGTACCTACAAAAGGACACGTTCGGTAAGTCCTTGGGGTACCGGTGTGGTACCGGCCGAAGGCTCTCCGATGCTTTAGTAAGTACGGTTTTAGTAATGTTTAACTGACAGATTAATCGGTAGCGTACCGTTAGTTCTGATCCCCTCCTTTTGGGGATAGGGGTCTTCTTATATAGGCCTTGGGAGGTGTGCACTGTGCTCATATTTCCGATGTGGGACTGTGGACATGGATTGTGAGCATGACACGTGTCCGATGGTGAAAAGGGGGCCAAGATAGATGGCTTCGGTAGGAATCATGCCGAAGGCGTTTCTGCAGCCAAAAACGATCCTGTCCACGTGTTCGGTTGTCATGGACCGTTTATCTCCGGTATAAACAGTAGTCCCCCAAGTTCTCTTCCGAAGGTACTTCGGAAGGGAATTTAGTTCTCCATGGCGGTTCGGAGGTTATCCTGCCGTTCGGTAGATATCGTTTGGGGGGAGATTGACCCGGGACCCGAGGGGTCGTCGATGTTGAGAGGCGAGTGGGCAGAGAGGCGCTTCGTCTTCCGTGCCTGCGTGCAGTCTGCGGCGCCATTCATCGGGTGATGCGTGGCCAGCGAAAGCACGTCTGACGGCGCATTGATGAGCCGTTTAGTCTCTCGAGGCATACCGTTACAGCTCTCTCCCTATAAATAGAGGTGGCTCCGGATGTAAGGCTCACTTTGCAATTGTGAGTTGAAGCGAGAGCTCTGTGAGTGCGATTTCCGAAGAGAGTGAACGGCAATCAAGGCGATTTCCGAATAGAGTGAACGGCAACCCAATCATCCCACACTACTCAAGGTAAGATACTGTTCGGTACCCCAGAATATTCTCTCTTTATGTAATTATACGTCTTTCCATGGCATAGGCTAGCCAATCGTTAAGTAGGATTTTCCTTCGGTAGTCTAGTGGCCATAGGTAGCGATATAGGTATCGGTAGGGTAGTTTGTGGCACGGGCCTTAGTTTCCCTTTCTTTGTTTTGTAGATGTCCGATAGCGAGTCGCCGTTCGGCAGTGAGCCCCACGCGTTCGATGGGGAGTTGTCATCGGGATGGGATACGTCCAGCGGGGCTGCAAGCCTCGACGCCGAGGGTGGAGAAGACACCGATCTTGAATTATTCGGTGAGGAGGTGAACTCCGTTCCCACCCATGGCATCGGCAAGGGCCTTATGACGTGCCAACCGCTACCGTTGAATGCGGTGTACAAGGACGGTACTCGTGTCAGCCCATTAGGGCATCAGCCTGAGGCCTCCACCTCCGGTCGCGGTGAGGGCATTGCCGGTCCCTCTCGGCCGAGGGTGACGATCATCCACCGTGAGTAGCCTAGGATACCGGTGGGTGTGCCCCAGAGGCCTCTGTTTGGGGTCGACTACTTAGAGCCCAACAAGATCACCGAGCGAGAGCTGGAGAGGATTCGGGCCGAGTACCTCATTCCTGATTCTGTGAAGATGAGGATACCGAGCCCGGTTGAATCCCTCAGTGACCCAGCGAACGGTGAGGTGACCTTCTTCACCGATGTTCTTCTGCAAGGGGTTCGGTTGCCGTTGCAACCTGCCGTGCAGAAGATCCTTGCGCAGATCGGGTACGCTCCTGGCCAGTACAACCCTAACTTCTGGGTGGCCTTGATGGGGGTAATCGCTGCGTTCGGGATTGCCGAGGAGGGGGAGCCTTCCTACGAGCAGTTCTCGTACTTATACAGCGTTACCAAGTCCAAGAGCGCCGATCACGCGGCTGGGTTCAGGCGAACTGCCTGAAGGCTTCCGAACGGGGGCACTTCATCAGCTCGGTGCCGACTTCTCAGAAGTCGTGGAGGAATCGGCGGGTGCTGCTCTCCGGCAATTGGGAATCGCCATCGGGAACACCCTCTAGCTTCTCGGTCCCCACGACATTCCAGATTGCCGGTAGGCTTTCAAACTACCGATCGGTAGGCTGGGTTCTCTTCTTTCTTGCTTTATTTTACTAATTTTCCTTCGTCTGGCAGGTAAACTCAAGCAGCCGAGCCCCAAGCCGAGTGAGATCCGGCAGCTTGACAGAGTGAGGTGGAGAGTACCTGCTGCCGAGCGAGTTTATCCACGATTCCTCTTCACGACAATCTCATCAGAGCCGGCCTCGTTAACCCTGCCGAGAGTAAGTATATCATTCCTTCTTCTTTCTCTTTTTTTTGTTTTCCTGTATGGCGTTTGCTTGCCGACTGACCAAACACTTCTGACCAGTGACGGACGCCAGGAAGGCTGCCGAGGCGAAGAAGATGAACGAGTCCTCCAGGAGGCGCCTGATGATGGGCCTGGAGGGCAAGAAGAAAAAGAGGCAGCCCGAAGAGGCGCCCGCTCGGCCGGCGGCGGTGGACCCGAGGATCAGACCCTCGCCGATCGTATGCGGCAGCTGGGGCCGAGCCTGTGCTAAGGCGGGTCGGTGATGAGGTCGCTGCACCGAGGCATCGGGATGCCGAGGCCGCCGCTTCCAAGGCTGCCGGCAAGCGGCCGGAGACGGTCGATCTGGAAGCTGAGCCAGTCCCCAAACGCCCTCGCCAGTCGGAGGTCCGAGGGCCGTCCTTGCGGTGGAGGACGAGGACGGTCCTTCCGAGGCTGTCACCATTGCCTGCCCGGCAAAGACGGTCCAGTTCGTCAACCATATGATCCTCGGCTCTCAGATGGAGTTGCCGGAGATCGACGAACTACCGAAGAAGTTTCTTCGGGAGGAGGCTGGACGCGCCTTCCGGCTTCAGGCCTCGGTAAGATTGTCTTTCTTCCTTCATCCTTTGATTTTTGCAAGTGGGGCATGCTTCTGAATTTGTTTGTTTTGTGCAGGTGTCCATGGACATGTGGCTCTGCGTCAAGCGGGCCATCGCTGCTGCCGAGCGCGCCAAGAAGGCGTACGAGGACGGCAGGGTTGCCGAGGCCGGCAAAGCGCTCCAGGAGCACGCCCACTTGCTAAAGGAGAAAGAGTCTGCCGAACGGCAGGTTCTAGCTTCGGAGGAGAAGGTGGAGGAGATGAAGGGTTCCTGGAGTCGGCGCTGGCGACAGCGAGGGATGCCGAGGCTGCCAAAGAGGCGGTGCAGGTGGCCTTGAAGGAGTCGGAGCGGGCCAAGGCAGCGGAGATCGAAGGTGCCGTTCGGTCAGCGATCCAGGGGTACCGCTCGTCTGAAGAGTTCACTGTCCTTCTGGATAAGGAAGTGGGCTCGGAGATGGCGGACCTGTTGTACCGATTCAAACGGTACAACCCTGGGCAAAAGCTGAACCTGAACTTCATCGCTGACCCTCCTCCTCTACCGGAAGGGATAACTGAGGAAATGATCGAGGAGTATGAGGGGGAGGACGCCGCCGAAGGCTCTGGTACTGCCGAGGATGCTGCCAGTGATGAAGCCTGAGGCCCTTGCCTTTTTATTTGTAATATTTGTATTAGTTTTTTTTATTGTACGTACCGAACACATTGATGCCGAGGGCATCCTTAATTCAAATGCATGTTTTTATCTACTTTTGTTTCAACAATCTGAACCCGTGTTTAAACTGCCGATCGTACTTATCGCCGAAAGGCTCCGTATAGGATTTATAACGTTAAAGGGTCAATTAGAAATTGATAAGTTCCGATGGAATCTGTAGGGTAATAATTTCGAAAGACATTTATTGCCGTAGGCTAATAAAGATGCCGTAGAACGTTAACTCACCACTATTGGCTGCCGTGGGCTAGCAGAGTTAAAAAAAAAAGGTTCAGGAGTAATAGTGCCGAAGGCTTTCTATTCATTTCCGCCGAAGGGCATATACATTTCAATCGGTTACAACTTGTCCTACCGCAGGCTAGGTTACAACTTTGTCCTACCGTAGGCTAGGTTACTTGAAATAGTATTTGAGATGTTCCACGTTCCAAGGATGACCGAGGGTCTTGCCGTTGGAGTCTCTTAGGCGGTAGGTTCCCGATCGAAGGATACCGATGATCTCATAGGGTCCTTCCCAGGAAGGTCCGAGGGTTCCTTCCGTGGCATCCTTGGTTGCTAGGGATACCTTCCGCATGACCCAGTCTCCGATTCGGAATGAGCGGTGTCTGACCCTGGAGTCGTAATACCGAGAGACACGTTGCTTGTAGGCTTCATTCCGAAGGTTGGCATGTGCCCGGTGCTCTTCAAGAAGATCGAGGCTTAGAGAAAGTGCTTCTTCGTTCGGCTTCGGTGCGAAGGTTTCCGTTCGGTATGAAGGTTCGCCGATTTCTACGGGCACCACGGCTTCCGAACCGAAAGCCAAAGAGAAAGGGGTCTCTCCCGTGGACGTTCGGTAAGATGTCCGAATGGCCCAGAGTGCTTCGGGAAGCTTTTCTGGCCAGGCTCCTTTGGCTTTGTCCAGCTGCCGTTTCAGTAGTTTCTTGATGATTTTGTTTATTGCTTCCACCTGACCGTTTGACTGGGATGGGCCGGTGATGCGAAAAACAAGTTGATTTTCAGGCGGGTGCAAAATTGCCTGAAGAGTTCCGAATCGAACTGCCTGCCGTTGTCGGTAATGATTGCATACGGGATACCGAACCAGCAACAAATGTGAGTCCAGACGAAGTCTTCCACTCTTGCTGCTGTTATGGTTGCCAGAGGTTCGGCCTCTACCCATTTGGTGAAATAGTCAACGGCGACCACTGCGTATTTCACCTGGCCTTTGCCCTGCGGCATCGGACCGATCAGGTCCAGTCCCCATTGCGCGAAAGGCCAAGGACTCAAGATCGGTGTCAGAGGTTCGGCAGGGATGTGCGGTATGCTACCAAAGCGCTGGCATTTATCACATTTTTTCACTAGCGAATTAGCGTCCCGGTGCATGGTCGGCCAAAAGTATCCTTGCCGAAAGGCTTGATGGGCGAGTGACCGGGACCCGGAATGGTCGCCGCCGCACACACCATTGTGGATCTCCCGAAGGACGTAGTCCCCCTGTTCTGCCGTAAGGCACTTGAGGTATGGAGTTGTGTAGCCACGTTTGTAAAGGACATTGTTGATGATGGTGTACCTTGCCGATCGATACCTAAGCTTTCGGGCCTGAGCCTTGTCTTCTGGAAGGGTGCCGTTGGTCAGGTATGAGTAGATAAGAGACATCCATGTATCCTCGTACCGTACGGTACATGTTTCGGAGGTTACCGTGCTCGGTTGGGCAAGAATCTCCACCGGCACCTTTCTTCCGACTTTATCATTGATTGCCGAAGCCAGTCGTGCCAATGCATCGGCATGGCTGTTTTCGCTTCTGGGGATCTGCCTGATCTCGTAGGCTCGGAAGCTATGGAGCAGCTGATGGGTAGACGAAAGATAGGCGTTCATGGAGGCGTCTCTGGCCGCGAAATCTGCCGTTACCTGGTTCACAATGAGCTGGGAGTCGCTGTGAATCCTGATTTGTTTTGCATTCATGCTTTTGGCTAACCGAAGGCTGGCCAAGAGAGCCTCATACTCCGCTTCATTGTTGGAGGTTCGGAAGTTGAATCGGAGGGCGTACTCGATCTTGACCCCGTCCGGTGTCGTCAGTACCAGGCCTGCTCCGCACCCTTGTTGGTTGGTCGTGCCGTCGACGTGCAGAATCCATACGGGAGTTGAGGCGCCGAAGCGTTCGGCGTCCACTTCCATCGGCATTCCGGTTTCGGTTACCGGCACGGGCATCTCCTGTGCCGTCGATGGGGTGAGCTCGGAGATGAAATCGGCAACGGCTTGACCCTTTTCGGCGGGCCTTGGCATGAATTGTATGTCGAATTCTCCGAGTTCGATCGCCCATTTGATCAATCGGCCAGAAGTCTCTGGTTTTTGGAGCACTTGCCGAAGCGGTTGGTTAGTCAGGACTTTGATCTCGTGTGCTTGAAAGTATGGCCGAAGTCTTCGTGCCGAGACCACCAGGGCTAGTGCAAGCTGCTCTAATGGGGGATACCGAAGTTCAGCACTCTGGAGTGCCTTACTGACATAGAAAATCGGTAGCTCTGCCTTCTCTGGTTTTCGAATCAACACCGAACTGACGGCAGTGCTAGATACCGAAAGGTATAAGGAGAGAATCTCCCCAGGTAGTGGTTTTGATAAAAGGGGTGCTTTGCCCATGTAGTCCTTTAAGTCTTGAAACGCTTTATCACACTCGGCAGTCCATATGATATCCCGTTTGCCCCCTTTCAAGGCTTTAAAGAACGGTACACACTTGTCGGTAGCCTTGGATATGAAGCGAGTCAAGGCCGCCACGCGTCCGGTAAGGCTTTGAATGTCCTTCGTCGTCGTCGGCCTTTCCATGTCAATGATGGCTTTTATTTTTTCGGGGTTCGCTTCGATACCCCTGTGACTAATCATGAATCCGAGGAATTTCCCGGAAGATGCACCGAAGGCGCATTTCATCGGGTTCAGCCTCATCCGGTAGTCTTTCAGTATGCCGAACATGATTGACAAATTGTGCAGGTGTTCTTCGGCAGTTCTGCTTTTTACTAACATGTCGTCAACGTAAACTTCCATGATGCTGTCGATGTATTTGGCAAAAATTCTGTTGACGAGCCTTTGATATGTTGCCCCCGCGTTCTTCAGGCCGAACGGCATGACATTGTAACAGTACAACCCCCTGTCCCTTATGAAGGCGGTGTGTTCGCTGTCGGGAGGGTGCATGAAAATCTGGTTGTATCCTGAATAGGCGTCCATGAAGCTGAGCAGTTCGTGTCCGGCGGTGGCGTCCACGAGCTGGTCGATCCTTGACAACGGAAAGCTGTCCTTCGGGCAGGCCTTGTTCAGATCGGTATAGTCTTGGCACATTCGCCAACCGCCCGTACCCTTCCGGACCATCACCGAATTCGCCAACCATACCGGATACGTAGCCTCCCTGATGAAGCCGATGGTTTGAAGTTTGTCAACCTCTGTGCGCATCGCTTTGTATCGTTCGGCATCATACGAACGGCGCTTCTGTCTTACAGGCTTATAAGCGGGGGAAATGCTGAGTTTATGGCTGATGATCTCAGGGTCTATGCCGGGCATATCTTCGTAGGACCACGCGAATACTTCTGAATGGTGCCGTAAGAAGTCTACGAACTGCGTTCGAAGGGCAGGGGTGAGTCTGGTGCCGATTCTAACCCGACGATCGGGCTGCTCCTCGCTCAGGGTTATCGTTTCCAGTTCCTCGGCAGGTTGTGTATGAGGAGTCGGGGACTCATCCCTTGGGTCGTCAACGGGTCCCGTACCGTTCGGTATCCCCTGTACAGACATGGTCTCGTCGGGGATTTGGAAAGAGGTTGACTTGAGGGCCGTGGCGTAGCAAGTCCGCGCGCTTAACTGATTTCCTCGGACAGCCCCTGTGCCGCTGGGGGTCGGGAACTTCATCAATAGCATATGGGGGGAGAGATGTGCCTTGACCCTGGTGAGTGCCGTTCGTCCGACTATAACGTTGTACGCTGTCGGGCAGTCAACGATGGGGAACTGATCGTATATCGTGGTTTTCCTTGGCGCGGTGCCGAAGGTAATTGGCAGTTTTACACTACCGATCGGTTGGACCAGGTCGCCAGAGAAACTTAATAAAGGTGTCAACTGCTGGTTGACCTGGCTGTCCTTTATTCCCATCTCTCGGAAAGCTTCGGCAAAAATTACGTTTACCGAGCTCCCGGTATCGATCAGCACCCGTCCTACGTCGTAGTCGGCAATTTCTGCTCGGACGATCATCGGGTCGTCGTGGGGATAGAGGATGCCCTCTTCCTCCTCTTCACAAAATGTGATTGGTTCCCAACGAACTTTCGGTATTTCATGGTGCCGATTCACCTCTATGCCGAAGACCTGAGGAAATTGTGCAGCACGCATGTATTGCTTCATTGAACGGTTGCTCATTCCTGCGATGGTGGGGCCACCGCTGATAGTGCTTATCATGTTTATCTGCCGAGTTGTGTTCGGCACCGGCGCCGGTGGCTGCCGGGCGAGATACTGATCTAGCTTCCCCTCTCTGATCAACCGTTCGACAATTTTTCTCAGGCTTATACAGTCTTCCGTGTTATGGCTGTTGTGCTGATGGTATCGGCAGAATTTACCGGTATCCCGGTTGTCTTGCCGATTGGGTCTTCGTAGATTCGGCTTCGGTATTATCTCTTGTTCATTCATCAGGACGGCCTCGTAGGTAGTGTTCAATATGGTGAAGACTTCATTGCCGTGGTCACGATTCGGCAGCGGCGCTCGGTTGTCGTTGCGACCATACCTCCCTTTTCCCTTCTTCGAGTGTTCTCTTCGATCGGCACGGTCGTCTTTCCTCTTATGACCTGCCGAGTATGAGTCAACTCTCTCGTAGGGTGGCGCCTTTGCCGGATAAGCACTTGATTCGGCATCCCCTCGCGGTGCCGAAACCGTGGGTTTCGAGTTGAAGTATTCGACTTTGGCGTGGATCGCTGCCTGCTTCATCAGTTCGTCATACGTGCGCCAGTTGCTGCTGTGTACTAGGTATTGGAAATGCGAGGACCGAAGGCCACTCTTGAAGGCACCGTAGGCTGCCCTATCGTCTGTTTCCGGACACCTTGAGTACTTGTGACTGAAGCGCGCCGCGTATTCTCTCAACGGTTCGTCCTCTCTTTGCCGAATCGTGTATAGATCATCGGCAGAATAAAGGCGGTCCGTTTGGATCATGAAGTGATTGAGGAAAATCTGCTTCAGCTCGTCGAAGGAGTCTACCGTTTCCGGCTCCAACCGGTAGAACCAGTTCAGGGCTGCCCCGATAAGGGAGGACGGGAATAGCAGGCACTGCCCTTCATCGCTCAGGCCCTTGCATCCAATGGCGGACTAAAATGAGTGGAGGTGTGTTAAGGGGTCTTCCGTTCCCGTATAGAACGGTATACGCAGTTGCTGCCCTTCCCTATCCTGCCGAGAGTCTCGGATGCGCCTGGTAAATGGTCCGGGCCGAAGCTTTCCCCACTCCGGTCCTTGGGAGCGGGCGTTGTCGTTTTCCATTTTCTGGACTTTCTGAAAAAGGAGTCGGACAACGGGGTCTCGGCTGGGGATTTCCTCGGAACCGTAATCTTTCGATCGCCTTTGTAGGTCTAATGGATTAACCCCCGAGTACCGTGAAGGCGTTGCCGAACGGTAGGTGGAAGTTTGTGTCCCGGACGGGATGTACTCGGATTCCGACTCCTCTGCGGAGTCCAGCCCTCTGACCTTCCGAATAGGCGACTTGTCCCCTAGGACTTTCATCCGTGAGTCCCTTAGTCGAGCGCTAATCCTGATCGGAGACCTCTGTCTCTCTGCCTCCCGATCGTTATTCCGATGTTCCCGGTCGCTAATCCGATGTCGGCAATCGGAGTAGACCTTCTTGGGGATGTGCGGCTGATCCCTCGGTGCCGAAACTACCAACTGTTTGGAAGGTGCGGGCGTTGCCTTCGCTACCTTCTCGCGCTTCTGCTTCCTATGGGGGGTCTGCAAGCTCTCGGAAGAGCGAGTTGTCTGGATGTTCTGCGTGTGCTGCTGGTGGAGCAGCTGCTGGGTTTCGTCCACTTTGGACGAAAGAAAGTTGTTGTGCTCCTGAAGCCTCGCCATGTCCTTCCGTAGGGACGCGATTTGGACTGCCAGCTCGGCTTCGGCGGCTGTTTGGGTTGCGGGGGTGTTTCCGAAGGGAGTGCATGGGGGTAGCGCTGGGCTAGCTCCGCTTTGCCTTCCGAACGGTACCCCTTCTTCCGATAAGAACGTGGGTACTGAAGTGGTCCCCATGTGTTTTGGAGATAGTGGGCTGATTTTTCTGATTCCCACAGACGGCGCCAAACTGTTGATGCGAAAAAGTGGTTCGGCACGTATTTCGTCAACTTAGTTGTATTATGCCTTCGGTAGGTGACTATCTTCGGAAGATGCTCTACTTGGGAGGGTAAGTACCTACAAAAGGACACGTTCGGTAAGTCCTTGGGGTACCGGTGTGGTACCGGCCGAAGGCTCTCCGATGCTTTAGTAAGTACGGTTTTAGTAATGTTTAACTGACAGATTAATCGGTAGCGTACCGTTAGTTCTGATCCCTCCTTTTGGGGATAGGGGTCTTCTTATATAGGCCTTGGGAGGTGTGCACTGTGCTCATATTTCGATGTGGGACTGTGGACATGGATTGTGAGCATGACACGTGTCCGATGGTGAAAAGGGGGCCAAGATAGATGGCTTCGGTAGGAATCATGCCGAAGGCGTTTCTGCAGCCAAAAACGATCCTGTCCACGTGTTCGGTTGTCATGGACCGTTTATCTCCGGTATAAACAAAAATGATGTCACATGACATTATGTGGTGGGGATGGTCGGAGATGGTGGTCAGTGGGTGGCGTGGCTAATGGTGGCAGAGGACAACGGAGGTCCCGGTCGGGGTTTATAGGGTTGCAAACAAAAGGGGAAAATGGAAAGAAAATAGGCCATTTACCATATGTTTATTATTAAGGTTTTTTTTATTTATCACTATATACTAATTTTTCATTTTAGGGGATTTAATTGTACAAAAGATACAATTACCCAAAAAATAATTATTAATAACCTTTAAGTTAAATTACCAATTAAATCCTATTTTCCCGACAAATTTAACTTAAAAAGACTGTATACAAGATCTCCTCTTGTCTAAGTTAAATTTGTCGGAAAAATAGGATTTAATTGGTATATCTTAGTAGCACATAAAATTAAAAAATAATTAATGCAATTCAGATTAAATTGAATGCCTACACACAGATAAGCAAACATAATGTCTAATGCAAGTAAGTTTGCCGTAGAAAAACTCGAAACCGGTCAAACTCGTGGTTTACTAAATCTTATCTCTTAAGATATAATGATCAGTTCATGGCCTAAGGAAGGGGCACTCAAACCAAAAGAAGTAAACCAGGAATTAGAAAATATAGAGCACCTAAAGATAAAAATACCATGTGTAGTCAAGTAAAGACTCTGGTTTAGTAAAATTGAAAGGCGCCTTTTTACAAAATGTTTTTTTAATTTGTCCAATGTATCAACAATCTCTACGTTCTAGTTCTAAAACAAGGTGAGAGGTGTGACTGTTGTGACTCTTAGAAGAGCCACTTCATAGTGTCGAGATGGACACTGGCAGTTTGGTTTCAAAGATATGTGACTGAAAATGCATGGAAGCTAAATTTTCATTCATTTACATCGTATGTACAACACAATTTAAAACAAAAATATTTAATTCACTGATAGTATAAATCATTAACTAGTCTTTCCCTTACCATGTGGGTAACCCAATAGCTTTTATTGTAATTTATTGTATTTAGAGTTTCCTCCAACCATCAAAGGCGGCTGCATCTCGTCGTCGGATCTCTACTTGCGTTTCGACGTCAGATCTCCGCCATCCTTTTTGCAATTTCTTTATGTTCGGAATAAGTCACACAGACTCTTTGGGTTCTCTGTGTAGTTTTCACCTCTCCTTTTGGGAGAGCTTTTAACCTCTCCTTTTGAGAGAGCTTTTCACCTCTCCTTTGTGAGAGCTTTTCATTTCTTCTTTGTGAGAGTTTTATTTGTATTATTATGGCTTGGTTTTTTCAAGCTTTATCTCTTTTTGATTATTCTGAGATTGCAATCTTAGTTGGACCTACATGATCGTTAGTGGAGGCACACCAGATTGTCTTAATTTTGATGTTAGACTGCTCCGTTATTGTAATGACCTTTTGTGGCTAGTGGCTTTTTTGGCTGAATTATGAATGCAATCCGAGAATTTCTTAAAAAATAAAAACTAAAAAAATAGCGAGTTCAATTTTTCTATGCCGAATTTCCCTGCACCCTCCTATTTATTTCTTAATATTTTTCCACGTCTTCATACTTAACAGAGATATAACGACGGTTAAATCCAATTGAACAATAACACAAACATTGAAAAAAAAACTTTTTAGAGTTTATTTATACTTTTGTTAAAATATAACATAAGATTTTGTGGTATCTACTAGTGTAAATATTTTAAATTGAAGATCAAATTTAGTCATTGTATTATAGGGTCAGGGAGTGTAGTTGTAAAAACTCTAAAAATTTGGGCGGGCACCAAAAATGGGACGCGGGATTTTTTTTAAAATTTTTTTAGAAATTTAATTTTTTTTTTAGACCAATTTTTTGCGCTACCAATATTCGAATATTTTTCGTCGGGCAAAACTTTAAAAATTTGGGCGGGCACCAAAAATGGGACGTGGGAAAAGTTTTTCTTAGACTTTGCGCGACCAATTTATTTCGTCACGCAAAACTTTGCATGACCAATATTCAAATATTTTTTGTCGCGCAAAACTTAAAAAATTTGGGCGGGTACCAAATATGGGACGTGAGAAATTTTTTTTTTAGACTTTGCACGACCAATTTTTTCGTCACGCAAAACTTTGTGCAACCAATATTCGAATATTTTTCGTCGCGCAAAACTTTGCGTGACCAATAATCCAATATTTTTCATCGTGCAAAACTTTGCGCGACCAATAATCCAATATTTTTCGTCGTGCACAACTTTGCATGACCAATATATATTTTTCTTCGCGCAAAGTGATATGGTTTTTAAAACCAAAATAACTCCTCCACCATTTTCTCAATGTCTTTCTCTACTCTTACCTGTCCTCTCTCTTTCCCTATCCCCAAATCCCACCCTTTCTCTCACACTCACTCCTCTCACTTAATCTCTCATCTCTCTCTTCACTATCTCTCACTCTCACTCAATCTCTCATATTTCAGTATCTCTCACTCTCGCTCACTCTCCCATCTCTCTCTTACTATCTTCTCTAATTCTCTCACACTCACTTCTCCCTCTCATTCTCACTCACTCTCAATCTTGCCAAAAGGTATATTCTCTCCAAATTTTAAATTTTTTTCATTAATATGTGTTTTTGGAGTTAGTTTTGAGTTTGTGAGGGGTTTGGGGTTGAGTATAGGGTGAGGATTGGAGTTTGGGTTGGATTTGTGGTATAACAATTTAAGGAGAGATTATGCCAATTTTTTTTTTTTTTGTTATTTGACCATACTTGTTTTTTTGTAGCGAATCATTGAGACTTTTACGGCTAAAGTTGAGGATTAGGACGCTATCGAAACATATCCTCCGCCACTACCACCACAATAGGCTTGTATTAGGATTTTATTATTGTACTTTGTTAATTTATGTGTACATTTTGAATATTATATATTTATTTATTTATTTATTGGATAATTTGATCACTATTTTTCATATTTAATTTTATTTTGAATATGTCAATTTAAATTAAAGTAATTTAAAAAAAAATCATACAATTAAATTAAATTTAAAAAGTCAAAATTCAAAAAAATTAAAATATTAAAGAAATAATAAAAACAAAAAGTCGAAAACCTTGCGCGACAAAATATTTCATCGAGCAAACTATTAAATTAGTTTATTTTAATTAAAAAATTTTAAAACAAAAAAAAATATTTCGTCGCACAAAACTTTAAAAATTTGGGCGGGTTACCAAAAATAGGACGCGGGATTTATTTATAAAAAATTTTTAGCCTTTGTGCGACCAATATTTTTCGTTGCTCAGGGTAGATTTGCTCGACATTAAGGTTTATCGCGCAAAGATACTTTGCACGACGAAGAATATTTTTCGTTGCACAAACCCTTTCTTTACGAGTTTTGCGTAGGTTTTGCACGACAAAATTGTACTTTGCGCAACAAACTTATTTCGTCGCGCAAAGTGTTTTTTTGTAGTAGTGTAGTCTTTCCCTCACCATTTAGCTAACCCAATTGCTTTTATTTAGAGCATCTCAAAGCGAGATGTCAAATACAAAATATTAAATTTGGATGACTTATGGAGCAATTTGACACATAGTAAAAAATATAACTCCACCAAAAATGACAAATTTTTTATTATTTCTTTATTTTTTTAAAATTAAACAGGACCTATATGATGCCTAATTCCTGTAGAATTTGACTATATCAGGAATGTCCACGTGGCAATCTGCTGGTAAACTTTTCCTAGTGGTAAATTCGGGAAAGTCGTGAGTTCCAAGGAATCCTTCTAAACTTGGGAATTAAGAAACCCTACACTCTTCCAAGGCCCATATATAAACCGAGGCAAACAGAAGACGAACAGACGAAACAGAGGAGCACAAAACCAGAAGAAGATATACAGTTACCAAGACTTTCAAAACATAAACAAGGAGAGAGAGCGAGAGACTGCACCACGATTTCTAGTTTCTACTTTACCAGGTATTTTTATTCTTTCGAAGTTATATTTGTACCACTATTTCTTCTTCATATGTTCTTTTTAGATGTGAAATATAGGTATTTATTTTGCTGTCAAAGTTTGTGATATTCTTGCATTATAAATTTGCAGAGGTATAGTTTTTCTTTTGTTTCGTATCATAAATCACTTATTTAAACTTGGGTTTCAAACCAAAGTGGTTTGTTTCTTCTGGATTTTCGTATATGACTCTGCTTGTGACCGGTAATTTGGGGGTTTAAAATACATCATTGTGACCGGTAAATATTGTAATATTGATGAAGGTTTTAAACAAATCCGTAAGTTTAGGTCTTCACTTGACTTGAGAATCGTCTCTCTGATCTGAACTATCTAATTGTATCGGACTCAGGTCAAGGGTTATCTTTACAAACTGTTAGGGAAATAAAAGAGTAATTGGTCATCTATGTATCTTGATATTTTTGTGGTTCAAAATCTATGTAAATTGAGCACTCATAAAGAATAATTAATGAGCGGTTGCCTCTCAATTAAGAAAGAGGAACAAATGTGGTAATTTGTTTCCTTGTGGACCTTGGTTTCCGATTGTTAATTTCCAGAGAGCACTTTAATTACTTTGCTTGGAAGTAAAATTTTCAATTACGTGTTCTACCAGTTATGGTGCATATGCTATGCTTTTTAGATTAGCATAGTTGATGTTGGGTCTGTTTCTACTTTATACTTTCTATGTAGGGCGTTCCTGCAATACTTTTGAATCTTAGCTCTTTATGGACAAAACACTTGAGATACGAAAAGTCGGCCTTCTTCCCAACAAAAAGAGGACGAGAGTTGATGACAGAGATGGAATCATTCATAATGTCAAGGAGGCTTTGGATGAATATCGAGAGACATTAACTAAGCTCCGTCAAAAACATGGTAGTGAAGACAACAAACTAGATTGTTGGAGGCCTGATATTGAAGCAGTAATGCATCTGAGAAAGAAAGGAAAATTGGTTAACATGAGGAAACAATTAGGACCGATTCTAGGAGTTGAGGTTGGTGACGAGTTTCGTAACAAGGCTGAACTAACTGTTGCTGGCCTCCATCATAACTTTCGGAGTGGTATTGAGTATATGAAGAAGGATGGGAAAATTTTGGCAACAAGCATTGTTAATTCTGGCCGTTACGCTAACCATGTAGGATCTCCTGATATCTTGACTTATTCAGGTGAAGGTGGAAATCCTAGGGTTGAATGTAAAAAGCCAAAGGATCAAACACTTGAACGTGAAAACCTTGCACTAAAGAATAGCATGGAAGTACGAACTCATGTAAGGGTAATTCGCGCCGTTAAACATTTTGAGGTGGGTACATGTGCTAAGAAACGCTCTTTCACAACTTATGTTTACGATGGTCTCTACAAAGTCGAGCATTTTTGGCAAGAAAGAGGGGAATTCGGCAAACTTGTGTTTAAATATTTGTTGAAAAGGATACCGAGGCAACCAATAATCACATGGGAAAAAGTTTCAAAACAGTCGAAAAAGCCTATGGTGTCAAAGGATATTGTTTGTAAAAATGATATCTCTGAAGGGAAAGAGATGATGCCTATTCGTGTGGTCAATGCAATAGATAGCGAGAGTCATCCAGCTTTCAAGTACACGAGCTATGTGATTTATCCAAATTTCTTCAAGGCAACAAAACAAAGGGGTTGTGATTGCCTTCATGGATGCTTAGAATGCAAGTCACATCCTTGTGTAATGAACACTGGAGGGGTTTTTTCATCCAACAACACAATAACAGATAGGAAATCCCTTATTTACAACTGCAGTACTACATGTAAGTCTTCTTCTTGCAAAAATAGAATTTGTCAACATGGGATTCAGTTTAAACTTGAAGTCTTTAGGACTAAATCAAAAGGATGGGGTGTCAGATCACGATCATATATTCCATGTGGAAGTTTCATATGTGAGTATGTAGGAGAAATTCTTCAAGAGAAAGAAGTTAAAAAAACTTAACAAAGAAGGGGAAGTGATGGAATATCTTTTGGACAAACGGTAAATTTGTTGACCATGCTTTTCGAGATGCTTCTCAACATGTCTCTTTTCCTGTGTTACCAAATTTCTTCGGGGACGGTTTTTGTCATTGATGCCACACAACATGGGAAATGTGGGAAGATTTGTCAATCCTAGTTGTTCTCCTAATTTGTTTGCCCAAAGTATCCTTTGTGATCATGATGATGTGAGAATCCCACACATGATGTTATTCGCTAAGAAGGATTCCACCAATCAAGAGCTAACTTTATGATTATAGTTTAGAGTACGTAAGATTGTCCATAAGATGGCAATTTCAAGAGAAAGTTTTTATCATGATGGGCTGTTTGTAAACATCCCGACCAATTTTTATTTATTCATTTATTAATAATTTATTTAATTATGAAATTACAATTTGTCCTCGGAGTAGGGTCATTTTGGTCACTTTTTAATTCGGTAGGATTTTGGAGAAATTAATTACACCGTTGCATAGAGTGCGTCGATATAGTGTAAACACGTACTGGGTCAATCGGAGTTGTAACGAAGAAGTTAAGATCAAACGGAAGTTTATAGTGGCACAATCGTAAATATTTCAAAGTTGGATTTAAAAAACTTAGATCTCTCTCTCTCTCTCTCTCTCTCTCTCTTCTCTCTCTCTCTCTCGCTCTCTCGCAAAACCCCCTTTCTCTATGCTGGCCACGTTTTAGCCGGCAAAACACCACATCTGGCCACCCCAAGTTGACGGGTCAGGCACAAAATGATGACCTCACTTCCCTCCTTCATCCCACCCCATCCCCCACCACAGCCGACAGCCAAGCCTTCGAAATACACAGAAAAACTGCCGGTTTTTACCCAATATTTCCGTCGTCTTTTCCGACGATTTCGGCCACCATTTTTGTCGATCCAGGTATGCTTTCTCATCCTTTCAACGTGACCTAGATGATGGTTGGGTTGGTTAGGATTGATTTTGAAGTTTTGAAACTCGTTTTACAACTTAAAGCTTCAGTCGATTTTCGGCTCCAGTTTTCGGTAAGTTCCGGTCACTTTTTGGCTGTGGCCTAAGAACAAAAGTTGCTCCACTCGTTTTCCTGATCACGTAGGTAGATGTATTGTTGGGTGATTCGAGAATTTTCTGGTCGCATGAATTTTCTCAAGACACCCATGTGTTGCCGGCAAGTGTGGTGGTGCGTGGCCCATGTTTAAGTGGCCCATTTGGTCCTAAAATGATCCCCATGTCTTCCTGAGCATGACAGTATGCTCGGATTTGAATTTGGTTATCGTTTGACGATCGATTGGATTTATGCATATTAGGCATTATTCGAGTTCGATATGTTCGGACCGTTGGATCGACTCCATTTTCAAATATGTCAATATAAGTACCTCTTGGATCGTGTAGGAATTATGGATCAATAATCGGAGTCCCGGATGCTCTGATTTAATAACTTAAAGTTTGCGTAAAAAGGTGACCGTCCGATCGTACGATCGAGAGTGATCCGACCGCATGATCTGGACCAAACTTGCTAAGCTTCTTTGAACCGTTTCGGATCGGAAATTGTAGGTCGTGGGCCCCGATTGCCCGATTGACCAAATTTGGGAAGTTTAACCGCTCGGTTGACTGAGCATCTTTCAAGTTATTCCACCATTCGAAACACGTTGGACCTTAGGAACTTCTCGTTCGTCGTTCACACACTTGGAATCCCAGGAAAAACTAGGAATTTATTTTAAAGTTCTCATTCGAAGTATTTTATTTTAATCTAGCCCTCTTATTTTTAAATAGGTACTCAAGCACCCCGTGCTCAACAGGCAGGATCCTCTCAGGGTCAAGTAGCTTGGGATTATTTGTGAATGGACTTTGTTTTTAAATAACATTCATTATTTTCAAGGATGGAAAAATATGCATATTGAGTCCTTTGATTTTGAGTTATTATATATTTTGAAGTTGAAATATAAGATGATTATGAAAGTGTTGGAATTATATTCGAATATTTGTGGATTGTGATTTATCTTGAATGGATATATGCTTTTTTTTTTTAAATAAAAAAATATTATCTATACTCGGACATGTGTTGGGTACATGGGATTGTTAGGAATGAGATTATGGAATGAGAGTGGGTTGTGGTTTATGTTAGTTTAGAGTGCTATTAGCACAACCCTATGTATCTCCCCGGTTTTGGAATGTATGGTTTTGGGATACTTGAATATGTCAGAACCCGGGCACCCTTGACGGGGTGTTTTGTAGACCCTTAGTGGGGTTAGTCTGAGCGCGTAGGACTTGTCACAGGCATACGAGTATTGAGGATTCTGTTGTACGTGCTGGTGAACCCAGTCCCCAAATTGGACGGCTCGTTCCCTAGCCACATGGTCAATTGAGGATTCTTCAAACAATCCCCCGGTTGGATTATTTTCCCGATACAAGTTTGGTAGTGGTCATACTTATATATATATATATATAAATACATGTGTACCTATACTTTCATTCTTATTTGTCGGTGAGGATCTTTCCTCGCTTGCCGTGCCAACGGGTGTGCGTTTCAAGAGAGTGGTTTGGGGAAAATGGGAAAGGTTTGGAATGGGATGGATATTAGTATATAATTACAAGATATGGATTTCACCATGGTTTTGATTTTGTTATATATATCTATATCGGTTATGAATGCACGTTTTATGCATCGTTTTCCAAACGGTGGGGTTATTATATGTTGTTTTCAATTATAACAAAACTTTATTTTTGTCTACTCACAATTTTCTGTTTTGCGCCCCCTAGGCAGTAGATAGACTTGAAATTGAGCGGCCAAGCCGAGACCCTACTCACAATTTTCTGTTCTGCATGCTGCTGGTTGGGTTTATAATTGTGTTTTAACAGGTTGAAAAATTTGGAAAATGTCCATTTTTCAGGGACAACTCTGCTGAAATTCCAGCAGAAAGACTCGTCCCTCTTTTCCTTATTTTGGAAAAGAGGCTATGAGGTTAGTAAGTGGGCCCGACATCAAACTGATGTCGGAAATATTACAGGATTCATCACTGATTCTGAGGAATTCGGGGCGGGTCCTGTCAAATGTTGCAAAGGCTTGTATTATTGAAAGAAATTTATGTGTATATATTTATATATATTTTATATATATTAGAAGTGCTCAGGCACTAAACGATTAGTAATAAGTTAATGAGGCGGACTACTGGTTTGGGCCCACTCAAGAATGTCATATTTTGATACGAATTGTTCATTTGTTAGGTCATCATTCAAATATCACCCTTGCAAAATATTAGAGAAATTAAACAATATTTAGGGTGTAGTTGGGAGTGCTTTTGAAAGTTCTAAAAGTGTTGCTAATTATGTTTGGCATAACAATTTTAAAGTTATCATGGGCCTCAAAAATACTTTCTGGAGAATCACCTATAGCATGTTCTTCAGCATAAGTGTTTTCTATAGAAGGAGTCCCAACGGGCCCTTTGAGCCTGTTTGGGATTGCTATCCATGTTTGGTAAATAATATTTTTAAAGTGGTGTTAGTATAAAAAGCAGTGTCAAAACTGTTTGGTAAATTTTAATGTAAAACTATTGTAATTGTGGACAATGAATAAATAGATATGATGTTTGGCTCTATTTCTCATCATATCATGGTTATAGGAATTTACTCTTATTACTACGATATGACCCAGCCTTTTCGGAAATGTTCTTAAATTCGGGATCAAGGGGTGACATGTGGGTGGTGAAAGTGAGTGGTGATGGTGGTTGTGGTGGTGGTGGTATTGGTGGTGGAGGTGGAGGTGATGGTTATGGTGGTAGACGACGTCATTTAAAAAAATTAATGATGGAATTATGGGAACTGAAAATATTCCTTAAAGGCTCTTCTCCCCTTCTTGTGAAAGCAACTTTCAAAAGCAACTAGAGGATGATGTCAAAAGAATTGCGCCAAGGAACTTGAATGAGAGAGCGCATCACTGTTGCCCCAGAAATGGTGTGCATGAGCGGCATCGTCATCTCCAAATATGTCAAAATGACTCTTGACAGCGAATATCTCGGCCCTCGCATCGATGAAGAACATAGAGAAATGCGATACTTGGTGTGAATTGCAGAATTCCTTGAACCATCGTGTCTTTGAACGCAAGTTGCGCCCGAAGCCATTGGGCCTAGGGCACGCCTGCCTAGTCATCACATGTCATTACCCCCCCTCCCACTACTCCCTCGGGATTGCAAGGGGTGGATGATGGCCTCCCGTACACTTCGTTGCGCTGTTGGCATAAATACAAAGTCCTCAACGACACACGCCACAATAATTGGTGGTTGTGAAACTTCGGTTGCCTGTCTTGTGCGGTCATTGTGCATTGAGGGCTCGAAAAAATGCTTGGCTCTGGCTTTGTTTTCAACGCAACCCCAGGTCAGGCAGTATCCGCTGAATTTAAGCATATCAATAAGCGGAGGAAAAAAAAACTTACAAGGATTCCCCTAGGAACGGCGAGCGAATCGAGAATAGCCAACTTGAGAATCTGGCGCCATGGTGTTCAAATTGTAGTTTGGAGAAGCATCGTTAGTGGTGAAAAAGACCTAAGTCCACTGGAAGGTGGCATCAGATAGGGTGAGAGACTCGTTGTGCCCGGACCATGTTGCACAACGAGGTGTTGTCAGTGAGTCAGATTGTTTGGGAATGCAGCCCCAATCGGGCTGTAAATTTTGTCCAAAGCTAAATACGGGTGAGAGACCGATATCAAACAAGTACCGTGAGAGAAAGATGAAAAAGACTTTGAAAAGAGAGTCAGAGAGTACTTGAAATTATCTGGAGGGAAACGGATGAGGGCTGGCGATATCCCCCTTTAAGATGCGGAAAGGTCACAAGTTGGTTCACTGATCGGCTCGGGGCGTTTGCCGATGCAGATTGCAGCTGCCAATGGTCGGGATGTTGATATGCTCGAGGAGACGCCGTCGATGTGATCATGGTAGCCAGCATGCTTCGTCTTGGCATGCCTCGGCATCTACGTGCTCTTGGCATTGGCCTGTGGGCTCCCCATTCGATCTATTTTGAAACATGGACCAAGGAGTCTGACATGTGTGCGAGTCAACGGGCGATTAAACTCGCAAGGCATAAGGAAGCTAACTGGCAGGATGCCCTTGAGGGTTGCACCGCCGACTGACCTTGATCTTCTAAGAAGGGTTCGAGTGAGAGCATGCATGTCGGTACCCGAAAGATGGTGAACTATGATCAAGCCGGGCGAAGCTAGAGAAAACTTTGGTGGAGGCTCGTAGCGATATTGTCGTGCAAATCGTTTGTCTAACTTGGGTATAGGGGCGAAAGATTAATCGAACAGTCTAGTAGATGGTTCCCTCCAAAGTTTCCCTCAGGATAGCTAGAGCCAATGATTAGAGGCATCGGGAGCGCAACGCCCTCGGCCTAATCTCAAACTTGAAATAGGTAGGACGGTGCAGTTGCTTTGTTGAGCTGCGCCATGGAATCGAGAGCTCCAAGTGGGACATTTATAGTTCTCTTCCAGATCATGCATTTTCAAAAGTTACTTAAAAATTTTAGTTCAGTTAGGTGTCAAATTAATAGAACTAATTGTGTGTAAATTTATCATTTGAACTTTATCTTTTGAGTTTATCATCAGCAGAAGCTTTTTATGTGTAAAAGAAAGGTGATGTTATCTTTTATACTGTATAGGTTGTATTATGGAACATGGTTCTCCCATTTTTGACTTAAATTTTTATTACTCGGTAATGCTCCTGCTTGATGCAGGTGATTCAAGTGGCACTACCATCGCAGAAGCTCCTCTTCCACAAACCATCTGGAGTTGCACCTAATCTCATCGAAGGAAGCTCTCTTTAGCAAATGGAGGTATGCTCTTGTGCTATAGTTTGGATGGACGTTTTTTGACATTTTGGTTTTCTAGAAGCAAGCAGTTTCTACAGACAAATATTAGTTCCATATGCGCATATGTTTTTCGTTGTAGTTTGGGGTTAAAATCTTTCGTTTCTTTTAAACAATTTTACTAGACGTATTTTTTTTGCTGTTATGTCTGATCTCTGATCATTTTATCAAAGATTAGACGATGGAATGATAGATGTAAAAGGCCAATGGAAGTCTGAGGAATATGAATTGAAAAAGTTCAAGTTTGCTTTGGTGAGTGTGTGTAGAGTCTGCCCCATATTCTAATTATTTACTTATTTCTGTTTACACAAATTTAATGAACATTTCACCAGATGGTTTTCTTTTTTTCCAGACATATCCACCTCAGATATGTATAAGATATGCTTGGGACAACCCTATACTTCAGTTATATGGTTTGGGGAAAATAAATATCTAAAATTTCCCAGATTCTGTTATGAGAAACCCTCTTAATTGGAGGCCTGTTATTTTGTAAAATTCCACAACCAGAACCCTTCGAGCCAACCAAACGGGTCTTACTGTGGAACTGATGGGTTTCAGTTATGCTCCTTTTTATTATTGGAATTTTGCAGGTATGTACTTAAAAGCTTAATGATCTGTTGCTGTGTTATATTTCAGTTTAGAGATAAATGCAGGGGTATTTTGATAATAAGGTGAAATATTAAGATATGAAGAATTAGATGGGTAACAAAATTGGAAGCTAGAGTTACTAGTTGAGACATTCAAATTAAACCAGGTGCAGCACTATAGCATGGGCAATGTTTTTGTATTCTTTGATCCGTTGGATTGAGCATTTGGGGTCAGTTGTGTGTTGTGTTAGTCCTATTTTATAACATGGTAATAATTTATCTAGAGTTTTTTTTTTTCTTCTTTTTTAAAATGGACGTTAACTAGAAAGAACTAATTTAAGAGAATATATCATTCTTGCAGCCTGCCTGAAGTTATCTATGTTCATGAGAAAAAAAAAATTATAAAATCGGAAGTCATCATAATGAGAGGTGAAAGTATAGTTCCCGAAATTGTTCTTAGCCTAGTGATATTTCCCGAAATTGTTCTTAGCCTAGTGATATTTCTTCTCCCAATATTAGAAAAAGGTCTTGGAATTCTTCACTCACTTTAAATTAATGCACATAAATAATGGCTTGGTGAAGGGGAATGCAGCACTCGGGAGGACCACAATCTGGAGTATTTGGTGTCTGAAGGTACGTCTCAAGATTCGTACTTTCATTTGGAATCAGTCTTGTCCGTTGCAAGTTGACACTACAGATTAGAGGCGTATGTACTGGTGGAGGCTTTGTGTATTTTGGGTTTTGAGGGAGGAGCAGATGGGTTTGAAAGTGATCGGAGGGTGGAGAGGGAAGAGAAAGAAGGCGAACAAGAGAGAAAGAGGGAGAGAGAATGAAGAGGGGAGAAGAGGCCCGGCCCACGAAGTGTGCGAGTTGGGCGACGAAATAAGGCCCCCAAAAAATAGGGCCTCCTGTAAAACATTTTAGCCCAAGAGTTATAGTAGCAAAAAAAGGCATTTTCTGAGTGTAACTCATACTTTTTGGACTTTATTCTAAAACTTTTTGTGTATTTTTCTTTACTTTTCATTTAGTGGGCCTCTTTTACATAAACTAACAAACTTAGCACCTAAGCTTGAAACTATCTATTTTAATTTTTGTTCAAACATAAAAGGCCTCAAGTTTTATATCTGCTCAGGGCGTCAAAAATCAATGGACCAACCTGAGAAGAAGTAGAGGTAGTGTGGGGGTTTGGGATTTTTTTTCTTTATAATTATTTAAAAAAATTGACTTTATATTAATTTTAAATTTTTTTTACTGTTTTTGATACATCATCACACACCATCAATTTAGCTGAAGATCACTTGCCACATCATCAATTTAACTGAAGAACAAATGGTCAAACTAGTGTAAATTGTTCGAATTTAATGGGTTACGGTGTAAATTTATTACATTAAAACCTTATGGCCCATGTTACTAATGAGTCTGAACCTAAAGGTTGTAAAATGAGGATTATGAGCCTCTGCATTTAGCTATAATGCATTTTGGTGCATTTCATAAAATCTGGTTTCACTCCATTAATCTAGTGGTTCATATTATATACCTTATAAGATTAATAAGTTTTGGGCCTTTCTTTTCCAAAATTCCGTTTAATTCCGTTCTCCACTTATGAACTAAGAAGTTCTTTTATTTACACAAAACTCATAGGATAAATTACTCAAATAGTCATCAAATTTGTACCCGATTTACATTTTGGTCCCTGAACTAAATTATTCTTTCAAATGGTCCACCAACTCTTTATTAATCGGCACTTTGGTCCTACCGTTACATTTTCTGTTAAATTTTGTCATGTGAGCAGCACATGCTACATTTGTTGGGGTAAATAAGACTTTTGACCTATGTATCACCCTTTTATCACCACTTTATCACCTATGTTTCACCATTTTATCACCACTTTATCACCTATTTGGAGAACATAGGACGGTTATGGACGGTTTTACCTTTACTTTTGATGGCAACATTAACATAATGTAACGATATGATCAATGGAGCAATTAATATAGAGTTGATGGACCATTTAAACGAATAATTTAATTGAGGGACCAAAATGCATATCGAGTATAAGTTTGAGGACCATTTGAGTAATTTACCCCAACTCATAAGTTTGCTTATGTTGAAACTGATCAATAAATTAGAAACCGAAGATGATGGAATCAGAAACAAAGAAAATAGTGTGCTCTTAAAGATTGAATCCAGTGAAACTTTGGGGGGGGGGGGGGGGGGGGGGGGGTGTATTCAATTTGGATTTATACAAACTTTAAAAGAGGTTTTACAAATCTGGGTGTATTCAATTCGGACTTATATGAACTTTTAAAAATCCAGGTGTATTCAATTTGGATTTATACAAACTTTAAAAGAGGTTTTACAAATCTGGGTGTATTCAATTCGGACTTATATGAACTTTTAAAAAGTCCATTCAAATATGGGTGTATTCAATTAGGATTATAAAAAAGTTGAATCAAATCTAGGTGTATTCAAAAGGTCATATATTTGGAAGGATTTCATTAAGTGATAAATTTTCGTAGGTTTTAAGGGGAGAGTCATAAATAACAAAGACCAAAATAAATCCAACCTCCCCCCCAAGTATTTCATCAGACGTTTTTCTTTTGCCCTAGCTTTTCTCTCTACGAAGACGAACAACTTCCTTCCTCCATCTGTGAAGGTATGCTCCCTATTATTTCTTTGATCAATACCTCATTGGGTTTTCTTTTTCCATGATTTTTTCTTCATCGTGTTTTTCTTGTTATTAGGTTTATGCTCATTACTGGGTTTATGCTTGTTACTACTTGTTTTTCTTCTGAAATATCTATATACGACTAGATAGAAAATTGAAATAATTGACAACCTTTCTATAATCGAACAAAAAAACTGAGACAAATATAGATGAACATTAAAAAAATGAAAATCCAAATATTTCAACTTTTAAATGCTATTTTGGAAGCCTAAACGACCTCAAAAGCTCAATATCCACCATATCTCACAGCATGGCTGTGTGTTTGACTCGTGGCATCGTTCCCTTTTTAGAAATGTATCATACACCCCAATCGGAGTTCAGACGCCAAATCTGTAAATTCCTACTGCGTCCTTTTTCCATTCAACATAAGATGTGTCATGTCTGAAAATACACAACAAGTAAATGGAAAAGGGAAGAGCAAACAAGATTACAATGCTTGGACTGTGGAAGAGAGTAGAATTTTTTTGCAACTCATGGTTGATGCTGCAAGCCGTGGATGGCGTGATGCTAATGGAATGCTAAGCAAGGAAACTATAGAAACCAAAATACTCCCCAAGATTAATAAAAAACTTAGGTGTCACAAAACTTATTCTCAATACTAGAGTCGGCTGAAGTACTTTAAAAGAGAATACCAAAAATATTCACAGCTTCTCCGTCACAGCTCTAGGTTAAGCATTGGAATGGACTTAAAGTGCCACAAGGTATTTTTAAATTTTCAAAATTTTCTTATAGTTTACATTAGCTCATACATTGGATACTAACATATGTGTAATCTATTATTAGGTAAATTTTTCTTAGTGGATTGTGGATTTCCAAATCGACGCCAATTTTTGGCTCCATTTTGAGGTGTTCGATATCTTTTCCAAGAGTTTGGTGGTCAAGGTCGTGCACCTGCAAATGAAGTTGAGTTGTTCAATCTTCGTCATTCGTCCTTGAGGAATGTCATTGAGAGGATATTTGGTATATTTAAGTCACGATTTACAATTTTCAAGTCCGCACCTCCATTCCCATATGCGACACAAACAGAGATAGTGTTAGCTTGTGTAGGACTACACAATTTTCTTCGAAAAGAGTGTAGATCTGACGAATTTCCTGTTGAATTGGAGGACGAATCTTCTTCATCTTCATCGTTACCGGTTAATGAAGGGGATCTTGAACTAGTTTTCCAAACACAAGAACAACAACGACAGAATGCTAATGAATGGAGAGTTGGTATAGCTTTGGATATATGGAGAGACGCTGGGCACAATGACAACAATGAGAATCAGGGATAATGAATGAACGTTAAATATTTTTCTTGAACTTTTCTTTCAAATTTGTAATACATTTGCCACTATATTTCTTATGAAAGCTTGATTGAAAAACAAATTTGATTGAAAAAATTCAAGTTTCTTTCTTTAAAATGAAATATACTGTCTACATAAGTTTGGAATAAAAGCCTATCAAGTTCTATGAAAGCTTAAGAAAGTTTTATTAAAAAATTATACCAAAGTCTTCTGAAAGTCTATCAAGTTCTATACGAATTATAAAGTTCCATCAAGTTTTATGAAAGCTGGCACTTAAACAAAATTTTTTTAAACGCTCTAAAATCCTAATTGAATACACCCCCCTTTGTTCTTTAGAGTTGGGTGTATAGGCCTATATGTGATAATTGCACTGACCTAGAGGCGGTGGTGCCGCCTCTTCCACCGCTAGCTTCCGTACATATCCAAAGAGCCATCGTTAAACTTGGGTGGAGGCTCACAGTCGCAATCGTTGAAGTTCACAAAGAAGCACAAATCCCAAATTTTATATATTCCGTAGTTGAACTACTAAGGCATACTCTTCATTGAAAATTCCACAAACCCATTCATCAGTTTATGCAATGTATGCATAAAATTTCACAAACCCAATCACTAAAACTAATACCTCCCTAACATATAGAACAAAACCCTATACATATGTAGATTCTATGAATAGGTACTGAGCCATAAGTCATTAGAGAGATAATACCCCAAAAAACGCATCTCAGATTTTGAAGCACCCGACCCAACCCAATGAGATCAAATGGGGTTGAAAATCTGAGAAAGTTGTGGCTTAGGTTCCGCGAATGATGACATTGATCAGGAGAATGAAACTATAATGGGTGACGACCTAGGCCTTCTTCATGGTCCATGTGCTCCACTCTTCCACGGGCTGAGCCACAAAGCTCTCCTCAGATTGAACATTTCTTCTCTAAGACCATCTCCAACCTTGGGTGGAAACCCAAATTTTCAGTTTTGAGTCCAAAATTCTTCTCCAACTCAAGTCTTTTCGGGGGTGGAAATTTGAGAAAAGTGAAATTTGGGGTGGAATTCCAGTCCGAGTTTTGCTTGAACTGGTAATTTGTGTGGAGCCCAAAGCTCTGTTTTTCAGCCCATGTGAAGAGGAAAAAGAAGTGGGCCCCGCGTGACAACAAAGCTGTCTGGCCAACATCCCTTTTGTGCGACAGATGGCAGCTTCAGGAGAGAGAGAGACGTTGGAATCCAACGGCTAAATTTCAAAAGCTGGGCAGTTTTTTTTTAAAAATTTTTTTATTGCAAAAGCTACTTGTTTTTATTTTTAAGTGAGATTCTATTATATTTTGGAATTTTAATTTTTTTAGGTTAAAATGTTCACAAAATTAAATCACGAATGTTGAAACAAAAATAATGTCAGGAAAAATTAACGACATAAAAAAATTATGGGTTAATCATTCTTAAACAATTTAATAAAGTTGTGGACTCAAATTATAAGTCTGCAAGGTTGGAGGAAAAAAAAAATTGAGTCCTGAAAATACATGAATAATTGTATTTTGGAGGGTGGAAATTTGAGTTTAGTGATGATTGGAGATTTCTAATTTTTCATTCATCAGAAGAAGATTTGAGAAGGAAAAGGAAAGAGAAGATGGATGTGGTGGTTGTTGAAAGCAGAAAAGGGTTAACGTTGTTAATTTTTAAATAAAAATACAAAATTTATTAATTTAATGTGGTATAATATGAACCATTAGATTATTGGAGTAGACCATATTTTATGAAATGTACCAAAATACACAATAACTAAATGTCGCGGCTTGGGATCCGTAAAATAAAGTCAATCCATTATTTTATTATTATGTGCCATATATTTGTTCTAACTTATCCAACTCCAAAAAGAAGTGAAAAAAAACCTCCAAATAGAAATTATATTTATTGTTTCTTTCAAATGGATCCCACATAATATAATAATACATTAAAATTACATACAATCGGAGCTATTGATCAATATGTGAAGTTATCTCTTTAGATGCTCAAGGGGTCCCTTTTACCTCGTGCAATGGCCACAAAGACAATTATGTTATTTATGAGAGATTAGACTGAACCTTAGCAAACCTAAATTGGTTAAGTCTCCACCATAATCATGAATTGACTAACCTGCCTATCATTCGGTCTGATCATGGCCCAATTTGCATCTCTTGCCCTATTAGCTCCAACTCTACACCTAGAGCTTTTAACTTTGAGGCCATGTGGCTATCTTACCATGATTCCCTCGAATTGAACAAGGCTTGGGATGAAACTATTGACGCAACTCTGCCCAGAAAATTAGTACTTGTTGTAGAACCATTCAACATCTTTTGAAAGGTTGGAACATAGAGGTCTTTGGTAACCTCTTCCATAAACTTAAGATTGTTCAAGATGAGTTGTAAACAATTCAAGAACTGTAACATCCCGATCCAATTTAAGGGTTTATTTAATTATTTAATTATGAAATTACATTTTTGCCCTTGGGAGTAAGATAGTTTAGTCCCTTTTTGTTCAGGCTGGAATTTGGGAAAGTGAGTGGCACCATTATGTAGAGCTCGCCGATACGAGTCCGTCGACTGGCGGCACGCTTAATACCGAATTGTAACAAATGAGAAAAGGTCTGAAAACGGAAAGGACATATCGGAAATTACTGAAATTGTCCAAAAAGCTTAAATACCCAGCTCTCTCTCTTCTCTCTCTCTCTCTCTCACGCACGGTCCGACCTCTCTCTCTCTCTTCCTCCTTCGATATAGTCACTGTGCAAACAGTGACTGGTTCGACTTCCTGACGAGGAATCGATGTAGTCCGGCCACCGTTGGCGACAGGACCGGTACGAAAATGACTGGCCAGGGCAGGCGTTCATTTGGGTAACTTTCCAGCCACGACAACCACTCACGGAGGCGCTGGGAGCTTCTAAAGCTCTAGTTGTTTAGACATTTTCCTCTGCCATTTCCGGCCACTCCGGTGGCCAAATCCACCTATCCAGATATGATTCTTCATCTACTCAACGTGCTCTAGCTGATGGTATGGTTGGTTAGGATCAATTTGGAGTGTTTAGAGTTTGATCTAACACCTAGGTTTTTCTCAGATATTGAGGTGCTTTTTCGGCTAGCTCCGACCACTTTTTGGCCGGGGTCCAAGGCCAAAACACGTTCTCCTAGGTGTGGTGGTTCTAATGTATATGTATTGGCCTGCGATTTGGAGTTTTTCCGATCGCCGAAATTTACTTAAGCCACCCACCATTGCCAGTGGCTGGTGGTGGCGCATGAGCCACTTGATGGTGGTTCATTGAGTTCCAAAATACTCCCCATGTTGTCCCAAGCACGACGGTATGCTCAGATTAGAAATTGGATACCATCTGACTAGCGAACGAATATTATGCCTATGAGGCGATATCTGTGTTCGATGGGTTCGAACCGTCGGATTGGTCCCGTTTTCAAATAAATGGTTCCCAGTACCTCTAGGATAGTGTAGGAACTTGTGGATCGAGAATCGAAATCTCGGGTACTCCAGATAAATGAGTTTAGGGTTATGTAAAATGGTTACCGTCCAATCCTGCGATCGAGAGCGATCCGATAGCTCAATCGAGACCAAACACTCAGAACTTGTTATATATACATTGTGAGACTTATAGGAACTTACGGATCAGTAATTGGAGGTCGTGGGCCCCGTGGGCCTAATTAACCAAGTTCTGCGATCAAGGTCAAACTGACTGTCGGATCGTGATGAAACTCCTAGGATGAGTTTAACTTCCTAATAAGGGTCAATAGGAATTGTTGGATAGCAAACTGGAGGTCATGGACCCTGCATGCCTAGTTGACTTGGATAGTGGGCTATGTCGGCTTAGTTGAGGTCGTTTAGTATGTTGTAATTGTGAGGGTACGTGGTTTAAAAAGTAAAATAAAATAAGCATTGTATTTCCAAACATTGAATTGCATGCATAAATGAATTTGAATGAGAATGTGGTCTATTTTTTATTTATTAGATTATGGAAAGTATGGTCTAAGCGGATTATGGGATTAGTGAGACTGTATGCATATTTGATGTTGGTTTTAAGAGTATCGTATGATCTTACTGGTATTGATTGCTGAAGATAAGGCATATGTATTTTAGTATGAATTTGGAAATTAATTTTTTTGGTTAAGGAGGTTATGAAAAGGTGTTATCAGATTGGTTTCGGTTTTTCTAGTGTGACATGAGGATTTCAGAGAATATATAGTCATTATTATTATGGTTTGTTACTATTGTTTTTATTACTATTATTGTCATTATCATTATTATGTATAAAGGTTTGCATGTTGAGTGGGAAGTGGGGCTATATATAATGTTGGAATATGGGTTTGTGAATTGCACCATCATATGTACCTTCCTTGGTTCGATATGGATGATAACCACATGTGCGTTAAGGGATTTTCCGACGTGTGAGATGTTGATGACCTGGTCACCCTTGGCGGGGTGTGTTGTAGGCCTTGACCGGCATTCTGCTCGAATAAGACTTGTTTCAGCTATATATGTATTGAGGATTCTACCGTGTGTGTCTGAGGAGCAATAGTCCCCCGGTTGGACTGCTCATTCCTTAGGCACATGAGTATTGAGGATTTTGCAATGTGGTCCACTAAAACAATCCTTGTGTTAGATTGTTTTCCCCTGGTACATGAGGTGCACTATGATATATACCTCCCCTGTTAATGATACTTGATATATTAGACATGCGGTAACTATTTGGAGGTATGTCGGGATACCGGGCACCCTTGACCGGGTGTACCGAAGGCCTTGACCGACAATCTGCGCTCATTGAAGGAATATTCAGCCGCACATGTATTGAGGAATCTACCTTGCGTGTCTGAGGAACAATAGTCCCTTGGTTGGACTGCTCATTCCCTAGCCACATGAGTATTGAGGATTCTGCCATGTGGTCCAGTTAAAACGATCCCTGTGTTAGATTGTTTTCCCTTGGTACATGATGATGGTGTAGGATGTGTAATATAGATATATACATATATAGATAATGGGTACAAGATTAGGAAAAGGAAAGGGTGAGTGTTATATGTGATATAAATTGGGTTTTGAGGATAGTGCGAATTGATGCTTGTTTTGATATTGAATGACGTTACTGTCTATGCGAGCCTGGAATTCAAATTTGGTTGTGGAAAAAGGGATGTTTGGATATTGGTATTGGATTATTTAGATATCGAATTATTATTATAAATGTCTTACGTGTTCATCTGAGTTTATTATATTTATTAAGTTCCAGTCGCACGGGCGTCTCTGGTGATTATTATTATTCCGTCGTGCGTGTCTGGGGATTTAGTTCCAGTCGCATGGGCGTTGAGGATTCCGTCGTGCATGTCCTGGGATTTAGTTCCAGCTGCACGAGCATTGAGGATTCCGTTGTGCGTGTCTAGGAAATGTGTATGTATAAAGATAAAGGTATAATGGGAACAACGGTGGGAGAAAGTCAGTATGAGTTTTATATTGTTATTTACGGTGGGATTTTCTTGAGTTTGTGCATTGAGACTACTTTACATAGGCATTAATATCTTTAAATATGGTTCGATTTGAAACTTGGTTTAGACTGATTTATTGGATTGTATGCTAATAATTTCATTACTAAAAGAACTATGTGTGACATGATCCCCTAGTAAGGGTACGTAAGAACTTAGGTTAACCTAGGTGCAGCCACGGAATAAACTGTGTGAGTTGTGCTTGAATCGCATCAAAATATATCATTGAATTTGTTAATGGTTACGGATTCTTAAACTCGAAGTGGTTTGAGAATAAGGTTTAGAATTCTTTTTGTTTTGGTGGGCCCGAATCTCGATTGAGGTTTGAATTATATATGTATAACGAAGCCTGAGCCACTTTAGAATTTCTTTTGACGGTGGTTGGAGTGTAGACCTTGCATGCAAGAAGTTGGTGAATTTGTTATGGATGTATGCAGGTACGTATATTAAAGGGTGACATTTTAAGGCCAGAGGATTTCTTGTGCGTGCTAAAATTTGGGAAGATTGAATGTGTTGTTATATAGTAAATTTGGAAAATGTTCAGTTTTTAGGGGAGACTCTGCCGAAATTTCGTTAGATGTCTTGCCTCTTTTTTCTTATTTGTGCAGGGTGGAGGGTTAAATTAGTTAGTGGGCTCGGCGTCGTTTGGATGTCGGAAGGGAAGTAGGGATTTGACACAGATTCCAGGGGGGGATTTGGGTATCTCTTGAATAGAGATCTTTCCCTTAATAAAGAACTTAAGCTTCCTTAATAAAGAACTTAAGCTTCTTCTTGAACAAGAAGAGACTTTTTATGCTCAAAAGGCAAGGGCTAACTAGTTGTAGTTAGGTGATAAGAATACTAAGTATTTCCACACTCAGGCTCTTATTAGCAGAAAAAGACTAAATTAAATAAACTACAACAATAAATTACAAGACGACACTAAATAAATGACGAAAGCCATAAACATTGTCGTCTTATTTTATTAGACGACGATTTGTCCTTAAAATTGTAAGTATTGATGTGCACAGTTGGACCTCAAACCCATGACCTAAATGTAACCCAAAGCACAACAAACCAACACAAACAAACGTCACATTGTGTAAAAGTCATGTGCGCTCAATATATATACTTTTAAAGGGTTATTGACGAAAATAGTCCCACAATTTTTGGTCCAGCCTCAATTTGGTCCATGAACTAAAATTTTCATTTCAATAGTCCTCCAACTCTCCATTTAGAATCAAATTGATCCCACCGTCAAAGTCTGTCAATTTTGTTGTTATATTGAGGGGTAAAACCGTCCATATAAACTAAAACATTAATAAAGTTTTTTTTTCTGTTAAAAAGTAATTAAAAATTAAAGTAAAATATTGCAAAAATTATTACAAATTAACAAAACGAATTTGTTAACAGATATATCCTCCCTTCTTAATGGCCTTTGATCAAAACTACGGATGCGTTGATCAGGTAAAATGCGATTGAAATGGTCTTTCTCTCTTTCCCACTTCAAATCGCGCAACTCTTCAATGTCGTCAATGTCATTCAGCGATGAAGCGTTGATATCTAGAATCTACTTGGACTTAACTCCAAGTGGCCAACGCTTGCTCCTAACAGCACTGCATGTACACTCCTCACATACCCATTCCTTCAAATTCATGGCTTGGCGACCGTGCATTTCGGTGCATGTGAGGTGAAAGCCGTACTCGCAGCCGTTGGCCGTGAATCTCAAGCTTACCGCAAAAAGGGCAAGCAGAGCCAAGAGCCGAGCCGGGAACATCGAAATAGAGAAACCGATTTTGCTTGGATCCGACGGCTGAGATTTGACACGAAACAAGGACCGGTTTTGGTTTTGGTTTTTGGCTTTGGGTTTCTCGCGAGGGACAAAGAGAAAATGAAGACAAAAATGAGACCGAAAGAGGAAAGGTGGTGGTGGGGTCTTGAGAATTTTTTGGTAGGAGAGAATTTCGTGATGGGAAAGAGAGAGGGAGACAGAGATAGTGGTGGTGGTGGGTGGTGGGAGGACCATTTTACCCTTCAATTGAACGGCCATATTAACAGACTTTAACGGTGGGACCAACTTGATACTAAATAGAGAGTTGGATGACTATTGATACTAAATAGAGACTTTAACGATGGACCAAAACGATACTGGAGCAACAGTTGGGGGACCATTTTGGTCGAAAACCCTACTTTTAAAATTTTAATATAAATAATACATAAGTAAAAAAAAAATTAAAATTAGGGGCCCTGTGTGGTGGCAATAGTTCCACACCCTCAGCGCCACCCTTGATTTGGAGATGTCATGTGAGAGGAGATGGAGGAGCTTGCGAGGGTATAGACTTTAATGTTGTTACCATTAGCTTGGGAGAAAACAAATACGAAAGCACAAAATATTATTTAAGTTGACGTGGCTTCCTCTAAATAGTTAGATTCTTTTGAAAATGCATACTCTTCAGATGCAGAGCCTCGGGATCCATAATTTTAATTCAATGCTTTATCCTCCAATAGCTATACTTTAAAATTAATTTTTTGCTTGTCTAGGAACGAATGTAAATTTAATAATTTCTTAATTGGTGTTGTAGGTAAACTTTTCCTATAGGCAAAATCTGGAAAGTAGTTCAATTGTGAACAAGAGCAATCAGTGTAAGTTGCATACGACTTAAGCCGGGCGGAGTTCTCAAAAAGAGAGGTACAGTTTTCTTGGGATGGTTGTTTCTGATGGTGCTTGCATTAAAGGGAATATTGTGGGAATGGTGTTGTGTAGAGATTTCTAAAAACTCTACAGCCAAATTTTGAGAGTATAAATCACCAAGCATGCCATATCTAATATGAAATCAAAGTAAGAGCGGAAGCATTAAATAAACTATGGATTCATGCAAGTCTCATTTAGTCCCAATCTTTATAAGTCTATGAAGGTGTGCACCAAAGACTCTCTAAATCCTATTTGAGAGAAAGATAAGATGTTCATACCCTTGGAGCGAATCTTGAAACTAAGAATGGTGTTCAAGTAGAGGGAGTGGTCCCTTTGTTGTTGGCTCTCCCTTTGATGTTGATTCTCCACCTTGTAGCTCTCCAAATTGGTACAAAGATATGCACTCCAGAAAGCTCTTCACCAAAGATTGAATGGGATGAGAGAATGAGTAGACAACAAGTGAAGAGTGGTACTAGCACCCTCACTTGATGTGACCGGTTCAAGGGGTTAGGGAGAGAGAGCTTGATGTTTTCTCTCTTCTAATTTTACCAACTTGAAATCCCCTTTAGTGTGATAGGATACCATAGCTACACACTTATAGGATAAAAACTGTCATAAGAGTGACAAAAATACTCTCATGCCCTAGTGTAGCCGCATCCCCCCTTGTGTGTCATCTTTTGTGCTATCTTGGTCCAATACATTAATCCTATAATGTGTTATATATGTGCCTAAGTCCATATGGTCAAATCCCTTTTGAATTTCCAAGTCATATGGGACTTTTAATTAAAGTTTCATAACTTTAATTGAATAATTAAATTAAAGTAAATTTAGGTTTTACCCATAAAAAAAATTTCACTTTTGGAAAAAGCCAAAGCTTTTTCAAAAAAGACAGAAAAACCTCTCAACTTTCAAACCAAAGACATGCAAATGTAAAGGATTCCTTAGGAAATCAAAAAATAAATAAGGGCAATCTTGTCCATTTTGGCTTCTTTTAAAAAATTTCTCTCTCCTTTGGGCTTTTCCAAAGTCTCCCTTAAATTAATCTAATCAATTTAATTACTTTAGTGACTTAACTAATTTAATCACTCACTTGTCTAATGAGTGTTTGTCCTGGTCATCCTTAGTTGACCGTGTCAAGTGTCGGGTCAATCTTTTGACCTTTAAACTTTGATTTTTGACCTCAACCTTTGACTTTCACATTGACTTTGACCAATTCACAAAATCATTCATTCTCTTCTTAATTTCCCAATCAATTCCTTTTCGGTGTGCGATCTTATAGGTTCTAATTAGTGAGGTAGTGGGTATGAATGATTCACTCTGAATCAAGTGTGAATTGTATCCCTCCATACAATTCTCCCTATTGGTGAAGGCTAATTATAATTAGTCCTTACAGGGCTTCCACAAGCCATGAGTGACACCTATCAGTATGTCATGGCTACCCAAGCTAAAAAGAATTCATTTAGAGAACCTAGTCAGTTTGTGATTACAATACAATTCGATCCTTCTCTAGTTCAATACTCTATGTCATATTCTCGGGATATGGTAAACTTATGTCAAAATCCCTAATATGACATCTCTAGATTATATGATTCAATTTGATGAAATTGCAAGCGTTCTTGTTTCAATTTCCATCCGATACTTTGGCCAAAGATTCATGAATCATATCTTTAGAGTATTCTCTCTTCTTACCAAGAGCAGAGATTCCTTGTTGTACATTCACTTGTCTTTGCATAGACACTGAGAATCCTGAGGAACACCTTTAAGTCACATTATTTTGATACGACCGTATAGTGCTCTCAATGAGAAACAACATATACACAAGACAACTATGATGTCTCAGGTCTAAGAATTAATTTGCATTATCACAACTTAGAATTCTTTGTTTGACACTTGTGAGTAAGACTTCCATATAAGAATTCTAGAGTTGATCGCGTTCAGTGGACTCCATCTTCTATAGAGCACCTACACATCTGTCTCAGTGTCTCTACATGAATGACTCAAGACTAGTCATCCTCTCAATTGAGCAGACATAGTGTGTACCAGTCTTTGCTAGTCACCATTGTCCAGTTGGTGATCCTATGACCAGGAACATTTTAGGATACAATATTCATATGTATGGAAAGGTCTCGTGCATCTAACTTCTTTAGACAACTTTTCATTTATATCTTAATCCAGGGACTTGTTACTTTGTGTACGTTATGTATCTAAAGCAACGTTCTTGCCTCTTTGATTATTATATATTATTTCCTTAGAATTATTCTTTTTTTATATTGGCTTCTAGGGCAAATATCTAACATGCATAGCGATTCTTGTCTTGTCGCATAGATTCTCTCTTTATGAGTGTAACACCCGAAAAAAATTCAAGGTGGATTTTCATATTTCAGTGAAAAATAATATTATTGTGAAGAATTACTATGGGTATTTTAACAAGTGATTTTGGATTGAAACTATTGGATAAATTCAAGTGTGTTTAATTTCAAGTTGGACAAAAATGCTCTTACGTAACATTTTGTGAATTTTTCAAAAGGCATTTAAGAAATTGAAGTGAGACTAGTATGATTCTTAGGTAGGATGATAGTAGTCAACCCAACGAACACGTAGGAAATCGTTTCTAAATTTTGGGCCAAAATGACCAAAATACCCCTATGTGTAAAAATTTCCAAAATACCCTTGTAGGCAAAAAACTAAAAAACTAAAAAAGGTATCTAAAACGAGGAGGGCATCAGCCCACTCTCCTCCTATTCTTTCCCCTTGCGTCAAGCTTTCAAATCCACCATTATGAAAGGATGAGTCACCTAGCCTAAGGGATCTTCCCCAATGATGAATCTAATTTCTTTGAAGAAGAAGAAGAAGAAGAAGAAGAAGCAAATGTGAGAGGTAGAAAAGAAAATGGTGGAGGTATTAAAACAATTGGAAGGATGAAAGGTGGGACTCTTGTTCTAAGTTCATTTTCAATTTTTGAGTTTTTGTATAATTAATTGTTTGAGTAGATTTATAGTTGTAACTTAGTTGGAGAATGAACCTTTTGAGGCATAAGAAAATCAAAAGAACAATTTTGAAATCAAGATTTTATGATTTTGGGTTTGGGTGTTCCAACTTTAGATCCAAATCTTGTTTTTGGGAAGCTTAGGCCAAGGATATGATGTTAAGGATGATATTTGAGGTTTGTTGAAAGAGACTTTAGAGAAAATTATGAAACTTTGTATTGTTCTGGAAATTTCAGTTCATGGGCCATAGTTTGGCTCTCATGTTCCTTTGATCTGTGAAGTATTTTTGAAAGGGTTTGATGTTTTGGAAATTAAGAATAGGGTCAAAACACTTTGGATTTCACTGATTTTGGTTAAGTTTTGGGGGATCAAATATTGGTGTGTGAAGTTAGGTTTTTTGGGTCTGTCTTTGGGTTTGAATTTTTCACTAACCGTAGCTCCGTTTTCACATATCTTTATATGTATAGAAAGCTAAGGTTACAAGTGGAAAACAAGGAAACAAAATGGTCTTTTGGGGAAGACGATCAATAGTACCATGCAATCACCATATGTGTGTTCATCGCTTGTGGTGTGTTGTTGGTGTCGTTCGTCATCCTCCACAACTTGGTTTTTCGTTTTAAGTCCATTAACGTTAGTTTCAGGACCATCTGAGACTCGTAAATTTTTGACCAAAAATTATGTTAAGCAAAAGCACTAATTATTATTTGTTCCTATTGTTCGATTTAGGCTCGAGTTGAGACAAAAGGATTGGAAGGTGTTCACCCATTTTAGATTTGTTCCTGTGATGGTAGAGTAAAGTTCCCCATTGGCTTGAAGACCATTGGTGGTTAACAAGTCAACTTTCTTTTGTGTATGAGCGTGTCACTGCTAGCAATGAAAATCCAAGCAGACTTCTTAAAAATAGATAACTCCCAAGTAAGTTCTTTTCTTGCCTCAGACTGGTGAGGACTTCACAATTTTTCACAGTATAAAAACTAGTAGTTCTGGCCAGAATAAATGATAAGAAAGTGAACTGTTTTAGGCAGAACTGCCTTTTACAAAGGTCAAAAAGGGAAAGACCAACTCTAAAAAAGACAAAAGAGCGTCGGACTTCAATTTCTGCATGGATAGGTACTTTTGATCCTGACTGGACTAGGCATGTTTGTGCTGGATTGGATTATCAATGCCTTCAACTATCAAGTTTCAGCTGTAAATCGATGCCAATGTTTGAGTTTGGCAGAGCTTTAATCTATTTCAAGCCTTGGAAGGCTTTTTGAACAGGCAGAATTGGAGCCTCTTCAGTTTAAAAGGGGCAGAAGTGGATGGATTTGATGATTACTGAGCTGGAACTACACTGTAGTACATGTTCTACTTGATCAGGGCTTTCCATAAATTTGTTAAGGTTTTCATATTTGTGAAAACCTGGACTCTGCTTGATTTGGCTTAAACTGAACCAAATTTGTAACAAGAGAAATCTCGCTTTATATAACTGTTTCTCTGGACTGGACTGAAATAAGAGATTTTGAAGTATAGCTGACTTGTTTCTTGCGGCTCAATGAGCTTTGCTTGCTTCAGTGTTTGAAGGCTTCTGAGATCAAGTGATCATTTTGAGTTTGTCAATTGTGACTTTGAGTGTTTTTGTTTTGATTGATTTTTTTGGATGTCCCGTGATCTGTTCACCTCCTCTCATATTTATAGAAAATGTTGGATTGGGGCTTCTAATCTTTTAATAATGGGCGGCAGATTTTCTACAAGAAAGATCTTTTATTTTAAATGCTAAGAGAAGGGGAATTTTATCTATTCTGGCAGAAAACTATCAATAGTCAGTTCTTATGGTGATTACTTCCCTGCTTTTCCTGAAGGAAAACCTAATCCCTTTTTAATCTTTTAACTGTCCTTAGTAAAAATGCAGTCTGCCATGGTGGTTAGTTTGATTTTCCTGATGAACAACTCTCTGCTCCCTACTTATCTTTTTTAGAAAATGTAGTCTACTTATCCCTTGGAAATGACTCCTGCATAATTTTTCTGAATATAGAAAAGGATTTTGATCTTTTTAGTTGGAAAGATTCAGAGAAGTCTTCCTTTTGTACTTGCCTTCATTAACTCTTTGTCATCTCGCTTGTGACAGTTAAGTTTTTTTGACTTTTTTCAAAGTTTAGGACTTCACATGGGGCTTCCTAAAAAGATCTGCTGTTTTTGTTTTTTGGGATAGAGACCAAGTGGTGAGATCTTCTCAGAAGCTGGGCTTTTTATCCAACAACTGTGTGTTTCAGTTCTTTAATTACAAATGATAGGACTTTATTCTTTTCAGAACATGGCTACATTTGTAATTTTGTTCAAAAACGGGTCTGCGTTTTTTTCTCTTCTGATTCTTGTAGGTGAAAGGCCCAAATGCTTGATCCAAGGGCCTCTTGAAAATGGGCTAGTTGTGCACAGAATTGGTCCAATTTTTGAGGTAAATTCTGGTGGCTAGAAATAATGGCATGGGCTTCCCCAATTCTTGGGCTATTTTTCTTCTTTTAAACATCAACCCCAACCTGTGCTCATGCTTTGTGGGCTTTTTTAAATAGGTTGGGCTTCGCAAAATTTCAGGCCCAAACAATGCCCCTTAAGTATGAATCGTTTTTAAGCGTTTCGGACTTAATGATTTGGCCATTTATGATGCTCGCCATTTCCTTCCGTTGCAACTAGCCCACATCTGCCACGTCTACCTACTTTACTTTAGACTTCATAGGAGAATGGTCAGTTACTAGCTAGTTAATGTCAGATGATGCCTTGCCTTCTTGTTCCCATGACCTCGAGCCTTTTCAAGAAATTCAAAAACACCCTGTTACTATTCATTTGAAACATAATTAGTTTCAAACCTTGATTTCTCCCAACATTTTCAGAATCCTTTGTTCCTTCCTGCAACCAGACTTCGGTTTCCCCCCTTTTGCTCGTATTTTGAAAATGTCATCTCCAAAAACCCATGCCAAGGGTTCTCCCTCTCTTCCTCCTGCTTATATCTCTGGGGCTAGTGTCGATAATCATGCAATAGAGGTCCGAAGCAAGCTCCATCCATTTGTCCAGAAGAATCTGGATGAAAATGTCCTCCATTTGTTTGAAAACACCTTAGTTCTGGGTCCTCACTGGTTCGGGCATCTTCCTGAGGAAATGGCACTTCTGTTTAAAGATGACGCTGAAGCTCTTCTGTGTTTTCAAAGCTCTTCTACCCTGGCTTCTCATACCTGGGTTAGTAAGAATTTGAGTCGCTCTTTTCCCTCGAGTGAAGTGAGGAACAGTCCAGTGAAGTGGGCAGATAGGATTGACAAGCTCCTTCTAAGGTATGGAACTCACTAGAAGAGGGTTGAAATCTATGATGCCATCCTTCTGTCCAAGCAGTCAATAAACAGAGACGAGAACCTTCTGGCTGCTGCTCTGTGCTTCTGGAATTCTGCCAGCAATACTTTCGACTTCTGCCTGGGCCCAATGATTCCAACTTTGCTGGATATGGCTCAAATTTTCCGGTTCAGACCCCATGGAAGGCCTGTGGATGCAGTTGATGATTACCATAGGAGGGAGAACCAATAAAAATTGGCCAAGGCCTTCACTATCTCTCTAGCCATAATCAACCTGAATTTCTCATTCTCCAATTTCTTGAAGAAATTCAGCACAGAGAAGGACAAGGATCAACAACATATGTTGTTTCTTTTGTACTTGCTGAACAGATTCGTTTTCCCAAACCGTTCCTCAGCAGTTGTGCTCCAATACAGGCACTTGGCAGAAGCACTGGACAACCACACCGACGTAAGGTTCGGACCTATAGTTCTGGCTTATTTGTATAAGAATCTTCATACTGCCACCCCAGAGAATCCCTTGAACCTATCTTCTCCTGGCGCGTTTTGGATGATTCAGATTTGGCTGCAAGTCTATTTCCCAGAATTGAGGTTTTCGGACATAGTTTTGCCAGAAGACCAAGTTCTGGCTCTTCCTCTGATGTCAGCAAAAGTGCCCAAGCGTTCCATCGAAGAGTATCTGATGTTCTTCAAGCAATGTACTAAAAGGTCTGCCTCTCAGTGGCAAGTGGTGATCAAAAGGACTTATCCTTGGTGCCAGCCTGGATTCAGACTTTTTGAGAAGAAACCATAAGAAGAAATGGCCAGAACAGACTTCAGGAAGAAGTTTCTGAGTGTGACACTACCCCGGGACTTGCCTTTTGGAGGTGGAAGGCCTCCCAACTATCACTTGGGGCAGAAGTGTATCACCCCAACTTCTGTGCCAAGCAGCTTGGTTGCCCTCAGCTCATTCCACTTAAGTCATATAGAAGCTGCAATCGGGCCACTTCCTAGGGAGACTCAGATGATCTGGAAGTGCATAAGGACTGTAGGTGCTCTGTGAACAAGATCAACAACAGCGTGGATGCTCTATATCCACCTTGGGAGCCAAATTCATGCAGTTCTGCCGAGTTTGATGCTTGGTGGAAAGCCAGATTCCATAGTCTGCCTGCTTCTAGTTCTGCCACCAAAGTGCTTTTTGATGGCTGGGACTCTTAGACAGTCTATGCAGGGGCAGAAGCTAAACAATTCATGGTGCAGATGATCAAGGACATTAATGCCCAAGTGATAGAAGGTAAACTCTCAATTCTGCCTTTGTGATTACCACATTTTGCCCTAGTGCTGATGTTTAATATTTGTTTCTATCAGATCCCTCTACGACAAGAAACCTTGGAGGACAAGCTATTCAGGCTGGAGAAGTGATCGGTAAGCTTCTGAATTCTGTCTTTCTGTCTTTCTCTGCTGGATTGCTTTCTAAACCTTTCTTTTCTGTGCAGTTACTTTTGTCATAGTTGCTGGGGACCTAGAGCTCCTTTTTGGTGATGAGGAGGATAATTATGAGACTCTGGCAGAACCAAGTGTCGAGGCAACTCCTTCTGCCAGAAAGAACAAAAGCAAGGAAACCACTCAAGCTCAAGACAGTGGTGTCCAGCCGGATCTCCTAGGTAAAATTTTGGCATCTTGATTCCATCAATCCCTTTTGGTCAATTCTATACTCACTTCTAATTTCCTTCCTTGTGCAGTTGAAAGCTCTCCCCCTCCTTCCAAGGCAAAGAGACTGAGAAAAAGGGCTGTTAGTGAATCTGATGGGGCAGAAGAGCCTGCAGCAGTTCCCACTGAAACCACAGAGACTGATGAAGAGCTACGAGAGGCTTTTGAAGCTGTAGAACAAGAGAAGGAGGTCTCCAAAGTGGACAAAGAAAAAGCAAAAGAAGGAGAAGAAGAAGAGGTGAGTTCATAGTAAAGGATTCCCTTCCTTGGCATAGTTTTGACTTTTGTATTGCATTCCTCCTGATTCGAGCTTTTATCTTTTTGCAGGAGGAAATTCATGTTGAGGTAATAGCAGAAAGTACTGAGCTGGCTAAAAAACAGCAAGAGGCTCAGAGGACGGAACCCACCAGTTCAGAGCTGCTGTTGTTCCAGTACCTGAGCACCTACAGCAAGAGGCTCAGAAAGTACTGAGCTGCTGTTCCAGTACCTGAGGTAGCTTCCATTCTTGCTTAATTCTGTCTGGTCTCTACAATCTTGTCTATCGCTATCTTTCTAATTTTGAGGTTCCTGTCTTTTTAGGTGGAGAAGGACGGAGCTGCTGGGATTTTGGCTGTAGAAACTAGCCCTTTCAAACCTCCCATTGTGGCGGTAAGTATCACTGTGCCTTAGCCTTTCTTAACTTCCAATTCTGCTTGAAACTAACTGAGATACTTCTCTGCAGATGCCTATCCATTCTGTTCCAATGTCATCCACTACAGCCTCCTTTGCTGATTCAGAATTGGCAGAGTTCGAAGCTATGGATTTGGATGCTCAGCTGGACAAGCTTGAGAAGTTGGGAACTACTCCAAACAAAGCTAAGTCCAGATCAATGGATGAGGCAGTGGATAGAGTGAAAATCTGGTAGTCAAACGAGCTGGTCTTGGATTATGGCAACAAAGCTGTTGACCAATTGATGAAGGACCTGGACCTGCTGCACAGGGAGAACATGGCTCCCAGGCCTATACTTGAGATCAGCCCAGGTTTGGCAAGAGATGTGCTCAATCTTCAGAATCGCTATGAGGATCTCACACCTCCTTCAATGCCTCCGAGTTCTGCAAAGCTACTCATGAAGCCAACTTGGCTGATTACCAAAAACAAAAGGCAGAACTGGACATAATGGTCGCAGATTACAAGGAGACCAAGAATGCTGCTGATAAGCTGGAGAAACAAGTTGAAGAACTTCAAAAGCAGCTGGCTAGACTGAGGGAGACGCAGAATAAGCTTGGGGCTGGACTAGGCACTAAGAATAAGGCCACTTTTCTTGTGCCGAACATGGTCTCAGCTTCTAGGCCAGCATTGGAGATTGCAGATGCTTCTATTCATCAGAGAGTGCTTCTTCAGAAAGAGATCTCCACCAAAAAGATTGGATTGCAAAAGACTCTTAGAAAGCTAGGATTTTGAATATCCCAAAATATGTAATAAACAGTTAGTCATAACAAATGACTATATTTAAATAAAAATCCTATTTATTTTGTGGAACTTTGCATTTTTCATTTTCTTTTAATTTAGACGACACAAAAAGGTAAAAAATGAGATACGAGCTAAAAGTAAAACTTTTGTGCAAATTTGAATGGAAAATCAAACAACAGTTCCATCCTTTTCCCCCTCAATTCCAGGATCTGTTTGTACTGCCTGGGAATCCCACATAGTTGGATAGAACTTTTTTAACCATTTGCCATTGATTGGCGCAGCATGGATGTCTCCATCTCGATCCTGTAATCAGTATGCCCCCAATCCAAGGACTTGATTAATTATGAAAGGACCTTCCCATGTAGGTGACCACTTTACATAACCAACTACATGTGTCCCAAGGGGCAGAACTGCTTTTCATACTATTTCTCCTACTTCAAAACTCTTGTTTTTAACTATTTTGTTATAGGCCCTTGCTACAGCCAGTTTCCCTGCTAAAAGTTTGTTGAGGGTATCAATTCTGCTTGTGTCTAAACCTTCTAGTTCTAGCAGCATTGCTTGAGAGTAGTCTTCTCCAACCAGATTGTGTTGTTGAGCAATTTTGAGAGATTGGACTGCTATTTTCATAGGTAGAATTCCATCATGACCATAGGTTAGAGCATATGGGGTCATGCCAGTTGCATCTCTTTGAAGTTCTATATGCCCAGAGAGTTTATGATAATTTCTCATGCCATTGCTTTGGATTTTTCTCAAGCATTTTCCTGATAATGTTGATGATCACCTTGTTACTTGATTCTGCCTGTCCATTAGCTTGAGCATAGTAAATAGTGGATTGAAGTAGTTTGAACTTGAATGATTCTGTCATATCTAACATTTCTCCAGATATGAAAGAAGATCCCCTGTTAGTTGTGATTGACCATGGAATGCCATATCTGTGTATGATTTGTTCCTCAATGAAAGTGATGATCTCTTGAGATGTAGTGGATTTAACAGGTTTGGCTTCTACCCATTTGGTGAAATAGTTTGTAGCTACAATGATGAAACAGTGTTGCTTGCTACTTGCTGGGTAGTTTTTGCCAATGACATCCATTGCCCATCCTCTGAATGGCCATGGCTTAACCACTGGATTCATGGGAACTAAGGGAGCTTGCTGGATTGGTCCATGTTTTTGGCCAGCCTCACATCCTTTGGAATATTCAGTGCAGTCTTTCATCATAGTTGGCCAGAGCCATACCTTCTAATTAACCAGCACATCTTCCTTCCACCTTGATGAGCTCCACAGACTCCCATGACCTTCATGTACTCTTTTTTCCCTAAACACCTCAAAAGTAACTCATCTTTGCTCTTTCGGACCAAATCTCCATTCCACATGAGGTAGTTTAAGGCAATGATTCTAATTCTTTTTTCAGAGATAAGGGTTGGATATTACGGATAATTGATTATAGGCAATCTCCAATCTTCTTTAGTCATTATGGCAGTATTGATATCTATTTCCATTCCTCTGGTCAAGACAGATGGTAGGCTTTTCTTTCCTACCTTGATGATTCTTTGCACGTAATCTTTAGGCATCTGTACTCTTGTTGTTATCTGGCCATCTGATTAACTCCAAAGTTTTCTTCTCTTGGAATATGTTCACAAGTGGCTTTCCTGAATTCTGCCAAGAGATTTCTGGCCGCTACTAGATAGACAGCTAGAGAAGGGCTCAAACATTTGTATTCTCCAGCAATCTGTTTTAGTACAAGCATGGAATCTCCCAGAATTTCGACAGATTGGATTCCTAGTTCCACCAGCATTTCTAGTCCTATGATTAAAACTTCGTATTCTGCCTTGTTATTGGTCAACTGGAAATCTAGCTGGAATGAATAACAATGTTTGATACCCAGTGGATCTTCTAAAACAATCCTTGCCCCAGAGGCTGAGTCTGTTTTAGATCCATCAAAGTATAGCTTCCAGGGGGTGAGATGGACTGAGTAAATGGGATTATTGAGACAGGTGTGAGCTCTGGTTAGCAGGCTATATCCATGGAATCCATATTCTAAATTTCTTCCCCTAGATGATCAGCCAAGAAATCTGCAATAGCTTGTCCCTTGATGGACTTCTGAGGAACATATCTGAAGGCAAATTCTGACAGGGCCAGAGTCCATTTAACAATTTTCCCCCTAGGCCTTGTTAGCATGTACTTGATCATATCTGTCTTGGCAATGATATAGGTGGTGAAAGGTAGCATGTAATGTCTGAGTTTTATAACAGTAAAGTATAAAGCCAAAGAAAGCCCTTCATTTGCAAAGTATTTCTTCTCTACCTCTGTCAGAGTTGTGCTTAGACTGCATGTTCCTTCCCTTCCTTGTTATCTTGAACTAACAGACTCCCAATAGATACTTCTAATGCAGAAACATATAACTTGAATGGTCTACCTCTCTTTGGTGGGGACAGAACTGGCGGATTTGAGAGGTAGTGTTTGATTTCCTCAAAAGCCTGCTGGTGCTGTTCTTCCCAGTTAAATGTCCATTCCTGCTTTAATCTTAGCAAGGAGGAGAAAGGCTGAATTTTTCCTGCAGAATTGGATATGAATCTTCTTAAAAAGTTAATTTTTCCTAGGAGACTCTGCAATTGTTTCTTGTTCCGAGGTGGCAAAGCTTCCATGATAGATTTTGCTTTGTTCTTGTCGATTTCTATTCCTCTTTGGTGGACCAAGAAACCTAAGAAATTGCCAACTTGAACCCCAAAAATGCATTTCTTGGGATTCATTTTCAACTTGTGTTGTCTCATTCTTAGGAATGCACTTTTTAGATTTGATACATTATCTCCTTTTTCTAGGGATTTAATCACCACATCATCTATATAAACTTCTAGAGAATGACCTATCGTGTCATGGAAAACAGAATTCATTACTCTTTGATAAGTGGCTCCTGCATTTCTTAAGCCAAAAGGCATTACAGTGTATTCAAAAGCACCTATATGTCCTGGACACATGAAGGTTGTCTTGTGGATATCTTCTTCTGCCATCATTATTTGATTGTATCATGCATTGCCGTCCATGAATGATAGCATTTGATTATGAGCAGCTCTATCTACCAGCATGTCTGCCATAGGAATTGGATACTCGTCTTTGGGAGATGCTTCATTCAGATTTCTATAGTCTACACATATTCTGACAGCCCCTGTTTTCCTTTTAAGAACTGGTACAATATTGGACAACCAATCAGCATTAATGGTTAGCCTGATAAAACCTGCTTTAACCAGCCTTTCCACTTCTTCTTTGACTTTCAGTTCTGTCAACATAGACATCCTTCTTCTGGCCTGCTTGACTAGCAAGTATCCTCCTTTTATTGACAACTTGTGCTCCACCAATCCTCTATCCAGTCCTGGCATTTCATGGTAGTGCCATGCGAAATAGTCTTTGAAATCATGCAAAAGTGCAATGATTTCATTCTTTACTGGCTCTTCTAGTAATGTGTGCTGATGAAAGTAGGTGTGGGACCCTCTTCTGTCAACAGGTTTATTTCTTGCAAAGGATCCTCTACTTCTGTCAGGGAATCATCCCGTGCTGCTGGTGCAAATTCCAATTCTTCCTCTTGCAGATTTCCTTCATGTTCTTCTATACTCTCATGCATGAATTTGGCCATGTTAATCGCTGGACTATGCATAGAAAGCTTCCTTTCTTCCCAATATACCAATAATCTATTTTGTAATGGATCAGATTGTTGTAGCTCGATCCTTTTCCTGCTGGTTTGAGTTAAACATCAGAATTCTGGAGGTTGAGAATGCATGGCCTACTCCAGTCCTCTAATGAACTAGCCAGATGATAGGATTTTTAGTACTTGTGCAAAACATAAAATACTTGCAAGAATACAAGGCTATTGTAGTATAGATGCTCATGCAAGGTCGTTCTCCTCAAGGACTATTTAGCAATTTATGTAAAAATAATTTCCAATTAACTACCTAAAATTAAAGGTTGAGAAAGATGTTTATGAAATTGATTGATACTAAAAACAAAATTTGAAACAAAAACAAATAAGACTGAAGGAAAGAGTTTTAAAATACCAATTTATAAAGGCACTAGGGTTTCACCATCACCTAGCAATCCTATGAATTTTTACCAATTACTTATGATTCGCACATGCAACTTTCAAGGTTAGGTTTTCCTAATTTATATTCTACTTGGAACCTCCAACATAGAACATATATCCAACATGCAACCCGTCCGGACGTTCGGATCAAATCTGAACATGAAAGACTCATTAAGTTCTGTGAAAACACTTTGAAAAACCATGCAACCCTTAAGACGTGGTGTTCATCTTAAGTGAAATTACAATTATTAATCACAAGAAGCCAGCGTCAATTTTAGGGAACCTTCCAACCAAAATTGCATCCAATTACTTTTCTAAAGATCCTAATGGTGATCAGGCATTAAGACAATTAGATAGTTTAAAACAGTGATTAACAATTCAAAGTATGCATGCACTCAATCATAAGCAATTAAATAAAAATTACATATTCATGCTAAGGTTCAAGGCATCACCATAGCAAAAGAGAATTAGTTACGCATATTCATAATTGAAATCGAAGAAAATATCATTCAAATGAATAAGAATGAAAACACCTTAGAGTCGCAAAAATCCAAAACCCTAGCAATTGTTCTCCACAATGTCACGTTCAAAAGCCAAAAAGAAGTCCTAAAATTGCTGTGAAAACCAACTTAAATACTTCCTAAAACCTAGCTGCCCAATCCCCATAAGGAAACTAAGTTAAAATAAAATAATACTAGGATATAAAATCCAAATTGGATTAGGAGAATCTGCCCACAATTTGCCCATCCACGTTTTGGCCCCAAATCTCCTCCAAATTCGGCCCAAGACAAGAACATTTCTCCAGAAGGCCACGAACCCATCCGAGATCATTTTGGGCTCTAAAACGCAATAAAAGCCCAAAACGTCACTATTCCAGAACCGCGCACTACTCCTTTATTTTATTTCAGAAAATAACCGCTTGGTAGAAAAATCTGAAATTTCGATACGATCAAGCTAAGTGACTCACAAACGTCCTCCAACTGGAATTGCTCCAAAATTCGTCCATTTGATTATGTTTTGCTCCAGAGGAAGTTGAAAGTCCTATATTGGAAATATAATTCAAAGTATCGAAATTCTTCCAAAATATTAACTAAAATATACTAAGAATCCAGTTAAATATATAATATAAAATCGACTCATCACCAGACCTTCTTCAATGAGTTTCTGGGTCGTGACACCATGGGGACGGCCGTTTTGGTTAACTCCAAAGAAAGTGAAAGGACCAAGGTCATCATGATAATACCTGGCCTCAAAACATAATGCAGATGGCAGAAATGGACGTGGGTCGGCCTCCACAATTTCCAGAAAACCCTCTTCATGCCAGAGGGCCAACTGTTAGTGTAGAGTGGAAGGAACACATAGACTCTGGTGGATCCAATCTCTATCAAGCAGTGCATTGTAAGTGGTAGAAGTGGTGTCTACCACAAAAAAGGCAATCTTTAGCTTCTTGGTTCCTACTATGACATCTACATCTAGTATTCCTTGAGTCTTGGTGATGCCCCCAGCGAAGTTGGTGATTGTTAGGCGTGTTGGAATTAGATCCTTCTCTGTTCTGCCTATTTTAACTAGCAACTTGTGAGGTAGAAGATTAATGGCTACACCAGCATCTACCATTACTTTGGGGATAGGAACACCCCAAAAGTTTGCGGTTATGAACAGAGGTCTGAGATGATTGGGCATTTTCTTGGTAGGTTTGGAAATGCATAGCTATTCTGCGGCCAATTTTATGGCATTTCTGCCTGCTTTGGCAGTAGGTGTTTACTGTTCTGGCCCTTCTCCCACTTTTGCCAATCTGCACTCAAAAGTTTCTTAGGAGAGTACATCTCCTTCCCAAGTGTTCTCTTGTCCTTCTGCTGCCCTAAATTTTTTGGCAGGATAAAGACCATATTAATGCCTAGATCACCTTGTAACAGGGTCTCTAACTCTGCACTGAAAGCCTTAGTTTCCTCATCTAGTTCTCCATCGTACTCCATCTGTTCTTCTCCATATTCTTCCGTCCAGTCTCCTTGCTCACCCGTTTCGAGGAGTCTAGTCTGGTTGTCTGCAGATGGTTCGTAATCCAATTGTTCCTCTTCATATTCTTCAATCCAATCCTCTTGTCCTTCTACTAGAACAAGTCCGGATTGACCTTGTGATTGTGAAGGTTCAAACTGATTGACTAAGGGTGAGGCAGGATGGGTAGAAGGTTTGCTTGGAGATTTTGTTTTTGTCTGCTCCTCTGGTTGATATGTTGTCTGTTATGCCTGAGATTTTTCCCTTTTCTAGTAGAACTGACCTCTGGAAGTACCTGTGTGTTATCCTTGTTCTTGAGAAAGGTGCAGTATTACCTCTGAACTTTCCTCTTATGTTCTGGTTAACTCCAAAGTTGGTATGCCGCCCTTTCCAACAGAGTGCCATCTGCCTTCTATGATAGTTGCCAAAGGCTTATCATTTTCGGGCATCTTAACTGGTATCTCCTTCTTTGGCTGCTCTGTCATTTTTTTGTTGCGTTGGTAGGCCCTTAATAGGTCTTCTGCCTGGCTACGTCTCTAGGTAGAGCCAAAACTGGGACCTGTTGGTACGATGTTCCAATCCTGTCAAAAACACTAGGTGTGGGCTGACTTTCCTTATCTAGAGTTACCGCTAACTCACTTGCACATTTACACCTGTTGCACATAACTACCCTAGCTGAAATGGTTGCCTTTGGTCTTTGATTAGCCTATCTCGTGGCTCTTCTGCCTATGTTGGGGCTAGCTTCTGCAGTCAGTTTGCCTTTCTTTTGTTCTATCCAATTTAAGTTGACTATGTTGACTTGAGGTTGGGGAAAAGGGTCTGTCGTTACTGAAGGAGGTTTCTCAGCTAGTTTTAGCCTTCCTGCTGTTATTCCTTCTTGTATGACGTCCCTGAAAACAACACAACTATTGGTGGTTTGGTTCCAAGAGTTGTGCCATATGCAATATTGTCTGCCCTTGAGTTCCTCTGGCTTGGGCAACCTGCGAGGTGTCTCTATTGCCTTCTGCAGTGGCATCTCATCAAACAGAGCATCAACCTTGGTTAAATTGAAGGAATAAACTTTGTTCTATGTTGGTTTGTTTAGAACAAACCCTCCTGTAAATGGTGGCGGCTTCTGGTCTTTTGGTGGCTTTGTCAGGGCCTTGCAATTGATGGGATGTTTTAATTTCGCCATTTCTGCCACTGTAACTTCCCTTTCTTCTGAACCATCTGTGTCTTCTTCTGACTCCACTTCAATCAGATGTATTGAAGAAGATGGGGTTTTGTAATATGTACCTTTGGAGGAGTTCCTCCTCTGTTGTTCTTCCCTGAACAGCTCCTCATATTTAGATGCTTTGTCTGCTAGTTCTGCCAGGTCTCCAAATAGCATCCCATCAAATCTCTTCCTCAGAGAGATTTTAAGGGCGGTTTGAGCCATTTGGATGAAGTGCCTTTCTTCAATAGGGATTCAGCATTTCATTTTGAGCTTTCTGAACCTGGTTATGAAGTTTTGGCCAAGCTCATCTTCACTCTGTTTGAGGGCAGCAAGATCACAGATGGTGACTTCTGGCTGAATCCTGAAATAGTAGTCATGGAAGACATTTTCCATATGTTCCCAAAGCCTTAGTTTTAATAGAGGGTTATTTCTATGGCTATGCACTAGACAGAGAATCTACCTATGTGCTTAACTGATGAAGCATGGGTGTCCTTTCCGTTGACCAAGGTGAAGTTTGGTACTTTAAAGCCCGGGGATAGAGGTATTTGATCAATATAAGCTGAATATGGCTTTCTGTAGGTGGGCCTTTCTCCTCTTCTGGCCTCAGGTTCCATCATCTCTCTTATCATCCTTTGTAGTACTCCCATGTCATTCAAAGCATTAACATGATGCAGATTTCACCCTGTTCTGCCTGGTTGTGTTCAATCCTCTGTTCCACTCTGTATGGTCTAGGCAGAACTTCCTCCCTATGTTCTTCCTATTCTTCGAAATCTGGATGATTCCTCCAGTTTGCCTCCGGTCTGTTAGCAAAAGGGTTGATTCCCCCTCTGCCTCTTCTACCCCTTGCTAGTGGAAGGAATGGATTGGGGTCCATCCTTCTAGGTTTGTAGGGCAACACATGGAAGACTGGAGCTTCATGTTCTCGGACCATCATATCTGGGTTTGGAATTCTAGCTATTTGTGCGATGAGAGGATTCTCTTGGTATGACCATGCCAGTCCTGGTGGAGGTCCAAAAGGGAGATCTAGCTGCTGGACCATCATATCTGGCTTTGGAATTCTGGCAATAGCAGCCTCTCGGTCTTTCCTGAAGTGCCTGTTGGCTTACCATTGCATCATGGCTATCATGTTGTTTAGAGTATCCTGGCTCCTTTGTGTTGTGGCCTCTTGCCGAAACACAGCCTCGGTATCTGGTTTAGCCTTCTGGAGAATGTCTCATCCTGGTACTGCCATGGGCTGATTGCCTAGCATCACTTTCTTCTAACTCAAGTCCTTCTCCGAGAGCTGCTTGATCTCTTTCCATGGCACAACGTGGATTCTAGCTAGAACTTCCAATATTCATATACTAGAAGATTTTTCTAGGAGTATGTGCACTGAGAAGTCCCATCGGGCGTGCCAAATTGTTCACCCGTTTTAGATTTGTTCTTGTGATGGTAGGGTAAAGTTTCCCATTGGCTTGAAAATCATTGCTGGTCAGCAAGTCAACTTCCTTTTGTGTATGAGCGTGCCACTACTAGCAAAGAAAATCTTAGCAGACTTCTTAAAAATAGATAACTTGCGCCCCAAGTTATTGATTTCTAGACAAGCGATTGTGAATTTGGGTGAGGAATATCTCCCAAGTAAGTTCTTTTCTTGCCTCAGAGTGATGAGGACTTCACAATTTTTTACAGTACAAAAACTAGTAGTTCTGGCAAGAATAAATGATAAGAAAGTGAACTGTTTTAGGCAGAACTGCCTTTTACAAAGCTCAAAAGGGAAAGACCAACTCTAAAAAAGACAAAAGAGCGTCGGACTTCAATTTCTGCCTGGATAACTACTTTTGATCCGGACTGGACTGGGCATGTTTGTGCTGGATTGGATTATTAATGCCTTCAACTGTCAAGTTTCAGTTGTAAATCGATGCCAACGTTTGAGTTTGGCAGAGCTTTAATCTATTTCAAGCCCTAGAAGGCTTTTTGATAGGGCAGAATTTGAGCCTCTTCAATTTGAAAGGGGCAAAAGTGGCTAGATTTGATGACTACTGAGCTGGAACTGCACTGTAGTACCTGTTCTGCTTGGTCAGGGCTTTCCATAAATTTGTTGAGGTTTTCATATTTGTAAAAACCTGGACTTTTTTCAATGTTTAGGACTTCACGTGAGGCTTCCTAAAAAGTTCTGCTGTCTTTGTTTTTTGGGATAGAGACCAAGTGGTGAGATCTTCTCAGAAGTTGGGCTTTTTATCCAACAACTGTGTGTATCAGTTCTTTAATTACAAATGATAGGACTTTATTCTTTTCAAAACATGGCTATATTTGTAATTTTGTTCAAAAAAGGGTCTGGGCTTTTTTCTCTTCTGATTCTTGTAGGTGAAAGGCCCAAATGTTTGATCCGTGGGCCTCTTGAAAAATGGGCTGGTTGTGCAGAAAATGGTCCAATTTTTGAGGTAAATTCTGGTGGCTGGAAAGAATGGCATAGGCTTCTCCAATTCTTGGGCTATTTTTTTTTCTTTTAAACATCAAGCCCAACTTGTGCTCATGCTTTGTGGGTTTTAAATAGGCTGGGCTTCGTAGAATTTCAGGCCCAAACGGAAGGGTAATTCGGTAATATAACTAGTCGGACACGAGATAGGGTTTCCTGATTTCCCAATAATTGGGCTATGTCACTTTTAATCTTGGTGCTTATATATAATACAATAAATATGAATATTATTGTTGTTTTGCTTGGTGAATATTATTTGATGTTCGATGAAATATTATTTGATGTTGGGTGAATATTATTATTCATGTAATTAAACTTGAAATATTATTTTTATCATTTGTATTATTATTCCGTAGAGATAAATGATGTTTGAGTTGCATTACATATGCATCATAAATACGGTTGTATTTTGGAATTGTGTTTGGGTCGAGGTATATCTAAGGAATGGGAGAAGGCCTTGGATATATCTAAGTAAAAATGTGGAATATATTCAGGTGATGGGAGCAGGGCCTTTAATGAAAAGTGAAAGTTGAGAAATGCGTAAATAAAAAATGGGGTTAAGGGAGGATGGGCACTAGTTCATATTTTAGGGTATTTGGCTTGTTGCCCTAAGGTATGAATTAGTGGGATTAGAAAGGAGTGAGTTCGTGGAATCACCACATATGCAAATTTACATGGTATGGTTGCATAATTTATGTATCTAGTGTTGACCTTGAGGGGCTTGTTGCCCTAAGGTATGAATTAGTGGGATTAGAAAGGAGTGAGTTCGTGGAATCACCACATATGCAAATTTACATGGTATGGTTGCATAATTTATGTATCTAGTGTTGACCTTGAGGGGTTTGACGGTACTCTACTGGACATTAGAATGCGCATATACCTTAATAGATTATGCATGATTCAAGGCGAAGTTTGAGGAAGCGGGTTTCGACCAAGCTACTAGGTCTTTATTGTGGAATTGTATAATTAGTATTTGTAAGTAGTCAACCGTTTGATAAGGATCTTAATGTGTATTTAACTACGAGCTACTGCAACTCTAATTCTGTGTTGTTAAGTAAATTTGTATTATTTGTGGCTTTATTTCTCATCATATCATGGTTGTAGGATTTTATTCTCATGACTGTGATGTGACTCACCCTGATTAGAGAATATTCCTTATTCTCGAATCGGGTCGTGACAATGAGTGCATGGCTGAATTTCTTGCAATTTAAAGATTTTTTAGAATGACTTTGTTTTGACATTTTGACATGGGAGTGTGAAGGAGAGAGTAACAATTGTTGATGCATGAAATTCGCCAACAAGTCAGAGTAAGTCAGACCAAGTCAACCCTTACTCATGGACGAACATGCTAGATGCTACACTTACTTGGAGTGGCCATGTAAGGCGAAAACTAGCTTCTATTCTTGCAAAGAAACATAAGGCAATCACTGAAAAGTGGTAGTGGGTCTACCAACCATCCTTTGATGCCCAAGTCAATCTTTCCTCCTCAAAGGAGTTTGCCAAAAGTATTGTACTCAAGTATGGAGAAAATTAAGATTACCTTGGAAAGTACTCCCTTTTTATACAGGGAAAGTTGGACCATATTCTTGTCCTTTTTCGTTGTGGGACTAAGGAGTGTTGATCGTGTCATCTTCTAAGGGGGTGATCGATTGTGGCCTGATGCTTCTCTTCTTTTTGGAAAAAGTGTGCATCAGAGAGATATTTTGTGAGCCTCACATGGCGCTACGGTTGCCCACGTGTGGGCCTCTAGGGATAGGTCCCATGGGTTAGGCATGTTGGGCTTAGTCACATAAACCTCGGTTAGGCTGGTTGGCCTTACTCGCCTTGGGCCCCCCCATGCATGGGTAAGTGGTCCTTTGCTTGTTTCTAGTTTTGGGCCTAACTACCACATGAAGTAATTTTTGGGCTTTTATTCCTTCGGCTGTTTTTGGCAGGCCCTATGAATATTTGGTATCAACAACAGTTGTCGCTCTAGGACTAGGGATGTCTAGGGTTATGAATTGTGTCCCTTTCTCCAAAAATTCCCATGGAGCCTTTTCAATTTAACTATCACTTAAGATTCCTTTATGACCACGGGCTCATGAACTCGAACCCTATGTCATGGGCCAAATAAAAATCCCACCATTAGCCTCTAAGGTGTTTGGTATGCCTCACTAGACTGGACTATGCTAAATAAGCCTTGAAGCCCATGTTTGGTAAAATGGGGGACTAAGTTAAATGGGATTGTGGAGTCCAATAGTTAAAAAACCTCCTCACTCGCTCTCCTTATACAGAGAGGCTGAAATGCAGTTCGCAAAATAGCGAGCGTGCTATTTCGACGCGCAAGTCTGACTAATCCAATCGCAAGACCAAATCCATATCCAAGCTTCAAGAATCAATTTCTTTTTCTTCTTCACCTAGAATTATCACCACCATAAACCCAATCACACGAACCAACCACCACCAATTCAAACCCAACCACTTGAATCAACCACCACCAAATCAAACCCAGTTGAACCACAACCCAATTGAACCTTTCGAAAAATTACCAACCATTGACCGTGGCTTAGTGAAACCAAATGGAGATTTGTGACTTCGAAGAAGATGAGGATCTGTGACTTCAAAGGGAACAAGAGACCTTGGCTGCCAAAAGTCACAAGTTTAATCATGGCCTCGATGTTTTTGAAGAAACTCCTGCCTTCCTTAGAGCCATTTTAGATGTTGATGCTCAAGGTCCTGCCAGACCTCCCCTTGTCATATTTAATTGTTTTTGTTTTGGGGCGTTTACCCCCTCTGTAACCAAAAAAAATGGGGGGGAAGAATAGAGAGAAAATGAGAGGGAAGCAGAGAAAGGTTTGGCAGGGGGATATAGAAAAAAAAAGAAAAAAGGATACCATTGTGTCAATATTGGAGAAAAAAAGAGAGAGAACCAGAGAGAGATCGGGAGGGAGAGAGAAAAAAGAAAAAAGAAACAGAGCTGGGAAGGAAGAAGAAAAGAGAAGGAGAGAAAAAGAAAGAAAGAAAGAAAAAATATAAAGATAGTTTTAGTCTTTAAAAAACATTTAAATTTTATATAATAAATTATACATATCTCGTTGGTTTCTTTGCAGTATTTATTTAGTTTTAGGTCAAAATCCCTAATTAATTTTAAATATTTAAATAATTTTTTTAGTCCAACACAATACCAAATATAGGTTTTCACTATTTTTACAATCCAACTTCTTAGTCTGACGCATCACCAAACGCAGGCTAGTACTTAATCCAGCTTAGGCCAATCCGAGCTAATCCAAGACAGTCACAGAATTTATCTAGTTCATGACAGTCTGCCGTACCAAACAACCCCTAAATACATTAGCCACTAAATTTCAAAGTTTTTGTCAATAAGGCATAATGGTCAAGGTACGATAGAATTTAAATAAATAAATGAAAATTTACGATGGGTCATTACAATTTTCCTTTTTTGATTTTTTGGGTAAGTAGCTCTAATTTCCTTTTTTATTTTTTGGTAAGTAGCCCAAATTTCCTTTTTGGCATCCGCAAATATGGCAAGAAAAATTTGACTCCTTATGGCACCCATATACACAAAAGCAATCATATGGCAACAAAGAAAGCAAGATATCTGTACATATGGAACTTCTGTTATAAATACATCTATAGGCTTGGTTCATATATCATAACCTCTTTTCTTTTATCTTGGATATAGATATTACCTTAAGCCCTTAGATTTTCATTCTTCCTTCATCACCAACATCTTGAGCCATCATGAATGTGAACATTTCCTCCAACAACACATCCAAACAATCTCAACAGAACCAAAACATAAACCGAAACAATAATCGACTGCATCGTAAGTTTATGGTTTTGTCCAAAGAAATTCGTGAGCTCAAACAGACGACCTGGACAGAAGCCAGTATCTTTGTCGTGACCAACGACAACAAGCTCTATTGCGTCAATGGGCAACACCGCTTCCAAGACATGCGAGCCCATGTCTTTGATACGAACGTTTCCAATGATGAAATGGGGGAATCAGAGAGTGAAACCCTAGACTCAAGTGTGCATGAGGATGAGAGTCAATGCACATTTAACCGGAAAATTCGGACTATGAGCCAAGAGGAAGATCCGGAGAAGGCTCTCACTCCGCCTCATGTGGCATGGCGTGAGGCTTTTGATGCTGCCACCTTGGAAGCTACTGGTGATGGCGGGTCTTCGAATGTTGATAGAGATGGCAGTGCTACTGCAACTGTTCCTTGTGCCTCTGGATCTGGATTACGACGGAGTCGCATGAGGTGTGGTTGTTAGAGAGAGAGAGAGGTAGGGGAAGGTTCATTAATAGTGCCTGCTTTGCTATGACACTACAATGTTTTTATTTTAATTTTATAGTTCTTTTATGGAGGAAAGGGGTCTTTAATTGATTTTATGTGCGAGTTTATCATGCGCTGTTTCATATTTAGAAAAGAAATTATGTGTGCTAATGTCATAAAATATTGTTGAATTTGATTCTCATTTTCGAGAAGCTTCTTAGTGTTATGCTTGTCATCTAATTGATAACTTTAGTAGGGGAAGATGTTGAATGATTTTTTGTGTTATAATGGTAATTGCAAATCAATCTATAATTTTGCAGTGACAATAAATTTTGATGATATAAACTAGTATCAGAAAACTAAGGTAGTAATGGAATAACAATTTTTTCCTTTATAAACTTACTTGTATCATTTTTGTAAATTGTGATGTACAGAAAGAAATTCAAGGTACCTTTGATAAGATTGAACTAGATGAAATTATCATACTATACTTAATTCTAGTGTCAGGGAAAGAATATCATTGGCATCAAGCACTCGCTACCCATTTTATTTCATAATACACTTATCTAGTATGTTAGTTGTACGCATTTTATTTTCGACTATGAAGCGCTTGATGTAAGTATCGTCCTACCAATAACTGTATATTGCAGTGAAAATTGTGTGTACGCTTGGTTTTAATAATTTTACAGTCTTGTCTTACATTAATATTATTAGTTGGCTTAATCTGAGTTTGCATTGCACCGAGATTAATTTCGTGTGAAAATGGATTATATCGTAAAGCCTACCTATAGTAGAAGCATAATCCAGGAGATTGTGATCCAATTCTGATCGTGACCTAATAGGAGATTGTCTCTTCCGCGCTAGGGTTACGTACATATAAATGAAGAGGATTGCTTCACAGTAAGACACACAACTTTTCAACAAGAAACACTACATAAAAATCCTAGCTTTCAATCAAAGACCGGTTTCACTGTTTATTGGTTTGCCAGCTTTCCTTGGTTGATTGTCATATGATTTTCATTAGTTGAAGGCCATTCTGATCATCAAATTGCACTGATCCTATACTTGGTTACCACTTGATACTGCGCTCTATCTTGAACCATAATGTATACAAGGTGATGGAAACTTGTACTTCTCATCGAACTTGTCCATCTGTTTACATATATTTACTACTTTATTTACGTTTATTGCCCTTTATCATTTGTATTAGAGAAATATAAAGTCTTTATTTATCTTAAGGCATAGAAAATAACATCAATTGAATAGTTTACCGTTCAATTCACAATCTCTTGATTAAGATCAGTTTATTAGTGCGAAAATCTTTTATTCATTTATTTAGTTTTATTTATATTTCCATCTATTAGAATTATTACATTGCTAATAGTGGCATGCCTGTATCTCAAATTTTTCTTCAAAACCTATTCTAGGTCTTTGTTATTTTTCAGGGTAAACATATTTTGGTACGCTCGTGGGACGTCTAATACACATATTGCTAACAGTTTATGTTGCTGTGTGCACAAAGGGTAGATTATGCAGTGAACAAATGTATTGCCAACAAATGGTTGATACTCCTCCACGGATGAGAAATGGTCAGGAGACTGTCAACTCTGATGACAATGTGGGACAAGCATCTGTTAGATCCAATAGCTCTCATAGATCTAATGCTGATAGAGCAAGGCTCCAACATGTTGAGCAGGTGGTTGACAACTTGAGCCACAAAGTTCACTACTTTCTTGCCGGCCAGGAATAACAAAACATGCCCTTATTCTTAAAAGATAGGCAAGCATAGATGCACCATGCTGATCAAAATGTAGTGGTGCAACGATTGGATTTACGGGAACCATTAGATGGTTAGTATGATTAGAATAACCATAATGACCAAAGGAATCCAATTCTAATCCTAGTAGAGGCCAACAACTAGAATGACATGGTACCAGTGATACCAACAGTGGAAGACAAACGAGTGGTACCATACAAACCACCAAGACCAAATGTGGTGGAAAATCTAGCAACTATTCTTCATTCGGGGAAAACTTGTTTGAAATCAGAGAAACCATTGGGAAGATAACATGAGAGAGAGAGAGAGAGAGAGAGAGAGATAGAAACTGGTGAGCAGCAGTAGGTGGAGATGAAAGGTTCAGAAGAGCAGATCTAATAGAGGATGAATATTCCCAATCAGAATTATAATCCAGTGAATAGAGATGAAATCATAAGGATAATCACTGAGATGATTGGACCATAAGTAAGAAGGCATGATAGGCTAGTCTATAGAAAGCCTTATCCAGATCATGTTGATAGATGGTAACTTCCACAAGGATTAAAGGTTCCTTCTTTAAAATTGTTCAATAGGACGGACAACTATGTTTTAACTATTGTACATATTGGAAGATTCTCCACACGCTGTGTTGGCATTGAAACGAACCCTTTGCTTAGATAGAAACTTTTTGGTAGATCACTATCGGGTCAAGCTTTCACTTGGCATACTAATCTATCAGCCAACTCCATTAATACATTGGAGCAGATGGAGAATGCTTTGCATGATCACTATTATAGGATGGAACCAGAAATTACCATCCATGATATAGCCGATTTGAACCAAGAAGAAAATAAATATGTACAAGATTTCATTTCTCGGTTCAGAAAGTTAAATGTGAAGTGTAAAATCCCACTAGAAGAACGACATTATATCTTTATGGCTCAGAGAGCTTTGAGAATCCCTCTACACAAGAAATTCGACGGTGTGTTGTTTAGGGATCTCAAAGAGCCTGCAGATATGAGGAGTTGTCACAGCAAAGTATAGCTAAGGAGAAATGCTTCCAAGGGAACCTACTGCAAGACACCAACTACAGTACATCATATCGAGATCAACAACATTTGAGGAAGTAGAGTCAGAACAGGACAAAGAAGAAGTAAGCATCATGTAAGATGATGAATCCCAAGGCACCAATAGTACGCAAGACTTTGGTTAAATCAATTAGAGAATAGAAAGTGCCTCATAGTAGTTTCATTTCAAATAAACGAGCCGCAACCAAACTTTGTTGTTTCGATTTATCTAAAGCAGGGGCATTGTTTGATGAGTTGCTTACTAATGAAGTCATTGAGCTCAAACGTAAAATGCCAAAACTTGAAGAAATCAATCGAAGGCAATATTATAAATGGAATAATATGCTTAGTCTCATCCCATTGTTAACTGTGTGATATTCAAAGACATTGTCTAGGAGGCAATTAATAAAGGAATATTCATCATTGGGGAGAAGGCACCGGCTATGTTGAATGATCAGAATCCTTTTCCAACACCACATGTTAACTTGGTGAATTTGAATTGCCCAGATCGTACCAAAAGAAGAATAACTGTGGAAATAGATGCTGAAGATTCACTAAAGCCAATGAAACTCATACGGCCTAAAGCTTCAATTGCGCTTGGAGTGGTTTTATGCAGTAAATGTAAATGTGAATGTGACCTAAAAATTGAAGCACATGATTAAAAGATGGATCAAGTGCTCAAAAGACATCCAGTGTTTTTTATAGACTCAGTTCTGATAAAATTGATGGGTTTGGCCATCGACGATTATCAACCAAAAAAGAAATTTACAAGCCATCTGCCAAGATATTGCGTCCAAAATCATTACAGCCTGAAATTAAAGTCAGTTCTGATTCATTGAAATTGTCAATGCCATATAGAAAGAATAGGCTTATTGTGATAACCTGATCCTAAATTAATATTTACTTATTAAAATATTCAAATAAAAGACAATTTATTCCGGGAATATTTTAATGTGTTTAAAGTTGACTTTTTGTTTGAGAAAGAATTTGGGGATTTGATGGTACCCTTGTGTAGATTGAGTTGAGATGAGAACATAGACACGTAGTGGGCTCAAATCGGAGCTGTAACAAAGAAGTTACAAGTTACGGAAGACTAGTGGCATAATTGTAAATATTTAAAAGTTCAGTTCCAGCCACCAAAATTGGTGCCACAACTTGCAACAAAGAGATCTCTCTCCTCTTTCCATACATACCCATATCTAGCCTTGATTCCAAGCGATTAAACCAGAAATTCGAGCCAAAGTGAAGCCCAAAACGGGCTGTTTCGAAACCGAAACTTTTGAGGGCCTTTCAGGCCAACTCCAGCCACCATCGGCTGTGTTATCGCACCCAAACCACTCACCTACCTCCCCTCTGTAATTTCCCTCGAAGACCCGACGTGATTCCATCCCGAAATCATTGAATCCCAACTTAGAAGAGCAAAAATTTTCGTTTGAGGGCTTTAACGGCCAAATTAGTCTTCAACTCAGGTATGAAACTTACTCCTCTTGATGTGCTTGATCTTTTGGCATAGGTCTTGACCGGCGATTTTGAGATTTAACGATCGCCGAAATTTACCCTGTGCACCCACGCTCTGCCAAAGCTTGTGGTGGAGCGTGGGCCACTTTGGGGTAGGCCATTAGGTCCTAGAATGATCCCCATGTCATCTCGAGTATGACGGTATGCTCGGATTTGAATTTGGTTATCGTTCGACTGTCAATCGAATATCGCATATTGGGCGTTATCCGAGTTCAATATGTTCGGACTGTTGGATAGACTCCATTTTCACATATGTTGATCCAGGCTCCGATGAAATGACTTAAAGTTTGCGTTAAACGATAACCGTCCGATCGCGCTATGCGAGCAATTCGACCGTTCATTTTGGACCAAACTTGAAGGACATCTATAGTAAACCTTGTTAAACCCATAGGAACTCTCGAATCGAAAATCGAGGTAGCGGGCCCTGCAGGCTCGATTGACCAAGTTTGGGCAGTTTGACCCCTTGGTCGATCGTGATTCTTTCGAGGTAGTTCCACCCTTTGAGAAGTACTAGAACAAGCTTATAAACAAGTCTTGACTGTTATTTGAGTTATTTTGGTTATGTTGGAATTAAGAGATTGTGTTATTGTATGGAATTTCTTGCATAAGTGAGTTTTGATTAAAAATTGATTTAATTTGGGTTAATAAGGTTATCAGATCCCTAAGGGTTAATGACAGGACCCGGCCCAAATTTCACTTTGGAATCGAGCCAAACCCTGTGAGTATCTGACACCTGGCTAAAGCCGGGCACAAAGACCAAACTGCCCCTCTAACTAAAAATCCACTTTTAAAATAATATTATCTTCCGCCGAAAAAATTCGGCAGAGTTTTCTCTGTAATTTACTCATTCCCCAAAATTTTCACCTGTCATCAAACATTTATATAACTCAATCGTTCAGCATGCGTTCAATTATATCTAAACAAATTAAGCATCATAATATTCTGGTCTCAGTTTGCCATAAATCAAATGAACCAATCTGCTAATAAAATTCATCTCAACTTTCAAGATAACACTCTTGCATTGGTAATCTCAAGCATTCTAATTTGTGGCTGCACCTTAACCATAGGCTGCCTACATACTCTTATTGAGGGATCAAGCCACACGTAGTTCTTTCATTGCAAAACCACTTTAGTTCTCAAATTTCATCTCAGCTTTCTGTTTCAAGCTTCTTGGCATTTCTCACATGGCAATATATAATCAAACAAAGAAATACAAACATTTATATCAAGTAAGCATACTTGGAAAGCCATAACCATCAATTCCTCGTGACACCAATGTTGACACGTCCTAACCTGTAATCCTTGCTAGGCTCAGGAGACATCTGGTCAACCTGGTCCGCAATTCTCGCTCCCACGGTCTGGATAACTCTAATATTCGTGGGGCTAAATATGCTAGAAAAACTTAAGATATTTAATACTATATAAAATAATAAAAGATAAAGATAAATAAACGTACTAAAATAAAATAAAATGAAATAAAATAAGTTAAAAGATTTATAAGCTTCGAAGACCCTTGTATCCTTGTATTGAAACTCCTGTAAGGTTCATAAATAAATAAATATATATATCAACAACTTAATTAGAATCTATATGTATATTTCCATCTAACACTTGTAAAACAAATGTGACGCTTAAGAAAATAATGGTAGCTGTATAAAATCCTCAATTTAATTTAAAAGCATCACAGGACTTAAATTCTCTCCACCTAGGCATACCCCTATTTCTGATACCGTCAATTCCATATATGCCATCAATTCCATATATCCGTCAATTCCAATGTTAGTCCATCAATTCCATCCTCGCAGGTCTTGGAACAATAAAGTTAACCGAGCCGCATTCCTCGCAGGTCTCAGATATAACACTTCAATCTGAGCCGCAATCCTCACACCACATGGTTCAGGCGTCCTCGAAACTTGTGAGGCAGCATAAAATAACAAACTGTCTCAAGGCAACTGGGGAGGTACCTTCGCGGTGGGTTTGAAAATCATAACTCGTCATTTATATAAACTTTAAATAGATTGGTTGATAACTAAACTTAAAATATATACATATATTATATCATAATCTAATAAAAGCCAAAAGCTAAGATTCATCCTTTTCAACTACTGAATATATATATATATATATATATATACCAAATACTTGGCTAGTTTGGTAACTATCTCGATCGCTGCTTAGCATACCATTCCAATATTATATTTATACTTTTACCACACAATTAACCATATTAACATATATAAACAGGTGATAAATAAAAAGACAATTAAATACTCATCTCGAAATCACATAAAAATCATGAAATTAGAACCACAACTAAACCAAGTGAACACTCGCACGTGCATGAGCTTTCTAAAGGCTCAAACATATCACATGGAGCTCATCCTCGTTATTTAATCCAAAGTCCTGGACCTCATCTCTTAGAAGTGCGTGCATTGTATTTGAAGTCATTCTCAAGCCTATGTAAGCCTTTCAAATGATTAGAACGGTCAAGGAGTGCCTCGGGACTCAAAAAGCGATAAGTTCCAAAAAATCAACTCGGGACCCCGTGGGGTCCACGACCTCAAAATTCCGATCCAAGAGTTCCTAGAGGTCTTAACATGCTTAGGACACATGTCTCGAGAGTTTGGTCTCGATCGGACGGTCGGACTACTCACGATCGCACAATCTGACGGTTACTGTAAACCTAGCCCTAGGGTTGGCCTTTTCAGAGTATCCGGGACTTCGATTTCAGATCTGTTGAATCCTACACGATCCAAGAATTGTCTAGATTGACATATACAAGAATAACTACGATCCAACGGTTCAAATGTATCAAACCCGGAAATCACACAATATGCGAGATCCGATCGGGGCTCAAACGTTGTCCAAATTCGAGATCCAGGAATTCCTACGCGCTCGTGACAACACGAGGATCATTCTAGGACTAAGAGTGACCTTGCTATGCCGCGCGTGGGTGGCTTGATCAATTCCCGGCAGCCGGAAATACTCCAAACCGCCAGCCCAAACTCCTATCCTATGTATAACACCCTATTTGGAACCACTTTTGTTCCTGGATCTACTCGAAAAATTACCAGAAGTGGCCGGAATCCCATCCTGAAATTCGGCCAAATTTTGGGTTACAAATTGAGTTGCCTACACTAGAAATTGATCAAATCCTACCCAACCATCAGCTAGAACACATTGAAAGGATGGAAAAACATACCAAATTCGAAGAAAATGGTGGCCGGAGGTGTCCGAACGAGCTCCACGAAATTCTGTCAAAAATTGTCCAAACCGCCTTGTTTCGTGGTGATTTCTGGCGACCACGACGGCGGATCGAGGCTGAGATGGGCTGGGACTGGAAGAGGGAAGGGTGGTGGTTCTAACAGGACTGGTCTTCCTTCAATTGGTGGCCGGAGTTGAGAGATATCACCTTTGGAAGTCAGCTGGTCGAGCTGCCAAACTGCAGAAAATCTAGGTTTTTAAAAAACTGAACTTCGAATTATTTACGGTTATGCCACTGAGCTTCTTTTAATCATCATTTCTTCGTTATAATCGTGATTCGAGTCCACTACATGTCTATGGACTCGTTTCGACGTGCTCTACGCAATGGTCGAATCGAAATTTATAAATTCCTTCCCGTACTAAAATAACCTTTTTACCCCTTCTTAATATTAAATAATACTTTAATTTCTTAAAAACCTTAATTAATTCAAATCCTTTTATTTTAATGTTATTTCAATTGATTCCTCACTTAAATTTATTCTTACTTTAATTATTTTAACACATTTTCGGACCGAGAAGTAACAATTTTACCAAAGTCTCCCCGGTCAACAAGTCACCATTTTCTCTAATAATTTATTATAGGGGCAAAATTATCTTTTCTCATAATAAATTAATAACTAAAAATTAATTTAGGATCGGGTTGTTACAGTTAATATTTTACATTATTTATTATTATTATTATGATTATTATTAAAGTATATGATTGGGTGATATTCTGTTGTTTATGAAAGTTTATTGTTTTAATTGTGGAATATAATATTTTATAAAAATGATATGTAAACAAATTTTGATTATTATTTGAATTATTTTGGGGTCTTGACGGGATTACGAGATTATGTTATGGGATTAGCGGACTTTAATTTGATATTAAGGTTTGTGAATATTTTTGGGTCTTTATGAAGTTTATGCTTGAGAAGGAATTTTGGCTACCCATTTAAGAACTGATTTTTGGAAAGTTGAGAAAAGATTTGGAAAATGGATTTGTGGAATACGGGGAGCTTTATGATAAGTTTCAGAATATGATTTTGAAACCCACCACAGGAGTACCACTCAGTTGCCTTTGTAACAGTTTAGTCATTTATGATAATGCCCCACGAGTCTCGAGGACGCCTGAATCGTGTGGTGCGAGGATATGCGTTCTCGGGCTGACTACACTTCCCCCGAGTTTTGACAGGACCCGCCCTGAATTTCCCGAAACCGAGATGAATCCTGTGGAATTTTCGACATTACCCGGATGTCGGGCCCACTTACTAATGATCGGGACTTCCTGCTGAAATTTTGGCAGAGTCTCCCCTGTAAATTGACCATTCCCCAAATCAACTTGCACAAATACACATTTTATATCCCAACAGGCAGCACGCACAATATAATTTCATGCAATTCACATAAACGACCTTCGGCCTTCTGATAATTTGCAACAACCCACTAAGCATGCTATCAAATTAATTCATGCCTTAAGCAAGGCAAACAATAAATTCATTTACACTTAAGAATGTAAAAGCAATTCACTACATTTAACTTTCTCAACAGCCAACATACGAGATTTTAACCTCCTAATGCAAACACACCTCGTTCTCACTCAAATAGTAGGACCATCGACAAGGTCCGCATCATACTCAATAATACACAAGTAAAATTTAACCCGCGGCTGCACCTAGGCACTGCCCTAGGCTGCCTACGTACCCTTACTGAGGGATCAAGCCACACGTAGTTCTTCCTACTAAATCCCGATTTCCAAACACCTACAACACCTTTATTCATCTCTCTGTTATTCACAAAATCTCATACGCCGGAAATTCCAACGTCATGTATGGGGTCTGTCATCACGCCGGATAACCTACGCCACGTGTGACCTAACAATCATAGCATTTCCCCATACGCCGAAAATTTCAACGCCACGTATGGGGTCTATCCTCACGCCGGTTAACCTACGCCACGTGGGACGTAACAATCACATAATCTCCCCATATGCCGAAAATTCCAACGCCACATATGGGGTCTGTCATCCCGCTGGAAAATCCTACGCCACGGGTGACCTGACAAACATATAATCTCCCCATATGCCGGAAATTCCAACGCCACATATGGGGTCTGTCTCAACGCCGAAAAATCCTACGCCACGCGAGACCTAACAATCACATAATCTCCCTATATGCCGGAAATTCCAACGCCACATATGGGGTCTGTCAACACGCTGGATAACCTACGCCACGTGCGACCTCAACATAATATCACAATATCTCCACATACGCCGGAACTACCAATGCCATGTATGGGGCCTGTCCGCACGCCGGATAACCTACGCCACGTGGGACCTCACAATCACAGGGTGGTACTTATAGTGTAATCAAAATCCGGGGAGGTACCTAGGGTAGTGCGTATAGCACTTCAAATTGACATTCTAAACTCTTTTTGTAATAACCCAAACCTTAATTAATATTTAACTATTAAACTATTAAGAGGAAATGACACTTTTGCCCTTAGAATATTTTAGTAAAGGAAAAATTGACTTTTTGACCGAGAAAGAATTTGACTATTCTACTTGCATCGTTTCGTTAGAGCGCAATGAAAAGAGTCCGTAGACACGGAGTGGACTCGAATCGGAGTTGTAACGAAGAAAATATGGTCAAAATACTTAGAAGGGCAAAACGGTAATTTTGAAATCATGGTTTTTAAAAAAAATCTGACTCTCTCTCTCTTCCCTCACTCTTTTTCCTCAGACCACAGCCCCCCTTGTTTTTTTTTTCTCTAACCCGCCTTCAAACCTCCATAACCACCGCCACACTCCACTCCGACCGATGGGACCGGACCCAATCGAACCACCGCCGTTTCCTCTTCCTTTCCCGACCGGTCCCTACCCTTGGAATGCTGTTTTTCGCCGAAAAACGCTCGAGATCATGCCGGAGTTGATAGAACTTCCAAGCTTTCGTTCTCCTTCATCCGGCCACCAAATCGGAGGAGTGAGGTATGGTTTTCTAGTTATTTTCCATGCTCTAGCTGCTGGTTGGATAGGATTCCAGAAATTCAAGCGTAGATCGTTCAATTTTCCAATATAGGTTTCAGCCGATTTCGAAAGTGTGATTCCGGCCACTTTTTGCGGTAGGTCCAAGAACAAAAGTGGTTCCAAAATGGGTGTTTTACCTAAGTTAGGAGTTTGGGCCGACGGTTTGGAGTTTTTCCAACCGCCAGGAATTTCTCAAGCCACCCAGCGTGTGTGGCGGCACGTGGGCAGTTTGGTGGGGACCACACTCAATCCTAGAATGATCCTCATGGTGTCACAAGCGCGTAGGAATTCGCGGATCTTAATTTGGATAACGTTTGAACCCTGAACGGATTTCGCATCTTGTTTGATTTCCGGGTTCAATAGTTTCGAGCCATTGATCGTGCGTTTGGGACCAAACCAACGTCCGTTTGAGACCAAACTCATGGGACTTGTGCCTTAGGTTTAAAGGAACGCTAATGTGGGCATATGAGTAACTTTAATTGGATGCACGCACTTCTAGGAGCCAGGGGTCTGGATTTTTTTTAAATATATTATTATGATAATTGAATCAGGCACCCGGGCACCAGTTGACCCGCAGGAGGGACCTTTAAAAGGTCTAGCGAGCTCGGACCAGCTGTGAGTGGACTTTTCTTTTATAAATGATTTTATGCCAATGAATTTCATTATTTGATCTTGAATAAGTTTTATTGATTATGGTTTTCCTAGCATGATTTGTTGAAGTTAAATATCTTTATTTATATGCTGCCTAGTTGAAAATGCTAAAAAGATATGGAATGTAAAGATTGAGATATATATATATCAGATAAAATGCAGCAGAGTTCTAGATTTAATAAAAATTCAGCTATTCATCAGACCTTTCAGAAATTTTAGATTTTCTTAAGCCACCTCAGGTACCCAGTTATAGAAACAGGTTGCCTTTAGATATGACGATGTCCACAGACATCTAGTTTGCCTTCAGTTTTGTCAGCGCGCTTGATATTTGCCTCAAGAGTTTCGGGGACGCCGGGACCGTGGGAGCCAGGAATGCGGATCAGGCTTACTATAGTCCCCTGAATCCTGCCAGTTTGCGACTCGGGTTGACTTTGTGTCACTAAGACTTGCCAGGGGAATTGATGGATTATTAGGAATTGACGGATATCAGGAATTGACAGAATTAAAGGGGTACACCTAGGAGGTAGTTTTAAACTAATTTCAGTGCTTTTAAGAGTTTAAAGATGACTATGAGTATGATTGATTTATATTTATATGTATATATGGGTGCATTGATTTCAGTATGTATATGATTAAAAGAATGAATTAGTTTTGTATAATTGTTTTTACAGTGGGGTTAGTATGTTCTTATGCTATTTTTCTTAAAACTTTGTTTTTGGGTCCACTCACCTTTTAAATATTTTGCGCCCCCAGGGCGTAGACGTGCATCTAAAAGCCACCACAGGGCAGTTTCCGCTTCCTGCATCTCTTCAGCTTAGTGTAGGGTCCTTGACCCTCCAAATGTTCTTCTTGTAAATTAACCTGTATAGATGCTCTGATATTGCCCCTGGGCTCGAACTTTACTGTTGATTGTATATATATATATATACGCATGCTGGAAGTTGGGTTGTGTATATGTGCTTGTTTTGACAGGTGTAATTTTGGGGATTGAACAAATTACAGGGGAGACTCTGCCGAATTTTCAGTAAGAGTCAAGGCTAAAATGAAATTAAGTTTGTAACCAGAAGGGCAACCAGGTCATTTGTGCTCGACACCGCCAGGTGTCGATCACGAACAGGGTTCTGCTCGGATTCCAAAGGGGAATTTGGGTCGGTCCTGTCCTTTTCATACATTTATACCTATATTTAAATATATAAGTTAAACTCTAATATTGTATAAACCTCAACAACATCCCAAGTACCCCACACGTCACCAATACTTTATCAAAAATGCTAAATAAACTATTAATTATAAAAATGGATTTCAATAAACCATTAAATTCATATGCCTAAAAATTCCATCCCAAAGCCATGCTATTCATTTAAAAATAAAGTCCAAAAGTTTCCTATGATCATAATAAATACTCTAAAAATCTCAACCTAGTCAACATGGCTCAACAACGCTCAAGACCTGTCATTAGGGTCATTATAGTCCTTGATCAAACAGGGCCCATGATCTCTAATTTTCAATCTGAAAGTTCCTATAGGTTCCATAAGTTTAGGATATACGTCCTACAAGTTTGGTCCGTATCGGACGGTCGAATCGCTCACGATCGCACGATCTGACGGTTATTATAAACATAAATTTTAAATTATTAAATCGGAACATCTGGGGCTCCGATTCACGATCAGTGAATTCCTACACGATCCTAGAAATGCCTAGGTTAACATATATCAAATTCAAGACCTTCCAACGTCCAAACCTATCGAACCCGTATAACGCGCAATAGGCGATATCCGATCGAGACTCAAACGGTATCCAAATTGAAATCCGAGACATCTACGCACTCATGAGGACCAGGAGATTACATCGGGACATAGTGCCCTTTTTCTACAGTGCCCACGCGCCGGCAGCGCATGGGTGCCCAAAGCGATTACGCATTGCCAGAAAATCTCAAAATCTCGGCTCCAGGTTCCTACCCTCGGTTTAACACCCTATTTGAAACCACTTTTGTTCTTGTACATACCCTGAAAAACCAGCGGAAGTGCCGAAATTTCACTTTGAAAATTCGGCCAAAACCTAAATTCTAAATCGAATTCCAAAACACGAAAATCGTCCAATTCCTACACAATAGGCAGCTAGATCTCTGAAAATAGGTGAGGAACCATACCTGTTTCACCGGAATTGGGCGGTGGAGGCGGCGGCGCAATGCTGGGAAAAACCCGATTTAAACCAGTCGAAGTCGTGAACGGAATTCGAGGTTTTCGGCCGGGATTTTAGGTGCGACGTGATCGGGACGTCGAGTTGGTTCGAACGTGACCGATCTCACGTCCTGCCGTGGCCGAACGGCCGTGAATCAAAGAGAGAGAGGGACGGTATCGGGGGGAGAGAGAGAGGCACGCGGGTGGAGGGGGGGAGAGAGAGAGAGAGAAAAAAAAATCAGATTTTTATCAACCCTTTTTGCCAAAATTACGATTATGCCACTGAGGGTATTTTGATCATATCTCGCCGTGCTCCACGTAATGGTACAATCGAAATTCTCAAATTTCTTCCCGGTCAAAAAGTCAACTTTAATCAACTTTAATCCTAATAAAATATTTTAGAGGTAAAATGGTATTTTCTCTCAATAAATTAATATTCGCTAATTTATTTAGGACCGAGTCGTTACAAGTTTTGCGAGGATGTGCATTCTCGGGCTGACTACGCGTTCCCCGAGTTCTGTGTGGATGTGAGTTCTCCGGCTGACTGCACTTCCCCTGAGTTTTGCGAGGATGTGCATTCTCGGACTGACTACACGTCCCCCGAGTTCTGCGAGGATGTGCTTTCTCAGGCTAACCATATGTCCCTCGAGTTCTGCGAGGTTGTAACATACTTGGTAAATAGAATTGACGAAATATTATTAGAATTGACGGAATATTATTGGAATTCACGGAATATAATCGGAATTGGCGGAATATTAAAGGAATTGACGAGTTATGAATGGGGGTACGCCTAGGTGAAGAGTAATTGAGTTTTTAAGATGTTTTAAACTAAAATTGATGATTTTATCTTGGTACTTATTGGTAATAGTTTTAATATATGTCTTCGGATTTATGAGACAGGGATTGAAGGTTTTTCTCAGTTTTAAGGATTTTATACAATTCACAACTATTTTCTTAAATAATGAGCTATTATATATATTCATATGTAATTGTGTATGCATATATGTGATGGGTGGAAGATCGTTCTGAAATCAATATCTTTTGCTTGAGTTTTAGTGGATTGATTAGAATTTGAAGTCTTTAGTTTTGGGAATGTGTAAAGGAACACTTCATTCATTTGCGTATATATGGATTGAACTTTGTTTTCTTGTGGAAAGAACTACGTGTGGCTTGATCCCTCGGTAAGGGTACGTAGGCAACCTATGTTAACATAGGTGCAGCCTCAAAATAAACTGTTGAATTATGCTTTGAATTGGTTTAGTTGAAATCTGTTGTAATTGGGCAAATTTTGGATTACAGTTAATTCTCGTTTATAACAAGGTGAATGTCAGTGTTTTGATTATGTTGTATGGGCCTGAGTTCCATTGGAGTCATTGTTGAATTGCGGATGGACGAAATTCTTGTATGCTAAATGATTGGGATTATAGAATTGTGTTTTCTACAGGTGCAAATAATTTGGTAAATGTTCGTTTTTCAAGGGAGACTCTGCCGGTTTTTCTGTAGAAGTCAAACCCTAAAGAAGTTTTCGAATAAGGCAAAAAGGGCAGTTTAGTCATTCATTTCGATACTTGCTAGGTGTTAGACTCACACGGGGATCAACACGGATTTCAAAGTAGAATTTGGGTCGGGTCCTGTCACTTACACCTTTAAAAGACATGAGACCAGCTGTAATCATAGAAGGATGGTGGTATGATGTTGGAAAAGATGGGAAACCCTCTTTTGAGCTAAACAAAACTCAAAAGAGAAGGATATCCAAAGAGAGTTTTGTATTGCGAGGGAAGCTAAGAAAACACCCTAGATTCTCAAAATTCAAGTGGTGATCTCGAAGCAAGATAGGGCATCTTCTCAAGCATCAGAATGAAATCCAATTATCGAAGATAAAATCAAAAAGTTGAAAGGGAAAGGAATCAAGATCAAGGTATCCAAAGAAAAGATTATTTTGGAACATACACCCCAAAAGAACTCGGATGATTATAAAACTTGGAGGAAATTCCGCATTCGGAATCGAGGAGACCTCATTCCGAAAGTTAGGGAAACCTACACAACACCTCATGTACAATCATAAAATGAAGATTGCCATACAACCCCCACCCCACCCGAACTATGACCTCAATCGAACTTAACCCCCTGAACTAAAAAATCAGCTAATTTTAACATCTGAATTAATTAAAATGGCCAATTTTGCTGTTGCTGCTATGTTTTGTGAATTTCATCCAATTTTTCGTTGCTATAAGGGTAAATTTGTAATTTTTATTTTCCTTTTATTTTTCTTATTATTTATTATTTATTTTATCTTTGTTTGTTTTTTTAAATATTTATTTTTCTCAAAAACCTAGCCACATCCAGCACACACCATGGAAGCCAACCCGAAGGCACATCGTAACATATACAACCCACCACACACCAATCCATGTTTTTGAACTCTTGCTAAACAGAAGATAACATACTCATAAGTCAAAATCCTTTTTATGCAAAGTAAAAACGCAGAAATTCTTAGTTTAATGAAACTTAGAAGTTTGCCGGAGATGGTGTATATGGTTTCGTTGAGCTCGACTAGGCCCTTGTAGGAGTGAGACATTGGCCCATCTCAATCTAAACCAGGAGGTTGGTTTCGATTCTTTAATTAACACACTTTTCCGTCACCGTCGGCGCATAAGCTTTGTGTTGCGACACCACCTCTCATAAACCCTTAAATCTTCTCAAACTCAATGATATATATATATATATATATATATATACATATTGTAAATAATGAGTAATGGAATATTCAAGAGCCCACTACACAGAGTCATAACAAACGCAAAGATGAGGGTATCTATGGCCCCAGGAGGTATCCAGTGAGGAAAGGAACGGGTTTGAGGGACTCGGTTTTGGAGGGAGGATACTAGGATCGCTGGAAAATCCACATTAGGGATAGGGTAATATGGGTTTTTGGGGGGCCTGGGTAATCTGGGTTTCGAGGGTGTTTTCATTTTTCTATTTTATAACTATTTTACCTTTTTATAAGAAAAAAAAAATCAAATAGTAAGTCACATGGATGACACATGACTTTTTGGAAGGAAAAATGGATGAAATTTTAAAAAATTAACACTAAGGGCTAAATTGATGATTTTAATTAATTTAGAGGCTAAATTTATTGATTTTTTAGGCCAGGCGGTTAATTTCTACAAGGGTCATAGTTTAGGGGGTAAAGCAGTTGAAAATCCTAAAAGTAAATGGTGCTAGCTCCTATTTTAATGTCGTATGAGATGGTAACCCCAAAGGTCGATCCTGATACGATAAATGGTTCAGAGATTTTTCCAGGAGCATAAAACTCCATCATAATTGAAACTAATGAATCATAATCACATCAGAATATTGGTGAAGACTCTTTACACCTTTAAGATAATGATGAAGATGTCAACATGAACGACGATGATATTGACTATGATGCTAAATGGCCAGCTCTAGAAGAAATGATCGGTGATGATGATCATCTTACAGATACAAGTGAAGATCAAAATCTTTATATGTTACTTATGATTTAAGCATGACATATATACTGCCAACATCTTTTGCAGCTCAGGAAAACCAGGAAAGTTCCATGGTGGGAGATGTGACTGTAACAGATCAACCTAGCTGCCAATTAATGGCAAAAGCACAATTAGAAGTACCATTACCCTCAACATATTGGATCAGAATCCTTGCTGAAACATCATCTTTATCAAACCCACAAAGCGCATGGCATATCATCTCAGACCACTTTATATGACAAGACTCGCCTCAAAGCCCCCCCTTTGAATCCATGGCAAATCCTATGTCTATCAGACACCTGCCAGGTGTCAGGCCCAACCAAAATATCCTTTTTTCCCTAATTCCAAAACAACCTTAGGGTTTAACTTCTTTTAGAAAACCAGCGAAATCTCCCTTGAAAAAGGCTCTAAACCCAAAATCCACCTCCAACAAAAATATAGTTTACAACTCCCAACTGCTCGACATACACAATAAATAAGTCGCATGTATCTAACTATCAATCATTAATATAAATTGGGTCTCAAACCCTCTGAACAACTTTAACAAGTTTCCTAGATCAATCCTGGAGTAGTTGAAGATGAAGCAAAACATTTAACCCCGTGGCTGGACCTAGGTTAACCCTAGGTTGCCTACGTACCCTTTTGAAGGATCAAGCCGCACGTAGTTCGTAAAACAATAATAATAAAAATAGCAACAGTTTGATTCCATGTTAAATCCATCTCAACTTACATATACCAAACTCCAGAATTTACACCCATACTTATTCTAGTTAAATAAAACATTCACCACTATAATAACTGTTTCCATTCAAATTGGTCAATGTAATAACAAAATCTGAAAATACAGTAATAATGGTTCATAATCAACAAATTTTTGAAAAAACCGATTCCTTTCCACAAGACTTTTCCGAACTCATAAGCATATATAAAGTACTAATACTGAACATAAGTAAAAAACTTGGAGGACTGCTGGTGTACACTTGTGTGAACCGCATTCACACAAGCAGAGCAGGGAACTGGCCAATACACATAAGCAGAGCAATCCTGGTCATACACTTGTGTGGACGCATCCAAACAAGCAGAGCATTCCTGGTCATACACTTGTGTAGACGCATCTGAAGGAAACATATATTTAAATTCTTTTAATTGAATTTTAAGCCATAATACACATGAATCAACCATTCAAAACCAGAAGCTAACTATTAAACCATACTCAACTAAACTCTATTCAATTTTAGCCAAGTATCTTGAGGTCTAATCTCTAGTATGCACAAATCAAAAAAGGAAGAAGGTTATGAGATTACCCTTAAAGCTCAGCTTGGTTGAACTAAGTTATACACCTTAGGTATGGCATTCTTTCTTCTCTTGGATCTTCCAGGATTTCTTCAACAAAGGCACAGATGAGATACCCTTTAGTTCACCACACCAAATTCACAAAGGTGAAGAGAATTGCAACAGAGTGGAGATGCTAGACTTTTTCTCTTGGTGGACTAATTTTTAGCAAAGGTGAAGGGAGAATTGTTTTTGCAAATTTCTCATGGGAGAATATTCGCGTGCAGATCCTTCACCCTTTAAGCTTCCTTCTCTCTCTTCCTTGGTTCATGAAACAAATAGGAGTTAAAGACCACACTCGGGGGCTGTTGGCCAAAGGCCCTCAAATGCCTAAGTTAGTTCAATTAGATCTTTGAGAAAAGATGCGGCAATAGCTAAAAAGGACAGAGTTTTCTCTCACAGGGAGAGCTGGGTGGCCTTAGTCGAGTGTGGTGGCTAGAGCCATGTGAGGGAAAGTGTAGAGAGAGGTGGGAGAGAGATAGAGAGAGAGAGAGAGAGAGAGAGTAGGGTTCTTGGGTAAAGATTGGATTAGGTTTAGAATTACCTCATGTGTTGAATGTGGCTGTGTATTTATAGGACTCTAGCCATCTAGGGTTTTTCAAAGAATAATTCCTATTTAGAAGGAAGATATTATTTCCCTTAAATGGAGAGATTGAGTCAATTAGGGATTTCGATTAGGATTAAATCCCTAATTGATGATAATATCCCAAATTGGTGATATTATCTTTAATTGGTGACTATATTCCCAAATAAAGATAGTATCCCATATTTAAGATAATATCCCTATTTTTGGTCTCAATTAATTGGCCAAATAAATGGGCCCAATTAATGACCTAGGTGATCCTCTTCTTGTCCACGGGGCACCCATGATTGGAAGCCGGAATATTTGCTCCCATAAGAATATCACCTTCAACACCACAACCTAAAAACTTAGGGAGGCTCAAAACCCTAACAAGTTAATGGTCATATGTGTGACTTAAATAGGTAAGACAGAAAAATGAGAAGAATCCCTCATTATCAAAACTGGCCATGGGTGGTCTAGGGCTTCCCTTGGGTTCTCTTGAATTTTTATTGTCATACAACACTTGTTTTTGGGCCCAATGGGTCTTTGGGAATGTAAATTTGCTTACCAAAGTGGTCTTGCTAAAATTAAATAAACAACTAGTTCAAGTATTTTTCTTTTACCCTTAAATGATTTAAAGCCCAAACCTAGTTTTATGTCAAACTAATTTTATAATTAATTTTTAATTATGATTTATAACTTAACTATTAAGTCACACTCATAGTCTAAGTAGTTTGACTTGGTCAATTGTTTTGGTCAAACATGTTGACTTTGACTTGATAGTTGACTTTGACTTTTGACCGTTATCTTTGACTTTTGATCCCAGGTTACTTTCCTCTTCATTTGTCCCTCTCCTTTAGGTTCTTTAAATTTTGTGGGTGGTGTAGCTACCGAGATCAATGCAGTCAATTATGTCTCTCCTAAAAGTTGGTTAGCTACTTCTCATTTTGTTCTAGGATTCTTCCTATTCGTCGGTCATTTATGGCATGCAGAAAGGGCTCGTGCAGCTGCAGCAGGATTTGAAAAAGGAATTGATCATGATTTTGAAAGGTAGTGGGTTGACTCAACTCCTCTGAATTGATTGTGAATTAAATCCCATCATTTAATTCTTATTGGTGAAGGTCAATTGTGATTTTGAACCTTATTGGACTTCCACAAACCTTGGTTGACGCTGAGCAACATGTCATGGCTATCCAAGCTAAATAGGAAATGGTGAAGAACTTATTCAAGTTGGAATGATCGTGCAATTGAATCCTTCTCATGTACAATACTCCTTATTCACATTGTTAGATTATGGAATCACATGTCGAAACCTTAATGTGAATTATGTCTTATATGATTATCCTAGTAATGATTTGAAGACTTCTTCTTTCAAATCTTATCCACTACTTTGCGCAAAGATTTGATCAATCATATCTTAGGATTATTCTCTCTCCTTATTGAGAGTAGAGATTCCTTGTTGTACATTCATTTGTCTCTGTGACTTTACCAAGAGTCCCGATAAGCACCTTTGGGTCACGTCTTTATAACTTAACTGTATAGTGCCTTCAAAGACAAACAACATAGCCACACTATGATGCCTCATGTCTTAGGATGAGTTTACACCATTGCAACTTATGAGTTATAGTTTGACATTTGACTAAAAACTTCCATTCTAGAACTCATATTTATGATCACGTTCAGTGTACTTGTTTCCTTGCAAGCACCTACACAAATATCTTGGTGTCACTACACTTAATGACTTGAGACCTTGTCATCCTCTAATTAGATAAGATATTGTGTGTACTGGTCTCTGTGGAAGATCAATGCCCCATTGATAATTCTATGACCAGGAGCAGTTTTAGGATACGACTGGGAACCATGAGAAGTCTCAATATATGCAATTTCATAACATAATTCTCATATCCTCTTTCATATTCGTAGGACTAATGTTGTTTTACATTTATGGTTATTGGAATAGGAATCATGGAATGAAATTAACTATTGTTCACCCGTTTTGATCTAATCTTGTAATTGTAGGGTAAAGTTTTCCATTAACTTGAGAACCATTTGTGGTTAACAAATCAACTTTCTTTCGTGTTTGAGCATGCCACTGCTAACGATTAAAACCCTAGCAAACTTCTAAAAAAATAGATAACTTGCGCCCCAAGTTACTAATTCTAAACAAGCAATTGTGAATTTGGGTGAGGAATATCTCCCAAGTAAGTTCTTTTTCTTACCTCAGATTGGTGAGGACTTCACAATTTTTCACAGTACAAAACTGGTAGTCGTGGCCAGAATAAATAAAAAGAGAGAAAAACTGTTTAAGCATAACTGCCTATTACAAAACTTAAAAGATAAATGCCAAGTCCGAAAAGGACAACAGAACGTTGGACTTCGATCTCTGCCTAGGTAGCTGCCTCTAAACTTGGCTGGATTGGATTTGTTTATGTTGGATTGAACCGTCAGCACCTCTAACCGATAGGTTTCAGCTGGAAATCGATACCAATGTTTGAATTTTGCAGAGCTTCAATGTATTTCAAGCCCTAGAAGGCTTGTTGGATGGGCGGAATTAAGGGCTCTTTAGTCTGGAGGGGGCAGAAGTGGCTAGATTGTCGATTGTTGAGCTGGAGCTGCACTATAGTACTTGTTATGCTGGATCAGGACCTTTTCATAAATTTGTTGAGGTTTTCATATTGTAAAAACACAGATTCTGCTTGATCTGGCTTGTGCTGAACCAAATTTGTAATGAGAGAAATCTCGCTTTGTGAAACTATTTCTCTGAATTGAACTGAAGTCAGAGACTTTGAGTTCTAGCTTACCTATCTCTTGTGGATCAAAGAGTTTTGGTTGCTTCAGAATCTGAAGACTTTTTGAGATCGAGTGATCATGTTTTAAATTTGTCAGTATGACTTTGAGAGTTTTTGTTTTGATTGATTTTTTGTTGCCTTTTACCCTGTTCCCCCCTTCTCATATTTATAGAGAATCTGAATGAGGTTTTTAATATCTAGGGGCATAAAAAGAGATTTTCTTTTTCTAGTGCAGAGAAGTTATTAATCTGGCGAACAAAGAACCATCAATAGTCAGTTCATGTGATGGTCTTTTTGCTTTTTCTGAAAAAAGACCAACTCTCTTATTCTCTGTTCGTTCTTTTGCAAAAACACAACCTGTCATGATGGTCCATTTGTTTTTTCTGGTGAACAACTCTCTTGCTTCCTACATATCTCTTGAAAATGTAACCTGCTTATCTCTTGAAAATGTAACCTGCTTATCTTTTGGGGTTGAGATCAAATGGTGAGAGTTTTTAGAAGCTGGGCCTTTTGATCCAAAGCTTGGTGTGTCAGATTTAATTGCCAATAACGGTAATTTATTTTTAGACAATGGTAATATTTGTAACCTGCCCAAAAAAGGGTATGGGGAATTTCAGCATTTTAGGGTCATGCCAGTTGCTTCTCTCTTTGAAGTCCTATGTGCCCACAGAGTTTCTGTAGCTTCTCATGCCATTGCTTTGGATTTTTCTCAAGCATTTTCCTGATAATGTTGATGATCACCTTGTTACTTGATTCTGCCTGTCCATTAGCTTGAGCATAATAAGGATTGGATTGGAGTAGCTTAAATTTGAATGCCTCTACCATATCTAGCATTTCTCCATATATGAAGGAAGATCCCCTGTTAGTTGTGAGTGATTCTAGAATGCCAAACCTTTGTATAATCTGCTCTTCTATGAAGGTGATGATCTCTTAAGATGTAGTGGACTTAACAAGTTTCGCTTCCACCCATTTGGTAAAATAGTCTGTAGCTACAATGATGAAACAGTGTTGTTTGCTACTGGCTGGATAGATTTTGCCAATGAGATCCATTGCCCATCCTCTGAATGGCCATGGCTTAACCACTGGGTTCATGGGGACTGAAGGAGCTTGCTGGATTTTACCATGCCTTTGACAAGCCTCACATCCCTTGGAATAGTCAATGCAATCCTTCTTCATGGTTGGCCAGAAGTAGCCATACCTTCTAATTAACCAGCACATTTTCCTTCCACCTTGATGAGCTCCACAGATTCCTTCATGGGTTTCTCCCATGACCTTCATATATTCTTTCTTTCCCAGGCACCTCAAAAGTATCTCATCTTTGTTTTTTCCGACCAAATCTCCATTCCACATAAGGTAATTTAAAGCCATGATTCCGACTCTTTTTTCATGAGGCAAGGTCGGATACTGCAAGTAATTTATGATGGGAGTTCTCCAATCATCTTCAGTGATTATGGCAGAATTGACATCTATCTCTATTCCTCTGGTCAGAACAGATGGTAAACTTTTCTTTCCTACCTTGATGATCCTTTGCACACAGTCTTCAGGCATTTGTTTCTGGGAACTCACGATCAACTTCTCAGTGGGTCACCCATCCTGGGATCGCTCTAGCCCCAACTCTCTTAAATTCGGAGTTCCCATGACTCCAAAGCTAGTGAGCTCCCAAAAGGCCTCGTGCTAGATGGAAGCGGACATGTACATATAAGGCACATCACCCCCTTTCCGTTGGTCGATGTGGGATGTTATAATCCACTCCCCTTAGGGGTCCAACATCCTCATCGGCACACTCGCACCACACGGCAGAGTGGCTTTGATACCAAATTGTCACATCTTGGGATTGGCTCCGCCGTAGCACGATATTGTCCGCTTTGGGCCCCTTCTCTGCCTTCACGGTTTTGTTTTTGGGAACTTATGAGCAACTTCCCAGTGGGTCCACCATCTTGGGATTGCTCTAGCCCCAACTCGCTTAACTTCGGAGTCAGTGAGCTCCCAAAAGGCCTCGTGCTAGATGGAGGCGGGCAGGTTCATATAAGGCACATCAACCCTTCTCCGTTGGTCGATGTGGGATGTTACATGTGGAGCAGCGGAGAGTGGTTGTTGCTTCGAAGCCGCTTCATTGTGGTGGCTTGGATTCATCAAATCGGTTTTGCTTTTCATGCGCTTGCTTCCAACCACGGCTATTTGGAAGCCTTCGGTTAAGTGATGGATGAGAGGAAACCGATTCCTTTTATTCAAGAGCAACGAGTTAAGTATAACTCGATGCTCTTAATGAAAGCACCAAAACGTTTGAGCATAATTCTCACGGGAGAATATTCGCAAGAGATTCTTCACCCTTCGAGCTTCCTTCTCTCTCTTCTTCCTAGATTCATGCGAAAAAGGGTTGGAGTAAATGGCCCTTCGATGCCCTAAGTCAGTTAGATGATCTTTAGGAAAATACTAAAATAACAGAGAAGGTCAGAGTTTTCTCTATTGTAGGAGAAAATCGGATGACTGGAGCTGTATGTGTGGCCGGAGCTGTGAGAGAGAGAGAGAGAGAGAGAGAGAGAGAGAGAGAGAGAGAGAGAGGGCTGCGAGAAAGAGAGGAATTGCTAGGGTTTTTGGAATTACCTCATGTATGTGGTGTAGCCATGTATTAATAGTAATCTTGCCTTCTAGGGTTTTTCAGGGAATAATTTTCATACGGAAGAGAATTATTCTCTCCCTTAAATTGAGAGATTGTATCAATTAGAGATTTAATGAAGATCAAATCTCTAATGTATAGTATTATTCCTATTTTAAGTCTAAACAATTGACCAATCAAATGGAGCACAATTATTGACCTAAGGAATATTTCCATTGCCCACGTGGTACCTCATAATTCGTTGCCTAAATATTTGCTTCCATAGGGGGCCAAAATGTGCCCCTCAATAAAAGTGAACAAATACATTAAAATTTTCAACATTAGATAAATTTGAATAAAAAATTTATCATAATTCAAACTCTCTTTCCCTCGTCACTTGGGTAACCCAATAGCTTTGTAATCAGGGCGAAGGCTTGTTAAGGCCTGAAGGGACAAAGGCCCTCCCAAAATTTTGACACAATATAATATTGGGAAATAGCTCAAAATGCCACCCATTTTATATTTTTTTTCTGAAAATACCACCCCTCCCTTAAAATTTTAAAACTACCACCTATAAATACATATTTATTGTCGACTGATTGCACCCATATCACTTTTTAAGAAATTGGGTTCTCTCTCAACTCTCTCGGCTCTGTCTTTCTCTTTGGCCCGTCTCTCTCTGTCACTCAGCTCTCTCCCTCGTGTAACTTTCTCTCTCTCTTTCTCTCTGACGCAGTTGTCTTCCTCCCTCAGCGGTGTTTGTTCATCCAAGCTTAACTCCACGATTCTCAGCAATGACATTCTCAGCCTGTATAACTATCTAATAATATCTATCATATTATAGCATGGGTTCCTCCGAGTGCTTAACGGTGTTTATCATGTTTGCATCTCATGCTTTAACTCCCTCAGTTCTCTCAGGCAGCTGTCAGATTGTTTGAAAATAATTGTCCACTTATAATTTGTTGAAGACTCACCTTGTTATATATTCATTTTACAATACAGACTTATGTTTTATGCATTCATAATAATTTTTTTTGGTTAATTATATTACACTAGGTTGATTCTTATTTGTTCGTTTGTGGAGACATTCTTTTGGTTTTTCTTGAACTCTATCCCCCATATACGTTAAACGAGGTTTCTTTCCACTAAATATGAACCTCAGTGAACCTCTTTTCCATTTGAATCCGATATAAGTTTTCTTTTCTTTCTTAGAAATTAAAAAAAAACGCTTGATTTTCAGGGCTACAGACATTCAAGGGATCTAATGAATAATCCTTGAATCTCAGTGTTAGTGCTGTTGTAGGAAAAACTTCTTATCTTTTCAAAATTGCATCTTGTGCTGTCTGTAACACCTCAACCTAGGAATGCATGTTAATTGCTTCACTCAAACATATTGTGTACAACAAAGGAACTATGTTTTTTCCTTTTTCAGAAAAGATTATTAAAGACTATGCACAATATGCTCATGAGAAAGCCACAGCCAAATTACAATAAGAAAGAGCTGCACCAAACACTCTAATCCAATAGGACGCAGCTTATAAAGTTACCTGATTTGGAATTTTGTTATTGTAGTCTTCTCAAAATTTAAACTTTGACAGAAATATTGCTTCTTTTTACTTCATCTCATGTGTTTTGCTGCTCATTTTTTATTTCTTCTTGTTTCCCTATCCATCAATGATTATTGCACCTTCCTAAGTTCATTCTTTCTAATTTCTTCAGGATTAAGTACAGTATAAGCATTGTTGCTGACAAGGGTTTGAAGAAAACTCTTTATACTTCTGTGCGTTTGAAGAAGGGAGAAGTTCTTTATTTAGAAAGGGGTAAGATATACTTCACCCCCATGAACAAATGTGGAAAATCACTTAACACGCTTCCACCACAATATTAGAAAAATAAGTCCCTTGTTTGTTCAGAATTTTTCATTAATAGCTATTCTGTCAGTATATTTACCATTAGTACAGTTTTAGGGCCAAGTTCGTATGAGTAAATGACTAATTTGAAATATGTAATCGATCCTTTTGCCCTCTGACTCAATCTTTGAAACATTGGTGTGGTGATTAATAGATGCGCAGATGTGCAATGCGCAGTGTGCATGTACAAATAAATGTGTAGATTCATTTGTTTACTTCCATGTGTTGGAAATCATGGTAATTTAACAGTTTTATCACAGAAGAATGAAGGTTTGAAATGCATAGAAGCCTGCAATATACACTAAGTATAGAGATGGTTACCAATATCATGTTGACCACTGTGACCCGTGCAAAGTTAAACTGCATAAATTAGTTTACTAGTTGTTTTTTTTATCTTTTTGAAGATTCATTAGTTGTTCCAAAAATTAGTTATCCCTATTAGATCACATAATGTTTGAACTAATGGTCATCAACTTAATCCTGCCTTTGCTTGCTTGGAGAAGCTCTGCTGTTTACTTTTTTTTGTCAAAAGGTTTAATGGAAAGCTATCTATCCATTCCAAATTAAATTCATGTGTTCTTTGTTTTCCTTACAGGAAAATGGAGGTCAAACAATGGACATATGTCAAAAATGAAAAACAGAGGAAGTGCATAATTCGTTTATGCCTAAAATGCAATAAACTAGTGATACGTTGGTGATATCGTAGCGATACAGAAGCGATAAAAGGGTGGTAGAAATTGAAGTTTATGTTTATTTTGGACTTCTTCTTTTGTTTAATTTCATTTACTTAGCTTTAATAATTGGATGGTTACGAGATGAATTTGTGTCAATTATTAATACAACAATTACATATATGAAGATTAAGACGAACAAAATATCGTATCACCAAACATAATCAAACCACCAAATGTAATCATCATTTTCTTCAACCCATCACGAAGCATTTGCATATTTACTCATACCTTCCTTTTTTTGTAAATTATTTTTTAGTTGTTATTATTTTTTAAAATTATTTCTTACAATGTCTTATGGTGCAATTATGATGCACCTGACTGCCTGTTTTTGCAAGGCACGCTGTTTTTTTCTTGTCGTCGTCTTCTTTTTGAATGAAGTAGGGCCTAAATCGTAAACCCATTGATGAGCCGTAGTCAATATACATCCAATATAATAGCAATATTAGACCAATATACATACACTAGAGAGGCAAAATTAGGGCAATATAACGGCAATACAACAACAATAGTATCATAATATACATACAATAGGGTGGCAATATGCATACAATATCTATATAATACACATACAATAGAACTGCAATATTAAGTCAATCTACATACAATACACACACATCCATTACAGACTTCAATTTAGACATGCAAAATAAATTACCACCGAACCCTAACAATACTATCCCGCGAAGGGAAAAGGAAGGCAACACTTTGACATCGCATCACCCAGCACCGCATGAATCGAACTAGCACTCACCCTTACTAGAGGTCCATCAAAAGATCCATGTTTTTGGCCTTCCTCCTCGTTGCATGCACGAGGCTATGATGAGCCATTCCCTCTCCACCTATATTCAGCACCTCCCAGACACCAGCTACATCAATTTCACTCCAATTGTAGTATGGTGAGATGACCGAAGCATAATATCGGAACATTTTGAAGCCGTATGGTGTCATGGTTATATTCTTCAGATTTTGTGAATTTTTCGAAAACATATTTCTTTGTCTCTTCCAACTCTTAACTCTTTGCTCCGACTTTTTGCTTTTAGAGTTTGCTTCACTTCTCCAGCATATGCTTTGTTCAACTTGTTGGCCAAGTTTCCCATAACTTGGCCATGAATATCACATTTGCTCTCCCACCAATCTATTGCCTTAGACAAATATTGGAGATCGTGCTTGACGGTAAAGATTTTGTCAAGTGGATCATTGCTCTCAACCTCACTTCCAGATGAAGTGGGATCGTGATTGGGAGTCCGCGGTGGAGATGGGAATGGCACATGCCACAGCTGGTCTCCCGGGTAACTGACATGCTATTTGGAGGGCATACATCCGACATCTTTAAGTATCAGCGGGGATAATTCACAGCTGCAGATTGCATAAAAACAAATAAAGGTACATTCAGTCTCCAATTTGACGTTATGAACACTTGTAAACAACAATAACAACAAGAATAATTACCTTTCCCGTTAAGAAGGTGCCTATGCTGTAGAAATGGTAGGAAGCTTCAGTTATATGTAGGAACTTGTCTGTAGTATATTGGGTATTTAGTTGGTGCATTAAGTTGATTGGCTTGCAAACTACACCACCTTAAGCCTTTTGAGTCACCCCCTTCGTATTTGCATATCTTCTTTGAGGTTACCCATTTTCCATTGTAACAAACCAGAATAACAATTGTCTCCATTTCTGACCATGAAAAAAATTATTTCATTAACACAATACAACCACAATAACCAGGCAATAAAATGACAATATAACACAATATAACATCAATATAACCATAATATAACGGCAATATAACCGCAATACCACAGCAAAATAATAGGAACACAACAGCAATACAACACTAACACAGCAGTGACTACATCAAATGGAAAATCCAAAGTTTCAAGATTCACATATCCAGAGCAATCTAAATGCAATTAGTAAAAACCCAGATGGATGAGCATGAAGATTCAAAAAACCTAACCCAAAGCAATTACAGCCAAAACCAATTCAACAGAAACCCAAGCAAGTTAGAACTGTTATATAAGTTAGAAATATTCAGTAAGCCAGTTGAGGTTAGCTGTAACTGTAATAGGATAGGTACAATATAATTGAACAAATCAGAATATCTAATTTCTTAGCACCTCTTTTCTCTATAACCACTCTGTCAAATTTGTGCTCAAAATGGGGTCTTCTTGGACACAAATACTAATAACTAGCTGCTAGCAATACCAATATCCTATGATCAAAGAGTAGTTGTTGAGAATGTATGCATGTCCTTTTTTTATTATAAATCAATTTTTCAAAAATATTGCATTGAAATTCATAATTAAGCTCACTTATTTTTAAAAAAAACAAAAAAAAACAAAACAAACTCAGCACTTATCAAGAGCCTATTATTATATCATTGTATTCAAAGAGCCTATTACCCCACTATTGTATTCAAACAATCATTTTTTATATCTAAAAGAACATTTTGCTCTGCAAAGTTGTGTATTTAAGGAGCCAATTGCTTTGCATTTGAAGTTTTTTATGCCACTTTTCAGCATAGGTCATGCACTAATCAAACCAGCCTGACCGAACAAATAGATTATACAACCATATAATCAGAAGAGAAAATAAGCATGATACAATGATGTACCTCCACAAAAACCGCAGGAATGAAATACCCATTTATTTACTTTAACACTAACCAAAATCATAGATATGAAACCAATCTCAAAACCATATAAGATTACCCAAAACAAAAACCCATCACCCAATCTTAGCTAAAATCACAATCACAATAAAGAAAAAGAAATTAGGGTAATCTGAAGCCCAGATCAGATATCTCATCAATTCCAAAATTATAAATAAATAAATAAACAAACTTTAACCAATAATTAAAAAGGAAAAATAAGAGCAAAAACTATGTCTAAGACTTCAAATAAATTTTCAAAAGAGAACTGAATCAACTCACCAGATGATAGAATTCTGAAAAAAGCTTGAGATAATGATTTGTCTTATGAAGAAACAAGCTACTGAGAGATGGAGAGTGATGGCAGCAGTGACTAAGGCTTTCACGGTGTTAAATGCGGACTGTGGACCATTGACAATCTGCAAAATTTGATTATAAGCATGCAAATTCCACAAGTCATTTTTGACAATTACACATGCAAAAACAACGTCCCTTCCTTTATTTTGATTTGAACAAGTAAAATCAGAATATTGTGGAATTAATTCTTGTAGAAATCACAGAGCCTAGAGCTTAAAATCTCATCAAAAAATAAAGAAAGTTGGGACTTACCCAGACAGAGGTGAACGAAGCCCAAATGTTCTGTAACAAAATGAAGAGTTTGATTTTTGTTAAGAGTGGTTGCGAGCGAGTGAGAGTGGGTGTGAGTTATTACCCAGTTCACTGTATACATGATAAACATCGTTAAGCACTCGGATGAACCAATGCTATAATATAATAGATATTATTAGATAGTTATATAGGCTGAGAATGTCATTGCTTGGGTTAAAATATAGCACACGTGTTCCACTTAACGAAAGAGAATGCAAGTTTGTAGTTAATACAAGCATCTAAAAACCAACTCTCAGCAGAATTAAAGGGTAAGAAAGATGTGGTGTACCAAGGAACCCCTAAACCCTAAACCAATTTCGAAGAAACTCCTAAACCAATTTCATAGAAACCCATAAACCCTAAACCAATTTCAGAGCAACCCCTCAACCCTAAAACCCTAAACCAATTTCGAAGAAATTCCTAAACCAATTTCATACAAATCCATACACCATAAGCCAAATTCACATAAACCCCAAAATTCTAAGAAAAGGAAGATGAACAGTACCTCGTGGATGTGAACTGTGGAGTTAAGCTTGGATGAACAGACACCGCTGAGGGAGGAAGACGATTGCATCGAAGAGAGAGAGTTACATGAGGGAGAGAGCTGCGCAAGAGAGCTGAACGACAGAGAGAGACGGGCCGAAGAGAGAGACAGAGCCAAGAGAGAACCCAATTTCTGAAAAAGTGATAGGGGTGCAATCAATCGACAATAAAGATGTATTTATAGGTGATAGTTTTAAAATTTTAAGGGAGGGGTGGTATTTTCAGAAAAAATTATAAAATGGGTGGCATTTTGAGCTATTTCCCTATAATATTTGGTCTTTGCTCTCTACTGATTTAGGAAGTATGTATAATAATTATTTCTTGTGGCCCCCTCACAATAAAGAAAAGATGTGTTTCTCTTTACAAATAAAAGACTAAGTGTTTTTTTTTCCCCGGAAAAAAAAAAAAAAAGAAGACTAAGTGATCTTCAAATAGGAGCCAATCAATATAAAAAATAAAAAATAAAAGCATCTAATCAAATAAAGTTTTAAAAAATCTCCTTTATCAAATAGGAAGTAGACTTTTACCCCAAAAAAAAAGGATTGGGATTTTAATTTTTGTTCCTATATGAAGCAACATGAACTTAATTTGAAGCAGTCGCACACATCAAAATAAAATAATTGAATTTGGTTGTTTGCTCTTCGACCTCCTGCTTCAAATTTTTTAATTCCAGGTTGGATAACTTTACATAGTCATAGTTTTTTTCTTTGTTTATTTATTTTTCATGAGAATATATTTGTATATGTTTATATGAGTGAAAATTGAAGTTTTCATTGTTATAGTTATATGTTTCATATCTTATATGTTCTATGCATAGAATATGATTTATTTATTTTTTTTGGTCGTATCTCATAGATGGTTTTCGAGATATGAAGGAACGACGAGTGTTATTTTGATACCTAATTGAATAAACAATTATTTTCTGCATTTTATTTTTCCAAACATTGTTAAGGTTGAAAAATTAAATTTTTTTAATGTCTTATTTGCTCTATATATTGGCCCCACAACACATAAATTCCTAGCTCTGCCACTGTTTCTAATATGGATCCGGACCATCTGCTTGTTTTTCATCTAATTATTATTTACTAGCCTCTCAGCACGCGCTTCCGCGCCTGCGAGAGGCTTTTTTTTTTAAAATTAAATTTATTTTATAATTAAAAAAGATAATGAGTAGTTGTGTTTTATAAAAATAGAATCCATTATATGATTTTTCTTCTTTTTTTAATTTTTTTAATATGAAAAAATGTGAATTTACCATCGCGCGTGCTGAGAGGCTTTTTTTTTTAAAAAATTAAATTTATTTTATAATTAAAAAAGATAATGAGTAGTTGTGTTTTATAAAAATAGAATTCCATTATATGATTTTTCTTTTTATTTTAATTTTTTTAATTGAAAAAATGTGAATTTACCATATTATCTTCATTTAATTAATAATTTCAATTCTTAATGTTTGCATTAACTAAGAGCTTTTTATGATATTTTGAATGTTTCACCATTCTCTGCCTTTTGCTTTATATATATAGATAACTTGCCACCTCACTATTTAATTCCTTGAAGCAATGTTGACTCTAAATTGAATTTCTCTTAAATTAATTTTCTTAGTTGGCGTCTCTGTAACACTATTCCTTCCTAGTGTCCAAATCAGGAAAGTCGCGACTTCTGGACTTCTCCAAAGACTTGCGGATTAAGAAACCCTACACTCTTCTAACTTCCTAAGGCCCATATATAAACCGACGCAAACAGAAGCCGAACAAACGACCGCTCTGAACTTATGGTCAAAACCGCTCAACTTCCAATTTCAAAACATAAACAAAGAGAGCGAGCCAGCGACTGGTGCGAGGATTGGACCACTATTTCAGTTTCTACTTTACCAGGTTTTTTCTTTCTTCTTATTTCCAAGATATTCTTTGCATTATAAATTTGAGAAGGTACAGTGTTATTTATTTATTATTATTTTTTTGTTTCGTGTCATAAATCACTTCCTTAAACTCTGCTTGATTTTTCAAACCAAAATCAGTTTAGCATATATCATTGTAACCGGTAAATATTGATGAAGGTTTTTAACAAAATCCTTAACTTTAGGTCTTCACGTAACTTGAGAATCGTCTCTCTGATCTGAACTATCTAATTGTAATTAGGACTCAGGTCAAGGGTTAACCTGAGAATCTATGTAAATTGACCAATCATGAAGAATAATTAATGAGGGGTTGCCTTTCATATAAGAAAGAGAGACAAATGTGGTTACTTGTTTCCTTGTTGACCTTGGAGAGAGCAGTTTACTTACTTTGCTTGGAAGTAAATGTTTTTTTTTAGAACAATTTTCCTGCAGATTTTTCGAGTTTGATGATGTATTTAGTTATTACATCTTTCGTATATTTTGTTATACCTTTCTTTACCGTAGTGTGTTGCTATTTAAGTAAATAAATAATCACTTTCTGTATTCGTTAATTTTGTCTATTTTAAATTATAATGCTGATGATTATACAAAATTTTCAACCAAGTATTCTATGAGTTATGGCGTATTTTTGCAATGCTATTTTTTTAGATTAGCATGGTTGTTGTATTTGGTTAATGTTGGGTGGGTCTGTTCCTACTTTATACTTTCTATGCAGGCGTTCCTGCAATACATTTGAATCATAGTTCTTTATGGACAAAACACTTGAGAAACGAAAAGTCGGCGTTCTTCCCAACAGAAAGAGGCCGAGAGTTGATGATGAAGATGGAGTAATTCATCATGTCAAGGAGGCTTTGGATGAATATCGAGAGACATTAACTAAGCTCTTGCAAAAACATGATAGTGAATCCTACCAACAAGTAGAGAGTTTTTGGCAAGAAAGAGAGGAATTTGGCAAACTTGTGTTTAAATTTTTGTTGAAAAGGATATCGGGGCAACCAATAATCACATGGGGAAAAGCTTTGGACAAGTTGAAAAAACCTATGGTTTCAAAGGATATTTTGTAAAAATGACATCTCTGAAGGGAAAGAGAAGATGCCTATTCGAGTGGTCAATGCAATAGATAGGGCGAGTCCTCCAGCTTTCATTTACATACGCAATGTCATTTATCCAGATTTCTTCAAGGCGACAAGAAAAGGGGGTTGTGATTGCCTTCACGGATGCTTAGAATCCAAGTCATGTCCTTGTGTAATGAGGATTGCAGGGGTTTTGTCATACAACAACACGATAACAGGCACGAAATCCCTTATTTATGAGTGTGGTACTACGTGTAAGTGCTCTTCTTCTTGCAAAAATAGAATTAGTCAACATGGCATTCAGTTTAAACTTGAAGTCTTTAGGACAAAATCAAAAGGATGGGGTGTCAGATCACGGACATATATTCCACGAGGAAGTTTTATATGTGAGTATGTAGGAGAAATTCTACAAGATAAACAAGTTAAACAAAGAAAGGGGTTTGTCATTGATGCCACACAACATGGGAATGTGGGAAGATTTGTCAGTCATAGTTGTTCTCCTAATCTATTTGCCCGAAGTGTCCTTCATGATCATGACGACGTGAGAATCCCACACATGATGTTATTTGCTGAGAAGAACATTCCACCGAACCAAGAGCTAACTTACGAATATAATTCTATAGTAGGTAAGATTTTATTATAAGATGGTCATTTCAGGATGAAAGTTTGTTATCATGGTTGGAAGTTGCGAAGACTCGTATTATTGGAAGAAATTTAGTGAGGCGCTAATTGGTTAGTAAGTTAGTGAGGCTCTGATTACTGGTTTGGACCCACTTCACAATGTCGTATCTTAATACAAATTGTTCATTTGTTAGGTCATCATTTAAAGATCACCCTTGCAATTGTGCTTCTTCAAGAAGCACTTCCAAGTGATTTTCCAAGAAGCACTTGGGTTGTTAAAAAAAATTTCGACATTCTTCTAATAACGCTTTTGTTAATAAATAAATAAAAACTCTTCTAACAAAAGCGTTGTTAGGTCATCATTTTTAAAGATCACCCTTGCAATTGTGCTTCTTCAAGAAGCACTTCCAAGTGATTTTCCAAGAAGCACTTGGGTTGTTAAAAAAAATTTCGACATTCTTCTAATAACGCTTTTGTTAATAAATAAATAAAAACTCTTCTAACAAAAGCGTTTATGAGCATAAGAGCCTTCTATAGAAGTATTCCCAAACGGCCCTTAGTCATCTAAATGTGATAAAATAAAAAATAAAATAAAAACTAACATAATATTTTCTATAAACAATAAAAATATTCTTGATAACAATAAAATGGTTAAATGATCCATTTGGGTAAAATTTTGTAAGGGTCATCTTTGAATGATGACCTAAAAAGTGAACCATTTGGATCATGAGATGACATTGTGGAGTGAGCTAGAACGAGTGGTTAGCCTCTATTAACTTACTATTCGGTTAGTGCTTTAACATTATATATATATAGAAATTCACCTATGCTCCAGACGTTATTATCGTGCAGATTTCCGGACGTTATTATCATGCGGACGCCATGTATTTTCTACTACCCCTTCCTGTTTTCCTCCTGTTTACAATGGCATCCACATGATAATAACGTGCGGACATCCAGATGAGAGAATAACTATTAGATTTTCTCCTATGCGGACGTCTGGACGTTATTACAATGCGGACGCCATGTATTTTCTCTTACCATTCCCTACTTTCCTTTTTATTTATAATGACTTTCACACTGTAATAATGTCTGAACGTCTGCATAGGACAAGTAATGTAAATATGTTCATGCATATTTATTATTTACTGTGTTTCAATTTGGAAATGTATTATTTATGTATGAATATATATATATATATATATATATATATATATATATATATATATATACAATAGAATTCAAAGCTGTTGCATGCAGGATCACGTGGTGGTCCTCTTAGAATTAATATCTTTAGTTTCTTTAAAAATAGTTCTCTTCCAGATCATGCATTTTCAAAACTTACTTAAGTGTCAAATACAACTAGCTGTGTGTAAACTTATCATTTGAACTTTATCTTTTGAGTTCATCAGCACAAGCTTTTTATGTGTAAAAAAAATGTAATGTTATATCTTAGGGCTGCATAGCTTATATTGTGGAACATGGTTCTCCCAATGTAGGTATTTTTTACTTCAATTTTTATTACTTGTGCTCGATCTTGGATGAGGCTGTAAGTGTCTTGTGTAATGATTATGAGATAATGCTCCGGCTTGATGCAGGCGATTCCAATGGCACTACCATCAGACAAGCTCTCCTCGACAAAACCATCTGGAGTTGCACCTAATATCATCTAAGGCAACTCGTTTTAGCCAATAGAGGTATGCTCTCGTGCTATAGTTTCGATGGTTTTCTGACGTTTTGGATTTCTCGAAGCAATTTTACTGGACGCATGCTTATGTCTGATCATTCTATCAATGATTAGATGATAGAATTATTGATGTAAAAGGCCAGTAGAAGTCTGAGGAATGAATTGAAAAAGTTCAAGTTTGCTTTGGTCATTGTGCAGAGTCTGCCGCATATTCTAATTATTTATTTATTTCTGTTTACACAATGAACACTTTATCACAAGGTTTGCTTTCTTTCCAGACATATCGCTGATGCTGCCGCCAAGCTTGCCAAAAGGAGTTTGTGCTTTAGTATGTGGGCCACGTTTCCCCCACCCTCCTTGGTCTCTATTCTGTCGGAATACGGTCTGCCGGCCCCTACGTGATCGAGTGGTCTTTTGTTGCTAAAGCTGGTTTTAGTTTGGTCCTGCTGTTTGACTCTGTACCTGTCTGCAATGTCCAGTCTCTAGTTTTTGTGTGCTCTTTTTCTGTTAGTTACTTCTGGTGCTGCCTTTCTTTGGGCATGCTTTGCTTTGTATTGTTTTCTCCTCTGCCTGCCTTTTCTGGGGCCTTTTAATGAAGTATCTTTCGACCAAAAAAAAAATCCTCATAATATTGTGTACTAACCATAAGCTTGGGGAAAACCATATATACTTTAGTTATATGGTTTGGGGAAAATAAATATCTAAAATTTCCCAGAATTGTAATGAGAAACCCTCAATTGGAAGCCTGTTATTTTGTAAATTTCCACAACCGGAACCCTTCGAGACAACCAAAAGGGTTTTCGTGTGGAACGGGGTTTCAGCTCTGATCCTTTTATCGTTGGAATTTTGCAGGTTTGTACTTAAAAGCTTAATGAACTGTTGCTGTGTTATTTTTTAGTCTGGTGATAAATGCAGGGGTCTTTCGATGAAATATTAAGATATGAATTGAGCAGTTGGGGTCAGTTTTGTGTTCTTTGATCAGTTGGATCCTCTGTAGTTAGATTCCGAGATGTGATTGGCCAAGTTTTTTCAGAAAAAGAATATGATAATATTTTATAACTTGTTCATTCTTGCGGCCTGCCTGAAGTTATCCATATTGATGAGAAAAGATTGCTCAAGTTTGAAACCGTAAAAGAAATTAAAAGGTAATCAGAAGTGATCATGATAAGAGGTTAAGTTTGCTCTTTATCTAGAAAAGGTCCTCTATTTGAATCTTTCACTCACTTTCAATGTGGATGTGACTACTAGATTGAAGACTTAATTTCAGAACAAGACAAGTCAACAGATTCATCTACATCATAAAATTATATTCTTCTGATTCTGGGATTGTGAAGTGAAAGATCTCATGGGGCTTCATAACTCGCATTAATCCTTGGTTTGCAATGGCGACTTACTTTCTAGGTTGGAAGTCATAGATGCACGCCCACCTGAAACTAAAACCCAAAGATCCAGAGATGCACGGGGTAGAACATCATGAATCACTGGTAATCAATCCGGATAATGGTGCAGTAATAAGCATCTCTCAAAGTTGAGAGAGTAAACTAAAGGAGAGGCGATTCTGATAAGACAAGTAAACTGACTTCAACTTTTCTCAACCAATCCTCGACCAACCGCTAATAAACATCCCAAACAAATTTTTTCCCCTTCAAAGAAAAAACCACTAGCAACTGCTCCCAACCGCTCTGCGGTACATTCCCCGCACCACTTCTTTTATAATGTCCATTGGAAAAATAATCTCCCTTACTGCCAGTAAAACCCAAGCAAGCAACCTGAAAATTGCCTTGCATAGATCAGTGAAATTAATATGATAACAAACTCGTCACAGCAAACAAGTAACAAATAACTACTTCAAAACAAAAATCTTCCGATCAAATCTGTGAAGGATCAAGTGCAAAATACAACTACCAGAAAGAGAAAAAGCCTATGAAAAAAACAATATGCAAACAACACCTTCGACGGTAAAACCGTGAAGACGATGTAGACGAAATACAAATGTTGCAGGTGAGAAGAGGATGCTTGAATTAAATGAGATGGATGAATTTCACAACGAAGCATATGAGAATGCGAAGATTTATAAGGAGCGAACAAAAGCATGGCATGACAAACACATAGTGCGCAAGGAGTTTCACGCTGGTCAAAAAGTCCTCCTCTTCAATTCGCGCCTCAAGCTCTATCCCGGCAAGCTTCGCTCCTGATGGTCCCGTCCTTATGGAAACCTTCTGTCTCTGAAAATGATGGGAAATGGGAGAAGAGAGAAAGGGAGAGGGGAGGAAGAACAATGGCTTCCTCCCCCCTTAAAGTGAAAACGTTTGTAGAGTGTTTTCTTGGAGAGAAGGGGCTAGGGTTTTCATCTTTTATGTCTTGATGAAATTTAGATATTTCGTCAGCTGAGTTTCAATAATTTCTATGTGAAATTAGGATAAAATGAAATTATAGAAGCAAGAGACTTGTAGTTTAAGTTGTTAAAAATATTTACTATATGCACATGAAATCCTAAGTTCGATTCCCACTTTTCAGTATCGCTTGTATAAATATATATATATATATATATAACACCCTACCGACATTTTAATAGGCAACGTGATTTCCCTCCACCATCACCATTATTTCTATCACCAGTCACTAAAACTGTCGCTCTAGTTGTGGCTGCTGCTTCCATCCATCAACGTCGGAGTATATATTCTTGCCACCTCCACTATTGTCCTTGTCATATGTTTATATTTTTTAAGTGATATTTATTTTATTTTATTTTTTGTCAAACTTCTTCTCCGGACCATCCAATACAGCAATCAAATACAAATTAGGAATTTGACCCAAATGAATGATGTGTTGAATTTGCCTTCACGCACAAGAGGACGACAGGGATGAGAGAATGTATCAAATATCCTTGCTTTATTTTGTCCCACATCGAACTTGGGAGCGAAACAGCAAAGCAGAAAGGCTTATAAAATGCTAAGCACGCAGATGTTCAACTCATACCTTTCTCGGCCTTTTGGCTAAGATCAAGTGTAGTATCTGTTCTTATCAGTTTAATATCTGATACGTGGGCCAATGGCCCACACGATATTAAATTAATTTCTTTAAGGGGAGGGTCCACCACAGTAGGTTGCTACTGGGTCTCTCGCGTGTCGCCCAAGTGTTACACTACAGCATGGGCCTGGCGCACCCCAACAAAGCTAGTTGAAATTTTTCTTGACTTATTTTATTGGGAGATTCACTATTATACTCAATATGGGGGCTCAAATTATAGAAATACTCTATATGAAATGGATTTTAGAAACATACTCAAAACCCATTTACAACATAACAAAAAAGCTTTTAACTTCTTTAAATTACAAAATTGCTATCAATTTCTTAAAACAAGCACAACCCCAAAATCTCATAAAAATATCCAAAACACTTAATAGGGCATCAAAGTAATTTAATAATTAATATTAAATTCAATAAGGCTAGTTGTCATTTTTTTGGGTTTTTTTTGGGTTTGTTTATAGAAATTCAATTGTATAAAATTTATTTATAATATTAGTGCTAGAAGTGGGTATATCACTAAATATTTCTATTTTATTTCGATTTTCCGTTCCCGTGGTGGCCCAAAGTCATGGCCTTTTTTATTTTGTACTCAAAAACATGTCGGCGGTCTCCTCATGGACCATAGAATATACTGGGGGTTTCTATTTATTTTAACTCTGCACCTGACAAAACATACATTTTGATCTCTACACTACTACAAAAAGTGAAAAAGACGACCAGAAAACAACGACTGTCTAAGTGAAAACCGTCGTGGTTTTTAAAAAGACGACGGTTCTAAAAACACCGTCGTGTAATACCACCTTAGACAACTAAAAATGGAGATTCAAATGGCTGTTCAAAAACAACGACGTACCTAATTAAACAACCGACGTCTATTTGAAACAGATTTCCGCAGTGTAAAATCAAAACCAACAAAGAACGGCAGAAGTTATGAATCGACCGACGTAGAAAGTAAAGACGACGATTTCAATAAAAGCCGCCGTTTTTACTCATAAAATAACACGACGAGGTTTTCGTATAAGACGCCGTATAATTACAAACAAATCCAAGGCTTTAAAATACAAAATATCGCCGTATTAAATTAATGTACAACGACGGAAAATATAAATATATCGACGTCATTCTCGTATAGTTCTACGACGTTATCTTTAAATCGTACTATAAAATTCAACATCGTATTTATTCATTTTATACGTCGTACCTTTAATTTAAACCGTCGTCTTAATAAGAATTTTTGTTAACAATTTTTTTCTTTGATTTTCTTATCCTACGTCGGTAGATCTACTGAATGACAAGAATTGAAATAACCACGACGGTTTATATAGAAAACCGCCGACATAATCAGATTTTTCTGAGATCCCAAGGGTTACGAAATCTTACCAGATGGAACTCTGTTCCACATCATAATCTTAACAGATGACACAGATTTGCAATCAGAGAGACAATTTTTTGGAAGTTGATGATGTGTGTGCGTTTGTGTATCTACAAATATTATACCTAACGTCGTTGCAAATTTGCAATCAGAGAGACAATTTTCAACGACGGTTATATTATACCTAACGACATTTAAAAAACAAATCAACGTCGCTCAACAAATATATTACGTCGTCTTAGTCTTACTTAAGACGACGAAAAACGACGACAGTAATACAAAAACAGTCGTTGTTTTTATATTCTTATTTTATTTAAATCTGTCATCCAAAAAAGAAACTTTACATATTCCAGAACATTAATTTCCTTCATTTTAAATTTTCTCCGGAAAAAAAACTCTATTTATAACGCACTGTAATTGAAAAATAAACAGAAAGGTCACGGGAAAAAAAATTCTATTCATAATTTAAAAATTCAAATCCACGTCGGTTATATTAAAAATAACGACGTTAAATGAAAAGATTCCACGTCGCAAAACAAATATTGCGTCGTGTTAGTTAAAAACGACGGCATAACAAAAACCCGTCGTTGTTTCAAACTGAATTAATTTAAAATTTCTTCGGGAAAGCAAAATCTATTTATAATTTCCTCGGGTTAGTAATATTGTGTCGTGTTAGTTTACAAATTCTAGAACATTAATTTCCCTCATTTTAAATTTCCTCGGGAAAGAAAAATCTATTTATCACGCTTTGTAATTGAAAACTAAAACTGAAAGAATTCGGGAAAAAAACACTCTATTTATAATTTAAAAATAAAATCCACGTCGGTTGTAGTACACTTAACGACGTTTAACAAAATAATCTACGTCGGTAATTATAAATATACCGCCATCTTACCTTTATATAGACGACGAGAAAAGACGACGGTAGAACAGAAAACTGCCGTTGTTTCAGTTTCTTTAACAGTTTGGTCCTTTATCTTTCTGCAGGACTTGTATAGTTCAAAGCATTGACAATGTCTTCATCATATCTCCCAGCAACTACTGATTCGATTGCTCATGCTTTAGAGGCCATCTGAAGCCATTTCTATTCTCTATCGCATTCTTGAAACCCATCTTCTTCTTCTGAAGCTCTACGTAAAGGAAGAGGCTATCACAAATCTGACGGATCTTCTTAGTCAAAAAAATCAAGCAGAGGATCAGGCACATCTGATCTTCAGATTTCCCTGAGAAGCGAACTTTCCTTCGACAGCGAGTGGAGGCCAGGCTTGCATCTCTTTTGATGGAAAGCAAGGAGTATTCAGAAGCACTAAGTGTCCTATCAGGCTTGATCAAGGAAGTGAGAAGGCTAGTTGACAAGCTTCTTCTTGTCAACTAGCCTAAATGTAAGCTCAATTTCTCTTTGAGAAAGACCTCCAAATTATTGTCTTTGAGATGTGAGAGACAGTGTCTCTGAGAGAGGAAGAACTTGAAACCCTAAATGTAAACCGCGAAAATGAATGAAAGCGACAAATTTATAGAATAAATTTTTAAAACCAACGGCGGTCCTTACCAAAAAACCGCCGTTTAAATTGTAAAATCAACGTCGGTATTACTGACGTATATTACAGAACTCCACGCCGTATTATTTTTTTGAAATGGTTTTATATGTAAGCAACTTTTCGTCTACTTGACTTACACATTAGTTGTTTTTATATTCTTATTTTATTTAAATCTGACATCCAAAAAAGAAACTTTACATATTGCAGAATATTAATTTCCTTCGTTTTAAATTTCCTCCGGAAAAAAAACTCTATTTATAACGCACTGTAATTGAAAAATAAACTGAAAGGTCACGGGAAAAAAAAAATTCTATTCATAATTTAAAAATTAAAATCCACGTCGGTTATATTAAACCTAACGACGTTAAATGAAATGATTCCACGTCGAACAAAAAATATTGCGTCGTGTTAGTTAAAAACGACGTAGTTAAATGTAACCGCCGTATTATTTTTTTGAAATGGTTTTATATGTAAGCAACTTTTGGACTTACACATGCACTGTTTCCAAACCCGATTAAAAATTTCAATCTCCAGAGAAACCTTTTCGTCTCTTTTCCTTGTCAGAGCATTGTCAGAGTTTCTCATCGTCTTCCTCTCGTCTTCTTCGTCGTCCTTGAACTTAAACATCGATCATCTTCCTCTTGCTTTCATTGCACGCAAAAGGTAAGCTTTCATTTTCACTATTTTGGTTACTGTTTTGCATGCTCATACGTTTTTTGTTTGAAAAATCTTTTTACCTTTTTTCTGGCCAAAATCATTTTACTTCTTTCCAAGTTTGATAAAATATACAGACAAAGAGGGAAAGTTTCCAACTTTGAAGACAACTACCTCAACTAAATAAGACGACGGTAGACCACGACGGTTCGTCAGTTGTTCTAGCGTCGTCTGAAAATTGACAAAGTTGTTTTTAAAATAATAGTCTTTTTTTATATGCTTGTTTAATTGCAGGTTTGATTTCTCTGAACAATGGTTTTTGTTTTTCCCTTATTTGATAAAATATAAAGAAAAAGAAACTAGGGTTGGTATCTAATATAGACGACAAAATATCTTATTGTTTTACGTCGTGTGAATGTTAATACCACGACGGTGTATTACTATTGACGTCGTATGAACATAAATACCACGACGTTATATAAATAATAGTTTACCACGACGGTGTATTACTATTGACGTCGTGTGAACATATATACCACGACGTTATATAAATAATGGTTTTAAACATTTATTACGTCTGAGATTATTTCATTGCGTCGTCTAAAATCATATCATACGTCGTATTTTTTAATACCGTCGTTTGTGTTCTTAATGTTTTCCTGAAATATTTTCACTTGCAGTTTTGTCTGTTAAAATGGTTTCTCAACAACAAACTAAGGATTCTGGCTCCAAGAAGCTTGGAATGGTAGCTCCTCAAGACAAGTCTTCGAAGGAGATGAAGTCTTCGAAGAAGATGAAGTTTGCTTCATCATCTGCTGAGACAGAACCAACCAGCCAGACAACAATCTCTGATGATTCAAAGACTGGTCGAGGTATGAGCACAATGCCTCGTGTTGTGAAGAGAAAGCTTCAGAAACTGAGGCCAATTGTTGAGTACAATAAAAGGGGGAAAGGTGTTGGCCAAGCACATATTGAGATGCAGTCGTATATTGGTGTGTTGGCACGCTCCAGGATCCCACTTGTGGACAAGAAATGGTCCCAAATCCCCAAGGATATAAAGGAGCAGATTTGGGAAGCAGTTGACATGGCTTTTGTCGTAGGCCAAGGGGGCAAGACCTCTGTTTTAGCTTCTGCTTCCAAGAAATGGAAGGATTTCAAGTCTACACTAACGAGGCATTATATCCTTCCATACACCAATGACAGGGAGAAATTAAGCCAACCCCCTGAAACATATAAATTCATAGAGAAAGCACAATGGGATGCCTTTGTAGCTTCAAGGCTATCCAAAGATTTTGAGTCTGTGCATTCTCAACATGCACAGATTAGGGAGAAACTCGAGTACAATCATCGATTGTCTCGAAAAGGATATGCTGGATTGGAGGATCAATTGGAGGAAACCATGCCTGGGGTAGAAATTGATCGATCTACCTTATGGAAGAGAGCTAGACAGGACAAACATGGTAACATCCCTGATCCAAAGGTGGCAGAGAAAGCAAAATTAATTGTAAGCCTACTATCACTCTGTTTTAAATTTTTATTAAACTGTGAATTATTCTTATTACGTCGTATGTTATATTTTTCGTCGTGTGAATGATATTACCACGTCGAAAAGTTTTTAAAAACGTCGTTAAAGGTCTAAATAGGAATCACTACTATGTTTTCTGTAATTATAGCATAAGACGTCGGTGGTTCATTTTCGCGTCGTGTGAATGATATTACCACGTCGAAACTTTGTTAAAAACGTCGTTAACGGTCTAAATAGGAATCACTACTCTGTTTTCTTTAATTATAGCATAAGACGTCGGTTGTTTATTCATTTCGTCGTTTTAAATAAATAACCACGTCGGTATAACTACCGTCGTGATAAGTTATAATAACGTCGGTTTATACGTTATTGCGTCGTGTGAAATTATATAATACGTCATTTGTACATAAATAACCGTCGTGTGTTTTTTTGTTTATCTTTGTTTTAGGATGAATTGCAGAAACAAGTCTCGGAAGGCAAAGTCAGAGTAGATGGCAGCAATGATGTGCTGACCATGGCTTTGGGCCCCGAGCATCCAGGCAGATTGAGGGGAGTTGGTGCTGGTGTTTCCCCAAGGCAATATTTCAATTTGCCCAAACCACAGAGGGTGAGCTTTGACGACCGTTTGAAGGACAGTTTAAGAGTTCTCCTTCAAGAAGAGACTAAAAAGATGGAGGCTAAGGCAAGGGAAGAGGCCTTAAGAATGGAGGCTAGGACAAAACAATTGGTAGAGGCTGAGAGGGAGCATTTCCTGAGTCAGCTTTCCCAATTAATTCCCAATTTTGATCCAAGCATGCTTAAACCAAGAATTAGCCAAAGCCCCAAAAATCCAATGTCTGACAAAGCTAGCTGCTCTGGAGGTGATGTGAGATCCCTACATTTGGAGGATGATACTGCTAAAATGGGGAAACATCAGCCAGATGAAGAGAAGGAAGAAGAAAAAAGAGATGAAGAGAAGGAAGAAGAAAAGGAGAAAGAAGATGAAGAAAAGCATGACGACAAGGTATGTTCACATAACTTTGCCTTTTTTATTTGTTTTTCAAAATTTCAGACGTCGATATTTTTATTTCATCCGTCGTTTGTTTACAACTTAGACGGCGGAATTTTTTTAAGACGTAATAAAATATTTAAACGACGGTTTTTGCACCGTCGTTTAAATGGTTTCAGACGACGCTTTATTCATAAAACCGTCGTCTTGATGGAATTACCACGACAGTTTTTCCACCGTCGTTTAAATACTTTTAAGACGACGTGTTATTCCTTAAACCGTCGTCTTTATTGAATTACCACGTCATTTTTTTAATTTCTTTAAACAGGTTATTGAAGTTGGTGCTTATTCAAATATGGAGGCGCCATCTTCTTTAAAAACCCTTTGTCGTTTTGTGGAAACGACACTCCTGCCTGAGGATAAGACACTCCAATTTACAATTGATAAGGAGGTGTTTGGTGGTGAGCGCGATACCTTCCTCCTGCCTGAAGATATTACACAATTTGCAGGCATGGAAGAAATTGGAGCTACTGTATTGGCTGTATATATGAGGTTTGTACTTCTAAAATAATACCTCGTTGGTTTATATATTGCATCGTCTTAACTAACTAACCACGTCGTCTTAACTAACTACCGTCGTGATAAATATATTATAACGTCCTCATCTATTTCAGTACGTCGTGTGAAATATTATAATACGTCGTTTTTTTATACATAACCGTCGTGTTTGTTTGTGCTGACTTGTTTATATTATTTTATGTATTTAGGTACTTACACGATGTTTTGAAAGAAGCCAATATGTGCAGCATGGTTGGCTTTATCGACCCTGCTACAGTTAGTGCCAACTCTGGCACAATAACTGAAAGATCACGACTCGTAGCAGCTCGACTTCAGAAGACAGACGGTGAACAGATTTTCATGATGCCTTACAATCCAGGGTTAGTCTCCTTAGGATTTTGTTTTTATGATTTTCAATAAATGACAGCTTATAAACTAACCACGTCGGTGTTTTATTTTATTTAGTCGTTTGAAACTACTAACCACGTCGGTAGTTATTTATCGTCGTGAGACAGCTATAATGTCGTCGATTGCTACTTTATTTCGTCGTGTGAAATATTATAATACGTCGTTTTTGTAAATAACCGTCGTTTTTATATTAATTTTGTGCAGCCGTCATTGGATTTTGCTGATTGTAAGAGCAAAGAGAGAAACCGTCTATTTTCTGGATCCTCTGCCAGGAAATCGTGTGGTCGATGAAGAGGCCAAAAACATCGTGAACAGTGCTTTAAAAATTATAATACCCACATAGCCCGTGCAGGACGTAAAAATGTAATTTGGAAAACTCTCTCAGGCACACCAAAGCAACCCAGCAATGTCGAATGCGGGTACTATGTGATGCGCTTCATGAGGGACATCATCATGGATCCTTCCTTGGGGTTTGAGAATAAGGTAAGAAGAAATTACCTTCATACATTTCACGTCGTTTTTTGTATTATCAACGACGGTCATGTAAAATTAACGTCGTTGAATGGATATACTACGTCGGTTATGAAAAATATCGTCGTCTGTGATTGAATTTCTTTTTATTTATAAACCCTAATAGTCATTGTTTATGCAGTATGCCAAGGGAAACCAGGAAGCTTCATACCCCCAAGAAGCCATTGATGAAGTCCGGAATGAATGGGCAGAGTTTGTTTTCCAAATTATTAAACAGGGCAATTATTGAACACTTGATATTTATGTATAATGTACAAATTTTCTCTATAATATGTAATGTAAAAATTTGTTGAGGTTTTCTTAAATTAAAAAAAAAAAACAAACATACAAATTGCTTAACCGACGTGTAATACTTTTCCAACGACCTAATAAAGTCAAAAACCGTCGTATTTTGTTGTTTCGTGTTTTAAACAAATACGACGTAAAAATATAGTTAGACGACGTTCTTTGAACAATTGAGTCGTTTATGGTTTACAACATCTTCAATTTCTTAAGGGTTCAGGGTATCATCGACGACGTTTATGTAACGACAGCGGTTAAGTCGTGGAATATATATTTTACGTCGTATAGTTAAATAGCCGCCATGGTTTCTCATTTTAACGACGTCATTTTAACGACTTAGTAGTCTATTACAATTTACAACGTCTACAATTTATTAACACCGACGTGGTTTGTTGTTGTGGTAAGAATATTTTATTATTTTATATCAAAATATTCAAAATAAATTTAAAATAAATCAGAAAATTGAAAAGTCAACTCCTATGAAGTCATTGATATATTTTCTTCCACATAAACCTTGAAAAAATTCATTTTGAATAACAAAAATTTAAAATGACCATCCAAAACAAAATTGTTTTGATGAGTCATAAAATCACTTCTAGTTTTATGGTTTAGGGTTTAGAGTCTAGGGTTTAGAGATTAGGGTTGTTATTTATTGGGGTTTATTTTTAAAGTATAATTTTTGGGTAGTCTAGGGTATATGTTAGGCTTTAAAACCATAAAACCTTTTATAAACTTAATTTTTTAAATTGTATAATTTAGTTTTATGGGTTTAGGGTATTAATTTTTAACGACGGTGGTTGCGTCGTGGAATACATATTTTACGTCGTACAGAAAAACATACGACATGGTTTACGCTTTAAACGACGTCATTTTAATATGTAAGTCGGTTTATATAATTTACAACGTCTTTAATTTCTTAACACCGACGTGGTTTTTCAGTCGTCGTTATATAAAAATTCAAAATAAATTTAAAATTAATCCGAAAAATGAAGCTTCAAAATGAACGGCCTTGCGTTCTTAATCCGAAAAATGAAGTTTCCGTCGTGGAATATTAAATTTACGTCGGTACTTGTAGAACTTTCGCCTTGGTTTTTCTTTCGACGTTTTAAAACGCGCGAGCTCTAAAAATTTTCGCGCGACCTAAATTTTTTTAGATTTGGCTCTTATTCTTATACTTCGAACCCTGAAACCTAAAATTTTCAGATTTCGCGCGACATAACATTTCGCTCTCTCACTTCTGCTCTAATTAAAAGTTGCACTCTCCAGGCTCCGTCGAATCTGTGAGCTCGTCCAACCTGTAAGTACAAACCCTATCTTCCCCTTGTAAATTCATTGAATGATATTAGGTTGTTTTGTTAAAGGGTTTTATGTGTATGCTTTGCGATCTGTTAATAATGTGCTTATAGGTATGGGTTCATGGATTTTCTGTTTAATGGGTTCATGACAAGATCAAATAAAGGTGTACTTTTGCTGGAAATCAACACAAAAAGACACAACGTCCATCCAACCACGCCTGAATCTGGGCCTTCCTTTGCTCAAACCAACAGACCAAGTTCTCCCATTCGAAACTTGAAGGATGACTTCACCGGAATGCTTAATACTAGGAGATAAGTTTTACAAGCTATCTCCTATGTTATGTTATGTTGGGAATGGATTTATTGTTTTCATGCTTGGTTTCATGTATATGTTGGTTTCTTGCTTGGTTTCATATATATGTTGTGTTCTTAATGGGTTTTGTGTTCTTGAAAATAAACTGAGACACGACGAATTTTAAGGCGTACGACGACGATTACACGACGGTTTTTTCATAAACCGTCGTTGTATTACTTATAATAGACGACGTCTGTTGAAAATACGTCGTCTATATATGCCAAATACGTCTGTTTTTGTTTAAAACCCGTCGTCTCTGTTGTGTATTACTTGCGATTAGATCATTGTATAATCTGCTATAGTGATGGTCATTGCCTGTATTTTCACTTTATTATAGATAATAGGTTATAGTGTCGGAGATGGATAAGTCATGGATGCACTCGGATAGAAGATCGAAGGCATATGAATTTGGGGTGGAAGCATTTTTGAACTTTGCTGTAGAAAATCTTCTAACTACAACACATATCCGTTGTCCATGTGTTAAATGTGTTAATTTGAAGTTGTTTGGGGTTGGAATTATAAGGGATCACTTATACTTTAATGGAATTGACCAAAGCTATAAGAATTGGACATTTCACGGAGAACCTTGGGAAGCAACTACTAATGTTGACACATTTGATGAACTGGTGGGTGAGTTAGGCGGTCAAAATATTCGAGATGGGTGTGAAGATATATGGATTGAATGATGCTTATGTAATTGGCAGTGTATGACATTAATTTTGTAATATATTGTAATGTGATTTCTTCACTTTCTACGTTCAAATAAAACACGACGTTATTGTGAACCAGTTATTCAGCATATTTACCGACGTCTTAAAGCAACGTAACAATGAAGAACCACGACGCTATTGTGAAGCAATTATTCAGGATATCACGTCGGGGAAGGATTAAGAACCGCCATGTAATTCAAAATAACACGACTCCAATCCCATAATACCGACGTCTAAAAAACGAGATATATAATCTGAACGTTAAAAAATACGACGTCATCATACATTTTCCACGTCGCAAGTTCTTTTATAAACGAAGAGGAACGAAATGAATTCCGACGGAAATTCATTATAACCGCCGTCTAATAACAATTAAACGACGTTATTTGTAATACGGCTCTCATCATAATCAACGCCGTCTATATGTCCTGTAATACGGCTCTCATTTATTTGGAACCGACGTTGTTTAGAAGTTCAACGTCGTCTATATTATTAAGTGCGTCGTGAGTGATGATGATAGATATAAATACTAGGAGATAAGTTTTACAAGCTATCTCCTAGTATTAAGCATTCCTGTGAAGTCATCCTTCAAGTTTCGAATGGGAGAACTTGGTCTGTTGGTTTGAGCAAAGGAAGGCCCAGATTCAGGCGTGGTTGGATGGACGTTGTGCGTGACAATCATTTGGAAGTTGGTGATCTGTGTCTTTTTGTGTTGATTTCCAGCAAAAGTACACCTTTATTTGAGATCTTGTAATTTTCCGCTCTGGAGAAGGTGCAAAGTGCACCAATGATGGGGAGCAAATAGTACCTACGAAGGAAGAAACTGATAATGAAGATGGGGATTCGAGTGATATTAGGTTGTTTTGTTAAAGGGTTTTATGTGTATGCTTTGCGATCTGTTAATAATGTGCTTATAGGTATGGGTTCATGGATTTTCTGTTTAATGGGTTCATGGATTACATTATGTGTTATGTTGAATTGGGAATGGATTTAATTTTGTCGTATCTTTTAATCACCCTATGTTATGTTGAATTGGGAATGGATTTATTGTTTTCATGCTTGGTTTCATGTATATGTTGGTTTCTTGCTTGGTTTCATATATATGTTGTGTTCTTAATGGGTTTTGTGTTCTTGAAAATAAACTGAGACACGACGAATTTTAAGGCGTACGACGACGATTACACGACGGTTTTTTTAAACTACCGTCGTTGTATTACTTATACACGACGGTTTTTTCATAAACCGTCGTTGTATTACTTATAATAGACGACGTCTGTTGAAAATACGTCGTCTATATATGCCAAATACGTCTGTTTTTGTTTAAAACTCGTCGTCTCTGTTGTGTATTACTTGCGATTAGATCATTGTATAATCTGCTATAGTGATGGTCATTGCCTGTATTTTCACTTTATTATAGATAATAGGTTATAGTGTCGGAGATGGATAAGTCATGGATGCACTCGGATAGAAGATCGAAGGCATATGAATTTGGGGTGGAAGCATTTTTGAACTTTGCTGTAGAAAATCTTCTAACTACAACACATATCCGTTGTCCATGTGTTAAATGTGTTAATTTGAAGTTGTTTGGGGTTGGAATTATAAGGGATCACTTATACTTTAATGGAATTGACCAAAGCTATAAGAATTGGACATTTCACGGAGAACCTTGGGAAGCAACTACTAATGCTAGTAGAAATGTTGAAGAAGATGATGGCCATAGTAGGTACAGTTTTGTGTCTGAAGAAATTGATATGGATGATAATGGTTTTGGTGATTTTGGTTCGGATCCGTATGAGTTTGCCAATGTGATTGGGGATGGAGATCAACCAGTGTACCCTGGTTGTAGAAAGTACACGAAGTTATCGGCATTAGTGAAGTTGTATAATTTGAAGGCAAAACATGGGATGAGTGATGTCTGTTTTACAGAATTATTGATACTTCAAGGCGATTTGCTTCCAGAAGGAAATACAATACCAACCTCCATGTATGAGGCTAAAAAGACTTTGTGTGCATTGGGGCTGAGTTATGAGAAAATGCACGCATGCCCCAATGATTGCATCTTGTATAGGAAGGAGTATGAGGATTCAACTAATTGTCCTACTTGTGGTATCTCAAGGTGGAAGGAAGGCAAAGATTCAATCTTGAAAGAGGGTGTGCCAGCGAAGGTGGTGTGGTATTTTCCCCCAATTCCAAGGTTTAAAAGGATGTTTCAATCACATGAGAGAGCTAAGAGTTTGACTTGGTGGCATGCTGCTAGAAAATCAATTGACGGTCAGATGTCTCATCCGGCGGATTCCCCGTCTTGGAAACTTCTTGATGATAAATGGCCTGAGTTTGGTAATGAGCCGAGAAACTTGAGATTGGCTCTTTCATCTGATGGATTCAATCCCCACAGTTCTCTAAGTAGCAGATATAGTTGTTGGCCGGTTATCTTAGTTACATATAATCTCCCTCCATGGCTGTGCATGAAACGAAAGTTCATGATGTTAACCTTATTGATTTCCGGTCCTAAACAACCCGGAAATGATATAGACGTTTACTTGGAGCCTTTGATTGATGATTTAAAATCCTTGTGGGTTGGGATTAGAGAGTGTATGATGCACATAATGGAGAATACTTTACACTCAGAGCTGCATTAATGTGGACAATTAATGATTTCCCCGCCTATGGAAACTTATCTGGTTGTGTTGTTAAATGATATAAAGCTTGTCCAATATGCGGCGATGATACACCTAGTCACAGGTTGAAAAATGGCCACAAAATTTGTTACATTGGGCATAGAAAATGGTTACCAATCAATCATCCATATAGGAGGCAACGTGCAGCTTTTAATGGGAAACCTGAATATGGCATACCTCCCGAGCCATTAACCGGAGAAGAAGTGCTGCATATGGTTGAAAATGGTGACAGAGTTTGTTGAAGAAGAAATCAATATTCTTTGATCTCGAGTATTGGAAATACCTTCCTGTGAGGCATGCCCTAGATGTTATGCACATTGAGAAGAATGTTTGCGATAGTATCATTGGTACATTGCTGGAGATCCCTGGAAAAAATAAAGATGGGATTGCTGCTCGATTAGATTTATTGAACATGGGGGTCAAAACTGATTTGCAACCCGAGTATGGAGAAAGACGTACTCGTTTGCCTCCTGGGCCTTGGAATTTGTCAAGAGCAGAGAAGAGAGAGGTTTGCAATTCTTTCTATGGTATGAAGGTCCCTGAAGGTTATTCTTCAAATATTAAAAATCTTGTATCTTTACAAGATTCAAGACTTCTTGGCCTTAAATCACATGATTGTCATACCTTAATGCAACAATTGCTTCCTGTGGCAATTCGTTCTGTTTTGGAGAAGCCTGCAAGGTATGCAATAACTCGTTTGTGCTTCTTCTTCAATGCTATATGTGCAAAGACTGTTGATGTTTCCAAGCTAGATAAGTTGGAAGAAGATGTAGTAGTTACTCTGTGTTTGCTTGAGAAGTACTTTCCCCCTTCATTCTTTGATATCATGGTTCATCTAGTAGTACATCTTGTCAGAGAAGTTCGTCTATGTGGGCCAGTATATTTTAGGTGGATGTATCCGTTTGAAAGATATATGAAAGTGCTGAAGGGGTATGTTCAGAATCGTACTCGTCCCGAAGGTTGCATTGCTGAGCGGTATATAGCTGAAGAAGCGGTAGAGTTTTGTACTCAGCATTTATCTGATGTTAGTACAGTTGGAGTGCCTTCAAGCCAAAAGATGGGACTTTCAAAGCCATTATCAGGTTGCACAGTGAGCGTAGTTGATCAGGACCTGTTGAATCAAGCACATCTATATGTCTTGGAGAATACGGAGGAAGTCCTACCTTATATCGAGTACGTATGAGCTTTATTCTTTAAGTTTCCATTTTAAATTATTTCTTATGTTTATCTTCTATATTTGGGACCGTAATGCTTGAATTTTTCGTGTCATGTAGGCAACATATGATCCACATCAAGATTGCTTATCCAAAATTTAGAAAGAGAACAAAGTGGCTGCAGGATAAGCACAATAGCACTTTCATTCAATGGCTACGCTTCAAGGTATATGTTGTTGAATAACATATTTCTCTTTTAATTTTCTTCTTATTTATATGTTAGATTGAATTAAGATATGATTAATTTGCAGGTTCAAAGTGAACTTGAGGAAGACAATCATGGCGTATCAGAAAATTTAAGGTGGCTAGCAGCTGGTCCAAACATGTCAGTGCCATTATATAGGAGCTATCTTATTAAAGGTATTAAATTCAATATCAAGGCACAAGATGATGTGCGGACAACTCAAAATAGTGGAGTTTATTTACTTGCACATACCATGCAAGTTGCTAGTGCCAAGGATAAAAACCAAACATTCTACTCCAATCAATGGGTTTCTATGTGTCATTCAAGAAATTGGGACCTTGACTACCAAAAGTTTACAATCCAGTCTTTAGTGTGATTGGATAGATAGTTCTGGTCTTGTAGTCGACGAACTTGGATTTACCCTTGTAGATTTGAGTAAAATTGGACATAGGAATGACCAATTTGTTTTGGCTTCTCAAGTCAAACAAATATTTTTGTTGACGACCCGATGCATCGGGTTGGTCGGTAAGTGTTATCAATGCCTAATAGAGAATATAATGATGTATTGGTGATGAAGTCTTAGGTGATGTGATAATTGAGTGTGAGCCATTTACTAGAGGGATGCCAAATGTTGACACATTTGATGAACTGGTGGGTGAGTTAGGCGGTCAAAATATTCGAGATGGGTGTGAAGATATATGGATTGAATGATGCTTATGTAATTGGCAGTGTATGACATTAATTTTGTAATATATTGTAATGTGATTTCTTCACTTTCTACGTTCAAATAAAACACGACGTTATTGTGAACCAGTTATTCAGCATATTTACCGACGTCTTAAAGCAACGTAACAATGAAGAACCACGACGCTATTGTGAAGCAATTATTCAGGATATCACGTCGGGGAAGGATTAAGAACCGCCATGTAATTCAAAATAACACGACTCCAATCCCATAATACCGACGTCTAAAAAACGAGATATATAATCTGAACGTTAAAAAATACGACGTCATCATACATTTTCCACGTCGCAAGTTCTTTTATAAACGAAGAGGAACGAAATGAATTCCGACGGAAATTCATTATAACCGCCGTCTAATAACAATTAAACGACGTTATTTGTAATACGGCTCTCATCATAATCAACGCCGTCTATATGTCCTGTAATACGGCTCTCATTTATTTGGAACCGACGTTGTTTAGAAGTTCAACGTCGTCTATATTATTAAGTGCGTCGTGAGTGATGATGATAGATATAAATACAATGTCGACTATATAAATGTGTACGTCGTAAATAATGACTCTGACAACTATTTCCACGTCATCTTTTTTAGAAAAATCGAAGTGGAAAATTTATTTCACGACGGTTTTTTGTAAATAAGAGACGTAGTATATTTCAATAACGTCGTCTTCTCATGTATTTAAAGACGTCATATTTTTTCTTGTCGTGTAAATTATATTTAACGGCATAGTATTTTAGTTATCGTCGTTGTATGTATATCTTGCGGCCTTGTTCTTTTAATATGTGTCATATTTTTCCTTTTTAACGACGGTGATTTTTTTGAGTTGGTCGTCTATTCTCATCCTCGACTATTTTCTAGAACTTTAGCAGACTAAACACGTCTGTTTTTATTTTTTTCCGACGTTGTTTTATTTAACAACGTCTAATATTTGTCGTCGGTGTTTGTTTCTGAAAATAGGACGTATAAATTTTGTAATACGACTCTCATATATTTGGAACCGACGTTGTTTAGTTTTTCAACGTCTAATCTATAAACACATTTGTCGTAAATAATGACACTGACAACTATTTCCACGTCATCTTTTATCGAAAAATCGAAGTGGAAAATTAATATTACGACGGTTTTTTTTATATATGCGACGTAGTAGGTATCAATAACGGCGTCTTCTAATGTATTTAAAGACGTCATATTTTTTATTGTCGTGAAAATTATATTTAACGTCGTCGTATTTTTATTTTCGTCGTTGTATGTCTATCTTGCGGCCTTGTTCTCTTAATATGTGTCATATTTTTCCTTTTTAACGACGGTTTTGTTAGAGAGTTGGTCGTCTATTATCATCCTCGATTGCTTTTTTTAGATCTTTTTGCAGTACAAAGACGTCGTTTTGTATTTGTTGATAACGTTGTATATTTTAACAACGACGGTTATTTAGCGTCGTGGTTTATGAGGGAAAAGATGACGGTGGATTCCACGACCATTGAAAAACCCAATACACGACGGTGATTTACCGTCGTCTTTTTGCTTTTTTGTAGTAGTGCTACACCCAATTTTTTATACAACTTTGAAGAGTAAGTATGATCCTCTTTAAGCCAAACTAACCTAAAACATTTTAAAATATTTCTAATTAGAATACTAAAAAACATAATTAGTAAAATACGGAACGAAAAAAATATAAATAAAAAGATATTGAAAAATACAAATGAAAATTTCCGCCACTATATAATTTGTAATAAATACCCTTCAAGCTGTAGATCTTATATATTTCATTTGAATCAGAAGATAAGCAAATCGACTACTCTGTTAGACAATCTGCTCCCTTTAGAATTTGTCACGCAATCAAGTGCAACTTTCAAACGACCATTAGTGAAACCAGTGAAATTGCTTTGCAATATAAGCACAATTAGTAAAACCAATATGCATGTACTTGTCCCACATCGCCCAAGTGAAGGCTGGAGGGTTGAGGTGGGCGTGTATAAATACAAAAGGATGAGCATGTGCAAACATACTTACCTGGACAGGGTCTATGGGCGATCAAGAATGCCCATGTCCTAGGTTGGTGACCTCCACTGCACTTAGGAGGGGTGCCTGCCTATGGTCTCCTCAAGTAGGAGAGCCAATGTCATAATTTGTTGCCGTGGGGGCTTGCGTTCGCGCAGCCCCCGTCTAAATTTTAGTGCAATATTTAAAAAAACAGTAATTTTCGCGCCAATCTTATAGCCAATTGTTACTTTTATTCTCAAGGGCAACATTTCTTCCTAGCCAATTGTTATTCTTCCTGTGTAGTTATTTTTCTTCTTTGTGCTATTATTTTGCAAATAGATGTTCTCTGTAGTTTAAAAGTTGTTGGTTGTGTTGAAGTCAAGGCGTAGGTGGGTTGGTAATGGGGGGATGGGGTTGGATGTGTGTTGCGAAAAAAGTGGTTGATATGGTGATATTGTAGGTGTGACAAAGTTTTTGGATAAACGTGAAAATTTTGAGGGTACGGTAGGTTGTGTAGTGTGGGTTGGGGAGTGGAATCAGGTGGGGAGGAAAAGGATAGTGGTGGGGTTGAGTGATAGAAGAATAGGATCTTAACAGTTTAGAAGAGGAAGTTTAAAAATTAAGAAAGCTAAAAAAGAAGAAGAAGATTCAAGAGAAAATGATATGCTCTGTATATTTATTTCACAGGAATGAATACAATTGTAGTGTCATCAGTATTATATATTTCAATAATCGAGACTTAACAATCTAACTAATTAAAGCTAATATTAACTAACAACATGTGACAGCTTAACTGAATACAAACTAACTAATATTGTTATCATTCCCCCTCAAACGCAACTCTGGATCCTACTCTGGATTTCCAAGTCTCATATTAGTACAGTGACTTAAGAAAATAGGACTATGAAGTCCTTTAGTAAACACATCTGCAATTTGCTCTTGAGTAGTCAGCATCACTATAAGCTTGTAACTATAGAATTGTAAAACATCTTAAGGTGGAAATAGGCAAGTCGACCCATGTCCTTCATCTCAAACACAACTCCTAAATCATCAATCACTGTCTAAGAAATGGTGAGGATAGTAGCTGGGTAAAAGTCTTATTTGCTCCTTAAAAAAATATTACGTGCATTATATGTGATCAATTTTGACGGAAAAATTAACATAATTTATGGAAAGGACGAGTGGTGCAACGCGATATCTAATTGATGGACGACCATAACAATTTTTGGGGTTAAGAGACAAAAATTAAAGTGTGGTCTTATTTGAGGGACCATTGTTACAATTTTGCCTAAATTCTGTGTTATTTTATTATCTTATATAAATTATTTTTAGGAATTGGTTAGTAGGTGGGTCTCATAGTAGACCCGTCATCAATTAATATATGACTAAATGATCAACTTAACGGAAGGCTTAAATTGGTCAAATTTGAAAACATTGGGGTGTAAATTGATGAAATTGAAACCTCATGACCCATATTGAAAATGACCCCAAACCTTTAGAGGTTAACCCTTAAAAATATGTGAAGTTCATGAAAGTCACTCATTAAAAAAAGTTCATAAAAGTCTTTATAAGCATGGATTAAAGATTATCATTTGCTGTTGCTGCAAATGCGTAGTTCATTTATTATAATAGTTATAAAAAAAAACAGATATTGACGAGTAGTTTTACATTTGCTATTAGTATTATATATATGGTCCAATTCTTTTTATATATTTTTGTTCAAGCACAATTAGTGGTCTAAAAATAGTTCCATAAAATATGTGGCTAAGATAAATACTAATTTAAAAATTCTTACTCTTTTTTATACAAGCGAGATTGGAAGAGTGGGAACTGAACTGCTTGAGCTGCGAAATTCTCACTTTCTAGATAAAGAGAAAGAAAAAAAGCACTTATTCAAATGGAGGAAAATTTTGTTCTGATGAATCTTGAAGATAACTTGATGCTCATGAAGAATTTTAATCATAAGTTAGCTCTTGTTTCGGTGGTATGCTCTTCTTCGCAAATAACATCATGTGTGGCATTCTCACGTCGTCATGATCATAAAGGACACTTTGTAAAAATAGATTAGGAGAAGGACTACTATGATTGACAAATCTTCCCACTTCCCCATGTTGTGTGGCATCAATGACAAAGACGTCTGCACCAGTAGAACTTGGTAACATAAGAAAAAAGGCATGTTGAGAAGAAGCATCTCGAAAAGCACTGCCTATTCTTTGTTTACCTTCTTTATCTTGAAGGATTACTCTACGTATTCACATACAAAACTCCCATGTGGAATATACGATCTTGATCTAACACCCCATCCTTTTGATTTAGTCCCAAACACCTCAAGATTAAACTGAAGGCCATGTTGGCTAATGCCATTCTTCATCACACAAGGACGTGACTTCGATTCTGGGTAAATGATATTGCATATGTAATTGAAAGATGGAGGGCTCTCCTTATTTATGGCATTGACGACGCGAATATGCATCTTCTCTTTCCCTTCGGATATGTCGTTTTTACAAACAATATCCTTTGGAACCATAAGCTTTTTCGACTTCTGCGAAACTTGTCCCCATGTGATTATTGGTTGTCTCGATATCCTTTATCAACAAAAATTTAAACACAAATTTGCCAAATTCTTCTCCTTCTTGCCAAAAATAGTCTACTTTGCAGAGACCATCGTAAACATAAGTTGTAAAATAACTTCTCTTAGCACGTGTACCCACCTCAAAATGTTTAAAGCCACGAATTACCCTTACATGTGTTTCTTCTTCCTTGCTATTCTTTAGTGAAAGGTTTTCACGTACAAGTCTTTGATCCTTTGGCTTTTTCCTACAAACCCAACCCATTCCATGCCCAACAACCTAGCGCCCCCAGTTCCCCACCCCTCTACCAGACTCATAGCCTCACCAACCCCCAGCCCCCTCCGTCTCTCTGTCTTATGTAAACCCTTAAAAGCAATACCAAACTCTCTCACGAAAGAACCAGAAACCGACCCAATGGCAATCTCAAGCCAGCTCCTTTCTTCACTGGTGGAACAAATCCCACTCATCAAGAACTTCATGGGCCTTAATCAGGGCCGAGCTCTAGAAGCTCCAGGCCCAGCTCACCGACTTCACCGACTTCCCAACCTCCGCCTCTCACCCTCTCTCCCTCCACCTCTCTCCCTCCGTCTCCCAGACCCCCAATCTCTTCCCCTGCAAGCTCCGCATCCAAAGCGACGCAATTGGTCCTCGCTTGCCTCCACCGCCACATCACCGACGCCGAGATTTTGTATTACCTTAACAAACCAAGCCACTGGGTTTGATATTACCTCTATTTGAGGTCGAGCTCCTCCATGGGCAAGATTGTGGAAATGGGAAATGGCGATCTTTGAGGCTCGAACCCAAAAGGCGGGACGGGCTCTGAAGAACAATAGGCTCTGAAGAAAAGAAAAAAAAAAGTAGAATCTTGGTTTTCGTTAATTCTCTTTTCTTTGGCACATGTTTCTCTCATCCTTGTTTTAATTTTGTTTTTTATTCTTTTGTTGAAAATGTTCAGATCTGATTTGGAACCCATTCATATATTCTTCTTTTTTTTTGGACAAAAACCCGTTCATATTTTTTGAAATGGTGTATCTTGATTTGGAACCCATTCATGTCTTGGGTTTTGTTTGTGCGTTAATTTCGTTTGTTATTCTTTTGAAAATATACTGAAAAAAATACAATAAAGAAATATAAATTTTCAAAATTATTATGTTTTCCAGTCCAATCCAAAGTTAAGGGCTAGTTTGGCGTTGCTGTGTTTTTAATATAAAAAAACTACTTCTGCTGTGGTGCAAAAATAATCAGCTGTGAAAAAAAACTACTAGGCGTTTGGTAAACTATTTTTGAAAAACTGTTGTGAATAGTCAAAGTATTTGGTAAATTTTAATCAGAAGTGCTTTTGGTGTGTATAATGACAAAAAAGGACATGATGATGAAATTGTCTGTTATTTTCTTCATTCTTTTTCTACATTTTAAAAAAACCAACTTCACTACATAAATTTTTTTCTTTTTTTAATTCACATTTTTTTATCAAAAATTTTAATCTACAATTAGCATACATATTAACCATAAATTATAAATTACTATTGTAACAAAAGTAGTTCTAATCGTTATATTAATAATAATAATATCTTTTGAGGGGTCGTTTGGTACAACAAACTGTCATGGACTAGACTAAATCCTGGGACTGTCTTGGATTAGCTCGGATTGGCTTAAGCTAGATTAAGTACTGATCTACGTTTGGTTTTGCGCCAGACTAAGAAGTTGGATTGTCAAAATAGTGAAGACCTATGTTTGGTGTTGTGTCAGACTTAAAAATAATTATTTTAATGTTTAATTTTAATTAAGGATTTTGACCTAAAAATAAATAAAAAGCAAACAAATAAAATTCTAATATTTAATTTTAATTAAAGATTGTGACCTAAAAATAAATAAAATTCTAATATTTTTAAAGGCAAAAACATATCTTCTGTTATAAAACTAGAGGGAGAAAATGTAGAGAGAAGTGATATGATAAAGATAAAGTTTCACCATGTTTATTCTTCTCTTAATCTTTGGTAGAACCACCTATTTATAGGCTTACAAGATAGGAGATTGAATAACATCATTTACAATATACCTATAGGTTACAAGCACTAATTACAAATACTTAGTGCATAAGTTACATAAAATCCAACAATGGAATACTAAGAGGTATGGTGGTCATCCACCAATTCGTGTATTTACAACACTCCCCCATGGATGTCCACCACACAATGACATAGTTCCCTCATTAAAAACCTTGCTTGGAAAACCCAGTAGGACAAAACCAAAGCGAAGGGAAAAAGAGTGAAACTTTCTTCTGGATCATTGATATGGTGTTGGATGAGCTTAGGTTGCCTCGATAAAACCTTGCTAGGAAAAACCCAGTGGGACAAAAACCTAGTCGAAGGGAAAAAGAGTACAATGCACATATGCCCTGTATGTAGTAGAATTGGGATGCTCCCCCGAATTGATATATCCCCCTGATTAATATCTCCCCTTGATTTTCATTAACTTCTGGAATTTAGGCTTCAAAAAAAGCTTTAGTAAAAAGGTTCGCCATATTATCTTGTGAACGAATTTGTTTAACTCCAATCTCTTGGTTTTTTCTGAAACTATGTCACCCTTAATAACCCTTCTCTGATTTGAGCAATACAAGCAACATTGTCTTCATACATGATCGTCTATCACACTATTCGACCTGCTTTTCACTTTTCAAATGATTGAACTCTTTAGGAGCATCAACAACTAATTTAATAGTTAGAATATGTTACAACAATGTCAAATTTGAATTCAAAATACTCAAACTCTTTTGGTACACCGTATTAGACTATGGATGGGAGTAAATAGTTCATGTCAGGTGTTTGGTGTCAACTTGTATTATTTAATTACCTGACTATTTTATACGGGTTAGGCTTTTAATACTCTCCTTATCTGACTAACTAATACAACCCACACACCCCGGTTTAGATAATACACGCTTAATTATTAGCTAAGGAAAAAGAACACATAAGTTATTTTCATCTTCTTCTCCCTAGGGTTCTTCTCTACTATCTTCTCCACAGGTTATTCCATTCACTCTTCTCCAGGTATCCATCTCTCACTCTCTCTCTTTTTTATACTCTCTCCAATATGCTTCTTTTTTCTTCTCTTTTCTTTATATTTTTTATTTTTTATTAAATTTTTATTGAAATTAGGCTATGAATTTTTCCCTTGAGAAGTAAACTATTTTTGAAAAAAAAAAAAAAACCAAATTAGATGCCATCGCTCACAGAGTCAACCAAAATATATGCTTTATCGCCACATGGTTATTTGACTCCAATTCAGTTCCCACGAAATATCCATATGAATCAATAGTCTCCATTACAACCCGCACAAAGATACAATTTTATCGAAGCAGGAAGAAAACCAAGGGGAAATCAAAGTGACCAGATAAGGTCAAAATAATTATCTCCACCCTTCTCTGAACTATGGCTCGCCTCAATAGTCGAATTGCTTCATCTGCATAAGGCTCCTTACCTTTGGGCCATGTGACACCATCAAGTGACGGCATCTAATTTGGTTCCTTTTTTTTTAACATTTTTTTTTTAAATACTAAACTTGAAATCCCATTTGGGTCCAGATCATGTTTGGGTTAGGTGTTTGATACTTGGGTCAGTCGGTGATTTATTTTGAATTATACATTATTTGGTATTGTTTTTATTAATGTATGTGAGTATATTGGAATTTTTATGAGATATTACCATTATGATAATAGGTTATAAATTCTTGGCAAAAACAATTGAAAAACAAATATTGTCATATGAATCTTACCAAAAAAATTTCATGACATTTGAATTTCAATTTCCACTTAAATTATCAAAGAATTTTAAAAAAAAAATAGTCTTATTCGATGTTATCCGGAATAGCATCAAACACAGTATAACCTTAGTCAGACTATTTCTCCAGAACAGCACCAAACGCCTTATAATATTATGGATAAACAGTCAGTACTCTCTGGAACACATTAATACTATTCGACGAAAATTAGTCAGTATAGTCCGATGCACCAAACGAGCCCTTAGTGTTAACTCTTAATTAAGAATATTATGGTACTTTATATCCTTCAAGGGGTCACTTCATCCGATATATCTCAAATATTTCATGAGCTTTGAGGATTTCTATGTACCATATAGTCTTAATAAATATGCATTTAACATATGCTATAAGTTTCGCGTTAAAGTAACAACTGCACTTATAGAAATGTGGATGCATCTACGATGAGATGGGAGACTAAAACCATGTCTCTCCCAGGAAACCTTATGTCATATTAGTGATCTTATTTCACTTCACAAACACCAATTCGTAACCTTCATACTTAACATTTGTAATCGGTGTTTGAGCTATAGGTTCAATATCCCACACTTCATATTTAGTGATAAATGGAATTGCCTATTTCCATTTTGGCCAATTACTTAACTTGTCGACATTCATAAGGTGATTCAATATAATCATAGCCCTTTGATGATTGTAATAGCTACTAATAAACCAAATGTATCATCAATTCATGATCTCGCAATTCTCATGTGCATTCACATGCATAATTTATAAGCATCTCATTGCTTTGAGATGCTTTGGGATACCAATGCCTCTTCAAGGGTTGATGTTGTCACTTATGGGACAAACATCTCTTTTACGATGAATTAATTAGAATATGTGGATCATAACCTCATATAGAGCAGTATTTTTTTATAGGGCGTTAATTTTTCAAATAATCTCCACTTCTAGGGAGTTAAGTTTTTAGAACCTATATTTTTGTCATGCTCCATGCATGCATTATATATAGTCACTTATTGTCATGTTAATGGATTGTGATACATGAATATCAATTCATGCTTGCATATTCATAACTTTATATATGCATTATCTTGATCAGACAAAAGTGGACCGATTCAACACTATTTCACGACGTTCTTCAGGAATTGTCATTTCTCCCCCTAACGTTGCAAAATTGTCTCAAAATGTAGGAAAATAAACTCACCATCATTATCAATTCAAATTGACTGGATTGGATAATGTGGGAGTTGTGCTCGTAAGCGTCTTGACAAGAGACAAATATGTGACCATTTTAGTAGGCATATTCAACAAAACTGGTGAAGTGATCCATAATTAAATGTTGTATAGGCTCACAAATATCCCCTTGAATTATGGCTCAAAGTCAATTTTTGACTGAGGTGATCTTATGACAGCTTTTATTTGTGAGTGGTTTTTGTAATGATATTTGTTGGACAAGACAATATTTTTGAGTCTTTAAACGATGTCCTTACAAATTTACAAAAATCTTATGTATCATTGTGGGACATGGATTGCCAAGATAGTCATGTCACAACATAAAAGTTATCCAGCCAATGAACTTCTGGTTCATGACATCATAATCTTTAACTACTTTAATAGTTGTGTAATATTGGGGCCTCATGAACTTTTGGTTCATGACATCATAAACTTCAATTGCTTTAATAGTTGTCTAATATTGGGGCCTCATGAACTTTTGGTTCATAACATCATAAACTTCCTACCCACAAAAGAAAGTAGGAAGTTTCTCCAATAGACGCCTCTGGCTGTCAATATTGGGGCGGTAATACAAAACATTACCATTGTAACACGAAATTAATTAATAACCTAACATAAATATAATATAATATAATAAAATGAGTAAAGTGGTATAAACAAGGAATAAAATAAATTAATTAAAGACTATGAAATTCCATGATAATCCAATATTAATGTGGATTCAATATGTAGATAAACTACAAGTTTAAGAATTGGATTTCCAATCAATTCAGGTTTATATAGGCACAAATAAGTAATGAACTTCAGGTTCATATATAGTATTAAGATCCATGAAAAACTATGAACTTCAAGTTCATATCAATATATATTCGAAACTTCATGTTCGAATACGTAGATCTAAATAAATTGAATTAATAGTTGTGCTTTGAACTTCATACTCAAATCGATGTATATGCACTCAAAACTTCAGGTTCAGGTTCTTGACATATGTAGGCCTCATGGAATTCTGATTTTGATTAATACAAAATCGAGGAGTTTTATGTCCTTATGTGCTCTTTAAATTCGCGGAACTTCACGCCTTCAATTATTTGGAATCAAAGAACTTCAGGTTCTAATTTAATCAAAATAACTCTAGGTCCTAATCTAGTTATATGATGATGATCGAGGAACTTCGGGCCCTGATCTTTTGTATAATACAAACTCATCATAATAAGCTGTAATTAATTAAGATAATGCTTAAAATTAAATAAACAAACAAGTAAAAAAAAACATGGTATCATATTCAAGTGTAATAAGAATAAGAAACTTTTTTTTTTCTTAAATGAGCATGATGAAGTCTGATGGTGAGTACAAAGAAAATCTAGACCATGTGATGACTCTAGCTCATATAAGAAAATGGAAAAATTAAAGAAAGAAAACATACCAAGAGCAATGTCGTGCTGATAACGTGTTATAAAACTAGAGGGAGAAAATGTAGAGAGAAGTGATATGCTAAAGATAAAGTTTCACCATGTTTATTCTTCTCTTAATCTTCGGTAGAACCACATATTTATAGGCTTACAAGATAGAAGATTGAATACCATCATTTACAATATACCTATAAGTTACAAGCACTAATTACAAATACTTAGTGCATAGGTTACATAAAATCCAACGGTGGAATACTAAGAGGTAAGGTGGTCATCCACCAACTCATGTATTTACAACATCTTTTTTTTTTTTTTTTTTTCTTTCTTCCTCTTTTCTTCTAAAGTAATGCTACACTTACCACATTTTTATCCCACATTTCTATACCACATGATGTGGCATGTCCATATCATATGCCACATCAATTAAATGAATGAAGTGTATTTTAATAAATAAAATTAGAAAAACATAAACTAGTATCTTACATGATGTGGTATGTACACATCAGCTGCCACTACTACATTTTACGATTTGCGCGACGAATCCAATTTCATCGCGCAGAGTAACATATAGTCGCACGAACTCAAGCGCGACAGAAAATTCGTCGCGCGTAATCTGTCGCGCAAAGATCGTGAAGAAAGACTTTGCGCGACCGATTGTATCACTCGTCGCGCAATTTTGTGCGACGGTTAACCTTCGTTACACAAAAGGTTCAGAGACGACGAAACAGTTCGTCGCACAAACTTATGCGCGACGAAAGTAGGTTCGTCGCCACAACAATGCACGGGGAATAATATTCGTCGCGCAATACGTCTCGTAGACATTTGCGGCACCAAGAGTTCTTCGTCGCGCAATTCGTGTCTACACGTATTGCGCGACGAAACAATGTTGTCGCACATATATTTTTGCATGACGAAAATGTTCGTCGCGCGATACGTGCCGCAAAATTTTGCGCGACGAAATACTGTTGTCGTGCAAATCCATTTTAGCGACGAAAATGATCGTCGCGCAAGAATAATTATATGTATTTAAAAAAAATGAATCATTTTTATTTCGGAATATATAAATTTGCACGACGAGAAAGATTTCGTCGCGCAAAATTAATATATATAATTATTATATAATTTTAATATTACTTTTGTTTTATTTTATAAAAAAAATAAATTTGGTTTTTTTTTTGGGTAATAAAATGAAATTCCAATTAAAAAAAATGAATTGTAAAGAACAAATCTATTATATAAAATAAATGTATGCTGCAAGAGAAATATTTAAAAAATAATTACGAAAATAAAAAAACTAATCAAATAATGTTCCAAAAACTACATTGTCGTCTAGCACATGCGGTTCAGAGGTCTGGGGGTCTACAGGGCCGTCGTCTGGTGGGGATGCTCGGGATGGACGGGCTCGGAGGTCGGCGAGTCAAAATGCGGGACTGGAATGCCGGACTGTGCGAGGGACTGCAGAATGACCGACATCTGACTCTGAAGAGTGGCCACCTGTGCTGTCAAAGCAGTGACCTGACTGTTTGACTGCGCTGATGAACGGGGTCTGGGTTCCCTCCGCCTGGCATTCCCCATCCCTCAACAATATGTCCCCGGTCTCCTCCCTAGACTCTGATCCAATGTCTCCGTCAAGATCTAAAACCCAGCATCCTGTGGAGGATCCACAGACTCAATCGGAGTATCGGGAGGAAGTTGGGAGGCGGACTCCTGAAGAACCAACGGGCTCCTCTCCACCATCGTCGTCTGTTTAGCATAACATAAAATATAAATTCAAACATTCATATAATAACCTTTAAAGTTGAATGCGTAACGTAAGAATTAAAATTAAATAATACTTACATGAAGGGACTGGGCCAACTCATTCCCAGGTCGAACATAAACATCGCCAAAGACGTCGATCTCTGGGAATTTGGACCCCCCTAAATTGAACAAGAGAAGAAAAATATTAGTACGAAAAAATAAATTAAGAATAATAAAATATTAAAAATTAAATAAAAATTATTTTATTATTACCTGCCGCCATGCATCCATCCTATAGGAGAAGGGCCTGGAACCCGAATGATGGAGAAGAGTCTTCTTCTTCCTATTGCCCTTATTGACTTTGGCTTTATTCTGTTATACAAAAAATAAAACGTATTAGTTGAAATTGAAATTAAATATAAAAAATTAAAAAAACATTAGTAAGAAAATAAACATTAGTAAGAAATTGAAATTAATATAAAAAATTACCACAAAAGCGGGCGCCTGAAAATGAGCGCAGAGCCACGCCCAACTATCCTCCCGCCCCTCAAGCTCTTTCGGGCAACCCTCTTGAAGAGCGACTTGCGGATCATCAAACGCCTCAAAATGGTGGTGCAAGTCGCTCTTCCACTGTTTGTACCTCTCAGAGAAGAGTCTGTTGACGTACGCCAACGACTCGTCGTCCAGGTCCTCCAAGTTGTAGTTCGTCTGCAATAAATTAATTACATACATTTAAATAATAGAAATATAACGTTTGAAAGAAAAAGAATGAAAAGGCCTACATACCGACAACTGGCCGCGAACCTCTGTCTTGGTCTCGTCAGGCATCACCTTCCAAGACTTCCATTGCATCGAGCAATGGCTCCGAATGACATGACCAATGTCGTGGGCCAAGGAGCTATGCAACTCCGCCGTCGGTGCAGCCCGATGTCGCTCGTTGTATCCGATGTTGATACGACTGTTGGTCACCCGGGTGACCTTCGCCGTCTTCAACTGCCGACACGGCCCTCGGGTGTTCTTCTTGGCTGCAAAGAAAGATGACATGAATGTTAAATAAATAACAAATTTAACTATAAAATACACACACACACACAAAAACAAGAAATAAAAATAAAAATAAAAATAACTGGAGAAAAAGGAAATCTATACCTGGCTGTGACCCCGATGCATTAGTGGATGTGGTGTCGGTGGTGCTGGCGGGCCGATGACGCCACCTGGCTCCAACAGGCTGCGCCACTGATGAAGCTGATGAAGCAGGCGCCTGGGACCCCGCGGGACCAACTGCGAAGTGGTCCATCAGTGTGTTCACCCGTTTTCGTGCTTACTCCTGAGATGGAAGGGCGAAGTTCCCCACTGGCTTGGAGACCATTTGTTGGTCGACAAGTCAGCTTTCTTTGGTGTGTGAGCGTGCCACTGCTAGCAATGTAAATCCTAGCAGACTTCTTTTTAGAGTAGATAACTTGCGCCCCAAGTTACTGACTTCTAAAACAAATGATTGTGAATTTGGGTGAGGAATATCTCCCAAGTAAGTTCTTTTCTTGCCACAGACTGGTGAGGACTTTCATAATTTATCTCAATATCAAATGGCTGTTCTGGCCAGAAATATTCGATAGAAGTTGGGCTGTTTTAGGCAGAACTGCCTTTTACAAAACAATAAATATGCATATCGACGCTAGGAAGGTTAAAAGATGGCCGGAACTTCGTTTCTGCTTGGATGGAAGGCTCTGGTTTGGGCTGGACTGGACGCGCCTGGGCCGGTCTGTACTGCTTCGTGACTTCAGATGCTAGGCTGAGCTATAAATCGATACCAAAGTTCGATTTTGGCAGAGCTTTATGTTTACTTCACGCTTCGTGAGGCCTTTGAGTGGGTAGAACTGCAGCTTCTTCAGTTTGAAGGGGCAGAAGTGGCTGTTCTCGAGGGTTTGGTGGGCTAGGGATTGCACTACGAGCGTTGTTCTGCTTGAGCAGGACTCTTCATAAGTTCGCTGAGGTCTCCACGTTTGTGAAAACTCAAACTCTGCTTGCCTTGGCTTTTGCTGAACCAAATTTGTAACGAGAGAGATCTCGTTTTAGAAGACTTATTTTCTAAGTCTGAACTTTGGAATTCTGATCTAAAGCTGGTTTCTCTTGGAATCCAAGTGAGCTTTTGGTTGTTTTCTTGTTGTTGTTTTTTTTTGATTGATTGATGAATTGAGTGTCCTTTCCTTCCTTGCCTACTTCTGCTTTTATAAGAGACCCTCTTGGGGAGGTGGTTTTTTTTTAATTTTAATAATGGGCGGTAAAAAGATCTCTATAATGTAAAGTAAAAGGGATTTTTATCAATCATGGCAGATAGGCTCTCAGTAGTCACCTCCTAAAGCAGTCCCTTCCCTGGTTTCCTGGGTGGCAGCTTTCTATTTCAACCAACGCCACCGTCTGTGTGGGCTAAATTTTATGGCAGTTGGTTTTCTTTTGTATTTTCTGAACAACTCCCTGTTTCCCGTTCTAACTTAGAAAGCGTGACCCATGAATTCCTTGGAAGATGGTGTATTGCTTTGGAGCAAAATCTCCGAACACAGATGGGTTTTGATCTTCTGTTGGCAGTGCTTCAGAGATGTCCCTCTCATATTTTTAACTTAGTTGGAATTGCTGACTTTTCAAAGCTGAGGTAGTCACGTGGGTGTGTTTTTAATCCCTTGGGTTTGAACTCAACAAAAATTATAGGCTGATCCTTGAAGCCCAAATGACAGTTTCCACGTTGGTCTTTCTTGGGCTCGGGGCTTTGTTTTCGACATCCTGGCGTGAAGCCCAACCTGTCTGGATCCTAATTTTGTTATCCCCAAGTTTTTGGGCTGGGCAGGTAATTTTACCATGGGCCTGTCTTTTGAACTTTGGCGTGCTAAATTTAGGCCCAAACACAGTGCTGGCGTAGTGGCAGCGGATGCTGGCGCAGTGGCAGCAGATGTCGGCTGAGCCGGGGGCTCCGAACTCTGCGTAGTCGTCACCGCCCTACGATGTCTAATCAGGTCTGACATCTGCACAATTTCATTAATACACATACAAATTAATAAAATATACGAATATTTGAAAGCACATACAATTTTATTAAGATTCTTGACCTAGGGTTTGCGAGTTCGGAGTATCCGGGACTCTGATCCACTATCCGTCGAATCCTAGACGATCCAAGAAATACAAGGTACACCATACGTGAGTTTGAGTTCGATCCAACGGTCCGAACATAACAAACCCGAAAATCGCACAATAGGCAAAATCCGTTTGAGACTCAAATGGTAACCAAATTCCAATCCGAAAACACCTACGCGCTCGTGACAACTAGGGGATTGCACTGGGACCCAATGCATGACTGCTATAGTAACCCACGCGCCGCCACAAGCGCCGGCAGCGCGTGGGTGTCCAAAGCGATACCAATCGCCAGAAAATTCTAAAAACTAAGGGCCAAGGTTCCTAGGTTCAAAACATCAATTGGAGCCACTTTTGTTCTTGGACCTACCCCGATAAATGGCCAGAAGTGGCCGGAATTGAAATTCAAAAACCGGCCGAAACTTAGGGCTTCAAATCCACTGCCCTATTGCAACAATTTCATAAATCCTACCCAACCATCAGCTAAAGCATCAAAAATAGGACAGAAACCATACCTCAGGTGTCGGATTTGGTCGCCGGAGGAGAGAAAACGACGGCGGCGCAAATTCGGTGAAAACCGAGGAAATTACGGCGGCTGGCTCGACGGTGACGGCGGGGAAGCTCGGGGTATCACCGTTGTGGCGGCGCTGTCCAAAATCCACTGGGGTAGGGGGCTGAGCTGACGGCGGAGAGAGAGAGAGACAGTTAGGGCAAATAAGAATTCTGGGGAAGAAGGAGGCCATCGCGTGGTTTCTGAAATTTTATTCGATTTTGCGCGACGAACAAACAATAGCGTCGCGCAAAACATTTTAATTGACTCTTGCGCGATGAAACAAGTATAAGTTCCGTCGCGCAATGTTGTCAATCCGTCAAAATTTGGGACTTAGGGTTTAGCGGGAGAGATTGAAAACTTGCGCGACGCATGATATTGTATTTCGTCACGCAATGTTGCCAATTCGCCAAAATTTGGGACTTAGGATTAAGCGGGAGAGATTGAAAACTTGCGCGACGCATAAGATTGTGTTTCGTCACGCAATGTTGCCAATCCGCCAAAATTTGGGACTTAGGGTTTAGCGGGAGAGATTGAAAACTTGCACAGCGTCGTGCAAAAAAGTGAAAGGGCTGGCTGAGATTGCGCGACGACGAAGCCTGCTTTCCTCCCGCAAGACTATTCCCTGCAGGCTTTGTGCGACCAAAGAAACTTTGTCGTCGCGCAATGTTGTAATTCTGCCAAAATTTTGGGTTTAGGGTTTATTGTAGAGAGATTGCGCGACGAATACAAAAAGCGTCGCGCAAGTCAGCTTTCTGTAAATGCGAAAAAAAATTTGTCTTAGTGTTCAAGGAGGAAGGGGGTGAAAGGGCTGGCTGAGATTGCGCGACGACGATGCCTGAGTTCGTCGCGCAAAACTGTTGTATGCAAGCTCTTTGCGACCAAAGAATCTACTTCGTCGCGCAATGTTGTAATTAGCCAAAATTTGGGGTTTAGGGTTTATTTGTAGAGAGATTGCACGACGAATACAAAAAGCGTCGCGCAAGTCAGCTTTCTGTAAACTCGAAAAATTTTTTGACTAAGTGTTCAAGGAGGAAGGGGGTGAAAGGGCTGGCTGAGATTGCGCGACGACGAGGCTTGGGTTCGTCGCACAAGACAGTTCTCTGCAAGCTCTGTGCGACCAAAGACACCTATTCGTCGCGCAAACCCTATACACTAAACCCTAAACCCTAAACCCTAAACCCTAAACCGCGGAAACCCTAAACCCGAAACTAGTTTTCATGATCCAACCGGCAAACTTTTTTTTTTAGACTTCGAGATCGTATACGCCGAAAATCGAAAAAAACAAACATTAAGAGATCAAGTAACGGGACAAAACTTTTCGACGATTCTAAATGAAAAGTCATGATTTAACGGTTATTTTAGCTCTGATTTTTATGATTTTTTACAGCTACTTTTCTTGACCCTATATGAATACAATTACTGAATTTGATCTTCAATTTAAGATGTTTACACTAGGGTGATATGACATAATCTTATGTCATATTTAACGAAAGTATAAGTAAACTATTCATTGTTGGTGAATATATGGTTTTGATGGCAAACGCATTCTACGAAAGTAGTTTCAGTAATCTAGCCGTCAAACTTGTTTGTTTATACTTCAAGATCTTAGACCCCAAAAAGCGGAAAAAAAAAAACATTCAGAGATCAAGTAACGGGACAAAACTTTTGAACGGTTATAAATGAAAACTCATGATTTAATGGTTATTTTAACTCCGATTTTGATGAATTTTTACAGCTACACTACATGACCCTATATGAATACAATGAACTAACTCGATCGTCAATTTCAAATATATATGTGTATATATAATATATTATAAAATAATATATATTTGCGCGACGAAAGTAAGCCTTTCGTCACGCAAACTTTCATCGCGTGACGGATGATACTTTGTCGCGCAATGTTTTAACTTTACGCGACTAGTGTATTGTCGGTCGCGCAAACTTTGCACGACGAGGTTTACTTCGTCGTGCAAGGGTTTTCATTTTTGAAAAATGTTTGGTGTCAATAATTTTCAAACTTTGTATGAAAAAGGTTTGGATATATTTATTTATCAATGTTTTATAACAAATTTTTTATCATTTTCATTTTGTAAACGCGTTTTGTCAAAAAAAATTTAAATATTATTATTAAAAGGGTTTGGATATATTGATTTACCAATGTTTTATAACTAAATTTATTTTAATAATGTTTCAGTTGTCCACATATATAAGGTTTGGATATAACAACTACATATATTCAAACATTTGTATTACACAAAGTCTGTACACTAGCATAATAAAATTACAAAAAATTTAATTATTCATCATCTGAACTATAATAACTTTCGTTATCGTCGCTATCATCACTTTCGGTCTCCCAATCCTCCTCCTCCTCCTCTACTATAACTACATCATCTTCGCTGCTCGGGCCCACTGCAACATCGAATCTTGGAAGATCCCCGAGGTCAATTGTAATTGATTGAATTGGTATTTCGATTGAAGACACTCCTTGTATTTGAAACGGTTCTTGTATAACATGTGTATCTCGAAGTGTTTCCGCATCATTTTCCATTGAAGATTCTAAACGTTGGTCAGCCACATTGTCGATGTCATTGTCAGTTGGGTCTAGTTCTGGTATAGCATACACGTTCCTATGATCCATCTTCTGAACAACTTTCCAACTGCTCCCGGCTTTAGGGTCATCTAGATACACAATTTGTGTTGCCATGTTTGCCAAAATGTAAGGGTCGTCATCATACCAAGTTCTGTTAATGTTCATAGCTAGTAAGCCATGGTCACTTAAACATGATCACTTGGTATCGATCTTTGTAAAGCAATTGAACGACAGTTGTGAGTTTGCCATAGAAATCAATGTTCGTACTTTCGCCTCCACCTGGGATATGGACACCGCTGTTTTGCGTACACAACTTGTCATCTCGTGCAGCCCCCAAAAATTTAACGCCGTTAATATAACAACCCGAAAACAATTCAGCGCGAATCGGGCCGAAGGCCAAGTTATATAACTCATCACTGTAAGTGGGGGAATTCGATGATTTCAACTTATTCACCTAATATAATACAAAACCATTCATATGTTAGTCTGACAAAATTAAATACTACAATTTATATTTGTCAAATACAAAACACTTATAACTTACAGAATCCAAAAACCATTGTGGAAACAATTCACGTTGTTTCTGGGCAACTAAATGTTTGGGCAAAAACAGAAAGTTTTTCATTTCTCATACCTCCATCGTTATTGTGCTGAGGACGATTGAAAGCCGTCTCCACATCTTTTAAATACATTCCACTGAAAGTAAGCGACCCATATTGAACCCAAGCCTCTATAATTGATCCTTCGGGCTATGCCTTGTTACGTACACTTTTTTTCAGCTCTCCGAGAAGCCTGTCAAAATAAAAAGATATGATACAAATTAGCAAGCCTGTGATAATGATGCATAGACAAACGATAAGGATTATATACCTTTCTATTGGATACATCCAGCAATAGTTGACAGGACCAGCAAGCAATGCCTCTTCTGGCAAGTGAACCATCACATGCATCATACTTGTGAAGAAAGCTGGAGGAAATATCATCTCAAACTTGCATAGGACTTGGACAATGTCATGGAGCAACTGAAATATGTCTGTCTTTCGCATTGTTTTTACCGTCAGTTGGGAAAAAAATTTGGACAACAACATGATTGGCTTCACAACATCTTCCGGCAATAGATGTCGAACACCCACAGGAAGTAGGCGTTGCATAAACACATGGCAGTCATGGCTCTTAAGTCCAGTAAATTTACCCCCGTCAACATTCACGCAACGTGCGATATTAGAAGCATACCCATCAGGAAACTTTACAGACGATACAAACTTTAGAAACTCTTTTTTGTCATTTGGTTTCATAGAAAAGAATGCAAGATCCCTTCTAGCTTTATCACTGTCCCTGTTCATCCATAAACCCCTTCGTATGCCCATTCTTTCCAAATCAAGACGGGCTTTGATTGTGTCCTTTGTCTTGCCCTCGATATCTAGAATCGTGCCCACCAATGTGTCAAATACATTTTTCTCAACATGCATCACATCTAGATTGTGCCTCAATTTGAGTTTCGACCAATATGGGAGCTCAAAAAGCATAGGCTTGTGAGTCCAGTTCATATGTGTAGAAGGTCTGGTCCGACTAACTGTTTTTCCGAACAGAGCAAAATCCAAACGGTTAAGCTGTTCCAAGATCTTATCACCGGACCATTCTCTAGGTCTGAGGTGACGCTCTGTGTTCCCGTCGAACTCTTTATCTTTTTCCCGCCACTCGTGGTCCCATGGCAACCATCTCCGATGACCAAGGTAACAAACTTTTCCCGCGTGCCAGCCATAAGTTACATCTTCCTTGCATACAGGACATGCCATATAACCCTTTGTGCTCCACCCAGAAACCATTGCATATGCTGAAAAATCATTCACAGTCCACATAACTGCTGCCCGCAAAGTGAACATCTTCCTAGTTGATTTATCGTACGTGCGAACACCGTTTGTCCATAAATCCTTCAGCTCATCAACCAGCGGCCTTAAGTAAACATTGATTGACCACCCAGGATCCTCAGTTATCACAACAGTCATCATCATGTATTCTTTTTTCATGCATTTTCAAGGCGGAAAATTATATGGGAATACGAAAATCGGCCAAGTGCTATGGTGTTGGTTTAGAACCCCATACGGATTGAATCCGTCAGTGGCAAGTCCCAATCTCACATTTCGGGGATCAGCAGCAAACTTGGGGAACGTTCGATCGAACTCTTTCCATGCCTCCCCATCTGCAGGATGCCGCATTACATCATTGTCTACCCGTTTTTCCTTATGCCATCTCATGTCTGTGGCAGTGTGCGTCGACATATACAATCGCTGCAACCTAGGTTTCAGGGGCAGATAACGCATGACTTTTTGTGGGATCTTAGTCGTTCTATTCTGAGATGTCATTTTGAACCTCGACTCATTGCATATAAGGCATGTATCTAACGTTTCATGCTCCTTGTAGAATAACATGCAATTATTTTTGCAAGCATGAATTTTTTCATAACCCAATCCAAGACCATTCAACACCTTCTGCGCGTGTTTATGGTCTTTCGGCAAACAATTGTCTGTCGGAAGCATTCTCTTGAAAACCCCCAAAACGTAATCGAAACACAGGTTCAACATACGATACTTTATTTTTCCGTGCATTAGCTCTACAATGGCCGTGAGAACGGAAAAGCTCTCGCACCCCGGGTATAACTCTTGGCTGGCATTTTTTAACTGTTTTTCATATTGTTCAAACTCCGCGCTGTCTATTGGTGTGGGCACGTCATCTTCCCTTTCGTGATGATGTTGGTCGATGCAAATGGAAAAGCATCCTGTATAATATCCATGACTTGATCATTAGGATCCACAATAGGTTCAACACTGTCCATTCTTGTGGCATTTGAAGACGAAGCATGGTCTAATTGTTCCCCATGAAGGTTCCAAATGCTATATGTCTCAATCATTCCATTCCTTACTAAATGAAATCCAACATTTTCAATTGTCTCCCACAACGTGTTATTACACCTCCTACAAGGACATCGGATTCTAGTTGCACCCGGGTTGTGTCTACGTGCAAACTCAATAAAATCCTCGATTCCATCCAAGTATTCGTCTGCGCATCTATTCGGGTTATGTATCCACCTTCTGCTCATAATTCCTGAAACCACAATCACAACATAACAATCACAACAACTTCATACGAAGTTATAATGTCACCTTATGCCTCCGGTAAGGGCCCTATCCCATTCGGGAATGCATAGTCCTGTCACGTAACCTACGGCTACATGAGATTAGATTTCGACATGGATGAATTTCGGCAGCATCTCGATACAGTTCTTGAGGTGGGCATAGGTATAAATACCTACGTACCACCCGAAGAACGTACCGAGATGACACCGAAATCTCCACAATCGAAACCTAATCCTGTAGCCATAGATTACGTGACAACACTATGCATTACCAAACTGTCCAAATAGTGGGACAATTCAAGAATTAATTGGACCGTAGTCATGCTTTACGCATCCATGTACGAAATCCAACTAATCTCGAACGGGAAACTAAATGTTACTAAACATACAAATAAAAGTACGAAGTTAATTTCAATTAACTTCGTACATCACAACACATTGTGCTACGTCACGCACAATTTAACAACATAATATAAATATAACTTCACAAAAAAAATGTACACATAACAAACTAACTTTAACATTTTTAATATATAAAACGAATAAAATACCTTGTCAATCGTTCTCCACCAATCGCTAATTACAAATATCCCTAACGAGAACAAAATTAATAGCGTTAGTACGAATTTACATTAATACTTATAAACTAACGACAAAAAATACTTACCCGATGAACGTACTGAATTTCCAGCAGAGACAGCAGCAGAGAGGTTGAGAGAGAGGCAGAATTCTGATATCAAGAAGAAGGACTTTGCGCGACGAATAATACAATTCGTCGCGCAAAATGCCGTCGCGAAAAACCATTTTTCCGTCGCACAAAACGAGTTTTTTCGTCGCGCAAAAAACTTGTCGACAAAAAAACTTTTGCGCGACGCATGACATTGTCGTCGCAAAAAATTTCGTCGCGCATATTCTTGTTCTCGTCGCGCAAAAACAAAATTCCGTCGCGTAACATTTAAGTTTCGTCGCGCAAGAATGTACCGACATCTGCTTTACGCGGCGACATCTAATTCGTCGCGCAAAAAAAAAAAAAAACCCCCCTCAATTATTTTGGCGCCAAATTAAAAATATCCTTCGTTTTCTTACGCGACGATAAATGGTTTCGTCGCGCTAAGTTGTCTTTTGCGACGAAACCTGTCGTCGCACTAGTTTTCGCAGCCAATTAACCTCGCCTTTACGCGACGAAGTGTCCCATCGTCGCGCTCGGTTTTCTTACGCGACGATTGCTCTTGCCGCGCAAGTGTTTGGCGCCAACAGAATACCCGGGTTTTTTTCCCTCCCCTTTGCGCGACGAAGGTGTATATATGTCGCGCTAAGAGGTTTTGTGCTTCGAAAATTTTGGTCGCGCAAGTTTTCAATTTTTTGCACGACGAAACTTGTTTTCCGTCGCTTTATTGCGTTTTGCGCGAAAAAGTTTGTCGCGCAAATAGTAAAACATAGTAGTGTGCCACATCATGTGGTATGAAATTGTGGTATAAAAATGTGGTAAGATTAGTATTATTCTTTCTTCTGCCTTCCCTCTTCTTCTTTTTTATTATTTATTTATTTATTTATTTAATTTCTTCATATTCTTTCCTCTCTCTTTTCTTCTTCCTTCCCTCCTTTTCACTCTCTCTTTGTGTCGCCCTATTTAAGATTTCATTTGGAGATGCACTTGTGGTGTTACTAAGGTGAGAGATGCACTTGTGTTTCCAATATATGGGATGTTGCCTCCTTTAAGTATTTTCATTGAGCAATTTCTCAACAAAGGCTTTTTTGATATTAGCATCAAGTGACTTGAAGGAAATGAACCTAATACTCTGATACCAAGTTGATAGGACCCGCCCAGAATTCCTCAGAATCCGTGATGAACCTTGTAGTTTTTTTGACATCCAACTGATGTTGGGCCCACTTACTAAATTCAAACATCCTCTTCCCCTAAAACAAAGGAAAAGAGGGCCGAGACTTCTACCGAAATTTTGGCAAAGTCTCCCCTGAAAAATGGATATTTACCAAATTAGTCACACCTGTAAACATCACCGTTTAAGAAACCAGTCGCGAGCACACATAATGCATCACACAGTTTACAGAATAGGTCTCCAACCTTCAAATAATTCAAAGCAGAACCCCAGCAATGCTCGTCAAATATTACACTAAACAATACAAATAATGAACCTAAACAAATTTTTGAATACCCACTGTAATCAACATAAAATAACTTCCCAAATTTCATCATGCAAGGTTTACCATCCAAACACAATTGCAAGTAGCTTAAAGACTCGGGCCCAAATCATACATCAATCCAAAACGAGTTTCATATATGTCTTAACCACAAACACATTTTAACAACACCCACTTAGTCCAACTGGAATATGAACAATTATTTAATCACACCTTGGTTTTAATCGAGCTTCAAGACCACCTACAAATTCAAAACCAAACTCATCAAAAACAAAAGAAGCAAGACTAGATCCAAATGACCAAATTAAAGTTCCAGAAATGAAATTTAGTTCGCGGTTGCACCTAAATAAAACCCCAGGCTACCTACGTACCTTTTTATGAGGGATCAAGCCACACGTAGTTCTTATGCTGATAATCACAATTCCTAAAGTATAATATAATGTTGAAACAACCTTACATTTATAACCTGACTCTTAAATTCTTTAATTTATTATTACAACACAAACCAAATCCAAAATCCATAACTTCTATATCAAACCTTTTACTTGAAACCATACCTGTAACCATTCGTATAGCGCATATCCTGCTATCACCCACCAATGGGCATATGGAACATATAGTTTCATCCAAAGGCAACTGATTTATTTTTCGAAAGCAACAATATAATTTCCAAAGGCAACCAAATATATATTTTCCGAAGGCAACCGATGTATATTTTTTGAAGGCAACCAATATATATTTTCCGAAGGCAACCGGGGGATGGGGGAAACTAGCTAACCACATGCGTAGAAAAATTGGGCAGGTGGTTAGGGAAAATCCGAGCCGGACATCTACAGAGTAATCTCAACGCATGTACATGAAAATCATTGGCTGGACACCTACAGAGCAAACTCCATGTAGGTACAGACAATATCAACTGGCCAGACATCAACATAAGTGAGTACAAGCAAACCACTGACGGACACCTGCGTACTAAACACAGGTATAGACAATATACTGGCTAGACACCTACAAAGTAATCTCTATGTAGGTACATGCAATTCTAGTCATGTGCACAGACTCTACTGAAAGCAACCGATTCACTTCCCAAATCCTTTCACAAAACTTTCTGAAAAATTCCCTGTTTCCACAAACCCACTTTCCCAAAACTATGTACCCCCCTCCTTTCTCAACTTTCCAAAGATCCATTCATAAGTAGTTAAACAAAATCCCTTTTTAAACCGAGACCAATCCGAAAACTCATTAACTTGACCATGCCTGCACATTTAAAGTCCTCCAAAGCCATAAACTAAATGATACTAAGATATAAACGATAAGGTAAATCATTCATAATTACTGGATAATGATGTCATGATATAACAACCATTTATGTAACGATAACTATTAACAATTTCATAAATATAAACATACAACAAACTAACACCCAATATTACCACAGTCCGAATCCTAAGTTCATATACTTCAACAATGATAATACTCTCAAGAAATCCCATTAACAAATTCCGTAACCCAAAATATTCACAAACTTCAAACATCATAATATAACCCGATGATCCCACAAATAAAACAATATTAAAATCTCAAAATCCCCACAAGACCCAAAATAATTTAAATAATAACCAAAACTTGTTTACACATGCAATTTCCATAATATACTATAATCCAATATTAAAACACAATATAATTTCATAATCTTAATAATCAAAATAATCAAATTTATATAAGTGCAAGGAAATCCCTCTTTGAAAGTAATGGTTGTTTAAAAACAAAGTCCACTTACAAGAGTACATGATGCAAGAGTACCTATTCGAGAGAATAAACGAGCTTAATTAATACGTATACCCAACAATGAACTTTAACTCAGGATTCTAATTCCCGGGTCTCAAAGTGCAAGTGCACGAGTATTGGGGAGTTTTTACCGTCAATCTAATACTTTTTGAAAGGTGAAACTATCTCGGAATACTCACGGTCAACCGAGTGGTCAATCTTCCCATATTGGTCAAACGGGCCCTCGGTGCCACAACCTTCGATTTCCAATCTGAAAGTTCCTACAGGTTCAAGAAAGTCTACTAAACATGTTCTGCAAATTTAGTCTCGATCGAGGAGTCCAATCGCTCTCAATCGCATGATCGGACGGTCACCTGTTTACATAACCCTTGAATCATCAATTCGTAGTATCTGGGACTCCGATTCTCGATCCGTGAGTTCCTACACGATCCTAGAGGTACATAGAGACAACATACTTGGAAATGAAGCCGATCTAACAGTCCGAATATATCGAAACTGGATATCGCCTAATAGGCGTAAATCCATTCGACTGCCAAACGATAACCAAACTCAAATCTGAGCATACCGTCGTGCTTGGGACAACATGGGGAACATTTTAGAACACAATGGGCCCACGCGCCGCTAGTGTGTGGGTGGCTTGAGAAAATTTCAACGACCGAAAAATTCTCGAAACACCCTACAATAAATATACCAATACATTCAGACCAACAAGGGGAATGCTTTTTGTTCTTAGACCATGGCCAAAACGTGACCGAAGCTTGATGAAATCATGGCCAAACTGTCGGCCTAATATGGGTATATTGAATGATCTATAAAACCTCAAAATCGATCTTCACTACGTACATAAACAGATAGAGCACAAAGAGTAGATGAAATTTCATACCTCACTCGATGAAAACGATTGCCAGAGTGGCCAAAAACAGCGTCAGAAACTTCAAAACAGCCCAACAATTCCAGTCGTTCCAGCCGATAATCCTTGGATTTTTGAGCTAGGCTGGGTTAGGTAGAGGATGAAGATACGAAGATTTTGGGATTGGTCTTGCCTAAAATGGTGGCCGGATTGGGAGAAATCGCAAGCCAAAGTGGCTGGCCTGTTTTGCTTAAGGAGAGGGAGAGTGTCGCGAGAGAGAAGAAGATAAATAGCATCTGCAAAATCATAATCACAATATCCTACTAATTCCAAGCTTTCTTGTCTTTGATAAGCCAACATAAAACTCTTGGTCCTTTGCAAATATCTAATGACTTTCTTGGTTGCTATCCAATGTGCATCCTTGGATTTACTTGAAATCTGCCTAACACACTAATTGAAAAGGCAATGTCTGGTCTTGTGCATACTTGAGTATACATTAAGCTGCCCACTAAAGATGCATAGGGTCTGTTCTTCATCTTTTCCTTCTCCAACTCATTTTGATGACTTTGAGCTCTACTTAATTTGTCTCCTTTTGTAATAGGAACTTCCCCAAATGCACAAGATAACATAATAAATCTTTTAAGCACTCTTTCTATGTATCCATCTGTGATAAACCAAGCATACCATGACTTCTGTTTCTGTGTATCTCCACTCCTAGCACATAAGTCGCCTCCCCTATATCTTTCATCTCGAAATGTGATGACATGAAAAACTTTGTGTCAACAAGCATAGACAAATTATTAGTGGCCAGTAAGATATCATCAACATAAAGTACTAAGAAGATGAAATTGCTTCCACTAAATTTTAGATAATACACTCGTCCACTGGATTCTCTGTGAAGCCTTGTGAGCTTACAGCTTCATCTAATCTCAAGTACCATTGCCATGATGCCTGCTTCAGTCCATAAATGGACTTTTTGAGTTTGCAAACCAAATGCTCTTCTCCATCCACTATAAAACCCTCAGGTTGCACCGTATATATTTCTTCATTCAGTCTTCCATTTAACAAGGTTGTCTTTACATCCATTTGATGTAAAAACAGGTCATATTGTGCAATAAAAGCCATGATAATATGAAAAGCATCTTTGGTTGAAACTGGGGAAAAAGTTTCATTGTAATCTATTCTTTCTTTTTGAGTAAAACCCTTTGCAACTAGTCTGGCCTTGAATCTTTCTATGTTGCCTGTTGAGTCTTTCTTAGTTTTGAACACCTATTTACACCTTATTGGCTTCATTCCTTCTGGCAGCTCCACTAAATCCCACACCTGATTATTTTACACTGAATCTAATTCACTTTCCATGGCTTCTCTCCACTTCAGTACCTCTGAACTATTAAGTGCTTCGTTAAAAGACAAGGGATCTTCAAAATCTGAAGCCATAAACTCTGATTCTTGGTTTAGTACACTACATAATCTTGGGATATTGCTTGTTTTCTATTTTTGTTAGATCTTCTCTATGGGGATGGTACTTCTTGTGGCTGAACTACTTCATTGTTCACGTTTTGAGTTTCCTGGACTTGAATTTCATTCCCATGTTCCTGTTTAGGTTCTATATCTTCATCATCTTCTCCTTGTATTTCACTTATATGTGGAACTTGCACACTTTGCTTTGCTGGCTCAATTGCAATTTCACCCAGCTCTTCAAAAACGAAATCTATGGCATTCCTTTCTTCATGGGCATTTTCTAGAAAAACTGTCCTACTTGTTTCCACAAGCCTTGTTGTATGATTTGGACAATAAGATATGTACCCCTTTGTCTTCTCTGGATAACCTACAAAAAAACAACTTATGGTCCTGGGATCCAATTTCTTCTCTTGTGGATTGTAGACTTTTGCTTCTGCCTTGCACCCCCATATATGCAAATGGTTGAGGCTCAGCTTTCTATTAGTCCATATCTCAAATAGGGTCTTTGATAATCCCTTACTTGGTACATGGTTTAGGATGTAGTTTGCTGTCCTTATTGCCTAGCCCCACAGGTAGTTAGGTAGCTGGGAATTGCATATCATGCTCCTCACCATGTCCTTGAGTGTTCAATTTCTTCTTTCAGCTACACCAATCTACTATGGATTTCCTGGATTGTTGTATTGTGCAACAATTCCACATTCCTACAAATATTTAGCAAAAGGTCGAGGGTGTTTGCCAGTTGATCAAATTTTCCATAGTATTGTCCTCCCCTATCAGACCTAACAACTTTTATCTTTAGTTCCAACTGTCAGTTAACTTCTGTTTTAAAAAATTTTAAAGCTTCCAGAGTACTAAATTTTTCTGTAATGAGAAACAAGTAGTCATACCTAGAGTAGTCATCTATGAAGGTTATGAAGTATCTGTGGCCTTCTAGAGTTTGCATAGGAAAAGGGCCACATATGTTTGTATGTATTATTTCTAAGAGTTGACCACTTTTGTTTGAGCCTTTCTTTCTTGCCTTAGTTAATTTCCCTTTAATACAATTGGCACAGACATCTAGATCAGATAAGTCTAATGGTGGCAGGACTTGTTCTTTAACTAGGCATTGGATTCTATCTTTTGAGATGTGACCTAACCTATGATGCCAAAGCCTAGTAGATTGAGTTGGATTTGGAATGATTTCAATGTTTAGAGTAGATGGAATGGAATATAAGTGAAATAAACCACATTTAATAGGGCCTTTTGCAACTAGAATTGAATTATGAAACAAACTGAAGCCGTCTTTATTGAATTGAAAAGAATATTTGGAAAAAACTAACTTAGAAATTGAAATAAGATTCCTTCTCATGGAAGGTACATAGACGATATCATCTAGCTCTAAACAATGACTTGATCCTAGCTGAAGATTGATGACTCCTACTGCATTGACTTCAACCTTTGTTCCATCCCCTACGAAGACATGGACTTCATTCCTATTTGGAGTTCTCTTTCTTAGAAAGCCCTGCAAAGTCATGGACAGAACAACCATTATCAAGTAACCAGGAATTAGGAGGAACGTCAACTAGATTATACTCAAAACAGACAAAAGACTATAGATTACCTTTAGCTTCTTGTTTTTCTAACCATCGCTTGTATTTATGACAAGCTTTCTTCATGTGCCTTGGCTTTTTACAAAAGAAACACTTAAATTTGGATGTTTTGTTAGCCTTAAAGTCATTGGTATTTTTAGGGGAGTGAGCATTCTTGACTGGCTCCCTTTTGGCAGACTCATTTAGGTAGGATTTTGGAGGGTTGATTTTGGTTATCATGTTAATTGTGAGATCCACTTTTTCCCTTATGATCCTATCTTCTTCTTGAATGCATATTTCTATGAGTTCATTCAAATTCCACTTCTCTCTTTGAGCATTGTAACTTGATTTTAGTGTAGTGAATTCAACAGGCAATGAATTGAGAGTGGTGTACAGAAGAAAGGCATCAGAGAGAGATACCTCTAGTTCCTTCAGTTTGCTGGAGATTTGAATTAATTTCAGAATGTACTCCTTGACGCTTCCAGCCCCATCGCCAATTCACACATAAGCACACTGATTTCTGCTTTCTCAGATCATTGGAACATTTTTTCCATTGCACCTAAATAAGCTTTTGCAACCTTGAGATCAAGAACCCCTCCTCGAACAGCATCAGTCATAGATCTTTTGATGATCATCAGTGCAACCCTATTTGCCTTTTGCTATTTTTCATACTTCGGTCTCTGAGTAGCACTTGCTCGATCTGCTGGTCTTGCTGGTTCATCTTGTCTGAGGGCAAGATCCATATTCATAATTCCTATGACTATATGCACATCCTCTTTCCACTTATAGTTTGTCCCAGTCAATGGAACAATTGCGTGGTAACTCACAGAGAATGGGTTCAAAGCTGCATAATAGGACATGCTAGAGTAAATTATATTTTCCCCAAAATTGGCAATATATTAGGATTCATTTGTTTTGAATTTCTAATAGGCAATACTTGATCATAAAACCAATGCACAGATACATGCTAATTGACTTTAATTGAGACTTTTGTACTTTTGAGTAGAAAATTTTCAAACAATTTTCATAAACCATGCACTATTTTATGCTAACACATACCAAAACATATAGAACATCTTTGCTTTGGCAAAACTATTCTCTATATCTCAATATGTATTACAGACTCAGTCCTTTTCTTTTGTTCAATTGATATATCATAACCAACAAAAATTGCTTTGGCTATTTTAGTTGATTATGATATTCCTTTTGGAACTATTTGGATTGACTATATAATTTCCTGCATAATGGTTAGTAAACCCAATCATAAAAGTAATCTTTAAATCTATAACAAAAAACTGTAGAATCTGGTTTATCCTTCTACAAACGCTGCTGCCTTTATAGGTATTATAAGTATGACAAAACCTGAGCTCTGATACCACATGTTAGTCTTATAACATCTTAGTAGACATACAAATAATACACAAAATACCTATAGAAGAAACCATTGTTTCAGTAGACAAGTCTTCCACCTCTTTAACAAGCTCTATATATCACTCTATCTCAATGGGACTCAAGAACTTTTGTGATTCGGTGCTTGACAGAGGCAGGGATCTATCCTATTTATAATGAGCTTTAGTTGGTGTAATTCTAATAGGATACTCCCATTACAATCCTATTAGAATTCAACTTAATCACCAAGTAACAGGATGACTATGTCCAACTCTTAATTATATTATGACTTTAATGCTTAAATAGGATATCTTAATCACATATGTATAAACTTCAGAATAATTGTTCTAATTGATCTTGGTATTTGTCTCAGAGTCCCAGCCAAGTTCAACGAGTGTGACCTTGTAAAGCTTACAATGGACTCTTTTTTGCCATTCCTATTGCCAAAAAGAAGGGTATAAAATATGGATCTGGATTCTGCTTGGATTTTCTTTTTCATGATCTGCTTGAATTGTTTCCTCCGCATGCCACTTCATTAAATTTTAATCTAAGGGACTAAAAAATTGACACATCATTCTTCAAGCAAAAATCAAATTTACTCCTAATTAAAAATAATAATTACCCTAACCCAACTAACATGAAACTTAACGTTGTTAATGTGCAAAATGGTAAACTGATTTAGTATGTAATTGCTGGTTTAGTGTTATACTTAGCTCATAGGCTAAGCTGTCTATAATAGTCAAACGGTTTGTTAAGTCTCATAGGACTTGACTGGACAGGTGTCATAATCTTACTAATAGTGTAGTTGGATGGTTGAGATTGAAGCTAGGATTTGTCTAGCTCTCTCTCTCTCTCTCTCTCTCTCTTCTAACAGTAATATGAGCTGTGAGTGATATAGCTCAATATACAACAACACAATACGAAAGTTTTACAGAGCATTATTATTCCCTTCACTCTCTTCTTCAATATACTCATTTTCCTCCATTTTTACCAGAAGCTTATTAAACACTAACATGGTATCAGAGCCAGGTTGGGTCTGAATTTCTGGGCGTTGTGACTGTGAGGTTGGGTTCGAATCTCTGAGCAAAAGCTCGTTGTGTGATTCTTGAGCTCAAATCAGTAATCTAGACTAACATGTCTAGATCTGGAGGAGGAGAACTCAGGGCACCCATTTTTAATGGTGAAAATTTTGATTTCTGGCAAATCAAAATGAAAACCATCTTCCGTTCGCACGAGCTGTGGGATCTTATGGAGAATGGGTACAAAACTCCGACGAAGGAGGCGGAGGAGCTCACAGAGGCAGAGAGGAAGCTGATGCGTGAGAACTTGGTGAAGGACGCTAGAGCTCTGGGTATCATCCAAGGGGCTGTATCATATCAAATTTTTCCACGAATTGCAACTCAGGAATCTGCAAAGGCTGCGTGGGATATTCTGAAACAAGAATTTGGGGGTGATAAGCAGGTAAGATCTGTGAAACTTCAGGGTCTTAGGCGTGATTTTGAATATACTCGGATGAGTGATAATGAATCTTTGTCTGGATATATTGCTAAGTTGTTTGATCTGATCAACCAAATGAGGAGCTATGGTGAGGATCTGAGCAATCAACGAATTGTTCAGAAACTACTTATTAGTCTGCCTAAGTCCTATGATAGTATTGCAGCTGTGATAGAGAATACAAAAGATTTAGACACTATTGATGCTCAGGATGTTGTTGCTATTTTAAAAGGATATGAGCAGAGGCTTGATAGGCATGGTGACAATAGTGCAGAGAAGGCTTTTGCTAGCTTCAACGTTGGATCAAAGGCAACACGGTCTAATGGTCACACCAGTAAGTCTCAGAAGAATGCCAAACCACACAGGCAGCAATGGGGCAACAAGGGTGATGGAGGTAATAAGTCTAATTCCTCTGTGAAAAATGAGACAGACAACACTGGAAATAAATGCAAATTCTGTGATAAATTGCACTATGGAGAGTGTTGGTTTAAGAACAAGGTCAAGTGTCACAAGTGTAACAAAATTGGGCATATTGCAAAATATTGTCATACAAACAAGGCTGTGCAGCAGGTGAACTTTGCTAATCAGGTTGAAGAAACCGGAAACTTATTCTTTGCTAATCATTCTGGAGAAGTAAAGAATATGAGTGATGAATGGTACATAGATAGTGGATGTAGCAATCATATGACATCCAGGGAAGACTTGCTTGTAGACATTGTCAGAGAAGTGAAAGCAAAAGGTTCAAGTAGGCAATGGAGTTTTAGTTGAAGTGGCAGGAAAAGGGACACTGATCATTGAAACAATGAAGGGTAAGAGGTATATAAAGGAGGTTATGCTTGTACCTAGTCTAGCTGAAAATTTGCTAAGTGTAGGACAGATGACAGAGCATGGCTATTTTCTTGTATTTGGAAATCACAAGGTTGACATCTTCGATGATAGTTCCCTAAGTAACATGGTGGTAAGTGTAAAGCAAAAGGGGAACAGGTGTTTTCCTTTAACTTTCAACACAATCAAGGAGATTGCCTTGAAAACAAGTGTGCAAGAATGCTCCAAGATATGGCACAAGAGGTTTGGGCACTTAAACTTTCGAAGCCTCAAGCTGCTACAGAACCAAGCAATGGTATTGGGGCTACCTGAAATCCAAAACGGTGAAGTGTTGTGCCACGGTTGTGTATTTGGGAAGGGTCACAGGGAGCCATTTCCTAAGGAATCAAAGCGGAGAGCCAAGGAGCCATTAGAACTGATTCATTCAGACTTGTGTGGTCCAATGCAAACAGCAAGCCTAGGTGGAAATAAATATTTTATCACATTCATAGATGATTTTTCAAGGATGTGCTGGGTTTATTTTTTGAGAAATAAGTCCGAGACATTCCATGTGTTCAAGAAATTCAAAGTAATGGTGGAGCTTCAATCCGGATACCATGTGAAGAGGTTGAGGACTGATCGGGGAGGAGAATACATCTCAGCTTATTTTCTTCAGTTTTGTGAAAATCTGGGAATAGAAAGGCAACTCACAGTAGCTTATTCTCCACAGCAAAATGGCGTTGCGGAGAGGAAAAACAGAACCATTATAGAAATGGCAAAGTGCATGATTCATGACAAGGAGCTTCCCTACACGCTTTGGTGTGAGGCAGTGAATACCTCTGTGTATTTACTTAATAGAAGCCCAACCCGAGCTTTGGAGAATACTACACCTTTTGAGAAGTTTAGTGGGAGAAAGCCTGGAGTTAAACATCTCAAGGTGTTTGGCTCAGTGTGTTACTCACTTATTCCTGGAAAGTTAAGGCATAAGCTAGAAGCAACAAGTGCCATAGGAGTTTTTATTGGTTATGGTACATGTGAGAAGGGATACAGAATATTGAATCCTGCAACTCAGAAGGTTTTGCTTTCAAGGGATGTGGTTTTTGATGAGCATGGCAAATGGGACTGGGAGTAACACAAAGTGAAAGAAATCTGCATTCCACTTCCTGCGGATGAACTGTCAGATATGAGAACAACTGAATCAGAAGAAGAACCTGCTTTCCAAGAACCTGAAACAGAAGAAGAACCTGCAGATGATCCCTCGATTGATGACACACCTTTGAGGTACAGAAATCTGAGTGAGATCTATGCAAGTTGCTATTCATGCATAGTGGAGCCTGAGAACTTTGATGAAGCTGCACAGGATGAAGCTTGGAAGAAGGCAATGGAAAATGAGATGAACATGATTGAGAAGAATCAGACGTGGGAATTCGTAAATAGACCTTTCAACAAACCTATAATTGGAGTAAAATGGGTGTACAAGACTAAGTTGAACTTGGATGGTTCGGTTCAAAAGCATAAAGCTAGACTAGTTGCAAAGGGCTATGCACAAAAGCCCGGAATAGATTATAATGAAACTTTTGCACCAGTGGCAAGGTTGGATACTATACGAACTCTCATTGCCTTGGCTGCAAAGAACAGTTGGAAAATGTATCAATTAGATGTGAAATCAGCTTTTCTGAATGGAGTGCTTCAAGAGGAGGTGTATGTAGAGCAGCCCGATGGTTTTATTGTGCAAGGAGAAGAGGATAAAGTGTATAAATTGCACAAAGCCTTGTATGGCTTGAAACAGGCTCCTAGAGCCTGGTATGGAGAAATAGACTCTTATCTCGTGCAATGTGGTTTTAAAAGGAGCACAAGTGAGGCAACATTATATGTTAAAGGCAGGGGAACCTCGGATCTGGTCATAGTATCTATCTATGTGGATGATATAGTTTATACAGGGAATTCTCAAGAGCTAATGCAAGATTTCAAGACTGATATGATGCAGAGGTATGAGATGACAGATTTGGGTTTGCTACATCACTTTCTAGGAATGGGAATTATCCAAAGTGAAGACTACATTTTCATACACCAGAAGAAATATGCTTCCACACTTTTGAAAAGGTTTGGTCTGCAGGATGTAATACGGTAGGTTATTCACTCTACACTAGCATGAGAAGATGAAAGTGGAGTTCAAATGAAGCTGAATACAGAAAACTAGTGGGAAGTCTACTCTACCTCACTGCAACTAGACAGGATATAATGTTTGCTGCTTGTCCGTTGGCTAGATTTATGCATTCCCCCACAAATAAACATTATGGAACTGCCAAGAGGGTACTAAGGTATGTTCAGGGTACACTTGACTTTGGTTTGGAATATAAGAAAGGAGAAGGATCGGTTTTGGTAGGCTTCTGTGACAGTGACTGGTCTGGATCAGAAGATGATATGAAGAGTACATCGGGATATGCTTTTACATTCGGTAGTGGAGTATTCTCTTGGGCATCTGTGAAGCAACAATGTGTTGCTCTATCCACAGCTGAAGCAGAATATGTGAGTGCATCAGAGGCAACTGCACAAGCTACTTGGTTACGGTTTGTGTTAGAATATTTTGGTGAAATGCAGACTGTGGCAACACCCCTAAACTGTGATAACACCTCAGCCATTGCTATCACCAAGAATCAGATCTTTCATCAGAAAACCAAACACATAAACCGGAGGTATCACTACATCAAAGACGCTCTACAACAGGGTGTAATCAACTTGATTTATTGTCCTACAAAGGAGCAAGTAGCTGACATCTTCACTAAGGCTTTGGCAAGGGAACAATTCTCTTATCTCAGAGAATTGCTTGGGGTGAAATCAGTTCACAATTTGAAGGGGAGTGTTAATGTGCAAAATGGTAAACTGATTTAGTATGTAATTGCTGGTTTAGTGTTATACTTAGCTCATAGGCTAAGCTGTCTATAATAGTCAAACGGTTTGTTAAGTCTCATAGGACTTGACTGGACAGGTGTCATAATCTTACTAATAGTGTAGTTGGATGGTTGAGATTGAAGCTAGGATTTGTCTAGCTCTCTCTCTCTTCTAACAGTAATATGAGCTGTAAGTGATATAGCTCAATATACAACAACAAAATACGAAAGTTTTACAGAGCATTATTATTCCCTTCACTCTCTTCTTCAATATACTCATTTTCCTCCATTTTTATCAGAAGCTTATTAAACACTAACAAACATCATGTCCTGAGATGCTCTCTCATACGCGAGGAGGGCCGTTACGTAGAAACTAGGGTTTAGGGTTTTTGTCGGCGTGAGTTTTAGCGACTCGTCTCTTTCCTTGCCTGCTTGGGTCTGCGGTGAGGGGCTCGTCGTGGCCTGTCGCCTCTGCTGGCTAGGTCTGGTGGTTTTCGGTTGATGTGTTGGCTCATTGGGGTGGTTTGCTGTGGGGGATTGGTCTCTTGGTTTCGTGGTCATGTGTGCTAGCCTCAGTTTTAGTTAGTGTGGCAAGTTTTCAGCTGGGATTTGTGGTGGCTTGTGGTGATTTTGTTGTGGGGCTTTGTCGTGGTGGATTTCTTTTCGTGGTTGTGTCGTATGTGCTGGGCTCGATCTTGGTTGGTGTGGGGAGTTTTTCCGCTAGGTTTTGTGGTGGTGCATTGTGGTGGTTTATGATGCACCCTGGTAGTGTTTTGTTGGGATTGATCAGATTCATGGTTGTGTCGTACGTGTTGTGGTCGGGTTTAGTTGGTGTGGAGAGTCCTCCGCTTAGAGTTATGGTGGTCTAATTGCTTGGCGTGCTTGATTCTTCTGCTCTCTCCCTTTTTTGTCATGTTGTTTTTTCTTGTGCTTTTTCGTTGGTTGGCTCCTTTCAAATTTGTGTTCGCTGGGGTCTGTGATTCTCTCCACTGCTCCATGATTATTCTTAGTTGGAATGTTTGGGGCCTAGGTAATCGACGCACTTTTTGTGATCTTAAAAACCTTATTGGGTACAAGCACCCGAATGTTATTTTCCTTGTTGAGATTCGTATGTCTGTTGTCCAAATGGGAGGCTTAGTCAGAAGGCTGGGTCTCGGTGATGTATTGAGTGCTCCCCGTGATGATCTTTCGAGTGGCTTATGTTTGTTGTGGCTATCTAGGCTACATGTGATCCTGCTCTCCTCTTCTGTTGGGCATATTGATGTTAGAATTATTTCTCCTAATAAGTTTGTGACTAGGGTGACTGGTTTCTGTAGCCATCCTAATCCCAATCAATGTATCCATTCCTTAGGACTTCTGTGGAGGTTGAGTCAGGTGAATTTTGGTATGTGGTTGTGTTGTGGTGATTTTAATGAAATTCTTGCCACGAATGAAAGACTAGCCCTTAAGTCTGATTGGTTGCTCGTGTTGAGGACTTTCAGCGAGTGGTGGGAGATTTTCATCTACTCTCATTTGATTTTGTGGGATATCCCTTTACATGGACGAACAATTGAAAGGGTGATGCCAATGTGCAGGCATGCCTCGATCGGGGTTTTGGCAATTTACAATTGATTCATCAGTAGGGTATTTTTACTACTTATCATTTGGTAGCTTATTCATCTGATTTTAAGGTTGTTCCGATTAGCTTATTCTTCTGTTGGTCCCTAACTCGTAGATGAGTGACTCAACACAGCGTTCGTTGGGACCCCGTTGTTTTTAATTTGAAGAGCAATGGATTGTGGATGAGGACTGTGATGCCATTATTCAGGAGGGTTAGCGCTCTCTGGAATCCCCCGCTACTAATATTTCCCATTGTGCCAACCGATTATCTAAGTGGAAATAGGAAAAAATTTTGCAATATGAAACCAAAAATTCACTCCTTGCATGCTTCCTTAGACTCACTTCAATCGGCGGACTCATTGAGCAAAAATTATTTCCCTGCAAGGGATTATGGATAATAATGATTGTCTGCAGAGTGATCCCTTCGAAAATTGGTGAGATTTTCTTGGATTTTATCCAATGATGCGCAAATGAGCAGTGAGATCTTTGAGGCTGTATCCACTCATGTCCCTTATCAGGTACACTGCTCTTTGTCCGTAGCCTATCGACGTGAGGAAATTGAGCTTGCTATTAAATCTATGGGTCCAACTAAAGCTCCTAGGCCTCTAGGGATGTAGGCTTTATTCTATCAGCATTATTGGGATATTGTTGGCTCTGATGTTTGTCCATTGTGTCTGAATGTTCTCAGTGGGAGTGCTGGAGTTGCAGATTTTAATAATATGTTAATTGCTCTTATTTCGAAAATTCCTTCACCATCCTGGGTAACAAAATTTCGCCTTGTGCAATGTGCTTTATAAAATTATATCCAAAGTTATGGCCAACAGGTTGATGACAGCATTGCCGTCGGTTATCTTTGAATTCCAAAGTGCCTTTATTCCTAATCGTATGATATTAGTAATAACCATATATTCATATATTATATTGAATAGCACGTGTTCTGTTTGTTTGTTAAGAGAGTCTGTTAGAGTGTTAAGAGATTCTATTAGTTTGTTAAGAGAGTCTGTTAGTTTACTATATAAGCACTATTTCATTGTAATCAGTTTCATAGATAATCAATATAAAGCCTTCTATTCTCAGACTTCTTCTTCTTCCTTCTTCTTCTTTCCTCAATATTCTCTTACTGTTATCATGGTATCACGAGCTTAGGTTCGATTCTGAGGTCTATTCACTTCCGCATTCTCTTCTTTCTCATTTCTCTGCTTCTTTCTTCTGTCAATCTCAATTCTCGATCTCTCAATTTCTCTGCAATTTTCTCCAAACCAAATTTTCTTCTGTGAAACCCTAATTTTTGCTTTCATGGCTTCTTTTCTCAAAATTGACGGTCTTTTGGGCATGCTTACCATTCGGCTTAACGATGATAACTTCTTGAAGTGGAGTTATCAACTGGAGTTGGTACTCCAGGGCTACGATTTGTTCGGCCACTTCGATGGTTCATCTGTTTCTCCTCCCAAATTTGCCATTGTAAGAAGGCGCTACTTCTGAGCTCACTGCTGCCTATAAAGACTGGATTCGCACAGACAAGGCACTCTTGAGCCTTCTTATTGCTTCTCTGTCAGATGAAGCCCTTGAGTATGTCATCGGGAGTCAAACAGCTAGAGAGGCCTGGCTTCATCTCTGTGATCGTTATGCCTCTGTTTCTCGAGCAAGAATTAATCATCTGAAAACAGAACTGCAGACTGCTCAAAAAGGTGGAGACTCCATCGAACGTTTCTTGCTTCGTCTTAAACATATTCGTGACCAATTGCGTGCGGCTGCTGTGCTCATTTCCGATGATGATTTTGTTATTACTGCATTGAATGGTTTACCACCTGAGTATGCCATAATCAAGACTGTTTTGATTGCTCGTGATTCTCCAATCACTCTTAAGGATTTTCGTGCTCAACTCCTAGCTGCAGAGCAAACTGCTGAGACCCGTATTGTTCATCACTCCGGTCTATATGCTGCGAATTCGTCTTCTAGTGCTCAGCCTTCTTCTGTTGCTTCTGGTCAGGGCTTATTGCCTACTCCTTCTCATTCTCTGCCTCCTCCCTCTCGTGGTTTTTCTTCTAGTCATGGAAGGTTTACTGGCGGTCGGAATCAACAATCTCAGTTTCGCTCATCTGGTTTTCGTGGTGCTCCCTCTTCCAATTTTGGTGGTTCTGGTTCGTACAAAGTTGTGCCAGAATGTCAAATATGCAGCAAACGAGGTCATACGGCAGCAAACTGTTATTTTCGACATGCTCCCTCTTCGGATGCTTCTTCACCTGTTGTTGAGTGCCAAATATGTGGCAAACGAGGCCATGCTGCTTTGGATTGTTATCACCGTTCTAACTATGCTTTTCAAGGGCAAGCACCGCCATCCTCCTTAACTGTTATGAAGGCTCAGTCTTCTTATTCTCCAGAGCAGGTCTGGATTGCTGACACAGGAGCTTCTCATCATATGGTTGGAAATGCCTCTCAGCTGCATAATATCACTTCTTGTGATGTGCCTGAGAATGTTACTGTTGGTAATGGGGAAGGTTTGGAAATTCTTAATCTTGGCACTACTTCTATTTCTTGTGCCAATACCAGATCTTTATCTCTGCCATCTGTGTTTCATGTTCCCAAACTTAAAGCCAATCTTTTATCGGTTCATCAATTGTGTAAAGGTAACAATTGTCTTATCACCTTTGATGCCTCTGGTTTTTGCATACAGAACAAGCTCACCAAGCAAATTGTTCTTCAAGGCAAGAGTAATCAAGGTCTCTATCACATTCCTCTAGCTACTTCTTCTGTCTTGAATCATGCTTCCTGTTTTTCTTCTGCTCCAGTTGCCTATCTTGGCCAACAAATTAAATCCTCTCTTTGGCATAAAAGGTTAGGTCATCCAACAAATGAAGTTGTGAAACTAATGCTTCAGGCCTCTGCTGTGTCTGTTTCTACTGATTCTGTTTCTGCCCTATGTTTTGCTTGTTTGCATGGCAAAATGCATAGGTTGCCTTTTCCTAGTGAGCATATTAGGTCTAAAATAGCTTTTCAGAGGATCCATAGTGATGTATGGGGTCCCTCTAGAAATAAATCCATAGATGGATATCGCTATTATGTCTCATTTGTTGATGAATGTACTGGTTTCCTGTGGCTTTATCCACTGCTCAATAAATCTAGAGTTTTTGAGATCTTTCTTAAGTTCTACGCTTTTATTAGTACTCAATTTGGTGCTCATCTTCAATATTTTCAAAGCGATGGGGGTGGCGAGTTTAATAGTTCACAATTTGCCTATTTTCTTGACTCAAAAGGCATCATTCACCAGTTGTCTTGTCCTTCTACTCTACAGCAAAATGGTCTTGCTGAGAGAAAGAATCGCCATGTTATAGAAACTGCCTTAACTCTGTTAGTTCCTGCCAATCTTCCTGGTCAGTTTTGGTATCATGTTGTGGCACATGCTGCTTACTTGATCAATTTTATGCCTAGTATTGCTCTTGGAAATCAGTCTCCTTTTCAAAAGTTATTTGACAAGCCTCCATCTCTTCAGCATCTAAGAGTCTTTGGCACAGCTGTTTATCCATATATTAGACCATTTAATGAACATAAACTTCAATCTAGGACTGTACAGTGTGTTTTCATGGGATATTCACAGGGTTATAAAGGTGTTATATGCTATAACACTACTACTCACCGATTCCTTCTCTCTAGGCATGTGGTTCATGATGAGAGTGTCTTTCCTTTTGGGCACTCCAAGCCTTCACTTCCATCTAGCAATATTTCTTCTTGTCCTTCATCTTCTTTCAAGGCTCCACCTATTGTAGTTTCTATTTCGCATCATGTGCCTTCCTTGGCTTCTAGTCCAGTTCCTAATCTTGCTTCCTCACAATCCTCTGATATCCCTTCCCGTGTTTCTGCCTCTTTTGGTGGGATCCTGTTTTGGTTGGTTCGAGTGCAGACTCTATAGAGAATTTACAAGTTCTTAATGCTCAACAATTACAAGTTCTTTTGCCTTCTCAAGAATCTTCTTCACCGTTTATGCCTCCTCCTATGCATCCTATGCAGACAAGGTCTAAGAGTGGTATTGTCAAGCCTAAGCCATTTGAGGAATATCAATGCTATCTTACTACTATTCCTTCTCTTCATGACGCTGCTGAACCAGCCACTTATAAGGCTACTTCTCAGTCATCTGTTTGGATACAGGCTATGAGAGAAGAAATTGAAGCTTTGCACACCCAAGGTACATGGGATTTAGTTTCTATGCCTGTGGATAAAAACATTGTTGGTAGCCGATGGGTTTATAGAGTCAAGAAGAACTCCGATGGGTCTGTAGCAAGACAGAAGGCTCGCTTGGTTGCGCAAGGTTTCAGTCAAGCTCCTGGTCTAGATTTTAGTGAGATGTTTAGCCCTGTTGTAAGGCATACAACAGTCCGATTGGTTTTGAGTATTGCTGCTATGAACAGGTGGTCTCTTAGACAACTTGATGTGAAAAATGCTTTTCTTCATGGTGACCTTGAAGAAGAAGTGTTTATGCGCCAACCTCAAGGTTTTGAAGACTCTAAGTATCCAACCCATGTTTGTCGATTAAGAAAATCTCTTTATGGGCTAAAACAAGCACCTAGAGCTTGGAATGCAAAATTCACAGGTCATCTTCCAGCCATTGGTTTTACTGTTTCTCATTCTGATCCAAGTCTTTTTGTTAAGCATGTTGGTTCAGATAGTGCTATTCTTCTCCTCTATGTTGATGATATTATCTTGACTGGTTCTAAAGATAGTTTAGTTCAAGAGGTTATTGATGAATTAAGTGCTGTGTTTGAAATGAAAGATATGGGGCGATTAACCTACTTCTTAGGATTGCAGATTTCTTACCATGATAATGGAGATATCTTTGTCTGTCAAACAAAATATGCTAGAGATTTACTTGCAAAGACTGGTATGGATACATGTCGATCTTGTACTACTCCAGGTAAGCCACATTGTCAGCTTTTGGCTTCGGAGGGTGACTCCTTATCTGATCCAACCATCTACAGGAGTATTGTTGGGGCACTGCAATATTTGACATTCACTCAACCTGATCTTTGTTATGCTGTTAATACTGTCTGTCAGTATATGACTCAACCTTCCGATTTACATTTTTAGTTGGTTAAGCGCATCGTAAGGTATATTCATGGTACTTTGGATCATGGTCTGAATTTTACAAGTGGATCTTGGGATCTTCATGCTTATAGTGATGCAGATTGGGCCTCAGATGTGAATACTCGCATATCAACCACTGGTTTTGTGGTTTATCTTGGCAACAATCCAGTTTCCTAGCAATCTAAGAAGCAAAATTCTGTTTCTAGAAGTTCAACTGAGGCTGAGTACAGGGCATTAGCCAATACAGCAGCTGATCTAGCATGGGTTCGACAAGTTTTACTTGATTTAAAGATATTCTTACCACAGCCTCCTACAATACATTGTGACAATCTTTCAGCCCTTGCTTTAAGTTCAAATCCTGTGTATCATTCTCGGATCAAACATTTAGATATTGACTTTCATTTTGTAAGAGAAAGAGTCCAAAAGAAAGACTTGTTTGTGCAGTATATTCCCACTGAAGAACAGGTAGCAGACATCTTCACAAAGGGACTACATGGTCCTATTTTTCTGAGACATTGTAGGAATCTGCAACTTAGCAGCTTAGCTGGGTTTGAGGGGGAATAATGACCATATATTCATATATTATATTGAATAGCACGTGTTCTGTTTGTTTGTTAAGAGAGTCTGTTAGAGTGTTAAGAGATTCTATTAGTTTGTTAAGAGAGTCTGTTAGTTTACTATATAGGGGAAAGTCGTCGGGGAAGCGCAAGATTGTCCTGAAACATAATATGCCCAAAGCATATGATAGGGTTGAATGGGTTTTCTTGAAGCATATGATGTGTATCATGGAATTTCCTGACCGTTTTATTCAGCTGATTATGGGATGTATTACCTCTGTCTCTTACTCTTTGCAATTACACAGTCAGCCTTCTGGCCATACTATTATTACCAGGGGTCTTCACTAGGGTGAACTTATTTTGCCTTATGTATTTCTTGTTTTTGCTTTAGGTTTATCTGCTTTCCTCCAAAAAGTTGACCGTGACGCTAGGGTCAAAGGGGTTCTCATCGCTCCCTCTGAGCCGTCTATTAATCACTTATTTTTTGCCGATGACAACTTGTTATTTTGTGATGCTAAATTTGACCAGTTTGAGGAGTTGAAAAGGATCTTCCGTGTGTATGACACTGCTTCAAGACAACATATAAACTTTCTAAAATATGCTATGAGTTTTAGTCCATCCACCCATGTGGCACTTCAGTCTTAGCTTCAAGTTTTGTTGAGGGTGCCAGTTGTTCCTTGTCATGAACGTTATTTGGGTCTTCCTACTATGGCTGGTAAGAATAAAAAATATATGTTTTGTGCTGTTAAGGATCGTGTCTAGAAAAAAGATTACTGGTTGGGAATGCAAACTTATCTCCAAAGCTGGTAAGGGGGTTTTAATTAAACTTGTGTGTCAGACTATGCCTATATATTCCATGAGTGTTTTTCGAATACTTGTTGGTTTATGCTTTGAAATTGAAAGTCTTTTTGCTCAATATTGGTGGTCAAAAGGGACTGACAAAGGTATGCATCGGAAGTCTTGGAAATATCTTAGCACACGTAAGGATGATGGTGGATTGGGTTTTTCGTGACCTTGTGAGCTTTAACCAAGCTTTATTGGCTAAACAAGAGTGGCGTCTTCTTGAGTTTCCTAACTCTCTTATTGCATGAATGTTCAAGGCTCGCTATTTCCTTGATTCTGACTTTTTGCAAGCTACTGAAGGACCTGCCCCTTCCTTAACGTGACAATCTATTTTGTGGGGGTGTGAGTTACTAATCCTTAGTCTACGTTGGCGCATTGGCAATGGGCAACTCGTCAAAGTTTATGGTGACCCAAGGATTCATCATAATCATGATTTTACTGTTCCATCGCACCCCAACTTTCTCCCGATGTCCAAATGAGTACTTTAATTACTCCTAATGGCCGATGGAATGTTCCTGAAGCTGAGCTTATTCTTTCTATCCCTCTTGTGTTCGATAATGGGGATCATTGCATTTGGCATTTTACTCAGAATGAGCATTATATGGTTAAGAGTGGTTACTGGACTGCTCTGGAGTACCAACAGCTTGCGCACTCTTCTTCTGGAACGGGGTCCTCTTCTTCCTCTCTCTCTCCCCCCTCCCCCAAAAGAAACTTTGGAAACATCTTTGGAAGTTGAAGGTGCCCCTCAAGGTCCAACATTTTATGTTGCAGCTTGCTTAGAATATCCTTCCAACCCGTGATGTGCTTTTTAAACATAAGATCACCCATAATGTTACTTGTCTTTGGTGTCCTGCTCAAGTGGAAACTTCTTTACATGCTCTCTAGGATTGTGTGCTTATTTCTCAGGTTTGGGATTTATTGGGAGGAGATTATTATCTTAATGGCCTCCCTCGTACTGATGCAGCCAGTTGGTTGTTGGCTGCTTGGGATGCCGTTCCTAGTGGTCAACATTCTCTCCTGGCTACTGTTCTCTGGTTATTATGGAATACCCATAATTCTGCTATTTTTGGAGGTGTTGCCCCTTGAGCAAATTGTTTAATGTGCCAAGAACTATGATGCTGAGCACCAACAGCTCCTTTTACTTCATCATAAGCGGTCTTCTAGGCTAGTTTCTGAGAAGCGATGTCAACCTCCTCTTGCTGGTTTTTTTAAGCTTAATGTTGATGGTACCCTTAACCAGTCTATAAGGACCCGTGGGGTAGGTATGGTGGTTCGCGACTCTGAGGGCGGTTTTTGCAAGGCTGTAGCTCTATGTGCTCCCAACTTGCTCTCCATCCTTGCTATTGAATTGTATGCGCTCAAATTTGGGCTCTCATTTGCAATTGATGCTTCATTTTTGCCACTAATTGTTGAAATTGATTCTCTATTTGCAACCCAATTGACTCTTAAGGATGAAGTTTGTGTTGCGGCAGAAGGGGTATTGGTGGAGGATATTCGTCTTCTTCTTATGTGTCATCTTCTTCTATTCACCATGTTCCCTAGACTGCTAATGAGGATCTTACTTTTTGGTTTGATATGTGTTGAAGGAAAATGTGAATCTCCCAACATAATTTCACCACCACTAATTAAATAATGGAGTTTTATTATTTTAGGTTTGACCCATTCGAGACACAGTGTCTCTTAATTACAATCCCTTGCTTTAAGGGAACATCCTTTGATTCCATCATAAAGAAACAAAACGTGTGTGTTTGGTTTTTCGGCTGCCCCTAAGTCGAACCTTAGGGTGCCTACGTATCCCCTACGGGAATCAAGCCACTCGTAGTTCAAAGAATCACAATGAATAAATGACTCATTGCAGAGGGAAATTTGATTTGAATTGTATTGACTAGTGTTTGAGTGAATTTAGCTGAATAAATCAGGGATTCAATATGGAATTGTGTTTGGGATGGTTGCATCTAGATTGCCTATGTACCCTTTCAAAGGGATCAAACCAACGTAGTTCAGATTTAAGATTTGGAAATTAGCGAGTAAGTGTGACCCACTAATTAAGAATTTGTGTTTGAGAGATTTGAATTGAAAATTGCATGGGTAGATGACCCATGAAAAATTGGATGGTTTTGCACCACTTTTCTTGTTGTCAATGTCCAAGAAAAATAATGAGTAATTTTGATTATCTCATTAATTTTTCCTTGGGAAACTGTTTTGGCAAAATTTGGTCAAGATAAACCAGGGATTTAAATTTGGTTGCGGTTGCGTCTATTGGGATGTTAGACTGCCTACGTACCCTTAACGGGATCAAACCGACGTAGTTCCAAAAATTTGGAAATTAATGGGTAAGTGTGGCTCACTAATTGAGAATTTGTGTCTTTGGGACAATTTGAAGATTTTCATAGGTAGATGACCTATGGGAAAAATTGAAAATTAATGGGTAAGTGTGGCCCACTAATTGAGAATTTGTGTTTGAGAGATTTGAATTTAATCTCATTGGAATTTTCATGGGTAGATGACCCATGGGAAAAATTGGATGGTTTTATACCATTCTTCTTTTTGTCAATGTCCAAGAAAAATAATATGCAATTTTGATGAGCCCACAAATTTTCTACAATTGACATTTGGGAAAGTGTTTGAATGAATTTGGTTAGGATAAACCAGGGATTCAAATTGGATTGCGGTTGCGTCTAGTGGGATGGTAGACTGCCTACGTACCCTTGACAGGATCAAACTGACGTAGTTCCAAAATTTGGTTATTAATGTGCGTGATTTTGTACCACTTGGGTCTTCACTTGACGATCTGGGAATTAATGGGCATTTTTGGAATTTAAGCCCATTGATCTATAATTTGTGGACTTGAGACTTTGAACCAATTGTTCGCCAACTGGATTGTTTTCAATGAACAAGTCCATTGGGCTTGAGATTTGTGATGAACGAGTCCATTGTATTTGAGGTCGCCAAATCTTAGAATATTGGCTTGGGACTGTCTCAAGTTGAGAGAAAGATGCACAACAGCCTTTAACTGGTCCCAATTAATTTTGAATTGGAGTATTGCCTTTGCTAAGCCAATTTGAGAGTTGTGGCTTTGTTGGTCTCATATCTAATTGACATCTTGTAACTTGGTGACAAAAACAAGTATGCATTTACCGCAAACATATGTCCCATAATTTGATTAGGACACCCAATGAAATTGCTTGAACCAACTACTTTCTCTTTGCTGGATAGGAACTCCCAAACCATTAAAGAAACAAACCCGTCCAAATAGGATTTGAGAATTCATGCTTCTTAATACTTTTGCAGATGGCATTGGAGATTTGCTTTGTGGGTAAAGACTCGAGCATGAAGGAGCTCCAGAGATGCTTTGTTTCAGATGCAAATTTTTTTCTTAATTGGTGGTGAGTCAAAATGGCTTTCATCGCCTTGAATTGAAGTTGCCAGCTTCATTTTTGCTGTTGTTGTTGAGACTTTAGCTTGCTTTGCATCAAAGCCCCAGAAATTGATTTCACATAAATTTGTTTCTAACCTGAAGAAGAGCAAAGCTTTCTTCATTGTTCTTTTTTCGGTGACAGAGTCCTTGAATTTTGATTCAAGGCTTTGCTTTTGATTCAGAGCCAAAAGTCATCACGTGGTGGGCCTTCTTGGATTTTCAGCCAACAACATTGGCTTGTAAAATCCCTTCCTGATGGTTGTTTGTGCAAATAATCTCACGGGAGAATATCCGCTTCTAGATCCTTCAACCTTTGATCTTCCTTCTCTCTCTTCCTCGATTCCTGTAAAAAAGACTGGAGTAAATAGACCACACCCGGGGGGTGTTGGCCAAAGGCCCTCCGATGCCTAAGTTAGTTCGAGTGTTTGTAGGAAAACAATAGCTAAGCAAAGGGTACGGAGTTTTATGTAGGGTGTAAACCGGGTGGCCGGAGCCGTGTGTGGTGGCCGAAGCCGTGGGGAGAAAATATGGAGAGTGGAGAAGGAGAGAGAGCTTCGGGTATTTTTCTCGGGTATAAGGAGTAGGTTTAGATGTACCTTGAATGATGAATGAGGTTGTCTATTTATAGGAGCCTCGGGGCTAGGGTTTCGTAGGAATCGAGTTGGGCCTGATAATATCTGAATTAAATATATATTATCTCTTAAAAAGATAATATCTGATTTAAATGATATTATCTTCTCTTTATTAGGATAATATCTTAATTAATGATATTATCTCTTTAAATAAAGATAATATCATATTAATTAAGATATTTATCCCAATTAATTAATTAGCCAAATAAACTGGTTTAATTAATTAATTAAAGAGATAATCTTCTTTTCCACGTGGCGTGCCCTGATTGGAGACGAAAATATATGCTCCCACAAATGCCCCCAGCTTCTGCATGGCGCTTGTGTGGCATGTAGGAGATGAAATTATTTTTTTCGGGCTCTCTAACTGTGTATGGGCTTTATTATGTGAGTTGGACTCCTTCGCAGATCGGATTCCCAATTGGTGTAGGCTTCTGACTGTAGTTGGAGTTGGATTCCCAGTAGGAATGAGCTTGTGATTCCTTATTGACCCGGGTTGTCCAACCTGTATAAATACAGGGCTTCTCTTCACTCTTTCTCACATTGCAAACTTAACTTCTCTACTTTCTAGCTTGAGAAAGATCTTGGAGAATTTTGTACTGCTTGTCGAAGAGAGGAGTTGCCGTGCATCCCAAAGTAAGTCGAGCACGTAAATTTTTTTCTTCATCTTCCCTTTTTCGCGGCCAGGACCAGCTGGGTGGGAATAGGCTGGTTGTCGTCGTGACTGGTTGCCAAAGACGATTGGAGCAGTGGTGGCTGCTGGTGGCTGCCGAGCAACAATCAGGAGGAAGTTGGTAGACTGCCCCTTGCTGAGGATGTCGATAGATGGAAACAGGATGGTCCGAACCCTGATGATTTGCCTGCTGCACAAGAAGAGTGCTCTGCTGAACATGAGGAGTGCTCTGCGGAACCCCCGCCAAAAAGGAAGGCCGATGTCAAGTCTTTGAGAACTCAAGCTATTTCTTTACGGGCGAGGAATGTGTCTCTATTGAGGAAGAAGCCAAGGCTCCCTTCTGCTGAGAAGACCCAAGTATGAGCTATTCCCGCGTCATCTGCCAGGGTCAAACATCTTGTTGGTGCAGATAGCAAGAAGATTGGTGGTATGCGCAACATTAGGGATGTTCCCCTTAAGCCTCTTGCTGATGAGTTTGGAGATCGTGATCTGCTCCGCGACGTAGTTCGTGCACGGTCCAGCTCACCTGTTGAGAAGCCAAGAGATGCTGATTTTCCTCTCCGAAGTTCGGGTCGTTTGCACCAGTCGAAGAGTGGAAGTCGATGTGCGAAGTCTGTTCATCCATCCAACCATCATGATCCAACTGTTGAGTCACAAGCAGTCAAGCGTGGAGTTGATTCATCGTCGTCAATTCCTTTGGAAGTAAGGTTGGCAGAGGCTAAGAAAGCAAGAGAGTCATCTGCTCGGGGAAAAGGTTCTTCGGCAACATCAGCGGCTGATCCAAAGGTGGACAAGCCTAGCCATACAGGGGATGCGGGCGTGTCTGATCTGCTCAAGACGCACTTTCTATCAAGTCCATCCGCTTGTGCTGAGCTGGTTGATCAAGTCCGTCAGGCTGGTGATCTCGGTACTTTTTCAAGTCTTTCCTTGGAAAAACAAAGAGAAGCAACATTTCATCTGCTTCAAAAAGGAGTGGTTTTTGCTGCGGAGACCATCCGGAACTCGTAGTCTGCTGTTGCCCCCTCTTCTGCTCAGCTTAGTGAATTGGAGAAGAAGAATGCTGAGCTGGCTAGCGGGCTTTCTGCCGAACAGGCTCGTTATGAGAAGAAGACATCTGATTTGCGGGCGATGATATCTGAGCTGAAGAGTTCCCTTACTGAGAAAGATTCCGAGCTCAGCTCTTCTGCTGTTGACTTGGCAAGTCGAAAAGATGCATATTTCCGCCTTGAGCGCAAGAATGCCGACATCTCTCATAGCTATGACAAGCTTTTGGCTAGATTTCACGCCTATCATAAGTCTGCTGAAGAATCCAAGTCCGAAGCTGTCATGGATGCGTACAAGTTGGGCTACTTGGACTGCACAATTGGATATGATCCCTTCTATGCCATTGGAGATGAAGACATCGAGATGCTCTATCCTGACTTGCCCCCTGTGCAAGGTGATGCTGCGAACACCAAAGGAGCTGAAGAGCAGGTGGCTGAAGAGGCAGTAGCTGAAGAAGATGGAGCAGAGGATGATGCAGCTGATGAGGCGGTGGCAGACGTCATAGATCATGCATGTGGAGCTGCTGAGAGCGTGGCTGATCAGGTGGACGCTGAAGAGGCTGCAGATCAGGGGTCTCCTGCTGGCGTTTCGGAGTAGACGAAGACTTCTTTATTTCTTTTCAGCTTTTGTAGTCTGCTTTTTGTTTGAACTTGGCCGGTTGGTCGCTTTACTATGGAAATTTCAGTCTTTATTTTTTCAACTTCAATTTGCACATTGTCTTGTGAACTGCTTGAGCAACCGGTTAGTGTCCTGCTGTGTATTTCCCTTGGGATTTCGGCAAAAGCCAGGGTCCCCCTTGAGGGACTCCGGGCGTATTCTGCATTTTTCCAGAAAACGCTTTAAGACGCTTCTGGTCGTTGCCCTGCGTCTCCCTTAGGACGCTGCTTATGGACAACTGTCTGACTATCCTGCCCCCCTTAGGAAACGGATAGGAACCTGGATACCTCCCTTAGGAAATTCCTGGCGCACCCTGCAACCCCCTTAGGATGCTGCTTTGTGGGCTGCGTCTCCCGAAGGACGCTTTTGGTCGTCGCCCTGCGTCTCCCTTAGGACGCTTTTTATGGACAACTTTTTGACTATCCTGCCTCCCTTAGGAAACGGATAGGAACCTGGATATTTCCCGCAGAGAGCATGGTGACCCCCTTTTAAGAAACTCCTGGCGCACCCTGCGTCTCCCTTAGGACGCTATTTTGCAGGCTGCGTCTCCCGAAGGACGCTTTTGGTCGTCGCCCTGCGTCTCCCTTAGGACGCTTTTTATGGGCAACTGTTTGGCTATCCTGCCCCCCTTAAGGAACGGATAGGAACCTGGATACCTCCCTTAGGAAATTCCTGGCGCACCCTGCGTCTCCCTTAGGACGCTTCTTTGCGGGCTGCGTCTCCCGAAGGACGCTTTTGGTCGTCGCCCTGCGTCTCCCTTAGGACGCTTTTTATGGGCAACTGTTGGGCTATCCTGCCTCCCTTAGGAAACGGATAGGAACCTGGATACCTCCCTTAGGAAATTCCTGGCGCACCCTGCATCTCCCTCAGGACGCTTCTTTGAGGGCTGCGTCTCCCGAAGGACGCTTCTAGTTGTCGCCATGCGTCTCCCGAAGGACGCTACTTATAGGCAACTGTCTTTTGTTGTGGCACATTCTGGAATTTGCAGTAGTTGCTTCTCTTTTTCAGAAATGTGTAGTACTCAGTCGTCTGCTGGGGACTGAGCAGGTAGGAGGAAGCGTCATGGATAGTATCTTTGGAGATGGTAGGCGTTCCATTGTCGCGGAATCTCCTTCCCTTCCATGGTGTCAAGCGTATAGCTTCCTCTGCCCCCGGACCGGCTGATTATGTAAGGGCCTTCCCAATTGGGTTTCATCTTTTTAGACCCTTGTCTTTGGGCAGTGATGAAGGCCTTTCTTAGCACAAGGTCGCCTGGTTGAAACTGTCTGATCTTGGCTCTTTTATCGTAGTAAGACTTCAACTGCTGTTGATAGGAGGCGACCCGGACAATGGCCTTCTCGCGCTCGCCTTCAAGTAAGTCAAGGTTGAGTCTCACCTGCTCGGAGTTCTGCTCAATATTGCCCACTTCGATGCCTATTGAGGGGACAGTGATGTGAGGAGGAATGATCGCTTCAGTTCCATAGGCGAGGGAAAACGGGGTTTCGCCAGTTGATCTTCGCTTGGTGGTGCGATAAGCCCATAGTACGCCAGGGAGCTCATCTACCCATTTTCCTTCGGCGCCTTCTAATCTCTTCTTTAGACAGTCCAATATTATTTTATTGGATGCCTCGGCCTGGCCATTGCCTTGAGGATATCTTGGGGTAGATAGATGCTGCTTGATGCCGTACTTTTTGAATAAGGCAGTGATCTGCTTGCCGATGAATTGCGAGCCATTGTCGGTAACTAGTGATTGTGGGCAGCCAAACCGGCAGATAATATTTCTCCAGATAAATCGTTCCACATCATCTTCTTTAGTAGAGGATAGAGCTTCGGCCTTGATCCATTTAGTAAAGTAATCAGTGGCGACGATCATCATTTCTTTCTTGGCAGGTGCCGTTGGCATGGGGCCTACTAAGTCGATGGCCCATTGCATGAAAGGCCACGGACTGTTCTGCGGATGGTAGATTTCGGCAGGCAGATTGGGAACTGGTTTGTACCGTTGGCAGCGATCACATCTTTTGACATATTCAGTAGAGTCATGGCGCATTGTAGGCCAGAAATAGCCTACGTTTAGAGCCTTCTGGGCGAGTGACCTGCCCCCAGAGTGGTTGCCACACTCACCGTCATGAATTTTGCGGAGGACCTCAAGTGTTTGAGGGTACTTTATGCAAGTGAGATGAGGGCCGGAGTATGATCTGCGAATGAGCTTGTCGCCTTGCATGTAATATCTCGCGGCTTTCTGTTGGACCTTCCTAGCTTCGGACTTATCCGTTGGCAGATTTCCATTCACTAAGTAGTCGATGATGGGGTCTTGCCAGCTGGGGTCTTCATCGATCTGCATTGAGTCGATTGGCTCTATTTCTTCGATGCTCGATCGGTCAAGGTGTTCGACTGGGATGGAGCGTCTGAACTGGGTGTCCAGTGCTGATCCTAGGCTTGCCAACGCATCTGCATGGGTGTTCTCTGCCCGTGGAACTTGTTGGATGGTGAAAGTAGGAAATTCTTTCAAAAGTCCTTGGACTTTGTTGAGGTACTGAATCATTCTTGGATGCTTTGCCATGTACTCGCCTGAGGCTTGATTCGTGATCAGCTGGGAGTCTGAGTAGATGGCTAATCTCTTAATCTTTAGTTCTTTTGCTAGGCGCAGTCCTGCGAGCAATGCCTCATATTCTGCCTCGTTGTTTGAAGCAGAAAAGCCTAGTGTGATGGCTTGTTCCAACAAGGTTTCGTCTGGGGTGATTATGACGACGCCTGCCCCTGATCCTTTATGATTTGATGCTCCGTCTACATGCAATTGCCACATGTCGTTAGGTAGGTTTGAATCGGCAGGGGAGGTGTCGTCTGCTTTTTCCTTGCTTTTCGTGACCATCTTCTCTTCTTCGGCTATCGGAGTAAACTCTACAACAAAATCTGCTAAAGCTTGGGCTTTTATAGCAGTCTTCGGCCGGTAGAGGAGGTCGTATTGACTGAGTTCGATAGCCCATTTCATGAGTCGCTGAGAAGCGTCGGGGCTGTGGAGGATCGATCTCAAAGGAAATTCTGTCATGACAATTATCCGGTGTGCTTGGTAGTAGGGCCTTAGTTTTCTCGCGGAAACTACAAGCGAAAAAATGAGCTTCTCCATTTTCGGATAGCGAGTCTCTGCATCGAGGAGAGCTTTTGAAGTGTAGAATACCGGATGTTGTGCCCCCAGCTCTTCTCGGATGAGAGCTGAGCTGACAGCTGAGTCGGACACCGCCAGGTAGATGTACAAGTCTTCACCTGGTATCGATTTTGAGAGTAAGGGAGGTGAAGTGAGGTAGGTTTTCAAGTTTTGAAAAGCTACTTCGCACTCGTCATCCCACTTGTCCCTGTGTCCTTTCTTCAAGGCTTTAAAAAATGGCCTGCTCTTGTCGGTAGACCTTGAGAGGAATCGGTTGAGAGCTGCTGCCCTACCCGTTAGACTTTGTATCTCCTTTGTTGTGGCAGGTGACTTCATGTTGAGTATAGCCTTGATTTGATTTGGATGTGCCTCAATTCCTCTTTGGGTGACTAAGTATCCCAGGAATCGGCCAGACGAGACTCCAAACGTGCATTTGCTCGGGTTCAACTTCATGTTGTATTTTCGGAGTAGGCTGAATGCCTCGGCAAGGTTCTTGATGTGGTCTGCTCGCTCGAGAGCTTTGACTAGCATGTCGTCTACGTAGACCTCCATAGTCTTGCCGATTTGCTCCTTGAAAATTTTGTTCACCAGCCTTTGGTAGGTTGCTCCGGCGTTCTTCAGCCCAAAGGGCATGACTTTGTAGCAGTATGTACCTCTTTCGATGATGAAAGAGGTTTTAGCCTTGTCATCTTCATGCATCATGATTTGGTTGTAGCCGGAGTAGGCGTCCATGAAGCTTAGCAGTTGGTTGCCGGAAGTTGAATCGACGAGCTGATCAATTCTAGGCAGTGGAAAGTTGTCTTTAGGGCATGCCTTGTTGAGGTCGGTGTAATCGACGCACACTCTCCACAGACCTTTATCTTTCTTTGCCACTAGAACAATGTTCGCCAGCCATTCTGCGTAGGAGACTTCTTCGATGAAACCAGCAGCTAGAAGCTTATCGATCTCGGCTTCAATGATGGCAACCCGCTCGGGGGCGAAGTTGCGTCTCTTCTGCGCCACAGGTTTGATGGCTGGGTTGACGTGTAGGCGATGGCAGATGATCTGGGGATCGATGCCAGGCATGTCGGATGGCGACCATGCAAATACGTCTTTGTTGTTCCGGAGGAAGGCTGCAAGCTCTATCTTTTCCTCATGGCTTAGGCACGAGCCGATCCGCGCTTTTCTCTCTGGCTTGTCAGGATCAAGGGGTACTAGCTCAACGTCCTCTTCGGGCTTCCATCCTTCTTCAGGAGAGACCTCTGGACGGATTCCCTCGACTTGGTCCTGATTCTTTAATTGCTATTAGGGAGTAGCTATTCCCTTTCCTTTCTGGTCTGCTCGGCCGTCAGGAACGGGATCTGCTTTCTCCTCTGCTTGTTTTTACTCCCTTTAGATCTGCCTGATTCACAGGGAGGAACTGTGTTTGCTTGCTTTTCTTCAGCCCTTGAGCTGAGCATTTTCTTGCCATTGCCTGATCGCTGTTGATCTGGCCGATACCGCCCCCAGGGATTGGGTAGCGAATCTTCTGATGTGTGGCAGAGGTGATGGCGTTGATCTGGCCGATCCATGGTCTGCCTAGAATGCCATTGTAGGGTGAGATTTCATCAATGACCATGAACGTTTGCGAGCTGATTACAGGTGGAGAGTAGACATCGAGATCTATCGTGCCAACGGTAACCGTCGTTGCGCCATTGAAACCAGTCAGCGACTTGGCTGATTTATTGATCTTTGCCTCTAAGCCCATCTGTTGGACGACTGCCAATTATAGGATGTTGGCTGCACTGCCCTCATCTGCATGGACTCGGTCGACCATAGCCTGAGCGATTTGAATGCTGATGACAAGGGCGTCGTTGTGCGGTAGATCAAGGCCGATTAAGTCTTTCTTTTGAAAGCCGATCACGGGATCGTCTTCTGCCAGTGAGAAGCTAGTTGAGACTTGGGAGATCATAGTAGCCTGTTTGATCTTCCTCTTCTTTTCTTTGTTGGTCAGTCCGGACTCCTCAGAGTCGGCTAGGATTGTGTTAATCCTTATGACCTTCTGGGGTGGCTCCTTAGCGGTATCGCGGTCTTCTATCTGCTGGATGGCCTGCTTCGCGATGAACTCCGTGCAATGACCTTCTCTCACGAGTTCTTCGAGATGCGCTTTCCAAGCAAAGCAATTATTCGTATTGTGCCCATGTGTCGCATGGAAGGCACAATATTTTCTGGTATCCCTCTTGTCTGGATCTCCTTTCAAGGGTGGCGGTCTTTTTACCCAAGGTTTGTTCTTCACTTGGGCCAAAATTTGATGTATGGGGATAGAGAACTTGGTGTAGTTCTCTTTCGTCGTGGCCTCTCTTTGTGGGCGTGACCTGCCTTTGTCTTTGTCCCTGCTGCCAAGCTTGTCGCCTCTTTGTTCTGCCCGTTTAGCCGGTCGATCTTCCTGCTCAGTGGACTTCTTCACGGCGATTCGATCGTCATCCCAGAGTGCGTAGCGTTCTGCGGTCGCGAAGACCTCTACCAGAGTCTGGCTGGGAGTGATAGTCAGCTCGCGGTATAAGTCATGTTCTGCTGGAAGACCTTTCTTGAATGCAGAGGATGCGATTTGGTCATCGCACCCTACGATGTTGGCCTTTTCTGCTTTGAACCTCTTGATGTAATCTCGAAGGGATTCCTCGGGCTTCTTGCGCAGGTTGAACAGATGGTCAGGGTTCTTCTTGATCGTTCGATAAGAAGTGTATTCTTTAGTGAAGACGTAAGTAAGCTCCTTGAAGCTGTTGATCAACCCGGATGGCAGGGTATGGAACCAATCCTGAGCTGCTCCTCGCAAAGTCATTGCAAACACCTTGCACATTAGCGCGTCTTCGGCTTTGTAGAGGATCATAAGGCTTTTGAAATGCTTCAAATGACTTTCAGGGTCGGAATCGCCTTTGAAGCATGTGAAAGAGGGCGTTGAGAATCTTTTTGGGGGAGCAGCCTGCTCGATTTTGGCGGTGAAAGGTGAGGAGTTTGCTTGGTCTACCTCAATGCGTAGTGCATCTTCGAAATTTCCGCCAATCTTTAAGTCTCGAAGTCGGTTATTCACAATCTTTTCAATGTCTTCTGCACGCATGGCTAGTCGGTCATGTTGATGACCTTCGTGATTTAGACGACGCTGATTGACTTCCTCATTGGCTTGCGAGGGTCGACCTTCTCGGTTGCGCTGTCTAGGCGGGGTGTTGGTGGACTGCGCTTGCGAAGGATTTCCAGTAGTTTGGCGACGAGAATTGGTTCTTCGAGAGCGAGTAGCGGAGCGCCTTTCTTCACGGTCCTCATTGTGATGATTGTCGAGTTGACCTCCCTGGGGGCCTATCCTTTCGTGAATATTTCTCTGTGAGCGGGCAGCGGAGCGCCTTTCTTCTCGATCCTCGTCTCGATGGCCGTCAAGTTGACCTCCCTGGGAGCCTAGCCTTTCATGAACGTCTTCATGCTGGCCCAGGCGAGCGTGGATGTCAGGTCTTGGGCCCAGCCTATCGCGCACGTTGGTCCCTAAATTCAATCTAGATGGGAAACTTCGTCTGCTCTGAGTGTGGCTTGCGGATGCTTGCGACATGTCCGCGAGCTGATCTCGTTGTTGCGCATTTCCTTGTCTGCTTACTCCTGCTCGACCTGCTTGGTTCCCACCGAACTGCCTATCGGCGCGTTCGTTTATCCTTCTCTCTTCGCCCTGTTGTCCAAGGCCAAGGTTTTGGGCCAAGTTTATTTGATTGAGGAATTGCCTCATCAAATTGTTTTGGTCGTCCATTCTCTGAGTTAGCTGGTCAACTCTCAGATTAAGGTCTACTTGACTTCGTGGATCGGGAGGAGAGAAATGTGTGGAGCCCAATTGCACACGGGCTGGGTTTTCGTTGGATGTGTGCGTAGGAGCATGCGTCGAGCGTGGAGGCAATGGAGGGAATGGTTGAAGTTGCTCCAAGATTGGGCCAAAGTCGGCGGTGGTAGTGAGCCCAACTAGATGTGAGGTTCCACCATGCTCAACAGTGGTGCTATGAAGGTGGCTAGGTCTGGCCATGGGGCCTTGAGATGGTACAACGGCGGCGGAGGCCGGTGCGGTGGTCCTCACTGCGAGTCCGGCAGGTGGCACGGTGGTTCCAGTCACACGCGGTGGCTGCTGAGGGTTTATGGCGGCTAGAGGCGGTGGAGCCGCCATGTCGATCGTGGGATCATGGGAGGAGTAGCTTTGGGCCGTCACGGATTGAGCCATAGCGGCGGTTTTGCTCCTCGTGCGCTTGCTTCCAACCATGGTTGTTTGGAAGGCTTCGGTGGATTGTAAAATAGGAGGAACGGATTCCTTGAGCACGCGTTGAGTATAACTCGCGCTCTCAATGAAAGCACCAAATGTTTGTGCAAATAATCTCACGGGAGAATATCCGCTTCTAGATCCTTCAACCTTTGATCTTCCTTCTCTCTCTTCCTCGATTCCTGTAAAAAAAGACTGGAGTAAATAGACCACACCCGGGGGGTGTTGGCCAAAGGCCCTCCGATGCCTAAGTTAGTTCGAGTGTTTGTAGGAAAACAATAGCTAAGCAAAGGGTACGGAGTTTTATGTAGGGTGTAAACCGGGTGGCCGGAGCCGTGTGTGGTGGCCGAAGCCGTGGGGAGAAAATATGGAGAGTGGAGAGGGAGAGAGAGCTTCGGGTATTTTTCTCGGGTATAAGGAGTAGGTTTAGATGTACCTTGAATGATGAATGAGGTTGTCTATTTATAGGAGCCTCGGGGCTAGGGTTTCGTAGGAATCGAGTTGGGCCTGATAATATCTGAATTAAATATATATTATCTCTTAAAAAGATAATATCTGATTTAAATGATATTATCTTCTCTTTATTAGGATAATATCTTAATTAATGATATTATCTCTTTAAATAAAGATAATATCATATTAATTAAGATATTTATCCCAATTAATTAATTAGCCAGATAAACTGGTTTAATTAATTAATTAAAGAGATAATCTTCTTTTCCACGTGGCGTGCCCTGATTGGAGACGAAAATATATGCTCCCACAATGGTGTTGAGGTGAGTCCTTGAATTCAAGGACCTGTTAGCTTGCCACATGCTAATAGAAGAATAAGTCATCTTGCTTTGTTTCTTTCCTTTTTTGGACTTTCATGTGCCACCACATCCCTCTTCTGTTTTTCTCCTTCACAAGGAAGGCTTTGTTCTAGACTCCGTGATGGAATCACCACATCATTGTCCATTCCTGCTTTGCTTTTTGCTTGCAGCCAAGTTAGACTTGGAGTTATGACTTTCCCTTGTGACGGGTGTTGAGGCCCAAAAAATCCAAGGCTATGCCCAAATATATTCCCGGCCTAATGCGATACATTACCGAGAAGAAACCTGATTTGGGCAAGCGAAAGTTTGTCATATGTGCTTGCACACATGCCACGCCAAGCAAATAAGTAACACGCCATGCTACAAGCTTAAGTGGGCCCAAGCCACGCAAAATGGTCGGGGCTTGCTTGAGTGGGTTGTGGTATGGATGGTAATAAGTTGACATGAGGCCCATTGACTAAACCAAAATAGCCCAACACTTGATGAAGTTAGCCCATTTACTTGATAAACCAACTTATTGTCCTAGAAGGTCCAAGCAACCCAAGAAAATATCTACAAATCTCCAGCACCTAGCTGAAAACAAAAGCCACGATGAAAGCCAAAATATCCATGTGTGTAAGCTGCTAGGAAGCTCCAACACATGATGGGGGAGCAAGTTTCAAGCAAAAAATATCCAAAGGACTAAGGGATGCGCGCAGACTGCTAGGAGTGGAATCACCCTTTGAACCAGCATGCATACTCATTTCTTTCCCTCATCAGACTTAGCCATGAAAGAAGGAAGGAAAGAAAGAAAAGGGGATGGCTGAAAATAGGAGTTTTCCACTAAAGTGGCTGCGGGAAGAGCATTGAGCTCCCAAAATCCCTGATTTTGCAAATGAGCAGAGTGGATTTCACCAAAATAGGATGATTGAAGGGATGAGGGGAGAAAGGAAGGGAAAGACTTGGCCAAATTGGATAGAAGCCATTAGGGTTTCTTGAAAAAGGATAGCTTCCAGCGGCTATAAAAGAGGCCTCTTCTACCCAACAAGCAAAACACACACATTCAGAGAGCAAGCTTCATCTCTCATATCTGAAACCTTTGCAATTTCGAGCCCCATCCTTCCATCTCTCCCCATTTTCCCTTTTGATAAACTTTTCCAAAGTTTGACAGAGTTTTCGTCGAGCTGCCGGAAACTACCCAGCAAACCTACTACTTCATCACTAGCTAAAACAACCATATCCAGATAGTAAGCTTCCTCTCTCACCTGCAAAACCCAGCAAATTTGTGCTCTATTCGTCCTTTTCCCCCAAGAACACTTAGTTTTCTCTTCAATACTAAATTCATTATAATTTTGCTCCCATGCCACAAGCCTTTCATGCCAAGCTAAAAAATTTATTGTAAGCTGTTATTATTTTTGTTGGTGAAGGTAACCAAGGTGTTTCCTAAGGCCCTACTGTCCTTTCGAAGCATTCTTGGGGCTTGATCTCTGAACCCAGGCATAGGGGATAACTTCATTAGTTCGCTCCTTACGGCAGCCCAGCATTTGTAGCTGCCGGAAGAAAAAAGCCCCTATAACGGGTTTGAGATGGTTTCCACCATCATATGAGATCAATCATTCCAGATAATTTTGGGTGCTTTACACATCGCAATAACTTGTTTTGGATGCTTTAAACATCACCAAGAGAGAGGCCTTGCAGTGGATTTGTAAAGGTTTGCTCTGTATTTTTTTGTACAGCAGGAGCCATGGGAGCATACTTTGCTCCAGTGTTGTTGCTTGCTTTTCTCTACGTTGCATGACTCCTCTCCTCCTTCGGCTATTCCCCTTTTTTCAGGCCTCTTGGTGGGTTCTACGCCACATCATCGGCTATTCTTCCTTTGATGCTTGTGTTGGCTTTGGATGCTCAAGGCATCTTTCTGTGAGAGAAATCTCACTGTCTTGCTACCTTTAAGAACAAATAACAAAGAATTCATATAGAATTTCTTTATATCGTGCTTTTCTGCTCTTGGTAGAAATATGTCAACCATTCCCTTGCTCTTGTATCCTCCCTCTTTATTTTTGTATCTCCCTACAGCCTGCCGGCTGCCCCATTTTTCTTTTCTCTCCTCCTTTTTATAGAGTCCTAGAGAGAGAGAGATTTGAGATGGAAGAATTCCCCTTCGAATTGGATTCCTCCTCCCCTTTTATTTTCCATAGTCGTGCTTTTTGTAGGCTAGCCATCAGAGATCCCTTTTGTAAAGGACTCTTTATGCAATAATCACTCCACCAAAATAGGAACCACCAAACTTTCTTGAGAGTTTTCATTGCTTGGTCAAACTCCTATTTTTTTTTAAACTCCCTTAGGATATTTTCACGTGGGATCAACCCACCTTTGAATTGTTTTATCCCTTGGCTTTGAAACTTGGAAAGCCTATTGGATAATGGGTAAATTACTCAAATGGTCCTCAAATTTATACCCGATTTGCATTTTGGTCCCTCAATTAAATTATTCGTTCAAATGGTCCATCAACTCTTTACTATTCGTTGAATTGGTCCTACCTTCTAAATCCGTCAATATTACCGTTAAGTTAAGGGTTAAAATCATCAGTTTATACTAAAATGTTAATAATTTAATTAAACTCTATAGGATAAGCCTATAAAATACTATAAAAATCAGAAATTTAAAAACTGAAATGCCCAATAATCAAAAAACCAATAAATATTAAATTTAATTCTACATTTCTTCCACAACCACACAACCTAATATAAGATTCAACGGGATTTCTTGGTCTTGGGACTGGACACCGAATTGGATTGTTCGAAGATTTTTCGATCTTGCCTTCTACGGATGTAGACGACACTAAATTCACAGAATCCCAAGTCCATGCCCAAGTTTTCTCCCCAAGAGACAGAGTCTATTTTTTTAAAAAAAACCAAAAAGATAGAAACAGTGAGGATGAAGCCCTTCTCTAGAACAGAACGAAATGGAAGAGCACAGAGAGTATAGAAGGAGAGAGGGAATGAGGAGACAAAGGGGAATTGGAGTATAGAAGGCAGAGGGGAGATAAGGGGAAGAGGGGAGAGGGAATGGGGAGACAAAGGGAATGGGAGGAGAGATGGCACTGCAGGTTTTTTTTTATTCTAAAAAACTTATTCTTATTTATTAACCTATCAAAAGTCCAACTTACCTTTAACAATATAGCATGTGCTCCTCACATGATTTTATTTGACAGAAAATGTTACGATAGGACCAATTTGACGAATAATAAAGAGTTGATGGACCATTTGAACGAATAATTTAATTGAATGACCAAAATGTAAATCGGGTATAAGTTTGAGGACTATTTCAGTAATTTACCCATTGGATAATTGGCTTTACTTTTTTTTTTTTTTTTGAAGCACTTAATCATCTATATTAGATAAGCTTATTGGACGTGGGCTTAGACAAACACAATCCAAATTTTTTTGTGAATTTTTTTGGTTCAACAATATGCCACCCCTATGCTTATGGGACTGTCTCTATGATGATTGTCCTAACAGTTCTAGTTTTGCTTGAATCTTTTGTAGTTTATGGCGAGTGTGATATTCTTTTTTCCTCAGAGGTTTTTTTCCTTTGATTTTTTCTCAAAAGGATTTTAATGAGACCACCGTATGTGCACGTTGTCACACCTTGTACTGTGATCTTGATGTGTTAATGAAATCCGTTTTCTCAACAACAAAAAAACACGTTTTTTTTTTTTTTTCCTTCCTTCTTTCTCTCGCAACTCTTCTTCATGTATATGCCCCCAAAGTCTTATATCTCACCAAGCTCGAGCCACAAGCACTACTACAAAAAGTGAAAAAGACGACCAGAAAACAACGACGGTCTAAGTGAAAACCGTCGTGGTTTTTAAAAAGACGACGGTTCTAAAAACACCGTCGTGTAATACAACCTTAGACAACTAAAAAATGGAGATTCAAATGGCTGTTCAAAAACAACGACGTACATAATTAAACAACCGACGTCTATTTGAAACAGATTTCCGCAGTGTAAAATCAATGCCAACAAAGAACGGCAGAAGTTATGAATCGACAGACGTAGAAAGTAAAGACGACGATTTCAATAAAAACCGCCGTTTTTACTCATAAAATAACACGACGAGGTTTTCGTATAAGACGCCGTATAATTACAAACAAATCCACGGCTTTAAAATACAAAATATCGCTGTATTAAATTAATGTACAACGACGAAAAATATAAATATAACGACGTTAAATGAAAAGATTCCACGTCGCAAAACAAATATTGCGTCGTGTTAGTTAAAAACGACGGCATAACAAAAAACCGTCGTTGTTTCAAACTGAATTAATTTAAAATTTATTCAGGAAAGCAAAATCTATTTATAATTTCCTCGGGTTAGTAATATTGCGTCGTGTTAGTTTACAAATTCTAGAACATTAATTTCCCTCATTTTAAATTCCCTTTATCTTTCTGCAGGACTTGTATAGTTCAAAGCATTGACAATGTCTTCATCATATCTCCCAGCAACTACTGATTCGATTGCTCATGCTTTAGAGGCCATCTGAAGCCATTTCTATTCTTTATCATATCTTCTTCTTCTGAAGCTCTACGGATAAAGGAAGAGGCTATCACAAATCTGACGGATCTTCTTAGCCAAGAAAATCAAGCAAATTTCCCTGAGAAGCGAACTTTCCTTCGACAGCGAGTGGAGGCCAGGCTTGCATCTCTTTTGATGGAAAGCAAGGAGTATTCAGAAGCACTAAGTGTCCTATCAGGCTTGATCAAGGAAGTGAGAAGGCTAGTTGACAAGCTTCTTCTTGTGGACATATATTTGATGCGAGTAAGCTCAATTTCTCTTTGAGAAAGACATCCAAATTATTGTCTTTGAGACGTGAGAGACTGAGAGAGGAAGAACTTGGAACCCTAAATGTAAACCGAAAATGAATGAAAGCGACAAATTTATAGAATAAATTTTTAAAACCAACGGCGGTCCTTACAAAAAAACCGCCGTTTAAATTGTAAAATCAACGTCGGTATGATCGACGTATATTACAGAAATCCACGTCGGTACGACATGTTAAATAATCTACCATGACGCGAGTTATTACTTATGTACTTTAATTTTTGAGTTTACTACGACGGTACCTACAACACTACTGTCGTATTTATTTACCACGTCCGAAGTTAAATGTACCGTCGTATTTTGTAATTTATACGTCGTAGTTATATGTAACCGCCGTATTATTTTTTTGAAATGGTTTTATATGTAAGCAACTTTTCGTCTACCTGACATACACATGCGCTGTTTCCAAACCCGATTAAAAAGTTCAATCTCCCAGAGAAAACTTTTAGACTTTTTTCCTTGTCAGAGCACTGTCAGAGTATCTCATCGTCTTCCTCTCGTCTTCTTCGTCGTCTCTGAACTTAAACATAATCTTCCTCTTGCTTTCATTGCACGCAAAAGTTAAGCTTTCTTTTCACTATTTTGGTTGCTGTTTTGCATGCTCATACGTTTTTTGTTTGAAAAATCTTTTTACCTTTTTTCTGGCCAAAATCATTTTACTTCTTTCCAAGTTCGATAAAATATACAGACAAAGAGGGAAAGTTTCCAACTTTGAAGACAACTACCTCAACTAAATAAGACGACGGTAGCTTCTTATGTACGTGGTTAAATATGTAGACCACGACGGTTCGTCAGTCGTTCTAGCGTCGTCTGAAAATTGACAAAGTTGTTTTTAAAATTATAGTCTTTTTTTTATTTGCTTGTTTAATTGCATGTTTGATTTCTCTGAACAATGGTTTTTGTTTTTCCCTAATTTGATAAAATATAAAGAAAAAGAAAGTAGGGTTGGTATCTAATATAGACGACAGTATCTTATTGTTTTACGTCGTATGAATGTTAATACCACGACGTCATATTAAAATACCGTCGTCTATATAAGATTCCAAAACTTTCTTTCTTGGCCTTGTATTTTATCAAATTAGAAAACAAAAACCATGGTTCAGAAAAATCAAATCTGCAATCAAACATTCACAGAGAAAGAAAGAAGGGTTTTGGATCCTTATATAGACGACGGTATATTACGACTGACGTTGTGTGAACATCAATACCACGACGTTATATAAATATTTCGTCGTGTATAGTTAATTATCACGTCGTTTATAGTTAATTATTTCGTCGTTGTTTAATTACCTTGGTTTTAAACATTTATTACGTCTGAGATTATTTCATTGCGTCGTTTAAAATCATATCATACGTCGTATTTTATTAATAACTGTCGTTTGTGTTCTTAATCTTTTCCTGAAATATTTTCACTTGCAGTTTTGTCTGTAAAAATGGTTTCTCACCAAGACCAAAGTAAGGATTCTAGCTCCAAGAAAAATGGAGGTAAGGACCTTGGAATGGTACCTCCTCAAGTGAAGCCTTCGAAGAAGATGAAGTTTGCTTCATCATCTGCTGAGACAGAACGAACCAGCACGACAACAATCTCTGATGATTCAAAGTCTGGTCGAGGTATGAGCACAATGCCTCGTGTTGTGAAGAGAAAACTTCAGAAACTGAGGCCAATTGTTGAGTACAATAAAAGGGGGAAAGGAATTGGCCAAGCACATAGTGAGATGCAGTCCTACATTGGTGTGTTGGCACGCTCCAGAGTTCCACTTGTGGACATGAAATGGGCTCAAATCCCCAAGGATATAAAGGAGCAGATTTGGGAAGCAGTTGACCTTGCTTTTGTGGTAGGTCAAGGGGGCAAGAGCTCTGTGTTAGCTTCTGCTGCCAAGAAATGGAAGGATTTCAAGTCTACACTAACGAGGCAATATATCCTTCCATACACCAATGACAGGGAGAGATTAAGCCAACCCCCTGAAACATATAAATTCATAGAGAAAGCACAATGGGATGCCTTTGTAGCTTCAAGGTTATCCAAAGATTTTGAGTCTGTGCATTCTCAACATGCACAGATTAGGGAGAAACTTGAGTACAATCATCGATTGTCTCGAAAAGGATATGCTGGTTTGGAGGATCAATTGGAGGAAACCATGCCTGGGGTAGAAATTGATCGATCTACCTTATGGAAGAGAGCTAGACAGGACAAACATGGTAACATCCCGGATCCAAAGGTGGCAGAGAAAGCAAAATTAATTGTAAGCCTACTCACTCTGTTTTAAATTTTTATTAAACTGTGAATAATTCTTATTACGTCTTATGTTATATTTTGCGTCGTGTGAATGATATTACCACGTCGAAATTTTTTAAAAAACGTCGTTAAAGGTCTAAATCAGGAATCACTACTCTGTTTTCTGTAATTATAGCATAAGATGTCGGTGGTTCATTTTCGCGTCGTTTGTATTGAATTACTACGTCGAAATGTTTTAAACAAGGTCGTTAAAGGTGTGAATATTGAATCATCCCTCTGTTATCTGTAAATAAAGCATAAGACGTCGGTGGTTTATTCATTCCGTCGTTTTAAAAACTAACCACGTCGGTTTAAAAACTACCGTCGTGATAAATTATAATAACGTCGATTTATATGTTATTGCGTCGTGTGAAATTATATAATACGTCGTTTGTATATAAATAACCGTCGTGTGTTTTTGTTCTTACTTTTTTATATATCTTTGTTTTAGGATGAATTGCAAAAACAAGTCTCGGAAGGCAAAGTCACTGTTTCTGGCAGCAATGATGTGCTGACCATGGCTTTGGGCCCCGAGCATCCAGGCAGAGTGAGAGGAGTAGGTGCTGGGATCTCACCAAGGCAATATTTCAATTTACCCAAACCACAGAGAGTGAGCTTTGACGACCGTTTGAAGGACAGTTTAAGAGTTCTCCTTCAAGAAGAGACTAAAAAGATGGAAGCTAAGGCAAGGGAAGAGGCTTTAAGGATGGAGGCTAGAACGAAACAATTGGTAGAGGCTGAGAGGGAGCATTTCCTGAGTCAGCTTTCCCAATTAATTCCCAATTTTGATCCAAGCATGCTTAAACCCAGAATTAGCCAAAGTCCCAAAAATCCAATGTCTGACAAAGCAAGCTGCTCTGGAGGTGATGTGAGATCCCAGCATTTTGAGGATGATACTGCCAAAAATGGGAAACATCAGGAAGAAAAGGTAACATATCTGAACTTTGAATTCTCTGTTTTTTTAAAAACCATTAGACGTCGTTATTATAATGACCGTCGTTTGAAATACATACCACGACGATTTTAAAAATAAACCGTCGTTTGTATTTCAATACCACGTCGTATTTAGTTTACTTGTTTTACACGCCATTAAACGTCGTTATTTTTAAAACTTTGTGGTTTTTAGACGACGGAGTTAGTCATTCCCGACGTAATAGATGAAGAGAATAAAGAAGAAAAACAAGATGAAAAGGAGAAAGAAGATGACGACCAGGTATGTTCACATAACTTTGCCTTTTTTATTTGTTTTTCAAAATTCCAGACGTCAATATTTTTCTTTAAACCGTCGTTTGTTTACAACTTAGACGGCGGAATTTTTTTCTAAGACGTAATAAATAATTCACCACGACGGATTTTTCACCGTTGTTTAAATTCTTTTCAGACGACGTTTTATTCCTTAAACCGTCGTTTTTATTGAATTACCACGTCATTTTTTTTATTTCTTTAAACAGGTTATTAAAGTTGTTGATTATTCAAATATGGAGGCGCCATCTTCTTTAAAATCCCTTTGTCGTTATGTGGAAACGACACTCGTGCCTCAGGATAAGACCCTGCACTTTACAATTGATAAGGAGGTGTTTGGTCTAGAGCGCGATACCTTCCTCCTGCCTGAAGATATTACACAATTTGCAGGCATGGAAGAAATAGGAGCCACTGTCATTGCTGTATATATGAGGTTTGTCATTCTAAAATAATACGTCGTTGGTTTATTTATTGCGTCGTCTTAACCAACTAACCACGTCGTTAGTATGTACCGTCGTGATAAATATATTATAACGTCGTTGTCTATTTCAGTACGTCGTGTGAAATTTTATAATACGTCGTTTTGTTATACATAACCGTCGTGTGTTTTTTTGTATATGAGGTTTGTCATTCTAAAATAATACGTCGTTGGTTTATTTATTGCGTCGTCTTAACTAACTAACCCCGTCGTTAGTATGTACCGTCGTGATAAATATATTATAACGTCGTTGTCTATTTCAGTACGTCGTGTGAAATTTTATAATACGTCGTTTTGTTATACATAACCGTCGTGTGTTTTTTTGTATATATGAGGTTTGTCATTCTAAAATAATACGTCGTTGGTTTATTTATTGCGTCGTCTTAACTAACTAACCACGTCGTGTGAAATTTTATAATACGTCGTTTTGTTATACATAACCGTCGTGTGTTTTTTTGTGCTGACTTGTTTATATTATTTTATATATTTAGGTACTTACACGATGTTTTGAAACGAGCTAATATGTGTAGCATGGTTGGCTTTATCGACACTGCTACAGTTAGTGCCAGCTCTGGCACAATAGCTGACAGATCACGCCTACTGGCAGCTCGACTTCAGAGGACTGACGGTGAACAGATTTTCCTGATGCCTTACAATCCAGGGTTAGTCTCCTTAACACGATTTTGTTTTTATAATTTTCAATAAATGACAGCGTATAAACTAACCACGTCGGTGTTTTATTTTATTGAGTCGTTTGAAACTACTAACCACGTCGGTAGTTATTTATCGTTGTGATAAATGTATAATGTCGTCGATTGCTACTTTATTTCGTCGTGTGAAATATTATAATACGTCGTTTTTGTAAATAACCGTCGTTTTTATATTAATTTTGTGCAGCCGTCATTGGATCTTGTTGATTGTAAGAGCAAAGAGAGAAACCGTCTATTTTCTGGATCCTCTGCCAGGAAATCGTGTGGTCGATGAAGAGGCCAAAAATATTGTGAACAGTGCTATAAAAATTTATAATTCTCACATAGCCAGACCAGGCCGTAAGGCAGTCATTTGGAAAACTCTGTCAGGCACACCAAAGCAACCCAGCAATGTCGAATGCGGGTATTATGTGATGCGCTTCATGAGGGACATCATCATGGATCCTTCCTTGGGGTTTGAGAAGAAGGTAAGAAGAAATTACCTTCATACATTTTACGTCGTTTTTTGTATTATCAACGACGGTCATGTAAAATTACCGTCGTTGAATACATATAGTACGTCGGTTATGAAAAATATCGTCGTCTGTGATTCAATTTCTTTTTATTTATAAACCCTAATAGTCATTGTTTATGCAGTATGCCAAGGGAAAACAGGAAGCGCCATACCCCCAAGAAGAAATTGATGAAGTCCGGAATGAATGGTCAGAGTTTGTTTGCCTTCACCTGGAATAGGGGAATTATTGAACACTTGATATTATGTATAATGTACAAATTTTGTCTATAATATATAATGTAAAAATTTGTTGAGGTTTTCTTAAATTAAAAAAAAAACAAACATACAAATTGCGTAACCGACGTGTAATACTTTTCCAACGACGTAATAAAGTCAAAAGCCGTCGTTTTTTGTTGTTTCGTTTTAAACAAATCCGACGTAAAAGGATATTTAGACGACGTTCTTTGAACAATTGAGTCGTTTATGGTTTACAACGTCTTCAATTTCTTAAGGGTTCAGGGTAGTACTTTGTAACGACAGCGGTTAAGTCGTGGAATATATATTTTACGTCGGATAGTTAAATATCCGCCATGGTTTCTCATTTAAACGACGTCATTTTAACAACTTAGTCGTCTATTACAATTTACAACGTCTACAATTTATTAACACCGACGTGGTTTGTTGTTGTGATAAGAATATTTTATTATTTTTATATCAAAATATTCAAAATAAATTTAAAATAAATCAGAAAAATGCAAAGTCAACTCCTATGAAGTCATTGATATTTTCTTCCCCCTAAACCTTGAAAAAATTCATTTTGAATAACAAAAATTTAAAATAACCATCCAAAACAAAATTGTTTTGATGAGTCATAAAATCACTTCTAGTTTTATGGTTTAGGGTTTTAGAGTCTAGGGTTTAGAGATTAGGGTTGTTATTTATTGGGGTTTATTTTTAAAGTTAATTTTTGGGTAGTCTAGGGTATATATTAGGCTGTAAAACCATAAACCCTTTTATAAACTTAATTTTTAAAATTATATAATTTAGTTTTAAGGGTTTAGGGTATTAATTGTTAACGACGGTGGTGAGTCGTGGATTACATATGTTACGTCGTGCAGTTAAAATATCCGACATGGTTTCTGCTTTAAACGACGTCATTTTAATATGTAAGTCGTCTATTTATTTAACGTTTTCAATTTCTTACTTCGACGTGGTTTTTCAGTCGTCTTTATATCAAAATATTCAAATATAAATTTAAAATTAATCCGAAAAATGAACGTCAAAATAAACGGCGTTACGTTCAGTGTTTTCGTCGTGGAATATTACATTTACGTCGGTTCTTGTAGAACTTTCGCCATGGTTTTTCTTTCGACGTTTTAAAGAGCGCGCGCTCTAAAAATTTTCGCGCGCCCTAAATTTTTTTATATTTGGCTCTTATTCTTATACTTCTAACCCTGAACCCTAAATTTTTCAGATTTCGCGCAAATAACATTCGCTCTCTCACTTCTGCTCTAATTAAAAGTTGCACTCTCCAGGCTCCGTCGAATCTGTGAGCTCGTCCAACCTGTAAGTACAAACCCTATCTTCCCCTTGTAAATTCATTGAATGATATTAGGTTGTTTTGTTAAAGGGTTTTAGGTATATGCTTTGCGATCTGTTAATAATGTGCTTATAGGTATGGGTTCATGGATTTTCTGTTTAATGGGTTCATGGATTACATTATCTGTTATGTTGAATGGGAATGGTTTTAATTTTGTCGGATCTTTTAATCACCCTATGTTATGTGAATTGGGAATGGATTTATTGTTTTCATGCTTGGTTTCATGTATATGTTGGTTCTTGCTTGGTTTCATATATATGTTGTGTTCTTAATGGGTTTGGGTTCTTGAAAATAAACTGAGACACGACGCCTTTTTAGGCATACGACGACGATTACACGACGGTTTATGAAAAAACCGTCGTGTTTACTTATCAACGACGGTTTTTTCATAAACCGTCGTTTGTATTACTTATATTAGACGACGTCTGTGAAAATCCGTCGTCTATATATGCCAAATACGTTATTTTTGTTTAAAACCCGTCGTCTCTGTTGTGTATTACTTGCTATTAGATCTTTGTATAATCTGCTATAGTGATGGTCATTGCCTGTATTTTCACTTTATTATAGAATAGGTTATAGTGTCGGAGATGGATAAGTCATGGATGCACTCGGATAGAAGATCGAAGGCATATGAGTTTGGGGTGGAAGCATTTTTGAACTTTGCTGTAGAAAATCTTCTAACTACAACACATATCCGTTGTCCATGTGTTAAATGTGTTAATTTGAAGTGTTTGGGGTTGGAATTATAAGGGATCACTTATACTTTAATGGAATTGACCAAAGCTATAAGAATTGGACATTTCACGGAGAACCTTGGGAAGCAACTACTAATGCTAGTAGAAATGTTGAAGAAGATGATGGCCATAGTAGGTACAGTTTTGGTGTCTGAAGAAATTGATATGGATGATAATGTTTTTGGTGATTTTGGTTCCGATCCGTATGAGTTTGCCAATGTGATTGGGGATGGAGATCAACCAGTGTACCCTGGTTGTAGAAAGTACACGAAGTTATCGGCATTAGTGAAGTTGTAATTTGAAGGCAAAACATGGATGAGTATGTCTGTTTTACGAATTATTGATATTCAAGGCGATTTGCTTCTAGAAGGAAATACAATACCAACCTCTATGATGTGGCTAAAAAGGACTTTGTGTGCATTGGGGCTGAGTTATGAGAAATGCGCCATGCCCCAATGATTGCATCTTGTATAGGAAGGAGTATGTGGAGTCAACTAATTGTCCTCATCGCTTGTGTATCTCAAGGTGGAAGGAAGGCAAAGATTCAATCTTGAAAGAGGTGTGCCAGCGAAGGTGGTGTGGTATTTTCCTCCAATTCCAAGTTTAAAAGGATGGTTTCGATCACATGAGACAGCTAAGAGTTTGACTTGGCATGCTGCTTAGAAAATCAATTGAGGAGTCAGATGTCTCATCAGCGGATTCCCCGTCTTGGAAACTTCTTGATGATAATGGCCTGGTTTGGTAATGAGCCGAGAAACTTGAGATTGGCTCTTTCATCTATGGATTCATCCCACAGTTCTCTAAGTAGACAGATATAGTTGTGGCCGGTATCTAGTTACATTTAAATCTCCCTCCATGGCTGTGCATGAAACGAAAGTTCATGATGTTATACCTTATTGATTTCCGGCCTAAACAACCCGGAAATGAATAGACGTCTACTTGGAGCCTTTGATTGATGATTTAAAATCTTTGTGGGATGGGATTAGAGGAGTGTATGATGCACATAATGGAGAATACTTTACACTCAGAGTGCATTAATGTGGACATTAATGATTTCCCCGCCTATGGAAACTTATCTGGTTGTGTTGTTAAAGGATATTAAAGCTTGTCCAATATGCGGCGATGATACACTAGTCACAGGTTGAAAAATGGCCACAAAATTTGTTACATTGGGCATAGAAAATGGTTACCAATCAATCGTCCCTATAGGAGGCAACGGCAACTTTTAATGGGTAACCTGAATACGACATACCTCCCGAGCTTTAAACGGAGAAGAAGTGCTGCATATGGTTTGAAAATGGTGACAGAGTTTGTTGGAAGAAGAAATCAATATTCTTTGATCTCGAGTATTGGAAATACCTTCCTGTGAGGCATGCCCTAGATGTTATGCACATTGAGAAGAATGTTTGCGATAGTATTATTGGTACATTGCTGGAGTTCCTGGAAAAAATAATGATGGGATTGCTGCTCGATTGATTTATTGAACATGGGGGTCAAAACTGATTTGCACCCGAGTATGGAGAAAGACGTACTCGTTTGCCTTCTGGGCCTTGGAATTTGTCAAGAGCAGAGAGAGTGAGGTTTGCAATTCTTTCTATGGTTGAAGGTCCCTGAAGGTTATTCTTCAAATATTAAAAATCTTGTATCTTTACAAGATTCAAGACTTCTTGGCCTTAAATCAACATGTTGTCATACCTTAATGCACAATTGCTCCCTGTGGCAATTCGTTCTGTTTTGGAGAAGCCTGCAAGGTATGCAATAACTCGTTTGTGCTTTCTTTCAATGCTATATGTGCAAAGACTGTTGATGTTTCCAAGCTAGATAAGTTGGAAGAAGATGTAGTAGTTACTCTGTGTTTGCTTGAGAAGTACTTTCCCCCTTCATTCTTTGATATCATGGTTCATCTAGTAGTACATCTTGTCAGAGAAGTTCGTCTATGTGGGCCAGTATATTTTAGGTGGATGTATCCGTTTGAAAGATATATGAAAGTGCTGAAGGGGTATGTTCAGAATCGTACTCGTCCCGAAGGTTGCATTGCTGAGCGGTATATAGCTGAAGAAGCGGTAGAGTTTTGTACTCAGCATTTATCTGATGTTAGTACAGTTGGAGTGCCTTCAAGCCAAAAGATGGGACTTTCAAAGCCATTATCAGGTTGCACAGTGAGCGTAGTTGATCAGGACCTGTTGAATCAAGCACATCTATATGTCTTGGAGAATACGGAGGAAGTCCTACCTTATATCGAGTACGTATGAGTTTTATTCTTTAACTTATTGATTTTAAATTATTTCTTATGTTTATCTTCTATATTTGGGACCGTAATGCTTGAATTTTTCGTGTCATGTAGGCAACATATGATCCACATCAAGACTGCTTATCCAAAATTTAGAAAGAGAACAAAGTGGCTGCAGGATAAGCACAATAGCACTTTCATTCAATGGCTACGCTTCAAGGTATATGTTGTTGAATAACATATTTCTCTTTTAATTTTCTTCTTATTTCTATGTTAGATTGAATTAAGATATATGATTAATTTGCAGGTTCAAAGTGAACTTGAGGAAGACAATCATGGCGTATCAGAAAATTTAAGGTGGCTAGCAGCTGGTCCAAACATGTCAGTGCCATTATATAGGAGCTATCTTATTAAAGGTATTAAATTCAATATCAAGGCACAAGATGATGTGCGGACAACTCAAAATAGTGGAGTTTATTTACTTGCACATACCATGCAAGTTGCTAGTGCCAAGGATAAAAACCCAATTCTCTCAAATATGGGTTTCTATGGTGTCATTCAAGAAATTTGGGACCTTGACTACCAAAAGTTTACAATCCCAGTCTTTAGGTGTGATTGGATAGATAGTTCTGGTCTTGTAGTCGACGAACTTGGATTTACCCTTGTAGATTTGAGTAAAATTGGACATAGGAATGACCAATTTGTTTTGGCTTCTCAAGTCAAACAAATATTTTTTGTTGACGACCCGATGCATCGTGGTTGGTCGGTAGTGTTATCAATGCCTAATAGAGAATATAATTATGTTATTGGTGATGAAGTCTTAGGTGATGTGATAATTGAGTGTGAGCCATTTACTACAGGGATGCCAAATGTTGACACATTTGATGAACTGGTGGGTGAGTTAGGCGGTCAAAATATTCGAGATGGGTGTGAAGATATATGGATTGAATGATGCTTATGTAATTGGCAGTGTATGACATTAATTTTGTAATATATTGTAATGTGATTTCTTCACTTTCTACGTTCAAATAAAACACGACGTTATTGTGAACCAGTTATTCAGCATATTTACCGACGTCTTAAAGCAACGTAACAATGAAGAACCACGACGCTATTGTGAAGCAATTATTCAGGATATCACGTCGGGGAAGGATTAAGAACCGTCATGTAATTCAAAATAACACGACTCCAATCCCATAATACCGACGTCTAAAAAACGAGATATATAATTTGAACGTTAAAAAATACGACGTCATCATACATTTTCCACGTCGCAAGTTCTTTTATAAACGAAGAGGAACGAAATGAATTCCGACGGTAATTCATTATAACCGCCGTCTAATATCAATTAAACGACGTTATTTGTAATACGGCTCTCATCATAATCAACGTCGTCTATATGTTCTGTAATACGGCTCTCATTTATTTGGAACCGACGTTGTTTAGAAGTTCAACGTCGTCTATATTAATAAGTGCGTCGTGAGTAATGAATACATATAAATACAACGTCGACTACATAAATGCCACCGACGTTGTTTCGCATTCAACGTCAACTATATAAATACATACGTCGTAAATAATGACACTGACAACTATTTCCACGTCATCTTTTTTAGAAAAATCGAAGTGGAAAATTTATTTCACGACGGTTGTTTGTAAATAAGAGACGTAGTAGATTTCAATAACATCGTCTTCTCATGTATTTAAAGACGTCATATTTTATCTTGTCGTGAAAATTATATTTGACGGCGTAGTGTTTTAGTTGTCGTCGTTGTATGTCTATCTTGCGGCCTTGTTCTTTTAATATGTGTCATATTTTTCCTTTTTAACGACGGTGATTTGTTTGAGTTGGCGTCTATTCTCATCCTCGACTATTTTTTAGAACTTTAGCAGACTAAACACGTCTGTTTTTATTTGTTTTCGACGTTGTTTTATTTAACAACGTCTAATATTTATCGTCGTTGTTTGTTTCTGAAAATAGGACGTATAAATTTTGTAATACGACTCTCATATATTTGTAACCGACATTGTTTCGTTGTTCAACGTCTACTCTATAAATACATACGTCGTAAATAATGACACTGACAACTATTTCCACGTCATCTTTTATAGAAAAATCGAAGTGGAAAATTTATTTTACGACGGCTCTTTTTATATAGGCGACGTAGTAGGTATCAATAACGTCGTCTTCTAATGTATTTAAAGACGTCATATTTTTTATTGTCGTGAAAATGATATTTGACGGCGTCTTATTTTAATTTTCGTCGTTGTATGTCTATCTTGCGGCCTTGTTCTGTTAATATGTGTCATATTTTTCCTTTTTAACGACGGTTTTTTAGAGAGTTGGTCGTCTATTCTCATCCTCGACTGCTTTTTTAGATCTTTTTGCAGTACAAAGACGTCGTTTTGTATTTGTTGATGACGTTGTATATTTTAACAACGACGGTGATTTAGCGTCGTGGTTTATGAGGGAAAAGATGACGGTGGATTCCACGACCATTGAAAAACCGAATACACGACGGTGATTTACCGTCGTCTTTTTGCTTTTTTGTAGTAGTGAAGGTTCAACTCCTGGCTTGGAATGGGCGGGCCAGTAGATAGCCAACCTGAACCCGACCAGCTAATACTGAGCAAATATTCCATCACCTCAAAGCCCCCCACTCAGGTTACAAGCTTGCTTTACAAAGCTTGGCGGCATATTAATACAAAGTGAAGTAAAAGTGGTAAATTTACTAATGTTTATATCACATTAAGAATGCACATACGGTAATAATTCATTGACCCGTTTAAACTAGCATCTCATATTATTTTTTGTATTTTTACAAAACTCATTAACACCATTTGAGGTTTTAAATTATTTAAATAAATAAATAATAAAAAATAAGGGTTTTTGAAAGCAATTTGAATCCTCAAGGGATGGTAGGTAATTTCTCAAATCTGAAGGGGTTTTATGAAAACACCATAAACCACAGGAGTATCAATGTAAATAAATCTAATCCAAAAGAACACTTTTTGGAATTTTTCCTTTAAAATAATAATAATAATATACTCTTTTTTCACCACAAATATCACAAGTATATTAACACTATTTGTTTGCATTTTTCTATTTTTCTGTTTTATTTTTTAGAACACTTAAGGCCAAAAATGGAAACTTACAAGAATTTTATGTTGTGCCTAGAAGAAAGCAAATAGATGATCCTTGGAAAATGCCAAGTGCCACACAAATTTATCCATCCCTTATATCCTCTAATTCATTAATGTCTTAGCCTCCTCTGTCCTCACTATCCCCCTAATGGCAGTCGCCACTTCCATTTCTTCCCCTTCTCTTTCTCCTTTGCTCTTCTCCAAAACCCATCACACCTACTTCCCTCGGCTCGACCCGCACCCAAATTTCTGTAAATTCGACCGTTGCTGTTTACAGACCGTTAGATCCCGCCAAAACCCTCTTTGCCTGAGTAGCTCTGGCACTTGGGTTTTGAATGCTTCATTGGTAAGAGCAGAAGCCTCTGGGAATGGAAGAGAGCCCATGGTTCCTCCTTACAATGTGCTCATTACAGGTTCAACGAAAGGTCGCCGCCATTCTTTCGTTTTTTTTTTTCTTCTCACAAATATGATTTTATGGGTTTTATGTTTTGGGTTGTGTTCTACTTATATGCCTCTGGTTTTCCCTTATCTTTATTTCAGGTATAGGATATGCTCTAGCCAAAGAGTTTCTAAAAGCAGGGGATAACGTCATAATTTGCTCAAGATCAGGTATCTTCTGACTCAACGTGCCTATTCTGAATTTCCTCGGCATATGATTTCTTTGCTTCATTGTCAAAATTTTGTGGTCAAGTGTGTGTGATGTTTCTTTATCATATATGCAAGTGTTGATGATCTATAAATTTCATAATGTGTACCGGTTTTAAGAAAGCGGTCTCTTCCAATGTAGGATCTGAAAGCAATTTTGGATACAGTTTCAGAATAGTATGCCTTAAAAATAGCCATTTCCTACGGATTTATAGTGATGCAACATGGGTCCAAAGTTAGTAATGTACATGTGTGAGAAACCATGCATGAGAAGGGGATTTGGTTTGGGTTGCTTTCTTGGCACCCTAGGTTTGGACAACTAAGCAACAAGTTCTTCAAAACACAGTACTAAAGTAAAAGAGTCTTTCGCCCCTAGAGGTTTCCTTGGAATAAAATTTGTCCCATGGTGTTTATATGCAACCATTACACTGTGAATTACATGGACTCTAGAAATGTAAGGTCAAATTACACTTTCTTTTGTGTAATTCTGGCTGTAATTTCAATCTATTTCCCATTGTTCAATGTTCAAAAAAATACTCTTACAGTTTTCTTAAACAATGTTAAATTGGTCCGAATCAGACTTCACATAAATTTCTTATTAATGAATCACTTCTTCTCAAAAGCACTGTTGCTGAAAGCATTTTTGTTAAGCATTGAAAACTACTGCCAAACATGCCCTTATTTATATATGCTGCCATTCTTTGGAATCTGCAACAAGCTACGCTTTTTGTGCTTTTCACACTAGGTGCACAATTCTGCATAGTGTGAGTCTTTGAAGGGCTTTGTAAGGGCAACAAATTCTGTGTGAAAACCATGCACAAGTAATTTTGTAAAAATGGAAATCACATTTAAGCAATTTAGAGTGTGTAGTTTGGACATGTTTATTATGCAATTAATAAAAGATTTCTATTATGCAGACTTTTTCATTTGATATTAAGTTGCAATTTTACTAGCTGTTTTACTTTCTTAATGAATATACCTCATTCGATGTTTGTTATGTATAAAAACCTATTGGCTGATGGAAGTTGTGACTCAGAATGTATTTCAAGTTTATTTTTGAAGTACCAAATTGTTACCTTTTTCCTTTTTTGAAACTTTGATCCCTAGCTGAGCGGGTTAAATCTGCTGTCCAGAGCCTTAGGGAAGATTTTGGGGAGCAGCGAGTGTGGGTACCTCCTTTAAGACTTTTTTTATATTTTAATTATTAAATATTTTTCATCCTGATATGTGTATGTGTGCGTGCATGCACACTTGTTTGCATGTGTGTATATGCGATAGTTTTTCTTGTATTTTAATTCTGGAGTTTTACATACTTCATGTTGTTGGTTCTAACTCATTTTTCACTTCTTCCTTTACAGGGTACTACATGTGATGTTAGAGAAGGGCAGGATGTGAAAGACTTAGTTTCTTTCGCACAGAAAGAACTGAAATACATTGATATATGGGTATTAACTTCAGATCCTTTTCTTTATCACACACAGGCGGTTGATGTTTTTTGAAGGGTGGGATGTGAAGGACTTGGTTTCTTTTTTAATGTCACATCTTTGTCTTTGTCACCCACAACATTTAATGTTTTCTGTATTTGTTTACAGCTGTTTAAGAATATTTACTAAAAATCAAGACTGGGCTAGCTGTTCCAATTAATTAATAATATAAACTCGGTCTTCCAAGTGACTCCTAGCTAGATAGTGTTGCTTTTGCATATATGTCTGATAATGATGCAATCCTTTAAGACAATATTGCTCACTGAGTGATGTCCAATTAGCCTGATCACTATATTTGACTATAAAGGAAAATGTAAATAGTATACCTATGAAGAATCATAAATAGGCCCAGTGTAAATCTAAATACATTTGTATTGTTAACTCGGCTAGCATTGCAATGGCAAATTTTAAAACAGCGACAAGACAAATTAATGGGTGGCCATGTGTACAAAGCTTCCGCATTTGCAGGGTCTCGGAAGAATTAGATGTATGCAAGACTGTTAGTGATAATTCTTAAATTAGTCATTTGCATATTCTTAAAAATTCAGTTTCTTCCCATGCTGAATTGAACCAGAAATTAAAGATTCACAATTCTAAAGTCCAGTTTAATGCAAAAAAATGTATTCCTCCTCTTCTGGATGATTTTGAAGCTATATTGTCTGCATCACGATTGGATTGTAAGAAACTGTTCTAATTTTATAGATCCCAGTTAGTGGGATAATTTGATGCTGGGGTTTCCATTTTCTGTCATAATTATTAATATTTTCCCAACAATAGCGGTCCTTCTTTTCCTCATTTCTTCCCTCTCTCCCTTCCTCCCAATCAATTCATGTTGTACTATAAATTGGTGTGCAGTTATGCAGTCAATTCTTACTTTTCTCTTCATGAAAAATATTTGATCGTGATATTTTGAGGAATATTTAATTCTATGTACCATATGGTGAGAATGATGCAGATTAATAATGCAGGATCAAATGCATATAGCTTTAAACCACTGTCAGAGGCTTCAGATGAAGATCTCATGTGATTATTGCTTGCCCTCATTCCTTTTGTTTTACAGTTAAACTTTTCTCGACCATATTTGTAATCCTTTTGGTTGTTCACAATTTTGACACAATGCGTGCAGTGAAGTTGTCACTACGAATGCGCTTGGTTTGATGTTATGTTGCCGTGAGGTAGAAAATTCCCTTTGTTTTTAAGTGGCTTGTATATAAGATGATTCTTATGCATGATTCTGTTTATTTGTTTAGGCAATAAAGATGATGTTAAACCAGCCTCGAGGTGGTCATATTTTCAACATTGATGGAGCTGGTTCTGACGGAAGACCAACCCCGAGGTGCTATATCAGTTTCTCCTATCTTTTATACATCCATATTTAGGTAGAAAACTTTGGTTCATATGATTTGTGCAATGCTGCTTCTTTCCCATCTTGTCTAGACAACCATATCCATTACAGAGTGGAAACAAGTTATGGAGGTTATCTGGGCCACATAAAAGTGGACAACATTGAAACTACTTAAACGGAATCTTTAGCAAGATCGTCCAACCCTGGATCTGAGTTACCATTGATTATCCACTGAGTCCGACCTGACTGGCCAAGTGGTATTCTCTCCATAGAATAGTGAATCGAGAGGAACCAAATTCTATTTAATTTCAGCATAGAACTAAAATTTCCTTATTTTAATTTATTTCTTAAATGGAAAAATACGGATCTTACCCTTATACTGTCATGCACACATGTTTCCTCCAACATCACTAGAACACCACCACCCCTAGCTTCATCAATACCACCTTCTTGTCAGCATTCTGACCTCCATTCTGGTACCATGACTCCCTCTAGCCACCACACATGCTGCCTTCCTCTACCATGGCCATTACATTCGGAGCTGCAATACCTTTACTGGCACCGCCATATAACCACCCAACCACTGGCACTGAAACTTCTGGTGATTAGACTAGGTCTTCCGTAAACCTTATATGCATCATTTTAAACTAAAGAACAGAGGTCATGGTTATCACTGTGTAGTTGAAGTACGATTATATTATTATGTCACCATCTTGTACGTCACGTGAGATGAATCTGTAAAAATGCAATCTCTGGATCAGTGTAGCATGATGGCTCTTTCTTTCTTTTTGTTTATGTCTGTAGGTTTGCTGCATACGGGGCAACAAAGCGTAGTGCGGTGCATTTAACAAAATCATTGCAGGTATCTCGACTTGTTTTGATTATTACAGGCTGTTAAACTATGAGATCACAGGTTCTATTTTCTTCGTTATCATTGATGTTCTTGCTTTCCCTTGACAATGCAGTGTTTACCTAGGTCCTATAGGGGCTTCTTCCCACCCATCACAGTAACTACTGTATGATTATTTTAAAAAATGAAATAAATATAGTTTAGGTTGGATTTTAAAACTCTCAGCCATGTCACATGTTTGGATTCTTGTGAATGCCGGCACCATTTGAATGATTAATTGTTGTTTTTTTATGTCATCATATATCCAAATCTGCTCCCAGCTAACTTTACCTTCTTTTTTTCGGACGAATAACTAACTTTACCTACATAATATGTAACTCTTAAAACTTTTGCAGGCTGAACTGCAGATGCAGGATGTCAAAAATGTCGCAATGCATAACTTGTCGGTATGTTATTCCATACTCGGTGCTCTTTTTTTCTCTTTTGTTCCGTTTTTTTTCTCAAAAAAGAAAAACCTAATTTCTGAACACTTATATGTTCCACTTGCAAGATTGAAACTTCATGTTACTAATATTGTGCTATCATGTATGCATTGATTGTATCCTCTATTCAGCTTAATGTGTCATCAGCTTACTTCAATATTAGATGCTCTTTGTGTCATTATAAAAGTGGTGGAAGTTTTTAACTGGATTAGGTTGACCTTGTTGATTCTTTTGTTCACTTGCAATAAAAATACATGTCTAAGAAAATGGTGATTTGACCTTTCAAGTAACCATGTAAATAATAATAACAATACTAATAATAGGAATAGTGATAATAATAATAATAATATATTAATTATTATTATCATTTCAACAATGAATTAAAATCTTCAATATATTACATTACTTAATAAGATAATATGGGATTAGTTTCTAATGTATTATAGTTGTAGTTTACAATTGCAAAAAGGGTGATAGTGTAACTAAATGGTTTCCAAAACTATATCAATTTGATGGCAGTCATATCATCATGCTTTTCTTTAGTTTGCACCATCTTCTGTGTGATTCTTTTTAATCATGGAATTAAATCTACGATTCTTCCCATTTAATACCTACTTTGTGTATGGTTATGTTATGTATATATCTCAGTATCACCTAATCTTGCCCCTTTATTTATACTGTTCCCTGGTTAACTACTCTTGTAATGAACAAGTACAATAGCTTATGTAGTTATTCTGGAGAGATGTTCATATAATGTCTTTTGTTATGAAAATATTTCCTTTTTGCTTCTTACTGAAGCCAATTTCTGGTGTTGCAGCCAGGAATGGTTACAACTGATCTTCTCATGTCTGGTGCAACTACGAAGCAGGTTGTATACGGCTCGTAGACTTTTTTTCCGTCATCTTCTGCATGCTTCTTATTAATTAATCGAACATGTTTTATACAGGCGAAGTTTTTCATTAATGTTTTGGCAGAACCACCTGAAGTGGTAAGAATTCATTCATAATCCAATAATTTTTTATGTATGAGTTACTCTATGATGCCTATGTTGATTAGTGGTCATTCACAATCCATTTGATCTTTTCTGGTTCTAAAATTACCAAGATTATGATTTACCTGTATGTCATATGGTTTAAAAGGTAAGTGATATACCGATACACATAGAAAAGTGATGGGCCTTTGAGTGAAAAGAAATTTGGTCTCTGGGTATGAATGGATGGAATATAAAGTAGTGAATTCAAATCCCATTTGGTCTGAGAGTAATCTGCCAAAAGATACAAACACGCATGGGCGCGCGCACACACACACATGTATGTGCATGCATGTTGAAGGTCTGCGCAAAATGCATTAACTTTTTTCTTTTCTCGATATCCATTTTTGGTGGATTATATAATCGTATTTGTTTCCTTCGATCTTGTTTGTGAATTCTACATGGGTGTCACAGGTAGCGGAGTATCTTGTTCCAAATATAAGATCCGTTCCTGCCAATGGATCAATGAAGCCTACATACATTCGTTTCCTTACTGGGATAAAAGCCTACTCCCAGATATTTTCAGTTAAGTGAACGAACATTTTAAATAAAAAAAAAAGACCCAAACTTCTTAATGTCATTATTATAGCATTTTTAATCTGAAAACATGTGCTGACCATTTTTATTTTTTTTTTTGTCCTTTTAATCCGCAGAGATTTGCTTTCGGTGCAAGAAGAAACAGATATGTTCTTGAAGATTGAATATGTTTATAATGTAATCTTTTTATCTGCCATTTTTTTACATGTAAATTACCAATTCTCAATGCAACATTATTTTCAAATCTGTTGAGAATATTTTGATTTCATGTATATTTTGCTTTACTGCTGTTTTTGTGGAGCTGGCTGCACTTGGATAAATTACATTTTTTTTGGCAAACCAAAGGACGAAAGTGGAAGAATTGATAAACTATAGGGACCAAAAAATTTGCCTTTGTGGTTTAAGGGCACGAAATGACAAATTTTATGCCTTAGTATTTTATAGCCAAAGTCTAACAAGCCTACCACTTATAATCCAAGTCATTCTTATACCAAAGGATAAAGGAGCTTTGCTTAGCCTATAAAAAAGTTTTCCAATGTGGGACTGAAAAACCTGGCATTTGCTTTCAAAATCCAACAGCAGCATCAATTGCACAAATGTTGACCGTCAATATTTAGTTCCACTTTTTCTTTCTTGTTCTCATATATCTGACAGAAATTGATTGATAATATAATGTAGGCACATAAGCTGATTAATGGAGAGCTTTAACTTCTTCTTCTTTTTACTTTTTTCTTCTTCTTCTTTTTTTTTTTTTTTTTCTAAAAAAAAAAGAAGAATGGAGAACTTTCTTTTTTGAGTACAAGCGATAGTCTAACTAGAGGGTAAGGAGTATTTCTAAAAAAAAAAGAAGAATGGAGAACTTTCTTTTTTGAGTACAAGCGATAGTCTAACTAGAGGGTAAGGAGTATGCAACTAAGATGTCATGGGGGTTCTTCACTGAGCTAAACTCCATTGACGGAGAACTTTCTAAAAGGCTCTTAATGTGACAATTTAAAATAATAAAGAAAAACCAAATGTCAAATCACTTTTCTTCATTTAAAATTCTCTCCATGATGGGGAAACTAGATTATTAAAATTGTAAATCTTGGTGTTTATGAAGGAAAACCCCAAAAAGAAAATTACATCAAAGAACTTCTCACAAACAGTTAACACATGCACAACGGGTTATTCAAATAACAAACCACAAATCTTTGTCTTCTTTTAATTTTCTACCCTACTTATGTATTTGGAAAACGAGCTAAGTAGGTATAAGTATTTGGAAAACGAGCTAAGTAGGTATACTGTAGGATATTCAAGTTCTATAAAATTGTAATTACATCAAATATACATTGTAAATAAGACTTTCAGAATAAAAAGAAAAAATATTGTGGAATTCTTGTCATTTTATTTTACAATGGGTATTTCATCATTTTATTGGGGTGAACCAACATATAATATGATTGACTCATGATATTTGTATTGGTTTTTTTATGAGTACCTCACAGCTTCATCATGTACATGCGCATGATAAATATTTATATGTACATGCGTGTATGTATATTCTGTTGTTTTTAATCCTTCATTTCAAAAGAAGCACTCTTTCTCATTGTATTCGTTTTTTCTTGAAATACATTTCTTTAATTCATTTACCTCTAAAAAGGACTATCTTTTGAGACATTGAAGGAAACTAACATGATGTTTGATAATTTGGGTAAGGACCCAATCCAAGTCTACCTACAAGTCTACCTACATTATTATGAGAATGGTTTTAAGATGAAGTACTTAAAAAATGAGCCTCGTCGTATGACTGCCATGTGTGCTAAGAAGGAATCAAATGGTTGTGTATGGCATGTGCATGCTGTTAAGTCCAATGTAAATGGATTTTTTTTATATTAAGAATTTAAATAACGTACATAAGTTGCAGTGGTTTGATCCGTGAGAAGAGAAATAAGGCAATGGGGTCTTGTTGGTGTCTTCAATTGTCAAAGATAAAGTTCATAGCAATCCTTTAGTAAAGCCTATTGAGATGATTACTGATTTGAAGGAAAATTATGGATTGGATATCCCTTATCATATTGCATGGTATGGGAAGGAGTCGGCTACTAAGGATTTACATGGTGATGAGGTGTTGTCTTATTCTCACCTGCCTTGGTATGTGGATGTTTTGAAGGTCAGCAATATTGGACCTCATTGTGTGGTTGACGTCAGAGAGGATGGTTCTCGTTTCTAGCGAATCTTTATATGTTTCAAGGCCTCCATTGATGGTTTACGATGGTGCAGAACTATGTTGTTCATTGATGGTACTTTCATCCCAAACAAGTACAAGGGTACTCTTCTAGGATCTACTGCAAAGAATGGAAATAAAGGTATGCAATGCTTATTTTTTTACTACTGTTGTTACAATTTTTTGTACCCATTACGCAAATGAATTGATGTTAAGTGGTATGAAGTTGTACACTTTTATCGTACCCATTATGAAAATGAAATGACGTAGTTGTTGACTTCCATTGAGTGACATGAACAATTGTTATATTGTTCATACCCTGCATCTGAGTATTTTTATGCATTGTAGTTTTACGTTGCTTCATGTGGTAACGCTGTTAGCTCTTGCAATGTTTACACTAACTAATACAGTTGTAATGGTTCTGTTATTCTCCTTTTCTTGTAGAGGTATTCCCTTTTGACTTTGCGATTGTATCTGGTAAAACTGTGGAATTGGAGGTGGTTTCTGCAAAGGATATATGATGTCTTGGTGAATGAAGGTAGACAACTTACATTCATTTTTGATAGGCATGGTGCTATTATCAATGTTGTTAAGACTGTTTTTCCTGCTTCTCCCTATGATTTTTATCTATACCATTTGAAAGACAACTTGAAAAAGAAGAATTCGAATTCTGTTGGTTCCCCTTTTAAGGATCATATTTTATGGTTTTTTTATAAGTTGTTGTATGCACCGACTGTTTAGGAATATCAAGATAGGTTGAAAAAATTAAAAGATGATGGCGGTCCAGCAATAATTGATAATTGAAGGACTTGCAAGGTATATTGTTTCAAGTAAAAGTTTTTTGTTAAAGTCACTTTGTGAACTACAGGTTATGCAATTGTACATACGTTATGCAGTAACTGATCTCATATATGCAATTATGGATAATTGCATGTTATTTCAAAAATATGAGGCCACAATCTACGTGCAAATGCATACATGAATATGCAAATGCACAAAATTTAAAAAATAACAATCAAACACCCGTTATAATATTCTATTCATTTTGAGTTTTCTCTATTCACGCATCATACCATATTGAGTTTATAAACTCTCTTTCTGTTGATTTGATTTTCCCTCCCAAAAAAAGAAAATATCTTCGACCTCCACACATGAAATGAAGCAAAACCAAGCAATATTAGCTCCCAAAAGATTTCTTCTCAATGAGATCAGATATAACACATATTGCCCCTTGAATTATTTGGATCTCTATAGTTTGGATAAATTACTCAAATGATCCTCAAATTTGTACCCAATTTACATTTTGGTCCCTAAACTAAATTATTCGTTCGAATGGTCTACTAATTCTTTATTAATCGACGCTTTGGTCCTACCGTTACATTCTGTCAATATTGCCATCAAATATAAGGGTAAAATGGTCCAGTTGAATAAAATAGTAGATAAATTAAAAACTTAAAAAACTTAAAATAAAATAAAATAAAAACTATTTCCCAACTCTCAGCCCCCAACCCCAAACCCGTTAACCCCATTGCCCCACTGCCCCAGCGCCCCCATCTTCTCTTCCCCACAGCCCACCCTATCTTCCCCTCCCTCCATGTACAACCTTGAAAACAAGAGTAAAAAAAATGGAGAGACAGAGTGAGAGAGAGTTTGAATTGAATGAATTTTCAAGGCTTTTAGAACTTCCTTTCTGTTCTGGGGATGGAGGAAGAAGAAAATCGCAGGGGGGGAGAGAGAAGAAAATCGTAGGGAGGGGATGGGTTTTGTGGGTCTGGGTTCGTGGGGGCTAGGGTTTTGGGTTGTGGGTTCGTGGGGTTGGAGGTGGTGGTTCTTGGTTTAGTTTGCAGGTTAAATTGCAATATTGTGCGAATTTAGTTTGCAGATAACCATGGATGGAGAGAGAGAGAGAGAGAGAGGAGAGAGAGAGAGAGAGAGAGAGAGGGCATCACCTTAGCTTCGATGGCTGCAATATCTCATAGTTACATGATGAAGGTTTGAATCGCAAAGGAGGCTAGGTCGCAAAGGAGGCTACGTCGCAGAGGGAAGGACAAGGAGAGGGAAGGATCGGGGGTGGGTTACTTTTTGTTATTTAATTTTTAATCATATTTTTTTATTTTTTTATTTTTTTAGTTGTCAAAAATCTTATTTATCCCCATAAATATAGTATGTGCTGCTCACATGACTAAATTTAACAGAAAATGTAACGGTAGGACCAAAGCGCTGATTAATAAAGAGTTGGTGGACCATTCGAACGAATAATTTAGTTTAGGGACCAAAATGTAAATAGAGTACAAATTTGAGGACCATTTGAGTAATTTACCCCTATAGTTTTATACTAGGGTTATTGATCTCAATGATCCCCCAACTATTGCTCCAGTATCATTTTGGTCCACCAACTAAAATTTTTATTTGAACTGTCCTTCAACTATTTTTTTGTATCAAGATGGTCCTACCGTTAAAGTCTGTCAATTTTATTGTTAAATTAAGGGGTAAAAATGTCTCTATGAATTAAAATAGTAATATATAATTAAAAATTAAATAAAACTATTATAAAACTTAGAAAATTTTTAAAAAATTGAATCTCACCAGCCACATGGATTTTCTTTCGTGAGACTGATCTAACAATTAATATAAAAAAAAAATTCTCTATTGTTTAAATTAATTAAAAATTAAAATCACATAAATATAAAAATAAAATAACAAATTTTTTAAAAGAGTAAACAATAATTAAAAATTAAAGGAAACTATTATAGGAACTTGTACCTTATTTTAAAATTGAAAAAATTGAATCTCACCACCAACATGGCTTTTTTTTTGCTGACATGGACTTAAAAAGTAATAATTTTTTTCTCCATTGTTTAAATTAATTAAAAAATTTAAAATCAGATAAACACAAAAATAAATAACAATGAAATTGACAGACTTTGATGGTAGGACCATCTTCATACAAAAAAGTTAAGAGTTGAAGGACGGTTCAAATGAAAATTTCAGTTGATGGACCAAAATGATACTGGAGCAATAGTTGGGAGACCATTTCAGTCATTAACCCTTTAAATAATATTTTACTTTTTTGCCCCTCAATTTAACGAAATATTTGACAGACTTTAACGTTAGGACCATCTTGATACAAAAAAAAAGAGTTGAACGACGGCTCAAATGAAAAATTTAGTTCGTGGACCAAAATGATATAGGAGCAATAGTTGAGGAACCATTGGGATCAATAACCTTTTATACTATATCCGCTTTTCTCATGCGACAAACATAACAAAAAGGAAAACTGAATGAAAACATTCTCAGCCAAATGAATAGTTGCCGACATTTAATGTTAATGGGTATTACCCACTAAACATTCTTAACCAAAAAATAATTTATATAAGAAAATAATACTTATATAAATTTATTGGAGACTTCCAACAATTGAATAGTCAAATGGGTGAGTTAGGCAGAAGAGAAAAATGAGTATGTATTGAAAACTATAGCCATGAACGAATATAGAAAAGGAAGACAAGTAGAATCCCTTGCCCATATATTTCAGAGAGAGAGAGAGAGAGAGAGAGAGAGAGAGAGAGAGAGAGAGAGATGATGGTATTTTGGTGGTTTTGCAGCCCATCTTGAAGTTGAAGAGGTGCCAAAGTGGAGACGAAGCGTCAAAAGCATTTGTTTATACCCGGAATGAACGACCTATGATCCCCGGACACGTGGACAGGATTGGTATTGATCACAGATGACCTTCGGCATGGGGCCTACCGATCGGTTTCCTTTTGGATTATTAATCTACCGGACACGTGTCAAGCTCACAGTCCGCTTCTACAGTCCCACATCGGAAATATGAGCATAATGCACACCTCCCAAGGCCTATATAAGAAGACCCCTATCCTCAAAAGGGAGGAATCAGAACGAACGGTACGCAATCGATTGATCTGTCAGTTAACATTACTAAAACCGTACTTACTAAAGCATCGGAGAGCCTTCGGCCAGTACCACACCGGTACCCCAAGGCCTTACCGAACGTGTCCTTTTGCAGATACTTACCCTTCTGAAGATAGACATTTTCCGAGGATAGACACCTGCCGAAGGCATAAGATCACTAAGTTGGCGAAATACGTGCCGAACCACTTTTTCGCATCAACAGTTTGGCGCCGTCTGTGGGAAGCTTTGAAAAATCATCAACCCACTATCCCCAAAACACATGGGGACCACCTCAGTACCCACGTTCCTATTGGAAGAAGGGGTACCGTTCGGAAGGCAGGACGGAGCTAGCCCAGCGCTACCCCAATGCACTCCCTTCGGAAAGGCCCCCGCAACCCAAACAACCGCCGAAGCCGAGCTGGTAGTCCAAATCGCATCCCTACGGAAGGACATGGCGAGGCTTCAGGAACACAACAACCTTCTTTCGTCCAAAGTGGACGAAACCCAGCAGCTGCTCCACCAGCAGCACACGCAGAACATCCAGACAACTCACTCTTCCCAGAGCTTGCAGACCCCCCCATAGGAAGAAGAAACACGAAAAGGTAGCGAAGGCAACGCCCGCACCTTCCAAACAGTTGGTAGTTCCGGCACCCAGGGATCAGCCACACATCCCCAAGAAGGCCTATTCCGATTGCCGACATCGGATTAACGATCGGGAGGCAGAGAGACGGAGGTCTCCGATCAGGATCAGCGCTTGACTAAGGGACTCACGGATGAAAATCCTAGGAAGCAAGTCGCCTATTCGGAAGGTCAGAGGGCTGGACTCCGCAGAGGAGTCGGAATCCGAATATATCCCTTCCAGGACGCAAGTTTCCACCTACCGTTCGGCAACGCCTTCTCGGTACTCGGGGGTTAATTCATTAAGCCCACAAAGACGCTCAGAAGATTATGGTTCCGAGGAAATCCCTAGCCGAGACCCTGTTGTCCGACTCCTTTTTCAGAAAGTCCAGAAAATAGAAAACGACAAAGCTCGCTCCCAAGAACCGGACTGGGGGAAGCTTCGGCCCGGACCATTCACCAGGCGCATCCGGGATTCTCGGCAGGATAGGGAAGTGCAGCAACTGCGTATACCGTTCTATACGGGAACAGAGGACCCCTTAACACACCTTCACTCATTTCAGTCCGCCATTGGATGCAAGGGCCTGAGCGATGAAGGGCAGTGCCTGCTATTCCCGTCTTCCCTTACCGAAGCAGCCCTGAACTGGTTCTACCGGTTGGAGCCGGAGACAGTAGATTCTTTCGACGAGCTGAAGCAGATTTTCCTCAATCACTTCATGATTCAAACAGACCGTCTTTACTCTGCCGATGATCTGTACACGATTCGGCAAAGAGAGGACAAACCGTTGAGAGAATACGCGGCGCGCTTCAGTCACGAATACTCAAGATGTCCGGAAACAGACGATAGGGCAGCCTACGACGCCTTCAAGAGTGGCCTTCGGTCCTCGCATTTCTGATACCTAGTACACAGCAGCAACTGGCGCACGTACGACGAACTGATGAAGCATGCAGCAATCCACGCCAAAGACGAATACTTCAACTTGAAACCCGGGGTTTCGGCACGGCGAGAAGATACAGAACCAAGTGCTTATCCGACAAAGGCGCCGCCCTACGAGAGGGTCGACCCATATTTGGCAGGTCATAAGAGGAAAGACGACCGTGCCGATCGAAGAGAACACCCGAAGAAGGGAAAAGGGAGGTATGGTCGCAACGACAACCGAGCGCCCCTGCCGAATCGTGACCACGGCAACGAAGTCTTTACATTATTGAACACTACCTACGAGGCCGTTCTGATGAAGTTCTGATGAACGAACAAGAAATAATACCAAAGCCGAATCTACGAAGACCCAATCGGCAAGACAACCGGGATACCGGTAAATTCTGCCGATACCATCAGCACAACAGTCATAATACGGAAGACTGTATAAGCCTAAGAAAGATTGTCGAACGTTTGATCAGAGAGGGGAAGCTAGATCAGTATGTCGCCCGGCCGCCACCGGCGCCGGTACCGAACCCAACTCGGCAGATAAACATGATAAGCACTATCAGCGGTGGCCCCACCATCGCGGGAATGAGCAACCGTTCAATGAAGCAATACGTGCGTGCCGCACAATTTCCTCAGGTATTCGGCATAGAGGTGAATCGGCACCATGAAATACCGAAAGTTCACTGGGAACCAATTACATTTTGCGAAGAGGAGGAAGAGGGAGTCCTCTATCCCCACGACGACCCGATGATCATCCGAGCAGAAATTGCCGACTACGATGTAGGACGAGTACTGATCGATACCGGAAGCTCCGTGAGTGTGATTTTTGCCGAAGCTTTCCGAGAAATGGGAATAAACGACAGCCAGGTCAACCGGCAGTTGACACCTTTGTTAAGTTTCTCTGGGGATCTGGTCCAACCAGTCGGTAGTGTAAAACTGCCAATTACCTTTGGCACCACACCAAGAAAAACAACGGTATACGATCATTTCCTCATCGTTGATTGCCCGACAGCGTACAACGTTATAGTTGGACGAACGGCACTCACCAGGGTCAAGGCACATCTTTCCCCCCACATGCTATTGATGAAGTTCCCGACCCCCAACGGCACAGGAGCTGTCCGGGGAAATCAGCTAAGCGCGCGGACTTGCTACGCCACGACCCTCAAGTCAACCTCTTTCAAACTCCCCGACGAGACCATGTCTGTACAAGGGGTACTGAACGGTACAGGACCAGTTGACGACCCAAGAGATGAGTCCCCGACTCCTCACACACAACCTGCCGAAGAACTGGAGACGATAACCTTGAGCGAGGAGAAGCCCGATCGTCGGGTTAGAATCGGCACAAGACTCGCTCCTGCCCTCCGAACGCAATTTATAAATTTCTTACGGCACCATTCGGAAGTGTTCGCGTGGTCCTACGAAGATATGCCCGGCATCGCCCCAGAGGTCATCAGCCATAAACTCAGCATTTCCCCCGCTTATAAGCCCATAAGACAGAAGCGTTGTTCGTACGATACCGAACAATACGAAGCCAGAGGTTAACAAACTTCAAACAATCGGCTTCATCAGGGAGGCTACGTATCCGGTGTGGCTGGCAAATTCGGTAATGGTACGAAAGGCTACAGGTGGGTGGCGAATGTGCCAAGACTATACCGATCTCAACAAGGCCTGCCCGAAGGACAGCTTTCCGTTGCCACGGATAGACCAGCTCGTGGACGCTACCGCCGGCCACGAACTGCTCAGCTTCATGGACGCCTATTCCGGATACAATCAGATATTCATGCACCCTTCCGACAGCGAACACACCGCCTTCATAACGGACAGAGGGTTGTACTGTTACAATGTCATGCCGTTCGGCCTGAAGAACGCAGGGGCAACATACCAAAGACTTGTCAACAGAATTTTCGCCAGATACATCGGCAGCATCATGGAGGTTTATGTTGACGACATGTTGGTAAAGAGCAGAACTGCCGAAGAACACCTGCACAATTTATCAATCATGTTCGGCATATTGAAAGACTACCGGATGAGACTGAACCCGATGAAATGCGCCTTCGGTGTATCTTCCGGAAAATTCCTCGGATTCATGATTAGTCACAGGGGGATCGAAGCGAATCCCGAAAAAATAAAGGCAATCATTGACATGGAGAGGCCGAAAACGACGAAGGACATTCAAAGCCTTACCGGATGCGTGGCCGCCTTGACCCGCTTCATATCGAAGGCTACCGACAAATGTGTACCGTTCTTTAAAGCCTTGAAAGGGGGCAAACAGAATATCATATGGACTGCCGAATGTGATAAGGCATTTCAAGACTTAAAGAACTACATGAGCAAAGCCCCCCTGTTATCAAAACCACTGCCTGGGGAAATTCTCTTCCTATACCTTTCGGTATCCAGCACTGCTGTGAGTTCGGTATTCATACGAATACCGGAGAAGGCTGAGTTACCGATTTTCTATGTCAGTAAGGCACTCCAGAACGCAGAACTTCGGTATCCCCCATTAGAACAGCTTGCCCTAGCCCTTGTGGTCTCAGCCCGAAGACTCCGGCCATACTTTCAAGCGCACGGAATCAAAGTCTTGACTAATCAACCGCTCCGGCAAGTGCTCCAAAAACCAGAAACTTCTGGCCGATTGATCAAGTGGGCGATCGAACTCGGAGAATTCGACATACAGTTCATTCCGAGGCCCGCCGAAAAGGGTCAGGCTATTGCCGATTTCATCTCCGAACTTACCCCATCAACAGCACAGCCGACACCCGAGCCGGTAACTGAGACCGGATTGCCGGAGAAGCTAGACGCCGAACGCTTTGACGCCTCAACTCCCGTATGGATTCTGCACGTCGATGGTTCGGCAAACCAACAAGGGTGCGGAGCAGGCTTGGTACTGACAACACCGGACGGACTCAAGATCGAGTACGCCCTTCAATTCGACTTCCGAACCTCCAACAATGAAGCGGAATATGAAGCTCTCTTGGCCGGCCTTCGGTTAGCCAAGAGCATGAATGCGAAACAAATCAGAATTCACAGCGACTCCCAGCTCATTGTGAACCAGGTAACGGCAGACTTCGCGGCCAGAGACGCCTCCATGCACGCCTACCTTTCGACTACCCATCAGCTGCTCCAAAGCTTCCGAGCCTACAAGATCAAGCAGATCCCCAGAAGCGAAAACAGCCATGCTGATGCACTGGCACGTCTGGCTTCGGCAATCAACGACAAAATCGGAAGAAAGGTGCCAGTAGAGATTCTTGCCCAACCGAGCACGGCAGCCTCCGAAACGTGTACCGTACGGTACGAAGATACATGGATGTCTCCTATCTACTCGTACCTGACCAACGGCACCCTTCCAGAAGACAAGGCCCAGGCCCGAAAGCTTAGGTACCGATCAGCAAGGTACACCGTCATCAACGATGTCCTTTATAAACGTGGCTACACCACTTCATATCTCAAGTGCCTTACGGCAGAACAGGGAGATTACGTCCTTCGGGAGATCCATAATGGTGTTTGCGGCGACCATTCCGGTTCCCGGTCGCTCGCCCACAAAGCCTTTCGGTAGGGATACTTTTGGCCGACCATGCATCAGGACGCTAATTCACTGGTGAAAATGTGTGATAAATGCCAGCGTTTCGGTAACATACCGCACATCCCTGCCGAACCTCTGATACCGATCGTGAGTCCTTGGCCTTTCGCACAATGGGGACTGGACCTGATCGGTCCGATGCCGCAGGGTAAAGGCCAGGTAAAATACGCAGTGGTCGCCGTCGACTATTTCACCAAGTGGGTAGAAGCCGAACCTCTGGCAACCATAACGGCAGCAAAGATGGAAGACTTCGTCTGGACTCACATTTGTTGCAGGTTCGGTATCCCATATGCAATCATTACCGACAACGGCAGGCAATTCGATTCGGAACTCTTCAGGCAATTCTGCACCCGCCTGAAAATCAACCTGTTTTTCGCATCACCAGCTCATCCCCAATCGAACGGTCAAGTCGAAGCAATAAACAAAATCATCAAGAAACTACTGAAACGGCAGCTGGACAAGGCCAAAGGAGCCTGGCCAGAGAAGCTTCCCGAAGCACTATGGGCCATTCGGACATCTTACCGAACGTCCACGGGAGAGACCCCTTTTTCCCTGGCTTTCGGTTCGGAAGCCGTGGTGCCTGTGGAAATTGGCGAACCTTCCTACCGAACGGAAAACTTCGCACCGAAGCCGAATGAAGAAGCAGTTTCTCTAAGCCTCGACCTACTTGAAGAACACCGGGCACATGCCAACCTTCGGAATGAAGCCTACAAACAACGTGTCTCTCGGTATTACGACTCTAGGGTCAGACACCGCTCATTCCGAATCGGAGACTGGGTCATGTGCAAGGTTCCCTAGCAACCAAAGAAGCCACGGAAGGTACTCTCGGACCTTCTTGGGAAGGACCCTATGAGATCATCGGTATCCTTCGATCGGGAACCTACCGACTAAGAGATTCCAACGGCAAGACCCTCAGTCATCCTTGGAACGTGGAACATCTCAAATACTATTTCAAGTAACCTAGCCTACAGTAGGACCAAGTTGTAACCGTTTGGAATGTATTTGCCCTTCGGCAGAGATTAATAGAAAGTCCTCGGCACTATTACTTCGGAAAATCTTTTTAATTACTCTATTAGCCCACGGCTACCAATAGTATTAAGCTAACGTTCTACGGCGTCTTTATTAGCCTACGGCAATAAGATGATGTTCGAAATTTTTACACTACAGATTCCATCGGAACTTGTATCAATTTCGAATTATCCCTTAAACGTTATAAATTCGATACGGAGCCCTTCGGCGATAGTACGATCGGCAATTAAAACACATGTCAAGATAATCCAAACGGCAATAGATAAAAAGGAAAGCATATATTTAAAAATTTAAGATGCCCTCGGCACCAAGGTGTTCAAAATAAAAACTACAAGTACAAATTAGAAGTACAAATGCCCTCAGGCTTCGTCTCCGGCGGCAGCCTCGGCAGGGCCAGATCCCTCGGCAGCATCCTCCCCCTTGTACACCTCGATCATTTCCTCAGTTATCCCTTCCGGTAGGGGAGGATCGGCGATGAAGTTTAGGTTCAGCTTTTGCCCAGGGTTGTACCGTTTGAACCGGTACAACAGGTCCGCCATCTCCGAGCCCACTTCCCTGTCCAGAAGGACAATGAACTCTTCGGATGAGCGGTACCTCCGGATCGCTGACCGAACGGCACCCTCGATCTCCGCTGCCTTGGCCCTTTCAGACTCCTCCAGGGCCACCTGCACCGCCTCTTTGGCCGCTTCGGCATCCCTCGCCGCCGCCAGCGTTGCCTCCATGAGACCCTTCATCTCCTCCACCTTGGCCTCCGAAGCAACAGCCTGCCGTTCGGCAGCCTCTTTCTCCTTGAGCAGGTGGGCGTGGTCCTGAAGCGCCTTGCCCGCCTCTTGGCCCTGCCGTCTTCATAGGCCTTCTTCGCGCGCTCGGCAGCAGCGATGGCTCGCTTGACGCAGAGCCACATATCCATGGACGCCTGCATGGGAGAGAGAGAGGGAGTCAGAAAGATGCCCCAGCTACAAAGAAATGAGACGAAGGAAGAAAGAACATCTTACCGAGGCTTGAAGGCGAAAGGCGCGTCCGGCCTCCTCCCGAAGAAGCTTCTTCGGCAGCTCGTCGATCTCCGGCAGCTCCATTTGAGAACCGAGGATCATATGGTTGACGAACTGGACTGTCTTCGAGGGGCAGGCGATGGTGACAGCTTCGTTAGGTCCGTCCTCGTCCTCCACCGCAAGGACGGCCCTAGGGACCTCCGACTGACGGCAACGCTTAGAGGCCGGCGAGGCCTCCAGATCCACCGTCACTGGCCGCTTCCCAGCAGCCTTGGAAGCGGCGGCTTCGGCACCCGGTTGCCTCGGCGCGGAGACTTCGTCGGCGGCGCGCCCTGAAACAGGCTCGGCGCCCAGCTGTCGTAGGCGCTCCGCGAGGGTCTGGTCCTCGGGATCCATCGCCGCCTGCCGAACGGAAGACGCCTCGGGCTGTTTTTTCTTTTTCTTACCCTCCAGACCCATCATGAGGCGCCTCCTGGAGGACTCGTTCATTTTCTTCGCCTCGGCAACCTTCCGGGCATCCGTCACTGATCAAAGGCATTCGGTCAGTCAACAAACAAAAATAATACACGAAAACAAAAAGAAGAAAAGAAGAAGGGGGGATGCACTTACTCTCGGCAGGGTTGATGAGGCCGGCTCTTATAAGGTTCTCGGTAAAGAGGAACCGAGGATAAACTCGCTCGGCAACAGGTACTCTCAGCCTCACCCGATCAAGCTGCCGAATCTCGCTCTGCTTGGGGCTCGGCTGCTTCAATTTACCTGTCAGATGAAAGAGTTAGTAAATAAACAAGGGAAGAGAAGTCAACCTAACGATCGGCATACCAGAAGCCTACCGGCAATCTGAAAGGTCGTGGGAACCGAGAACCGGGGAGGAGTTCCCGACGGCGACTCCCAATCGCCGGAGAGTAGCACCCGCCGATTCCTCCACGACTTTTGAGAAGTCGGCACTGAGCTGATGAAGTGCCCCCGCTCGGAAGCCTTCAAGCAGTTCGCCTGAACCCAGCCGCCGTGATCGGCACTCTTGGACTTGGTACTGCTGTACGGATACGAGAACTGCTCGTAAGAAGGCTCCCCCTCCTCGGCAATCCCGAACGCAGCGATTACCCCCATAAAGGCCACCCAGAAGTTGGAGTTGTACTGGCCGAGAGCGTACCCGATCTGGGCAAGGATCTTCTGCACGGCAGGTTGCAACGGCAACCGAACCCCTTGCTGAAGAACATCAGTGAAGAAAGTGACTTCACCGTTCCCTGTGTCGCTGAGGGACTCGGCGGGCCCGGGTATCCTCATCTTCACCGAGTCCGGGATGAGGTATTTGACCCTAATCCTCTCCAACTCTCGTTCGGTGATCTTGTTGGGCTCCAGGTAGTCAACCCCGAACAGAGTTCTCTTGGGCACACCCACCGGTATCCTGGGCCTCTCCCGATGGATGATCGTCACCTTCGGTCGGGAGGGACCGGCAACGTTCTCACCACGACCGGAGGTGGAAGCTTCCGGCTGATGCTCAAAAAGGCCGGCGTGGGTACCGTCCTTATAGACCATGGCCAGGGGTAGCGGTTGCCTCGTCATAAGCCCCTTTCCGATGCCATGGGTGGGAAAGGAGTTCACCTCCTCACCGAGTATCTCGACGTCGGTGTCTTCTCCACCCTCGGCATCGAGGCTCACAGCCCCGCTGGTTGTGTCCCAGTCCGATGACTCCCCATCGAACGCGTTGGGCTCACTGCCGAACGGCGACTCGCTATCAGACATCTACAAAACAAAAGAAAGGGAAGCTAAGGCCCGTGCCACAAACTACCCTACCGATGCCTACATCGCTACCTATGGCCGCTAGACTACCGAAAGAAAACCCTACTTAACGTTCGGCTAGCCTATGCCAAGAGAAGACGTACAATTAAGTAAAGAGAGAGTATTTTGGGGGTACCGAACGGTATCTTACCTTGGGTAATGCAGTATGAACTGGGTACCGATCGAACACTTCGGAAATCACCCTGTGTACCGTTAACTGCGCCAAGAATCGTCTGGATTACCGTCAACTCTCTTCGGAAATCGCTCGCACAAAGCTCTCGCGTCAACTCTCAAATGCAAAGTGAGCCTTGCTTCCGGAGCGATTTCTACTTATAGGGAGAGAGCTGCAACGGTACGCCTCGAAAGACTAAACGGCTCATAAATGCGCCGTCAGGCGTGGCTTCGCTGGCCACGTGTCGCCCGGCGAATGGCGACGCTGGCTGCACGCCAGGCACGGAAGACGAAGCGTCTCTCTGCCCTCTCGCCTCTCAGCATCAACGACCCTTCGCGTCCCAGGGCAATCTCTTCTGAACGATGGCTTCAGAAAGGATCGACACAGGCATCCTCTCCTCCCCCCAAACGAGCTTACCGAACGGCAGGGCACCTTCGAACTGCCATAGAGAACTAAATTCCCTTCCGAAGAACCTTCGGAAGAGAACTTGGGGGACTACTGTTTATACCCGGAATGAACGACCTATGATCCCCGGACACGTGGACAGGATTGGTATTGATCACAGATGACCTTCGGCATGGGGCCTACCGATCGGTTTCCCTTTGGGTTATTAATCTACCGGACACGTGTCAAGCTCACAGTCCGCTTCTACAGTCCCACATCGGAAATATGAGCATAATGCACACCTCCCAAGGCCTATATAAGAAGACCCCTATCCTCAAAATGGAGGAATCAGAACGAACGGTACGCAACCGATTGATCTGTCAGTTAACATTACTAAAACCGTACTTACTAAAGCATCGGAGAGCCTTCGGCCGGTACCACACCGGTACCCCAAGGCCTTACCGAACGTGTCCTTTTGCAGGTACTTACCCTTCTGAAGATAGACATTTTCCGAGGATAGACACCTGCCGAAGGCATAAGATCACTAAGTTGGCGAAATACGTGCCGAACCACTTTTTCGCATCAACAGCATTCAAGCAAACTGGTTACCTTCTATACTAGTTTTTTCATGTTGTTTTGAAAATAAGATGAAAAGACATATTTATCCTTAAAAATTTGATGTATCGATACTTCAAAGTATCGAAGAAGAACTCCCAACTCAAAACCTCTTTTAAATCATTGAAGATTTCAGCAAATTCTCTCGAAATTCACACACTCCACCCTCAAACTTCCATCCTTCATGAGAAATATAGCTCTCCCAATCACTAGTTAAGTACCTCTGACCTCAAGAACTCCCATATTTGGCTAATATTGGTTGACATCCTCATTGCTACTACACACCTCGGAACTCAAACAAGAAGCAATAACATCTATACTAGAATCTTTTATTAAAGATAAAGAACTTGTATTACTAACATCGAAAGAAATGCAAAACTTATATTCCCAACAACTAATTGCAAGTCATTAATCACAGCTTTACCCTCAACAAAAATGTGGATTAATTGATCCTTCATTAGTCCACAAACCATGAACATGACCCTTAAATCATTATCCAATTCCAACAAATAATTTGACTCCATGACCGAGTATCTCTACTCAAAGTGCCATAATTTTAGCATTTTGAACCTACTACACACCTCATTACACAACAATCAAAACGAAAATCCTTCGACACAACTAAATAAGGGTTTTTGCACCGTAAGTGCATTTGGCAATTCAAATGTCATCCATAAGTCTACAGCAAAGAAGAACAAAAGCACAAAAATAAAATAAAAATAATACATCATGCATTAAATAAAACAAAAATTGAAGAAATCGCACTACGTTTCATATATAGAAATTGCAATAGAAATCATAGAAATTAAAACCTCCAAAAATCGAAAGAAAAACATGTTTTGCATGAGAATAAACATTAATAATCCAAATTTGAGTAAATTCGGAAGAAAACAAAATTTAGAAAAACTCACTTGCTTTGAATCCGAAAAAGATTTAAAATCGGGAGAATCTAACTTCCCTCACAATTTCAGAACTCAAAATTCAACTAGAATCCACAATCGCATTTCAAAGAAGAACAAAGATTCGCGCGAAAAATCCTACAGTGCAACAACAGTCGGAAAATCAAAGATCAAACTGCAAGTGAACCAAAAATTGGAGATAAAGCACAAAAACCTACGTTTCTTATTTAAAAATCGCACCAGAAATCATAGAAATCAAAGCAAGAGCTCCCAACCAATTAAGAACAAATGAGTTGCTTCAAACGAACAAGTTGTGTTTGACTCATAACCAAAAAAAAATACAATTAAAGGTGAAGGAAATTAAGTAAATTCAGATGTGAAGGCAATTAAAACAGCTATTGAGCTTTTTTGTCTAAACCTAACCCAGCTGGTGGACTTTTTTCTTTAAATTTAACACAGCTGACAAGATGTGGACTTTTTGTCTCTCAAATTCATGCAAAATTATAAATAAAAAAAGGAATCTCATATATAAAATATAATTAAATAAATAACTTGTGGTTAATTTTGGATTTCTTTATCCAAATTAGATAAATTGGATATTTTCAAGATATTGATGCTATAAGTGGGTATATAACAACAAAAAAACCTTTTGTTTTTTTCCAAAATATTATTTTATTGGTCTCAACTCTTAGGCCCCGTTTGGTTCATGGAAAATGAGACTTGAGAATGAGAAATGAATTACTTTCCTATGTTTGGTAAGTCCAAGAATGGGAAATCGTTGCCTGGCTCATGGGAAAGTAAGGGGGAAAGTGAAGTCATCCTCCCAACTTGGGTTTTGTTTTCCCTCCTCATGGGAAAGTTTGGGGAAATGAACCAACATTAAATACACATTTTTCATGACTATTTTGTCCCCATTAACAATTTAGAATTACAATATATTATTAAATGCATTCTTTTTTTATTTAATTTAATATGGGTATAATTGAAATTTGGTACAAACTTTGTTTTCCATTCCTACTCAAAACAAACATGGGAAAGGAAATAAAGTACTATTTCCCGGTTACTTTCCCAGTATTACCAAACGTGGGAAATGAATCTTCCATTTCCCATCCATTGGGAAATGACATGGGAAATTATTTCCTCTCAAATTCATTCTATGAACCAAATGGGGCTTTAAGATTGTTTATTTATTTATTTTTTTGGTGTTTCAATATCCATATGAGTTTTATGTACTTGTTATTTTCTTTGGTTCAATTGTATTGAATTGAACCTTAACTCCGCAAAGTTTTGTTTATTCGTCAAAGCATTCATGGAGATGAGAGCTTCTAGAGAGCCTTGGTTCCATTTTTTGGTCATTAGGATAGTCTTCTGTAGGTCCTTTTGTCATGAATGGACTTCTTCGATCAAATGCCCACAAGTATTCGATCAAATGCCCATTAAGTGTCTGATTAAATGCCTCAATATTGGTGATATCAGTAAGAGCACAATTTATTGTTATATTTTTTGAATGGGTGAAGTTTGGGGTCACTCAAGGGACACCACATTTTATTCAATTTACATGAGTGATTGAACTGAAGAACAAAAGAAATTGTATAAATTATTGAAATAGCCAAAATTTACTCTTCATTTTTCATAAATATCGATTTAAAAAAAATTTCAAAAATAACCAAAAATTCACTTAAATATACTTAAATCCCATATAAATAAATGAAATTCAGCCAAAGAAAATAGAAGAAAATAGAAGAGTGCAACACAGTACGAATCAACATAACATAGAATTCTCCCTAGGGTTTGGCCAAAAAAAAAACATAACATAGAATAGCTGCTCCAATTCTATAAGAAAAGAATTGCTCAAATAAATAAATTATAAATATTGCCAATGCAATTAGTTTACCATACAAAGATGAGAGAACTGGCATTATTATATGGATTTTAGTTTTGAGAGCGTTAAGTCTGTTTAAGTGAGTTTTTGAATTTTTATTAAAGAATGTAACTGACATTCATGAAAGTTTTGAGTAAATTTTGACTATTTTTTAAAAAAAACTCGTTGGGTGGGGTGGGGTGGGGTTGCTTTGGTGGCTGTAGGAGTAAGGTTCAGTTTCAGTTTTAAATTTACTTTTTTAAAATTTTAATTCATTATTAATATTTTTATTTAGATGAACGATTTTAAGCCATAAATTGATAAAATGTGACAAAAACATGGGAATGAATTGATAGTGCATAATTATATATTATTTTGTATCCTTCTAACTTATGATTTAGTTATATTTTTGAGTTAAACTTGTGCCTTTAATCTATATTGTCTTTGTCATTCAGTTAATTGAGCTTTTGGTGGCAATGGTGGCTTTAGATAGAAAAATATGCAAAATGGTGCAAAAACATGCAAACTGAGTTAGCAATTTGTTTCGGCCTTAACTTCTTCCTCCGACCTTGGATTGGCCCAAATGACATGTGGTTGGAAAGATGACATTCTGAAATTCAAGATGGAGGTCTCAAAGTCGTCATTTGCTTAAGAAAATTCCAATTCGTGAGCTCATGATGTTGCTGTCATTCTGACGTAAGCATGAGCTAATTGTTGCTTGGTCATGATGAGTTATGCCTGAGCTATGGTTTATGGCGGGATTTGTTGGTGAAATGCAGTAGCCAAATAAGAAAAGAAACTGATTTTCTATTGCATTGATGTGTTAGGTAAGGTTGGTGAAGTGGGTGTTGTAGGTGAAAGTAGGGGTGGGCATCTTAAACCGAAATACCGAAACCATACCCTAACCGTACCATATCATACCGATTTCATACCATTTCATTTGGTATGGGGAGATATTCGGTACCGTACCGAACCGTACCAATAGAGTATGGTATGGTAGCGGTATCAAGATTTTGGTACCGGTCAATACCGTACCGTACTGAATAGTACTTAAATATAATTTTGATTGCCTTTGTGTGTATGTTTATAGAGCCTTTTTCTTTGATTCATTTGATAATTAAAAGCTTTTTCTTTGATTTATTTGGCAAAAGTCATCTTTCTTCAAGCAACTCAATTAGTAATTTTTGATTTATAGGTGAAAAGTTTTTCATGATGAGAATATAATAAATAAAATAGTTGTAAAATATTCAACCAAGACCCTTTGAGTGAAAGAAAAGAAAGAAACAGTATGTACTTTTATCTCTTAATAAAATTAGTGCCTATCACCGTTTGATTTTAGGATTATCCTTGGACTCTTTACTTTTTGTTTGTAGAAAAGTCACTTAGAATCTTGATTAAGATGGAGGCTTTTTTTCTTTTAGTTAAATGGCAGGCCTAAGCCAACAACAAACAAAACTAACAAGGAATGACCCTGGGCTGAGCCCTGCCTAAAATATAAGTAGCTAAAATATCTTTGAATTTGTAACTTAGGCATCACTTATTTTGGTGAATGAATATGTTGAATATTGAATTGGTTCATTTTTTAGTTGTGTCATTTTGGTACCCAAATGGTACCGATACTGATTTGGCATTGTACGGTACGGTACGAATTTTGGCAAACTATAATCCCACACCGTACCATACCTATTTAAATTTCCGGTATCGGTAGTGGTACGGGCTCAATACTGTACCATACCGTACCGTGCCCACCCCTAGGTGAAAGCCATACTCAATTCAGATTTCTTACTTCCTTCTCCCTATAAATACCACTTCCATTCCACACCAAAATGAACCACATCCTAGGATTCACACTCCCACAACTCATCCATCCTTCATTCCATCCTCCACACTCCCATTATTTCCCAAATACATTGAGAAATCACCCTCGAACACTCACACAACCCCAAACACTCCAGCAATCAACCCACATCTCTAAACACCCCAAAATCACCAAATCTGTCCCAGCAAGCCTCTATTCCATTTCCCTACCAATTTCCTCTTTCTCAGCCATCACCACTCACCCAAACTCATCCCAAATCACCTCCTTAACCTTTATACATCCTTCTAGACATGGCGAAACTCTTGGAGAAGCATTAGACGTGGAGAAACTCTTGGAGAAGCATTGGACACCACAAGAACTTCATAAAAGGGTTTGTCTACTCTTTGTGCATTCATTATGTTTTCTCATTTCTGTTTAAGTTTATTTCCCATTATAAGTAACTAAATCCATAACTAGGGTGTCGATGTAAGCTAACATGAATATTATGGGTTTATAAATTTCAAGTTCCTAGTTTGATTTATGATTAATGTTCTTATTCATTATTCCTACCTACCTATATGCTAATTGGAATTCCAAACTACCATTCGTATTTGACAGGACTAGCCCCAAATTCCTCTAAATCAGTGGCGAATCCTATGGTTTTTCCGACATCTAACCGATGCCTGGCCCACTTATTAGAAACATCCTCTTCTCTGAAACAAAGGAAAAAGGGCTCCTACCAAAATTTCGGTAGTCTCTACTGAAAAATCAACTTTACCAAATTTTCCACCTGTGAAAAACAACATAATTCATAGTCCAACCACCAACATACGCAATGCAATAGCACATAGATTACAGAATAGGCCTCCGACCTTAAATTCAACCCTACAAGGGCAATATCAGAGCAGTCTAAGAATCTCTAGTTAAAACAACCAAAGTAAAAGTTTCAAGGAAACGGAAAACAAGTGTCCTACAATTAAGTCGAGGAACAAGTAGAGGAAGGCTGGGCTTAGTTGTTTGGATGATGTCAAGCTATTGCTTGGGGGCGCAAAACAAAATTTTTGAGTGGACAAAAACAAAGTTTTAACATAATTGTAAACAAACATACTAACCCCACCATTTTGGAAAACTATGCTAAAACATGCAACAAAACCATTTATATACATAATCCGGTTTAAAATCAAGGTATCCCATATTCCCGATATAGCATATAACACAGACTCAAACAAGATCTTTTTCCCTTCCCAGTCCACTTTCTTCCAAGACACATGCCCGTGAGCACAACGAGCGAGGAATGATCCTCACAAAGAAATAAGAAAGAAAATATATGTATATGTATGTGTGTGTGTGTGTGTGTGTGTGTGTGTGTGTTTGTGTGTAAAACCACTACACCAATACTAGTACCGGGGAAATAATCTAATTGGGGGATTATCTGACTAAACCATATGGAAGAATCCTTAATAACCATGTTGCTAGGGATGAGCAATCCAACCAGGGGATTGGGCTCCCAGACACGCACAGCAGAATCCTCAATACTCGTGCGGCTGAACTAAGTCCTATGCACGTAGACTGCCAGGCAAGGGCCTACGGTAACACCCTATCAAGGGTGCTCGGGTTCCAATATGGATATCAATCGTTTCTAAGTATCCATAGTGTCAAGGAGGTACACCGGGTGGTGCTACCAACACTCCAATATAACATATCCCACATCCCAACTCATATACCACGACCATATCCAATTTCCATATCATCCCAATATACCCAAACCTATATACATAAACTTCTGGACAATAATAGCATCCATAACTCAATACCCAAATATTTATATATAATATAGATACCCAACTCCCACAAATGATACAAAGCCAAAGTTATGACAATATAATAATTCCATAGTCTCAATAGTAATAATCAAATATATATATATATATATATGCATGACATTCCATTTTTGAAAATAATGATCATTTAAGAACAAAGTCCACTCACAGATAATCCAAAGCTACTTGACCCTGAGAGGGTCCCGCTTGTTGAGCATGTGGAGCTTGAGTACCTATTTTGAAGAACACGATAACTTAATTAAATAAAGCACTTCTGTAAAACAAGCCCTAGAGTGAGTAAGTGGAACTGACTGCATGAAACTGGATTGATACAGACGACACCACGTATTAATACAAACGGAAACCCTTGTGATTTTGGATCAATACAGTGCAACGCCGTATTGATCCACTTAGTGTACTGATGTCATTTAAACAAGATGCATCAAGTACAACTAATGACAACATGAATATAAACATACACAAAGATTTGTTAACCTAGAAACCCAACAAGAGGGAAAACTAGGGGACCAAGCCAGTAAGAAAATCCACTATCAATGAGAAGTACTAGATAAATCAATTTATGTATTACTGGCTTAGATTAATATATATATATATATAGTAAAAATAAAGATGAAAATAAAAATAAAAATAAACAAACAACCGCCGAAGACACTTTTAACCTTTCCTTCAAAACTCACATAAATATATATAAAGATTTATATTTAACTTATTACAAATAAGTAGGAAAACGAGAAAATTATTAAAATAACATTGACCACGTGAAATCTTAATGTCAATAACAACAGCTTAACTGAAACATATATTTTCCTCTTTTACTTATAAAACAAACCCATCGCTTAAGAAATTAATTGTGATATGTATAAAATCCTTAAAATTTAGAAAACTCTCCACCTGGACGCACCCCCATCCATATTCCGTCAATTCCAATTACATTCCGTCAATTCCAATATTATTCCGTCAATTCCATCCTCGCAGTCGTCGGAAAAACAAAGTTAACCGAGCCACATTCCTCACAGGCCTCAGGGGACCATTAGTCAGCCTAAACCGCATTCCTCGCAGAACTCGGGGACATGTAGTCGCCCCGAGAACGCATATCCTCGCACCACACAGTTCATGCATCCGCGAAACTCGTGGGGCATGTCATAAATGACAAATCTATTTCAAGGGAAATTGGGTGGGGGAGGGGTATTCCTGAGGTGGATTTGAAAACCATATTCTAAAACTCATCATAAATTTTCCCTTATTTCACAATCCATTTTCCGACCTTAATATCAACTTTCCAATAAACTGATTCTTAACTACACTTAAAATATACACCAATTTCTGATAAAAACCAAGGTTCACGATTCATCATCTTCAATCCACTGAAAATATACATATAATGAATCTCTTTTGCAGATATCATGTGTTTGCTCTCATGAATGAATGAACTCATTGAAATGATGCTAGGCTATGTGTGCTTAACCATTCTATGTACTTCCTTTTCACCCTACCCATATGTGTGTTCCATCAGCCCTCTTAAAGCCAAAACACGTCAAGCCCTTTTCTTCTACATCATTTCCCTACCTTTGTATCTCAATCTGAGATATTTAACCTCTTGTAACCATACCTTATAGCTTAGAAAGATACCAAGGTGTGCCAAGATAAAGTTTGAAGCAAAGAAGTTGCTGCCATGTACCTAAATGAAAATTTGTGTGAATCTGTGTAATGAAGTTAAAGAAGATGCAGATCAAATCAACAAATAAGAAAGATAAAAGAGAAAGTTTTTGATATGATATAAGTGTGAAAAATAAGGTCTATTGCAAGTGATACCATGAAGTTTGCAGCTATGCCATTCTAAATCAATGATACCTTGCAGATCAATGATAGTGATTGAGTGATATAAGAGAGAATTAGAATCGAAGCATGTTCTTTCTTCAAGGTTTGAGTGTGTTTGCTTTGAAGCCGTGTGCCTTTGAGCTATAGCTTCCACTTTACACACTGATTGATCACCTATCTTAGCAGCTCTATGGTGTTGGAGGTATCACTAAAGTTTTCTTTCATATTCATTAGTTGATTTCAAAGGTTTCTCTAACCACTTTGTTTTGTATAGTTGGTAAAGCCTTTGTGGGTATCGTATCTGTTAAACCCTTAAGAGACACAACTCCTCCTACTAGGGATACTTAGAGGTTTAAAGGTTTATTGCATACGCTCAATGCAATCGAGTTACCTGCGGAAGTGGTCTAGTTAACTTCTTGTTTTATTTTTGTTTTTGTTTTGTTTTGTTTTGCTCGAGAACTAGCAAAATCTAGATCTGGGGGTATTTGATCAGTGCATAATTATATATCATTTTGTACCATTCTAACTATGATTTGGTTATATTTTTGAGTTAAACTTGTGCTTTTAATCTCTTTTGTCTTTGTCATTAAGTTAATTGAGCTTTTGGTAACAATGGTGGCTTTGGATAAGAAAAGATGCAAAATGGTGTAAAAACGTACAGACTGAGTTAGCAATTTGTTCTAGCCTTAACTTCTTCCTTCGACCTTGGATTGGCCCAAATGACATGTGGTTGGAAAGATGACATTCTGATCTTCAAGATGGAGGGCTCAAAGTCGTCATTTGCTTAAGGAAAGTCCAATTTGTGGCCCATGAAGTTGCTGTCATTATGACGTAAGCATGAGCTAATTGTTACTTGGTCATGATGAGCTCTGCGTGAGCTATTGTTTATGGTGGGATTTGTTGGTGAAATGCAGCATCCAAATAAGAAAATAAACTAATTTTCTATTGCATTGATGTGTTAGGTAAGGTTGGTGAAGTGGGTGTTATAGGTGAAAGCCATACTCAATTCAGCTTTCTCACTCCCTTCTCCTTACAAATACCACTTCCATTCCACACCAAAAGGAACCACATCCTGGGATTCACACTCCCACAACTCATCCATCCTTCATTCCATCCTCCATACTCCCATCATTTTCCAAACACATTCATAAATCACCCTCAAACCCCAAACACTCCAGCAATCAACCTACATCTCTAAACAGCCCCAAATCACCAAAACTGTCTCAGCAAGCCTCTCTTCCATTTCCCTACCAATTTCCTCTTTCTTAACCATCACCACTCACCCAAACTCATCCCAAATCACCTCCTTAACCTTCATACATCCTTCTTGACGTGGCGAAGCTCTTGGAGAAGAATTAGACGTGGAGAAGCTCTTGGAGAAGCATTGGACACCACAAGAACTTTAGAAAAGGGTTTTTTCTACTCTTTTTGCATTCATTATGTTTTCTCATTTCTTTTTAGGTTTCTTTCCCATTATGAGTAGCTAAATCCATAAGTAGATGTAAGCTAACATGACTATTCTGGGTTTATAAATTTCAAGTTTTAAGTTTGATTCATGATTCATGTTCTTATTCATTATGCCCACCTGCCTATATGCTAATCGGAATGCCAAGCTACCATTCAAATTTGTTTATTTCGGTTGAAACTAAAGTAGACACCTCTTTGTTACACCTTTTTGAATCTAAATTAGACTTTCACTTGAACTTTAACCTAGAATTGGATTGTTATGGTGAATCAAATGCCTAGTCTAAAAATTTGTTTTTCAACCCTTAAGACCACTCTTTGTTACACTTGTTTACTTACTTTCGTTTGCAATTTCACGTTGTTTGTTTGTTTTCACAATCACAAGCACTCTCTCACTTCAAATTCCATTTTCATTTTGCTTCATTTATTTTGACAATCACAATCACTCTCACTTAAAATTCTGTTTTAGACTTAAATTCCTATTTTCTTGAATTTGGTAATCTAAGTACATAACTAAGTTTAACTTCTCAGTCCTTATAGGTACGACTTCGTACTTGTCTTGCTATACTACTAATTAGCCCGTACAATTGCGAGTAACACAACACAAATGAAAGAGTAGGAGGAACTAATTGCCTAAAAAAACCAATGATGACATACATGGACTTAGGGCTAGTTTGATATTGTTGTGCTTTTAAAAAAATTATTTATACTGTGTTGTGAGAATAAACAGCTGTGAAATAAAGTAGCTATGTGCTCCCTACCCGAGTTCCAATTTCCTAAGTCATAATTTAGATTCAATTAAAGAGAATAACGCTTGTAAAAGAAATAAAATATAAAATATAAGTTCAAGGACCAATAAAGTTAAGGGCTGTTTGGCATTGATGTGCTGTGAAAATAATCGCTATCAAATTTGCTATGAGAGAAATCAGTTATGAGATAAAGCAGTTTGGCGTTTGGTAAAATTTTTGTTAAAAGTGTTGTTGGTACTAATTCCCTCATAATCAGAAAATGATTGTTGCATAATCAGAAAATGATTGTTGCATAATCATTAAACCCAGTACCTCTTTGAAACTGATTCCTGCATAATCAGAAAATAAAAGCACCTCATACTGCTTTTCCTTATAGCTTTCTCTCACAGCAATTTTTAACAATAAGTAATTTTCTCATAGTTTACCAAACGAGCTATGCTTCCTACAATTTTTAAAAAATCACTTATCACCCAAAAATAAGCAATGCCGAACTGTCACTAAAAAGCCTCCAAAAAATAAAGTTAAAAACCCAAATTGAAAAGAAAAAAAAAGAGTAAAACTCCGTGTTCCCCCGCACGAAGAACCCTTCGCTCGCCCTTGCTCGTGGTATCTCAGTCAGCCAGCCTTATCGTCTTAAAAGAGAAACATCAGAGAAGTTATGATGCATTGGGGTTTCCTTGCTCTGAAGGTTTATTGCAGAAACTGTGCTCTTTGATGAACTGGGTGCTGAGCTTCTCTCTACCCAAAACCAGTCATCTAATTTGCCGCGGCCTTCACTTGGGTAAGCAATTCTCAAGCCCAAGTTCTGAGAACATTATTTTTAGAGCAATTTGTGTTAATCTCAAACAGAGGAGATGGAAGTTTCTAGAGCAGATATCACCCACTCTTACCAATTCCTTAGTAAGTCGTGTTGTTCTCGAGTTTCGAAACTCCCCACAGTTGGGTTTAGAATTTTACAATTGGGTTCGAGAGAACAAGAGCTTTCCTCACTGTTTAGAATGTTCTTGTACTGTAATTCATGTGTTGGTCCATTGTAGGAGATTTGATGATGCCTTGTCTCTTATGGAGAATCTAATGAGTAGAGATGGTCTGCTCCCATTGGTTGTTTTGGAAGGGTTGGTTAGTAGCTATGATGAAGCTTGTGGTTGTTCAAGCCCTGCAGTGTTTGATGCACTTGTGAGGGCTTGTACTCGATTCGGGCAGACCGAAGGTGCTTATGAGGTAATTAAGAAGCTGAGGATGGATGGTTATTGGGTTACGGTTCACGCTTGGAATAACTTTCTTAATCATGTACTGAAGTTGAATGAAATTGCTAGGTTTTGGAAGCTATATAAAGAAATGGTTTCATATGGGTATGTTGAAAATGTCAATACCTTCAATTTGGTTATTTATGCTCTCTGTAAGGAATGCAAATTACTAGAAGCAATGTCGGAATATTATCGGATGTTGAAGAGTGGAATTTGGCCTAGTGTTGTTACTTTTAACATGATTATAGATGGAGCGTGCAAGATGGGTGATATGGAACTTGCCTTGAAGCTTTTGAGGAAGATGGGAGTAATGTCGGGGGAGTGTGTTATGCCCAATTTAGTTTCGTACAATTGTATCATTAATGGGTTTTGCAAAATTGGTAGTTTATCTTTTGCAGAGGAAATCCAAGCTGAAATGACCCAGGCAGGTGTTGAGTCCAATTTGAGGACTTATGCAACTCTAGTAGATGGGTATGCAAGAGGAGGGAGTTTGGAGGTGGCACTTAGATTGTGTGATGAAATGGTGGAAAGGGGTCTGACCCCTAACTCTGTTGTTTACAATTCAATTATCCATTGGCTTTGCAAAGAAGGAGATGTTGAGGAAGCATGTTTGTTGTTTTCCGACTTGATTGACAGGCATTTATGCCCTGATCAATTTACCTATTCAATCCTCATTAACGGGCTCTGCCGAAATGGGCTTGTGACTGAAGCACTAAGATTCCATAACCAAATTCTTGAGAAAAGCCTTGTCAAGGATGTTTTTTCTCATAATATCCTCATCGATTATATGTGCAAAAACAAAAACTTGATAGGAGCCATGCAATTGTTGGGCAGTATGTTTGTTCGTGGTCTACTTCCTGACACTGTCACCTATGGAACCTTGATTGATTGGTACTGCAAAGAAGGAAACATAGGAAGTGCAGTTCAAATTTATGGCAAACTGATAGATGTGGAGAAAAAACCTAATTTGGTGATATACAATTCTGTCGTAAATGGGTTATGCAAAGAGGCATCAGTGGATATTGCAAGAAATTTGATGGATGCATTACAGAGGATAGATTTTCTTGACATTATAACCTATAACACATTGATTCATGCATATTTAATCTGTGGGAAGATTGATGAGGCATTTTTTTTGTTTCGGGAAATGGAAGAGGTTGGGATTTCATTCAATAGAGTCACTTACAATATATTGATCAATTTTTTGTGCAAGTTTGGGTGTTCTCAACAAGCAAAGGAACTTATGAAGGTAATGATTTCTAGGGGTATGGTTCCTGATTTTATAACATACACCACTCTTATTACCAATTTCAGTAAGAATTGCAGCCCAGAAGAAGTCATTGAATTACATGACTACATGGTGATTAAGGGAGTAATTCCTGACAGACAAACGTACAAACATGTTGTCTGTCCATTTCTTCTAGAAGAAAATGAAAATGCAAAGATTAGCACACAGAATTGAGTTTCGACAGTTCAACAATGTGTATATTTGTCCTCCATCGTCCACTATAGCATGTGTTTTCGGCCAGTCGGTCCATAGAGAACGTGCTGGGCTTTCCAAAGTAACAAGAATCACGCATTTATTCAACATTGTTTATATCGGGCGTGTAAGTTCTCTTTTTCTAGTATACTAATTTTTTATGCTACTCTAGCCTACAGACTACATCAATATGGATAACATATTGTAACCCTTGGCATATCAAGCCATACACATAAATTGTTTGTTCAAAATTGTATGCAATACTGTTTCATCCTTTGGTTGATATTCCGGAGCTACTTACAACTCAGCAGTCATTGACAAACTTCTAGGCTTAGATATTCTGGTTTGGTGCCTCATTAGTTTTTTATGTATTAATTTGGGGTTCTTTCATGTGAGACATGCATAAGTTGCAATGTCTCATGTGGGTGCTTGTTTATAGGTTTAAGTTATTTCTGGTAAATTTTGTGTTTCTTGTGCAGTTGAGATTTTTTGTTTGCTAGAGTTCAGTGAGGGTTAAAACCAATAAATGCGATGATTTCAAGGGTTGGATGTTGTTTTCGAATATCTCGGTTATAAGCAGATCAATTTTTATGGTTGGTCTACTTTTAATTTGTATGTTACTTTTGAGAAAGAACAACAAATTACTTTGTTCAAGCATTTCACGTCAACTAAACTACTGAGTTTAGTGTTTTATATGGATTTGTGGTTTGAATGTACTTAATGCAAGCTGGAAATTCATTAAAATGCTTGCAATATTGGTAAATCACGAGTTACTTCAATTACTGGGCTACTGTTAATAGACTATTATAGTCTTTACCAACAAAGAGTGGATGATGAGGCAGTTATTTCTGTTGAGCATCAACTATAGCTCACACCTTAAAACTTGTGGATAAAAATGTCTTCCTATTGTCTTGATTTTTACTCTTTGCACCTACTTGTCTTCTGCCATAGCTAATTGGTTTTGTACTATCTGCAATGAATTTGAGTCACAAGATTAAACTTTGAAATTTTCCCTTCTGTTTATTTTTCCTTTTATAATAATAAAAGAGATGATTTGTGTAATAAATCAGAATCGTTGGCTTTGGTATTTATTTGTGTTTTGGTGAACATGTCAGATTTGGTTTTTGCATGGACCTAGGTTAATTATGGTATAGAAAGGATTCAGCTGTTACATACTGTAGGAATATGTTTAAGAGGATTGAAGGTGATGACGTGGTCAGAGACATTGTAAGGGTCGGTCCTTTGACTTCTTATCTTGTGTCGATAAATGTGCTAGTATTCATATAATAATTCTTCATACTCTTTATCTAAGTTTCTCACTGATATGGCCCTCTGGCATGTAGGTTGCACCAAAGTTATTTGCAGAGCTCAATGAACTGCGTGGTAGTTTTAGGGTATTTTCATTCTTCATTTGGTGTATTTTATGCAAGAGTGCGGGGAGAGAGTGGATCATGTTTTCTTATCCTGCCGGTTTAGCTGGAAATTATGATGTTCTATTTAATGAGATTAATGTTAGTTAGGTGGCGCCACAACACTGTTTATCTTTTCTGGGTGAGAAATCTAAAGTATTGGGTGGTGGAAAGAATGCTAAAGTAATACGGGGCTGTATGATGATGGCTATCATTTAATCTATTTGGTCGGAAAGAAACCAACGGATCTTCGAAGATTTTAGGTGGATGTAAGTGGAGGAGGTGTGGGGAAGGTCAAGTATCAGGAGCACTTTGGGCACCTGTTTAGGAACACTTCTGTTCCTGTCATTGTTCTAGACTGGAAAGCTGAAGTGTCATGAATATGTTTAGGTTTGTTAAATTAGATGTAGCTTGAATTGTTGTTTTTTCTCTCATAGATTCTTGGTGGATTGCTTATCCTTGTTTCTGCACAGTTTCTATTGTGAAATAAAATTACATCGTTTCATTTCAAAACTAAAAAATAAAATATTCATTTTTGATGGATAAACTTGGCTCTGATCTTCGATTGAAATTTTTTTTTCAGAAACATTTTTCAAATCTTGGTGATAGTTGTTGAACTTTAAAAGAAAATTTTGTTTTCCCTTTTGGATTTATGATATCCTCCATTAGAAGACATGATTTTTCTGAATCTGTTTAGGCTTGTAATTGATTGACCCAAATAGGTTAATTGATCTTTGAAGATGACGATTTGCATTTTCTTTTCACAAATGTTCCATTGTCCATGCTGTGAATTTTCATTGGGATTCTTGCTTTTGTTTTCATAATTACTTCTCGAATTATAACTTTATGCTATGTTCATTTTCTTATTTGTTTTTTTTTTTGGGTCTCATACTTTGTTGTTTGGTTGCTTTTTATGATTTTTATTTTTATGAGAATGTTTGGTTGCTTTTCGAAACAGTAAAAGTGCTTCCTACAGCTCATGACAGATGGAGACTAATAGCAAATTCATTAACGTTGTGATAGTGATTTGTGAAGCTGTAAAAATTATAGAATACAGGGAACAAGTACTGAAAATTCAATGCTCCTCTGCTGATTTTGTTGTGAATGGTACGTATACTTTGACTGGCTTTAGTTTGTAAAGACACAGAATTCTCTCTCTTTATGATTCTTGGTTTAAACCTAAAGTGAGTGAAATTTTGTTCATGCAGGTGCTTGAGTTCAAGTCTTGAAGAAGGGGAGGGTGCAAAACTTGTATTGGAATGGGATGGCTGAGCTACTGTAACTTTGTCGACAATCAGGATTCTGCAATCAAGCATCCAACTGCAAGAGGGTGGCTACTTGGAAATATCCCTGCAGTAGATAACACCGTTAACATGGAGTAAATTTTTGAGGGTGTGGCTAGGAGGAATATTTTCACAGATAAAAAAAACATAAAAATTTAAAATTTAAAGGCAAAAAGTCACTTTGGTCCTTGTAGTTTGTTTTCCATTTTTGTCCGTGTGATTTTAATTTTGGCAATTGGACCCATGTACTTTGATATCCTTGCAGTTTGTTTGATCCAAATTGGAAGCATGAGTTTTCTCTTTCAAATCGAATAGAAAGCTAGCTCTGTGTGTGAGAGAGAGAGAGAGAGAGAGAGAGAGAGAGAATCTGCAAAGATATATTTAGCATACGTTTTGAAAGGCATTGGCGTTGTTGAGCTAGGCCATCATGGAAAGAAAATGGTGGGGGTTAAGTATGGAGGTTGGGGAGGCTGCTTCGTTGAGGTAAATATCAGAGGGAAGCCATAGCTCACCATCATCCAGATTTGGGGGAAACCCAGCCATTTTAACCATAAGCCCACCAAACTTCAAACACCCAAAAAAACAAAACAAGAATAAGAATGGGCGACGTGGAGGGCAGGGCGGGCAACTGCCCAACCTATTTTGTGAATTCTCTCTCTCTCTCCTCCCCCCGGCCCATTTTTGTGATCTCTCTCTCTCTCTCTTGTGAGCTTTAGTTTTCTATTATCTCTCTCTTGTGGGCTTCAGTTATATGTCTCTCTTTATAATTGAATTTTTATTCTTCTTCTTATTAATTTTTAGGATTTGAAAATGAGTTGTATAGTATGAGTTTTGGTTATTTGTTGATAATATATTAATATTTGTGGGTGAGCTTGTGCTATATATATATTTTTTTTGTTGCATTGCATTTAATTTTTTTTTTATATGCTTTTATTTATGTATAAAGATGCATTTTAGGGTAATGTTCATTACGTCTATTGACTAGGTGTATTTTTATATGTTTATTAATGAAATTCAGTCGTATTGTCAAGTTTTTAATGTAAATTTCGTCCGACTAGCTTCGAATCCTGGATCAGCCATTGAAGAAGAAAAAAAAAGATTCCCTTTGCAATATGGGGAGCCCTGAAGAAACAGAGAAAAGAGAAAAACCAGAAGACGAAGAAATATATATTTTTTTGGGGTCAATAGAATAGAGAAAGATAGAGAAGGAAAAGCCAATTTCAAATTTGAAGCCTCAACAAGCTCAGCCTATGAAGAAGCAGGTGGGTTGGGGTTGGGGTAGGGGTGGGGTGGGGGTGGGGATGGGTTGACACCTGGGTGGGGAGAAAGGGAGAAAGAGATAGAGGAGAGAGAGAGAGCGATATTCTTTTTAGTATTTTTTTATTTTTAGATAATTTTGCCTCAAAAGGATGGTTTTGTCCCTTAAATAGTAAGACGATTTTGATATTAAATAGAGAGTTGGAGGACTATTGAACTGAAAATTTTAGTTCGCGGATCAAAATAAAACTCAAGTAATAATTAAGGGACTATTTGGGTGAAAAACTCTTTTTTTTAAAACACAAAGACTAGCGATTTTCTGACTATTTTAGCCATTTGTATTCCAAAATGAATATTTTATACAAAATTTCGGTGCAGGTTGCTAAAAAAGCCTGTATTGATTGTGCACTATATTTTTATATATTTATTTTTCAGCATTAGCACTGAAATAACTTCATAGTTTTGGACGTATCCATTGTTAAGCACCACTATGGCACTGAATTATTAAAAAGTTCATCCGTGACTCTCAAGATGTGAAACTGTCTGGCCGACAAAAGATAATTGTTTGTTTGTATTCTTGAGGAATGGCCAATAAAAACCCACTTGTTTAATGTGGATTTTCCTCTGGAAAATGACTGATTTGAGCTTTATGAATTCTTAAGGTATCTTTTTCCCTCTGCAACAACAATGCTTGCTTCATATTATTTCTGGTGCGGCATATTTAATCCTCTACCTACTTGTATTCTTTAACTACTTTTGTAGAGCATATGAGCTCCCGTGAACCATTCAGAAACGCAAGCATTTTCATATGTCACTTTCTCTGGCTTGTGTCTTCGAGGAAAATATTTAGCTCTTTCACTATAAGGAAACTTTTCTTTTTAATTTAACACTTTGAATGAGGTAAATATTTGTGAGTCCGGGTGTGTTAGGCTCTAATTGTTTTGCATTTGAGGAATGAACCGAAAAGGAGCCGCGCAATGTTCATCTCCGAGGGCTTCACCTCATGATAGCTAGCGTGTTAGTGAGTTAATATGATATTAACCACTTGTTTGAGTCCATTACACAATGTCATATCACGATTGGATTTGTTATTTTTTAAGTTATCATTTCAATATCATCATTGCAAATAATTAACCAAACTAAAAATTATTTGATCATTTAATTATTATCGTGAAAATTTTCATTGTTCATAAAAAGTTGTGTTCATCTATTTATTAGTCAACAATTAGATAATTAGATGTTGTTTCATATGACTAATACTTCAGATCTACTTGACAGAATTACACCCACCGGAAGAACATGACTCACTAACAGCAATAGATGCTAGGGATGACAAATTGGAATTCCTTATAAATTATTATTATTATTGTTTTCTCGTGAAGAATTTATGGAACATATTTCAATTTCCTTTCCTTTGGTATGTTTGTGTCAGTTTCTGACGTAAAAAGCAAAAATGCAGACCTGACACTTCCTTGGAATTATCTGCACTCGTTCTGCCACACACTTATAAACATTTTGCTTTGGCCTTTGGGTCATGCAGAAAGTTCACAACTTCAATGTGCCATTACTACTACTTTTGAGGAATTTCCTAATTTATTGATCTGCCAAGCAGGGCAGTGATTAATTTCTTTTGGTCAAATTGCATTTGATCTCTTTTATTTTAATTATGACAATTTTAGTTTCGTAATTTTGTTTTTATGACAATCAAGTCATACAAATATAAAATTATTAAGAAAAATAAACAAAAATTATTACTTTTTGATTTAAATTGAAAATATTTTTGAGAGACAGAAATGTCATCACATGTGAATTGGAAATACTTTTAATTCGAAATTATTATGACATGGAGTTTCAGTAGTTTTAGGTTTGAATTTCGATGACATCTTTGTAGTGTGTGTGAAAAATCTTCATTATCTTATAATTTACACTATTAATTGCATAAAAAAAAATATTAAAATAAAAAATAATTAGAATTATAGAAAGAAGAAAAGGTAATTCAATTGGCAGTGAACTAAATAATTGGTTATCTACTTCATGTGAACTGCATGGACCACGTAGTACAGTGCTCATGTACTAACTTATTTGGTGTTTCATGTTCGATTTTTTGAGGTGGATAGAGGAGGGCAAATTAGTTGTGTTAGGTAGAAAACTTTTCATGAGATCAAGTGGTTTTAATTCTTGTGGAGTAAAGAAGCCCTATGATTTTAGACCTAACTGGTTCTGTAGTTTGTAAGGAACTAGGTGGTACAGAAGTATTTTCCATAATTAGCACACTAAGTTTGTTGGGTTCAGAAGTTTAATTAGTAAACATAACCAAAGAGAGAAAAGAAAAGAAAAAGTGGAAAATAAATTGAAGGATAGATTTTGAAGGGCCAAGTCAGTTTGGTGGAATTGAAAATGTCATCATATTTTTGCTAGCAAAATCTGGTTCTCATTACCCCAAAAGCTAAGTTTTAAGCCTTCCTAGAAGAAGTGAAGCAGAGAAAGAAGGGGAGAAATAGATTCATCTATTGAGTGTTGTTTCTGCAACTTGGGTTTTGTTGATGGTTCTAATGGCAAAGCTAGTTTGCCATTCACATCTTCTTCTGCTCATAGTTTTCCTCTCTCTCCATCCATCAAGCCAGCTACAGCAACACACTCAGTCACAAACCCTTCTGAAGATCCAGCAGCTTCTCAACTACCCATCAGCTTTAACCAGCTTCAGCCATAGAAGCAACACCAGAGACTTTTGCAAAATTGAACCAACCCCATCTTTGACTCTATCCTGTTATGAAGGCAACATAACCCAGCTGCACATTATTGGCAACAATGGGTTTCCTCCACTGCCTAATGATTTCTCAGCAGACTATTTCTTTGCCACTCTTGTTGGCTTACCAAGCTTGAAAGTGCTTTCACTGGTTTCTCTTGGTTTATGGGGGCCAATGCCTGCAAGTATTGGGTATTTGTCTTCACTGGAGATTCTCAATGTAAGCACAAATTACTTAAGTGGTACAGTTCCTCTCCAACTTTCATATCTGAGGAACCTTCAGACTCTCATACTTGACCATAACAAGTTCACTGGTCAAGTTCCAGGTTGGCTGAGTTCACTTCCAGTCTTGGCTGTTCTCAGTTTGAAAAACAGTATGCTTAATGGGTCTTTGCCATATTCTTTGGCATCTTTACAAACTCTCAGAGTTCTCTGCCTATCAAGTAACTTCTTGTCAGGGGAAGTGCCTGATCTCAGAAACTTGACAAACTTGCAAGTTCTTGATTTGGAAGACAACTATTTTGGGCCTCATTTTCCAAGTATGCCTTCCAAGTTGGTCACCCTTGTGCTAAGAAAGAACAAGTTTCGCTTGGGAATCCAGACTGCATTAGGCTCCTGCTATCAGCTCCAGAAGCTGGACATTTCAATGAATGGATTTGTAGGGCCATTTTTGTCATCATGGTTGTCACTGCCTTCCATTAAATATCTTGACATTGCTGGAAATAAACTCACTGGACTTCTCTTTAAGAACATGACTTGCAATTCTGAGCTTGCTTTTGTCAATTTATCCTCAAATCTTTTGTCAGGGGATTTGCCCACTTGTCTGAAAAAGGATTCTAAGAGCAGGGTTGTTCTGTATTCTGGGAATTGTTTAGCAAATGAAGATCAGAAGCAGCACCCTTCTTACTTGTGCCACAATGAAGCTCTGGCTGTGCGAATACCACCTCCTAGTGAGGAAAAGCATAGGAGAACTTATGGTAAACAAGTTGTTGCATCAAGTGCAGTGGGAGGTATTGTGGGTGCAATTGCCGTTGTTGGTTTAGCTTTCATGGCTGCTAAGAAGTTTTATAGTGAGCACACTACTAAAACTCCCCAAACAAGGTTAATTACAGATACAGTCTCAGCAGTGAACACAGCTAAGCTACTCTCTGATGCAAGTAAGTTTAAATTTCTACCTTTATTTTTTATTTTTTTTATAGCTGTTCCTTTTGGTACCAACTTTTTGTTGCTTCTGTTTAATGTACGAGGATCAAGGCTGATTTTGCGAAGAAAATAAATGAAAAAGGGAACTTGCTGTATAGATTAGCAACCATTTCCATGTGATCTTTTTATTTTATTTGAGTAGCATGAAGGTTGAGATTTCCATATAAGTCCAAGAACTAGACTGATGTATGTTTCCAGAAAATTCCAGGAAGAACTACTAATTATAGAAAATAGTTTCCAAAAACTATATTACTACCCCAAAAAGACATATTAGCTTATTTTGGTGTCTTTAGGTTCGAACTAAGATGGAGAGAATTTTATTTTATTGTACCACCAATTCCTTATAGTTTTCCTTGGATATTCTGATATTAAAAAATATGGAGAATATGGTAAATCTTGTTCAGGTCCATGCTCTGCAGTTTCAAATGAAGCATTTTTCTCATGCTAATTTAGCGTGTTACAATTCATGAATCTTTCATTTTTGCTATAATGATAAACTCGAAAATTCTGGCTTATACATCCAGGAAAGCAATTTTTCTTGCTCAAATTGACTGCTCAAAATTTTTTTCTTATTAAAACCCCAGGCACCACTTCATTCAAATTGGCAGTAGGTAAATAAATTAGCATCAGTAATCCTTTTATAATAAGTCATAACACTAGAATCTTTTCTTTGCAGAATATATATCAGACACAATGAAGCTGGGAGCTAGCCTTCCTGCTTATAGAACTTTTGCTTTGGAGGAGCTCCAGGAAGCCACCCATAACTTTGATGATTCAACATTACTAGGTGAAGGTTCACATGGACAGGTATTCATTCTTTATGGTTGCAAAACAATTCTAACTAATTCAGTACATCGTAATAGTAATACGATGTTCTCTCTTAATTTGCACCTGCTTTCACATTTTATGTTTCTTTCTTATATAATTCCATCCATTTGGATATGCAAAAGATCCTTTGTGGATTGAAGAACCTCAGATAAGAGACCATCTATATTATGTAGATGTTGAATTTAAATACAATGTAGGACAAGATACATTTCAACAAGCTTTATCTAACTACTCGGGAATAAATAATATACAGGTCGGACTAGATTACGATGGCTCACCGATGCATGGTGATAGCTCCTGTGTGTCTAGGTTCTTGATTTTCATCTAGTCTCCAGTTCTTGGTACACAATTGAAGAACTACATAGTTGAAGCAACTTAAATACACACACTGACATATGTATGTGTGTATGAATGTGTATATAGATTTAGTAATCTCTATTTAATTTAGAGTTCATACTCCTCAAAAGCATGATGTCAATAGATTTAGGAATTACTTTGTAGAACTTCTGATATGCTTAAAATGTGAGACTTCTCCATCTTAAACAAGCTTCTGTTGAGTAATGATTCCCTTTAAAACTCCAAGGTGGCCTCACATTTAATGAAAAAATAGTAGAAATTGAAAGAGAACAAAAGACTAATTTGCAAAAGAGGTTGCAGGACCACATCTAGTCCTTTCAAGCAGCCTTTTTTAAGGTATGTTTCCAATTTAGGCACGTCGGACACACTAACCTTATTATATCCATGTCACGACAAATAAGGTTACTTATGTATTTCCTGGTGTCCTTGAAAAATATATTAAGATATGCTACTCCTGTTAAGTTATAGTTATCAGCCTTTCAAATCGACCAAATTAAAAAAAAAAACTCCTTTTGAGTTCTGTTTAATTTGAATCAAACTTTCAACGATTGGCACGGATCCAAATCTGAAATGGTAATGGGAATTTTTCAAGGGCTGGTGAAACTCTGCTCGTTCTGAGAAGATACTCATTGATGTTATACCATCAGATAGATCTTATGCATATTGCAATGGTTCGCGGAAAGTCTACTATACTTATCATTTGAATTTGTACAAGAATTTGGAATCTCTTTGTTCTAGTTAATTGTCCTATGCACTATTGACTGATATACTTTGTTCAAGAAATCCTTTAGAGTTTTCAGCATGCAATTTTCTCACTGTTTCTGCTTCAAAATAAAATAACAATGCCAGATATATAGAGGGAAGCTTCCTGATGGAACCTTTGTTGCTATAAGAGGCTTGAAAATGAGAAAGAGGCAGAGTCCACAGGTCTACACACACCTCCTTGAGCAGATTTCAAAACTGAGACATAGCCATTTGGTTAGCGCCCTTGGACATTGCTTGGAGTGCCATCCAGATGATTCAGGCGTCAGTAGAATATTTCTTATATTTGAGTTTGTTCCAAATGGAACTCTCAGAGGCTGCATCTCTGGTAAAGTTCTTTTCATGTACTTATACTGCTAACTAAAACAAATGGATCGCATTTGCAAATGACCTTATAGTTTATTCCATGAAGATATATAGAATGTGCTCCTACTCTGAGCTTGTTATATGAGTCATTGGTTTGCTATTCAGAGAGAGTGATTGCAGATTCAGATGTTATCTCATACTCTACACGTAATGCATATGAAATGAAGATAAATCAATCAAGTTATTGTTTAAAGTAATCTATAATATCTAATGCATCAAGTGCCGAATTTATCAACAATATTTCATATTTTTTAGAAGATCTAGGTGAGACCTATTCAATTGCTCAACATTGCATACATGCCATACAGGTTGCAATGGAGAGTAAAACCCCACTCACTACTTTCTTCTTCTTTTTCTTTGATTGATTTCCTCCCTCACTGTCTTAGCATTTTCAGCAATTAAATATTCATTGCTAACACTTAGTTTGGCAGAAGGACCTCCAGGACGGAAGCTTACCTGGCCGCAGAGAATAATAGCTGCAATTGGAGTTGCAAAGGGTATTCAGTTTCTACATACAGGGATTGTTCCTGGTGTTAAATCAAATAATCTGAGGATAAAAAATGTCTTATTGGATCACGATCTTCATGTAAAAATAAGCAGCTATAACCTACCTCTTTTGGCTGAAAGCAGGGGAATGGTAAGACATAAAAAATATGTATCTGTTTGGGTGAATGCATCACCCTTGAGATTGTCCTGACTTAACTTTTGCTTTTTAATCCTTCAGATGGGCACCACAGTTTCTTCTCCGGCACCAAAAGGAAGCGTTCAAGCTAGGTACTAACATGCTTACTTTCCCAAAATCATACACTACTTTTCTAAACTGAATTCCCTTTTCATATTTATACACAAATGAACAAGACAAATAATTTCTCTGCCAAAAAAGAAAAAAACAAGACCAACAATTCAACTATCTAGACAAATCCTGCATGAATCTCTTCTACAACAAAATTATAAATTACTCCCTTCTGGTTCAGTTACTGATCATCAGTAGTAACAAGGGACCATCCTAAACGAAGTTAATCGTAATTGAATGTAGCTTCACAAAAATGCATTCTCGTTTACCCAACCTCATTATTGTTTGGTTAAACCGTACATTGTCATTGGTGGTGCAAAATGCCAACAATATAATTGTTTCACTATCTCACAGAACTTAACTTCTAAATTTTTTTATTCATTTTTGCATACTTTATATATTGGTGATAGTTTCATAAGCAATTCCTGACCCAGTTTTCCCTTTAATACAGAAAATAGATCCAATTAAAAGAAGTGGAAGATTAGATTTTTCCTGCATCATCTTTTCCTCATATGCTTGGGATTGCATTCTTTATGTTTATACTATTTATCTTGATCCTTCATATTCTGAAAAAAATTCCATGTGAGGCCCCTGGAAACCTGAATAATGCCTTCCTCAGTAATTCTTTCAAAAAAATGCTAGTTATTATTCAGAGAATGCATCTGTAACTGTATATGCCATAAACGCATCTATGCGTACTAGTACGCAACACATGCACGCATACTGGGATTGCTTTGTTAATTGCCCGTCTTTTGCAGGGCAAGCCATGAGTGTAAGAATGATGTTTATGATATTGGAGTCATCTTGCTGGAAATCATTTTGGGGAGGCCTATCATGTTCCAAAATGAAGTCGGTGTTTTGAAAGACCTTGTGAGTGTTTTCTCTTAATCAATTGGTTCCCTTTGTTTACGCTATAACTCTTACATTAAGATTAGGCTGCTACTACTTCCCAGTTAGAAAAGTTTGGAAAATTAAATCCTGCAAAGACGAAAAAATTGCATAGAACATATGCCCCTAGCTAAGCCCAACTTTTGTTTCATTACTGAATACTGACAGAACTGAAACACCCTGAAACATAAAATTTTCTTTCACCAACTAAACTAGCAATTTGGTTTTGGTTCTTATGAAGTTACAAGTAAGTTTAACGACTGATGACACGGGTCGAAGGAGCATTGTTGATCCAGCAGTGCACAAGGGGTGCTCCGATGAATCATTGAAGACAATGATGGAGATATGTGTGAGGTGTCTGTCCAAAGAGCCAACTGATAGGCCTTCTGTTGACGACATTCTGTGGAATTTGCAGTTTGCAGCACAAGTTCAGGATTTAGTAAGAGAAGACTATCTGAGTCATCAAGGCTCACCAGTTCCATCATCCCAACAAGTCTGACTTTCACCTTGCTAACTTTCCATGAATTAGAAGTTAGCAGGGCCAGTGTATGTAATGTACCATACAAGATGTATAAGTGTTCAGGGTTTAATGAGGCCACTTTGTCTGCACGTTGTCATATCTTATACTATATTCTTGATGTGTTAATGAAATTCATTTTCTTAAAATTTTTTTAAAAAAAAAAGAAAAAAAAAAGCTCCACAAGGCCTTAATTCCTTTTTCTTTTAAAAAATGTTTAGTTATTTTATTTAGTTATGGTTTTTTTCACCTCATGATGAGCTCCAGGGTCCCACAACAAGCCCTACCAAAATTTTGATGGACTTTGTGACGTTTCTGCTCTTAATGCTTGGAATTAAATGTGGTTGGTCAAAACACTGCCTTACTCTGTCTAATCTTGTATTTGGAGATGGAAAAATTGGTACCAAATGAACTTTCTTTGCAGTTCCAGACCATTTGTTGTCCTATGAAAATATTGTATATGAGATGATATTCTTTGTCTAGTATTTCTTATACTGTATATGCTTTCATACAGGTAGCGATTTTGGCATTCGTTTAGCTTCTTCCGCTCCAAACTATGAAATTTATAATTTTTATACTCACAAACACAAAGGGATTGAAATAAGTTAAACTAGGAGTGTGATGTGACCCATTTTTAATAGGCCTAATTGCCTTCTTTGAAATGAATCCATACATTCGATGTCTTAAGTTTAATTCCTCTTCTTCCCCTCCCCCAACGTTACGATATTGACGGGGCATTCTAACATGGACCCCATTGATCTAAAATCCATATTTGACGCAGGCTGATCAATGAATTGTATGTACTCGGAGTTTATTCAAATCAGACTCAAGATTTTATTGTTATGGACAATCACTGACATTTCTTCGTACTTTTACCTCCCATGATGGAGTACTAAGGGGGGCTATGGATGTTCACATTGCAATATGAATACTTGCTACATGTTAGAGGGCTTGGAAAAATACAATAAAATACAAAAAGTTTCACCCGTGAGAGAGAGATCAATCCTACAAAATTTATGAAGGAAACAACAATTAAGAGTTAGTATCAACGGCTGTGGACTGTGGATTAAGAAACTGTACCTTCAGTCGCAGACTGGCATTTCTACCTTCCAAATATTAAACTCTCCTCCATGGAATCGTTCCCTTTTATTTGTCACCATGGTCTTGGATTAAATTGAGATATATATACCATGTTATGTATGACTCGGTTGTTAAGAATTCAATTTGCCACCTGTTATAGAACCACACCTTATACAACAATCTTGATGGCTGGCTACTCACTCTTTGTTCAAGAGAAAAGCTAAAGAAATGCCTGAAAATTGTCTCAACTAGCTTCTGCCTTATTCCTCCACAACCAAATTAAGCTTAGAATGTAGACATGATAAGCATTCACTCCTGATTTTACTGAACAAAGACTGGGATATCGGTAGACAAACCTCAAACATAACTCTGTATATCAAACTCAATCAGCGCCTTTACATGGTCACCTGGAACAATTGAGAGTGTGAGTCAGCTGCTGGGTTTGCTTGTAAAACTCGATCAGCATTTGGTGTTTGGGATTTAGTGTCTGATTTCTTTTGGAAAGCTTTAAAAATACCACCTCTAAGTATAGGTGCATTCTTATCAGGTTTGATACACAAGGTAGACCATATAGAACTCTTTGCAGCCTCATCTGGGTCATCAATTCTCAATGTCTTGGGTACCCAAAGGCACTGTTTTGTTTTTATTCCTGCCTGTACATTTGCATCTCTAGAATATTTTCCTGATCTTGGCGAGCTATTGCCTGAACATCTGCTGTTGCCATTGGAAGATGAAGGTGACAAGCTGCCATCAGATCCAACCAATTAAGCATTCCATTTTCTAGCATCCATGCTTGGCATGTAACCCTGGTATGAGGAAGGTGCAATTGGGAAAATGAAACTGGGAATACAAAAGCCCGGAACTGTAACCATAGGCAGAGAACCCATATGAGAAAGATTAGGATTATTGCTATGAGGTCCAAACATCATCATGCCCCAACTTGGGTTCTCAGCCCATTGTGGAACAGGAAAATATTGCTCAGTATATGTAAGATTATAATTGTTTCCATATCTTGGCAGATCAACCTGCTCCATTTCTTTTCCCATGCATGCATTTTGCTGTGAAGTAGTGGCTGTCAAGGAAGAGCTGGATGATGAGGGCTCCTCACTATTATCTCCAGCGGCTGCAGAGCCATCTTTAGAACTTCTCTTCTGGTCTTTATGATTAAGCGCAGTCACTGTAGATTCAACTAAAACTGTATCTGTGCCAGAATTTAAGACTTCCCTCATCCCATTGACAGGTTTTGGAGAGGCAGGAAGTTGAACAGGCGATAGATGCTGTTGGCCAACGAAGTTAAGGGTGTGATGTAGCACAGCCCTGGGTGTGTTAGTTTTAACACTCAGAGCAATAGGACTGAAAAGAATAAGAGAAGCTGAAGGAAAGAAAGATAGAAGGCAGGCAGAAATCAGAGAGTTAAGAGAAGGTTTAATCAATATTCAAATATGAATTTTAAAGAACTACATAGGGGTATTTATAGCAAACTAAAACCTAGAGACAATAGGATTAAAATCTCCAGCTAAAACAGAAATCCTATTCCTAATAAAATAGGAAACTAGAGACAATAGGATTAAAATCCCCAGCTAAAAAAGAAATCCTATTCCTAATAAAATAGGAAACTTAGAAATCCTACTAGGATTTGGAAAACTAAAGAATATAGGAAACTAACAAATAAATTAGGAAACTAAACAATTTAGGTCCTATGCATCCTGCATCATTCTCCTCCGGTACGACGATGGCGCCGACTGTAGGTATGAATAATAGGAGGACGAGCATCAGTAACTTCAGCTGCTGCCAAATCATCTTGAACTTGACGGAGAAGAGAAGGATCATGCTGATGAAACTCATCTTCAGTAATCCAAGTAGCATCTGTATCCGGACGTCCCACCCAACGAACCAAAAAACGAGAAAACCCCCCAAGGGCTGAAGCCACCACTTCATGATCTAAGACTTGTGAGATTTGATCCGTAGGAGCAGCATGGGAAGCAGGCACGCGAGGAGCAGCAGGAGGAACAATAGCATGGGTTATTTCAGTCGCAACAGGAGGAGTAAAAGTACCTCGGTATGGAAACAAATCAGATACGTTAAAAATGGGACTGATATGAACATCAGAAGGAAGTTCAACCAAGTAAGCATTGGCACCCAACTTGCGAAGGATACGATAAGGACCCATCGATCGAGCATGAAGTTTCTTAAAAGAATGTTTGGGAAATCGCTCAGGGCAAACACGAACCATAACATAATCACCTTCTTGGAAGTCTTGAGTGCGACGATGAGTATTGGCAGCAAGTTGGTATGTGTCCGTACTTAGAGAAATTTTCTGACGAACCTCCTAATGTAGGGGACGAATGTGCTCAGCAAAGGTAGTTGCAGATTCCGAAGGACGGGCATCAATAGGAAGGGGAGGAAGATCAATGGGTGGACGTGGCATCACACCGTCAACAATTTCGAAAGGACTTTTACCTGTAGTTCGGTTGGCAGAATTATTATAAGCAAATTCTGCTACAGGAAGAATGAGGTCCCAATTACCCTGCTTATCACCGACTAAACATCGTAATAAATCTCCAAGACTACGATTAACCACTTCTGTTTGACCATCTGTTTGAGGATGAAATGCAGACGAAAACTTTAAAGAAGTACCAAAGAGCTTCCACAAGGTCTTCCAAAAATAACTAACAAACTTGACATCACGGTCTGAAACAATAGAAACAGGAAGCCCATGCAGACGAATGACCTCTTTAAAAAATAACTTGGCCACATAAGAAGCATCAGCAGCTTTAGAGCAAGGCAGAAAGTGAGCCATTTTAGAGAATCTGTCAACGACAACCAAGATAGAATCATGGCCGCGTGCCGTTTTAGGAAGGCCAAGAACAAAGTCCATGCTTAAATCCTTCCACGGGGTATGCAGAATTGGCAAAGGAGTGTATAATCCAGTATTTTGCTTTCTAGCCTTGGCAAGCTGATAGGTGCGACATTGGGCTAGGATGTGAGCAACATCTCGCTTCAATGAAGGCCAATAAAATCAATCGGCAACTAGAGTAATGGTCTTATCTTTACCAAAATGTCCAGCCAGACCTCCAGCATGTAATTCCCACACAAGGAAATCACGTAAAGAGGTACGGGGAATGCATAACTGCGTTCCACGAAAGAGATAACCATCCCGCAGCAGAAAATCAACATGATCACGACGATTTCCAGCCGTAACTTCCTGAAAAATGAGACCAAAATCTGGACAAGAAGAATACTCAGTTTTGATTTTATCAAAACCCACAACTTGTGCAGTCAATGATTGAAGGATAACGCCTACTCGGCTGAGTGCATCAGCAACCTTATTATCAACTCCTGGTCGATGTCGAATCACAAAGGTGAAAATCTGAAGATACTCAGTCCACTTAATATGGCGGCTACTGACGTTACGTTGAGAATGGAGATACCTTAACGCTTGATGATCAGAATATAAGACAAACTCATTTGGTAACAGATAATATTGCCAATAACGTAGCGCACGGACTATGGCATAGAATTCCTTGTCGTAAGTCGAATACTTTTGCTTTGCCTCATTAAGCTTCTCACTAAAATAAGCAACAGGATGTCCTTCCTGACTTAAGACACCCCCAATGCCAACACCAGATGCGTCACATGCTACTTCAAAAACCTTAGTCAACTCTGGATGGCGTAGGACAGGTGCTTCTGTCATTTTCTGTTTTAATGCCTCAAATGCTCGAGTGGCCGCATGAGTCCATCGAAACTCGCCTTGCTTCATACAGTCTGTGATAGGAGCCATAATAGTACTGAAACTAGGAATAAAACGTCGGTAAAAAGATGCTAACCCATGAAAGCTTTGAGTCTCGGTTAAAGTTGAAGGAAGCGGCCAATTTACAATGGCGTGAACTTTGTCAGGATCAGCACTTATGCCAGCTGCGGAAACAATGAATCCCAGAAATAAAACTTGTTCTTGAAGGAAAGAACACTTCTTCAAATTAACAAACAACTTTTCCCGGCGTAACATATGAAAAATTGTTCGAAGGTGTTGCAGATGGTCCTCTTTTGAATGGCTGTAGATAAGGATATCATTAAAGTACACAACCAAAAACTTTCCGATATAAGGACGCAAAACATGGGTCATCATGCGCATAAATGTGCTAGGCGCGTTAGACATTCCAAATGGCATAACAAGCCACTCATACAATCCATCAGGAGTTTTGAATGCGGTTTTCCATTCATCACCTTCCCTAATACGAATCTGATGGTAACCGCTACGAAGGTCAATCTTGGAAAACCATTTGGAACCTGCCAACTCATCTAACATATCCTCAAGTCGTGGAATAGGGAATCGATATTTAACTGTGATCTTATTAATAGCTCTACTGTCAACACACATTTGCCAAGAGCCATCTTTTTTGGGAGTAAGAAGCACCGGTACAGCATATGGGCTCAGGCTATGGCGAATAAATCCTTTATCCAACAGACCTTGAATTTACGTGTTCAGTTCGGCACGTTCAGACGAGTTCATGCGGTAATGAGGAAGATTCGAAAGTTGTGATCCGGGGACAAGGTCGATGGCATGTTGAATGTCTCTCATGGGTGGTAGCTCGTTTGGGAGGTCATCTGGCATGACATCGGAGAATTCATTGAGGAGTTGATGTAGAGGTTCAGGTTGTTGAGAGGAAGGGGCCGCATATATCTCTTTGATCACGAGAGCAAATACAACTCCTGTCTCCAAACTTTCTTTCTCAAATTCACCATAAGATAATAGAGCCAACCGATCACCTGACACATTGCCTGTCTGCGATGGTGAGGAGGTGGTAATATTAGTCTTGGTAGGATTGATCGCAGGATTGGCTGGGCGTAACGTAATACTTTTGCCTTCATGTTGAAAAGTGTATGTGTTTTCACGACCACAATTCTGCACGCGATGGTCATAGAGCCAAGGTCTGCCAAGTAATACATGTGCAACATTCATAGGCAGTAGATCCAAATAAATGTCTTCATCGCAGGTCCCGAGCTTAAGGAAAACAAGACATCGCTCAGTGACTGGGAGTTTAGTTTTATCAACCCAAGCTACGTGAAAAGGGTGGGGATGTGGTTCGGGCTTAAGATTAAGACGAGTAACGGCAGACTTGGAGATGACGTTCATGGTACTACCACTATCAATAACTAGTTTACAGGTTTGGTTATTGCATGGAACGTAGGTATGGAAAATACTAGTGCGTTTCCAGGAATCAGGCAATGCGGGTGCAGAATAGATACAACGCATAACAGAAACCTGATTGAGTATGTCATCCTCAAAACAATCGTCAATTTCTGGGTCATACACACCCTCAAGAGGATCCACAATCTCCACATCACAATGGTCGTCTGTGCTAGCACTGATAGTTAATGTGCGTTGTGGACAACGAGAGGCAATATGTCCTTTAGCATGGCAATGGAAACATTCAATGTGGGAATTATTAGAGACGATCGGCCCTTTGGTAGGTGGCGCAGTAGGATTAGATGGTCCAGAAAATTCAGTCTTCAGACCCGGAGTGGTAGTGCGGGCTTGGTTGGTGGTCATAGGATGACCAGGATATCCTGGGTAACGACGTTGTGGTCGTAGATATGTCTCAGCTTCCAAGGCTTGGCAATAGGCATCTTCTAATACATCCGGACGTGACCTACTCACCTCGCGTTTGATATCAATCCGAAGGCCATGAATAAAACGAGAAACTGTGACTGCCAACTCTTCTTGTAGGGCAGAACGCAATTTGTGCTCCACAAAGCGAGAATAATAGTCTTGGACTGTTGAAGTACCCTGGGAAAGAGTCCATAATTGATCTAACAATTGGTGACGATAAAAAGATGGAAGGTATTGTTCCCGGAGTTTCAATTTCATCTCATCCCATAAAATCACAGGGGTTTGTCCCAGTTGTTGGAGATGATGCTCAGTAGCCTTCCAGTACTGTTTTGCGGCTCCTACGAGTTTGAGTTTGGCGAACCGGATCCGTTGTGCATCGGACATGTCGTACCATTCAAAATAATCTTCCATAGCCGATATCCAATCAACAAAGAGAGTAGGATCCCCGCGACCATCGAAGTCAGGGGCAGTAGGCTTGGCATGACGGGCGATCTCAAAATCCAAGTTTCGGTGGACGACGTGATGTTCGTGGGGTCGGGATGGGATAGTGGCATCCACGAGAGGAGAAACCATCGTATGTTGGGTATAATGGGGTTTAGGTGCAGATCCTGCGGAAAAATTTGGTTCAGAGTGAACCATAGATGTCCCCGCAGAAGATGATGGAAGGCCCAGGTGGCCTTGAAACTTGGAATCCTTAGATGGATTGGGAAGGAGACCAGCCTGGAGAGAAGGTGTGCACGAACTAGAGAGAACAGCAGATGTGGAGGATGGTTCACGAGTCACGGTTGAGAGGTGGGTGACGAGCAGCGTCACGGAAGCTTGTAATTTGGCAATATCTGTGGACATGGACGAAAATTCAGTCTTTTGAGCAGCCATCAATTTGGTGAACTGAGTTTCCAAATTGGTGACATCGGTAGAAATTTTCGCCTTGAATTCCTGAAATTGGTCCGCCAAATTGGCAACGGTGATGTTGGGAGCCATGACGACTAGTAGAGGCAACGAAGCAGAGTAACAGCGGCGGAGCAAGAGGCTCTGATACCAATTGATGTAGCACAGCCCTGGGTGTGTTAGTTTTAACACTCAAAGCAATAGGACTGAAAAGAATAAGAGAAGCTGAAGGAAAGAAAGATAGAAGGCAGGCAGAAATCAGAGAGTTAAGAGAAGGTTTAATCAATATTCAAATATGAATTTTAAAGAACTACATAGGGGTATTTATAGCAAACTAAAACCTAGAGACAATAGGATTAAAATCTCCAGCTAAAACAGAAATCCTATTCCTAATAAAATAGGAAACTAGAGACAATAGGATTAAAATCCCCAGCTAAAACAGAAATCCTATTCCTAATAAAATAGGAAACTTAGAAATCCTACTAGGATTTGGAAAACTAAAGAATATAGGAAACTAACAAATAAATTAGGAAACTAAACAATTTAGGTCCTATGCATCCTGCATCAGGGTGTCTCCTTGGGTGACTGGTACTGCACTCAGGCCAACTCCAGCGCAGCGGGCTGGCCCGGGCAACAGGCCCCAAGCAGCCCAAGTCGACCTCCAGCGCAGCCAAATCAGCCCGGGCAACAGGCGGGCCCCACGAACCCGGGCAGGCCCAAGGGCAAAAATGGACTGGGTTTGAGCCTGAGATAAGGTGACGTCAGCGCTGACGTCATGATGACGTCAGCGCAGTAAATTCAAATTTTTTTACCGTTGGCGCGTGTAATACACGCGCCAACGGTAAAAAAATTTGACTGAAGTGTGCTGACGTCATCATGACGTCACCACCAACGGTTACCTGCCACGTGTCGGCACCGGGTGGCTCCGATTGGATTTTTTTCAGAAATCCTATGGTTCTCATTTTTTTGGCCAAAAAAATTTAAAAAAAATCTAAAAATCCGAAAAAAAAAATTTTTTAAAAAAAATACCAAAAATTTATGTATTTTTTCCCTATAAATACCTAACCATTTTATCTACTTTCAACACCAAATCTTCATACAATTTCTTCTCCATGCAACATTTTCTACTCTCCACTCACATAATTCATTTTCCACACCAAATCTCCATACAAACTCATCTCCTTCCAAAATTTTTTACTCTCTACTCATATTTTCCACTTTCCACACAATTCCATACAAACTCTTCTCCTTCCAATATTTTTTACTCTCTACTCATATTTTCCACTTTCCACACCAATTCCATACAAACTCTTCTCCTTCCAATATTTTTTACTCTCTACTCATAATTTTCCACTTTCCACACCAATTCCATACAAACTCTTCTCCTTCCAATATTTTTTACTATCCACTCACATTTTTGTACAACTTTCCATTTGTAGAAAATAAACAAATGTCATCTTCTGTTGAAATCGGAGGCTCGTGGTCAACCCTAGAAGATATTGCATTGTGCGAGTTGTGGGTGAACGTTAGTCATGACCCTATCACGGGCAATGAGATGAAGTTCCATCATATGTGGAGCAAAATTCATGGAGAATTTTGTCAAAGATCGGGTTCCATTCGGACCGAAATGGCTTTGTCTAGTAGATGGAAAATTCTAAACAAAGAGTTAGGGAAATGGAGAAATGCCTTGACAAAAGCAAAGGAGAACATTCGGAGCGGTGCGAATCTTTCCGATGAGGTAAAATATTTTTAATTGCCATTTTAATCAATTTAATGTAACTTTTTTTTATTGCATATTCTATTTCTTTACATAATCAATTTTTGTTTTTGCATTTTCAATTTGTCTATATTTATTTACATAATCAATTTTATTCTTGCATTTCAAAATAGTTTATAATTTCTTGCATTGTATATTTTTTTAATGCACTTCCAATTATTTATTTTGAATAGATCATACAAGCACAAATGTGGTTCGGTGCCACGGGGCAAGGGAAAAAAAGTTTTGTGCATTTCCAATGTTGGGAAATTGTCAAGGATTGTTCCAGATTCAAAATTATTCCTACCGCACCCCCGGTTGTGTTGCATGAGACGCCGCTCCACGAATCGCCATCAACCGAATCGCCATTGGACTCCCCAATGGAAACGGAGTCACCACTCCCACGTCCGCCGAGACCTATTGGGAGAAAGGTGGCAAAGGCCAAGAGAGGGGCCACTTCGAACATTGATTGTGTTCAAATATTCGAGCAAATAGCTAAGAACAACTCTCTAAGATTGGAGAGAGACTTGAGGAGAGATGAAGCGGACAAGGCACGATTGGAAGCCTTTGCAATTGAAAAGCAACATGCAAAAGAAAAAGACGACGATGAGAGAGAGATGAAAATCATGGCCATGGATACGAGCCATATGTCTCCTGAAACAAAGGCTTATTGGAAGCATAAACGAAGGGATGTGATGAGAAGAAAACTTTTCCATGACGACGGACCTAGCAATACGGATTGGCTAAATGATGAAAACCATTAAATTGTATTGTTGTATTTTTTTATAATTGTTGTATTTTTTTAAAATTGTTGTATTATCCTTTAATTTGTTGTATTGTTTCTTTTTTATTCAATCAAAAAAGAATTCTATAATTGGACTATTTATTACAAACATTTGAGCATTCCTCACAAAGATTAATTAAAAACAAACCTTCATTTATTGCAAACAACACACAAAACAAACCACACACAAAATCATAATAATTCCAAACAAAGAACCACACACAAAAACACCACACACAAAAACAAAGCATAATTAAAAACAAAGCATAATTCCAAACAAATCACGAATCTAGCCTTCATCCATTGTGATTGCCTTTCATCTGCCACAAGTGCTCGATCAAGTCAACTTGACGTCTTTCGTGAACTCATCCTCCACAATCATGTTGTGGAGGATGATGCAAGTCATCATAATACTCCTCAGCACCTCCTCGTCTAGCATCCGAGCAGCACCCCTGATAATTGCCCAACGAGCTTGCAAGATACCGAAACACCTTTCCACGTCTTTCCTGTAACCTTCTTGAAATGAAGCAAAGCTTTTTTCCTTCTCGGATTGGGGATTCGGAATTGTTTTCACGAATGTCGTCCACCTAGGATAAATTCCATCGGCAAGGTAGTACGCACCAGAGTATACGGTATTGTTGATTTGGTATGTGACCTGAGGGCAATTACCTCGCAATACCTCGTCGAACACCGGGGATTGACCAAGGACATTGAGGTCATTCTGAGATCCGGCAACCCCAAAAAAGGCATGCCAAACCCAAGTGTCGAATGAAGCTACGGCCTCCAAAATGATACTTTTTTGGCCCTTCCGATTCCCATAGTCTCCTTGCCACGCAGTAGGACAATTCTTCCACTGCCAATGCATGCAATCGATGCTTCCGATCATTCCTGGGAAACCTCGAGCCTCGCCTTTTTGTAGAAGCCTTTGCAGGTCCCTCGGAGTGGGTTTGCGAAGGTACTCCCTCGTGTACAAATTTTCCACTGCATCACAGAATCTCACCAAGCACTCTAGGATAGTAGATTTTCCCATCCTTGCAATCTCATCCACCTGCTCTGCAGATGCCCCATAAGCAAGCATCCGCAAAGCAGCTGTAAGTTTTTGCTCCGGGATAAGACCCAAAACTCCAACAGCATCATGCTTTTGAATGAAGTATGTGTCGTAATTACAAATATCATGCATGATTTTTTGGAACAAATGTGGCTGCATTCTATATCTCTCTCGAAACTTATGAGCAGGATATAACGAATTTGGGATAAAGTAATCCTCCAAGAGATTCTTACCCCGAGACTCTCTGCGTCTGTCCACATTCGGGGCACGACGACGATGGTGTTGGCTTGATTGATTCATCATACACACCGCGGCTACTTCAAGCATTTCCTCTTCTTCTTCATCGGCGTCCCGATCTTCTTCCTCACGTCTACGCTGGATTTCTTCCCATTCTTTCTGTTGCCTCTCCAACACCCTCCTGAAGTTTGACATTGAGAGTATAATGGGAAATTGTAAAATCTGAGAAATGAAGGAATATATCAGAGATGGTGTGAGAGGAGTGGTGTTGATGGTGTAGTTATATAGAGGGATTCAGAAGATAGAGATGACACGTGGCACAATTTTAGAGGGTGAAAATCTTATCTGAAATCTGAGATCACTATTTGTAAAAAAATATCTGAAAATCTTATCAGACATGGGACACGTGGCACAATTTTAGAGGGTGAAAATTTTATCGGAAATCTGAGATTATAATTTTTATTAATGAATATCCGAAAATTTTATCTGGAATAAGACACGTGGCAACCGAGATTCACATCCGAAAATCTTATCCGAAAATTTAATTACAAAAGATTATCAAAATTAATGATTTAAAGTATAAAAAAATAGGAAATAAAGTACAATGAATAGTAATTGCCCTAGACTTGCCCTAGACTTTGCCCTTGTGGGTGGAACCACAAATGGCAAGGCTGACACTATTCACGTGAATAGTGTCAGCCCTTGCTTGCCCTAGCTTGCCCTTGCCTTAGACTTTGCCCTAAGGGGTGGAGTTGCTCTCAGTTCACCCACAACTTGATGATACTGTGAAGATGAATGCTTATTCCTGTGCCGCCTAGTCCCTAAAGGAAGATTTCTTATTGTTCCCCCGGCTGTCCAATATCTTCGGCAGCTCTTGCAAAAGTGCCTCGGTTGGTATACACTATAATTATTAAAATAGCAAAACTTTGTTTTTAAGCTGTTGCAGCGAGGGCAAGGAAGAACCTTGTCTGGCTTTGTGAAAGCCTTTTCTTTGCCATCATCAGTATCACTTGCAATGCAGTCTTCTTCTGGATTACAATAAACTTCACCCTCATTCTCCAAGATTTGACCATGGTGATTGTTTTCACTGACTTTATCTAGTTCGAAAAATTGATCTTGCTTGCAGGATACTTTCACAGAAGGGTCCATTTCTCTACACTCACCCTGAAAATTGAAAATTTTGATTGTTTATGGCACTCAAATCGCAATAACAGCAAGTTATAGTTAATTCTCAGCATGTACAACAAGGAATTCGGCATCAAAGATGGGCAATAACATCAATTACATGCATTAGTAAAAATTAAGTTCATGGCCAAGAAAAAGCTAAAAACAAATGATTGTTACAAAATGAAGCTGCAGCCACATGCCCAGATACAATATACCAAGTTACAATCTATATAAATCTCCTCACATCATCCACACATTATCAAATTATGATTTCCAAAATAACTAATCACGAATGAGAAACAAAAACACAATGTGGGTTCATGCTGATTTTATTGATGGGAGGAAATTTGGTTGAAATCTTTCTATAAGCTGCCCCTTCTGCTTGTAAAGCAAATCCAGCAAAACTTTATGGCATTAACATTTTAAGTAATATGAAGGAAGAACACAGCTCCCTGAAATTCGAAACATAACAATTTAAAAGCTAAACAAAGCAGTCAGTTATATGTGATTTTCTACAAAATAGAAAAAGAATATTGTAGAGCAGTAGAAGCCCAGATACCAAAACTGGAAACAGAGTAGAAAAGGGAAAAAACGCAGAGACTTGTTATGAAAACAAAATAAAGCAACCCAAATAAGCTTAGAGTCGATTGGCATATGAAGCTTACCATGGCAGCTTTGGGCATATCTGCAACCCAACATTCTTCGTTGGAATTATGTACGGACATATCCGGAATCTGGCGTTCCGGCACCATAATATTCCTCCCGAAGAGCTTAATGGCTAGATCTCTCACTGCAGACAATTGCCTCAGGTTGGAATAGCAGAGTCACAGTATGACAAAAAGCTCCAAATGAAACAGCAAGAGGCAGTAAAACTTACTTGCAAGGGGGATAGCAAAACATCTCGGCTAACCGTTACATGTAAGTGTTCTATGACTTAATCCACCACCAAAAGTGTTATTATTTTTTTAAGGCAAAAAGTCGCTTTTAATCTATATAGTTTACTATTTTTACCATCATGTAGTTTCAATCTGACTAATTTTATCAATGTAATTTCAATTTCTAGCAATTCAAAGACAATCCCCAATTTATGTCAAATTACACTAATATACAGGTCATTTTGGCCCAATCTTCCCCAACCACCTTCTCATATCCCTCCTCCCCCTCCTGACCTACCCTCCTCCTCCTAACTCAACCCACCTCACCCTATTGTTTGTGCAAATTTTTCACGGTAGAATATTCACGTATAGATTTTTCACCCTTTGAGCTTCCTTCCCTCTCTTCATCGATCCCTGCGAAACAAATAGGAGTAAATAGACCACATTTTGGGGGTGTTGGCCAAAGGCCCTCCGATGCCTAAGTTAGTTCAATTGGATCTTTCAGAAAAGATATGGTAATAGCTAAAATAGACGGAGTTTTGTCTCACGGGGATAGCTGGGTGGCCGTAGTCGTGTATGGTGGTGTTTAGCCATGTGGAAAGAGAGATGAGGGGGCCGACGACAAGGGGAGGGAAAGAGAGAGAGAGAGAGAGAGAGAGAGAGAGAGAGAGAGAGAGAGAGAGAGAGAGAGAGAGAGAAAGAGAGAGGTTTTTCGTAAGGTTTCGGAATTACTTTTGTGTAGCCGCGTATTTATAGTCTCCTTATGTATTAGGGTTTTGGGAGATTAATTCTTATTTGGTTAGAATTATTCTTCCCCAAAAAGATGATAGGAATTACTACAAGAGATTTGGCGGAGATTGGTTCCTTGATTTATGGAGATATTCATATCTTAAATCAAAGATAACTTCCCTAATTAAATGAGATTTAATTAGGGTAATTAGTTTGAACTAAGGAATATTCGTTTTTCACGTGTCATCTTCTTGTTGGCCGGTAAAATATATGTTCCCACAAATGCCCTCCAACTTTTGCATGGTGCTTGTGCGACATAGATGAGATAATAAATATTTAGGGGGCTTTCATTATAAGATACTATATAGTTTACTAACTTGGAAGATAAGAATACAATTTCACCTAATTAGCATAAGGCCAAAGACCAAAAAGTAGTACCAATTTTACAATAATGTAATTAAAAAACATCAAAATTAGACACAATGCCACTCCTTCAAAAGCAAGTATACTATGCCACATGTCCACCTCTGGCAATCTCCCTTCCAGTTAGCTGCCACCACCGCCGCCCTCGCCGGCCAACCTCCTTCCGGGCAACTGCCGTCGTCACCGGTCAACCACCACCACCTACCGCCGGCCAACCTCCTTCCGGCCAACTACCACCACCTGCCGCCGGCCAAGTACTTTGTAATATGAGAGAGATGGTGTGGCGTGGAGTGGAGAGGATCAGAGAGAGCACACATTTTGGCCTTGGCAAAGGAAAGAATAAGTTGTAAAGAGTGAAGAAACAATTTGGGCAAAGAAAAAAAATAATCAATTTGGGCAAAGAAAAGAATAATCAATTTGGGAAAAGGAATGTTGAACCTTTGTTACCTGGGAGAGGAGAGCATGCCTTCTTGTTTGTTGGGAACATGGGAGAGGAAAACAACCTATTGGAAACTTGGGAGAGGAGACCGACGTCTTGTTAGGAACAAAAACTCTGCCTACAGCCATATCTTTTATCTTGATCTCCTGCAAAGAGAGGCCGAAGTGAGATGAGGAGGCTATGGAGTCTGAGAGGTCGAGGACCTAAACTCCCGTGAGGTTAACCTCAACTTCCAGCAGAGAGAGATTGATGAGAGAGATCTAATTTTGTTTAGGTTTTTAAACAAAAAGGGTAAAATTGTATTTTAACTTTGTAATTTAGACAGCCCCAACGAATCTGGGCCTCTTCTTTGGTCTAATCCAAAATAACAATTCTTTCCTAGGTATTAAAACCCAAACAAAAATACCCAATATCTCAAATACTAATTAGTAAAGTTACTTATGTCTAATACCTAATTGTTCTAAATATTTATCAGGCCTTCTAACTGCATTTGAGCTTTCTTCTTTGAGTTGGGCTCATTTGCGAGTTGGGCTCCTAATTGGAGTAGGCTTTTGACTTCCTCTTGGAGCTAGGCTCAAAATGAGAATAGGCTTGTGATTTCTTCTTGACCTAGGATGCCCAACCTTTATAAATACAAGGCTTCTCTTCACTCCTTTTCAAATTGCAAACTTGTTTCCTCTACTTTCTAGTTTGTGAGAAAGATCTTGGAGAATTATTGCTTGTTGAGGGGAGGAGTCACCGTGCACACTAAGGTACGTAGGTCAAATTTGTGTTTTTTTTTCCTCTTCTTTTTCTTCGCGGTAAGGACCAGCTTCGTGGGCTCAGTTGGTTATCATCGTGACCGGCTCTATTGTCGACAGTGGTGACTATTGCGGCGGCTGCAGTTGGGTATCTTTTTTTCTTTTCTTTTTGCGTTGTTGGGAGTGCAACGTGCTAATTTCGAGGAGACGCGGCGGCCTGGCGCAGTCTAAGCTCTGTTGTTGGTCTGAGGCGTTGATGCTGGGTGAGATGCGCCGAGTCCTAGTTGTTGGATCACGGCTCTTCCAGTAGTTTGGTAGCTAGGTTGCATCTTGGTCCAAGTGACGTTTGCTTGAAGAAAACAAGCATCTAATGCTTAAGAAATGAACTTTAGCCACAACTTATATAACAAAAACATTCTAAATGGCGAATTCATTTTGTTTATACTAGTTGAGCTAAACCTCTTTCATTTTAAACCAAGTATCTTAGCCTAGTCTATTTGAACACAAATAGAAAAAGGAAAAAGGGAATAGATCTTTACCCTTGATGACCTTTTGTTTGTTTCTCAAGAATGAACACCTTTGTTGGAAAGACCTTTTCTTTCTCTTGATTTTGACTCATTCACCTTAAGGCTCCAAGATTGGAGTCGTCTACCTCATCACACCAAATACTCCTAGAGATGAAGATAATGCAATCAAGAAGTATGGATGCTAGTCTACTTCTTGATTGGACCAAATTTTGGTTTATGGAAGATGAGATACAAAGATGATCACTCATCAACTAAAGTTGGAAACCAAAAATCCTAGCTAGGTTTTCTCCAACACTTAGCTTATATAGGACAACACAAAAGGCAAGGGGAGAGCTTCCCCTTAGTTGCCAAAATTTCGGTGGGTAGTTGGCGCTCCATTTGGTCTATGGATCATGTCATCTTGTGTCATTTATCCCTTGGGTCCAATAGCCTTTTGGGCTATTTTGTCCCTTTCCTTTTAAATCATATTTATCCAATAATTAATCTTTTAATTATAATTTAACTATAAAATTATAATTATGGTCTTACTTAATTGACCTGGTTGAACTATTTGACTTTGGTCAATTGCTCTGGTCAACATGTTGACTTTTGATAGTTGACTTTGACATTTGATTATTAACCATTGACTTGTGTCTCCTCATTTCATTTCTCCTCATTTTTACCTCTAATCACATTCTTTGGGTGTGCAGATTTGTAGGTTCCCTTTAGCAAGGTAGTGGGTTGACTTAACTCCTCAGAGATGATATGCAAATTAAATTCCACAATTTAATTCTTCCTGTTAATAAAGGCTAATTGAAACCTTTTAGGACATCCACAAACCATGGTTGTGGATTAGCAGCAAGTCATGGTTATCCGAGCTAAATGAGACGTGAAAGAACCTATTCAAATTGGAATGACCGTGCAATTGAATCATTCTCTTATGTCAATACTCCTTATTCACAATATTAGAACATGGAATCTGATTGTCAATATCCTAATGTGAATCATTCTTTTAAGAAGAGATTTGACCAATCAAGTCTTATCCACTACTTTGCGCTGAGATATCCTGGTAAGATTTGAAGACTTCTTCTTTCAAGTCTTATCCACTACTTTGCGTAGAGATTTGACCAATCATATTGAGAATCCTGATGAGCACTTTAAGCTATGACTAATTCAGCATGACCGTATAATGCCCTTAAGGATTAACAATATAGCCACAAAACATCTATGATGCCTCAGGTCTAAGGATTAGTTTGCACAATTGCAATTTATGAGTTCCAGCTTGACATGTGAGTAAAGACTTCCATGCTGTAACTCGGGTGTTAGATCGCGTTCAGTGTACTTGTTCTTCTATAAGCACATACACATATATCGATGTGTCTCCACACTTAATGACTTGATACCTTGCCATTCCCTACATATAGAGACGATACTGTGTGTACTGGTCTTTGTGGAATATTGAAGCCCAATCAATATTCCTATGACTAGGGACATATTTAGAATTTAGGGATGATGATACATATTGAAAGATGTCCTTGGACTATTGTTGTCATACATATTGAAAGATAATATAGGATGATTTAACGTATAAAACAACCTTTCTTGCCCATTGATAACATAATATGTCTTTTATCAAAGATGTCCTTAACTCTAACTATTACATAATTAGTTGGCTTTAAGGGCATATTTCTAACAATCTCTCACTTGCACTTTAAAGCCAATCTTACATGTATCTAATACCCATCTTTTCTATGGGTCGGTCCTGCTGAAGCTGACTCATAGGCTTTGTGAGTGGATCTGCTATGTTGTTTGCTGAAGCCATCTTGAGCACACTAATATCTTCATCAGCAATATATTCCCTGATTAAGTGATAGCGCTTCTGAATGTGCTTGGATCTTTGATGAGACCATGGTTCCTTGGCTTGTGCTATAGCCCCATTGTTGTCACAATATAAAATGACTGGTGACTCAATGCTTGGGGCCACTCGAAGTTCAGTAATGAACTTCTTCATCCAGATCACTTCCTTTGTTACTTCCAAAGCAGCTACGTACTCTGCTTCTGTTATGGAGTCTGCAGTGGTGCTCTGCTTGCAATATCTCAACCTGATTACCTCTCCATTCAATGTGAACACATATCCAAAAGTGGATTTTTGATTATCAACATCAGATTTCTCAATCTGAGTCTGTATATCCTTCCACCAGTAATTTTGGGTTTCCTCCATAGACTAGGAACATATCCTTGGTCCTTCTGAGGTACTTTAACATGGTCTTTACAACACTCCATTGTTCTGATCCTCAGTTTGATTGATATATGCTTGTGATGCTCACAACTAAGTTGATATCAGGCCTCGTACACAAGATGGCATACATTAGGCTCCCAATTGTGGAGGCATATGGGATCCTGCTCATCTGTATCACTGCTTTTGGGGTTTTAGGGCTTATGCTCTTAAACAGGTGAATACCATGTCTGACTGGCAGAAAACCCTTCTTGGAATGTTCCATTTGGAATGTTCCAAGCACCTTGTCCACATACAGGGATTAAGATAATCCAATTAGTTTTCTCGATCTATCCCTATAAATCTTGATACCCAGTATGTAAGATGCGTTTCCCAGATCCTTCATTGAGATGGTCATTGATAGCCATAGTTTTACAGAGGTCAACATGCCTATGTCATTTCCAAACATTAATATGTCATTCATATATAGTACGAGGAATACAACTATTCTCCCACTGTTTTTCTTGTACACACGAGGTTCATCTTCATTTTGGCTAAAACCATAACCGTTAACGGCTTCATCAAAACGAATGTTCCAACTCCTTGAAGCATGCTTCAGTCCATAGATGGACCTTTGAAGTTTGCATATTTTCATCTCTTCATGTTTAGATATGAATCCTTCAAGTTAATCCATGTAGATTTCTTCCTGAAGATGGCCATTTAGAAAAGCCGTTTTCACATCCATTTGCCATATTTATAGTCATAATATGTTGCTATGGCGAGAAGTATGCGGATGGATTTTATCATTCATACATGAGAGAAAGTTTCTTCATAGTTAATTCCCTCTCTTTGTCTGTAGCCTTTAGCTACTAATCTAACTTTATAGGTCTCCACCTAGCCATCTGAGCCCTTCTTCCTCTTGAAGACCCATTTGTTTCCTATTGGTACAATACCTTCGGGAGGGTTAACTAGAGTCCAGATTTGGTTGGCATACATAGAATCCATCTCAGACTTCATGGCTTCCTGCCATTTCTTTGAGTCAATGTCCAGCATTGCCTTCGTGTAGGTTTTAGGATCTTCAATGTTATTTCTCATGAGAAGAACATGGTGTGAGCCCAGATATCTATCAGGTGCTTTATTGATCCTTTCAGACCTACGTGGAGGTTGGGTGAGTGTGGGTAAAGGGACTGGATTGTCAACTGGATCAGACTCTACTTCAGGTTCATGAGGCTTTCCAGACTCTTTCTTGAGCTCTACCTTTTGCACACAAGTGCCATCCAATGCAAAATAAATCTCAAGAAATCTTGCAGATCTTACAACAAACACTTTTTGTTCATTTGGATGGTAGAAGTATTATCCTAAAGTTTTCTTTAGATTTCCAAATGAATCTACACATTTTTGATCTAGCATCTAGCTTGTCATCTTGACATAAGCCGGACAACTCCATATCTTAAGATGATTAAGACTTGGCTTCCTCCCAAACCACATTTCATATGGTGTTCTGGGCACAGATTTGAAAGGTACTCTGTTTAGCAGGTGTGCTGCAGTTTGATGTGCATATCCCCAAAATGATACTGGCAAGTCAATTATAACTCAACATTGATTGGACCATGTCTATCAATGTTTAGTTTCTCCTTTCAGAGACACCATTAAGTTGTGGAGTTCTAGGTGAAGTCCATTGAGATAGGATGCCATGTTTCTTGAGATATTCAAGAAACTCAGTACCCAAGAATTCTCCTCCTCGATCTGATCTTAGAATCTTGATACTCTTTTCTGTTTGCTTTTCAACTTCATTCTTGAATTCTTTTAACTTTTCAAAGGCCTCGGACTTGTACTTTATTAGGTATACATAGCCCAATTGAGAGTAATAATCGGTGAATATAATGAAGTAGGAAAAGCCACCCTTGATGTGTGGACAATGACCCACATACATTAGTATGGATTAATTCAAGAAGCTCAGTGACTCTTTCCCCTTTTTCCTGAAAAATGTAAGTTTGACGTTTTGCCTTGAAGACAGGATTCGCAGGTGGGCATATGGACTGAACCCAAAGATTCAAGGTATCCCTGTTTGACCATCCTTTGGATCCTATCTTGGCCAATGTGTCCTAACTTTAGGTGCCAAACTTGAGTCGGATTAAGTTCTTCTCTAGGCCTTTCAGGTCTTGGCATCTCAATCAAGCAATTGCTATCTTCCACAATTTGAATTTGGTAGAGACCATTGATTATAGTACATTTATATATGATTCGATTGCCTTGTTGTAAAGAGCATCCAATTCTATTGAATGTGACAATGTAATCTTCATTCAGCAATGCTGAAACAGATACTAGATTCTTTACGCAACTTGGAAGACAAAGACATTCTTTAAGTTCAAGTGTCTCCCCATGTGGCAGCTTAAGGTGGAAAATGCCTATTGCTTTTGCAGATATTTGGGTACCATTACCGACACGCAACACTATTTCTCCATTTGACAACTTCCTATGATATGCTAGACCTTGCAATGTATTGCAAACATGTCTGCTAGCTCCTGAATCCATTATCTAGTTGGAAATTTCAACTGCCATTACTGACTCAAGGACAAAATTGCTCTCTTCATAAGTTTTATTCCTTGTGCATAAAAGATGTGCATTTCATCTCTTATTCCTTTTAACATCCTTATGGAAGCTAATCCCTTTTGACATTATATGGTTCATATGAGGCTTGCTTTGTGTAATGTGTTACGAATGAGGTTCTACAGATTTATCTACAAACATAATATAAATAAAATTAGATTGTTTTGGTTGAGGCCATAGATTTAGGGTTTTTAAATTCTATGGCTTCTCCCACTATTTTAAATGATTTCCATAATCCCTAAAAAATGGAATACGAGAGACTTATGTAAGATGTCTCTTAGCGAGATGGGAGGCTCCCTATTATTTGGATCACCGCACCATAATAAGATCTAGGGATAACATAAATAATAAAGAGAGAGAGTCCTTCTATTCATTCACATCATGATGTGAGTTCCCATATAATTTGGCCTCTAGCAAATATATACCCTCGAATATTATCGTGAGGCACCATTGTACTAGTTAAGTATTAGCCCACCATTCTTGCAAAGTATAGTGATACAATAATGAACCTCATCATAATAGAATGTTGGTCCATGTTTGAGCCTATCCTTGCAACATCCAATGTATAAATGAATTCTTCCTAATCAAGGTTTTCGCCTAGCAGCAAGTCACGGTTCTCCGAGCTAAATGAGACGTTGCGAAAAAACCTATTCAAATTGGAATGACCGTGCAATTGAATCCTTCTCTTATGTCAATACTCCTTATTCACATTATTAGATCATGGAATCCGATTGTCAATATCCTAATGTGAATAATTTCTTTTATATGATTATCCAGTAAGATTTGAAGACTTCTTCTTTCAAGTCTTATCCACTACTTAGCGCAGAGATTTGCCCAATCATATCTTGGAGTATTCTCTCTCCTTTACTAAGAGTAGAGATTCCCTGTTGTACATTCATTTGATTCCATGACTCTATTGAGAATCCTGATGAGCACCTTTAAGCTATGCCTAATTCAGCATTACCGTATAATGCCCTCAAAGATTAACAACATAGCCACAAAACATCTATGATGCCTTTGGTCTAAGGATTAGTTTGCATCATTGCAATTTATGAGTTCCAGCTTGACATGTGAGTACTTCCATACTGTAACTCATGTGTTGGATCGCGTTCAGTGTACTTGTTCTTCTATAAGCACCTACACAAATATCGATGTGTCTCCACACTTAATGACTTGAGACCTTGTTATTCCCTACATATAGAGACGATACTGTGTGTCCTGGTCTTTGCTGAATATTGACGCCCAATCAATATTCTTATGATCAAGAACATATTAAGGATTTAGGGATAATGAGAAGTCTCAATGTATGCAATCTCGTTACATAGCTCTCATATCCACTTGTGTATTCCTTGGACTATGGTTGTTTTACATATTGAAAGATAATATAGGATTAATATGTCTTTTATCGAAGATGTCCTTAACTCTAACTATTACATAATTAGTTGGCTTTAAGGGCATATTATTAACATGTTGCTTAGGCCTTGCCTTGGGGCTTCGCTTGGCTCTAGCCATGCTTGCGGCTTGGGCTGTGTAGCTTATATATATATATATATAAACTTGTGCTGTAACTTAGGGTTTTGATATGCTATGGTACTTGCAATTTTATTCCTTTTTTGCAGCTGTTCTGATCATGTCTTCTGATGATGGTAGCAGATCACCAAGTTCGCAAGTGCCTTTGTACTTGTGGGGTGGTTCCAAGGTGCACAAGAAGAGATTTGTTTGTCTGACTGGCAAGCTCTCGGTCAAGAAGATCCTCCATGAAATGAGGATGTCGGAAATGAAGGAGAGCATATTTGTGCTGAAGAGGTCCCTTGCTAAAAAAGATAGTGAACCCAACTCTTCTGTCGCTGCCCTGCATAGACTCAAGGAAGCCTTCTTCCGTCTCAAGTGCAAGAATGCTGACATGATATGAAACTATAACAAGCTTCTAGGCAAGTTTGAAGCCTATCACAAAGCTGCTGAGCAATCTAAGTTTGAGGCCGTTATCGACACATACAAGCTGGGTTACTTGGACTACAAGAGTGGGGCCGTTCCTTGTTATTCCATTGAAGATAAAGACATCGAGACGTTCTTCCCTAACATGCCCTCTGCTCAAATGGAGTAGATCAATGATGTAGATATAGAGGCAGCTGAAGAATAGGTGGCTGACGAGACAATAGCCAAGGAGGATGATGTTGAGGAGGAAGCAGCTGATGAGATGGCGACAGTTGTTGCAGAGCAGGCAACTAGAGTTGCTAAACGGAGTGAAGTTGCAAATGGCGTAGTTGATCAGGCAGACGCTGAAAAGGCGCTGACCAGGGGTCTCCTGTTGGAATAATATGCTTTTCTATTTGCAATAATTAGTCTTGTTTGACCATATTCTTTTTGTTGAACTTGGTCGGTTGGTCACTTTACTATGGAAACTTCAGTTATTTCTTTAACTTCAATTCGCATTGTGTCTTGTGAATCACTTGAGTGACCAGTTAGTGTCTTAGTTAGGCATTTCCCATAGGATGTTTGAACGTTTACCCATCGCTTGCTTGAAGGGTGCTCTTCTGCTTCTCCCTTAAGATGCTTTGAACGTTGTCATACATCTCCCTTAGGACCTTTTTTGGACTGCTTCTCCCTTAGGACGCTTTTAGCTGTCATGCGTCTCCCTTAGGACAATTTTAGAAAGGAGCCGCCATCTTGTTTAGGACTTTGGCGGTATCCTGCGTCTCCCTTAAGACGCTTTATGGACTGCGTCTCCCTTAGGACAATTTATGGACTGCATCTCCCATATGAGGCTTTTAGCTGTCATGCATCTCTCTTAGGACGCTTTTAGACAGGAGCCTGCATCTTCCTTAGGACACTTATGACGGTGTCCTGCGTCTCCCTCAGGACGCTTTTAACTATCATGGGTCTCCCTTAAGACGATGTTAGATAGGAGCTTGCGTCTATCTTAGGATGCTTATGGCGGTGTCCTACTTCTCCCTTATAACATTTTATGGATTGCGTCTCCCTTAGGATGCTTATAAATAGCTACTTTCTTTTCACACTTCTTTTGAATGAAAAATTGATCTTGTATTGATTCTTGTACAATTACATTGCTTTATAACATGAAATCATTAGTAGCTACTTTTCTTCTTCAGAAGTGGGTAGGGCTCAGTCGCCTGCTAGGAACTAAGTTGGTAGATGGAAGCTTCATGGGTAATATCTTTGGAGGTAATAAGCATTCCATTATCTTGGAATCTCCTTCCCTTCCAGGGTGTCAAGTGTGTAGCTTCCTCTGCCCCCAACCCGGTTGATCATGTAAGGGCCTTCCCAATTGGGTTTTATCTTCTTCGATCCTTGTCTTTGTGCAGTAATGAAAGCCTTTCTAACTACAAGGTCACCAGGTTGAAATTGTCTGACCTTGACCCTTTTGTTGTAGTAAGGCTTCAACTGTTGTTGGTAAGAGGCAACTCGAACAATGGTTCTCTCACGTTTCCCCTCAATTAGGTCAATGTTGACCTTCATTTGTTAAGAGTTCTGACCAATATTGCCCACCTTAATGCTTATGGAGGGGACAGTGATGTGTGGATGAATGATTTCCCTAGTTCCGTAGGCAAAGGAAAATAGGGTGTCGCCGGTCGATCTCCTTTTGGTGGTTTGATAAGCCCATAGTACTTCAGGGAGCTCATCTACCCACTTTCCTTTGGTGCCTTCTAGTCTATTCTTTAGGCAAACCAATACAATCTTGTTGGATGCCTCGTCTTGGCTATTGCCTTGTGAATATCTTGGAGTAGACATGTGTTGATTGATACCGTACTTTGCAAAGAATGCGGTGATCCGCTTGCCAATGAATTGTGACCCATTGCCAGTAACCAGCGACTGTGGGTCGCCAAACTGGCAAATAATGTTCTTCCAGACAACTGGTTCCACTCGGCTTCTTTAGTAGATAATAGAGCTTTGGCCTCGATGCATTTAGTAAAGTAGTCGATGGCGACGATCATTATGTTTTTTTTGGCAGGTACCGGTGGCATAGGGCCCACTAAGTTAACGGCTCATTGCATGAATGGCCATGAACTGTTCTGCGAATGGTACACTTCTACAAGCAGGCTAGGAACCGGCTTGTAACGTTGGCATCGATCACATCTTTTGACATACTCCGTGGAGTCATGGCGCATGGTAGACTAAAAATAACCTATGCTTAGAGCTTTCTGGGAGAATGACCCTGCCCCCAGAGTAGTTGCCACACTCGCCCATCGTGAATTTTGCAAAGTACCTTAAGTGTTTGAGGGTACTTTATGCATGTGAGATGAGAGCCAGAGTATGATATGTGAATAAGCTTGTTGCCTTGCATGTAATATCTCACAGCTTTCTGCTGGACCTTCCTAGTTTCGGACTTGTGCTTTGACAAATTCCCATTTGCCAAGTAGTCAATGATGAGGTCTTGCCAATTAGGTTCCTCATGAAGCTGCATTGAGTCTACTTGTTCTATCTCTTTGATGCTTGGCCGGTCAAGGTGCTCGACCTAGATGGAGCGTCTGTACTGGCTGTCCAGCATTGATCTTAAGCTTTCGAATGCATCTGAATGAGTGTTCTTTGCCTGGGGAAATTGTTGGATAGTGAAAGTATGAAATTCCTTCAAAAGTACTTGGACTTTGTTGAGGGTACTGGATCATTCTAGAGTGTTTTGCCATGTGCTCGCTTGAAGCTTGATTTGTGATCAGCTAGGAGTTTGAATAGATGATCAATTTTCTTGATCGACAACTCTTTTGCTAAGGGCAGTCTGGCGATGAATTCCTCATATTCTGCTTCATTGTTTATGATTTCGAGTTTTCTATAGGAAGTTACATCAGTTTTAGTACCAGTGGATGAGTGCTGGAATTATGTGTGAGTTTTGACAACTTAGCATCACAAGTTACCATTCTTGGTAAGCAAGCTTTTGGACATCCTTAGGTAGTTAAGAGGCACTAAAATATTGTGTTAATTCAATTATAATTTAGCTATTTTTGATGGGATTGGTGGCGTTTGGTCTGGTCAAAGGAAGTGCATCAAAAGTCAAATCCTAATCACATTAGGAGAACAAATTCCCTATTCTAGATGGATTTAATTCCTATCTTTTCTCCAAAACCTAGAAGCTAGCCTATAAATACATCTTCTGGACCAGCTTTGAAGGGGAAGAACCCTAGCTTACTGTTCAATTTTCCAAATCACCCAATTCACATACGTACTTTCTTTGCTAGGGATCCGATGAATTTTTATGGTGAAGTCGGAATCCTAATTTTCATCCATTGATTTTCAAAACCAATTTCCAACCTTTGTTAATTTTATTTTCTTGATTTTCAACATTTAGATTAAAATTGAGTAATCTTATTTTTGGCCACTTTAGTACTTTTAATATTTCGTTTTTATAAACTTTACAAATCTCTTTTGGTTAATTGATAAACTTTACAAATCTGTGTGGAAACAACTCTCGTATTTGCTTGCTATACTATCATATCGATTCGTGCACTTGCGAGGTATAACTTTTGTTCATCATGTCACAAACTCCAAAAATATCGCAAGATGTATATTTGGATCTTCATTCGGAAAACCACAAAATACGGATGAATTCTACAGCATGGTGATCATGAAGTCTGTAATTTCGTTTTAAGTATTAATTATGATTAATTCAAAAGTTTATTTGAACGATTGATTAATGAGAGTGGTTGATTTGTTAAAATAAATTAAAACAAATATGGAAAATATCAATTTAATTAAGGGTGGAAAATCACGTTGATGAGACACTAGAGCATCTGATTTCACCACAACCAATTCCACTTAATTCTTGTAGCCCATTAACCCTAATTACTATCCATGTTGACAGTTGGTTTCTCCTAATTCATTTGATATCCCCTCTCGGGCTCAACCAAAAGTATTCTTAATTAACAACCCATTATCTCTCAAGCAACGGATTCAGAAAATCAAGAACCCATTAAGTTTTATGAGAACCTGCAAGAAAACGGCATGAGTCATGTTAGTTCCTCTCCGGCACTTATTCAAGACATGGTATTTGTTATGAGAAGCAAACACTAAACATCTCATCTCGGTCTCCACTTGGATCATCAAATCAATTAAATATTGACTAGATATTCAAAGCATCAAGAACATTAACAAATAATCAACATGGAATTGTAATAAGAAATTAATATAACTATAAAAATAAAGTATTCATGGTTAGGCTACATTATAGCCCTAGGAAGGAAAATTAGTTCATGACAAAAGAGAAGAGAAACGAAATAATTTTTGTCGTAAACCGATTTGGCTGATAGACTTGATCTACGGATTTTCCACAGCAACACCTTTGTAAGCTCCAAAAGCACTTCAGTAGCAACCTCTTGGTAAGAAAGAAAGGAAAGAAATAACAAAAACTTAGGACATACCAATGTAATATCCCTGACCTAATTTAATTGATTTAACCCAATTTAATTCTTTGGTGAAATTACATTTTTAGTCACTTTTGTTCGGGAAGGATTTCGGGGAATTGAGTAGTACCATTGCGTAGAGCTCGACGATATGAGTTCGTAGACATATGGCACGCCCAATTCCGAGTTATATCGAAGGAGAAAAGGTTTAGAAACGAAAAGGACGTAGAGGGAATTTTTAAATTTGTTACTGTAGCACACAATACCGCTACAGTATTAGTTCCTACAGTAACTAGGCCTCTCCTATTTTTTCTCCTTCTCCCCAGTGACTTCCTCCTCTTCCTCTGTCCATTCGCAACTGTCATTATGGGTCGACGATTGATTTAAATAACCGTGACTGTTCGACTTCCCGGCCACCAATCGACGCCATCATGCACCGATTGGCTATGCCACCTTCACGAAAAATGTTCCTCTTGTCCTCCTCTAGAAAACCAACCCAAAACCCGATCCGATTTATTAATGGTGAGCTTCGAATTGAAGTTGAGAAAAGGATTAAGTTTTCCGGCTATTCTGATGGCCAAACCCGTCAAGTGAAGTATGGAAATTCATCCCCTCTTCGTGCTCTACCTGTTTATGTTGTTAGTTTGGGTTTTTTTTATTTAAAGTTTTGAAGATTGATTTAAATAACCATATTGGGTCAACGATTCCGGCCGTTTTCACCCATTTCCAGCCACTTTTGGCCTAGGTTCGAGACCAAAAGTTGCTCTCCTTATTAGTCTGAATGTATTGGTATAGGTATTGTAAGGTGTTTCGAGAATTTTCCATGGCTGAAATTTTCTCAAGCCACCCACGCATTGCCCGTGCTTGGGCCATGGTGTGGTGGCCCATTGTGTTTTGATTTGATCCCCATATCGTCTCGAGCGCGACGGTATGCTCAAATTCGAATTTGAATATCATATGACAGTCGAACGGAGTTATGCCTATTAGGTGACATCTGGGTTCGATATGTTCAGACTGTTGGATCGGCTCCAATTCGAAACATGTTGTTCTATGTACCTCTAGAATCGTGTAGGAACTCACAGATTGAGAATCAGAGTCCCAAATACTCCGAATAAATGATTCTAAGGTTAGGTGAACTGGTAATCGTCCGATCGTATGATCGAGAGGGATCCGACCACTCAATCGAGATCAAACTTGGAGAATGTGCTTAATAGATTTTGTTGAACCCGTAGGAACTTTCAGATCGAAAATTGGAGGTCGTGGGCCCGACGGGCCCGGTTGACCGTTATTGGAAGTTTGACCCCTTGGTTGTCCGTGATTCTTCCGAGGTAGTTTCACCCTTCAAAAAGTACTAGAATAACCTTATAAACGAGTCTTGATTGATTGGTTGTGGAAGCGAGTCTTAGGACTCGGTTATGATTATTAAAAAGTGAGTGGACATTGTTTTAAATGAGCATTACTTTTCTAGTATGGAATTGCATGCATAAATGAGATTTGATTTAGAACTTGACTTATTTGGTTTATTGAGATTTGATATATGTTCTGACTATGATTTTATTGGAATGTGATATGGTTTTTCTAGGGATTATTATTTTTATTATGGTTATTATTAAAATATGTGAATTGGGTGATATGGGGTTTGATTATGAAAATGTTTTATGGATTGTCTTGCATATTTATATAATTTGGATTATTTTGATTATTGAGACTACGAATATTTTGGGTTGTGGAATTTATGCTTTTGGGAGTTGACATCTATACTATGAATAAATATTTGGGTATATTGGAATATTGAGAATTTGGAAAATTTTTGATTAAGGGAGGGTATATTATTTTATATTTTATATATATGGGTTTGTGAAACACACCATCATATGTACCTCCCCGGCACTTGGATACTGGAAACAATGGTTACTTGGAAACTGTGGTTATAGTTTGGATATGCAGGAACCTGGGCACCCTTGACGGGGTGTTACCATAGACCCTTTGCAGGGTAGTCTGCGCTTGTCACAGGCGCACATTATTGAGGATTCTGCTATGCGTGCTAGTGAGTCAAGTCCCCCGATTGGACGGCTCATCCATGGCCACATGGTTGTTGAGGATTCCTCCGTGTGGTTCAACCAAACGATCCCCGTGTTGTATTGTTTTCCCCGATACATGATGTGTACTATCATATGTACCTCCCCTTGGATATTGATACTTGGAAACAGTGGATATGGATTCTTGGATACATAGAAATGGATACTTGGATATGATCGGAACCCGGGAACTCTTGACAAGGTGTTTCGTAGACCCTTCACAGGGTAGTCTGCTCGTGTAGGACTTGTTACAGACGCATGAGTATTGATGATTCTGTTGTGCGTGCTAGTGAGCCCAGTCCCCCGGTTGGATAGCTCTTTCCCTAGCCACATGGTCAATTGAGGATTCTTCCATGTGGTTTAGTCAAACAATCCCCGTGTTGGATTGTTTTCCCCTAGTACATGATGATGGTGTGGAGTGTGCATATATGTACATATTAAATATATATGTAGATTCATTTTCGGGTTGAGATTCGTGAACTTGTGCTTCGTGAGTACTACTCAAGTATTAGCGTTTGAGTTATAGTTTGGAAAGTGAGAACTGGTATGGGTTTTGAGCACTTTACGTTGAAAACTACGATCGGTATTTTTTTGTATCTTAATGTAATTGGTTGAGTTTGTCTTTGATTTGAAGTTGTGAATACCTAAAGCTATTGATTATACGAACAAGTGGATATGGCACTTGTAGCTCCATCTGGAAAGTGTTGTTCGGCAACATACACCTTGGATAAGGTATGCTTGCGGGAAAGAACTGATAAAAGGAAATGATCTTATAAAGTGTTTAGTGTGTGCCTTGTCGAATTTTAAGTTGTAAATGAGTCTAAATTTAATCGTTGGTATTACTTTAAATAATCATATATTTTCTGAATAGTGATTGTTGATATAAGAACTATGGGTGGCTTGATCCCTTACTAATGGGTACGTAGGTAGCTTGGGGTTTAACTTAGGTGCAGTTGCAAAATAAATTGTTTTGAGCTGTGCTTGTATTGTTCTAAGCATGGATTTGAATTTTGGAAGGAGAAAGGTCTTCTTTGATTGCTGTTAAGATATTTGTTACGGGTGTAAGGTTTTGCAAAGGAGTTCAAAAGCAAGAACGTTTGAGAAAATGTTTGGTTATGAGGCCGGAGGCCTGTTTGTTTATTGTGTGTAACATGCTTTGTGCATGCTGAAGTTTGGTGATTTTAAACTATGTTTTTGTCATGTTGCAAAATTTGGTAATCAGTTTTTCAGGGGAGACTCTGCCGAAATTTTGGTAGAAGTCTCGGGCCTCTTTTCATTGGTTTTAAGGGAAGAGGATGTTGGTAATTAGTAAGTGGGCTTGGCATCGGTAAGATGTCAGAAAAACCACAGGATCTGTCACTGATTCGGAGGAATTCGGGGCTGGTCCTGTCAACCAAAGCATTATCAACAATAATATACACGGCCAACTCTTTTGAACATTTTGTAATACTCAGCATCCAGGAATTGCACAGCTTTACTACTCCATTTGGAGTGATTTTGAACTTTTACTCTTTTGAATTGCAAAAGACTCTTTTTTTTCTTCAGTTTTCTTCAGTATTCTCTTTTAAATTTTTTTTTCATTATTTTTTTTCATTTGTAATTTAGCACCTCGGTACACGCCAATTCTTTGGTGTAGAGCTTAACCTTTTTATTTTCATCACTTTGGTATAGAGCTCAACCTTTTTAGTTTCCACTCCTGTTTCGAATAAATGTGAATCTTCTCCTATTTCTTCTTCATAATCCACATGTTCTTCTTCATAATCTTCAATCCAGTTAGTTTTTTTAATATCAAATTTAGGAAATTCTAGTTGATACCCTAGATGTGCGACATATGACTGGATTGTTTGTTCTAGAATCTGAAAGTATGATTCCTTCCCTTTGAATCCAGGTTTTGACAATTAATCTGTGAACCCCTTCAAAGTTAGTTATGCCTTGACAGTTGTTCAGGTTTATTCTTGTTATTGAAAGAATTGACTTTTGCTTTAACATATTCACTATTTTTGGTTCTTAGAGCACTGTTGTACAGCTTCTGCTTCTGGATTCTTCTTTTGTGAGTTCTTATGAGCTCAAAAGATGCCTTGCGTTCCCACATAATACCATTTCCCTTATATTATTGTTGCTAATGGCTTGTCAACACTTGCTAGCTTTATTGAAGCTTCTTTCATTGTTGTTTCATTTCTTCCTCTCAAGTATTGGGTGTCAGTCTGCCATGTATTTTCTTTACCTTTGGGAATAATATTTTTTAGCAGAACTGGTCTTACTACTTGAATCTGTGCTTCTTTGATCTTGCTAAAAACACTTGGTACTCATCTGCTTTGTTGATCATGAAATGTATAACCTTCTTTGGGTGAGCTAAATAATTTTACTAAAGTTATGTCTTCCTTTTTCAGTAGTTGTTCATCTAACTTTTGTCCATTTGAGCCTATCTCAAGATCACATTCACATTTGCACCTGCTACAAAGCACAACTCCAGCCATAACAGTGGCTTTTGGCCTATTTAGAGATTCTTTGATCACTCTCCTGGTTTGACTCCACTACTACAAAAAGGGAAAGACTAGAAAACGACGATATAAATAAATACCGTCGTTGTGTTTAGAAAGACAACGGTAATAAAAAATTGCCTTTGATAAGTAACTTAAATACCTAAAAAATCGAGATCCGCTTGGGTTTTTCTAAACATGACGCACCAAACTTCAAAAGCGTCGTCCTATTAAACATGTTTTCTCTAAACGTAAATTCTTAACCCCAAAAACAACGATAGTAGGTATGAAGCTACCAACGTGGAAAGTAAAGACGACGTTTTACTAGAACTACCACCGTGTTAACTGCTAGCGACCAACTATTCTTAATCAATGTCGTGTAATTTTAATGGAATTCATGTCGTAGATTCGTAATCAGCACCGTATTAAAGTCATACACCACGATGGTAAAAATAAATTTATCGACGTATTACGACCTCATGTACTACAATGGTATTTATAACATTACTGTTGTATAGAGTAATAGCGAACCGCAGCACTAGTAGTGTAGATAATGACATCTAAATGTAAAAATATCCACATCGTATTTTTACTATTTCAAGACGTATTAAGTAGTACATCACGACGGTTTGTATAAATAAACGGTCGTGGTAAATGTAATTTACCAATTCGTTATTTCAAATGTAGAGTTGGGTTGTTTGTACCTAACCACGTCGGTTTCTTCACCTATAACGTGGTATAATATTATTTTTCCACTTCGTAAATTGAAAAATAATGTCGTCTCTATATCCTTTATACGACTGTTCTTCTCTGAATATCGTCTTCTGAAATTTGTATTACTTTTTAAGATTTATTTTTTGGATTTTGGTAGCCTACAACGGTAGATCAACAAAATGACAAGTATGGAGTAAAAAAATGACGGTTTGTATAGAAAATTGTCGTATGCAATATAATTTTAGGTTTTTTTACTAAATGAAATCGTTAGAGAAATGCAAATAAGATCTCAAGAGATATCAAATCTTACCAGGGGGAGTTATCTTCCTCATCATAATCGAACCGCCAACTTGAGAAAGACAATATTTTGAAAATTAATGATGTGTGTGTCATCAATATTTTGGAGTTTCAGAGAGGTGAGAGAGACACACACACATCAAATTATTGCCTCCCACCCAAATTTGGACCTTCAGAGAGGTAAAGAGAGGCAAGGGCATATGCGACTTGAGTTAGAGTTGGAACCCTAATAGAAAAGTAAAAGTGAAGAAAAGCCCCAATTTATCTTTACATCCAGGAGTTTATTCATAAAGAGCGTAGGGGTTATTCTAACTAACCACAACGGTTTATTCATAAAGAGCGCCGTATTAACTTCATATATCACATTAGCCAAATAATCTTTTGTAATGTAAAATTGTAAATAACCACGGCGATTTATTCAAAATAAGCGACATATTAACTTAAAATACCACATCAGCAAAAACACACTTTTGTCGTGTAAAATTGTAAATAACCACGGCGGTTTCGGAGTACTAAAAGTCATTTGACTTTATTATCAACCATGTCGGTTGCTATAGTCATTTGACTTTATTATCAACCATGTCGGTTGCTATTGGTATTGTGTCACATTAACAAACATACTAAGGCGGTTTATATAAAAACCGTCGTGTTATGAAGCTTTGCGATTCTATATAAATTTTTTCGTCACCTGACCTAAAATTCTACGTTCCTTTCTAACAGATAAAATATTTCACTCTCTTCTCAGTTTTCCTTTCCAAAGTGGCGTGTTTGAATCTCGTCATCTTCCTCTCCTACTCGTCTTCGTCTCCAATTCCCCAAAGGTTACGTCAGAAGCAAACTTTCTTTGCACCGCAAAGGTTTTTTCTCATTTTTTTTTTTTGGTCAAAATCATTTTACGTTTTTTTTGTCAAAATCATTTAAAGTTTTTTTTTGTCAAATCATTTCTAAGTTTGATACCATGAAAGAAAGTGTTTGGAAACAAGACTTCGTTTTCAAAATAACGTCGTCTTGCATTGTTCTGAATAATATCAGTAGTCTCTCACTCTCACGACGTGTTAAGATGATGGTTTTGTCTTGTTTATGTCATTTTAATTATCACACCACAACTGTAATTAACTCCGTGTTGTTGCAAATAGCACGACGGCAGTTAATCACAGTCGTTGTGTGAAAATTAAAATGTCGTAAACAAGACAAAATCGTCGTCTTATTAAGAGTAAAATACGGAATCAATCTTGGGAGAGAGAGATCTAACGTTTTTTTTTTCTTCTGTATTTACTCTTAATAAGACGACTGTTTTTTTCTTGTTTACGTCATTTTATTTATCACACCACGATAGTGGTTAACTACCGTCGCGCTAAAGGAAATAGCACGACAGTAGTTGTTATCTGGCGACGTGTGAATGTAAGATTATGTTGTGTTTTTCAAATAACCGTTGTTTTTTTCACTTGCTATTTGGGCCAACATATTATGCGCCCAGCCCAGCAATAGGAGCCCAGGAAGATAAAACTCAAGACCCAGGCAGTCTAGACTAGAAATGGAAATCAAAGGCCCAAAGTCAAAAAGCCCAAACCCAAGTCAGATTTTTTACCAAGACCCAAAAATTGGAAGGAAGCCTAGTACATGTGAATTGCACAGCCCACATCCCCAAAACTCAAAATTGGGCTTAACATGGTTAAATGAAGATAGAGAACAACCCAAAATTGAAGAAACCCAAAAACAGTTTTATCAAAACTGCCAGCTCTCTACCCAAGTTGAAAAAAAGGGGCCAAAACACCACTTTAAAGCAAAAGTGACGCACTCAGCTCTGAATCACAGAGAAACCCACGTGATTATTTGACTTTGAGAAGTCAACAATTTCAACTAGTCACATGAGAAGTTAATGGGGAATTAATGAAGGCAGGATTACAGAAAGACTTCTCTGAGACTCTGCAGCTAAAAGATCAGAATGCCTTTCTATATATAAATCTGCATCAGAATATGTGGTCTTTCCAAGAGATAAGCAGATTACGTTTTCAAGAGATAAGTAGAGGGAGTTGTTCAAACAAGAAAAGCAAACTAACCATCATGGCAGATTGTTTTCTTTCTCTCTACGAAGAACAACAGGGGATAAATAAGAGTTGGTTTTTCTTTCAGAAGTAAGGAAAGGACCTTCATGAAAACTGACTATTGATGGTTCTTCTCTGCCAGAGCAGATAACCTTCCCTTTTTCTTTAATATTTAAAAAATGAAAAGATCTTGATTATTAGAAAATTTGCCGCCCATGTTTTACATTAAAGAAACCAACACCAGCATTTTTCTATAAATATGAGAGGAGGTGAACAGATCAAAGGACAGCCAAAAAAATTAATCAAAGACAAAACTCAAAATGATCGCTTGATCTCAAAAACCTTCAAACAAACTGAGGCAACTAAGAGCTCGTTGAGCCACAAGAAAGAAACCAGCTACAATTCAGAATCCCCAACCCCAGTTCAAACTTAGACAAATAAGTCATTCAAAACGAGATTTCTCTCGTTACAAATTTGGTTCAGCACAAGCCAAAGACGAGTAGAGTTCGGGTTTTTACAAATATGAAAACCTCAACAAATTTATGGACAGCCCTGATCAAGCAGAACAGGTACCACAGTGCAGTTCCAGCTCAGTAATCCTCAAGTCCAGCCACTTCTGCCTTTTTCAGATTAAAGAGGCCGCAATTCTGCCCGTTCAAAAATCCTTCCAGGGCTTGAAATAGATTAAAGCTCTGCCAAACTCGAACGTTGGTATCGATTTACAACTAAAACTTAGCAGTTGAAGTTGTTGGCAGTCCAGTCCAGCACAGGCATACCCAGTCCAGCTTGAATCAGAAGCATCTATCCAGACAGAAATGGAAGTCCAGCCCTCTTTTTGTCTTTCTAGAGTTGGTTTTTCATTCTTGAGTTTTGTAAAAGGCAATTCTGCCTAAAAAACAGTTCGTTTTCTTATCATCTATTCTGGCCAGGACTACCCGTTTTATATTGTGAAAAATTGTGAAGTCCTCACCAGTCTGAGGCAAGAAAAGAACTTACTTGGGAGATATTCATCACCCAAATTCACAATCGCTTGTTTAGAAATCAATAACTTGGGGCGCAAGTTATCTATTTTTAAGAAGTCTGCTAGGATTTTCATTGCTAGCAGTGGCACCCTCGCACACTAAAAAAAGTTGACTTGTTGACCAGCCAATGGTTTTCAAGAGAATGGGGAACTTTACCCTACCATTACAGGAACAAACATAAAACGGGTGAACACTTGCACATTATATTTCTCTCTACACATGGTTTCTAAATCTCAAAGTAAGGAGGCTCAAGTTTGTAAAGCTCAAAGTAAGGAGCTTGCAATTTCAAATGCTCAAATGAATGAAGACAAAGCAGTTCAAAGTAAAATCTAGAAGAATATGAGATTTACTACAACTGCTGAGAAAGACCCTAATAGCTCAACGATATTTGATGAGGAGCCAAAGTCAACTCGTGGTATCAATACAATGAGCCGTGTTGTGAGGAGGAAAATCCAAAAGATTAAACCCCATATGGCAAGGATGCTGTTGAGATGCAACGGTATAATGGTGTTTTGGGACGCACCATAGTCCCTCTTGTGGACAAGAAATGGACTGAATTGTCCAAGGATATAAAGGAGCGAATTTGGGAAGCTGTTCAAATGGCTTTTGTTGTTGGGAAGGGGGCAAAAAGATGGTGTTATCATTTGCAGCCAAAAATAGAAGGATTTCAAGTCTACCTTAACGAGACAGTTTCTCCTTCCATTCACAAATGACAAGGACAAGTTAAAAGAACCCCCTTAGCAACATAAATTCATAGAGACATCGGATTGGGATGCCTTTGCAACTTCAAGGTTATCTCGAGAATTTGTGGCTGTACATACTAAACAGTCAAAGAGAGGGAAAAATGCGAGTACAACCATAGGTTGTCTCAAAAAGGGTATGTTGGTTTGGATGACCAATTGGAAGAAACTATGCCTGGTGAATAAATTGATCGTTCTCTATTATGGAGGAACGCTAGTGAAGAAAAACAGGGAAACATCCTTGATCCAGCAGAGAAAGAAAAATTAACTGTAAACCTCACTCACTTTGTTTTAAATTTGAAAAACAGAGAATTTTAGTTTCAATTAAACATCGTTAGAAATGATACACAACGACGGTTTTTATTTACCGCCATTTGAATTTCCATAGTAACAGAGATTGTTTATATTTTTGAGTTAGTTGTTTTATTTTAAATGTTACAAGCTATCTTCATTGGCTCTCGCACGCATACACACACACACACACACTCTCTCTCTCTCTCTCTCTCTCTCTCTCTCTGAAATTGGTTTTAACTCTATTTCTGGTAAAGAATGCGGATTTTCTGTGACCTTTTTTAATCTCTACATTTGAATTATACGACGGTTTTTTTACCTTCCGACGTTAGAATTCTTACACAATGACGGTATTAATTTACCGCCGTTTGAAATCCCATACTACGTCAGGTTTTGCAAAATACTGTCGTCTTAAGTGAAATACCACGACGGTTTAGAATTTTGATATAGAGTCATTTTTACTTTATCTGTTTTACAAGCTATCTTCATTTACTCTCACACACACACACACACACACACATTCTCTCTCGCCCTCTCTCTCTCTGTGCAATTGGTTTTAACTCTATTTCTGGTAAAGAATGCTGATTTTTTGTGACCATTTTTAATCTTTGCATTTGAATTATGTGATGGTTTTTTCACCTTCCGACGTTGGAATTCCTACATAACGACGGTATTAATTTACTGCCATTTGAAATTCCATACTATGTTAGTTTTTGCAAGAAACTGTCGTCTTCAATGAAATACCACGACACATTTACTCATTTACTGCTATTTTATCTGTTTTACAAGCTATCTTCATTTACTCACACACACACACACAGACTCTCTCTCTCTCTCTCTCTCTACAATTGGTTTTAACTCTATTTCTGGTAAAGAATGCTGATTTTCTGTTAACTTTTTTAATCTCTACATTTGAATTCTAAGAGGGTTTTTTGGCCTGCCGACGTTATAATTTCTACGCAATGACGGTATAAATTTACCATCGTTTGAAGTTTCATACTACATCAGTTTTGTCAAGAAACCGTCGTCTTTAGTGAAATACCACGACGGTTTATATTTTTGAGTCGTTTTATTTTATCTGTTTTACCATCTGTCTTCACTCACTAACATTCTCTCTCTCTCTCTCTCTCTCTCTCTCTCTCTCTCTCTCTCTCTCTCTCTTTTTGGATGAATTAAAAAAACAAGTGTCCGATGACACTCTGACTATTTCTGGGAGTAATAATGTATTGACTTTGGCTTTAGAACCCCCTAGCATGGTGGGAGAGTCAGAGGTTTAGGGGCTGGGGTTTCCCCTAGTCAATACTTCAATTTACCCAAACAACATAGAATAAAGTTTGCTAACAAACTAAAGGAAAGTGTTAAAGAGGCCGTCAGAGAAGAGAGTGAGAGGATTGAGGCTAGAACCAAAGAATTGCTAAGGGCTGAGAGGGAATATCTGTTGAAACAATTCAGTCAACTAATTCCCAATTTTGATCCCAATATGCTCAAACATCCAATTACCCCAATTCCAATACTGTCTCAAGAGCAAAGTCCCAAAAATTCAATGTCTGACAAAGCAAGCTGCTTGGGTGTCATGAATGTGAGACCCCTTATTTTGGAGGAAGAAAATCCCAAGCTTGATCTCGCTGAAGAACAGTAAGATGAAACGCTAAATTATATGAAATTTTCTTTTTTCTGCTTTTAAATTTTAAATAGATGTCGCTATTTTTCGTCTCCGATGTTAGAAATATAAAAGAACGACGGTACATATTTACTGCCATTTGAAATTTCGTAGTACGTCAGTATTGTCATGGAACCGTCGTTGTGAATGAAATACCACGATGCTTTTGATGGTTTTGTTTTACTTGTTTTACAAGCTATCTTCATTGCATTTTGCATTTTGTTTAGACGTCCTTTTTTGCTTTGCGATGTTAGAACTTGTACACAGCGACGGTTTTTATTTACCGTCGTCTACATTCTTTACTATGTCGATTTTTTCAAGGAACCGTCATTTGGAGTTAAATACCATGATGGTTTGGATGGTTTAGTTACTGTCGTTTATTTTACTTTTGTACAAGCTATCTTATATATATTTCCTTATTTCTTGAAATAAGATTTCTCAAAGCTAGACTTGCCACCTCTGTTAGCCCTTTGCCAATATGCTGGGACGAGAAGGCTTTGGGCCAAACCTTGAGAATTACAATGGTAGAGGAAGTGTTTGGGCTTGAGCGTGAGACCTTCATCTTGCATGAAGATATTTTTCAACTTGCATCCATGGTTGAGATAGGAGCCACTGTGATTGCATAAACCTAAAAATCCAATTTTCATTTTACGATCTCTTTCTTTAAAATAAATAAACTCATTTGATTTCATATATTTAGGTACCTATTTGATTTTTTAAAAATGGCAAATTTGGTAAACCTTGTTGCCCTTGTCAACCTTGCACAATTAGCGCTCAATCTAGACCGTTATATCAAGGATCACGACATCTAGCAAACCAACTGGAAAAGGCAGATAGGGAACAAATTTTCTTGGTGCCTTATAATCCAGGGTTAGTCCCCTTAACAAGATTTTCTTTGTAATTAGGCAGCAACTCTCAACTATTTAACCTCTCCTCATTTTGTGTAGGGGTCATTGGGTGTTGATAATTGTGAGACCACAAAAGGAGACGGTATATTGTATGGATTCATTATCAAACCGCACGGTTGACAAGGAATGCAAAAATATAGTGAATACGTAAGCTGATCTACTACATTGTGATGTGTGTTCGTAGGCTAAAATATTTTTTATTAATACCTTGTTGTCTTGAAACAGTGGAATCAAAATATATAACGCATATGTAAGAAAACATCTCGGAAATCAGCCATTTGGAAAACTCTACATGGCACTCTTCAGTAACCAACCAATGTAGAGTGTGGCTACTACATGATGCGTTTTATGAGAGATATAATCAAGGATCCCACTCTAGAATTTGAGAAAAGGTAAAAAACTAAATTTAAGATTTAATTTCTGTTTTTATTTTTATTTTTTTTTTGGTGAGCTACGACGACTGTAATTGAAAAACCGTTGTTTGAATTTTTATAAAGCGACTATTTTTTAGGCCGATTTATTAATTATCGTCGTTTGTATTGCTATAACACGTCGGTTGTTGTATCTTTGAATAATCATTGTTTATTTTTGGCAGTTTGAGAAGAAAAAAGAACCCATTGACTATGCCCAGGCAGACATTGATGAAGTTAAGAATGAATGGGCAGAATTTGTGAGCCTTCATATAGACAGTAATTAGTGAACAATGTTACAATATACATATTTTTTTTTGCAATTAGTGAACAATCAATGAGTAAGGAGATTTATGTGTATATGAATTACTCACCTTTGAACACGACAGTAATTCCCTAAACTGATGTCTCATGATAGTGAAAACGACACAATTATTTCTTACACCGTCGTCTTATGAAAGTTGAAAACAAGACATCGACTTTAAATTAACAAAATGACATGTAATTACTAAAAACACGACGGTTTATATATAAAACTGACGTCTATCATATACTTTTAAGGAAAACAATAATCCAACTTTAAAATATTAAAAAATGTTGTACCTATAAACAACGACCGTACCTACCCACATATAGACGTCTTAAAGGACTACAACAGTGATAAATTTATAAAAATTGACGGTGTAACTTTAAACAACGTCAATATTTACCCTTTTATAAACATCTTAGAGGGCTACGATGGCGAAAAATATGTAGAACGGGACGTTGTAACTTGAAACAAAGTCAGTAATTTAATACTTATAGACATTTTAAGGGTTTAAGACGACGACAGTTGCATAAAAAGCGATGTTGTAATTACAAACGACATCGGTTCTCACCCATTTGAAGACGACTAAAGAGACTAGGACGGCAGTGGATAAATAGGTAACGCCATTGTAAAGACATACAACGGCAATTATCTCTCAATATCGCATGCAGCCATCTCGCTCTCTGAATCTCTTGTCACGACATGCGTCATAAATGCAGGAGTAAGTCTATGAGCACTTGGCACGTGTCAGTAATAAGACTTTTTTTTTGTATATAATTCCTAATGTTCATAATAAATTCAAAACAAATCCAAAAAATAAACCGACAACTACTATGCACTCAGTGAGAGATTGTCTTCCCCTAAATCTTTGAAAAATGTAATTTTAATAATTTTTTTTATTGTATTTAATTCCTAATATTCATAATAAATTTTTAAAAAAATATGAAAAATAAACCAACAAATACAGTGCCCTCATTGAGAGACTGTATTTTCTCTAAAGCTTTGAAAAATGTAATTTTAGTTATAAAAATTACAAATTATAACAAAAGTCAAAATTGTTTGTAGAAAAGCACAATAGTACTTATACTTTCATAACATAACCCTAAGTTTATGTGATCCATTGGTGACCATAAATACAAATATATGAAACCCTGATTTTGGCCTGCTAATATAGAAGGCATTGTCGTAAGGAGTCCCTAGCAATTTTCGGTTTATTTTTCTCATACTTGTGTATTTTTTTCTAATTTTTGTAAAATAACAATAAAGAATTTAGGGTTTCGGTTTAGGGTATAATGAAACTACGTAGGTTTCCTCTAGACAGTTTTTGGTCAATTACGCCCTTTGTCACGCGAGTTCGAATCTCAGGAAAACCAAAGCCCACCTAATTATTTAATTTTTAAGACATTGGTTTTAATTTGTGCGCTGTGAAAATAATTTACTATGGCATTTTTTATATTCTACCGACGTAGTAAATCATTACAACATCGCCTCAAATGAATAACCATTGTCTCCATCTTGATATTCAACGACGTTTTTGTTATCGTTTCCATCGTTTTTTAAAAATGTGGCCCTTTGAAATATTTGACGGGCGGTCTAAAATTTTCAGAATTCACCCTCCCTCGAAAACATTTCGGTCTCTCTCTTCAACTCAAATTCTAATCTTAAAGTTTTCGCTCTCCATCCTCCGTTGTTTCAGATTGCGCTCTCCCTCTCAAAGCATTGGTGATATTCCCTGAGCTCTGCCTACTTGTAAGTACAAACCCTAATCTCACATGCTTGTCCTACTTTATTTAATGATATTGCATTATGGGTTCTTAAGTACAAACCTAATCTTACATGCTTCTTAAATCAATAAATGATTTTGTTTGTTTTGGTAGCTATGAGTTCTTAATATATGTTTTGGGAGCGATGGATTCTTAATATATGTTTTGGGAGCTATGAATCGAGAATGGAATCTGAAAAACCCATTTAGTGTTTGCATGTTTTCATAATAACTCTTTGTTATGGGGTCTTAATAAATGTTTGGTTGGCTATGGATCTTGAAAAATGACTGGGAATTGGAGATTTATTTTCGGGGTTTTTGTAACCTACGATGACTGTCATTGGAGCAAACTATCGTTTGTATTGTCGTTATATGTCGGTAGTTCTCTAACTTCCATTGTATGAAATTTGCATTGCATTTTGAAGAACAATTTTCTGGGTTTTGGTAGCCTAAAGACGACGATTATTGGAGATACCATCGTCTGTATTACTATAACACAACGATAATTTTGTAAATACTGTCGCCTGAATCTTGTGTTGCTTTTAAAAAAAATTATTCTCTGCTATGTGGATACCGTCGTCTATCATTGCTTGCCTTTTCAATTTGTTATATATATATATATATATATATATATATATTGTATAGTGTGGGAGATAGATAAGTCATAGATGCATGTGGATAGAAGATTGAAGGCATATGAGTTCGGGGTGGAAGGATTTTAGAATTTTGCTATAGAAAATCTTGAAAATACAACTCATATTCATTGTTCATGTGTTAAATGTGGGAATATTCTTTTCTTTGGTGTTGGAATTATAAGGGACCACTTATTCTTTAATGGAATTGACCAAAGCTATAAGATTTGGACATGGCACGGAGAACCTTGGGAATGGACTACTAATGCTAGTAGAAATGTAGAAGAAGATGACCAAAGTAGGTCCAATTTTGTTTCTGAAGAACTAGAGATGGATAATAATGATTTAGGTGATATTGGATCTAATCCTTATGAGTTTGCCAATGTGATTGGGGATGGAGTTCAATCCTTGTACCCTGTTGCAGTAAGTACACGAAGTTGTTGGCTTTGGTGAACTTATATAATTTGAAAGCAAAACATGGGATGAGTGATGTATGTTTTACAGAATTATTGATACTTCAAGGAGATTTGCTTCCATAGGGAAATACAATACATTCCTCTATGTACGAGGCAAAAAAGACTTTATCTCCTTTAGGGATTAGTTATAAGAAAATCCACGCATGCCCCAATGACTGCATATTGTATAAGAAGGATTATAAAGATTCAACTAATTGTCCTACTTGTGGTATCTAAAGGTGGAAGGAAGGAGATTCAATCTTGAAAAAGAGTGTGCCAGCGAAGGTGGTGTGGTATTTTCCGCCAATTCCAAGGTTTAAAAGGATGTTTCAATTGACGGTCATATGTCTCATTCAGCGGATTCCTCGTCTTGAAAACTTTTTGATGATAAATGGCCTGAGTTTGGTAAAGAGCTGAGAAACTTGAGATTGGCTCTCTCATCTGATGGATTCAATCCCCATAGTTCTTTAAGTAGCAGATACAGTTGTTGGCCAGTTATCTTAGTTACATATAATATCCCACCATGGCTATGCATGAAACCAAAGTTCATGATGTTGACCTTATTGATTTTCGGTCCTAAACAACCCAGAAATGATATAGACGTCTACTTAAAGCCTTTGATTGATGATTTAAAATCTTTGTGGGATGAGATTAGAGGAGTGTATGATGCACACATAGGAGAATACTTTACACTCATGTGTGTATTACTGTGGATAATTAATGATTTTCCTGCTTATGTAAACTTATATAGTTGTGTCGTTAAAGAATATAAAGCTTGTCCAATATGCGGCTATGATACACCAGTCACAGGTTGAAAAATGACCACAAAATTTGTTATAGAGGGTATAGAAAATGGTTATCAACTTATCATCCATATCGGAGGTAGCGTGCAGCTTTTAATGGGAAACCTAAATATGGCATGCCTCCCTAGCCATTAACTGGAGAAGAAGTGTTGCGGATGGTTGAAGGTATTAATTACAAATGGGGCTCGAAAAAAAGGAGGAAGTGTTGGTGAAAATGATGGTGACAAAGTTTGTTGGAAGAAGTCAAAATTCTTTGATCTCGAGTATTGGAAATGTGAGGCATGCCCTAGATGTTATGCACATTGAGAAGAATGTTTGTGATGTAGTAAGCTCAATAACAACAATGACAGTTGAACACTAAGGCTGTAGTGGACAGATGAACCACGGCAGTCGTTCAATCCATTACCCATGGCGGTCTACTTCCACTAACTGTCATGACAAACGATTATTACGTAATATTTGGGTCGTGGTTATTGAATGTTACGGCGGTAATGAAAAAATATTGTGACATGTTAACAACTTCAGACGTCACATATTTCGAAAATGCGTCGTCTAAACTTATCTAAGTTGGTATTTTTGCTGTTTTTTTATATTAATTAGACGTCAGTTCTAACACAAACCATCATCGTATATTGGTAATAACTGCATTCTTTTCACATTTACGGACGTTAGTACTTCTTTTGAACTTGTGCATTGTGGACTATTGTTAACAAGGCGGTTTATTTTTTGGGACCGTCATGGAAGACATTTTTTGGGTCATGGTTAATCTATGTTACGATGGTTACTGTGTAATTCTTGACATGTAATCAGCTTTATACCTCACTTCTTTTCTGGAAGCATTGTCTAAGGTTGTTGAGGTTTGCCTTTTTTGCGTTTTTATCGTAATTAACGACAGTAAGTTTTCACTTGGAGTAGTGGTTAATCTGTGTTATAGCGGTACGTATGGAGTTTTTGACATGTAATCTGCTTTAGACGTCGCCATGTTTCTAATAAAGTGGTCTAAGGTTGTTGAAGTTTTCCTCTTTTGCTGTTTTTATAGTAATTAGACATCGGTTTATTTTTAGAGCTGACGTTGTATGTATTAACGATGTCGGTGATTTACCGTCGTGGTTTTATTCATCAAAAGATGACCGTCGATTTCAATACAGTTTAAAAACCCTCTAGACGACGGTGGATTCCTGTCGTCTATTTCGATTTTTGTAGTAGTGCTCTGACCAATTTCCACTGTCAACTTCTTTTTTTCTTGTATCAATTGTAGGAGCCTTTTCTCCTAGCTTTAGTTTTCATGAAGCTATCCTTCTTGAACAATATCGATGAAAACAACACAACTATTGATGGTATGATTCCAACAGTTATGCCATTTACAATATTGCCTTCCTTTGATCTCTTCTCATTTAGCAAGTTATGTCTAGGTGGTGTGTTGATTGCTTTATGTATAACATTTCATCAAACAAAGCATCTAATTTTGATAAATAAAAAAATAAAAAAATTTGTTTACTGGTTGCTTATTTGGAATAAATCCTCTCGTGAATGGTGGTGGCTTTTTATTCTTAGAAGGCTGATCAAAGCCTCACAGCTTATAGGATGCTTCAGTTTGGTCTATTCTGCCACTGCTACCTCCATTTATTCAAGCACTTCTTCTTCATCATCAGATTCTATTTCCACCAAGTGAACTGAAGATGTTGATGGGGTCTTGTAATAGGTTCCTTTGGAAGAATTCGTCTTTTATTCCCCTAACAACTCTTCATACTTGGTATCTTTATCAACCAAATTTTCCAAATCTCCAAATAGAACTCCATCAAACTTCTTTCTCAAAAGATATCTTCAAAGCTGTTTGAGCCATCTGAATGTAATGCCTCTCTTCCATAGGGATTCTACACTTCATTTTGAGTTTCATAAATCCGGTAATGAAGTCTTGAGAAGATTCACTATCACTCTGTTTGAGTGTTGTTAAATCACTAATAGTGACTTCTTGCTGAATTCTATAATAATAATCATAGAAAGCATTTTCCACTTGTTCCCAGGTATGGATAGAATTTGATTGTAGTTTAGTGTACCAAGTAAAAGCTTGACCATATAGAGAATTTCCAAAAAGCTTAAGCTGGAGAAGGTTTTCTATATGTCGGTCTTTCTCCTCTTCATACTTTAGGGTCCACAATTTCTCATATCATTCTTTATAATGCCCCCATGTCATTGAGAGCATGGATAAGAGGTGGATTTTGATCCTGTTTGGTCAATTCTGCTCAGTCCTTGGTGGATTAATCTTAAGAAGTCTTGAAACAACTTCTTCCATGTGTTCTGGTTCTTCTTTAAAATAATTATTCCTCCAATCTCCTTCTCTTATGTTCCTGCCATAATTTGCAAAGTGATTGACTACCCATCTTCCTCTTTTGCGTTGTGGAATAGGAGTAAATGGATTGGGATATCCACTCTCCGAGGTCTATAAGGAACAGCTGCACTTGGTTATTCAGCTGACTATTCTTGCTATGGAGGCAAAACTAAAGGTTCAATTGGTGGAGGAACATGACAAGGCCCGACCTGGATTTCCCCTCGGAATCCGTGATAAACCCTGCTTTCCGTCCGACATCTACCCGATGTCGGATCCACTTTACTAAAAAACCCTGTAGCCCTAATTTAAACTGATAAACAAATCGACTTCTACTAAAATTTCGGCTGAGTCTCCCTTGTGATTGGAACAACCCCAAATTACAGTACCTGCAAACAAGTACGAAACTAATCCCAACTTCCATCATGCACAAGGTAAAGGCACACACAATAATTAAGATTAAAGAAATGGGCCTCATGCCCTCTACCCACTCTCAACAAGTATACAGAGCAACTAAAAATTTAAGTTTACAACCCGGGAAAGAATATAGGTAGAGAGTGAAACAAGAACACTCCTACGGAGCGGGCAATGATGATGCCTCGATGTAGTGGTCTTGACCTCGGAATCTAGGACCTAGGGGGTGCAAAACAGAAAATGTGAGTGGACAAAAAACAAAGTGTTTAACATAAATAACCCCCTTTGTTTTATAAAATATTGTCAAAACACTAAGCAACAAAGTTCTTTTGTATACGTACATATTTACCAACCGATACTTGAAAATAATTCACTTCAGTAAGCTCATGCAATAACATACAATAAGGAAGAAAAAAAAAACCATATAAATAATACTTTTCCAATTTCTTGGAAAATAATATAAACTTGTTTATTTAAATCCTTTTTTTAAACCCACCAAAATATCTCATTAACACAAAATATATTAAGCCAGTAATTTCCAAATAGCCAATCTCAATTTCAAACCTCATTCAAATATCCATACCTGTGTAGAGCAGTCTCAATGCACATGCTCAAAAAAACCTAGAAACAAGTCCACAGATATACCCATACAAATACCAACATACATATTTATATATTTAATCAAATTTATATGCTTGACATTCCATTCTTTAAAACCAAAGTATCCCATGTACGTAATTATATAACAAAAACGACTTTGAAAACCAGATAACCCAAAATCTCGATAGTAGTAAAACCCCAAACTCAACTCAACCTTTTTCCCATACCAGACCACTCCCTTTCAAATCGCGTGCTCATAGGCACAGCAAGCGAGGAAGGATCCTCACTAAACAAGATAAGAATAAAAGTGTAATAGTATATATATAAATATAGTATAACTTCCACACCAAAACTTATACCGGAGAAACAATCCAACACGAGGATCATTTGACTAGCCCGCAGGGTTTCTACTTTCTACCCTGCGTCTAGGGATGAGCTGTCCAACCAGGGGACTACCACACTATAGCACACACGCTAGAAAATCCAATGCCAGTGTGGCCAAACCAAACCATGTCCTGCGCACACAAACTACCCGTTAAGGTCTACAGCACAACCGACCAAAGGTGCCCGAATCTTTACCACACGCTGGAAAATCCAACGCCATGTGTGGGTAAAGTAATCAATATCAAATGTGTCCAGGTTCTTTACCACACGCTGGAAAATCCAATGCCACATGTGGTAAATTAACTAGTAATCAGTATCCAAGGGAGCCCACACGCTGGAAAATCCAACGCCACGTGTGGGTAAAGTAACCAGTAATCAAAGGGAGGTACATATAATGGTGTGTAACCCATAGACAAAATCTAAAATCTACTTTCATAAATCCATATATATATATATATGTATGTATATATATAAAATATACCCTCCCTTAGTTCAATTTCCCAATAACTCACAACCGAAACCAAATTTCCAAATTTTCAATATTCCAATGTACCCAAATCCATATACATTGACATTCGGACAATAATAGTGTCCCTAACTCAATACCTAAAAATTTATACGTATATCAACTTCAAACTCTCAAGAACAAAATTCCATAACCCAAAATATTCACAAACTTCGCCTTACACTAGAATTATTGATTCGGAGTATCCGGGACTGTATATATATATTTGAATGTAATGATGAGCAAAGGATAACCAGTTAAGAGTCTTCGAAATCACAGCCAGGTCTTTTTCGGGATGGTTGGAGGGATGGCAATGGTCCTGCTTAAAACCCAATCTTCTTAGACACCGAGGGTGTCGCCTTGAAGAACTTTCCTAGACACTGTAATCTCGGAGTTTACTTGCTGGGGTTGCTAAAAGTTGGCTTATTTTGCGGCATGACATAGGAGATAAGGCGTGGTTGAATTTTAACCCAAAATAAGTTAGCTTGCATAATTGATGTGCTTGATTGACTAGTGATGCTTGATTTGGCATGTTTGTGGTTCGCAAGAGTGGCATTATTTTTTATGCTTGATATTGGCTTGCATGCTTGGTTTTGACGTGTATATTTGGTATTGGCATTTATGCTTGATGTATTCTTGGTATTTGGCTTAGATGTTTGGCATTGGCATGTACACTTGATGTTGGGCTTGTATGCTTGGTATTGGCTTGTACGCTTGGCTTTGGCTTGTATGCTTGGTATTGGCTTGTACGCTTGGCTTTGGCTTGTACGCTTGGCTTTGGCTTGGATGCTTAGCATTGGCCTGTACGCTTGGCATTGGCATGTATGCTTGGTATTGGCTTGTACACTTAGTTTTGGCTTGTATGCTTGGTATTGGCTTGGATGCTTGGTATTGGCGTGTACACTTGGCATTGGCATGTATGCTTGGTATTGGTTTGTACGCTAAGCTTTGGCTGAAGTGACATGGTTTAATATAGATTTTGGGCTATTAAGCATGGTGGATGTGCTTGAGTGTTTGAGTTTTGGCATTTATGTAGGGGCTTTTCTATTCCAGCAGCTACAGATGGGCCTTGGGTGCTGTAAATAGCAAGTGGGTGGAGTTGCCCCTGTGTCTGAGTTCAAGAATCAGGCCCCAAGGGTGCTTCGAAAGGTTCATGGAGCCTTGGTTTCCTTTTCCAACAAAACCAACAGTTGCTTACAAATGAATATCTTGGCTTGCCTTGAGAAGCTCATGGCATGGAAGCTGAGCATTCATGAGTTTAGCATTAGAGAGAGAGGGCTTGGATTTCCCATGAGAAATAGGGGTTCAAAGTAAGTGGATAGGGAATTTTGAGAGACAGAAGAGAGGAAAAGATAAGGGTGCAAGAATGGGTGGTTTTAGCAAATTTCCAGCAGCTTGACGAAAGATTCGTCGGGCTCTTGCATGCTTTGCCAGAAGAGAAAAGGGGAAGGAAGAGCTCGAAATTGAAGAGTTCCAGTAGTGAAAGGGGATGCTTGCTCTCTCTGGATGTGGTTGTGGATGTAAAGAATCAGTTTCTCAACCCTTAAGTGCATCCTAGCCATCATGAAAAGATTCGATTTGCATGAGCTTGTAGCATGACCTTCTTGGTATTTGATTGAATCATGATGAGACGAACTTGGGGCATCATTTTGCTATAATGGTGACCATTTGGCATGATGTCGCATGGCTTCTTCTCCCTACAACTCTTTCTGCTCTCTTCAAGATTCAAACCCGTGGGTACTGTGCATCAGTATATAAGTCATATTTAGGAACCTAAGATCATAAAATTTCCTTGATGAAAGTTGTTCATCTGCTCGAGTACTATAGTCTGTAAAATTTGTAGATTTGTAGAATTGTTTTGATGCCTCAAAGTTGGTCTGCAGCTTCTATGTTCATCCATGGCTGGTGAGTTTCTGCAGATTCTACTTCTACATGTGTTTTTAATTTCTGATGCTCGGATGATTGCACTTGCTTCACAAAATGTAATCGAAATTATGTTATTTATAACATATCCAAAATTGAAGATCATCCAACCATTGTAGTGTTCTCTGCCTTTATTTTTCTGAAGCATGTTCTTGAATTGATGTTGATGCCCTTGTTGCATGCTTGTTTTCTATGCTTGAATGCTTGAGTTCCACTGTATTTCCCAAAATTTGTGAACTAAAAATCGAATTCGGAGGTTGAGCTTCTGGTTTAGGATTCTAGCTTGGTGATAAACAAGAGTCATACAAGCTCACTTGGGTAATGCATGCCAAGTGTTTGTCAAAATATCTCAAAGTAGCCTGTGGGCTATTCTTTGAACTTTCGAAATGTTTCTCTTAGAATCTAAGTTGGACATGAAAACAGACTTCTCAATGGCTGTGTTAGAACTGGTCTTGTGCAGTTTCTGCTGCATAGCGTGTTTTAAGAATATGTTTGACATGCTTCCCTAGCTCTAAATGCAACGAAATTTTGGAAAAATGAAGCTTGATATGTCTAGTTCTAATCTGGAATGGTATTTGTTGGTTGTAAGCTTGATTTCTAGTGATTTTCCAAATGTGAGATGTTCCAGCTAGAATGGTTGGAAAGCTTGTGTATAAGCTTTGCTTCGCATGTTGCTTTTGTTTGAGAATTTAGCATGTCCTTTCTCTTCACATTGAGTGATGACCTAGGCATTGCTAGAGCATGATCTTGAGCAATATTGTCGTGAGAGCGTGATGTTTTGTGGTATTGTCGCAAGAGCATAGGTTCTTCAATTTGCTTGAAAAGCCTGAATTGCTTGGAATGCCTGAATTGCTTAGAATGCCTGAATGAAATGAAATTTCTTGGCCTGTGGATTGGTTTTATGCCATGTGAATTCATCAAATGTTTGGTTGATGAGTTTGCTTGCTGCTTATGCATCATCTTTCTACTTTGCAGGAGTTTTTTTTTTTTTTTTTTTGGGAAGAAAATGAGAGCAATGATGCAAGTCCAGGTGCTCAGGCAATCATCTTCATAAAAACGAGCAACTCAAATTTGCTTGAGAAGAATGATGACAATGAGGAGGCAATGATTTACAAGGGAAATGATAGATTTCAAAGATGAGAAAATATGAGGAATTGCATAAGGAGGGATTGTGGTTGGATGTTGCAGGTGGAGAATAGATGAATGTAGGAAAATATGCTTCCGTCATATTTTTTTTTTTTTTTTCACGAGTACCTCTCCAGCATCTATATCTTTTTCAGACATGAAGCACTAATACTGGCAGGATGTTTGAAATAAGGCATGTGCTAAAAAGATGTTTGAAATCGGGCATGTGCTGGAAGGATGTTTGAAATCAAGCATGTGTTGGAAATTTTTTGCTTGTGGAGTAGGTGCTAGAAGAACATAACTTGGCTTGGAATGATATAGTTTAGACTTGTTCTCAAGATGTAGATAATCTAATCAAGATTTAGCTTGGTTTGGCATGAGAATGGAATGAAGTTGAGTCATACAATTCCTTGGAATCAATGTATAGCCTGGTATGACATGAGAAAATTTGAAGTTTCTTGAAATTTATGTGCTAGATGCTTGACTTGTGCTTGAGTTGGTTTTTTCTTTTCTTTTCATGCAAATTTTGCTTGATTGATTTGCTTGGCATGTTGTAATTTCCTTCTTGGCATGTTGCAAAGGTCCTGTTTGATCAGTTACAGCACGAGGTTGCATGAGTCTGAATGGCATCATGTTTTAACATGGGTAAGCCCCCCAAGAGGTTCAGGTCGTGAAAAGGCATAATGTTTGGGAGTGAATTGCAAAATTCATTTTTGACAAAGGCTAGGTGTGTTGATTACTGATGGAAACTCAAAGGTAGATGGCTTGTTGAGTTGGCAGTACTTGACTTATTTCAAAAAGAGGAAATAGAAAACTTTTTGTCACCATAATGTAGGATTGTCTAGGCTTGTTGTAATCAAAAAGATGATTTATACTCTATGTTAAAAAAAGTTGGATGAGTTTGCTTGTTTGAATGGCATGGTGTCCTTCTTTGAATTTGCTTGGTATGAAGCCCCCAAGTCAGCTTGTTGGGGTTAGCAATTGGTTGCAGAGTTGTATGTTTTCTTTGGCTTACTCGAAGTCGAGAAACAGAGTAGAGGCTTGCTTTTTTTTTTTTTTTTTTTCTACAACTTGTTTCAAAGAAGATCTATGGAAGAAGCAAATTAAAGATGAGAAGGTAGAAGCAAAGCGAGTTGTTGGAAGAGATACATACAGCTTGTTTTCCTCCAGATAAGTAACAAATAGTTTGCTTTCCTCTAGGAGTAAAACCGAAATTTACAGCAGCTTCTGGATTCTTGTCTCTCTCTTTTGCTTGGCATAAAGCCCCCAAGTCATTTGGAGTTTGCATGTGTAGTTTGCTATGATGGATGAGCCTAAGCCCCAATAGGCCTTTTGCAAGATGTTTTGTTTGAGAAGGTATATCTACAACATAAGAGAAAATATTATAAATGTTTTTGAATCCTTTTTTTTTTTTTTTTTTTTTTAAGAACAATTGAACAAAGCAAAATTGAAGAGAATGCTCTTATCTTTAAATTTTGTTGTAGTGCAGTTGCATGAATAAAGTTTGTGATTTTTCAAGAGCTACTGAAAGACTAATGGCCTAGTCCCCAGCAGAGTCGCCATTTATGTTGGGGTCTTTTTTCTGTCGAAAGGCTCGTCCGGGCTTGTTGATTCTTATTCTTCTTTCAGTGACTGCGTGTTTTGTGTTGATGTTTCCTGCATCTTGACGAAGAGTTGAAGATGGTGCATTGATGTTGCACAAGCTTGGCATAAGAGTTTGCTTTGGTGAATCAAGATACTACTAGGCTTGGCATGAGAGGCTTGTGGCATGAAAGCTAAGAGAAAATGAGTATAAATAAAGGATTAAGGCTTGAGATTTTGGGTGTTTTCGGCAGCTAGACGAAGAGTTTGCGACGTCGGCGTTCTTTTACCAAAAGGGTAATGACTATGGTTTCAACTTTGCTTGAGAGGATAGGTCTTTTAGATTTGGGATAGAGCTTTTTGTGAGAGAGAGAGAGAGAGAGAGAGAGAGAGAGAGAGAGAGATGGAAATAAAGGATGGGTGGCTTGAGTAGATTTCCAGCAGCTTGATGATTGCTTGGTCATGTTCTGGATGGTTGAAGATGACTTGCTAATGTTGAACCGAGATTGTGTGAGCTTGGCATGAGAACTTGGAGTGTGGGAGCTAAAGACCCACAAGTTTAGTAAATGAGGAATGCATGTGTTTGGCTTGGTGTTGGATATGCTTGAGTTTGGGTGTTGGTAATTTTTTTATTTGTGGCTATGGCTATGGGGATTTAAGAGTTTCCAGATAATGAGGATGAGAGGAAAAGCTTGAGGTTTGAAGGCTATGATGTCTACAGCTTAGAAGAAAGGAAAAGCTTGGAGTTATGTTTGGTAAGGCTTTATGGATTTAAGAGTTTCAAGAGAAGGAGGATGGGAGGAAAATATTAAGGCTTGAAGGCTATGGTATTTATAGCTTGGAAGGGTATGAGGAGGAAGGAAAAGTTTGGAGTTATGCTTGGTGAGGCTTTATAGGGAAGATGGAGGATTTCAAGGGTAAGAAAGTAGAAGAAATGATTGTGATAGCTGAGGAATAGCTGGGATAACTCCTAGAATGCTTGCAGCAGCTGAATGGAGGAAGGAAAGTGGTCTGATAGTTGTTGGGGTGCTTAAGCAACCAAGAGATGTTGGTCGATGGTTGCTGGGATGCTTGCAGCAACCAAAGGATGTTGGTGATGGCACAAAAATGACTGTAATGGTTGCTGGAATGCCTTCAGTAGCTGAAGAAAAGTGAATTCTCATGGTTGCTGAGAGGTTTGCAGCAACCAAGAGGGGGTTCGTTTTGCCTAGACAATGCCTCCCAAGTTATAGAAGGTGAAAGCTCTCTTTGGTTTCCAATGGGTAAAAGAAAGTGTTGGAGCTAGTCTACTTCCAACAAGTAAAAAGGAGCATTGGGACATTCTTATTTCCAGCAGGTAAAGCTAGACATTAAAAAATGACTATTTCTTATAAGTAAAAGGAAGTGTTGGAATTGGCTTGTTTCCAACGGGTAATAGGGAGCACTGATACATTCTTATTTCCAACAGGTAAAGCTAGGCATCGGAAAATGACTATTTCCTATGAGTAAAAACCAGTAGTTGAAAAATATCTTATTTGCTCATCCACATTGGAGAACTCCAAGTAATGGGCTTGGATTTTGGTGCTCCCAAGTAGCTAGTCCAAAGTCTCCATTATCCAAGAGCTTCCGTGAGCCTTGTGGACCTCTGTAACCTTCCATACCACAATCCCTCATGCAAGTCCCGTAAACCACATTACCTGGGTTCATGTGAGCATGGTAGGTGATTGACAAATGAAAAATGTATTGTTGGCTTGGCATAGCATGCACACTATTTCTATATTTATTTAATGAATGAATTCCCAAATTACAGTTTGGATTAATGCATGACCAACATTATATGTTATAATAGGCTTTAAATGTCTTTGGGCTTCTCGTGACTTTTTTTAGCCTCAACACTGACATCAGCCTAAAAAAGTTTGAAAAAAAGATTGAGACACTAGGTGTAATAACCCAAAACAAAAATTCTTATTTAATTAGTAATTTATTTGGAGAAAAGACAATTTTGCCCTCGGACTTTTTTATTAAGAAAAAGGTGACTTTTTAATCGAGAAGGAATTGGACAATTCCACTTACACCGTTGCGTAGAGCACGGTGAAATGAGTTCGTAGATACGTAGTGGGCTCGAATCGGAGTTGTAACGAGAAAGTTATGGTCAAAAGAGTCTCAGTGGCATAACCGTAAATATTTCGAAGTTGAATCTATAAAAACCAGCCAGCTCTCTTCTCTCGTGCAAAAACTGCCCGCCGCCTTCCAGAGCTTGCTGGCGCCGCCTCAGGGCACCACCGGCCACGGGACCGGTGGCGATGGAACCGCCGTCGAGTCCCCTACCTCTTCCGACCCTTCCCCGCCGGCTGCACGGCCTGTGCTGGCCGGAAATTGCAGAAAAGCGACGGGAACTCACCGAAACTTTAAGGCCTCCGATCTCCCTCCTCCGGCCACCATTTCTGTCGACCCAGGTATGGATCTTGAACCTCTCGAGCTGTTCTAGCTGTCTGTTGGGTAGGATTAGATCGATTCGTAGCGTAGCCATCGGAGTTTTGCGATTGAAGTTTCAGCCGATTTTCGGCCTCCGTTTTCGGCCACTTCCAGCCACTTTTTGGGATAGGTCCAAGAACAAAAGTGGCTCCAAATATGGTGTTTTACCTAGGGTAGGAGTTTGGAGCCGTGATTTGAAGTTTTTCCGGCGAGCCGAAATTGCTTTAGACACCCATCGCTGCCGGCGCGTGCTGGGGCGCGTGGGTGAGGGTAGTGCAGTGGCACTGTGTCTTTTTGCGATCCATATGTTGTCACGAGCGCATAGGATTTCGCGGATCTCAATTTGGATTCCGTTTGAGCCCCGAACGGATTTTCCATATTGTGCGATTTCCGGGTTCACTACTGCTGAACCATTGGATCGCACTCAATTTCGGATATGTTGTTCCAGATAATTTCAGAATCGTGTAGGATTCGACGGATTGTGAATCGGAGTCCCGGATACTCCGAAATCGCGAACCCTGTGGCTAGGGTTTGGAAATTTTATGATTTCACGATCGTGGTCAATCCGATCGTCAGTTTCAGACCAAACTTGCAGGATATGGTTCCTTAAACGTGAGGAACTTAAAGGAACTCTCAGATTGGTCATTGGAGGTCGTGGACCCCACGGGGTTCCGTCTCGACCAATGTGGAAGTTTATCGCTTAATGAAGTCTTGAGTCTTTTCAGACGATTGTAAATACCTGAAATACCCAAGTGGGCAGGAAAATGACTTTAAAGTTAGTGCACGCACTTCTAGAAGTCGGGGGTCAGAGTTTTACTTAAAAAGTTATACCGAGCAGTTTTATGAATCAAACATTCATGATGGTTTACCCAGGCACCCTGGACCAGACAGGCCCGCAGGAGAGACCGTCAGGAGATCTAGCGAGCTCGGACCAGGAGTGAGTGGACTTTCTTTCATAAATGATTTTATATAAATGAGTTATATAAATGCTTTATATAAATGAGTTTACATAAATGATTTTATATTGATTTTATATAAATAAGTTTTTATAAATGAGTTTATATGAGTAAATTTCATTATTTGATTTTGAATAAGTTTTACCGAATGTTTTCCGAGCATGATTTGTGCCGTAAAATATCTTTATTTCTATGCTGCTTAGTTGAACATGGTAGAAAGTGACAGAAAGCAGAGTTGAGATTTATATCAGAGAAAATAGCAACTTAGTTTCAGACTTACCAAATACAGTGATTTATTAGATTTTTCTAAAATATTTATTTTTAACCACCGTGTGTACCCAGTTATGGTGATTACCCTCAGATGGACCGATGTCTATGGACATCCAGTCTATTTACAGTTTTGTCAGTGCACTTGACATTGCCTCACGAGTTTCAGGGACGCTCGGACCGTGAGTGCCAGGATTTGCGGCTCGGCAGACTTGGTGTCCCGAGACCTGCCAGGATTTGCGGCTCGGCTGACTTCGTGTCCCCGAGACCTGCCAGGATTGTGGATCAGGCTGACTACGGTCCCCTGAATCCTGCCAGAGCGGCTCCAGTTGACTTTGTGTCACCGAGACCTGCCAGCGGATCAGGCTGACTATAGTCCCCTGTATCCTGCCAGGATTTGCGGCTCGGATAGACTGTGTGTCGCCGAGACCTGCCAGGAGAATTGACGGAATTACAGGGGTACATCCGAGTGGTAGTTTTATATAATTGCAGTGCCTTTATGCAAGGTTTGAGTACACTGCTTTTATGCAAGTTTGATTTCAGTGTTTTTATGCAAGCTCTGATTTCAGTGCTTTTATGCGAATGTTGATTACAGTGATTTTATGCGAGTTTTCTTGTTATTGAGCATGTTTTACATCTGCGTATATATATATATATATATATATATATATATTTATGTGAATACTTTGTATTTGAATATAGTCGAACTTTCAGATTTTATATCTATTTTTCTATAGTGGGGGTTATTATGTTCACATATTGTTTTCTGGAACTCTATTTTTGTCCACTCACATTTTCAAATGTTTTGCGCCCCCAGATGTAGCGTGCACAGAAAATCAACCACCGGGCCATCTTGCCTTCCGCACCTTCTTGTTACAAAAGTGTGGGTTTGTAAAAAGATTAACTTATCTGTAAGCTGTTAGACTTGCTCTGATATATTGCCCTAGAGTGAGAATAGACCTAATGGCTCGTATATTGAAGTGCTGGTAGTTGGTTGTGTAGATATTATTGTTCGTTTTGACAGGTGAAATTTTGGGATTGAGCAAATTACAGGGGAGACTCTGCCGAATTTTCGGCAGGAGTCAAGGTTGAAATTTCAATAAAAAGGGCAATTAGGTCAATTGTGCCTGACATTCACCAAGTGTCGGACACGCACAGGGTTTGACTCGAATTCCAAAGCGGAATTTGGTTCGGGTCCTGTCACTAGGGGCCTGTTCGGTAACATTTAAGGGGTTGTTTTCATTTTCAGAGAACAAAAATGAGTTAAAAACACGTTCGGTAGCCCAAAAATAGAAAACACTGAGAATGTTTTCATAAAACGAAAACAAGTTCCTGTGTACTTGTAGAAAACAGAAAAAAGTTGTTTTCATTCTCATGGGAAACGTTTTCATAAAAATAGCTCACATATTATTATTTCAAATTGTACTACTAAACACGTTTTCATTGTTTTTGTTTTCTGAAGATGTTTTCTAATTAATCTACCAGACACATTTTCATTTCTTGAAAATGCAAATTCGTTTTCTTGTTTTCATTATCTGAAAATATTCTAAGAAAATATTCTCCGAAAACGTTATCGAACGGGCCCTAGAACTTCTTCTAAAAAATACTTCTTATTCTTCTTATTTGTCTTTAAAAAATAAAGGGTTTCACTTACACCCCTGAGATTAGGTATAATTGTTTTAAAAAAAAATTATAGTTTTCTATTTCCGTACAGCCAAATACAAAAATATTTATATTATAAGTAACATATAAACAAATTGGAAAGCTTTTAAGGTATAATGAAATTGAAGAAAACAAAATAATAGGTAAGTAAAAGGAAAATAAATAATAAGTAAGAAGGTGAGTTTGGTACGGTGAAGCATGTCAAAGACACTGTCCTAAAGCCTTTGTAGCCTCCCTACTTGCAGGTACTGACGGTCTACAAGACTCCAAAATACGACCCCTTATACACAAACTCAAGATCCACTATGAGCATGTTCATAGACGGGTATAGGTATCAAAGTTACAGAACCATTGCCAAAATAATAATATAAAGTAGAAAATATATATAAAGATAGAAAAGGAGAGAAATAGTTTATGGTGGTGATCGTGGTATGTGATATTCTGATGGTGTATTGTGGGTGTTTCAAATGTGAAGGAAGAATGGCCTTTTATAAGCATCCAAGAACATGTAACCTTCAACGAGAAAATTAAGGCATTCAATATAGAAATAAAACCTAAATATTAAATATTTATAACCCCCACAATAAATAAAATAAAACAGCCAAAATAATTAAATTAATCAAAATGGTTAAATTTTTAAAACCTTTTTTAAAATTCCAACAATCCCCCACAAGGTTTTCAAAATTTTACCATGACAAAAAAAGAAAGTGAAAATATATATTTATATATGGGCAATATAATACTATGTAATACGTGTAGGTGCCTTCCAGGCTTGAACCTTCACTTAGTGATGATAGTCTCCGTTTGAGGAACCTGAGTGTACAAAGAATTGAACTCGGCACCTTTGACCAAATTTCAACATATCCCACACATAGTATTGGTTGAGACTTGGATGCGGGGTAGCGCTATTTATGGCCATGCGCTAATCTTGATTCGTATGAGAGTTACAAGAGAATAGCCCAATTCTCACAGTCGCGGTCTCACGACGTCTCTCACTTAGGTGAATTCTCCAAGAGTACATGTGACCTGCACCCTGCAGGAGTTTGCCCGCCTCGAAACTCATTCAGGGATAAATCCCTTCCTGTCGTCACATAAAATAGCACTTTTGCCTTAGGGATGAGCAAAAGAATATCTCAAGGATATCTCCATAGTTTTATGAGTGCTATATGAGTCACACAGTGTGGATTGTTTCTACCACATTGAACTTCCTTCAAAGGATCTCCAATCACAGAAGTTGGGTTACCTCCCTAGGTGACTCCCTTATGGGCTTAAGCACATCTCCCTCGACATTTTGCATTAATAGTTACAGGACCCGACCCAAATTTCACTTTAGAATCTATGTCGAACCCTATGCGTGTCTGACACCTGGCAGGTGCCGAGCACACCTGACCAAATTGCCCTTCTAAAGAAACCCAAAGTTTCTTTAGAGATTGACTTCTGTCAAAAATTCGACAGAGTCTCCCATGTAATTCGCTCTTTTTGGAATAACTTTCCACCTGTAAATAACACAATTCTATAATCCAAACGTTCAGCATGCACAAGTTAGCCTTCCAAGCAGTTTACCAACTAGGCCTCAGGCCTTCAATAATTTCAAACAGAACCACCAGTGAAGCTCTTAAGTGAAATAATGACATTTAACATAGCCAATAATGAACTCAAACTAAGTTATGCATGCCCACCCTAATTAACATACGATAACTTCTCAATTTCCATCGAACAATGTTTCACACCCAACACAATCATAAGTAGTTTAAGCACTCGGCCTTTGTACAACAATCCAAAACGGTTTCAAACCTGTCTTAGCCATAACCACAATTTAACAACACTCACTTAGTCCAACGGAAAAATAAATATTCATTTAATCCAGCCTCGTTTTCTATCGAACTTTAAAACCACCGACAAGGTCAACACCAAACTTATTCATAACCAAAGAAGTGAAACTAGATCCAAACGACTAGATGAAAGTTCCAGAAATAACTTTAGTTTGCGATTGCACCTGGGTGGGACCCCAGGGTACCTACGTATCCTTACTGAGGGATTAAGCCACACGTAGTTCTTCCATTTATATATATATGTAGCTAAGTTGTTACAATTAAGTAAGAAAACGAGAAAACTATTAATATAGCATTAACCACGAGAACCTTACCAATGATTTAAGTAATATATACTCCCCTCTTGCACATGCAAAACATATTCATTCTTAAGAGAATAGATATGATTTGTAGAAAATCCTTATAACTTGGAAACCTTAAATTCTTGTCTCATATAATCAGAAAATATATATTAAAACTTCTACTCAAAAATACCAAGATGAAATCATCAGTTTAGTTTAAACCTCTTAAAACCAAAATTCTCTCCACCTAGGTGTACCCCCATTTATATTCCGTCAATTTCTTTAATATGCCGTCAATTCCGATAATATTCCGTCAATTCCAAGTGTCTTGTCAGTCCCATCCTCGCACACCTCGGAAACACAAAGTCAACTGAGCTGCAATCCTCACAGGCCTTGGAGACACCAAGTTAACCCGAGTCGCAATCCTCGCACCACACGGTTCAGGCGTCCTTGAAACTCGTGGGGCATTATCAAAAATAACAAAACGGTTTCCAAGCAACCGGGCGGTACTCCTATGGTGGGTTTGAAAACCATATCTTGAAACTTATCTTGAAATTCCTTTTATTTCACAAACCATACTTCAATTCTCTTCTCAACTTTCCAGAAATCAGTTCTCAATTACCTTGAAATTTGCACTGCTTACAGTTGAGAATTGGTATCTAAAATTCATCATTCTCAGCTACTGAGTATATATATTAATATAGACATGCACTTAAATATTTAATTCGTTTATTGATCACGTCTAACTCCGATTAACAAACCGTTCCAATGCTATAATAATAATCTTAATAGCAATAAATAAATAGATAAATAAATAACCACTACCCCTAGAGATTCCATCAGTTCCATTAATGCATAATTTCGCGATCCATATATATATAAACATATATACTCATTCCATAAACGTATAAATCCATAATAATATCAATTAATGAAAAGTAATAACCTTTAAAGAAAATCCTGTAACTTCAATTATTAATATAATATCCAAAAATTTCCATAAAATACTATAAGACAATTTCTTAATCCTAATATGATCAGAATAACTCAACTTTCGGTCAGGACTCGTCAACAATGTCATTCTATTACTTCTTGAAGGGTAAAACTACCTCGGAAGACTCACGGTCAACTGAGGAGTCAAACTGCCTAAACTTGGTCAAGGGGGCCCATAAGGCCCACGACTTCTGATCACTAATCCGGAAGTTCCTATAGGTTTAACATACTTATCTAAACCTACTCCACAAGTTTGGTCCAAATCGAACGGTCGGATCGCTCACGATCGTACGATCAGACGGTTATCGTAAAACACAAACTTTAACTTATTGAATTGGAACATCCAAGGCTCCGATTCACGATCCTCTAAAACGGCAACGTCCAATTCGGAAGGCAAGTGGCCGGAAATTTAATTTGAAAACTAGCCAAACTTTGTGTTACAGATCAAATCATACCCAACCATCAGCTAGAGCTCAAAGAGTAAATGAGAATCTATACCTCACTCGTTGGAATTGGTGGCCGGAGGAGGGAGAACAAATGATGGAAAGTTTCAAACAAAATCGGCGGGGTTTCTTGAATTTCCAGCCAAATTCGACGATACCAGCGGCAATGATGAGGTGGAACGACACTGGGGAGGCTGGCAGGTCGTTTTGGGATCGGTCCCAGCTCCGATGAGGCTGTGGAGGGGTGGCGACGGTGAGATTGTGGCTACCAAATAGACCGGGGGGGGGGGGGGGAGGGGGCTCACGACGGGAAGAGAGAGAGAGAGAGAGAGATGGTTTGTTAAAAAAAAAAAATCCGACTTCACAATATTTACGATTTTGCCACTAGAGATGTTTTGATTGTAACTTCTTCGTTACAACTCCGATTTGAACCCACTATGTGTCTACGGAGTCGTACCGACGTGCCAGATGCAATGGCACAACTCGTTCCACCAAATTCCTTTCCAAACTTAAAATGACTTTTTTGCCTCTTTTTAATATTAAATATATTTTAAATTTTCAAAGACCTTACTTAATTCAAATCATTTTATTTTATAGTTTATTTCAATTTATTTTCTCATTTAAATTTATTTCCTCTTATTTTAATTATTTTATTACTTTTTTGGACCGGGATGTTACAGTTTCGCCAAAATCTTCCCTGAACAAAAATCAACTTTTAAATCATTTAAATATTCCCGAGTTAAAATGGTCTTTTTCTTGAACAATTTAATATTTAACTATTAATTTATGACCGGGTTGTTACAAATAGCCTCTTCCACGAGGCATGCATATCAAGACTAGCCTTCACATGGCATATATAATGTAGGTCATGTCTCTGTTCTCCATTTTAGCGCGCTCTAGATCTGCATTTTATTATAAATATTTCCTACAAAATCTTGCACACAAATGATTAGTGAATTTCACCTCAATATAATTGGAAATTAAATACGCATTAGTATACATTTTTAAGTATAACAGAAATATATCATACATTAAATATTATGATCAGGAGTACCTCTCAAGTCCATGAAACTTTGAGTACACCTGCTACTACTTATGAACAACAATATAACAAATAATTCATTAAATAATTTTAACTATAAACACCGAGTATTTCAAGATACTCTTACTCCCTTTTTGTGCCCTCTAAGTGGCTGAATCATGATCACATATCCAAATTGTCATTGTATCATCTTGATTCTCAATAGGAACCTATAAGACAATAAAAAACCTCTACCAAAATTTTATACCAAAATCATCATTAGTTGCACACGTTTTCATATCAAAATTTAAGACAAGTTTGTCTCATAATAAACTTTCATAATGAAAACAAATTTCACATATAGACACAACATGTTTGCTAATGGAATATAAAAATTATTCTATCACTAAATAAATCTTTCCCATTATAGCATAAAGAAATTGAAAACACACACAAATGGATCTAACATTTTTCAACATAAAACAAAAACTACTCAAGATTAGCCACACATAAACTTATAGCATTAAAGTTCCCTTTGAAAAAAAATTAACTCCCACAAAAGAATACACGGCTTTAAAATAAAAAAATTATTATTATTGTTACGAGCCACTGTGACAAACAATGGGATTGGGAGGATGCAAAGCATGGCGCTTGAGCCTATTTCTGCTATTTCGAATGCTAATTGTAAAATCAGTTTCTGAAGCATTCAATTATGGCATTATATTGGCTGTGTTGTGTGGTCGCACGTTGTTTCAACATTTGAGGGCTAATTAAAATAAAATAAGATAAATCCCAATAAAAGGGATATCAAAACTTATATAATAAATGTACAAAATAACTTCAGCTTTAAATAGGTAATCAAGCCACTCAAAATCTGAAAAATTAAATTCAACATAAAATAATTATTGAAATTAATTTTGTATGTTGAAATACGCACAAAATTCCAACCATTGCTCAGGAAATTCTCAACCCCCACAAATTAAGGGAATTCTCAAAATATATGAAGACTGTACCAAAATTTATTTATTTTTAAATTCATAAGATGTGCTAACTCACAATCACATTGATAATTATTGTAAATATAATAGTGAAACCACCGAAAGCCTAACAAAAATAAAAGTAAAAAAGAATACCTTCAAAAATTTAGGATTTGAAAGCCTTACACCAAAACTCAAAATTAAATACCACTTACAGAGATATAATTTATCATTTTATTTTAGTTTTCTCCAAAAAGTTTCACAATGTACACTTCCTGGTAATGTGGCAACTGTCAAGAACTTCAAAAGAACATTAGTTCACTCAATATATTTGTATCAAGATTAACTCAAGTAATTAATATGAAGGATTACACAATCTAACTTTAAAATGAATCCAAGGCATTGAACACATAGATGTAATTAAATTGCATAAATGTTCATAACATTAAAGGCAATAATCACCTAACAATATTAACAACTTTACTGTCAAAAATAAAAGCTTTAAACGTCATGAAATTAACATTAAAGTTTTGAAATTAAACCTGCATAATAAAAGGTCTCGTAATGCAAAAGCTTCTAAATAATTTAATGAGTGCTACTATTTTCACCCCCCAATTCTATTTTTCCATCCACCTTATCTTCCCACCCACTATGTACATGTGAAAAAACACAATCATTTCTTTACACCCACCATTATTCCTAAAATACCCTATAATTACTAATTATTTAAGTCCTACAAACTCCCGAATGAACAACTTGAATTTTACTGTACCATCAAAAACACCAAAAAAATGAAACCATCTGGCCATCAACGTCAAATATATTTGGCTCAAAATAATCCTCCATTGAAGGCCTTTTACCCTTGAAACTAGAAAATTCATAGTTGAACCTACGACTCCCAGTAGAAAACTAACAGAAACAACACAAACAATTATCACCACATTCTGGATTGCATTTGCTGCACAAAAACAACAAAAACAAACCAACCATCTTCATCATGTTGTACAACGATTAAACCCACAAACTAAATCAACCACAAGAACACTGTGCAAACTAAAGTTCCACTTCAAAGTTCAAAAACATGCAAGCACACACAAAGAGGGGGAGAGTGAGGACGAGAGCATGGAGAGGGAGGAGGGGGATTTGTCCTTATAAGTCATTTTACAAAAGGATAAATTTGTCTTTGAAATTTTAAAAATAAAGTGGATGGAAAAATAGCAACACTTTAAGTTAATAGCAACTAACCAATTTTGGAACCAAAAAACTAATGTCAAAAACCAATTATGGCACATTTAAGATATAAAATATAAGACATTAAATATTATCTGCGTCCATGCGAAACAATGAAGAAGTGGTTTAAATATAATATGGTATGATTTTTTATTTATTTATAAAAATGTGATACCATGTTAGGGTAACAATAATTCCCGCATAGTGATTATGTGATTTAAACCTGGAAAATATGATTTCGCATGTTAAGAGCATATAGTTATTGTGTGAAAAATTATTATAATATGTTTACAAATTATAATAATTTCCATATAATAAATCATAATATTTTAATGATGAACCTGCGGGAAATTATTATAATATGTTATAAACCTGCGAGAAAATATGATAAATTAATACTTTAAGAGAAACCTGCGGGTTTATAATTTCTGGAAATGAAAATATGATTTTGCAATAAGTTAATGAATTTGAATTATAATATGCTTATGATTTTATGCTATTTACTTTTAAAATTATTCGTAATTGAATGTGAATTTGATGAGTAAGTTTATGAGTTTGGTTCAAAAGCTGTTGTATCAATCAGCCCACAACCTATGGCACCAAAAAAAAAAAAAAAAAACAAACTTATAAAACAATAGCAGTAAAATCTTATATAACTTTATGCTCGTTTTGAAACCAAAAACAAATCTATAATATTATCAAAATATTATTAACAAAATCAATACACTGATTGAAGACAAAATATTGGTCAAATCAAAAACCAAAACTGACGCCAAAGTAAATATTTCAAAATAACCCAATAAATGAGTACCAATGACATTGAAGTAAATTTATAGCAATTAAAATATTAATATATAAAGAGTTGTAGATATAAAATTATAAGGGTAACGACTGAAAGAAACCAAAACCAAAAGTAAAACAGTTTTAATTCCATACACAAAAACTTTCTATTTGTAGAATTTATGGAGCTCTTCTCTACACACACATTTTCCACTTATTTTGGTATTTAACTAGAGATAACTGATTTTGATTATATCCCTAATTGTTTATATAGCTGGCTGAACTTCAAAACATTGAGCTATAATAATAATACCACATAAATTAGTTTGTAGGTTTTTATTTTCAAACACTAGCAGTAATTTCCCAAACGTTAGCAACATAATTATAAATATACTAACAATACTTAAAGCAATTGAAATTGAATAGACCAGTCCCGATCTCTTGGACCACAAGAGTCCAAGAGATTGTGGTCACCTACCGTTGGATATTAATCCAATTGTTCAAAAAAGTTTCTTAAAAGAAGTACAAGAGTTAGTGAACCGTTGAATTTACATCCAACGGTGAGTGACCACAAATCTCTTGGACCCCTGTGGTCCAAGAGATCAGGACTGTTGAATAGACAACATGAAAGCTTTAAACTGCATCAATTGAATATACAGAGGCTTTAGATTGTTATAAAAAAAATTATAGTTTTCCTTTTCCATACAGCCAAATACAAAAACATTTATATTATAAATAACATATAAACAAATTGGAAAGCTTTTAAGTTTAATAAAATTGAAGAAAACAAAATAATAGGTAAGTAAAAGGAAAATAAATAATAAGTAAGAAGGTGAGTTTGGTAAGGTGAAGCACGTTAAAGACATTGTTCTAAAGCCTTTGTAGCCTCCCTATGTGCAGGTACTGACGGTCTACAAGACTCCAAGATACGACCCCCTTGTACACAAACTCAAGATCTACTATGAGCACGTTCATAGACAGATATAGATATCCAAGTCACAGAACCATTGCCAAAATAATAATATAAAGTAGAGAATATATATAAAGGTAGAAAAGGAGAGAATTAATTTATGGTGGTGATCGTGGTATGTGATATTCTGATGGTGTATTGTGGATGTTTAAATTGTTTGCTAGAACTACTTTCATTATCTATTTGAGGCATATTTCATGAACCACATGGATCCTAGGAAGTGATATAGGCCTTGTTTTGTTCGTTTGAGCCTTTCCAGCCAACCCATATTAATTTTATCCCTAGTCAACCCCTTGTGCCCTTTATGTAAGCCTTTATCGTTCTTTACCCAATTCTCCTCACCTTAACCTTTTGTATATTTATCCTACACCCTTCTAAGGAGCTTTGCAGAGCACTTTCATGGTTAAGGGAGAATTGCACAAATTGTTCAATCATGTGTACTATGATACTATGAAAAAAAAAAATGAAAAAAAAAAGTCTGATTCCGAGGCCTTTTCAACTTGAGTTTTTAAGCCCAAGGAGTGTTTTACACTTAATACCCTAAAGCTATCTAGCTTGGGAGTTATTGGCCTAACACTTGTTACATGGGTTGATTAGAAAGCTAATGGAGTTAGGAAAAAAAAATTGTGAAAAAAAAAAAAAGAAAAAAAGAAAAAGAAAATAAATTTAAGATAGTATCAAGATGAAATTGTGTGTTAAAGTGCAAGATGTTATAATTTCATGGAAAGCTTTACTTAGCCCTTAGACTTCTTTTGTTCATCCATATCTCTTTCTTGTTTTACCCATCACAATAAACCCTATTACAACCTTAGTGAAAGTCCTACTTGATTCGAGGAGAAGTGTGGTTCCTCATGTGGAGAATAGGTGTGGAAGGAGTATGGTCGGATGGTTTAAATGTTTTCAAGTATGCGATATCTTTCCATGAGATCTTTTATTCATGTCTTGTGCTTTTATTTCAATTATGTGAGTACATCCTATTGATTTGATTCTTCTCACATATATGAGTGACACTACCTAGTGAAATTTCGAGTGCTTTCATTGGAGTGAACATCCTTGGTGAGAATTGAAGTTAAAGCTTGTTCTTATTTGGTTATTTAACTTTTGTGAAGCATAAGTCGAGGTTATATTAATATTGGCTATTTCACACACGACACTCCAAGTTGTTCAATTAAAGTTTGGTTAACCCTTTGATAATGTCTTGAGTTAATGTTGCTTATTTCTTAGAAGTTAGTTAACCGTTGGTGATTATCTCTGAGATCAATATTGAGAATTTAGTCGTTCATTTGTGTTCAGTCTTTGTTCTTTTGTTTTTATTTTCCATTTTGTTTTGCTCGAGGACTAGCAAAATCTAAGTTGTGGGTATTGCCCTAACTATGATTTCAAATCTATAAACAAGTTTGAGTGGATTTTTCAATTTCTACAAGCGTGATGATTTCGGTTTGTTAGTATGAAAATTGTATTGTCATTTCCTAGACTCTAGCATAGGTTGAAAATTAGTGTGTGAATAATTGTTACTGGACGTTTTGGCACAACTCATTCAACCCCATACATCCGAGGCATGACTTGACCGATATTAGAAACTTGACTTTAAGTAAATCATGACATAATCATGCATTCATTATAGGATTCCTAATTGGAATTATTTTCACTGAAGTATTTTTATGTTAATCCTATTTTTAATAGGATTAGATTTATCTCTTGATATTATTTCCTACTTGATTGGTCAAATTAATTTGTTTAGGTAGATATTGTTTTAAAAGATTGGCTGTAGTGGAAAGTCATTAGGTTTCCTCACATCTTGCATTAGTTGGCGTCATCACATAGCAAGTAAATAGAATTAGAATTTATATTGATAATTGGATAATTGTTTGGCTGCTGTTTTGGAATAAACCTTTTTGCATCATGTTTGGAGTCTTAGTTGAATGGGTCTTATAGTTGCATTGGTAGTGTAGTGACGTGCAGTTTCTCTCCAGGTAGAGAAACCGGCTTTGAATAAAAAGGATTGTTGTTCCTTTTCATAGGTAGGCTTTTCAACGTATTGAACTTAGAGAGAATATTGAATTTGTTTTTTGGAAAGCTGCTATGCATATTGGTTAGATAAGTCATCAAGTGTTCTTGTTTGCTTGGTGATTTATCAAACACTTTCTTTATTCATATTGTATTCATATGCATGTCAGTGACTCATTCAACATAAGGAGTGTCGAAGATCATCCCGTGACAAAAGTTGAGTTAAGAAGAAGTCAGTAAACATTATCTAGAATGTGTCTAGGATAAGTGTGAGTACTTCTTGTAATAATCGTTCTATAGTGGATTTGTGTTGGACTGAGGAGTCCCATCCGACATACCATAGGATGGATCGTGCCTCGGGCTCAATTGCACATCCACCATATTTCGATGGCAACAACTATGGGGCTTGGAAGGCCAAAATGAAGTCGTTTCTTTGGTCCTTAGATGAACGTGTATGGAGTACAGTGGTTCATGGATTTCCTAAGCCCACAAAGAAGATCGAAAAAGGAGATGAAGAAACCATAGTCCTAAAAACTAGAGAGGAGTAGACCACTACAGAAGTCACACATAGCATTAATAATCAAAAGGGGTTAAATGCTTTATTTACTTCTGTCTCTTCAGATCAATTTGAATATATATCTGGTTGTGATACTTCTAAGGAAGCTTGGGATATTTTGCAGGTTATTCATGAAGGAACATATATTGTCAAGGGAGCCAAGCTTCAAATGCACACTTTACAATTTTGAGACACTCATGATGGATGAGAATGAAACTTTTTCAGAATTTTATGCTAAACTTTGTGTAATTGTGAATGCTTGTTCAAGTTTAGGTGAAAAAATTCCAGATGACAAGGTTGTGAAAAAGATTTTGAAATCCTTGCCTCAACGGTTTCAATCAAAAATCACGGCTATTGAAGAGATTCGTGACTTGAACACCTTGAAAGTTCAAGAACTCATAGGGTCCATACAAACCTATGAGATGAAAAAAGAGCAAAAATGTTGCGTTCAAGGTTGTGAATAAAGAAGATGATGGACGATTCTCACAAGACGATTCATGAACTTTCTCAAGAATCAGGATCCAAGGAGTCGAGATTCCAAAAGGTATAAATTCTAAAAATAGGTTTATTGACTTTACTGATGGTGGGTCTAAATCTCCCAGGTCAAATGAACGAAAGAATCTAAGAGAAAAGGTCCAATGTTTCGAATGTGAAGGCTATGGACACATATATTCAGAATGTCCCAACACCTTAAAGAAGCAAAAGGATGGGAAGAATAAGGCACTCCATACTACGTGGAGTGACAGTGATTCTGACTCTGAAAATAATGAGAAGGCCATTCTCTTATCACGACTGTAAGTTTGGATGAACCAACGAAGAAGGATGATGATTGTGAAGATATGGATGTTGATGATTTGTTGGCTGCTTCTCAGAAACTCAGCAAACAAAATGAAGAGCTCGTAAAATCCATTGATGTGCTGAAGCTGGAAAATTGCAGGATTGCAAACAAGTTTCAATCCCCTAACGCAGATTCCAAAAAGGTAAGTGCAGGTATGAATGAAAAATTGATGTTTTTTCAGAAAAAATTGAAGTTTGTCAAATCCTTAATGAACCCTCTGCCCTTCATGAAGTCAAGAAATTTATTCCAATTTGTCACTTTTGTGGAACTCGTGGGCACGTAAGATCAAGATGCAACAAGCTTCGAAATGAATTTGTTAGGCATGGGTGGAAAAGTAAGTATCCAACATAAGATTTCAAATCTTATGAAATAAACTGCTTATCCAAACTATCTTCTTTTTATTGTTTGCCGTCAACTAAGACAAAGTTAGTTTGGAGGAAAAAGGAAAATCATAATTGTATGTTTGCCTCTACTAATGTTGTGCATGAACCCGTCGCTTTAGAAATAAATGTCTTGTTACCAAACCTCTAGACAATCTACGGTTTGAAACCCTTAGACAGTCAGTAGGTATCTGTGCTTTAGATTAATTCGGAGTCTACTGCATGCCAAAGCCTATTCTATGTTGTATGATATTTAAATTACCTTTTGTTTTTATACATCTGTCCAGCTTGTGCAAGGATTTTAGGATTGATAAGCCATATCAATCCTATTACCGAAGTTTATTTTTATTTATTTGATTATAATCTTAAATTGGCCTATTCACCCTCCTCTATGTGTAAATGTATGGATTTTGTAATTTTATTTTGGCTTCCCTTGTAATAGGACAATCATTGTGTTTTCTCAAGCTCAAGTTTAGATTAAGAATTTCATCTCTAAGTGTTCTTATCTGGCTACATTGTGATGGACAACATTGACAAAGGTAAGTTTTGCATTGCATTACATTGCATTAACCTATTCCTGAAGATTATGACTAGTCATCCTTTCTCTGTATGACTAGTCATCCTTTCTCTGTATGACTAGTCATCCTTTCTCTGTATGACTAGTCATCCTTTCTCTGTATGACTAGTCATCCTTCCTTCATATGACTAGTCAACCTTTGCATTTGTAAGGTTTTCCAGATCACTATTTCTAGCTGGGTCTTAACCATTTTTTTGTCATTTTCTACGAATTTCTATTCTGACCTAGGAATTTTTTGGTAAAAGCTAAAGAATTCCTCATTTGGCAGCGGTCACTTTCGTAGGCAAGTTTTGGAAAGTTTCTCTGTAAACTTCTCTTCTTCCTCAAGTGTAACCTTCATATTTTTCATTTTTGAGTTTTCCAAAATGTTCCGTTTTGAAAACTGCATTTGAAATATGAAAACCTCATCTTTCTAGATCAAACACTCTCTCATATATATCTAGGTTAGATTCAAGATTGATTTCTTCAAAGCTGTGTTAAGTTGGAGAAGAAGATTGCACAGGAGGTATAGCTCATCTTCCTAAATAGATCTAGGTTTTTCTTGAGCTTGCTTGTGTTCCTTTGTAAGAATCTTTTTCTACTTAGTGGATTGCCTGGTCGGTTGATGACCCCCAGTTTTTCCCAATGGTGGGTTTCTGGGTGAACAATTTCTAATTGCATCTCTGTAATTTTTCTGGGTTTGTGTTCTTGGTGGTTGACTAGTCATCGTATAAATTTTGGGTTTGTGTTCTTGGTGGTTGACTAGTTATCGTATGATTTTTTGTGTTCTTGGTGGTTGACTAGTCATCGTATGAATTCTGGATTTTGTATCCTTGTAGTTGACTAGTCATCATTATCTGCTATTTGGTGTTTGCTTGATTATACTGTCTTCACACACTTTCACCATAGTTGTTGCTAGCACAGGGGATGCCTAGATTGACGGGTCCTTCTGAGTGCCTAGGTTGTCACTAGTAATTCTCTAGGCTTGCAGGTACATCTTGGTATGCTCTATGTATGTTATTGTTTGGTATAATTCATATATGACAGTTGACTAGTCATAGAGTATTTGGTCAAGGTCTAGTCTGTTGCGTTCTTAGTTGAATATCTTTTAAGTTTACCCCTCGTCACCTAAGTACCAATTTCAATTGGTATCAGAGCACCAGCTCTTAACATAAATAGAGAGATCCTTTGGGTGCTAATTGGTATTAGGTGTGTAAACATAAAAATGGATCAAATTGCTCCTTGCATTCATGATGAGCTTGCCTTGTTTGTTAAGAAATATAGAAGGGTTGTCAAAGATAAAACCAAAGTCACTAGGAATTGTCAAAATCTTCCTAGTTCCTCTACATGTGTTCTCAAGACAATGTTTTTAAGGAGAGGAATTTTTTGAAAGGTCTTGTAAAGTGCTATCTATGTGGTGGTGCTAGTCACATTGATGTAGAATGTGCAAATAACCACATGACTGAGTCTAATGGGAGATAAGAGTCAATTAGTGCACAATGGAGTGATAGTGATAGTGATGATTCCAACAACTATATCATTTCATCTTATGAAGAGGCAAATAATTTTGCCCTTGTTGGTTCTATTCATAACTCTAGCCTTGCTAGAGTTCATGTAGTTAAGGAAGGACAATCTAATTGAAGAAATGAATCTATGTCTGGAGATGATAGGCAGGATGACTAGTCATCAGTCATATAAGGAACAGGATGACCAGTCATACCTGGGTATGTGTGAAAAGTATGATGTCCTTTTTACTGAAACTTCCAAGCTTAAGGAAAGAAATCTCTTACTTGAAGAGAAGGTAAAGGAAATTCTTTAATTGCACTTTTAAAGAAGCCAATAATGAATTGAGTGAAAATGTTGAGACCTTGGAGAGTGAAAGGGATTCATTGATTGTCATCAAGCCAAGTGAATGTGCTCAAGGAAAACAACTTGGTTTTCCAAGCCTCCAACAAGAATTTGTTGACTTAGATAAATGGGACAAATGACACGGTGATCAAGCTTACCGTAGGGGCTAAAAAGGTGGATAAAATGTTGAATATGGGTAAGGTTCATGGAGACAAAATTGGTTTTGGTTATGGTTGTAGTTCATGTGTTCCTCCTCCTTTGACCACATTTGTCAAAAAGTCAAATACAAAGTTTGATGTTTTAGAGACAACTAGGACTCAAAGATTCATTCCTACTTGTCACCATTGTGGTGTGAAAAGTCACATTTGACCTAGGTGTAATGCTCTAAGGAATGTGTCTAAAGCAACCAATGTAAATGGCTTTAAGAACCATGTTTCATCTCTTAAAACAAGCCTGCAAAATTTGTTCTTTGTACAAGGAATAAACATTCTTCACTTGCAAAATTTGGTTCCCCTAAACCTTTCATTCCTACTTGCCATCATTGTGGCACATTAGGACATATAAGACCAAAGTGTTTTGAGCTTAGGAATTTTGAGAAAAAGTCTTTTGTGAAACAAGTTTGGGTCAAGAAGGAAGACCATGTTCTTCCTCATATTCGTGACTAGTTTGCTTCTCTTGTGTATCTAGACTTCTCTTTTGTTTGTGGTTGCTTCATGTAGTCTAGATACATTGTCATGCATATGCACTTTGTTTAATTAGGTTTAATTTGGTTTATTTTTTAAATTTGGTCATTGCATGTCTTTCAATCATCTCTCTCACAGTGCTTTGAATCTTGGGTGATCAACAAAATTTCATGTTCTTTTGAACTTGTTCACATTTATCTTGTTGGTCTTATCCAAACCTTTCCCCTTGGTGGCAAGGAATACATCCGAGCTATTGTAGATGACTTCTTTGGGTTTATTTGGGTCTCATTCTTGCTTGAAAAATCAGAAACCTTTCAATGTTTTAAATCTATCTGCCATCTTTTACAAAAAGTGCAGATGATAGTCATCTGCCTCTTGTTAGAATTAGAACATATCATGGTTCTGAGTTTGAGAATTCTCAGTTTCTGAAATTTTGTGAGGAGATGGGAATTAAGCATGAGTTCTCTGCACCTATTACACCTCAGCAAAATGGTGTTGTGGAAAGAAAAAAAAATTGAGTTCTTGTTGAGATGGCTAGGGTGATGCTCAATTGCAAAAATGTTGCTAAACATTTTTGGGCTGAAGTTGTAAATACAGCTTGTTACATCTCAAACAGGGTGTTTTTGAGGTCTGGTACCAAACAAACCCCCTATGAGCTTTGGATAGGTAAGAAACCCAATGTGTCTTATTTTAGAGTCTTTGGTAGCACATGTTATATCTTAAGAGATAGGTAACACTTGCTAAGTTTGACTCTAAAAGTGATAAAGGAATTTTTCTTGAGTATTCCACTTCAAGCCGAGCCTATAGAGTATACAATTATAGGACCGGAACCATCATGTCAATATTAATGACTTTGCTGCCTCTACTGAGATGGCATTAGATGAGGATGGTCTTTAATCTTCTATGCTTGAGGGAGAATCTCCAGGTCTGGATCCAGTGGTTGACCTGTCAACCTTTAGCAAATGGGTTGACCACTCAACTCTTGACAATTCTGTTCCAGTTGACCTGTCAACTTGTCATAATCAACCTCAGAATCCCAGCTCATCTGTCCCTATTGAAAACTCTCTATAGAAGCATGATAGGAAGCCTTCTCTACTTGACTGAAAGTAGACCTGACATTTCCTATAGTGTAGGAGTTTTGTGCTAGGTTCCAAAGTGATCTCAAAGAGTCTCATTTGTTTGCTGTCAAAAGAATCATAAAATATGTGAGTAGAACTTTTGAGTTTGGGTTGTGGTATACCTATGACACTTGTGTCAATCTTGTTGGGTGTAGTGATGCCGATTGGGCAGGTTGTAGTGATGATAGGAAAAGTACTTCCGGCGGGGAGGGGGGGTGTTCTTTTATGTAGGCAACAACCTGGTTGTTTGGCCATAGCAAAAAACAGAACTCTATCTCCTTATCCACTGCTGAAGCAGAGTATGTTGCAGCTGGGAGTTGCTGCACTCAATTCCTTTGGATGAGACAAATGTTAGAAGACTATGGTCTTGCTCAATCATGCTTTCTAATCTTTTGTGACAACATGAGTGCCATAGATATTTCTAAAAATCCTGTTCAACACTCTAGGACTAAGCATATAGACATTAGGCACCATTTTATTAGAGATCTTGTGGAAGACAAAATTCTATCTTTGGAATTTGTTCCCTTTGAGAAACAGCTAGCAGATATACTCACCAAGGCCTTGGACTTTCAGAAACATGTCACACTTAGGCAGTCCATTGGCCTTTGCTCAATTGATTGATTAGCTTGTCTGTTCCTTATCTTCAGCACATTGCAGAACTGTTGACTAGTCATCTTCGTTTTAGTTGACTAGTCAAATATAAATTTTTATTTACTTGGTGTGCAAATGTCAAAAATATTTGTTTCTTCTGATCTCTGATGGTGTGAAGTTTGAATCATTTTATGCTTTGCATGATTTGTGCATAATTCCCCCTTTTAGTTTGGAGCCATTAGATGAAATTTTTTGGTGTTTTTACGTCCTCTAGGTGAGACAAGTGTTGTGATCCTCCACTCTCTTAGGCAATTTTTTTATAAAAAAGAAAAAGAAAAGAAAAAAAAAAGGGAACTGTGACCAATGTAGTCACGACTCTAGGAAGGTATAAGATGATATGATTGTAGAATCTAGAGCAAGAGCCGCAAAATTGGGCCACTCAAGCATTTAAAGACTGGGATGTGCAAATAACAAAATAAATAGCCAGATTGAGTGATAAAAATCAAATAGGTTGAGTCTATGCTTTGAGTTTATCTTGAAGGTTCATTATATACTTGTCTCTCCAAGAGTGATATTTCTTCATCTCGTGTTTTTCTTTTGGCTCTGAACCTCCTCTGTCCATCTTGCCTTATCTCTGAGCATGAAATCTAATTCATATTCTATCTATTAGAGTTAGTTGCAATTGTTTTGTTTGCACATGTGGTTATCTTCTCTCTCTCTTACTTACTGTGCTTGAATACTTGGACTAGGCTATAGTAGCTAATACATCGTTGATCACTTGATATATTTGCTAGTTCATGTTTGTGTTTTTAAAACCAAAATCATGTCTTCTTCAGGGTCGATATTAAAATTGCTGCTTGTTATGATATTGCTTGAGTTCACTAGTCAACATTTGCTCATGCTGATTGTGGTTGACTAGTCATCTAGTTCTGCATGTTATGATATTGCCTTGGTTGACTAGTCAACTTATGCTCCCACTAATTATGGTTGACTAGTCGTTTGCTTAATAGGGATCTTGTGCCTTTTGGTGAAATTAATATTCACTCTCTAAGAACCAAGACCATTGGTTATGACACAAAGCACAAAGGCTCACTTGTCTTCTCCTTGTCTCATTTACACTTTCTGTTTCAACATTGGTACTGTGTTTATGTGTGGTCATGTTTGGATGACGCCACTTTGGTCTATGACCAGTTATCTTAATAAGTTGTGTTCCCACATTCAATGATTTAGCCTAACATAATTCTTGAAATCCTTACGAGTTTGTTGTGCTATATGAGTTTTGGATTGTTAGCTAATTTATTTTGTTGGGGGAGTTTCTTTGAGATGCATGTGTTTTGGCAACATTCTTGCTAGTTGTTTTTATAATTTTCATACATCAATGTTGCCTTCCTAAGCCTTATCTCTATTGATTTGCTCTCTTTTGTTCTTGGCTGTGTCTATGAGGTCGTTGGTCTTTTGATGCCACCTCAAATTTAGACATGCGTGACTAGTTCGTTTCATTGGTCCACTCTCTTCTTCTTGTGCTTTTTGGAAAGCTATGTTGTGTTTTTTTGGACAACCTAGAGACTTATTTCTTGCGTTCTTTCTCACATGTCCTCAATTTTGAGCAAAAATTTAGGGTTCATCTTGTTTGGTGCTCTGTCTTGATTTTGCACTATGGTGTGTAAGAAAAATTCTTTGGTTGTCCCTTGTTTTGATAAATATGTTGCTTAAACTCTGTCTTTTTAAGGGAAGTTTCTTTATGTGTAATGTGTACACATTGAAATTAAATTCAGCCACTTGATTTGCTTTAGGTATGATTCCTTGCAACTTGTGCTCAATTTCTTATTCTTTTTAGCCTGATGCTCTTTTGTGTTTGTTGGCTATTTATGGAAAGTTTGCTGAATTAGTACGTCAAAGGTTAATTCCTTTATGCTATATGATACTCATGGGGAGTATGTTTTCTAAGGGGGCGTTTTGCTTTAGGGAGAGTTTCTATTTGTCTAGTGGTTTTAATCTTGTACCCTCTATTGGTTGATAGGGGGATATGTCTTGTATTGTTTTGAACAAATGCTGTTTTGCTTTGTAATCAAACTGTGTCATGTGCATATTGTTCAAATCTGATTATGTGACTTGTGTTTAATTCACTTGATTACTGTTTCTCTATATTTGCCTTTTTGCTCTTTCCTTATTAACAAGGAGAAGAACACTCTCAACCCCATATTGCACATATTCACATATTGCACATTGCTTCAAATTTCTGTGATATAATATGCTTGTCTTGTGCCTGGGAGTTTGGTTGTTGTTTTGCAGTTACTTCATTTCATCGTCTTCTTAGGTTCGGTTTTGGGTTGAGTGTATTTAGAGAGTGTGTTGTCAAGGAAAGCCAAAAAGAGGGAGATTGTAAATGTATGGATTTTTGGCTTCCCTTGACAAGTTTGTAATAGGACAATCATTGTGTTTTCTAAAGCTCAAGTTTAGATTAAGAATTTCATCTCTAGGTGTTCTTATCTGGCTACATTATGATGGACAACGTTGTGTTTGACAAAGGTAAGTTTTGCATTGCATTACATTGCATTAACCTATTCCTGAAGATTATGACTAGTCATCCTTTCTCCGTATGACTAGTCATCCTCCATATGGCTAGTCATCCTTCCTCCATATGACTTTGCGTTTGTAAGGTTTTCTAGATCACTGTTTCCAACTGGGTCTTAACCATTTTTTTGTCATTTTCTACGAATTTCTCAGTTGCCTTGTGTCTATTCTGACCTAGGAATTTTTTGGTAAAAGCTAAAGAATTCCTCATTTGGCAGCGATCACTTTCGTAGGCAAGTTTTGGAAAGTTTCTCTGTAAACTTTCTATTCTTCCTCAAGTGTAACCTTCATATTTTTCATCTTTGAGTTTTCCAAAATGTTCCTTTTTGAAAACTGCATTTGAAATATGAAAACCTCATCTTGCTAAATCAAACACTCTCTCATATATATCTAGGTCAGATTCAAGATTGATTTCTTCAAGAGTATGGTTTCTTAAAGAAATTGGTCATTCTCCTTTGAATCCGAATTTTAGTTTCTGTCTGAGATAGAGCTTGCAAGTTGGTGCCATGGGATGAATGAGCTGGAGAAGGAGCTGCCATTGCCATGAAGAACTGAGCTTCAAGCTTTGCTAAGTTGGAGAAGAAGATTGCACAAAGGAGGTATAGCTCATCTTCCTAAATAGATCTAGGTTTTTCTTGAGTTTGCTTGTGTTCCTTTATAAGAATCTTTTTCTACTTAGAGGGATTGCCTGGTCGGTTGATGACCCCCAGTTTTTCCCAATGGTGGATTTCTGGGTGAACAATTTCTAATTGCATCTCTGTAATTTTTCTGGGTTTGTGTTCTTGGTGGTTGACTAGTCATCGTATGAATTGTAGTTGACTAGTCATCGTATGAATTCTGGGTTTATGTTCTTGGTGGTTGACTAGTCATCGTATGATTTTTTTGTGTTCTTGGTGGTTGACTAGTCATCGTTTGAATTCTGGATTTTGTTTCCTTGTAGTTGACTAGTCATCATTATTTGATGTTTGGTGTTTGCTTGATTATGCTGTCTTCACACACTTTCACTATAGTTGTTGCTAGCACAGGGGATGCCTAGATTGACGGGTCCTTCTGAGTGTCTAGGTTGTCACTAGTAATTCTCTAGGCTTGCAAGTACATCTTGGTATGCTCTGTGTATGTTATTGTTTGGTATAATTCATATCTGACAGTTGACTAGTCATAAGAGTATTTGGTCAAGGTCTAGAGTGTGAAGTTTGTTGCGTTCTTGGTTGAATATCTTGAAAGTTTACCCCTCGTCACCTAAGTACCAATTTCACTATGCATTTTTAGTCATCCTACAGGTAATTTCACGGTTTCTCTATGTTATTTGAATTTTGATATTTTGTTTCTTTGAGTAGCTAACCTTGAAGCATATATTGGAATTAAATTGTTGTAGAACATAGGTCAATTGCCATATTGAATGTGTTCTTGTTTGCAACGAATAATTGGGTTAAGTTATGAAAAATCGATTCTTGAATTCCTAATAACAAATGCCATGTTTTAGGATTTTTGTGACACTCATACTCTCTTTGATTTAATGGATTCTTGATTGTTAATTTGAGTAAATGCCATACTAGATTTCAATTAAGAATACACGTATTGATGTAAATGTCATACACTTTACATACACTTAAGAGAGAATCATACAACTTGAGTCAAATGCCATGATCTTGTTGTGAGTGTCGTCATCATATGCTTGCTAGAAATTGATTATCTATTGTTGTTTATGGATTGATTGATTGGTTAGAGGTGGATAGTAAGTCCTAGCTATTGTTCTTGATTGATTTTAAACCAATTTCTCTTAAACTCTACACACTTAACAGAAGAAGTATCACTGAAACATAAATGATCAACTCTGAGCCACGGCCTCCGTCTACTAAAGCGAAGCTTAACATTTTCGGGCAAAAATGATCATCTTGTTCGGTTAAGCCATATAGCCTGCAAGAAAACAAAAACAAACGAAATGGATAAATACCTTCAATTATCATATTTTCTTCCTGCAATTACAAAACTTTCATATAACTCAAACACTATAAACATGTGAAAAAGAGATACTCTCTAAGTACTTCAAAGCATTTATAGTCATTTTAATGATTTCATGAATGACAACACATTTAAAGGTTATTATCACTGTCCTACATAAGCGAAGTAAGTATTATGAACATCACAAATTCAGTTAAGCAATTCTATTATATTGAATTGTATTATCATCTTATTCCAAAACAAAAAAAGAACAAAATTCTATTATCTCTTGCATCCAATCCAATCCCAATCCAATTCTATTAGAACTATAATGTACATATATAAAAACTTAAACACTTTGTAGTTCCAAACTAACATGGAAACTGGAGAGGAAGCAACATGGTAAGCAACAAGCCTTATTGCAGAACAAAAATATTAAATCCTTAGGCTTTCACTGGCACATACAAAAACATATGCTTCAGAGACAGGGAAGGAAAGTGACCTTTTTCCTTTTGTTTACCATAACAAACAGTTACATTTTGTTTAAGGTGCTAAAGCCAATTTTATAGTATTCTGTACTTGGCTTACAATTCTTTAGGCTGAAATTGTTTAGGCTCATTAAAATCATCTATTTTCACTGGATAACATACAAATTTTAACTAACTTATCGTTTGGCTGTGTGCATTCTGGTTTTGAAAATAAAAAAGATTATTTGTAGACTTAGAAGGATTATTAAGACCACTTTTATACGTTCCATAACAAAATCAAATAGTTATATCACAATTTGTAAACTCATTCTCTATTTGTTGCAGACTAGTGAGTCCTAGAACTAACCCACAACAAATCATTTTTTCCTCTTGTCTAAGTTTATATTTTGTTTTCTTTTGGTATTTGTTTCTCCGTTTTGCTAATTTCTTGTTTGGCTATCTCTTTTGCAGGGCTGACTTGCAGGGTTCTTTTTTTTTTTCATGACAGTTTGACCTAGATTTTTGGCTTCTGGAAGATTGTTGTCAATGAGAACCATTATCAATTTGGAGTAGGACAACATTCCATTCAGTTACAGGAAGTGTATTGTAATTATAAGGAAAAATACATGTAATTGAGGAACTATATATTTTAGCCATCATTTAATGAAATTGAGTTAAATTTACTTGAATCTGTTCTTTTTATGTATTTGCAAGTGTGTGCATTGGAAAAATACTTTTACTTATATTATACATTGAAAAGAGAACATTAAGATGGACTATCGGAGTTTTTGTATTGTCACTGTATAGCCTCCTATTGCTTTAGTTTTTGCTATTGCTTTAGTATTGCCACAACTGTCTTTGTATTGCCATTGTATTGTGGCAAATAAGGCAAGTGGATCTCTATCGTCGTGAAGGTTGCAATGAATTGCAAATAAGGCAAGCTTATCACTATCTTCGTGAAGGTGAGGAATTGAGCTTCTGTGAAATTCTCTTGTGAGCCTGACATCAGAGAGAGGTTATGATTGGTGTTGTCATCATGATTGGTTACCGTTTAAACCCCTATACCGTCAAAATTAAGAGTGGGAATGTTGAGTTTTTGTGAGGTTATGTTTGGTGCTGTCATCATGATTGGTTACCATTTACACTCCTATACCGTCAAAATTAAGAGTAGGAATGTTGAGTTTCGTATTGTCATCGTATTGCTGCCCTATTGCTCTTGCATTGCCATGGTATTGACATTGTAGTGTCGTTGTATGCCTAGTTTTTGCTACATATTTTTTGCATTAATTGGTTTAAGAGTCCTTTGTTGCACAATACGTAGGCAGTACAAGCCATATAGGGGGCAATACCTACGCAATATAAGCTATATACAGGGACAATACAACCACATATACAAGGCCTTGATGGAATCACATCCTTACACCCCTATACATTCAAAATTAAAGAGTATATTAATTTTTCCTCAAAAAATGACAAGCTCTAAATTGGCAATAAACATACAATAAAAGGCAATAAATGGATATACACAGACAATGAACAGACTTGAAAAACAGATATATGAGGGCAATATAGTAGCAATACACAAACAATAAAGGGCTATACATATGCAATACATATATGTCATGTCATCTGCCAATTAAATCAATAATTTGGTTACATTTGTATATATTTTTTCTTCTTTGTAAGGGGAAACAATGAAACTAAGGAAACTAGAGATTGACAAATTTCCTTTTAACTTGACTTTTACAAATTGATGAACTAACAATGTTATCTCATTACATCTTAAGATATACAGAAGAAAGTGGCAAAAAACGAAAAATTTGCATCTCCTCTTGGTTTAACACATTTGATATCTATTAGCAAAATTCCAGGACATCTCCTCTTAAACCCGAATTTAAGCTGAAAGCATTTTCCTCCCCAAAAGAACACCGCAACTTGAAACGACATTCTTCCATCTGTATAAAAGGATAAAAAATGCTTATTAGAATCAAATCATGCAATCACAAGGGAAACAAAAACATAACATTCAATCACAACTAAAACCAATTTCAAAACAGAAATCAATACCGTCGTTGGAACTGAGTCAGCTTCATTCGCAATCAACACCATCTGCAGAACCTGGTTGAACTTCACATCTATCTCCCTACAGCAGTAAATTGCTAAGCATAATCCAAGGCCAATAAAAACAACCAACAACTATGTTTGGCATAACCTAAATAAATAAAAAAATTCTAACATCTTAGGCATTGATCACTGACATTCAGGAAGTAGCCAGCCATCAACAAGGAAGATGAGTATCCAGTTCAAGATAATAAAAATTTAGAACTCTAAACAAATATTATGCACAAGAAAGACTAGATAGACCCATTTGCTGTATTCTGAGACGAGAAAGAAAAGCTACACAGCTCATTCTCATCAGATTGCATCCTAGTAAGTAATAACCAACCAACAACCTGGATAAGTTGAAGCATACAAAGAAGGCTCATTTGAATTTAATTATTATCTGATTTCATGTAAAAGACAGTTTCTACACACCCCACATACTGAATTTTTGAAATTATGTGAAAATACAAAGAAGCCAAATTGATGAAGGTTCTCAATGACAACAATCTTCCATAAGGCAAAAAACTAGGTCCAACTGTCATAAAAAAAGAAAATTTGTCAAATATCTCAAGAGAAATAAATATTACAAAAAATGGACAAGGTATTGGAGCAAAGAACCATCCAATATGAAAATATGGCAGGGAAAGATTATCCCAAAAATTTGAAGAGATAGAAGTCCATGGAGATGCCCGAAAGCGAACCATCTATCACAGATAATCTATCTCCTCACCTTTTACATTCTCAAATATCCTTCTACTCTTCCTAGAACCCTACCCTTCTTTCTTCCATCAAAAAAATATGGCTCTTGCAACTATAGCCACACACTCAGCCTAAATGACCCAACACATAGCCTACCCGACACCCTTAACCACAGTAAGGGGTTTTGGCAAGCCAAAAAAAAAAAAAAAAAAACAATTCTCACAAATTCCAGATTTTCAATTATATTAAAATACAAAAATAAACACAAGACTAATGTTTAAGGCTGATAGAATCTTCCAATTGAATTAAACTATCTGATATTCTAGTGCTACAACATTCACAGGCTGATCTAATGCCACAAAAATAAGAAAAGGCTCTGCCTTTGTAGTCATCTACAAGATATATGCTTATTTATGGGTTTATGCTGCAGAGACTGAGTTGAAGGATACTAAAAAGGTTACAGATTTTCAAGTATGCTTGCATACCAAAAGAAAACCAACACAATCAAACTACTCAAAATTTCCAAAAACCAAACGAACACATATATAACAAAATCATAGCACTTTTAAAATTTGGAACCCACAACAAACAATACTCACAAACATATATAACAAAATCAATCACAATAACACCTATTTGCATCCATATCAGGTTTTGATAAGGCAAATGCAACAATTTTGAATTCAAAATTCATACATTTCATATAAAGAATTTCAGTACAAATCATATCCGAAAGCATATTAAGAATCACTATATCAATATTTAACAGAAACCCACATGATACAAACTGAAAAATACAAAACACTATAAACGAAAATCATATTTTGTCAAACACTCAAAATTCTATATCAGCACCACTCAAATTCCCATATAGAAACACCACAATTAAGCAATTAAAGCATAGCACTCCATAAGCATGTATACATACATATATATATATATATATATATAGAGAGAGAGAGAGAGAGTAGCTAAAAATGGAGCCCATGAATGCCCTGCCAGTGGAGTCTCCGGCAACCTTGAGAAGGCAGACAGCAGGGCCATTGGAGCAGGCGGGGACTAACGGGTTTGAAGAATTAGGGTTAGGGTTAAGGTTTAGATTGGTCGAGGTCAGTGTCAGTGTCCGGGTTGCCATTGGAGAATCCACCGACGTCGTCGCCATAGCTGTTACTCTCTCTGTTTTCTATGAAGTCATGGCTGAGCAAGATTTGGGAGAGTGCGAGAGAGGAGAAGAGTTGGGAGAAATTGAGTTTCAGAAAATGAATTTTTGGGGGGATAAAGGGTCAATACAGATGTATTTATATGGAGGGCAATTAGGTACTTTCATATTTCTGATTGAAATTTATAATGTGAGTACATTTGATTATGGTATACACATGGCTCTTTTTTATTGGTTGTATATGACGTTAACATAGGCGTGCATGCACACGATCAGCACAAAAATTACGAAACAATTAGGTTTTCATATCTTTCCTTCTCCAACTCATAGTTCAGCCGCCGAAACCTCTGGCGCCATTGCCAAACCTCTCTCAGCCAAACCTACCTCTCTCAGGCGAAACCTCCTGCGCCAATCCTCTCTGCGCAAAACCTCCTCTCAGGCAAACCTCTCTGTCAACCGCGCCTCTGTCATCCAGCGCCTCTCTCAGCCTCCGCTTCTCTCTTAACAACAAACACAGGTCAGATTCTCTTGTTTTTTTTCTTTTCCCCCTTCGAATCTCTGGTGGTTGTCTGCTGTTTGCACAGGGTGTTTTTCAAATTGATTTAGGACATCTTTCTTAAGTATATGTGTTTGTTGGGTTTCAGGGTTTAGGGAAATTTCTGGCTCTCTCTCTCTCTCTCTCTCTCTATATCTGATTTTGATGTTCTGCTGACATTCTGTAGATTTGTAATTGTTTTCATTTGTCAAATTCATGTTATAAAGAAGAGTTCTTGTTTGTATTTGGCTTGTAATTTATTTTTGGAACTTATTTTGTTGAAATTTGATTGAATTCGGGTTATAATTTCTATGTTGAAGTTGAATTGTATTTTTGTTGAAGTTGGGATGAACAACAACATAGCATAGAATGTAGGTGCTGGAACTTCTTCGTCCAATCTTCATCTTTGACATGAGTGTTCAAAAGATAAACAAGTGATCATTGTCTCATAATGCGTCTAATTCCTCAACTTGTGAGCCGTCCGCCATCATAGCAATATAGGGTAGCCTCTACTACTTGATTAGTTTTGGAATTCTCGATTGATTGACTTGATAGATGAAAGCAAGATGCATGTTGAAGAGTATCCAAATCAAATAATCACTTTTTTCTTTTTCCTTTTCTTTTTTTCTTATTTCTTTGGTCTGAATAGGAAGTTGATTGAGTTGGGAACTAGAAGGCTCGTGGAAATTTTGCATTGGAAGTTGATTGAGTTGGCACATCCTTTTAACTTGAGATAGGATTCTCGCTCAAATAAGAAAATGCAATAAATAACATCGTGCTAATCTGCAGCAGCATTAATTGTTGAGATAGGATTCTTTCTTCATATTTGTTGTGGTATTAGGCACACATTGGTTGATAATTTTTGGTCCATTTGGTGTGAATTTTCCATACTTGGCAAATGGTATTAATTATGGCTTTGCATTAATTGTTCTGTTTCTATTTGCATATGAAACTTTTTGTTTTCAATTTGGGGTTGTTCTATTTGCATAAAGATGTAAATTTGGTAGAAACAACTACTAGAATATCTTGATTCACTCTTATGGAACACGGTTTAGTTTTCAAGCAAACCACTTGTTTTGTTTGACAGGTTTAACTAAATTGGTGAACATGTTTGCATGTTTTTCTTTACTTTATTTATTAAACTAATGTGATCCGACGTACCTTTACCTCAGATTAATGGGCAAGAAGAAGTCGAGAAACAAATCATCGACACGTGCCAATCCCTCATCAGCACAAGAAGATCCACATACTGGTGTATCAGCAGCATGTGCCAAGCCAGTAGCTCCACAAGCTGATGCTGGTCCATCGGCACAGACAGCTGCTACTTCAACAGAATGTACACGGGCAAGTCTTTTCAAACCCAAACAGCAAAGCCAATCATCACAACGAGATCCACATACTGGTGTATCAAAAGCATGTGCCAAGCCAGCAGCTCTGCAAGCTAATCTTTGCCCTTCATCAGCACAAGAAGGGACATCATCGGCACAGACAGCTGCTGCTTCTGTGGCAAGTCCATCAGTGGCCAACACAACTGCTGCTGCAGCACCTGCACAACGATTGTACGCTGAAAGTCAATGTCGCTTAAAAGAGTTCTTGGAGAATTGTTATCAATGGGTTGGGGAGCAGTTCAAGCGTGGCTGTCAAAACGTGCTTAAGTCAGTTGCATTTACCATTAACTTTTCTATTATGTATGAAATTTTATTTTATTTAATGCTATTAACCTTATTCCCTTTTTAGAATTCTCATAGGGGAAATTGCTGATTTGGAGTTCAAAGGCATAACACGTGGGCCCCTGACTGGTGAAAATATCTTTGTTATTGGCACTAAGGTTGAGAATCTGAAGGTTGAGATTTTGAATACCCCACGTGAACACAACCCGGGCATGCCATGCTATCGTGAACAATTTCGAACATTGGCATCAGAAGTGGTTCGTGGATGGGAAGCTACTCGTCCCTTGGCGACGAAGCATTTTCTCAAAATGATAGAATATTGCATACCTCGGTAAGCAAGCTCCTGAATCCTGATAACTTATTTTATGCATCAGAAGGCCAATTCACACACCCACAGTACAGATGAATAAATACAACCTAAAAAGAAATGCAGACCCAAATGGAGTTCTGTTTAGTTCTGAGGATCGAGTATTATTTGGCTTCACCTAACATGCAAAAACACTTTCATTAAGTGCAGGTTTTACTTTAAGCAACTAGAGTGGCACCCCCTCCTTTTATCATCTGAAGAACAAGCCAAGCTTATAATCCATGCCTATATGCATCTTGAGATTGAGAGTGAAGGTTGGAAAGATGATTACAAAAAGGTTATACCGAGAAGAAACGTTGACTTTCATATAACTCTTGGTAGTGCCTTTGGTTTCTGTAATGTTTACAAATTCAGAGTCGACAAATACCGGACAAATCCAAATCCACTAGGGGCACTCATGTTTTACAGAAATGCACACTTTCATGTTAACCACCATATCTACGAGCACCAAAAGAAGAATGGAGTGGTATACACATGACCTAAAAGTGCTTTTTAATTTATGTTAAACTACTCTAACGTTTATTATTGTTCAATTATTGCAGAAACCAGAGCTAATAAAAGATGCGCTTTTGGTATGAACATGACCAAAATTTCCTTTTTAGATTTTTTTAATATTACTATTTTCTAAAAATTGTTTGTATTCAATTATTGCAGACAACAGCGCAAAAAGAGAATAAGCTCGCTCACTTTTTCCCAGAAGTGCCCCTAGAGTTATTCAATTACATGCTTATAAAGAAAATTGACATAAATGCTGCAATTTGAGAGACAGCTTCAAATCTGCCACCAATGTGTTGCAAGAAGGTAGAAGATAAGAAGAAAATGTGTGCAGCCAAATTCAAGGAAATCTGCTCAAGAGAAAGGAAAAGCAGGGAGAGCAACCTATGTGAGGGATGGCAGAAATCCCCGTCGAGTCGAGTCCTCGTCGGGTCCCCGACCCTAACGGGGGAGTATTTGGGGCCAAATCGGGTACAAGTACTGGGGATACCCGAAACCATAAAATCCCCGACAGGTCCGGGCCCGGGATGGTAAAAGCGGTAAAGGCGTTCCTGTCCTCGAATTCGTGCACTTGCGAGTTTATAAATTTTAGAAACACCTCTTTTGGTGACAAGTGGTCTACTGTAATTTGAGTACTGCTTTCATTTTCTAGTAATTTCTATCATTTTTAGTTTTGGGTGTTGAATTTCATATTACGTTGCTCTATTTTTTTTTTTTTTTTTTCTCTGAGTGAAGTAGTATTACATCTCATTTATTGATATATTCTTTACTCACAAACCAGCTACAAATTAATCCTAAGTAATTACTGTATTATTATTGTACCATGCAACTAATTAACACAGAATGATTTTGCTAAAATACTAATTGTGTATATATATATAACACGAAATAGGGTCACTTGGAACTTACCTAGCCAGTAGCCATTGTGGTGGTTGATTACGCTTCAAGTTGGTGTAGTTTGTAAAAGTCACTATGGTATGGTATTGGTGCTATGTGCTGCATGTTTCTCTTTGCAGTTTCAAATTCCCCAAAATACTCTACTTCCTGCAAAGTTCTCGCAAGACAAGAAGCAAATAATTAGCTCATAACTGATAACCCTAAAGCTAAATTAGCGTGGGCTTATATAACTAAGCAGGGCCTTAAAGTGATTGGTTGTTTGATTGAAACCCTCTTGAATGAGGCATAGTGGTCTTGGACTGTTCATTTGAACCTTGTGGTGATGAAGTCGCACAAAGCACCACCCCAACCCTGGGGCTAGGGTCCCCCAACCATTGTGGTTGGGTAGCCAAACCAAGAAAAAAGCTAAATTAAGAATATAGCAGCATGTATATTATATATATATTATCTCCGAAACATGCTTGGGTTAAGTGTAAAAACAATTTGGGCCATTTTAAAGCACCGCAACCCCAAACTGAACCTTCTCTTTAAATCAATATACCATATAAATAAAATACAGATACCATATAAGTAAAATACAATAGCAAATTTACAAGGAATTTGCGATTGACCAGGTGGAGGAGAGATCAAGATTGTGGTCTTTAAGCTGCGTTCGAAACCAGCTGGTGGCATATCCATGAAAATTCTACCTTAATAGAAATAATTTTGGATACCCTGGCACAGAAGGAAAGAAATCAGAGAGAAAATTCTACGCCTTGGTGAACAAAAGAAATCAACAAGAAAATTCTACCTTCATACAGATACTTTTGGTTCCTCGCATGAGCTATTAGTATAGGAATCCAAGAGCACAGAAAAGATGAAATGATATGAAATAGATCAACATGAGCTCAGTATAGGAATCCAAGAGCACAGGAGATGAAATGATATGAAATAGATCAACATGAGAAACTAAAGAAAGTAACAACTAAACGTCTATATGAATTAGAACTGAGTCTCCCGAAAATAAATAAATAAGTAATTTACACGTCTCTCTTGTTGACTGATTGCACGGGTCGATATGGCAACTTTGAGTAGCAAAGCGATTGAAAAATATATTGCACAAATTTCATATCTCTAACAAATCATGTTTCTTGACGTACCGTGATTGGTTAGAGATCTGTAATGTACAAGTTTTTCTCAAACTTCGAATGCAAGTTTGAATGCAGGTTATCTTAGTATTAGTTGTGGGGTTGAGCTATGATTGTTTATTCCAACTTCAAATCCCTGACATATTTTGATAATAAAATTTATCATAGCCATTACTTTTTGGTCTAATTGAGACATCTAACTTTGAAGCTTTCAAAGGCTGTTTGAGTTTAGCAATAAGAAAGTAGGTTGCTGCCAGCGATGAATCCGGATTCTTCTAGATATCATATATATTTTCTTTTTGGTGCGAAGCTGACCAAAGACATAAAATATTTTTTTAATCCAAAGTAAAGGAGAAAACGCTTGATACCCTTCTTGCTCGGTGGATGCTTTTAGGTAATGGTGCACTCAAATACGTTGAATTAATGATCAGTTCCCACGTGGATGGGCCCCACATGGATACTATTTAGTAATATTTATTTATTTATAGAACATGTCGTATCCGTTACATATAAACATTATCTCTAAAGTCCGGCCGAAAGTCCTTCTCATCGACTTCACCAAGACAAAAACAAAATTAAAAAAATTCATACCTACCCTCAGACAAAGCTGGCATATGAAACTCAATAAAAACTAAAATAAAGAAAACAATAGAATATGAACTTCTCGCTGGCTCTCTTTCTCTCTCCTCACATCAGAAATTCTAGAGGTTGGCATCCGAAGTTTAAATTCTTTCTCTAACATTTGAGATGAAACTGTGGCACTCAAAACAACCCACGAGTCTATTAAAAAGAGCCTTGGCAAGTGTTGTCTTGCCAACACCACCCATGCCATGAATTCCGACAACTCTAATGCCCTTGGATCTTACATCTAACAACCTCATCATGTCTTCAACTCTGGAATCAAGTCCCACCGTGTATGCAGCAAGACCCACAGGGGTTTTGCGTATTTCAGTCAAAACCCTTTTGACTAACAATTGAATCAACTCTGCTTCTTTGCTGTCAATATACATAATCACAAATACATCACTTAGGCCCTTAGAGTGATAAGCAAAACATTGAACGCCTGAGAATTAATTGTATCTGTTACAGACCAATAAGCCTGTTTATCTTGACAATTACTAAATCTTGAAACAAGCCAAAAGTAACAAATCAACTGCAAATCATGTTATCATGATCAGACAAGAGGAATAGGACGTAGAATGAAAACACCAATTAGTTAACGGGTGGTCCTCAGAATGAAATCATGTTATGCAGCAAAACACACGAAGCAGCTATTTACGAAAACAAGTGGTCCTCAGAAACAAGCCAAAAGTCTCACACTTCAGAACGTAAATCCGAATGAAAACGAGTCAAACGACAGTGCGGTGAGGAAAGAAAGATACATTAGCTAATCTTTTACAGTATTGCCCAATTTAAATTACTATATTACATATGAATGAATGAATTAAACAAAGTGAAAAGAATACCCCACCACACTTATTTAATTAATTCTTCCAAAACACTTTGTTATATCTTAATATCATATACCAAAACCTTAAACATTAGATAACTAAATCTCTAACCATATCTCAATTATAATGCTTACCTGGCATCCGAAGTTTAAACTCTAGTTGTCAAGAAATTACTGATTGGGGATACTTAATTATAATGCTTACCTGGCATCCGAAGTTTTTCTCCCAAATTAGAGAACCACTACCTATTTTATAATCTTATCTTTTTTTTGTTTTGGTTAGAAGGTGGTCCCATGCATATTCCTTTAACACAAAGCTTTTGCTAAACTCACAAACCAAGAAAGGAAACAAAGCTTCTTCCACTCACAAACCAAGAAGCAGAAAAAAAAAAGATTGCTCAACTGTGGAAATGTGAGTTCTTCAGACCTCGGAACTCTAAACTCTAGTTTGGTTAAGTTTAAAGCAGAGGGTAACGAGCACTCAAAAAAGTAAATTCAGAAACTATGATTCTTTTTATAAGTATGAGTTTTTAAATAGTGATTGCAAGATCTAAAAACTTGTTAGGTATTGAATTCTAAACTATTTTTAAAATCTAAAAAATTTGAAATTAAAATAAAAAACCCTAGATTTCCAAATTAAAAATTAATAAAAGAAAAGGAGAAAGGGAGGAGAGAGAGGGAGGGGAAGGAGATATAGAGACGAGAGAGGGAGGAGAGAGAAAGAGACAGAAGAGGGAGAGACGCAATGGCGGAGTCAAGATTGTATGTGTAAAGGGCTGAACCGTAATACAAGTATAGGGAAAAAAAAATCAATCTTACATCAATAATATAGATATAAGAAAAAATAGACATTTTTTTTATAACTTTGTACTTAATTTCATGTATCAAAACGGAAAAGTTTACTGATAAAATCTCATTTCCCTTTAAACTATTTATTTTCTACTCCCCCTTTTTTTTTGGTCAAACTATTTTCTATTCCCTTAGCTCATCGGTTTGATTATTAGAGGATTAATACTTCCTTTTTTTATGTCAGTTGTGTAATGGGCCTACAAACAATTTACATATAATTATAAATGAAGTTATTTATGAATTGCAATTGGGGGGCCATTAGAATGGTTATATGGTTTGCATTGTTAAATATATGAACTAAAACCCAAGCTTTACTGCGTTGAGAACAAATTGTGGAGGGGCCAGGGCCACAAGAGAGAGAGAGTGTGTGTGTGTTTTTTTTTGGGGGGGGGGGGGGGCGAGGGGCTTGAATTTTAAAAATGGGCGTACCAAACGGGTTTTTGTCACTTTGGACTTCAAAGCTATTTTTATGTTTATAAAATTGGATCCAAGTAATATACCAAATATTACCTTAACAATCTAGTGCCTTTTTATTTATTATATTTCTTATATCTCTACTATTATAAAGATAGGTCAAAATAGTTGGGCAATTTTACTAATAGATAAACCCAAGAAATGAAATCGCAACATGTGTTAAAAAAAATAATAAATAAATAAATAAATAAATACCTAAACACTCTATGAGAAAATCCTAAGAAAAAAAGTCTTAGCAGCCACTAACTTTTGGGGTTTGGCCGCCTCCTACCCTATCTCAACACCTCTCCTTTCATCAATTCTTTTCTCCTTCCTTCCCTTTTCCCTAAAGCTTGTTAGTTTATTTTGTGGTGTGGAAGCAATCTCTGTGAAACGATGTCGTCGCCGTGATATAGTCATCGTATTTTGGCCCACATACACAAGGAATTGGCTCCCTTCGACATAGTTTGGAGCTCTAAAGAGGGGAAGATGTCAGGCTGTCAGGTTGCGTTGGGTTCAGGTTTAGCTAGTGCGGGACTATTGGTTTAGCCGATATGGCACTAAGATTTTCTTAGTTTTGTTTTAGACTAATAATTTTCAGAAACTCTTTTGGAGTTTGCTGTGATTTGTTTTATATTTAGGATTTTTATTTCTTTTTAGCTTTTGGCTTTTATACGGATTTTCCGTTTCTGCCGTTGTGTGACAGATTTGTATCGTAGGTCTAAGTAAATGTGCTTCTGGTTGGTGGATTGGGAATTTAGTCATTGTTTGAGTTGTGCGTGATTCTCTCCACATCAATTCAATATGTTATTGTGTTTAGTCACTCGAGAAGTTTACCTATATTCAGAACATAATTGCTTTGTACTTTTGTTTGCTCATCAATGATATACTATCACTTATTTTCCAACCACACACACCAAAAAAAAAAAAAAAAAAAAAAAAAACCCAAGAATTTAAAGCAAAAGAAAAATTGGAGCATGCAAGGAGGAAAACCCATCGTGCGACCTAAGATAGTAGAAATCAACACCAATAGGATTCCATGTTTTCTCTAGGTTAATGGGGGCTTATGTTAGGCCATCTATAACCCAAAATGGACTAAATCTAAATTATTCCCTCCAAAATACAATATTCATGTATTGCTCGGGCTCAAACAATTTTTTCCTTTAACCCTATAGACTCAAAATATAAATACGCACCTCTATTAAATTGTTCAAGAATAGTTAACCCTTATTTGTTGTTGTTGTTAATTGGCTAAAATGTGGCTTTACCTCCTAAACTAAACCATAATTGTTAATTTACACACTCGATGATTTTTTTGGTAAATTAGGATACAAATTCGTTAAAAATAGTCAATTATGTGTCTACCATCATATTTGTAATGATTTCATCCATTTCTATGTTACTTTTCCATTATTGAAGGGAACAATCTTCAGTTCGCCCTCCCCCTTGTTGAAATTAAACAAAATCACTAAGATTTTACAAATATAGGACATTTGGGGAAAATCGTGGTTTAGGATTTGAAGTGTGGGTAATTGCGACTTTAGGGTTGAGATGTGATTGCTCGAATAATCGGCAGAGTGAAGATTCATTTGAAATTGGTGGGTAATACAGAGAAATTTTGATCGACTTTGAGGGTGATTGATCAAGGTGATGGTTGTGGTCCTGATAAATGGAGGAGAGTGGAATCGACTGAATCAAAGCAAAATGAAGTATAGAGTGTAATACATCTTAAGCCAAATTGTGTTGCACATAAGTATTAGGATCAACCATAAGCCAACTGGTTTGGTGATACAAAGAACATAGGAGGGACCTCATTCCAATGACTAGTCATGTTATCCAAGCGATTTGCTAGTTTTGGAAGGTAAAAGTTCACCTCATCGGTGTTAATGTTATTTATTCCTCATCAACATTATCAAATTTGCACAGACATAGCTTCTCGTCACTCCCCCTTTCCTCTTAAAGAGAAGGGGTCATTAGAGCCAAGAAATGTGAGTTTTTTCTTGGAAGATAATCCATAGTCACATACATCTTATGGGTTGGAGAATGGTAACACTTAAATCCCTTTTCAATAGTAGAGTATCCCAGGAACACATATCGGAGGTCACAAGGATCAATTTTACTTGGCATGAACATAAGCAACACACCCAAATATTTTAGGAGACTGTTTGGAGATACTTGGAGAATCAAAGTAGTCAATAAACGCCTCAAGAGAAGTCTGATAATCAAGAACACAGCTAGGAACACGTTTAACCAAATAGGTAGCAGTTTGGATGACATGACCCCATAAATAATGTGGAACCGACATGTCAAGGACCGAGCCATTTCAATCAATTGATGGTTCTTTCGTTCAACCACCCCATTTTGTTAGTTTAGTGGAGGTTTGATGCATAATGCTTTGTTCCCATAAAAATTGAGCTAAAGTGTGATTCACATATTTACCGACATTGTCTGAGCAAAAGACCTTGATTGACACATTGAATTGAGTTAAGATCATAGTATGGAAATTACCCAAAATGGAAGAAATGTCCCTTCTGTGAGCCATCAAGAAAACCCAAGTTATCTTTGTACAATCATCTATAAAGTTGACAAATCAATTCTTTCGTTCGGAGCAACCTTAGTAGGACCCCAAACATCATAATGAATTAAATCAAAGGGCAAAGAAGTTGTATGATTACTCAATGGATAAACAACACAATGACTTTTAGCCAAGACACAAGTTTCAAATTTGAACTCATACTCCACATGATGGAGAAGTAAAGATGGAAAAAAAATACTTGAGGTAACCAAATGACGAATGTCCCAGACGACGATGCTAGGTGGTATGATGAACGCTATCAGAATATGCTGCAGCTGGTAGTGCTAACTAATACAACCCCCCCTCTGTGTACCATGTCAATTGTCTCTTGAGTGTTAAGATCCTGAAACTGGCAATAGGAAGGTTATAAAGTAGCATAACAATTGTATGAGTGAAGAAATTTGGCAACATATAATAAATTGGAATTGAGGTTAGGGATAAGTAAGGCATTTGAGAGAGAGATAAGGTGTGAGAAAGACAAAAGATCCTTCACTAGTGACTGGAGAAGGGACATCATTGACAATAGTGAAGTAGGGATGACGGAGTGTAGAAAACAAGTAAATATGAAAAAAAAAAAATACTTGAGGTAACCAAATGACGAATGTCCTAGGCGACGATGTCAGAGCCAAATCTTGTCTTTGTTGATAACACGAGCACTGTTAACGGTATGATTAATGCTATCAGAATAGGCTGTAGCCGGTACTGCTAAGTAATATAAACCCCCCTTCGTGTATCATGCCAATTGTTTCTTGAGTGTTAAGATCCTGAAACTGGCAATAAGAAGGATATAAAATAGCATAACAATTGTATGAGTGGAGAAATTTGGCAACATATAATAAATTGGAATTGACGTTAGGGACAAGCAAGGCATTTGAGAGAGAGAGATAAGGTGTGGGAAAGACAAAGAGATCCTTCACCAGTGACTGGAGAAGGAACATCATTGGCATTATTGATGCAAGGATGACGAAGTGTAGAAGACAAGTGAGCAAACATGCGAGATTCAAAAGTCATATGATCACTTGCTCTAGTATCAATCACCCATGTATTTGTACCATTACATGATGATGGGTCATAAGCAGATAAAAGAACATAGGGTTCCAACAAAGTAGACCCCGTACGAGCAACAAAGAATGTCTTATCATGAGCCATGAATCAAATAGCTCACAAAACAAAGCAAAGATCACAATGGAAATACACAATAACAAACCCTAAAAAAAAAAGGGAACATCAAGGGGCAGAATTAACGGCAAGGCAATGGCAAAGACAACGACAAAAGCAAAGGGAAAGGCCTGATTGTTATTAATATTGAATGTTTTTGTCTACACTTTATTCTAAAGCTGAATTAAAAAAGAATTAAAGTATTTATGACTCCCGCAACTAAATTTCAACTGAAAAATAAGGAGCATGATTGTAGATGCCCCTATCATAAAAGCATCTCCAACAATCTCTTCAATAGCTCTGGTTTTTCAAAATATTTATTTTACTTTGGAAGAACAAAATATACATTGAAAATGCTAAAAGCATGAACTTTTTCTTTTAAGATACTAAATATATAAACATTCTTCACATGTTTTTGTTTTTTTATACACACTTTATTAATTGAATTGAAGATATCTATTAGAGCATAAATTATTAAAGTAGCAAACATATGTTTTTAAATTACCACATTCATGAACAAATTTTTAATTTGACGAGTTCAATTTGTTACTGCTGTTGAAGATGCTATTACCTATATAAGTGGGTCAGCAAATTCCAAGTGAAACAACACCCCAACCACCATGCCATGAAACAGGGCATAAATTCCAAGTTTAACATGATTATTTATTCTTGGGTGTACTTACAAAGGAAACTACCTCCAGCAACTCAAGTCAAAGGAGATAAGGCCCACACGTTTCCCACCTCCACTAAGAAATCCTTTTCCGCTTTTTCTGCACTAAGGATAAATAATAGTCCAAGACCCGATCTCGGAAGAACCCCCTTCCAGTTCCCGTTCGGCAAGTGAGTAATTCTTTCTTGTTAAGATTCTCTCTCTCTCTCTCTCTCTCTCTCTCTCTCTCTCTCTCATGTTTTAAATTTTCATTTCTTATGAGATCAGAGTGGCCTTATAGACGAACTAAGGGGTCGTTTGGTACGGGGGACTATCATGGACTGGGTTAAATATTAGTACTATTTTGGATTTACTTGGCCTGGCATAAGCTGGATAACACTCGTACAATGTTTGGTGTATGTTTGATTGGACTAGGACCTTTTTTTTTTTTTTTGAAAAGTAAGATCTTTTTATATTTTTTTTACTTTTATTCTCTTTTCATCTCTTTCTTCCTCTCTGCATCTCGTTTTTTCATTTTGGACGAACCTCTCTGCATCTCTTTCTTCTTCTTCCCCTCTACATCTCTTTTATCTTCTTCTTCTCCATTTTCTCTCCTCTTCCTTTGTCTACTTTTCTTTTCTTTTCTTTTATTTTCAAAAAATTTCTCCCATTTTCTCTGTTTTTTTTTTTTCTAAAATTCTCTCCTCCTCTTCTCCTCCATTTTCTTTCTTCTTCTCCATTTTCTCTCCTCTTCTCTGTTTTGTTTTTAGAAAATTTTCTGTTCTCTCCTCTTCCTCTTCTATTCTATCATCTCCTTCTTGGGTGGCTGTGGCTGGTGGCTGTGGCTTGTGGTCGTTGCTGGTGGTCGTGGCGGGTAGTTGTATCTGGTGGTTGTAGCTGATGCTTGGTTGGTCGTTGGTTGTGGGGCGATTGGGTGTGGTTGCTAGTGGCTTGGGTCGTCGGGACTGTTAGTCCCTCCTCTCCAGACGGGTTTAGCTAAGAACACCTAAGAGGTGTTTTTGGTGGACCCAGTATTAGTTAATCTCATTTAAAATTAGAATAGGGTGAAACAAACATGGGATAAAACTTTAGCCAAGCCAATCCAAGCTTGCACGGTGTAACTAACAAGCCCGAGTTATCTCATTAACAACATATAAAACGATTGAACTTTCCTTACTACAGAGAAATCGATAGCCACTGACTTGCTGGTAATCTGTTCGCATTTGTTTTCTTTTTTCTATTTCTAATTTGTTTCCTGTTTTCAATAATTTTATACCTCCAATATATTTGTAGGCGTGCACAACTTATAAGAGAGAAAAGAGAGATTCATACATGGAGAATGATTTCTTGAAGAGCTACTTCATCTATATTTTATTTTTATTTATTTTTATATTACTTCATTTACTTAAATTTACAATGTAAATAAGGAAGTACTCCCCATTTGGATTCAAATAAAAATACTAGAAAATCAAATTCCAACAAAATCAAAATATGAAAAATCGGTTTTAATGCAAAATACGATTTAGGCTAAAAATGATTGCTCATTAAATCAATATATGCTTCATACTAAAATCCCATAAAATCAAGTTTTCTTATTTGATGTGTGAGGAATAAAAGCCGCCAAAAATTATCTTGAGAAAATGATTATTCTAAAAATCGATTTTTCATACTTAGTCAATATTTTTTTATAAAACAAATTTTCATGTATGATATGAATGCATGAAGGAACCTAAGGTCAATCTAGGTAAAAAACCTTAGATGTTCAATCCACTATGGTATTAAACCCTATTTGGTTTATGTTTAAACTTATTAAAAATTAGTCTATGGAGCTATAAACTAACTTGTTTTATATGATTTAATGTTTACTTTTATTTCTAGAAGGACTATAAAAATTGGAAGTACCAAAAGAATAATCATTAAATTTTAAGCTAATAACTTTAGTTAGCCCACCCGTTGAAAAATTCATGGTTCCGCCCTTAAAGCAAAGATCCCCTATTTTGCGAATCCTTGTATTGAAACTAAATTGTCAAGCTATACACAAGAATTCAAATCTTTGGTTTCAAGATGCTCGGGGAGAATGTTGCAATAGTGGAGTTAGTGCACTTCTATGGCACGATCGACAACCTTGGGTAAGAAACCCATCTGAATAACTTTTTGCTATTTTTTTTTAGGATACTGATTTTTTCATTCCCTTTTTATTCACTTACACTCAAATTTTTTTTAAATTGTATGTTCTCACTCCTTTTTTGTTCACTTACACTCCCTTTTATCTTATAGTAAAAAGTATTTAAAAAACAAAAAGGAGTGGGAAAATCACCACTTTTTTTATAAAATAAAATAATAATAATAATTGTTATTATTTACATTAAAGTATCTTTGCTTGTGGATTAATTTTCCTTGTATACGTGAAGGATGACTTTTAACGACTTATGGTATCATCCTGTGCTACAATCATCTAATGAGAGATATTTTTTCCCCTCTTGACGCCTGGTTGCATCTTCAATATGAGAGAAGACTTACATGGAGAAATATGTATCAAAATGTGGCGAATAATGATATTGACATCAACACAATCATTGGAAAATCTAACTATAAGGCTTTTATGTCCATTCTTTTGAAAAAAACCAAAAAGGAAGGTGCATATAAGAATAATGCCTTGGGAGTGTTTGATTACTCAAGATACATACTCGAGAATGTCAATAAAAATGTGGACAAGGACAATCAAAGAATTTCGGTATGCATATCACCTTAAATTACTTTGTGTATATATATATATATATATATATATATATATATAAAAGAGTGTTTAATAATTTGATATCAAAACTTTTGCAGACAAGGCATGAAGTGGAAGAAGAGCTTGCTTCATTATTCCCCACACGGCTAATAGATTTATATGAATTCTTGTATTACATGGGCATTAGCATGGACTCCTTAGGGCTACGAAGGTACACTACTACCTACTACACAAAGTACTTTCTATAGCATTAATTTATAGAATTTTATTTTCTTAAATGCTAATAAAAGGAGCTTTACAGCAATTTTAGTAAAATTGCTATAGTAATATACAAAGTAGAACATATATGCATATTCTCCTTTTATTGAGGGATTCTTTAAATAATTTTATTTGAGGAACACCCTTTCGGGTCTCCTACAAATTCTTTTTCAATGATCAAAACTATATTTTTCACATCTTTCTTTATAAACCATCCTTGTAAAAAAATCATGCATATTGAAAATCATGAAGGCATTTAATTTTGACCAACAAAATAGACGAATACGGTGCTTCAACAAAAAAACTATTGACGGAACCCAACCCGAATTCCCCCTCGAAATCTGTTACGGACCCTGTGGTTCTTCCGACATCTAACGATGCTGGACCCACTTACTAAAAACATCATCTTCTTCGAAACAAAGGAAAATGGGTTGAGACTCCTACCAAAATTTCAATAGAGTCTCCCTTGAAAAATGGACTTTACCAAATTTTTCACTTGTAAAAAACAAGATAAAGAAAACCAACTGATAGCACACAGATTACAAAATAGGCCTTTGGCCTTGAATTCAACCCTGCACGGGTAATATCAAAGTAGTCTAAGAATCTCTAGTTAAACAACCAAATAAAAGTTTCAAAGTGAAATGGATAACAAGTGTCCTACAATTAAGTCGAGGCACGAGAAGAGGAAGGCTCGGGTTGATTGCTTGGTTCACATCAACTACTGCCTTAGGGGCGTAAAATAGAAAATTGTGAGTGGACCAAAACTAAAATAATTGTAAACAAACATACTAAACCCATCGTTTTGTAAAACGAAGCCAAAACATGCAATCAAAACCATTTATATACATAATCAATTTAAAACCAAGGTAATCCCGATATAGTATAGTAATACCCAGACTCAACTCTCTTCATTAACCATACTCATTTTCGAGGTATAGACTTACAAAACGTAATATGCTAGGAAAGCTTACTACAAGTACCGGGAAAAACAACCCAACTGGGGGATTGTTTGACTAGCCCACAGGATAGGAGCATTATATCCTGTGTCTAGGGATGAGCTGTGCAATTGGGAGACTACTGCTCTACAGTGCACACGCCGAAAAATCCAATGCCACGTGTGACCAATCTAAGTCCTACAACCATAGATTGCCCATCAAGGCTTACGTCACACCCGATCAAAGGTGCCCGGATCTTTACCACACGCTAGAAAATCCAATGCCATATGTGGGTGAAGTAATAAGGGAAGGTACATATCATGATGCAACTCCGAAACTAATATATCATAGTCAGAAAAATACTCAACTCTCACAAATCCCTTGCCGAGGACAAAGCCAAGTCCTAAAGGCTCGCTTTCACAACCAACCAAAACAAAGTATCCCATATCCCAAAATATTCATAAACTTCACATAACCATATAACAACGAGAATTCCATAAAAATACTGTAGTCCAATATTAAAACAATAATATAATCTAAATAATCTAAATAATCAAGTTTATATGCATGGTAATCCAATCTTTGAAAATAATGATCATTCAAAACAAAGTCCATTCACAGATAATCCAAAGTTGCTTGACCCTAAAAGGGTCCTGCTTGTTGAGCACGTTGAGCTTGAGTACCTAATTAAAGAACATGAGGACTTAATTAATAAAAGTAAACCAACCTTGAACTTAAATTCAACTCCTAAGTTTCTAGATTCAAAGTGCGTGTGCACCACTACTACGGAGTTTTTAAGGTCAAACTAACACTTTTCGAAAGGTGAAATGACCTCAGAAAACTCACGGTCAACCAATTGGTCAGCCGATTGGTCAAACTTCCCAAATTGGTCAACCGGGCCCACGGGGCCCACGATCTTAGATTTCCAATCCGAAATTTCCTACAGATTCAAGAAAGTCTACTAAACATGTCTTGTATGTTTGGTCTTGATCAAGATGTCAGAACTAAGCCAATTGCAAGATCGGACGACGATCGCTTCGCCTAATCTTAGAATCAATGATTCGGAGTATCCGGGACTCCGATTCTTGATCCGTGAGTTCCTACACTATCCTAGAGGTACAGAGAACAAAATATTTGAAATTGGGACTTATCGAACGGTCTGAATCTATCAAACCTGAATATCGCATAATAGTTGCAATATCTGTTCGATTGTCAAACGGTAACCAATTTCAAATCCGCTGTGAAATTTAGGTTTACCAAATTAATCAAATTTTAATGCTCGCAAGTATATGAATCAAAAGATAGTACAACTAAGTAAGCACATATATCATCCCACAAGGATTGATTTAATTCTTAATATTCCCACCAGTTAAACTGAATCTAATTTTAAATTGAGAAACTTTAATGGATAAAATTAAATTGAATTTTTAATTGAGAAAAACTAAAATTAAAGAAAGCAATTAAAACTAAAGACATAGTTGCACGACACAAGAGATTTAGGAAAACCAAGAGAGAAAAACACTAGAGCATCCGATTTCACCTAAGGGAAATATTTGTTAAAAAGTTATATAAATATTAACATATCAAATACCCCCAAACTTAAATTTTGCTAGTCCTAAAGCAAAACTGAAGATTTAACTGTAAACAACACAAAGATCAAAAGTAGTCTTTCTCACATCAACAATAGATACAAGGAATTCTAATTAAAATATGCAAGTTATACACAATCTTAAAACCAAGAACAAAGTTCCAAACAATCCATTCTTAGTCAAAACCACTTACCTCCCCTTAGTAAGGAACACACATACTTTCTTTAGTGTATAGTGAATTAACTCAATTGCCAAGTAATGCAGCAGAGACAAATCATACAATCACTATTTCCCAAAGTATGAAATTATGCAATGCAAAACAAGCCAAGCAAGGAATTGTTATTTTCTTTTTTCAACACTTAGTCTCACCAAAACTTCACCATTTGACGCGAACACTCACTACCAAAACTTCACCATCTGAACAGATGGTGTTGCGACAAAGAAAGAGGGAGGAGCGAGAAATGTCAGGTGAGGGAGAGAACGAGAGAGAGAGAGAGAGAGAGAGAGAGAGAGAGAGAACATGATATTTAGGGTTTTCTGACAAATTTTGAAGGCTCGAGTTGACTGCTTGGTTCTCATCTACTGCCTTAGGGGCGTAAAACAGAAAATTGCGAGTGGACAAAAACTAACATAATTATAAACAAACATACTAACTCCACTGTTTTGTAAAATGATGCCAAAACATGCAATCAAAACCATTTATATAAAACCATGGTAATCCCGATATAGTATAGTAATACCCATACTCAACTCTCTTCACTAACCGAACTCCTTTTCGAGGTATAGACTTACCAAACGTAATATGCTAGGAAAGCTTTTCAATTAACTAAGCATATATATGCCGAAAATCCACATGATAGAGAATCCAACGCCACGTATGGGTAAAGTAACAAGGGAAGGTACATATCATGATGCAACTTGAGAAATCCCTTGCTAAGGACAAAGCCGAGTCCCAAAGGCTTGCTTTCACAACCAACCAAAACAAAGTATCCCATATCCCAAAATATTCATAAACTTCACATAACCATATAACAACGAGAATTCCATAAAAATACTGTAGTCCGTTATTAAAACAATAATATAATCTCAATAATCAAATTTATATGCATAGTAATCCAATCTTTGGAAATAATGATCATTCAAAAAAAAAATTCCACTCACAGATAATCCAAAGTTGCTTGACCTTGAGAGGGTCCCGCTTGTTGAGCATGTTGAGCCTGAGTACCTAATTGAAAAACATGAGGACTTAATTAACAAAGATAAACCAACCTCGAACTTAAATTCAACTCCTAAGTTTCCGGATTCAAAGTGCGTGTGCATGACTACCAGGGAGTTTTTAACGTCAAACTAATGCTTTTCGAAAGGTGAAACAACCTCGGAAGACTCACAGTCAACCAATTGGTCAAACTTCCCAAATTGGTCAGCTGATTATTCAAACTTCCCAAATTGGTCAACCGGGCCCGCAGGGCCCACGATGTTAGATTTCCAATCCGAAAGTTCTTACGAGTTCAAGAAAGTCTACTAAACACGTCCCGTAAGTTTGGTCTTGATCGAGAGGTCGGAACTAAGCCAATTGCAAGATCGGATGACAATCACTTCGCCTAACCCTAGAATCAATGAATCGGAGTATCCAGAACTCTGATTCTCGATCCGTAAGTTCGTACACTATCCTAGAGGTACAGAGAACAACATATTTGAAATTGGGACTGATCGAAGGGTCTGAATCTATCGAACCCGAATATCGCATAATAGTTGCAATATTCGATCGATTGTCAAACGGTAACCAATTTCAAATCCGTTGTGAAATTTAGGTTTACCAAATTAATAAAATATTAATGTTTGCAAGTATACTAATAAAAAGATAGTACACCTAAGTAAGCACATATATCGTCCCACAAGGATTGATTTCATTCTTAATATTCCTACTAGTTAAACTGAATCTAATTTTAAATTGAGAAACTTTAATGGATGAAATTAAATTGAATTTGTAATTGAGAAAAACTAAAATTAAAGAAAGTAATTAAAACTAAAGACAGAGTTGCACGACACAAGGAATTTAGGAAAACCAAGACAGAAAAACACTAGAGCATCCGATTTCACCTTAACCAATCCTACTCAATCCCTTAGCATATCAATTCCAAGCAATTCCCTTTATTGATGATAAATTTCTCTAAATTATTCAATGGCCATGGCATCTGGTTACATCAAAAGTATCTTTACATGCAATTCTCTATGACATCTAGATGAATTCAACACATAAAGACCCATTAAGCTCTATGAAATTATGTAGTGATCACACAAATCGTAACTGCATGGCCTCTACAATTAGTCATTCATGGTATCAATTGCAAGAAGCAAAACTCAAGTTAAGTATGGCCTCTACTCTAACTTACATCACACTAATTGAACTTAGATGGTGATCAGACATCCAAACCAAATTAAACATTAAGCACAACAAAAGATACTCAATAAAAAGGGAAAAACTTGAAATTAATATTAACTAAGAAATTGAATATTCATGATTAAACTACATCGTAGCCCTAGCTAGGAAAATTAGTTCCTCATAATCATAATTGAAATCACAATGAAAAATAGCATGAGTTTAAAAAAACCTAGTTAGATCTTCCTTTCTCTTACTGTCGTCTTCTCTGTCTCCTTGATATTCTTCCCCACAATATGAAATAATAATCCTTAGCCAAAAGTCACTTTTGATCCTTGTAGTTTTGCACTTTAACCACTTTTGATCATGTAGTTTCAATTCCATCAATTTTGTCATTGTAGTTTTGTATTTGTAGCAATTCAAGGACATGTTAGTATTCTTGTAGGGGCAATTTCATCAACCAAAAACCCTTGAGCGTAAAAACTTGTTTGAAATTCTCCCAATTTCATATTAGGGTTCAAAATTCAACCAGTAATCCCAAATTTTGAAGAACCCTAAACCCAAATGACCAATTTCAAGCCCTAATATGAAATTTGGGGAGTTTCAGACGAGCTTCTATGCTCAAGGTTTTGATTGATGAAATTGCCCCTTACATCGTCAAAGAAATTGACAGGAATACTAACTTGTCCTTGAATTACTATAACTACGAAACTACAGGGTCAAAATTGACGGAATTAAAACTACATGATCAAAAGTAATTGAAGTGCCAAACTACATGGACCAAAACTGACTTTTAGCCATAATCCTTTTTACACCTCCCAGCCATCAAGGGTCAAACCAAAAGCTCATTCCTAACCTCACAATAAAGGCCCAGCCGTTATTAGCTCACGGCCAATCAAAAGTCTTATTTCACTTGGACTTCAAGTCCTAGCTGGAAAAGGGGAGCCAATAAAAGCGGAATAATTAACTAAACTATCCTAATATCACTTGGACTTTTCCACGCCAGGTACACTCCAACACAAGCCCATGTATCACGTCATGTGCGTCTTCAATTCAGCCCACTATTTTCTTTAGTAAACTTGCTTACGCCCATTGATACTTTTTCACCACAATTGCTCTAGACACCCGAAGCTGCACTTCTACTTTATTTTCCATGTATTTCCAAAATTGAGCACCTATAAATCAAAATAATTAAATTTAGTGCAATTAACCAATCCAATTATACAAAATCTAAGGGAAATATTTGTTAAAAAGTTATATAAATATTAACATATCAAATACTCCCAAACTTAGATTTTGCTAGTCCTCAAGCAAAACTGAAGATTTAACTGTAAACAACGCAAGAGATCAAAAGTAGTCTTTCTCACATCAACAATAGATACAAGGAATTCTAATTAAAATATGCAAGTTATACACAATCTTAAAACCAAGAACAAAGTTCCAAACAATCCATTCTTAGTCAAAACCACTTACCTCCCCTTAGTAAGGAACAAACATACTTTCTTTAGTGTATAGTGAATTAACTCAATTGCCATGTAATGCAGCAGAGACAAATCATACAAACACTATTTCCCAAAGTATGAAATTATGCAATGCAAAAGAAGCCAAGCAAGGAATTGTTATTTTCTTTTTTCAACACTTAGTCTCACCAAAACTTCACCATTTGACACGAGCACTCACTATCAAAACTTCACCATATGAATAGATGGTGTCGTGAGAGAGAGAGAGGGAGGAGAGAGAAAGTCTCGGGTGAGGGAGAGAATGCGAGAAGGAGAGAGGGTGGGGGAGAGAGAGAGAGAGAGAGAGAGAGAGAGAGAGAGAGAGAGAGAGAGAGAGAGAGAGAGAGAGAGAGAGAGAGAGAGAGAACTTGATATTTAGGGTTTTCTGACAAATTTCGAAATTCCCTTTACCTCTTTTTGGTTTTCAGACCTTTACTGGTTTGTTACAACTCGGAATTGAGCGTGCCACCTGTCTACGAACTCGTATTGGCGAGCTCTATGCAACGGTGCCACTCAATCCCCCCAAATCCTACCGGATTAAAAAGTGACTAAAATGACCCTACTCCAAGGGTGTTAAGGCCCAAAAAAATCCACGCTTCAGCCCAAATAAATTATCGGCCCAATGGGATACCTTACCGAGAAGAAACCCGATTTAGGCACGTGAAAGTTCATTATATGCGCTTGCACACATGCCACGCCAAGCGACACGCCATGCCAAGCAAGGAATTATTATTCTGCACCTAATCACGCCACAAGCTTAAGTGGGCCCTAAGCCACTCAAATACCCGGGACTTGCTTGAGTGGGTTGTGGTATGGATGGTAATAAATCAACATGAGGCCCATTGATGGGCTGAGAAATGGAAGTCTCAGGTTGCTTGGGAGCCTCGGGACTCAAGCCCATTTCTTAGGCCCAAACATGTGGGTAAGCACAAGAGAAGGAAATAGCCCAATCAAAATAGCCTATGGACCTTACCAAAAAGCCCAACGTTTAATAAATATAGCCCAATCAAAAAATACTTAAAGGAACTATCTTGGCCCATACAAATACCCCATCTAGCTGGGAGAGTAGAAGCCACGAAGGGGGAGGTCTGAAAATTTATTAAACAAAGCTGCTGGAGGTTCCAGCACGTGGGGGGAGCAAGTTCCAAGCAAGAAACATTCAAGGAACCAAGGACTATTAGCCTGCGAGCTGCCAGAAGCACCTTTTGAACAACCATGTATATCCACTTCCTTTCCTTCATTAGTTCTGGCCAAGGAAAGAGGAAGGAAAGAAGAAGAAAAATAGCTAAGAATGGAGCCTCCCACTGGGACAGCTGCGGGAAAAAGGGGTATTGAGCTCCCAAAATTCCTGATTTCGTGCAAATAGATAGAGGCAATTTCACTAAGAAAGGATAGTCAAGGGAGGAGAGGAGAAAGGAAGGAAAAGCTTGGCCAAAATGGATAGAAACCATTAGGGTTTCTTGAAAAAAGATGGCTTCCAGCGGCTATAAAAGGGGCCTCTTCTACCCAACCAAAAACCCACACTGAGAGAGCAAGCTTTCTCTCTTGCCTACAAAAACCCAGCAATCTCGTGCACTATTTACCCTTCTTCTTCATTTTCTTCTTCTGGCAGACCATTTTCACATATGTTAGAATTTCTGTTAAGCTGCAGGAAGAACGTGGTTATTTCTTTCTCTCTTCTCAGCCAAATCTGCTTGCAAACCTCTTATTCCTCACCTTAACACTCCCCTTTCTCCCTAGAAAGCCATATTTTCCTCTTTGGTGCTAAACTCATGCTGATTTTGCTTCCATACCACAAGCCTCTCATGCTAAGCTAGAAAATTTATCTGTAAGCATCAGGAAATCATCTGTAAGTTGTTGTTGTTTTAATTGGTGAAGGTAACCAGAACGCTTCCGAAGGCTCTACTGCCCTTTCGAAGCGCTTTTGGGACTTGATTTTCGAACTCAGACAAAGGGGATAATTTCATCAATCTGCCCTTTACGGCAGCCCAGCCCGTTTAAGCTGCTGGAAGAAAAAAGCCCCTATAAAAGGCAAAATTGTAATTTTACAAATACAAATAAATTGAATAAAACTATTAAATAAGCCTTGAGTGTTACAACTATAATAACAATCATCTAATGGATTAGCCAAATTGTTTTCGATTCAAGCGATTCTTTTGCATAGATATCTTTGAGAGAATATCGAAAAACTCTTAAAAGTGAATATAAAGGTAAAAAATTCTTATTAGGATGTATGCACATTATTATCGTGTGGATGCCATTGTAGACAAAGAGAAAAACGAGAAGATGTAGTAGAAAATACATGGCGTTTTCACGATAATAATATCCAAACGTAAGCATAAGAGAAAATATGTTATTAAATAAGGCTAAATTAGTACACTTACAATTGTTTAAATTTAATTAAATAAAATATAGGACTAATGACAAAAGACACTCTGTTGGTTTGAGGTGGTTCTTAATATAGACCACGTGGTATTATTTTTATCAACTTACACCTTTATGTTTGCAACATTGTTCAATTTTATCCTTCCGTTAAGTTGACCGTGTGGTCAATCGTTAAATGCTGTCGTGTCTACTGTGGGACCCACCTACTAACCAACTAGTTCCTAAATAAAATGATAAAATAACAAAATGTAAAAAAATAAAAATAAAAAATCAACAAACCCAGTTCCTCCCTCTTCGTCTTCTACCTACATCCGAATCAAAAATCTCAGCCCCTCCCAGGCGAACAAACCCAGCTCCTCCCACTTCGTCTTCTACCTCCATTTGAATCGCTCCCAAACCTACTTCTCCTCCTCCTTCTCTTTCTATCTCTATCCCTATCCCTTTCCCTATCTCAACTTGAATGAAGTCTGGCCGTGGCAAGGGAGGCAAGGGTCTGGGAAAGGGAGGAGCCAAACGGCATAGTAAGGTCCTTCGCGATAACATCCAAGGCATCACCAAGCCGGCCAAGATCTTCGCAGAGGAGGTGTGAAGCGTATCAACGGTCTGATATACGAGGAGACACGTGGCATGCTCAAGATATTCCTCGAGAACGTGATCAGAGATGCCGTGACCTACACAGAGCATGCTCGCCGCAAGACGGCGACGACCATGGACGTGGTCTACGCCCTGATGAGGCAGGGCAGGACCCTTTACGGTTTCGGTGGCTAGGGTTTTCTGATTCTTAAAGTCTTGCTTTCAAGAAATGGGGTTGTTGGTTTTGGTTTCGTTGATGTTAATTAGGTAGTTTTACTTTGCTTAGGAGCTAAAATTGGTTTAGGGTTCTTGTTGCTATGTGCTGTGTAAAGTGATTGATGGACTGAATTTCTTTGTGTTTGTGGGATTGCAATTGAAGTTGAATGAAATGATGGTGTTTGATCCAAAAAATAAAATAAAAATTGTGTTAATCTTTATTTGTATAAGGGGTGATTTGGATGGAGGTAGAAGACGAAGAGGGGAGCTGTGTTTGTTGATTTTTTATTTTTATTTTTTTACATTTTGTTATTTTATCATTTAATTTAGGAACTGGTTTGTTAGTAGGTGGGTTCCACAGTAGACACGTAAACATTTAACGATTGACCACACGGTCAACTTAACGGAAGGATGAAATTGGACAATATTGCAAACGTAAGGATGTAAATTGATAAAATTGATACCCTGTGGTTCATATTGAGAATCACCCCAAACCAGCAGGGTGTCTTTTGTCGTTAACTCTAAAATATAAAAGGAAAAAAGAGTATCATAAAAGTTAAGGGGCACAAACGTAAATTAAGTAAAAAAAAATCCAACTGGCACACACATAGGGCTAGTGAACTATTAATTCATAGTTTGATTTTTTAAATGAAATAAAGCCCATTTTTCGTAAGTGTGATCTCTATGAAGTGTTGCCTTCATATCTCTTTGAGTGTGTGCCAAGAGGCTAGGGAACTATTAAATCAAAGCATGTTTTTAAATGAAATAAAGAAATAAGCACATTTTTCTTAAGCCTATTTTTGGTAAGTGTGATTTCTCTGAAGTGTGGTCTTCATGTCACTTTGAGACGTCAGCTTCGCATATTTCTGAAGCTCTCTCAATCAAGTTGATTAGTAAAATTTTCATCTAAATTCTCGCATATCATATTGCTTAGACTCTAATTGGATTTAGACCAAGCTCCTACTCCATTATGAAACGGAAATAAAAAATTGCACATCTTGATTCGCTAATCGTAACTCATAAAATACTATTTGGATTCTGGAAATTGCAATAGAAATCTTAGTTGTAATCGATTCGCCAATCGCAAGGTCCGATCAAAATTCAAGAATTGCACCTTTGTAATATGCATAGGAATCTTATTGTTTTGGCTTTGGTTGTAAAGCTTCTAAGGAAGATTGCAACTCAAATATGAAATTAGTTCCACTACTAGTGATGATGTCGATGCGATGAAAAGATAAACTTGTGATGAAAGGATAAAAAATTAATGTATTATAAAACTCATAGACATAAGATTTTATGTTTTTTATACGACGTAAAATACCTACGAAAATGTTATTTTGGTGATGCTTTGATTTATGGTTTGTATATGATATCATGTTGTTTTATTATTCCCAGATCAATGTAGACGCAGAAATTTGATCATGAACACAGCTGCCCAACCTTCAAGCGCCCAAAAGCCAAAGAACTTGATCATGATCGATGTAGATGTAGTCCTTTGATCATGAAATACGCGAAAATTCTAGCTTAATGGAGCTGATAGCATGTTGCAGCATTTACATTGCATAAGCTAGTTTTTTCTAACTCAAGTTTTTAGTACCAAGCCTTGAGTTTCACAAGATAAGCTCTTTGTAAATGTTGGCTCTTAATCATGCTATCCTTTTATCCCATGCCACTATTATTTGTGCTTTATAATATTTTGGAGCTTTGATCCCTTATTTGGTATGATTATGACTGGTCATATCTACTAGTTAGTTGTCATTGGGGTTTAATGTTGCTCAGGTTGTAGGTTATTTGCTTTGACCTATTTCATTTTGATTTGACATGGTTACTTTTGTCATATTTTGGACCAAATCAATGCTTTTGGTTATCCGATTAATGCGCCTTGGATTAATAATAATAATAATAATAAAAATTCTTGAAATTCCCACATCACATTGTAAAAGCTGAGATGAGCCTGATAATAAAATCCCATAATCTCATTAATCCAATATAAAATAATTTCCAATCAAATCACATTTATGCAAGCAATTCTATATTTGAAAAACTATGCTCATTTAAAAATAAATGTCTACTCACAACAAATCTAGAGCTGCTTGACCATGATAGGGTCCCTCATGTGGAGTACGTGGAGCTTGATAACCTATTTAAAAGAATATGAGGACTTAATCAATAAAAGTACCCAACCATGAACATTAACTCAATATCCTAATTCTCGGGACTCAAAGTGTGTGCAAGACCTTTAAGGAAGTCTCTAAGGGTACAAGGTCTACTAATCTTGTCCTTAGGATTTAGTCTCGATCAAGTAGTCGGACCTAAGCCATTCGCACATTTGGACAACGATCATTTCACCTAACCCTAGAGTCATTAATTCAGAGTATCTGGGACTCTAATTTTCGATCAAAAGTTTCCTGCACAATCCTAGAGGTACAAGGAATAACATAATTGAAAATGGAACCAATCGAATGGTTTGAACCTATCAAACCCGAATATCACATAATAGGCGCAATATCCGTTTGATAGTTAAACGAAAACCAAACGCTAATCTGAGCATACCATCATGCTCGGGATGACGTGGGGAGTATTTTAGAACTCAATGGGCTGCCATAAAGTGGCCACGGATTCGAACCGGACTTTCCTATAGGTTCACAATTCTACTTAACTTTGGAACAATTCAACAATTTACAAAACCCCAAGAATTTAAAGTCTAAGGCAGATATCCAGAAATCAAACATCTTAAATATTTACCTCACTCCTTTGAATTGGTCTGAAATCCTCAATCCACATCCTAAGGAGAACAACCACAAAAATAGTACTTGGAAACAAAGAAGCTTGTTTCAGTTTGTACCACTACCGACAAGGATAAACTTGCGGGATGACTATGAATTTTGGATATGTGCTAGATTACAGGATTCAAAACAACTTTCATCAAGGAAACTTTCTCATCTGTCTAAGGAAAATCGACATGTAAGATAGAATCCGGGCCAACATCAACAGATCAAAGAAGGATGAATAGGTTACACTTAGACACGTCTTGAGATGACTATACTTCTAAGATAAAGCTCAGCTTCTGATAGATTATAGCCAAGACATAGATAAACAACTTTGATGAAGGGAAATGTGCCATTAGAGTAGAGGAAGGCTACATGCAAGAGTGAATAAATTCATACTAGTGTGGAACCAGCAGTAGGAAGTAAGAGAAGACTAGTCTCACACTGGACATGATTTAGGTAGATAGACATCTCCAATTGCCTTCAATATTGGATATGTCATAGCTCTCAAATGGAGAAACAAATGTGATGATGACCACTACACCAAAAGAGTAGTGGAAAATAGAAATGCAAGGCCAAACCCAAGCCTTACACAGAGTACCAAGCTGTGACGAATAGCTTGCTCTCAAACTGCATTTGAGGTAGCTACACTTCTTCAATTGGGCTCCATTTTCTATATGATCTATTAGACAAGCAGATGAACAAGTGTGAAGAAGAAGATATTTCATTTTTAGTTCAGAAGAGAGGGGGTTCGACGCATGCAACAGAACTGATGGGTTTGGAAGCTATGATGAGTTTAGGGGAGAAGTCTTTAGGGAATAGAGAGAACATGAGCTAGTCAAGACTTTGCTCTATGGGAATTATTAAACTGACCAGAGTTGGGAACTGAAAGAGGCAGGCGTGGGATGGTCTGACCTTGTGTTTTTAAATTTTGACTTCTCCAAATTTGCGATTGTGCCACTGCAGTTTTGTAGATCACAACTTCCTCATTAAAACTTCGATTTGAGCCCACTATGTGTCTTTGAACTCGTGAAAGTGACTCTATGCAATGGTGTGACTCCCAAAACTAATTCTGACCAAAAAGTGACAAAAAAATCTTACTTCAAGGGCACAAATATAACTTCACAAAATAAAATAATTAGTTGGGACGGGGTGTTACATTGTCTATATTTTGATGTTCATCGAGAGAATTATTTAAAGCAAGGCTTTTGGTGTTGTTGAGTACTTGTTCGTTTCTCTTGTATTTGTTTTGTTGTGGTGGTCAATATGTACTTTTCAATTATGGACATGTCATGTTGTTAGTTTGTCATTGGCCGAGTTGTATTTCTAAGTCATTCTGAGTTTGCCTTCTAAGCCTATATGAGTAGTTGTAGTGCTAATCATATGTCACTGTATTATTTTGGTCTCAAGGAATTTAGTGCCTCTTGGTTCAGTTGAACTCTCATGGTTTGAGTAAGTCATTTCTGTGTAGGCTGAAGTTGATGATGTTATTATCAACTTCTTTAATGATGGTTGTTTTGCCTGCATACTCATGTTTTGGACTGGTATGAGATTGGTTGATGACATCATATGTCAATTCTCTTGTTTAGGGGAAGCTTGTCCTTTACGTGCCCTTGGAACACTTCGCTTCAGCTTTATTTTGGATTGTTTGAGATACGTTCACTACTATAAAAATCGAAATAGAAAACGGGAAACCACCGTCGTCTAGCAGGTTTTCCAACTGTCGTGAAATTGACCGCCATATTTTGTACAAAAAATAATGCTGGTTAATACCCGACGTCGTTAAGTCATTCAACGTCCAGATTTATTAATAACCGACGTTTATTTACTATATAATTAGCCTAAAATAAAATTTTAGATAACATTAGACGACGATTTTATGAAACACGAGACGTCTAAGGAGTATTACATTCAAGATCAAAAGAAGAACCGACGTCCAGATAATTATCCACGTCCCTAAATGAAGGAAAAACACTTGGATAAGATAGAAACTGTCGTGGTTAATTTATACTACATTAAACAAACAAAGAAACCGACGTCTAAAACATAAACGACGTTGTTCACAAAAATCGACAGACGTGTAATGAAAATTACATGTCATTTATCTCTCAATAACCGTCGTAATCTGAAATAACCACGTCCTGCAACAGACATCACCGACGCTTATGTATTTATCCACGTCGCTAAGATTTTTCCACGTCTGTTTCTTGCGAGACTCGTCGTTTAAATTTCAAAAAGAAGGCCCTTTGATAGAGTTAGATGTCACTTGTTCTAAATAACCGACGTCTAAAAGATTTAAGATGACATAATATCACTCAATATCGACGTACAAAACAATCTCCCATGTCAGTTGTTTTTCAGAGGATGATGTTATAAATAGTATTGAAGGCATGGATAGGAAAATAACCGACGTCTAAAACATAAATGACGTCGTTCACAAAAACCAACAGACGTGCAAAGAAAATTACATGTCATTTATCTCTCAATAACTGTCGTAACCTAAAATAACCACGTCCTGCAACTGACATCACCGAGGCTTATGTATTTATCCACGTCGCTAATTATAACAAAGGCTGATGTGTTAAGCTTTTTCCACGTCTGTTTCTTGCGAGACTCGTCATTTAAATTTCACAAAGAAGGCCCTTTAACAGAGTTAGATGTCACTTTTTCTAAATAACCGACGTCTAAAAGATTTAAAATGACATAATATTACTCAATATCGACATACAAAACTATCTTCCACGTCGGTTTTTTTTTTTTTTTTTTTTTTTTTTCCAGAGGATGACGTAATAAAAAGTATTGAAGGCGTCGATAGGAAAATAACCGACGTGGAATATACATTCAATGTCCGTTTCATTAAAATAAAGGACGTGGTTAATTATGTCACTACGTCTAGGGATCCAGCTGCTTGACGTTGTAATTGCTTACCATGTCGGTGTTGATTACATAATGACGTGGTTGTCCTTTTAAAAGTCGCTTGTTTAACCTGCCTTGACGTATGTATGCTCGGAAACGTCAGTTGTTTTAGACTAGCCAACGTGAAGAACATCTGTCACGACAATTAATGGAACTGAACGGCCTTTATTTTGCTCTTTAAACGACGGTTTATTTTAAGCAAACTGTCTTGATTTCTTTTTCAGATGTCTGTTTTTTTGTTTTACGTCTTTTGCCTTTTAAAATCCGACTTTGTTTTTATTTTAGACGTCTGTGTTTCCAATTTTTTTACCGGACCGTCGTACTTTACAACTATAACCGAGCTTTTTTAATGTTTGATGTGTCGTGCCCAAAGCCTGCATAATGAAAATGGGATCATAATTAAAATGATGTACAGAATTATTAATTAATGTCATACAATTAACTGGATAACTAATGTCATACATTACAACAATCAATTAATCCATATATCTTCACACCCAGCTCTAATATTTTCATTCCCAAACTCACCTACTAGGTCATCAAATGTGTCAACATTTGGTATCCCTCTAGTAAATGACTCATACTCAATTCTAGTATCACCTAGCACATCATCACCAATAACATCATTATATTCTCTATTAGGCATTGATAACACTACCGACCAACCACAATGCATTGGGTCGTCAACATAAAATACTTGTTTGACTTGAGAAGCCATAACAAATTGGTCATTCCTATGTCCAGTTTTACTCAGATCTACAAGGGTAAATCCAAGTTCGTCGACTACAAGGCCTGAAGTGTTATTTACCCAATCACACCTCAAGACTGGGATTCTAAACTTATGGTAGTCAAGGTCCCAAATTTCTTGAATAACACCATAAAAACCCATATTGGAGACAATAGGGTTTTTATCCTTGGCACTAGCAACTTGCATAGTATGTGCAAGTAAATAAACTCCACTATTTTGGACAGTTCGCACATCATCTTGTGCCTTGGTGTTAAATTTAACACCATTAATAAGATAGCTCCTATATGATGGCACTGCCATGCTTGGACCAACTGCTAGCCACCTCAGATTTTCTGATATGCCATTATGCTCTTCCCTATTAAGTTCACTTTGAACCTGCAAATTAGTCATATATATCTTAATTCAATCTAAAATATAGAATGGAAGAAAATTTAAAGTTGAATATGCATGTCATTATTCAATAACTTATATACACCTTAAAGTAGAGCCATTGAATGAAAGTGCTATTGTGCTTATCTTGCAGCCACTTTGTTCTCTTTCTAAATTTTGGATAAGTGGTATTGACACGAAAAAATCAAGCATTATGGTTCGTTGTATATAAGATGAACATAAGGAATAATAATATTTAAAATGGCTCCATATGAACAATAAAAGTCATACGTACTCTATATAAGGTAGGACTTCCTCCGTATTCTCCAATACATATAGGTGTGCCTAGTTTAACTAGTCCCGATCAACTAAGCTTACTGTGCAACCTGATAATGGCTTCGAAACTCCCATCTTCTGGCATGAAGGCACTCCAACTGTACTAACATCAGATAAATGCTCGGTGCAAAACTCTACAGCTTCTTCAGCTATATACCGCTCAGCAATGCAACCTTTCGGACGAGCACGGTTCTGAACATACCCTTTTAGCACTTTCATATACCTTTCAAACGGATACATCCATCTAAAATATACTGGGCCACATAGACGAACTTCTCTGACAAGATGTACTACTATATGAACCATGATATCAAAGAATGAAGGGGGAAAGTACTTCTCAAGCAAACACAAAGTAACAACTACATCTTCTTCCAACTTATCTAACTTGCACATATAGCATTGAAGAAGAAGCACAATCGAGTTATTGTATACCTTGCAGGCTTCTCCAAAACAGAACGAATTGCCACAGGGAGCAATTGTTGCATCAAGGTACGACAATCATGAGATTTAAGTCCAAGAAGTCTTGAATCTTTTAAAGATACAAGATTTTTTATATTTGAACAATAACTTTCAGGGACCTTCATACCATAGAAAGAATTGCAAACCGCTCTCTTCTCTGCTCTTGACAAATTCCAAGGCCATGGAGGCAAGCAAGTACGTCTTTCTCCATACTTGGGTTGCAAATCAGTTTTGACCCCCATGTTCAATAAATCTAACGGAGAAGCAATCCCATCTTTATTTTTTCTAGGGATCTCTAGCAATGTACCAATAATACTATCGCAAACATTCTTCTCAATATGCATAACATCTAGGACATGCCTCATATGAAGGTATTTCCAATACTCGAGATCAAAGAATTTTGATTTCTTCTTCCAACAAACTCTGTCACCATCATTCTCACCAACACTTCCCCCATTTTTCGAGCCCCATATGTAATTAATATCTTCAACAATGCGCAACACTTCTTCTCCGTTTAATGGCTCAGGAGGCTTGCCATATTCAGGTTTCCCATTAAAAGCTGCACGCTGCCTCCGATATGGATGATTGATTGGCAACCATTTTCTATGCCCAATGTAATAGATTTTGTAGCCATGTTTCAACCTGTAACTAGGTGTATCATCGCCTCATATTGGACAAGCTTTATATCCTTTAACAACACAACCAGATAAGTTCCCATAGGCAGAAAAATCATTAACAGTCCACAATAATACACCTCTGAGTGTAAAGTATTCTTCTATATGTGCATCATACACTCCTCTAATCCCATTCCACAGAGATTTTAAATCATCAATCAAAGGCTCTAAGTAGACTTCTATATCATTTCCAAGTTGTTTAGGACCGTAAATCAATAAGGTCAACATCATGAACTTCCGTTTCTTACATAGCCTTGGTGGGAGATTATATGTAACTAAGATAACTGGCCAAAAACTGTATCTGCTACTTAAAGAACTGTGGGGATTGAATCCATCAGATGAGAGAGCCAATCTCAAGTTCCTCGGCTCTTTACCAAACTCGGGCCATTTATCATCAACAAGTTTCCAAGACGGGGAATCCGCTGGATGAGACATATGACCGTCAACTAATTTTCTAGCAACATGCCAAGTCAAACTCTTAGCTGTCTTATGTGATTGAAACATCCCTTTAAACCTTGGAATTGGAGGAAAATACCACACTACCTTTGCTGGTAGACCCTCTTTCAAGATTAGATCTTTGCCTTCCTTCCACCTTGAGACGCCACAAGTAGGACAATTAGTTGAATCTTCATAATCCTTTCTGTACAAGATGTAGTCATTGGGACATGTGTGGATTTTCTCATAACTCATCCCTAAAGCAGACAATATATTTTTTGCCTCGTACATAGAGAAAGGTAGTGTATTTCCTTCTGGAAGAAAATCTCCTTGAAGTATCAATAATTCTATAAAACAAACATCACTCATCCCATGTTTTGCTTTCAAATTATATAACTTCACCAAAGCCGACAACATCCTGCACTTACTGCTACCAGGGTACAAGGGTTGATCTCCATCCCCAATCACATTGGCAAACTCATAAGGATCAAATCCAATATCGTCCAAATCATTATCATCCATCCCTACTTCTTTAGAAACAAAACTGAACCTGCTTTGCTCATCTTCTTCCACATTTCTACTAGCATTAGTAGTCTATTCCCAAGGTTCTCCGTGCCATATCCAAATCTTATAGCTTTGATCAATTCCATTAAAGTATAAGTGGTCCCTTATAATTCCAACTCCAAACAATCAAATATTCCCACATTTAACACATGGACAACGAATATGAGCTGTATTTACAAGATTTTCTATAGCAAAAATAAAAATCCTTCCACACCTAACTCATATGCCTTCGATCTTCTATCCGCATGCATCCATGACTTATCCATCTCACACACTATAAAATCATACATATAATAAAGTGAAAAGACCAGCAATGAAACACTACTATTGATAGAGAAGAGAACAAAGTGGGAAAAAAGGAAAAAAAAAAAAAAACAATAATCAGACGACAGTTTTGACAAAATAATCGTCGCGTAACATAGATTAAGACGACGGCATGTCTATTTACCGTCGTCTTTAAGCAAACAACAAGAAATTTGTTTTCTTTTTGAAGAACAGGTCTGGGTTATGGTCGCCTAACAACAATGGCGGTAGTAAATAAAAATTGACGTATAATAAAAATTTAGACGACGGTTGGTTTGGTGGAAACCAATCCGTCGTTGTGGTTTACAAAAAATCAAAGCCTAATTATTCCATCCCCATTCCATTTCAAAGAACCCTTAACAAAATGCAAACATCAAAACATAAAAAGAACCCATATATAGCTCCCAATCAAGAATCCATAGCTCCCAAAACATAAAAGAACCCATATTAAGAAACCAAAGCTGAGAGAATATACAAACTAACAGAATATTTAGAGAGATCTAAGAGAATATACAAACTAAGAGAGTGCTGAGAGAATATATATACAAACTAATAAGAGAATATTGAGAGAGAGCTGAGAGAAAATATCAAATGCTTGAGAGAGCTCAGAGAATATACCCAATGCTTTGAGAGAGAGCGAAAACTTTAAGACAAATTTACGTTGAAGAGAGAGAAGGAAATACTTTAGGGTTAAAGGGAAATTCTGAAAATTTTAAATCCGGTCAAAAATTTCAAAGGACCGCATTTATTAAAGGCGACAGTAAATACAACACAATAGTCGTTTTATTTCAAATTTACAACGACGGTTATGTTACAATTACGCCGTTGTATAACGTTTTGATGTCCCTCATACAAAAACCGACGTCTAAAATATTACATAATTAGCTTTGCTGTGCGTTTCCTAGGATTCGAACGCGCGTATTGACCAAAAAGAGCAAAAGCAAACCAGCGTCGTTTCAATAAACCAAAACCTCAAACCCTAAACCCTAAACTCTAAATTTTACAATAATTATAAAAAAATACACAAATATGAGAAAAATGAACTGAAAATTGCTACGGACTCCTTGCAACAATGCCTTCTATATTAGTAGGCTAAAATCTATATTAAAGAATTTTCAATTTTATGACCACCAATGGATCACATAACCTTAGGGTTATGTTATGGAAAGTATAATGACTATTGTGCTTTGTCTCTAAATCTTTTTCACTTTTGTTATCACTTGTAATTTTGAAATCTAAAATTAAAATTTTCAGGCTTGTAGGGGGTAGATATTGTCTCCATGAGTGCATAGAATTTGTCGGTTTATTTTTCGGATTTTTTTTGAATATATTATGAATATTAGTAATTAAATAAAAATATTTTTCACATTAAATTTTATAAAGATTTAGGGGAGATAAAATTTTTCAATGAGTGCTTAGTGGTTGTCAGTTTATTTTATGGAATTTGTTTTGAAATTATTATGAATATTAGAAAAAAAATATATAAAAGTCATAAAAAAATTAAATGACAAATGTAGATAACTGACATTGTATCATTTTACAATGACGTTAAATAACACATAACGTCGTCCTAGAAATCATTAGACGTCGTAATGTAATCACCAACGTGGTTAGGGAGTTACAACGTCTATCTTATTTCAATAACTGACGTGGGTATAGTTTACACTGTCAATTATTTGTAAATAAACGACGTTGTTTAGAAATATAACGTCATATTTTAACCTGTAACGGCCGTTGTATGTCTCTACAACTGTTTTCGTAAATTACAGTTTTATAAATTAACCGATGTGTATATCAACCTTAAATGATGTTTCTGAGATATGCCGTCGATGTTTTCTTTCCCGCTATAATAAGACGGCTATTTTCTATATATATGATACGGGTAAATAATGTCGGTTTGTTTGTTTATGATTTATTTTCATTATGAATATTTGTAATTAAATACAAATAAAAATATTTTTAACATTAAATTTTTTAAAGATTTATAGGACATAAAATTTTTCGATGAGTACATAGTAGTTGCAGTTTATTTTATGGAATTTGTTTTGAAATTATTATGAATATTAGGAAAAAAATATAAAAGTCATAAAAAAATTTAATGACAAATGTAGATAACCGACGTTGCATCAGTTTACAACGACGTTAAATAACACATAATGTCGTCCTAGAAATCATTAGACGTCGCAATGTAATCACTAACGTGGTTAGGGAGTTACAACGTCAATCTTATTTCAATAACCGACGTGGGTATAGTTTACACCGTTGATTATTTGTAAATAAACGACGTTGTTTATAAATACAACGTCATATTTTAACCTGTAACGGATGTTGTATGTCTCTACAACTATTTTCGATGTTTTCTTTCCCTCTATAATAAGACGGCGGTTTTCTATATATATGAGACATGTAAATAAAAATAAGACGTCGGTTTTTTGGAACAATTTAAATTTTTATGATTTATTTTCATTATGAATATTTGTAATTAAATACAAATAAAAATATTTTTAACATTAAATTTTTTAAAGATTTATAGGACATAAAATTTTTCGATGAGTACATAGTAGTTGCAGTTTATTTTATGGAATTTGTTTTGAAATTATTATGAATATTAGGAAAAAAAATATAAAAGTCATAAAAAAATTTAATGACAAATGTAGATAACCGACGTTGCATCAGTTTACAACGACGTTAAATAACACATAATGTCGTCCTAGAAATCATTAGACGTCGCAATGTAATCACTAACGTGGTTAGGGAGTTACAACGTCAATCTTATTTCAATAACCGACGTGGGTATAGTTTACACCGTCGATTATTTGTAAATAAACGACGTTGTTTATAAATACAACGTCATATTTTAACCTGTAACGGATGTTGTATGTCTCTACAACTATTTTCAATGTTTTCTTTCCCTCTATAATAAGACGGCGGTTTTCTATATATATGAGACATGTAAATAAAAATAAGACGTCGGTTTTTTGGAACAATTTAAATTTTTATGATTTATTTTCATTATGAATATTTGTAATTAAATACAAATAAAAATATTTTTAACATTAAATTTTTTAAAGATTTATAGGACATATAATTTTTCAATGAGTGCATAGTAGTTGTCAGTTTATTTTATGGACTTTGTTTTGAAATTATTATGAATATTAGGAAAAAAATATAAAAGTCATAAAAAAATTAAATGACAAATGTAGATAACTGACGTTGCATCAGCTTACAACGACGTTAAATAACACATGACGTCGTCCTAGACATCATTAGATGTCGCAATGTAATCACCATCATGGTTAGGGAGTTACAACGTTAACCTTTTCTCATTAACCGCCGTGGGTATAATTTACACCGTCAATTATTATATTGATAATGATGTTGTTTATAAATGCAACGTCACATTTTAACCTGTAACGGACGTTATATGCCTCTACAACTGTTTTCATAGATTTCAGTTTTATAAATTAACCGACATGTATATCAATCTTAAATGACGTTTTTGAGAAATGCCATCGATGTTTTCTTTCCCGCTATAGTAAGACGGCGGTTTTCTATATATATGAGACGTATAAATTCGAATGAGACGTCGGTTTTTGGGAATTAATTTAAATTATTAAGATTTATTTTAATTTTATTTCATTCCACAACATAAATATTTTACACAAAAAAAAACACTAGAAACAAAAATATATTTCATTTGATTTGTTTGATGAATGTTTAATTAATTACCAAAATTATGTTTATATACATTATCAAAAAATTAAAATAAACCTATACATTATCACTTATATATTGTTCTGTAATTGCTTGTTCACGAATTCTGCCCATTCCAGCCTGACTTCGTCAATATGTTTTTGAATATACACAACTAGTTCTTTTTTCTTGTCAAACTGCAAATAAAGAACAAAAACCGACGTGTTACAAGTAATAAAACGACGGTTTTGAAAGAAAACGTCGTGGTACTAACATAAAGAAATTATATATTAAAATTTACCTTCTTCTCAAATGCTAGGCTTGGATCATGAATTATATCTCTCATTTGCCACACTCTACATTTGTTGGTTGTCTAGGAGTGCCTTGTAGATTTTTCCATATGGGTGATTTACGTGATGATTGTTTGCCTGTGTGAGAGTTATACATTTTGATTGAACTGTTTCAAGAAAACAAAAAGTGTTAATGACAAAACTAAAAATCAGCATAAAAAAACATTAACCGTTGTGGTAAAAAAGTGAAGATGACGGTTTTGTAAAACAAATGCCGTCGTATTTTATTTCAATTGTCGGAAAATAAGAACCGTCGTTGTGGATCATTTTAGCGTCGATGACGAAGAAAAACGACGTATAACCAAAGTTGTTTTTAAATGAAAGTTGAACAGAAAAAATTAAAACGTCCTAAAATGAAAAACACAAACGACGTGGTTTTTCAATTAAGACGATGGTTTCAAGAAAATACTGACGTTGTAAATGATTTCAAACATCGGTTATAATATACCGTCGTCTTGTTTTCACTACAACGTCAGTATTTGAAAAAGCCGTCGTATCATTCAAATGCAGAAATAAAAAATCTTAGATTTTTATAAATAAACTTACGTATTCACTATATTTCTAATGTCCTCGTCAACAGAGCAGTTTGGCAATGAATCCATGTAATAGATAGTCTCCTTAGTTGGTCTCACAATTATTAACACCCAATGAACCCTACACAAAATGATCCATATAAATTAAATATACTACAAAAAAAAAAAATATTACAAGGACCAAGTATAGAAGGGGACTAACCCTGGATTATAAGGCACCAAGTAAAATTGATCCCCATTTGCATTTTTCAGGCAGTCTGAGAGATATTTTTAACGGTGAGATAACGTTCCAGATTGAGAGCTGACTTGTCTAGGGTCCACATGGCCAACAAGGTTTACCATATTTGCCATTTTTAAATAGTCAAATAAGTACCTAATTAAATATATGAAATTCAATTAAATGAGATTTTAGTTCAAAAGAAAGGAAATGTAAAAAAAACAAAATTGGATTTCTAGAATTACCTCATGTATACTGCAATCACTGTGGATCCAATCTCAACCATGGAAGTAAACTGTAAGACGTCTTAACACAAGAGCCAGGTATCATGCTCAGTGCCAAAAATTTCCTCTGGCATGTGAATTGTAATGGTCTCGTTAGCAGGCTTCAACTTGGTCTCGACATATTGGCATAAGGCTAACAGAGGAGGTGGAATGTCAAGCTTTGAGAGATCCTGTAACAAGAAATATAAATAAAGAAATAAAAGTTAGTTTGTACATGAAGTAAAATAGACGACTCCAACAAATAAACAAAACCGACGTGGTATATAATATCAACGACGGTTTCTAGAACATACTGACGGGGTAAAGGTTATAAACGACGGTAAATACATAACCGTCGTGGTGTAAATGTTATAACGTCGCTACACAATATAAAGGTCGTCTAGGTTAAAATAGACGGCGCATGGTAAATTTAAACCCGACGTCTATTTAAAATTTTTTTAAAAAAAATCAAATGTAAGAGATTTTAGCGTTTCATCTTGACGGTTTTCAGCAGCATCAGCATCAGCATCATTCATGGGATTGTCTTCCTTCAATTGGACATTAGAGCAGCTTGCTTTGTTAGACATTGGATTTTTTGGGCTTTGCTCCAATTGAGGAATGGGAGGTATTGGAGTAAATGAAGTCATTGGTGTAGTTAGAGTTTTACCGAGCAAGTTAGGATCAAAGTTGGGAATTAGTTGACTGAATTGTTTCAACAAAATTTCCCTCTCTGCTCTGACTGCCTCCAAAACACGTTGCTTTGCCCTGGCCTCCATCTTTTTGGTTTCCTCTCTCACTGCTTTCATAACACTTTCCTTCAATTTGTCAGCAAATTTTATTCTCTGCTGTCTTCGGCAAATTGAAGAATTGAGTTGGGGAAACCCCAGCTCCAACACCTCTGACCCTCCCACCATGCTCAAGGGTTCCTAAAGCCAAGGTCAAAACATCATTGCTCCCAGAGACAGTCAAAGTGCCCTCGGAGACTTGTTTTTTCAAATCATCCTAAAAGTGAGAGAGAGAGAAGGTTAGTGAAGAAGTTGTTAAACTGATTAAATAAATTAATTAATAAAAATATTAACCGACGTGGTAAATAGGTTACGACGACATTTTATTTAACAAACAGACGTAGAAAAATATTTAATACATCGGTCCAAAACTATTGCCGTTTTGTGTATATTAAAACGTCGGTCAATGAAATAACAGTCATTTATTTGACATTAGAGATAAAAACCCAACCAAAATATTCATTAATCCAAAAATAGTGTACAAACCAATTGCAGAGAAATAAAGAGGGAGAGAGAGTGTGTGTGCATGTGAATATGAAGAAAGTTCAAAATTTAATTTAAAAAACCTAACACGGAAACACAAATCCGTCGTTGTAATTTAATACAAACGTTGATTTTATAAAAATACTGACGTTATATCTTTTTTAAAAGGCGGTAAATAAAAATCATCGCGGGGTTTCATTTATAACGACTGTTAATAAAAAGATCGACGTCTTAATGAAAAATTAAACCTCGGTTTTACAAGTTTAGAATAGAGTCAGTGAGACTTACGATTAATTTTGCCTTCTCTGCAACCTTTGAATCAGGGATGTTCCTGTTTATCTTCTCTTGCCTTCTTCCATAGCAAAGATCGATCGATTTCTTCACCAGACATGGTTTCTTTCAATTGATCCTCCAAACCGACGAACCCTTTTCGAGACAACCTATGGTTGTACTCGCATTTCTCCCTTCTCTGTGACTGCTCAAAATGCACAGCCTCAAAATCTTGGGATAACCTTGAAGCTACAAGGCATCCCATTGAGATTTCTCTATGAAGTTATAAAGCTGAGAGGGCTCTTTTAACTTCTCCTTCTCATTTGCGAATGGAAGGATAAACTGCCTAGTTAAGGTAGACTTAAAATCCTTCAATTTTTTGGCTGCAGACAACAGCTCCATCCTCTTGCCCCTTCCCCAACAACATAAGCCATTTGAACAGCTTCCCAAATCTGCTCCTTCAGGTCCTTGGGCAATTGAGTCCATTTTTTGTCCACAAGAGGGACTTTGGTGCGTGCCAAAACACCAATGTAACTCTGCATCTCAATAGCAGCCTTGCCATGTGGTCTGCCACTTTTATTGTACTCAACCGCATGCTTAATCTTCTGTATTTTCCTCTTCACAACACGGCTTATTGTGTTGATACCCCAAGTCGATTTCGTCACTTCATCAAATGCCGTAGAGCTTGGGTCTTTCTCGGAAGATGAAGTAAATCTCATCTTATTTGCGGGATTGCTTGGAACAGATTTGGATTCACCCATTTGTGCCTTTGAAACTGCAATGTCCTTGCCTTGAACTTTTGACGCTTGAGCCTCCTTACTTTGAGATTTCGAAACCATGTTTAGAGGGAAATATAAATTGCAAGGAAAACAACGATGATTAGCTAAAATACAGACATAAAATGAAAGTTCAGACGACGGCAAAAGAAAATAACCGTCGTGCTAATCCATAGAAACGTGGATGTGCTAGTATGACGTGGTCATTAACTTACCACGACGGTAATTAAATAAAACCGTCATTGTATTATAAGTTCATAAATAAAAAAAATCACCCAGTTTTCTCTCTCCCACGTTATCAGACGAAGGTTTTTTCTTCAAATGTCGTATTTATTAACACACCACATCGGTTAGTATGAACAGTCGTGCTTTGAAATAGCACGAATTTAATTACCGTTGTGGTGTGTCAACAAAAAAGTCAAATTCGAGAAAAACCCGTCGTCCTCACATGACCTGTGAGTGATAACAGTGATTGGTTTGGCAATTTCAAACCACCTTCTTGTCTCAAACATAAAGTAAACAAAAAAAAAAAAAAAAAAGAGTGAGAAAGTTTTCAAACCTTTGGCTTGCAAAGAAAGTTTTCTTTGGAATCAAATTTTGGAGACGAAGATGAGGAAGAACGTAAAAGTTGAGAATCAGAAACACAGCTTTTCGGAAATGAGAGGGAAACTGAGAGAAAACTAAAATTTTTAGAGAGAACGTAAAAGTTTAGGTTAGGTTACCAAAAATTTTATATAGTGTCCCAATGATAAATACAATGACGGTAGTCATTAAAACCACCCTAGTAAGTATTTATTAAGACAGTAAAATAACATTAACCGACGTGGTTAGTAAAAAAGTTTTTTGACTTTTTGTATTCCGAAAACAACGTGGTTAGTTGGGCGCTACACGACAAAAGTTTACTTTTGAATACGTGAAATTACAAGTGACCACGTCGTTGTTTTATATGGACCTACGTTGTTTTTGCCTATATATTAATGACCGACGTTGTTTGTATGTTTAATACGTCTTTCGTGTTTCACTAACCGACATTGATTCCTTCTGTTAAACGTCTTTAGGGTTTATATAACCAACGTGTTTATGAATTTTTTTTTTATAAATTGAGTTTTTTTCCACGATTTCTTTCAGTTTTAATTTTCAATTAGGGTTTCAGTTTCAGTCTCACCTCTTAGGAGGCGATTGTTTGGATGTTGGTGTGTGTGTATGTTTGTGTATCTAATTCACAAACATACACACATCACCAACGTTCAAAAACATTTCTCTTTTAATGAATATTCTGGCTGCCGTCGTCAAAATTTTAGAAGGAAATTGTTTGGATGTTGATCTGTATGTGCGTTTGTGTATTTGAAGGACACAAACACACACACACATCATCAACTTCCAAAAAAAATTTTGTTTGACTTCAAATCTGAGCTGCCGTCGTCAAATTTTAGAGGCAAATTTTTGGATGTTGATGTGTTTGACACAAAGACACAAACATCATCAATTTCTAAAATATTATCTTTCTATGGTCTGATTATGATGAGGAACAGAGTTCCATCTGGTAAGATTTCGAAACTCTTGGGATCTCAGGAAAAATATGATTCTGTCGATGGTTTTCTATATAAACCGACGTGGTTATTCTCAATTCTTGTCATTAATTTGACATATCGACGTAGGACACAAAAATACCAAAAATATATTTTTAAAAATATTATAATTAAGACAACGGTTTAGATATAAGTTGAGACGTATAAATTGAATAAATATGCAGTTTTCTATATAAACTGTGGTGGTTATTCTCAATTATTGTCATTAAATTGGTCTACCGTCGTAGGATACCAAAATCCAATAAATAAATAGTAAAAAAATTATATTAATAAGACGGTGGTTTATATATAAGGGTGGATGTATAAAGTTAATAAATACGACGGTAATTTTAACTTTACGACGTGGTAAATTTTATTATACAAGTTAATTGAACAAACCAATGTGGTTAGTGTTAAAGATACCGTCGTAGTACGCTTGAAGAAATAAGTCGATAAATTTATCTTTACCGTCGTTGTACATGCGTTTAATACGGCGGTAGTTTGTAATTTACCGCCGTGGATTGTTTTGAAAATATACAACGCTGGATACGAAAACTTGGTTGTGTTTATTACGGAATAAAAACGGTGGCTGTTTTTTAACACCGTCGTCTTTACTTTCTACGTCTGTGGATTCATACCTTCTGCCGTTGTTTGTTTTCTCCGAGTTTACTATGAGGAAAAACTTTTTCAATAAGACTTTGCTTTTTTAATTAGGTGTGTCGTGTTTTAAAAACAGCAATTGGAATCTCCATTTTCTAGATGTTTAAGTTAATCATACACAGCGGTGTTATAAAATCTTCGTCTTTTCAAACACAAGGACGATTTTCCATCAAACCGTCGTTTTTTTCTAGTTGTCTTTTTCACTTTTTGTAGTAGTGGTTGCTGCACTTATGTGTCATTTCTCTTATTTAGAGGGAGTATCACCTTGCTCGATTTTAGTTTTAATTAACATCACTTGTTGTCCTTCTTGATTAGTGTCAATGGATTTATGTTGTGTTTTCACATTGGAATGTGTTCTTTAATGTGTGCGTTATTGGTCCAGAATAATGGTATTCTGGTTTGTTACTTGACTAAGAAAATCACGGTTGCCTCATTTTACCAGTCATCTTGATAAGTTGTCTTATCTTTTTGTATTTTCATGTTGTTGCATTAGTGGCCTTCTCCAACTTGATCGTTGTTCTGATCACGAAATGAAAATGTATAACCTAACATGATCCTTGAAACCCTCGAGATTCTGATGTGCTATATTCTTTTAAGATTGCTGGCTTATGTATTTTGTGGTTGTTAAATTTAGGGGGCATATATGCAATTGTTTTGGCATATTCTTGCTAGTTGTTTCTAAAATTTTCATGCATATTGCTGCCCGCCTAAGCCTTGTCTTGGTTGATTCCTCTCTTTCGTTCTTGGATTTTGTGTGTGGAGGTTGTTAGTCTTTTGATTCTACCTCAAATTTATGTGTGCTTGACTAGTCCATTTCACTAGTCAACTGCCTTCTTCTTGGGATTGTGTCAAACTATGTGGACTCATTTAGACACCGCCTCAATTTTGAGTGCAAATCGAAGGTTCATCTTACTTAGTGCTTTGTCTAAATTTAAAATGACTGATGCCTGAAATTTTGAAGTCTTTTGATATTTTTTAACTTTCGTATGTTTATTTATTTGCTTTCCATGACAAAAAGGAGGAGAATATTTTCTATAATATGATGAGCTTGGTCTTGGCCCTTCAGGGTATGTGTTAATATTGTGGGGTTTTTCAAGGAAAGCTAAAGGGGGAGATTGCTATGGTTAGGATTTTTAGAATTGGCTTTTCTTGCCAAATGTACACTTTCATGTAATTCCTCTTAGCTCATCTTTAGAAATTAGGCCTTTGGTATTTGCTACAAAGTTGAAGTACATTGAAGAGCTTATGAGGCTGGGGAAGAAGGAACAGACGAGGGAATGTATACATACTTAGTCAATCTTTTGCCTAAGCAAAGAAGGTAATGTGTACATTCATTTGTAATTGGCATCATTAGGAAAATCAACATATGCATCAAAACACTTTTTCTAGATGACTAGTTGTATAGGCCAAATATTTCCAACACGAGATTTTTTTTTTCTGGGCACTTGATTTTGCCTATTATAAGTCGAATAATTGATTGCCAAGTGTCCTTTTCACTTTCCTAATTTTACAAAAAATGATGAAATGAGTTTCAAATCATTTTTTAGATTTGCTTCTGTGTTTGAAATCTACTTCACCCATTGAGAAATTTTTAGAGTAAAGCTTTTACTCCTCAATCTCTACTTAGTGAAGTCTGAGTTTTCATTATGAGATTTTGAAAAATAGTTTTTTGAAAAATTCTTTTGTTCTCTCAATCTACATTTAGCATTTCATACATCTAGATCTAGGTCCCACTACTACAAAAAGTGAAAAAGACGACTAGAAAACAACGACGGTCTAAGTGAAAACCGTCGTGGTTTTTAAAAAGACGACGGTTCTAAAAACACCGTCGTGTAATACCACCTTAGACAACTAAAAATGGAGATTCAAATGGCTGTTCAAAAACAACGACGTACCTAATTAAAAAACCGACGTCTATTTGAAACAGATTTCCGCAGTGTAAAATCAAAGCCAACAAAGAACGGCAGAAGTTATGAATCGACCGACGTAGAAAGTAAAGACGACGATTTCAATAAAAGCCGCCGTTTTTACTCATAAAATAACACGACGAGGTTTTCGTATAAGACGCCGTATAATTACAAACAAATCCACGGCTTTAAAATACAAAAATATCGCCGTATTAAATTAATGTACAACGACGGAAAATATAAATATATCGACGTCATTCTCGTATAGTTCTACGACGTTATCTTTAAATCGTACTATAAAATTTAACGTCGTATTTATTCATTTTATACGTCGTACCTTTAATTTAAACCGTCGTCTTAATAAGAATTTTGTTAACAATTTTTCCTTTATTTTCTTATCCTACGTCGGTAGATCTACTTAATGACAAGAATTGAAATCTGTCATCCAAAAAAGAAACTTTACATATTCCAGAACATTAATTTCCTTCATTTTAAATTTCCTCCGGAAAAAAAACTCTATTTATAACGCACTGTAATTGAAAAATAAACTGAAAGGTCACGGGAAAAAAATTTCTATTCATAATTTAAAAATTCAAATCCACGTCGGTTATATTAAACCTAACGACGTTAAATGAAAAGATTCCACGTCGCAAAACAAATATTGCGTCGTGTTAGTTTAGGGTTTCTTTAACAGTTTCAGTTTCTTTAACAGTTTGGTCCTTTATCTTTCTGCAGGACTTGTATAGTTCAAAGCATTGACTTGATAGTTCAAAGTATAGTTCAAAGCACTGATTCGATTGCTCATGCTTTATCGCATTCTGAAGCCATTTCTATTCTTTATCGCATTCTTGAAACCCATCTTCTTCTTCTGAAGCTCTACGGATAAAGGAAGAGGCTATCACAAATCTGACGGATCTTCTTAGCCAAGAAAATCAAGCAGAGGATCAGGCACATCTGATCTTCAGATTTCCCTGAGAAGCGAACTTTCCTTCGACAGCGAGTGGAGGCCAGGCTTGCATCTCTTTTGATGGAAAGCAAGGAGTATTCAGAAGCACTAAGTGTCCTATCAGGCTTGATCAAGGAAGTGAGAAGGCTAGTTGACAAGCTTCTTCTTGTGGACATAGATTTGATGCGAGTAAGCTCAATTTCTCTTTGAGAAAGACATCCAAATTATTGTCTTTGAGATGTGAGAGACAGTGTCTCTGAGAGAGGAAGAACTTGGAACCCTAAATGTAAACCGAAAATGAATGAAAGCGACAAATTTATAGAATAAATTTTTAAAACCAACGGCGGTCCTTACAAAAAAACCGCCGTTTAAATTGTAAAATCAACGTCGGTATGACCGACGTATATTACATAAATCCACGTCGGTACATTAATAAAACCGACGTGTCAAATGATCTACCATGACGCGAGTTATTACTTATGTACTTTAATTTTTGAGTTTACTACGACGGTACCTACAACACTACTGTCGTACTTATTTACCACGTCCGAAGTTAAATGTACCGTCGTATTTTGTAATTTATACGTCGTAGTTATATGTAACCGCCGTATTATTTTTTTGAAATGGTTTTATATGTAAGCAACTTTTCGTCTACCTGACTTACACATGCACTGTTTCCAAACCCGATTAAAAATTTCAATCTCCCAGAGAAAACTTTTAGACTTTTTTCCTTGTCAGATCACTGTCAGAGTATCTCATCGTCTTCCTCTCGTCTTCTTCGTCGTCTTTGAACTTAAACATCGATCGTCTTCCTTTTGCTTTCATTGCACGCAAAAGGTAAGCTTTCATTTTCACTATTTTGGTTGCTGTTTTGCATGCTCATACGTTTTTTGTTTGAAAAATCTTTTTACCTTTTTTCTGGCCAAAATCATTTTACTTCTTTCCAAGTTCGATAAAATATACAGACAAAGAGGGAAAGTTTCCAACTTTGAAGACAACTACCTCAACTAAATAAGACGACGGTAGCTTCTTATTTACGTGGTTAAATATGTAGACCACGACGGTTCGTCAGTCGTTCTAGCGTCGTCTGAAAATTGACAAAGTTGTTTTTAAAATTATAGTCTTTTTTTTATTTGCTTGTTTAATTGCAGGTTTGATTTCTCTGAACAATGGTTTTTGTTTTTCCCTAATTTGATAAAATATAAAGAAAAAGAAATTAGGGTTGGTATCTAATATAGACGACAGTATCTTATTGTTTTACGTCGTGTGAATGTTAATACCACGACGTCATATTAAAATACCGTCGTCTATATAAGATTCCAAAACTTTCTTTCTTGGCCTTGTATTTTATCAAATTAGAAAACAAAAACCATGGTTCAGAAAAATCAAATATGCAATCAAACATTCACAGAGAAAGAAAGAAGGGTTTTGGATCCTTATATAGACGACGGTATATTACTACTGACGTCGTGTGAACATCAATACCACGACGTTATATAAATATTCCGTCGTTTATATTTAATTATCACGTCGTTTATAGTTAATTATTTCGTCGTTGTTTAATTACCTTGGTTTTAAACATTTATTACGTCTGATATTATTTCATTGCGTCGTTTAAAATCATATCATACGTCGTATTTTATTAATAACCGTCGTTTGTGTTCTTAATCTTTTCTTGAAATATTTTCACTTGCAGTTTTGTCTGTAAAAATGGTTTCTCACCAAGACCAAAGTAAGGATTCTGGCTCCAAGAAAAATGGAGGTAAGGAGCTTGGAATGGTACCTCCTCAAGAGAAGTCTGAAGAAGATGAAGTCTTCGAAGAAGATGAAGTTTGCTTCATCATCTGCTGATACAGAACCAACCAGCACGACAACAATCTCTGATGATTCAAAGTCTGGTCGAGGTATGAGCACAATGCCTCGTGTTGTGAAGAGAAAACTTCAGAAACTGAGGCCAATTGTTGAGTACAATAAAAGGGGGAAAGGAATTGGCCAAGCACATAGTGAGATGCAGTCCTACATTGGCGTGTTGGCACGCTCCAGAGTTCCACTTGTGGACATGAAATGGGCTCAAATCCCCAAGGATATAAAGGAGCAGATTTGGGAAGCAGTTGACATTGCTTTTGTGGTAGGTCAAGGGGGCAAGAACTCTGTTAGCTTCTGCTGCCAAGAAATGGAAGGATTTCAAGTCTACACTAACGAGGCATTATATCCTTCCATACACCAATGACAGGGAGAGATTAAGCCAACTCCCTGAAACATATAAATTCATAGAGAAAGCACAATGGGATGCCTTTGTAGCTTCAAGGTTATCCAAAGATTTTGAGTTTGTGCATTCTCAACATGCACAGATTAGGGAGAAACTCAAGTACAATCATCGATTGTCTCGAAAAGGATATGCTGGTTTGGAGGATCAATTGGAGGAAACCATGCCTGGGGTAGAAATTGATCGATCTACCTTATGGAAGAGAGCTAGACATGACAAACATGGTAACATCCCGGATCCAAAGGTGGCAGAGAAAGCAAAATTAATTGTAAGCCTACTCACTCTGTTTTAAATTTTTATTAAACTGTGAATAATTCTTATTACGTCTTATGTTATATTTTGCGTTGGTGAATGATATTACCACGTCGACATTTTTTAAAAACGTCGTTAAAGGTCTAAATCAGGAATCACAACTCTGTTTTCTGTAATTATAGCATAAGATGTCGGTGGTTCATTTTCGCGTCGTCTGTATTAAATTACTACGTCGAAATGTTTTAAACAACGTCGTTAAAGGTGTGAATATTGAATCATCCCTCCGTTATCTGTAAATAAAGCATAAGACGTCGGTGGTTTATTAATTTCGTCGTTTTAAAAAACTAACCACGTCGGTATAACTACCGTCGTGATAAATTATAATAACGTCGATTTATATGTTATTGCGTCGTGTGAAATTATATAATACGTCGTTTGTATATAAATAACCATCGTGTGTTTTTGTTCTTACTTTTTTATATATCTTTGTTTTAGGATGAATTGCAAAAACAAGTCTCGGAAGGCAAAGTCACTGTATCTGGCAGCAATGATGTGCTGACCATGGCTTTGGGCCCCGAGCATCCAGGCAGAGTGAGAGGAGTAGGTGCTGGGATCTCACCAAAGCAATATTTCAATTTACCCAAACCACAGAGAGTGAGCTTTGACGACCGTTTGAAGGACAGTTTAAGAGTTCTCCTTCAAGAAGAGACTAAAAAGATGGAGGCTAAGGCAAGGGAAGAGGCTTTAAGGATGGAGGCTAGAACGAAACAATTGGTAGAGGCTGAGAGGGAGCATTTCCTGAGTCAGCTTTCCCAATTAATTCCCAATTTTGATCCAAGCATGCTTAAACCCAGAATTAGCCAAAGTCCCAAAAATCCAATGTCTGACAAAGCAAGCTGCTCTGGAGGTGATGTGAGATCCCAGCATTTTGAGGATGATATTGCCAAAAATGGGAAACATCAGGAAGAAAAGGTAATATATCTGAACTTTAAATTCTCTGTTTTTTTAAAAACCATTAGACGTCGTTATTATTAATAAAACCGTCGTTTGAAATACATACCACGACGATTTTAACAATAAACCGTCGTTTGTATTTCAATACCACGTCGTATTTAGTTTACTTGTTTTACACGCCATTAAACGTCGTTATTTTTAAAACTTTGTGGTTTTTAGACGACGGAGTTAGTCATTCCCGACGTAATAGATGAAGGGAAGAAAGAAGAAAAACAAGATGAAAAGGAGAAAGAAGATGACGACCAGGTATGTTCACATAACTTTGCCTTTTTTATTTGTTTTTCAAAATTTCAGACGTCGATATTTTTCTTTAAACCGTCGTTTGTTTACAACTTAGACGGCGGAATGTTTTTTAAGACGTAATAAATTATTCACCACGACGGTTTTTTCACCGTCGTTTAAATTCTTTTCAGACGACGTTTTATTCCTTAAACCGTCGTTTTTATTGAATTACCACGTCATTTTTTTTATTTCTTTAAACAGGTTATTAAAGTTGTTGATTATTCAAATATGGAGGCGCCATCTTCTTTAAAATCCCTTTGTCGTTATGTGGAAACGACACTCCTGCCTCAGGATAAGACCTGCACTTTACAATTGATAAGGAGGTGTTTGGTCAAGAACGCGATACCTTCCTCCTGCCTGAAGATATTACACAATTTGCAGGCATGGAAGAAATAGGAGCTACTGTCCTTGCTGTATATATGAGGTTTGTCATTCTAAAATAATACGTCGTTGGTTTATTTATTGCGTCGTCTTAACTATCTAACCACGTCGTTAGTATGTACCGTCGTGATAAATATATTATAACGTCGTTGTCTATTTCAGTACGTCGTGTGAAATTTTATAATACGTCGTTTTGTTATACATAACCGTCGTGTGTTTTTTTGTGCTGACTTGCTTATATTATTTTATATATTTAGGTACTTACACGATGTTTTGAAACAAGCCAATATGTGCAGCATGGTTGGCTTTATCGACTCTGCTACAGTTAGTGCCAACTCTGGCACAATAGCTGACAGATCACGATTGATAGCAGCTCGACTTCAGAGGACTGACGGTGAACAGATTTTCATGATGCCTTACAATCCAGGGTTAGTCTCCTTAACAGGATTTTGTTTTTATGATTTTCAATAAATGACAGCGTATAAACTAACCACGTCGGTGTTTTATTTTATTGAGTCGTTTGAAACTACTAACCACGTCGGTAGTTATTTATCGTCGTGATAAATATATAATGTCGTCGATTGCTACTTTATTTCGTCGTGTGAAATATTATAATACGTCGTTTTTGTAAATAACCGTCGTTTTTATATTAATTTTGTGCAGCCGTCATTGGATCTTGCTGATTGTAAGAGCAAAGAGGGAAACCGTCTATTTTCTGGATCCTCTGCCAGGAAATCGTGTGGTCGATGAAGAGGCCAAAAACATCGTGAACAGTGCTATAAAAATTTATAATTCTCACATAGCCAGATCAGGCCGTAAGGCAGTAATTTGGAAAACTCTGTCAGGCACACCAAAGCAACCCAGCAATGTCGAATGCGGGTATTATGTGATGCGCTTCATGAGGGACATCATCATGGATCCTTCCTTGGGGTTTGAGAAGAAGGTAAGAAGAAATTACCTTCATATATTTTACGTCGTTTTTTGTATTATCAACGACGGTCATGTAAAATTACCGTCGTTGAATAGATATACTACGTCGGTTATGGTCGTCTGTGATTGAATTTCCTTTTATTTATAAACCCTAATAGTCATTGTTTATGCAGTATGCCAAGGGAAAACAGGAAGAGCCATACCCCCAAGAAGCAATTGATGAAGTCCGGAATGAATGGGCAGAGTTTGTTTGCCTTCACCTGGAATAGGGGAATTATTGAACACTTGATATTTATGTATAATGTACAAATTTTGTCTATAAATATATAATGTAAAAATTTGTTGAGGTTTTCTTAAATTAAAAAAAAAACAAACATACAAATTGCGTAACCGACGTGTAATACTTTTCCAACGACGTAATAAAGTCAAAAGCCGTCGTTTTTTGTTGTTTCGTTTTAAACAAATCCGACGTAAAAGGATATTTAGACGACGTTCTTTGAACAATTGAGTCGTTTATGGTTTACAACGTCTTCAATTTCTTAAGGGTTCAGGGTAGTACTTTGTAACGACAGCGGTTAAGTCGTGGAATATATATTTTACGTCGGATAGTTAAATATCCGCCATGGTTTCTCATTTAAACGACGTCATTTTAACAACTTAGTCGTCTATTACAATTTACAACGTCTACAATTATTAACACCGACGTGGTTTGTTGTTGTGATAAGAATATTTTATTATTTTTATATCAAAATATTCAAAATAAATTTAAAATAAATCAGAAAAATGCAAAGTCAACTCCTATGAAGTCATTGATATATTTTCTTCCCCCTAAACCTTGAAAAAATTCATTTTGAATAACAAAAATTTAAAATGAACATCCAAAACAAAATTGTTTTGATGAGTCATAAAATCACTTCTAGTTTTATGGTTTAGGGTTTAGAGTCTAGGGTTTAGAGATTAGGGTTGTTATTTATTGGGGTTTATTTTTAAAGTATAATTTTTGGGTAGTCTAGGGTATATATTAGGCTGTAAAACCATAAACCCTTTTATAAACTTAATTTTTAAAATTATATAATTTAGTTTTAAGGGTTTAGGGTATTAATTGTTAACGACGGTGGTTGAGTCGTGGAATACATATGTTACGTCGTGCAGTAAAATATCCGACATGGTTTCTACTTTAAACGACGTCATTTTAATATGTAAGTCGTCTATTATAATTTACAACGTTTTCAATTTCTTAACCCCGACGTGGTTTTTCAGTCCTCTTTATATCAAAATATTCAAAATAAATTTAAAATTAATCCGAAAAATGAAGCGTCAAAATAAACGGCGTTATGTTCAGTGTTTCCGTCGTGGAATATTACATTTACGTCGGTTCTTGTAGAACTTTCGCCATGGTTTTTCTTTCGACGTTTTAAAGAGCGCGCGCTCTAAAAATTTTCGCGCGGCCTAAATTTTTTTATATTTGGCTCTTATTTTTATATTTCTAACCCTGAACCCTAAAATTTTCAGATTTCGCGCAACATAACATTTCGCTCTCTCACTTCTGCTCTAATTAAAAGTTGCACTCTCCAGGCTCCGTCGAATCTGTGAGCTCGTCCAACCTGTAAGTACAAACCCTATCTTCCCCTTGTAAATTCATTGAATGATATTAGGTTGTTTTGTTAAAGGGTTTTAGGTATATGCTTTGCGATCTGTTAATAATGTGCTTATAGGTATGGGTTCATGGATTTTCTGTTTAATGGGTTCATGGATTACATTATCTGTTATGTTGAATTGGGAATGGATTTAATTTTGTCGGATCTTTTAATCACCCTATGTTATGTTGAATTGGGAATGGATTTATTGTTTTCATGCTTGGTTTCATGTATATGTTGGTTTCTTGCTTGGTTTCATATATATGTTGTGTTCTTAATGGGTTTTGGGTTCTTGAAAATAAACTGAGACACGACGCCTTTTTAGGCATACGACGACGATTACACGACGGTTTATGAAAAAACCGTCGTTGTATTACTTATACACGACGGTTTTTTCATAAACCGTCGTTTGTATTACTTATATTAGACGACGTCTGTTGAAAATCCGTCGTCTATATATGCCAAATACGTCTGTTTTTGTTTAAAACCCGTCGTCTCTGTTGTGTATTACTTGCTATTAGATCTTTGTATAATCTGCTATAGTGATGGTCATTGCCTGTATTTTCACTTTATTATAGATAATAGGTTATAGTGTCGGAGATGGATAAGTCATGGATGCACTCGGAAGATCGAAGGCATATGAGTTTGGGGTGGAAGCATTTTTGAACTTTGCTGTAGAAAATCTTCTAACTACAACACATATCCGTTGTCCATGTGTTAAATGTGTTAATTTGAAGTTGTTTGGGGTTGGAATTATAAGGGATCACTTATACTTTAATGGAATTGACCAAAGCTATAAGAATTGGACATTTCACGGAGAACCTTGGGAAGCAACTACTAATGCTAGTAGAAATGTTGAAGAAGATGATGGCCATAGTAGGTACAGTTTTGTGTCTGAAGAAATTGATATGGATGATAATGATTTTGGTGATTTTGGTTCCGATCCGTATGAGTTTGCCAATGTGATTGGGGATGGAGATCAACCAGTGTACCCTGGTTGTAGAAAGTACACGAAGTTATCGGCATTAGTGAAGTTGTATAATTTGAAGGCAAAACATGGGATGAGTGATGTCTGTTTTACAGAATTATTGATACTTCAAGGCGATTTGCTTCCAGAAGGAAATACAATACCAACCTCTATGTATGAGGCTAAAAAGACTTTGTGTGCATTGGGGCTGAGTTATGAGAAAATGCACGCATGCCCCAATGATTGCATCTTGTATAGGAAGGAGTATGAGGATTCAACTAATTGTCCTACTTGTGGTATCTCAAGGTGGAAGGAAGGCAAAGATTCAATCTTGAAAGAGGGTGTGCCAGCGAAGGTGGTGTGGTATTTTCCTCCAATTCCAAGGTTTAAAAGGATGTTTCAATCACATGAGACAGCTAAGAGTTTGACTTGGCATGCTGCTAGAAAATCAATTGACGGTCAGATGTCTCATCCGGCGGATTCCCCGTCTTGGAAACTTCTTGATGATAAATGGCCTGAGTTTGGTAATGAGCCGAGAAACTTGAGATTGGCTCTTTCATCTGATGGATTCAATCCCCACAGTTCTCTAAGTAGCAGATATAGTTGTTGGCCGGTTATCTTAGTTACATATAATCTCCCTCCATGGCTGTGCATGAAACGAAAGTTCATGATGTTAACCTTATTGATTTCCGTCCTAAACAACCCGGAAATGATATAGACGTCTACTTGGAGCCTTTGATTGATGATTTAAAATCTTTGTGGGATGGGATTAGAGGAGTGTATGATGCACATAATGGAGAATACTTTACACTCAGAGCTGCATTAATGTGGACAATTAATGATTTCCCCGCCTATGGAAACTTATCTGGTTGTGTTGTTAAAGGATATAAAGCTTGTCCAATATGCGGCGATGATACACCTAGTCACAGGTTGAAAAATGGCCACAAAATTTGTTACATTGGGCATAGAAAATGGTTACCAATCAATCATCCATATAGGAGGCAACATGCAGCTTTTAATGGGAAACCTGAATATGGCATACCTCCCGAGCCATTAACCAGAGAAGAAGTGCTGCATATGGTTGAAAATGGTGACAGAGTTTGTTGGAAGAAGAAATCAATATTCTTTGATCTCGAGTATTGGAAATACCTTCCTGTGAGGCATGCCCTAGATGTTATGCACATTGAGAAGAATGTTTGCGATAGTATCATTGGTACATTGCTGGAGATCCCTGGAAAAAATAAAGATGGGATTGCTGCTCGATTAGATTTATTGAACATGGGGGTCAAAACTGATTTGCAACCCGAGTATGGAGAAAGACGTACTCGTTTGCCTCCTGGGCCTTGGAATTTGTCAAGAGCAGAGAAGAGAGAGGTTTGCAATTCTTTCTATGGTATGAAGGTCCCTGAAGGTTATTCTTCAAATATTAAAAATCTTGTATCTTTACAAGATTCAAGACTTCTTGGCCTTAAATCACATGATTGTCATACCTGAATGCAACAATTGCTCCCTGTGGCAATTCGTTCTGTTTTGGAGAAGCCTGCAAGGTATGCAATAACTCGTTTGTGCTTCTTCTTCAATGCTATATGTGCAAAGACTGTTGATGTTTCCAAGCTAGATAAGTTGGAAGAAGATGTAGTAGTTACTCTGTGTTTGCTTGAGAAGTACTTTCCCCCTTCATTCTTTGATATCATGGTTCATCTAGTAGTACATCTTGTCAGAGAAGTTCGTCTATGTGGGCCAGTATATTTTAGGTGGATGTATCCGTTTGAAAGATATATGAAAGTGCTGAAGGGGTATGTTCAGAATCGTACTCGTCCCGAAGGTTGCATTGCTGAGCGGTATATAGCTGAAGAAGCGGTAGAGTTTTGTACTCAGCATTTATCTGATGTTAGTACAGTTGGAGTGCCTTGAAGCCAAAAGATGGGACTTTCAAAGCCATTATCAGGTTGCACAGTGAGCGTAGTTGATCAGGACCTGTTGAATCAAGCACATCTATATGTCTTGAGAATACGGAGGAAGTCCTACCTTATATCGAGTACGTATGAGTTTTATTCTTTAAGTTTCCATTTTAAATTATTTCTTATGTTTATCTTCTATATTTGGGACCGTAATGCTTGAATTTTTCGTGTCATGTAGGCAACATATGATCCACATCAAGACTGCTTATCCAAAATTTAGAAAGAGAACAAAGTGGCTACAGGATAAGCACAATAGCACTTTCATTCAATGGCTACGCTTCAAGGTATATGTTGTTGAATAACATATTTCTCTTTTAATTTTCTTCTTATTTATATGTTAGATTGAATTAAGATATGATTAATTTGCAGGTTCAAAGTGAACTTGAGGAAGACAATCATGGCGTATCAGAAAATTTAAGGTGGCTAGCAGCTGGTCCAAACATGTCAGTGCCATTATATAGGAGCTATCTTATTAAAGGTATTAAATTCAATATCAAGGCACAAGATGATGTGCGGACAACTCAAAATAGTGGAGTTTATTTACTTGCACATACCATGCAAGTTGCTAGTGCCAAGGATAAAAACCCAATTCTCTCAAATATGGGTTTCTATGGTGTCATTCAAGAAATTTGGGACCTTGACTACCAAAAGTTTACAATCCCAGTCTTTAGGTGTGATTGGATAGATAGTTCTGGTCTTGTAGTCGACGAACTTGGATTTACCCTTGTAGATTTGAGTAAAATTGGACATAGGAATGACCAATTTGTTTTGGCTTCTCAAGTCAAACAAATATTTTTTGTTGACGACCCGATGCATCGTGGTTGGTCGGTAGTGTTATCAATGCCTAATAGAGAATATAATGATGTTATTGGTGATGAAGTCTTAGGTGATGTGATAATTGAGTGTGAGCCATTTACTAGAGGGATGCCAAATGTTGACACATTTGATGAACTGGTGGGTGAGTTAGGCGGTCAAAATATTCGAGATGGGTGTGAAGATATATGGATTGAATGATGCTTATGTAATTGGCAGTGTATGACATTAATTTTGTAATATATTGTAATGTGATTTCTTCACTTTCTACATTCAAATAAAACACGACGTTATTGTGAACCAGTTATTCAGCATATTTACCGACGTCTTAAAGCAACGTAACAATGAAGAACCACGACGCTATTGTGAAGCAATTATTCAGGATATCACGTCGGGGAAGGATTAAGAACCGCCATGTAATTCAAAATAACACGACTCCAATCCCATAATACCGACGTCTAAAAAACGAGATATATAATCTGAACGTTAAAAAATACGACGTCATCATACATTTTCCACGTCGCAAGTTCTTTTATAAACGAAAAGGAACGAAATGAATTCCGACAGTAATTCATTATAACCGCCGTCTAATATCAATTAAACGACGTTATTTGTAATACGGCTCTCATCATAATCAACGCCGTCTATATGTTCTGTAATACGGCTCTCATTTATTTGGAACCGACGTTGTTTAGAAGTTCAACGTCCTCTATATTAATAAGTGCGTCGTGAGTAATGAATACATATAAATACAATGTCGACTATATAAATGCCACCGACGTTGTTTCGCATTTCAACGTCAACTATAAATACATACGTCGTAAATAATGACACTGACAACTATTTCCACGTCATCTTTTTTAGAAAAATCGAAGTGGAAAATTTATTTCACGACGGTTGTTTGTAAATAAGAGACGTAGTAGATTTCAATAACGTCGTCTTCTCATGTATTTAAAGACGTCATATTTTTTCTTGTCGTGAAAATTATATTTAACGGCGTAGTGTTTTAGTTGTCGTCGTTGTATGTCTATCTTGCGGCCTTGTTCTTTTAATATGTGTCATATTTTTCCTTTTTAACGACGGTGATTTGTTTGAGTTGGTCGTCTATTCTCATCCTCGACTATTTTTTGAACTTTAGCAGACTAAACACGTCTTTTTATTTGTTTTCGACGTTGTTTTATTTAACAACGTCTAATATTTATCGTCGTTGTTTGTTTCTGAAAATAGGACGTATAAATTTTGTAATACGACTCTCATATATTTTTAACCGACGTTGTTTCGTTGTTCAACGTCTACTCTATAAATACATACGTCGTAAATAATGACACTGACAACTATTTCCACGTCATCTTTTATAGAAAAATCGAAGTGGAAAATTTATTTTACGACGGCTGTTTTTATATAGGCGACGTAGTAGGTATCAATAACGTCGTCTTCTAATGTATTTAAAGACGTCATATTTTTTATTGTCGTGAAAATGATATTTAACGGCGTCTTATTTTAATTTTCGTCGTTGTATGTCTATCTTGCGGCCTTGTTCTGTTAATATGTGTCATATTTTTCCTTTTTAACGACGGTTTTTTTAGAGAGTTGGTCGTCTATTCTCATCATCGACTGCTTTTTTAGATCTTTTTGCAGTACAAAGACGTCATTTTGTATTTGTTGATGACGTTGTATATTTTAACAACGACGGTGATTTAGCGTCGTGGTTTATGAGGGAAAAGATGACGGTGGATTCCACGACCATTGAAAAACCGAACACACGACGGTGATTTACCGTCGTCTTTTTGCTTTTTTGTAGTAGTGTGCATGGAGTAAAGGAGCTGAGGATGAAGCTGCAAGTTACATGAAGAACTTGTTGCTAGCTTTGCTAAGCTAGAGAAAAAAGTTTCACATAGAGGCAGACCTATTTACATAAATAGACCTAGGATTTATTCAGCTTGTGTTTGCTTGGTCGGATGATGACCCTTGATTTTTCCCAAGTGGTGGGTTTCCAGGTGACCAAATCTGGTGTTGATTTTTTATGTGATTGTGCGTGGCTATTTGTTCTTTGAGAGGCGCATGCCAAGTGAATGAAAAATTGTTTAAAAGAAAATACTGATTTGGTGTTTCACGTTTGCAGAAAGTTGTACTAGATGATTACCCATGGATACTAGTCATCTACACTAAATTTTGTTCAAGTCAAATTTGTGGTTGTGAATTACTTATATCATTTCTTTGTTTTGATTCCTTATGTATACACACTTGACTCACTCGAGTTGTTGCTAGTCCTTGGGTAACTAGATTGACGAATCTTTTTGAGTGCCTAGGTTATCACTTGGCTCTCTCCTACGCTTGCAGGTTGTATTGATTGTGTGATTGTGGATTTGGATGTTGATTGTGTGTTTATAGGCCTTTAACTAGTTGTTGACTAGTAATACTCTTATTAGGTTCAGTTAATCATTACTTCCACATATCTGTTTAGTTGATTTTAAATCCACTTCTCTCACCTAAATACCGATTTCATCTTCAATTTTTCTTCCCTTATGATGTTGCAAGGATGGATCTAGAATCACTACTCTGAGTGGATTCAATAGCGTTGGAAATAGAATATTCAAATATTTGGAGAAGAAGATGCGTTTTCTTAATACCATCATAACAACATAAGCAGGTGTAGAAAGAGGCTAAAAGTGGGCGATTGATTGTTCTTCTTACAAAGTTGCTTCTTTTCATATTCATGAAATATTTTTGAGTGACTATTATCAAACCTCATCTAATTCTTGGTATATTTTTTAGTGAATACTTCGTTCATCTACATAAACCTATCGAAAAAGAAGAATGCCACCCAAACGACATAAATTTCTCATACTATGTAAGGTTCATCTACAATTGATATTCCCCCATTCTTACGAAAATAAAAAAAGTTTCTACTTCAACAGTATAGCAACCATGGTGCAACTGTAATAACTACACCTACTACTAGAAAACCATCATATTCCAATGGTACCTTACCTAACATGTTTGAGAGTTCTTGATCAGAACCACCGTTTATTCAACCTTGGAATCCGTGATGAACCCTGCGCCGACCCGACATCTGGTGGCAGATGTTGGGCCCACTCTACTAAAATGCCCTTTAGCCCTAGATTGAAGTTGTTGGGATCTTTTTGTGAGAATTGCAATGATCTTATTAGACTGTTGAGAGGTAGACTGAGTTCTCTTTCACCCCTGTATGGGTTTGCAGCACTAGGCCCTAAAACTCCACGAAAGAGTTGAATCCTTAGGGAGTGCTTTCGTCTTCTTCAAGGACTCCTCAGTACATTGCAAGTTCTGGTGAGAAGGATAGAACAACTGTTGTAAAGACATTTCTTGACAAGGAGCATGCATTAGAAGGAGTTCGCTTGAAACATGGTGGAACATGTGCTAGAATAGGTGTTCTAGCAACTATTTCTTGTTTGGATGGGATTCCAACGGCTTTGGAAAAGGTTGGGAATGCTGTATTGATGTTCTACAAGCTTAGCATGAGAGCTTGCTTCAGTGAATCATGATACGGCTAGGCTTGGCATGAAAGGCTTGTGGCCTGGGAGATAAGGGCCCATAAGTTCAAGAAGAGAGAGCAAGAGTGTTGGAAAGAGAAAAGCTTGTTATTATAGCTCGACTATATCTTCCAACAGCTCTGGAATTGCTTCCAGCAACTTAACTGAATTTCTTGGAACAAAGAAAGTTGACTCTGATGCTTGAATCTTAGGATGGTGGCTTGGAGAAATGTTTTACTATCAAAGCATGCGTAGGCATTTCTTAGCCATATTTGATGGTCCTCCACTTACCTTGACTAGGCTTCTTTTATAGCATGATAATGCATTAGGGCTAAAATATGCTTGGAGCTTCCCTGGGATATTTTGCACCTCAACAAAAGTCCACTAAACGACTTGAATTCTGCTGGATACATTTACCGAATTTTTCACATGTCATAAACACAACAGAAATCTTTCCCAACCGTTCAGCATGCACAATGCAGAAAACACACCCATAGAGCTATCAATCTGTAGTCCTTAGGCCTGTATTATACAGAACCAATCCTCAAGTTAAATTGGGTTCCAACCTTCATAATAACATTAAAAAAAAAAAAAAAAAAAGAAAAAGAAAATACTTAACCTCACAACTGCACTTAGGTCAACCCTAGGTTGTCTATGTACATTTACTAATGGCTCAAGCCACACGTAATTGTTTAAATCATAAATCAAATTTCAACGTATAAAATACATTCCAGAATGAGATCACCAAGATATTAAGCTGAAATCATCAATTGGTTTTGATACCACCAAGTTATTAAAATAATTTCATACCATGACATCTCACCAACACATATGTTCAATCAAATCATATTTGTAAGGCTTATTAGTTAAAATTGTAGGGTTTTCAAAACATTTTAAAGAAGTTCATTTCAATATTAAATATGCATTTAATCAAATTAATTGCAGGGGAAGTCTATGGTGGTTGTTTAAATTCAAAAACAAAACTTCTTCCAACTATCTTAAGCCATGAACATTGATATGTTTCTCATAAATGGAAAGTTCAAGAGAAAGGATAAGATCTAATCACCCTTGAAGCAATTATATGAACCAATTTGTGTTTGGTCTTCTCTTGATGATTTCCTCTTTGTTGATCTCGTCTTTGATCTTTGATCTTTGGTCCTTGATCTTTCTCCTCCATGTGAGCCACAAAAGTATATGGACTCTAAGTCTCCACACTAGTGGAACCTTGAGATGAGAGGAAGTATCTTGAGAATACAAGGATGCTAGTGCAATATTCTGAAGATTGGTTTCAATCTAAACCCCTTTGAAAGATGAAAGTGTTTCACTCTTGAAAACTCTCTTTTATCTCTCTTTGATCTCCTAAACCTATTTAATTGATGTTGGATTGTGTTTGTGCGTTAGTTAGCTTATGGAAACAATTCCCATACAAATTTACTTAAGCATTTTTGGCAAACCCCATTAGGCCTTGTGACACTTAAATCATAATATTTAGGTGTCTTCAGTCCTTGGGCTTGATACCCAACCATTTGGGCTTCCCATTAAATATTACCGGGGCCAAAATACATTTTTACACATAGTAACTCATCCACATCAAATCAATCAAATTGATTTCATCATTCTCATTTGTATTACTCAAAGTTAACCATATAAGGTGTGCGATCTATTAGGTTCTAATTAGCAAGGCAGTGGGAAAATATGAGAATTCTTTCTAATCAACTGGAATTAAAACCCCTTTTTAATTCTTCAATTATTTGGATCGATCACAATCAATCATAGGACTTCCACGAGCCAAGAGTGACATCTAGCAATATATCAAGGCTACCCAAGCTAACCAGAATAAATGAAGAGCCTATTCATTTGGAATTGCAATGCAATATGGTCCTTCTCTTATACAATGTTTGAAATCATATTATTAGGGTACAGATTGATTATGTCAAACCCCAAATATGATTTATAACCTTATGTGATTCAAAAGAACATGATTAAGAACAACTTTCTAAATTAAGCTCAAAATACTTTGGCCAAAGATTTGCTTAATCATATCTTGAAACTTTCTCCTCCTTTTATTGAAAGAATAGATTCCTTATTGTACACTCACATGCCCCTATGATGAATCAAAAGATCTCAACAACATTAAGACAAATCTTTTACGGCTTGCCTTTGAGAGCTATTAAAGATCAATAACGCATCACATGACAACCATGATACCTCAGGTCTAAGGACTAATTTGTATTATTACAACTATGAGTTCTTATTTGGCATATAGATAAATACTCCATATGAGAACTACGGTTGATCGCGTTCAGTGTACTCATTCACTAATAAGCACCTATATACTTATATTAGTGTCAACTACACAAATGGAGTTTGAGACTAACCATCCTCCTAATTGAGCACACATAATATGTGCTAATCTTGATGGTTTATCAAAGGCTATTTGATAACCTATGATTAGGAACATTTTAGGATACTATAGTTAGAGATTAAAGGTCTCCCGAATCTAATCTTCCTTATATTACTTTATCTCTTATTTAGCATACCTTGGACATTTGTTTCTTTACACGATGTAAAAGATAACAAAATAAGTTTGCCTTTTATATATCATATACAAAATGTATTCTAAGGAGATTCCATCAAATGTATTGGCTCTTATGGTATTTCTAACAAAAATTCCCCCTGAAACTTTGGTCAAATCTCAATTTGCTCCATGAAACTGAAAGCGACCCATATTGCCTCTTTGACCGTGGTTTCATGTTTTACTTTGCCCCTTGACATCAACTCCGTTTCAAACTCTGTAAAAAATGATGATGTGGCAAAGGTAATATGGTTTTTTCATCCCAAATGGTTGTTTTTCCCTAATGTAAAATTGACACACGGCAACATGTGGAGCCTACTTCTATATATACAATTTTTTTTTTCAGAAATGAATTATACAAATAAAATAATAATAAAAATACAATTCCTCTCTTCTCCACCCCCTTCCCCGCCTTAACCCCATCACAACCATCCCCAAATTACACCAACAACTCATTGTAATTTTTTAGAGAGAGAGAGAGAGAGAGAGAGAGAGGTTTGTTGTTGAGTTGATCTTGGTGGGTGGGGAGATGGCGATATTGTACGAACTCGTATCGGTGAGCTCTACAAAACGCTGCTAGTTAATTCCCCAAATCTTTTGGAATACAAAGTGACTAAAGTGCCCCTACCCCTAAGAGCAAAAATGGAATTTCACAATTAAATAATTAAGTAAAAATAATTTGTTTGGTTAGGGTGTAACACTTTTTCCACTTCGTTTGATACCGAAGCAGTTGTATCAATCGAGATCAGCCAGCCCTCCTACCGAACATCTGCATATGATGTCAAAACAAACGACGAGCAGTTGGCCTTAATCCTAGACCTCATCGACAATCTTCGTGACTAGGCTAATGTGTGGATCTTCGCCTATAAGCAGCGCGTTTCTAAATACTATGACTCTGCTAGCCTAGCACCTTCAAAACATGAGTTTGGGTCATGTGTAAGGTCTTGCTAGCCACAAAAAACTACGATGAAGGTAGTCTCAGGCTAACAAGGAAGGTCCCTATGAAGTCATCAAGGTTCGCTGCCCTAGCTCTGCTTTACCAACTTTCTTATGTATATGTGCCTTTAGCAATTACCTAATAAAACACCCTCAGCACCTCATTTGTACTCACTTTAGTACCTTTGGCACACTTTACGTTACCATTTAGCAAGACATTTGTTAAAACATGTATCAAAATAAGGATAAAATACCAAAACGACCTTGCGTCATGGTAGGGCAAAATATCCATACATATAGAGAGGGCCATTGGCACTCTCTAGCTGTTCATACATCATACATCAACTACATACAATAATAAAAAAAGTACAAGCTCTCATGGATTGGCACCCTTGCCCTGCACCCCCTCAGCCATAGACTCAGCCACCAGGATCGCACCATCATCACCACCAACGACACCATCCCTAGCATGGCATATGGAGAAATAATAGCATCTGCAGACCAAAGAGAAGTGAATACCTATTCCTCACTAGAAGGAATGGGATGATGAACGTCGTTGGTGTCGAAGTTAATCTCCAGCGTATGGTTGAGCCTCACTATAAGCTTCTCCCAGCCCAATTACTCCTATACCATCCCTTCCAGTACAAGATCTCGAAACTCATTCGACCCCTTGTACTTCTCCACTACCTCGGCATGGGCCGGGCCCACCTCTTTCACCTTCTTCCACTTAGCTTTGACTCGGGCCTCTTCTGCAATCCTCAACTGCTGCGTCCCCTTCTTCAGCTTCTTCTCTAGCCTAATGACCTTTAGCTGTAGCGTGTTTCTCTCCCGAATTTGAGCCTGGGCTTCTAGTTGGTTGCCTTAGCTGTATCTCCAAAGGCCTGTAGATAATCACACCATTGTTAGAAAAACAGTTAGTTTTAAATGAACACTAATAGAAATACTTCGGCACTTATATTGGTGGTGAATAAGACTGTCTTTAACACCCTATCAGAGAAGTCGGCGCTTTGGTCTAAGCCAACTCCCTCACATCCATCTTCACCCTAATGAGGAAGGAGTTCACCATGGGCACCTCTTGACGATGCATAACCAGAGTCACCTCCTTCTTCTATCGTCGAACTGCGACAAAGTCAATGTTCCCGACATCCATTGGGAACAACTCTTCCATGATGAGTGGAAGCTTCGGGCGGGGCTCCACATCGAATGGAGGCAGTCCTAGCTCACTGATGACATCCCGAATGGCCGCCTCCAACCACTTCATCTTCTTGTCTAAGGAGGCTGCCACCAACCGATCATCATCATCCCGAGGCCACTTCCTAGTGGCATGACCTCCTGCCTCTTTAGCCGTGCCCGCCAGGCCCTTGGCTTGCTTCTCTTATAAGATGACTCGACCTGAATTCTCCCTCGAAACTCATGTCGAATCTTGTTACCCGACCGACACCTGAATGATGCTGGACCCACTACTAACTTTATACCTATCACCCGTACTTTTAAGAAAAATGGGTCGAGACTTCTACTAAAATATCAGCAGAGTCTCCCTTGTAAAATGGACTTTTTCCAAATTTACACCTACAGATAATGACAATCTAATAATCCAAACTGGCAGGACACACAAGATAAGGCACACACAAATTTCACATGGCCTCCGTCCTCAAATTCAGTCCTAAGTGGGAAATATCAGAGCAACTACTGGAGTTAAATTTACAAAGTGAGCTTCCAAATAAACAACAAAAACGGAAAATGAAGTTTCCTACTAGGTAAAACTATAAGGACTTCACACTGATGCCGAAGTACCTTACGTGGTTGTCCAAACTCTGAGCTATCTGTTTCCTGGGGGAGCAAAACAGTAAAAGCATGAATGGACAAAAAGAAAGTTTCTCTTGAAAGTAATTATACAAAACATACTAACCCCTCTGTTTTCGCGAACCATTGAAAACTTACCAAAACACAAGCAAATTTACGTACAGGAACAAAATATAATAAATACACATGTAGGTAAAATAAACTCAAAATAATTGGAAAGTAAAGTTTCAATTAATACAATCTGGTATTTCAAACAACATTTAAATCCAAAATATCGAGTAATTCAAAAATATAATTCAACAAAAATCAAGTTTTAGACCATTCTTTGAATTCAATAAATCAAGCAAGCTCAAAAAACAATCATCTAAAATCCAGTCTCAATCTAATTCATACACAAACTCTCCACCCAAGTATACCTATGGGAAAAACTGGCCAACCTTGTATAGTATATCTGCAAAGTGGTAGGGGAAAATCCTGGCCGGACACTCACATAAGCATGTACAGGCAATTCATTGGCTGGACACCTACAGAATAACTTACTTCAAGCACAGGTAAACCACTGGCCGGACACCTGCGTAGTCAGCACAAGTACATGCGATATATTCTGGCTGGACACCTACAGAGTAGTCTCTATGTAGGTACATGCAATTATAGTCATGTGCACAGACTTTACCGAAGGCAACCGATATATTCCAAAGGCAACTGGGGATGGCTACCTAGGGTGAGTTTGAAATCCACTTCTTGATGCTTAAACATAAAAACTCCATTTTTCACAAATCCCTTTTCCAAAACTCTTTCCCAAGTCCTTTCTTGGTTTTCTCAAACAATACCCCAATTTTTCAAAACCAAGCTAATTACCAAGTATGAATCATGCTTAATTAAATAAACAAAACCCCTTTTTTAAACTGTTAATAAATCCCAAATTTAACTATCCTGATTCAAACCATTTATAATTCTTTCCAAATTGCTCTCAAACTAAATCTGAAATATTAAGCCACAATTAAACCATATATAAAACTTTTTCAACCAAATCTGAAAGCTGATAAAGTAAACTGTAATCCTTCAAAACCATTCTCAAACCGAATTCGAATATGCAAAATATAGAATTTAGAAAACTGGAAACCATAAATCATCAATTCCAAAAAACAAACAAATAATAATGACAATCCAAGAGTTTTATAAAACGATTTAAAGAACAAATGTCCACTTACACACGGTCCAAAGCACACTCAACCCTTTGCGGTTTTGTCCAGAGCGATTCGTAGCTTCAAAGAACCTATTTGAGAGAATACCATGATTATTAACTGAATAATCAAATCCAACACTGAAATTTAAATCAAAACCCTAGCTCTCGGGACTCACAGTGGGTGCACCTCCTTTAAGAAAATCCCTAAGGCCATTTTATCACTTAAAGAGACGAGACAGTCTCAAAAGACCCCTGGTCAACTATTCGGTCAAACTAGTCATATTGGTCAATTGATGGTCAACGGGGGCCCGTTGGGCCCACGACCTCCGATTTACAATTTGAAAGTTCCTAAAGGTCCAACAAAGTTTCCTAAACACGGCCCAAGAGTTTGGTCTCAGTGGAGTGGTCAGATCACTCTCGATCGCACGATCGGATGGTCACCGTTTTACGTAATCTTTGAATAATTGATTCAGAGTATCCGGGACTCCGATTCTCGATACTTGAGTTCCTACATGATCCTAGAGGTACAAAGAACAACATAGTTGGAAGTGGATTCGATCTAACTGTCTAAACATATCGCGTAATAGGTGTAAATCCATTCGACTGTCAAACGATAACCAAATTCGAATCCCAGTATACTGTCGCGCTCGGGACAACATGGGAATTATTTTAGGACACAACGGGCTGCCACATAGTGGCCCGCGTGCCGCCATACGCTCTGGCAACACGTGGCTGGCTTGAGAAAATTTCAACAACGGAAAATTCTTGAAACACCCTACAATACCTATACCAATACGTTCAGACCAACAAGGGGAATATTTTTTTGTTCTTGGACCATGGCGAAAAACTAGCCGAAACGGAGCTGAAATAGTCAGCCAAAAATGGGTTTAAGAATCGATCTGTAAAACCTCAAATGTTGCCAAAAATCACTCTACCTTGGAAATGTCGCCAAAAATACCAAGAACATGCACTTCGCTCTGCTGCACACACACCTCACTGAAAATTGCTCTGCTGCAAGTATTATCGCTGAAAATCGCCTTCTCCTTTCTCTCCAAAATGTCCAAAAAAACCCTAAGTGTCTTCTTTCATACTTCAAAGGCCTTTTTATGGGCATATAGTGATGCCTCGATCTCATGAATCATCCCAACAACTCCTCATCTGCCCCTATTGAGATGCCTCGATTTCCACAATAAACAGAACTTGTTCAACTTCTTCCTAAAACCCAGACACTTGTCAGCGCACTCCATGACGTCACCCTTTCCAATTGGCATGCCCCGTGTCGATCATGTCGGGGACTACTGCACAACACGCACTGACGTCACCCCTTCCTATAGGCATGCTCCGTGCCGATTGTGCAGAGGACAATTGCGTAACACGAGCTGATGTCAACCCTTTCGAAGGGTTGCTCTCTGTCAATCGTGTGGAAAACTATCGCGCGACATGCACTGACATCACCTATTTCAATCTGCATGCTCGGTGCTGATCTTGTGTGGGACTATCTCACACGACACATGCTGACATTACCCCTTTCAATTGACATGCTCCGTGCTGATTGTGGCTATCATGCGATACGGGTTACGTTACCTCTTCCGATCGACATGCTCTGTGCCAATAGTGTGAGGACTCTCATGCAACACGTGTTGACATCACCTATTTTGATTGACATCCTCTATGTCGATCGCGTATAGCGCGACATAAGTTAATGCTACCCTTTCCAGATCAGCATGCTTTCTACCGATTGTGTGGGGAACTGTCCCACGACATGCGCTGATGTCATCTCTTCCGATCGGCATGCTCCGTGCCGATCGTGTGTTGGACTATCCCGCAAAAACACGAACTGACGTCACCCCCTGTCAATTAGTCTGTCCTATGCCTATTTACCTTGACGAAAAAACATCCTCTAGGTTCCAAACTTTAGGGACTACTGACGATATTTGCCATACCAAACCCCCCAGTTTGATTACTCTTTCTCAACCCAGAAGTCACTCCTTGGTCGGCAACTTGGGGGACTATTGTTTACATTATAATCAACCAAGCATATTCGACATTAGGTAACTGGCACGCACATCGACTACTGAAGGAAAGACACTTGGAAGATTCCTAAAATACTGATGACATCATCATCTTCCTAACTTGCAGAAAGAATACCTCTTTCCGATGCTCTCAACTATAGAACCTAGAGCCATAGACACGTGTCACCACCACGACAATTTGCACAAAGTCCCACATCGAAACTTTGTGAAAACTCTCACCTTTGCTTCCCTATAAAAGATGAATTGTGCCCAGATAAAAGAGGTAACTACTTTTCACCTTTACTGTTACTCTACCAAAATTACTATATGTTCCACACTTGCTTGACAATTGATTCTTCCCTATTTCTTCTGCAGGATCTCTCCTTGCTAAAGGTCGACAACCATATTGTCCTGCTGAAGACTCCACACTTCTTCCACCTAAGTTGACCGCCAATTGGCTTCAACATGTGCAATTGCATGGCTGTACCTGTAAATACTTCACAATGATTAGCAATTGCATGTTGCAGGTTCAAAAATAGCCTATTTAGTATGCACTTGCATATTCATGTATGCAGTTGCACCTTGACCATGACTTCATATTGTCCTCCTACATTCAATTTCCCATAATTGCATACAAGGGGTTGATTTTTGCATATCCTATATGAAATTGCATATACTATTTCTCCAATTGACCTCAACATATAAAACTTGATCGCAATAATAGTCTCAGAATTGTGAAGATTCTAATGTGTTCATTCATAATGAAATAGCTCATATGTCACATTTAAATCCTTTATATTTGGAGTTAGCAATAATTATAGAATTGTTTTAAATTTTATTCGATCCAAATAATAAAGAGACAGATTTGTGGGTAAAAGTAGTGAAAAGGGCAATTTTACCATTTAAACGTGCACTTTACTCAACGGATGCAAGGATGGTGTTTTGAATTAATGTAAAAATCACTTTTAAAATGTAAATTACCAAACAAACGCCTCCATTACCATATAAACGCCACCCTCATGTTCAATGAGTAAAGAGACATCTTTGTGGGTAAAGGTAGTGAAAAAGGAAATTTTACCGTCACTACTACGTTTTACACTTTGCGCGACGAAGAGAATTTCGTCGCGCAAAATACATTGTAGTCGCACAAATTTTAACGCGACAGAAACTTCGTCGCGCAGAATCCGTCGCGCAAAGATCGTGAAGAAAGACTTTGCGCGACCAAGTTTTTTCATTGGTCGCGCAAAGTGACTTTGCGCGATGAAAAAATATTGGTTGCGCAAAACTTTGCGCGACGAAACACGTTGGTCGCGCAAAGGTTTGCACTACGAAAAATATTTGTCGCGCAAAGTTTTGCGCGACGAAACACATTGGTCGCGCAAAGGTTTGCTCGACGAAACACATTGGTCCCGCAAAGGTTTGCACGACGAAAAATATTTGTCGCGCAAGTCTCAAAAAAATTTATAAAAAATAAAAAATTCCCGCGTCCCATTTTTGGTACCCGCCTACATTTTTAGAGTTTTGCGCGACGAATACTAACGCCGCGCAAATATTTGCGCGACGAAATATTTTTTGTGTTTTAAATTTTTTTAATTAAAATCAACTAATCTAATAGTTTGCGCTACAAAATATTTTGTCGCGCAAGGTTTTTGACTTTTTGTTTTATTATTTCTTTAATATTGATTTATTTATATTAATTTTTTCAAATTTTTACTTTTTAAATTTAATTTAATTGTATGATTTTTTTTAAATCACTTTAATTTAAATTGATATTAATTTAATTATATTAATTGTTTCGAATTTTTACTTTTTAAATTTAATTTAATTGTAAGATTTTTCTTAATTACTTTAATTTAAATTGACATATTCAAAATAAAATTACATATGAAAAATAGTGATCAAATTATCCAATAAATATATATATATAATATTCAAAATGTACACATAAATTAACAAAGTACAATAATAAAATCCTAATACAAGCGTATTGTGGTGGTAGTGGTGGATGATATGTTTTGATAGCTTCCTAATCCTCAACTTTAGCCATTAATGTCTCGATGATTACCTACAAAAAAACAAATATGGTCAAATAACAACAACAACAAAAAAAAGAATATATAATCTCCCCTAAAATTGTTATACCACAAATCCAACCCAAACTCCAATCTCTCCCCTTTACTCAACCCCAAACCCCACACACAAACTCAAAACTAACTCCAAAAACACATTAATGAAAAAAATTTAAAATTTGGAGAGAATATACCTTTTGGCAAGATTGAGAGTGAGTGAGAATGAGAGGGAGAAGTGAGTGTGAGAGAATTAGATAAGATAGTGATAGAGAGATGAGAGAGTGAGAGATAGTGAAAGATAGATGAGAGAGTGAGTGAGAGTGAGAGATAGTGAAGAGAGAGATGAGAGATTAAGTGAGAGGAGTGAGTGTGAGAGAAATGGTGGGATTTGGTGAGAGGGAAAGAGAGAGGAGAGGAAAGAGTAGAGAAAGACATTGAGAAAATGGTGGAGAGTTATTTCGGTTTTAAAAATCGTATCACTTTGCGCGACGAAAAATATTGTTGGTTGCCCAAAGTTTTGCGCGACGAAACATATTGGTCTCGCAAAGTTTGGCGCAACGAATATAGGAATATTGGTCGCGCAAAGTCTAAAAAATTTTTTTAAAAAAAAAATTTCTCACATCCCATTTTTGGTACCCGCCAAAATTTAACTTTGCGCGACGAAAAATACGTATTGGTCGCGCAAAGTCAAAAAAAAATTTTTTTTTTTAAATTCCCGCATCCCATTTTTGGTACCCGCCAAAATTTAACTTTGCACGACGAAAAATACGTATTGGTCGCGCAAAGTCAAAAAAAAATTCCCGCATCCCATTTTTGGTACCCGCCAAAATTTAACTTTGCCGACGAAAAATACGTATTGATCGCGCAAAGTCTAAAAAAAATTTTTGTTTAATAAAATTCCCGCATCCCATTTTTGGTACCCGCCCAAATTTAACTTTGCGCGACGAAAAATACGTATTGGTCGCGCAAAGTCTAAAAAAAAATTCCCGCATCCCATTTTTGGTACCCGCCAAAATTTAACTTTGCGCGACGAATATAGGAGTATTGGTCGCGCAAAGTCTAAAAAAAAATTCCCGCATCCCATTTCTGGTACCCGCCAAAATTTTTAAATTTTTGCGCGACGAAAAGTACATATTGGTCGTGCAAAGTCTAAAACAATTGTATAAAAGAAGTCCCGCGTCCCATTTTTGGTACCCGCCCAAATTTTTGCGCGACGAAAAATATATATTGGTCGCGCAAAGTTTTGAGCGACAAAAAATATTGGTCGCGCAAAGTCTAAAGTTTTTTTTTTATTTTAAAAACCCGCATCCCATTTTTGGTACTCGCCCAAATTTTTTGAGTTTTGCACTACGAACTGTTGGTCGCGCAAACTTTTGAGAGACGAAAAATTGGTTCGTAGCACAATATTTATAAAAATAATTATTTTGAATAATAAAAAATAAAAAAAATTTATTTTATGATTTAAAATATAATTAAGGTGAAAGCTACTTAATAAATGTATATATTATTCAATTTCTTAAGTGTTATACGTACAAAATAAATAAATTTAAAGCTACTTAATAAATATATATATATATATATATATGTACACACACCATTCAACGATCCAACCGTAAGACTTGTTTGTATATACTTCAAGATCGTATACCCCAAAAATCGCAAAAAACAAATATTCAGAGATCTAGTAACGGGACAAAACTTTTCGATAGTTATAAATGAAAAATCACGATTTAACGGTTATTTTAACTCCGATTTTGATGATTTTTTTATAGCTACACTCCTTGACCCTATATCAATACAATGACTGAATTTGATCTTCAATTTAAAACATTTGCACTAGTGGATATGACAAAATCTTATGTTATATTTAACGAAAGTATAAATAAACTCTTAATTGTTAGTGAATATATTGTTTTGATGGCATATGAATTCTACGGAACTAGTTTCAACGATCCAACTGTCAAACTTGTTTTTTTATACTTCGAGATCATATACGCCAAAAATCGGAAAAAATAAATATTCATAGATCAAGTAACGGGACAAAACTTTTCGACGGTTATAAATGAAAAATCATGATTTAACGGTTATTTTAACTCCGATTTTGATGATTATTTACAACTACACTCCTTGACCCTATATGAATATAATGACTGAATTTGATCTTCAATTTAAAATATTTACACTAGTGGATACCACAAAATCTTATGTTATATTTAACGAAAGTATAAATAAACTCTTAATTGTTAGTGATATATTGTTTTCATGGCATACGCATTCTACGAAACTAGTTACAAAGATCCAACCGTCAAACTTGTTTGTTTATACTTCGAGATCGTATACGCCAAAAATCGGAAAAAATAAACCTTCCGAGATCAAGTAAAGAGACAAAACTTTTCAACGGTTATAAATGAAAAATCATGATTTAATAGTTATTTTAACTCCGATTTTGATGATTTTTTACAGCTACACTCCTTGACCATATATGAATACAATGACTGAATTTGATCTTCAATTTAAAATATGTACACTACCACAAAATCTTATGTTATATTTAACGAAAATATAAATGAACTCTTAATTGTTAGTGAATATATTGTTTTGATGGCATACACATTATACGAAACTAGTTTCAACGATCCAACCGTCAAACTTGTTTGTTTATACTTCGAGATCATATACGCCAAAAATTGAAAAAAATAAACATTTATAGATCAAGTAACGGGACAAAACTTTTCGACGGTTATAAATGAAAAATCATGATTTAACTGTTATTTTAACTCCGATTTTGATGATTTTTTACAGCTACACTCCTTGACCCTATATGAATACAATGACTGAATTTGATCTTCAATTTAAAATATTTACACTAGTGGATACCACAAAATCTTATGTTATATTTAACGAATGTATAAATAAACTCTTAATTGTTAGTGAATATATTGTTTTGATGGCATATGCATTCAAAAAAACTAGTTTCAACGATCCAACAGTCAAACTCGTTTGTTTATACTTCGAGATCATATACGCCAAAAATCGGAAAAAATAAACATTCAGAGATCAAATAATGGGACAAAACTTTTCGACGGTTATAATGAAAAATTACGATTTAACGGTTATTTTAACTCCGATTTTGATGATTTTTTACAGCTACACTCCTTGACCCTATATGAATATAATGAACTAATTCGATCATCAATTTAAAATATATATTTTCTAACAAAAACCCAATCCGAACAACAATAATATATTTTTCTAACAAAAATCCGATCCGATCTAAAATAATAAATTTAAAGCTACTTAATAAATATATATACCGTTTAATTTCTTAAGTGTTATGCATACAAAATAAAAAACAAAAATAAATTGGTTTAGGTGACAAAATGTTTGGATTACGTCATGCAAAGATTTTAAAAAATATTTTTTTTATTTTATTTATTTTTATAAGGACTTTGCGCGACGAAGTTTACTTTTCGTCGCGCAAAGTCACTGTGAGCGACGAATTATTTTTCGTCACTCAAAATTGGTCGCGCAAGACTTTGAGCGACGATGTATTTTCGTCGCGCAAAAGTTTGTCGCGCGAAGTGGCTTTGCGCGACGAATTATTTTTCGTCGCGCAAGACTTTGAGTGACGAAGTTTCAATTTTCGTCGCGCAAAGTGACTTTGAGCGACGAATAGTTTTTCGTCGCGCAAAATTTGGTCGCGCAAGGGGTATTTTTTACTAGTGCATTTAAACGTGCATTTTACTTAGCGAATGCAAGGATGGTCTTTGGAAGATAAAAATCACGTGTAAATGGTAAATTACCAAACAAATGCCTCGATAACCATATAAATGCCACATCTGCGGTCGCTGAGTAAAGAGCCACATTTGTGGGCAAAGGTAGTGGACAATTTTACCTTATAAACACACACTTTACTCATCGAATGCAAGGATGGTGTTTGGAAGGTAAAAATTACGTTTAAATTGTAAATTACCAAACGAAAGCCTCTATTACCATATAAACGCCACCGCTGCATTGCCTGAGGAAAGAGACACATTTGTCGGTAAAGGTAGTGAAAAAGGAAATTTTACCATTTAAATGTGCATTCTACTCATCGAATGCAATGATGTGTTTAGAAGGTACAAATCATGTTTAAACCGTAAATTACCAAACGAAAGCCTACATTATATATATATATATATATAGTCCATTTTTATTGACAGATCCCTCTAATAATTTCAATTGAGGGACACCCTTTAGGGGCCTTTACGAATTTTTTTGTCAACGATCCAAACCATCTATTTTTTAAGTTTACATTCATAGATCATCATTGGAAAAAAAATTTCAATGAACACGGTGCTTCAAGAAAGTACTAAAATTTCAATAAGTCAATTGAGTGGTCAAATGATATCGGATTCAAATGATTTTTTGTAGAGAGATGATATTTGAATGAGTATCTACAAAATAGACGGGTTAGATTAGTAAAAATACAATATGGAGTGGGTCCTACAAGGATGTCCCTCAAATAAGGTTATTTGAGGGATCCCTCAAGTCTTCACATAGTTATCGAGAGCAGGTACCATAGTGGTGGCCTTCCCCTTCCCCCCTACTTGACACCCAAGTTTTCCTCCCAATGTAACCAAAAAAAAAAAAAAAAGTCTTCATGTAGTTAACAAGTACTAAAAGAAAAAAATTCTAGTCTTTAGACCGAACATATTTGTATTTAACTTTCTCAAATTGAAACGTGAAAACTTATAAATTTGATTATATGAAGGTAGACTACATTTTTTTAGTATTTTCATGTAAGATTATTTGAAGGTCACAGTTTAAGTTTCACACAAGGTCCTTAAAATCTCAATGCTAACCCTGGAATCAATTTAGTATTAAAAATTGACTTTTTTTAATACTCAAAATAAAGTCAATTAACTTTGATTTGTTCTATTAATTATTTTGTGATTTGCTTCATCACTGTTAATATATTTATCGTAATAAATAATTTCATAAAATAATCCTAGTTTTGTATAATTAAAAAAGTGACTTTTTCAATACTCAAAATAATGTGAATTTACCTAACAAACAAAACTTGCGTCGTCTGTGAGTAAAATACTCCATTCGTTAAGTGAATATATATATATATATATATATATACAGTCCCCTTCTATTGAGGGACGCCCTTTAGGGTACCCTACAATTTTTTTCCCAATGATCCAAACCATCTATTTTTTAGGTCTTCATTCATAGATCATCCTTACAAAAAATTAGACAAATCGAAAACCGTTTCGACATCCAATTGTGTCTTACAAAATCAATGAACACGGTGTTTCAAGAAAATACTAAAATTTCAATAACTCAATTGAGTGGTCAAATGATATCTGATTCAAGTGATTTTTTGTAGAGATGATCTTTGAATGAGTATCTACAAAATAGACGATTTGTATTAGTGAAATACAGTCCGGAGTGGGGCCTACAAAGGGTATCCCTCAAATAAGCTTATTTGAGGGATCCTTCAATGGAAGCTCTCTGTATATATATATATATATATTTATTTATTTATTTAATTAGCCAATAAATGAAATTTACTGGAATTTAACATTAACGATTCGATAAAATCACTACTACAAAAAGTGAAAAAGACGACCAGAAAACAACGACGGTCTAAGTGAAAACCGTCGTGGTTTTTAAAAATACGACGGTTCTAAAAACACCGTCGTGTAATACCACCTTAGACAACTAAAAAATGGAGATTCAAATGGCTGTTCAAAAACAACGACATACCTAATTAAACAACCGACGTCTATTTGAAACAGATTTCCGCAGTGTAAAACCAAAGCCAACAAAGAACGGCAGAAGTTATGAATCGACCGACGTAGAAAGTAAAGACGACGATTTCAATAAAAGCCGCCGTTTTTACTCATAAAATAACACGACGAGGTTTTCGTATAAGACGCCGTATAATTACAAACAAATCCACGGCTTTAAAATACAAAATATCGCCATATTAAATTAATGTACAACGACGGAAAATATAAATATATCGACGTCATTCTCGTATAGTTCTACGACGTTATCTTTAAATCGTACTATAAAATTTAACGTCGTATTTATTCATTTTATACGTCGTACCTTTAATTTAAACCGTCGTCTTAATAAGAATTTTTGTTAACAATTTTTTTCTTTGATTTTCTTATCCTACGTCGGTAGATCTACTTAATGACAAGAATTGAAATAACCACGACGGTTTATATAGAAAACCACCGACATAATCAGATTTTTTCTGAGATCCCAAGGGTTACGAAATCTTACCAGATGGAACTCTGTTCCACATCATAATCTTAACAGATGACACAGATTTGCAATCAGAGAGACAATTTTTTGGAAGTTGATGATGTGTGTGCGTTTGTGTATCTACAAATATTATACCTAACGTCGTTGCAAATTTGCAATCAGAGAAACAATTTTCAACGACGGTTATATTATACCTAACGACGTTTAAAAAACAAATCAACGTCGTCAACAAATATATTACGTCGTCTTAGTCTTACTTAAGACGACGAAAAACGACGACAGTAATACAAAAACAGTCGTTGTTTTTATATTCTTATTTTATTTAAATCTGTCATCCAAAAAAGAAACTTTACATATTCCAGAACATTAATTTCCTTCATTTTAAATTTCCTCCGGAAAAAAAATCAAACAGAGGATCAGGCACATCTGATCTTCAGATTTCCCTGAGAAGCGAACTTTCCTTCGACAGCGAGTGGAGGCCAGGCTTGCATCTCTTTTGATGGAAAGCAAGGAGTATTCAGAAGCACTAAGTGTCCTATCAGGCTTGATCAAGGAAGTGAGAAGGCTAGTTGACAAGCTTCTTCTTGTGGACATAGATTTGATGCGAGTAAGCTCAATTTCTCTTTGAGAAAGACATCCAAATTATTGTCTTTGAGATGTGAGAGACAGTGTCTCTGAGAGAGGAAGAACTTGGAACCCTAAATGTAAACCGAAAATGAATGAAAGCGACAAATTTATAGAATAAATTTTTAAAACCAACGGCGGTCCTTACAAAAAAACCGCCGTTTAAATTGTAAAATCAACGTCGGTATGACCGACGTATATTACAGAAATCCACGTCGGTACATTAATAAAAACGACGTGTTAAATAATCTACCATGACGCGAGTTATTACTTATGTACTTTAATTTTTGAGTTTACTACGACGGTACCTACAACACTACTGTTGTATTTATTTACCACGTCCGAAGTTAAATGTACCGTCGTATTTTGTAATTTATACGTCGTAGTTATATGTAACCGCCGTATTATTTTTTTGAAATGGTTTTATATGTAAGCAACTTTTCGTCTACCTGACTTACACATGCACTGTTTCCAAACCCGATTAAAAATTTCAATCTCCCAGAGAAAACTTTTTGTCTTTTTTCCTTGTCAGAGCATTGTCAGAGTATCTCATCGTCTTCCTCTCGTCTTCTTTGTCGTCTCTGAACTTAAACATCGTCTTCCTCTTGCTTTCATTGCACGCAAAAGGTAAGCTTTCATTTTCACTATTTTGGTTGCTGTTTTGCATGCTCATACGTTTTTTGTTTGAAAAATCTTTTTACCTTTTTTCTGGCCAAAATCATTTTACTTTTTTCCAAGTTTGATAAAATATACAGACAAAGAGGGAAAGTTTCCAACTTCGAAGACAACTACCTCAACTAAATAAGACGACGGTAGCTTCTTATTTACGTGGTTAAATATGTAGACCACGACGGTTCGTCAGTCGTTCTAGCGTCGTCTGAAAATTGACAAAGTTGTTTTTAAAATTATAGTCTTTTTTTTATTTGCTTGTTTAATTGCAGGTTTGATTTCTCTGAACAATGTTTTTTGTTTTTCCCTAATTTGATAAAATATAAAGAAAAAGAAAGTAGGGTTGGTATCTAATATAGACGACAGTATCTTATTGTTTTACGTCGTGTGAATGTTAATACCACGACGTCATATTAAAATACCGTCGTCTATATAAGATTCCAAAACTTTCTTTCTTGGCCTTGTATTTTATCAAATTAGAAAACAAAAAACATAGTTCAGAAAAATCAAATCTGCAATCAAACATTCATAGAGAAAGAAAGAAGGGTTTTGGATCCTTATATAGACGACGGTATATTACTATTGACGTCGTGTGAACATCAATACCACGACGTTATATAAATATTTCGTCGTTTATAGTTAATTATCACGTCGTCCGGTAAATATCGACGTAATAAGTTATTATTACGTCTTATTTTATATTATTTCGTCGTTGTTTAATTACCTTGGTTTTAAACATTTATTACGTCTGAGATTATTTCATTGCGTCGTTTTAAAATCATATCATACGTCGTATTTTATTAATAACCGTCGTTTGTGTTCTTAATCTTTTCCTGAAATATTTTCACTTGCAGTTTTGTCTGTAAAAATGGTTTCTCAAGACCAAAGTAAGGACTCTGGCTCCAAGAAAAATGGAGGTAAGGAGCTTGGAATGGTAACTCCTCAAGAGAAGTCTTCGAAGAAGATGAAGTTTGCTTCATCATCTGCTGAGACAGAACCAACCAGCACGACAACAATCTCTGATGATTCAAAGTCTGGTCGAGGTATGAGCACAATGCCTCGTGTTGTGAAGAGAAAACTTCAGAAACTCAGGCCAATTGTTGAGTACAATAAAAGGGGGAAAGGAATTGGCCAAGCACATAGTGAGATGCAGTCCTACATTGGTGTGTTGGCACGCTCCAGAGTTCCACTTGTGGACATGAAATGGGCTCAAATCCCCAAGGATATAAAGGAGCAGATTTGGGAAGCAGTTGACATTGCTTTTGTGGTAGGTCAAGGGGGCAAGAACTCTATGTTAGCTTCTGCTGCCAAGAAATGGAAGGATTTCAAGTCTACACTAACGAGGCATTATATCCTTCCATACACCAATGACAGGGAGAGATTAAGCCAACCCCCTGAAACATATAAATTCATAGAGAAAGCACAATGGGATGCCTTTGTAGCTTCAAGGTTATCCAAAGATTTTGAGTCTGTGCATTCTCAACATGCACAGATTAGGGAGAAACTTGAGTACAATCATCGATTGTCTCGAAAAGGATATGCTGGTTTGGAGGATCAATTGGAGGAAACCATGCCTAGGGTAGAAATTGATCGATCTACCTTATGGAAGAGAGCTAGACAGGACAAATGGTAACATCCCGGATCCAAAGGTGGCAGAGAAAGCAAAATTAATTGTAAGCCTACTCACTCTGTTTTAAATTTTTATTAAACTTTGAATAATTCTTATTACGTCTTATGTTATATTTTGCGTCGTGTGAATGATATTACCACGTCGAAATTTTTTAAAAAACGTCGTTAAAGGTCTAAATCAGGAATCACTACTCTGTTTTCTGTAATTATAGCATAAGATGTCGGTGGTTCATTTTCGCGTCGTTTGTATTAAATTACTACGTCGAAATGTTTTAAACAAGGTCGTTAAAGGTGTGAATATTGAATCATCCCTCTGTTATCTGTAAATAAAGCATAAGACGTCGGTGGTTTATTCATTTCGTCGTTTTAAAAAACTAACCACGTCGGTATAACTACCGTCGTGATAAATTATAATAACGTCGATTTATATGTTATTGCGTCGTGTGAAATTATATAATACGTCGTTTGTATATAAATAACCGTTGTGTGTTTTTTGTTCTTACTTTTTTATATATCTTTGTTTTAGGATGAATTGCAAAAAAAAGTCTCGGAAGGCAAAGTCAGTGTATCTGGCAGCAATGATGTGCTGACCATGGATTTGGGCCCCGAGCATCCAGGCAGAGTGAGAGGGGTAGGTGCTGGGATTTCCCCAAGGTAATATTTCAATTTACCCAAACCACAGAGGATGAGCTTTGACGACCGTTTAAAGGACAGTTTAAGAGTTCTCCTTCAAGAAGAGAATAAAAAGATGGAAGCTAAGGCAAGGGAAGAGGCTTTATGGATGGAGGCTAGAACCAAACAATTGGTAGAGGCTGAGAGGGAGCATTTCCTGAGTCAGCTTTCCCAATTAATTCCCAATTTTGATCCAAGCATGCTTAAACCAAGAATTAGCCAAAGTCCCAAAAATCCAATGTCTGACAAAGCAAGCTGCTCTGGAGGTGATGTGAGATCCCTATATTTTGAGGATGATACTGCCAAAAATGGGAAACATCAGGAAGAAAAGGTAACATATCTGAACTTTGAATTCTCTGTTTTTTTAAAAACTATTAGACGTCGTTATTATTAATAAAACCGTCGTTTGAAATACATACCACGACGATTTTAAAAATAAACCGTCGTTTGTATTTCAATACCACGTCGTATTTAGTTTACTTGTTTTACACGCCATTAAACGTCGTTATTTTTAAAACTTTGTGGTTTTTAGACGACGGTGTTAGTCATTCCCGACGTAATATATAAATCCCACGACGTTTACTATTTACCATCGTTTAATAATTTAAGACGTCCATAATTCTTAAATACTGTCTTGTGTTTTGTCTTACCACGACGTTTGAATTTAATTTTTTTACTTTCTCTACATTCTTTATTACTTAAAACAGAAAAATGAAGGAAATCAAGATGAAGAGAAGAATGAAGAAAAAAAAGATGAAGAGAAGGAAGAAGAAAAAAAAAGATGAAGAGAAGAAAGAAGAAAAACAAGATGAAAAGGAGAAAGAAGATGAAGAAAAGCATGATGACCAGGTATGTTCACATAACTTTGCCTTTTTTATTTGTTTTTCAAAATTTCAGACGTCGATATTTTTCTTTAAACCGTCGTTTGTTTACAACTTAGACGGCGGAATTTTTTTCTAAGACGTAATAAATTATTCACCACGACGGTTTTTTCACCGTCGTTTAAATTCTTTTCAGACGACGTTTTATTCCTTAAACCGTCGTTTTTATTGAATTACCACGTCATTTTTTTTATTTCTTTAAACAGGTCATTAAAGTTGTTGATTATTCAAATATGGAGGCGCCATCTTCTTTAAAATCTCTTTGTCGTTATGTGGAAACGACACTCGTGCCTCAGGATAAGACCCTGAACTTTACAATTGATAAGGAGGTGTTTGGTCTAGAACGCGATACCTTCGTCCTGCCTGAAGATATTACACAATTTGCAGGCATGGAAGAAATAGGAGCTACTGTGGTTGCTGTATATATGAGGTTTGTCATTCTAAAATAATACGTCGTTGGTTTATTTATTGCGTCGTCTTAACTAACTAACCACGTCGTTAGTATGTACCGTCGTGATAAATATATTATAACGTCGTTGTCTATTTCAGTACGTCGTGTGAAATTTTATAATACGTCGTTTTGTTATACATAACCGTCGTGTGTTTTTTTTTGCTGACTTGTTTATATTATTTTATATATTTAGGTACTTACATGATCTTTTGAAACAAGCAAATATGTGCAGCATGGTTGGCTTTATCGACCCTGCTACAGTTAGTGCCAACTCTGGGACAATAGCTGACAGATCACGATTGGTAGCAGCTCGACTTCAGAAGACTGATGGTGAACAGATTTTCATGATGCCTTACAATCCAGGGTTAGTCTCCTTAACAGGATTTTGTTTTTATGATTTTCAATAAATGACAGCGTATAAACTAACCAAGTCGGTGTTTTATTTTATTGAGTCGTTTGAAACTACTAAACACGTCGGTAGTTATTTATCGTCGTGATAAATATATAATGTCGTCGATTGCTACTTTATTTCGTCGTGTGAAATATTATAATACGTCGTTTTTGTAAATAACCGTCGTTTTTATATTAATTTTGTGCAACCGTCATTGGATCTTGCTGATTGTGAGAGCAAAGAGGGAAACCGTCTATTTTCTGGATCCTCTGCCCGGAAATCGTGTGGTCGATGAAGAGGGCAAAAACATCGTGAACAGTGCTATAAAAATATATAATTCTCACATAGCCAGAGCAGGCCGTAAAGCAGTAATTTGGAAAACTCTGTCAGGCACACCAAAGCAACCCAGTAATGTCGAATGCGGGTATTATGTGATGCGCTTCATGAGGGACATCATCATGGATCCTTCCTTGGCGTTTGAGAAGAAGGTAAGAAGAAATTACCTTCATACATTTTACGTCATTTTTTGTATTATCAAAGACGGTCATGTAAAATTACCGTCGTTGAATAGATATACTACGTCGGTTATGAAAAATATCGTCGTCTGTGATTGAATTTCTTTTTATTTATAAACCCTAATAGTCATTGTTTATGCAGTATGCCAAGGGAAAACAGGAAGCGCCATACCCCCAAGAAGCAATTGATGAAGTCCGGAATGAATGGGCAGAGTTTGTTTGCAAATTTTGTATAATGTAATGTACAAATAGGGGAATTATTGAACACTTGATATTTATGTATAATGTACAAATTTTGTCTATAATATATAATGTAAAAATTTGTTGAGGTTTTCTTAAATTAAAAAAAAAACAAACATACAAATTGCGTAACCGACGTGTAATACTTTTCCAACGACCTAATAAAGTCAAAAACCGTCGTTTTTTGTTGTTTCGTTTTAAACATATCCGACGTAAAAGGATATTTAGAAGACGTTCTTTGAACAATTGAGTCGTTTATGGTTTACAACGTCTTCAATTTCTTAAGGGTTCAGGGTAGTACTTTGTAACGACAGCGGTTAAGTCGTGGAATATATATTTTACGTCGGATAGTTAAATATCCGCCATGGTTTCTCATTTAAACGACGTCATTTTAACAACTTAGTCGTCTATTACAATTTACAACGTCTACAATTTATTAACACCGACGTGGTTTGTTGTTGTGATAAGAATATTGTATTATTTTTATATCAAAATATTCAAAATAAATTTAAAATAAATCAGAAAAATGCAAAGTCAACTCCTATGAAGTCATTGATATATTTTCTTCCCCCTAAACCTTGAAAAAATTCATTTTGAATAACAAAAATTTAAAATGACCATCCAAAACAAAATTGTTTTGATGAGTCATAAAATCACTTCTAGTTTTATGGTTTAGGGTTTAGAGTCTAGGGTTTAGAGATTAGGGTTGTTATTTATTGAGTTTTATTTTTAAAGTATAATTTTTGGGTAGTATAGGGTATATATTAGGCTGTAAAACCATAAACCCTTTTATAAACTTAAATTTTTAAATTATATAATTTAGTTTTAAGGGTTTAGGGTATTAATTTTTAACGACGGTAGTTGAGTCGTGGAATACATATGTTACGTCGTGCAGTAAAATATCCGACATGGTTTCTACTTTAAATGACGTCATTTTAATATGTAAGTCGTCTATTATAATTTACAACGTCTTCAATTTCTTAACCCCGACGTGGTTTGTTATTGTGATAAGAATATTTTATTATTTTTATATCAAAATATTCAAAATAAATTTAAAATAAATCAGAAAAATGCAAAGTCAACTCCTATGAAGTCATTGATATATTTTCTTCCCCCTAAACCTTGAAAAAATTCATTTTGAATAACAAAAATTTTAAATGACCATCCAAAACAAAATTGTTTTGATGAGTCATAAAATCACTTCTAGTTTTATGGTTTAGGGTTTAGAGTCTAGGGTTTAGAGATTAGGGTTGTTATTTATTGGGGTTTATTTTTAAAGTATAATTTTTGGGTAGTCTAGGGTATATATTAGGCTGTAAAACCATAAACCCTTTTATAAACTTAATTTTTTAAATTATATAATTTAGTTTTAAGGGTTTAGGGTATTAATTTTTAACGACGGTGGTTGAGTCGTGGAATACATATGTTACGTCGTGCAGTAAAATATCCGACATGGTTTCTACTTTAAACGACGTCATTTTAATATGTAAGTCGTCTATTATAATTTACAACGTCTTCAATTTCTTAACCCCGACGTGGTTTTTCAATCGTCTTTATATCAAAATATTCAAAATAAATTTAAAATTAATCCGAAAAATGAAGCGTCAAAATAAACGGCGTTACGTTCAGTGTTTCCGTCGTGGAATATTACATTTACGTCGGTTCTTGTAGAACTTTCGCCATGGTTTTTCTTTCGACGTTTTAAAGAGCGCGCTCTCTAAAAATTTTCGCGCGACCTAAATTTTTTAGATTTGGCTCTTATTCTTATACTTCTAACCCTGAACCCTAAAATTTTCAGATTTCCCGCAACATAACATTTCGCTCTCTCACTTCTGCTCTAATTAAAAGTTGCACTCTCCAGGCTCCGTCGAATCTGTGAGCTCGTCCAACTTGTAAGTACAAACCCTATCTTCCCCTTGTAAATTCATTGAATGATATTAGGTTGTTTTGTTAAAGGGTTTTAGGTATATGCTTTGCGATCTGTTAATAATGTGCTTATAGGTATGGGTTCATGGATTTTCTGTTTAATGGGTTCATGGATTACATTATCTGTTATGTTGAATTGGGAATGGATTTAATTTTGTCGGATCTTTTAATCACCCTATGTTATGTTGAATTGGGAATGGATTTATTGTTTTCATGCTTGGTTTCATGTATATGTTGGTTTCTTGCTTTGTTTCATATATATGTTGTGTTCTTAATGGGTTTTGGGTTCTTGAAAATAAACTGAGACACGACGCCTTTTTAGGCATACGACGACGATTACACAACGGTTTTTTCAAAGCCAAAAGATGGGAGTTTCAAAGCCATTATCAGGTTGCACATCTATATGTCTTGGAGAATACGGAGGAAGTCCTACCTTATATTGAGTACGTATGAGTTTTATTCTTTAAGTTTCCATTTTAAATTATTTCTTATGTTTATCTTATATATTTGGGACCGTAATGCTTGAATTTTTCGTGTCATGTAGGCAACATATGATCCACATCAAGACTGCTTATCCAAAATTTAGAAAGAGAACAAAGTGGCTGCAGGATAAGCACAATAGCACTTTCATTCAATGGCTACGCTTCAAGGTATATGTTGTTGAATAACATATTTCTCTTTTAATTTTCTTCTTATTTCTATGTTAGATTGAATTAAGATATGATTAATTTGCAGGTTCAAAGTGAACTTGAGGAAGACAATCATGGCGTATCAGAAAATTTAAGGTGGCTAGCAGCTGGTCCAAACATGGCAGTGCCATTATATAGGAGCTATCTTATTAAAGGTATTAAATTCAATATCAAGGCACAAGATGATGTGCGGACAACTCAAAATAGTGGAGTTTATTTACTTGCACATACCATGCAAGTTGCTAGTGCCAAGGATAAAAACCCAATTCTCTCAAATATGGGTTTCTATGGTGTCATTCAAGAAATTTGGGACCTTGACTACCAAAAGTTTACAATCCCAGTCTTTAGGTGTGATTGGATAGATAGTTCTGGTCTTGTAGTCGACGAACTTGGATTTACCCTTGTAGATTTGAGTAAAATTGGACATAGGAATGACCAATTTGTTTTGGCTTCTCAAGTCAAACAAATATTTTTTGTTGACGACCCGATGCATCGTGGTTGGTCGGTAGTGTTATCAATGCCTAATAGAGAATATAATGATGTTATTGGTGATGAAGTCTTAGGTGATGTGATAATTGAGTGTGAGCCATTTACTAGAGGGATGCCAAATGTTGACACATTTGATGAACTGGTGGGTGAGTTAGGTGGTCAAAATATTCGAGATGGGTGTGAAGATATATGGATTGAATGATGCTTATGTAATTGGCAGTGTATGACATTAATTTTGTAATATATTGTAATGTGATTTCTTCACTTTCATTATACAGGTTTTGGCCACAAAACAATCAGTGCAAAAAATACTGGTTCCAGATTACATCATTATATTTTGCATAAAAAACGACGTCTGTTCAAATAAAACACGACGTTATTGTGAACCAGCTATTCAGCATATTTACCGACGTCTTAAAACAACGTAACAATGAAGAACCACGACGCTATTGTGAAGCAATTATTCAGGATATCACGTCTGGGAAGGATTAAGAACCGCCATGTAATTCAAAATAACACGACTCCAATCCCATAATACCGACGTCTAAAAAACGAGATATATAATCTGAACGTTAAAAAATACGACGTCATCATACATTTTCCACGTCGCAAGTTCTTTTATAAACGAAGAGGAACGAAATGAATTCCGACGGTAATTCATTATAACCGCCGTCTAATATCAATTAAACGACGTTATTTGTAATACGGCTCTCATCATAATCAACGCCGTCTATATGTTCTGTAATACGGCTCTCATTTATTTGGAACCGACGTTGTTTAGAAGTTCAACGTCGTCTATATTAATAAGTGCGTCGTGAGTAATGAATACATATAAATACAACGTCGACTATATAAATGCCACGAGTTGTTTCGATTTCAACGTCAACTATATAAATACATACGTCGTAAATAATGACACTGACAACTATTTCCACGTCATCTTTTTTAGAAAAATCGAAGTGGAAAATTTATTTCACGACGGTTGTTTGTAAATAAGAGACGTAGTAGATTTCAATAACGTCGTCTTCTCATGTATTTAAAGACGTCATATTTTTTCTTGTCGTGAAAATTATATTTAACGGCGTAGTGTTTTAGTTGTCGTCGTTGTATGTCTATCTTGCGGCCTTGTTCTTATAATATGTGTCATATTTTTCCTTTTTAACGACGGTGATTTGTTTGAGTTGGTCGTCTATTCTCATCCTCGACTATTTTTTTGAACTTTAGCAGACTAAACACGTCTGTTTTTATTTGTTTTCGACGTTGTTTTATTTAACAACGTCTAATATTTATCGTCGTTGTTTGTTTCTGAAAATAGGACGTATAAATTTTGTAATACGACTCTCATATATTTGTAACCGACGTTGTTTCGTTGTTCAACGTCTACTCTATAAATACATATGTCGTAAATAATGACACTGACAACTATTTCCACGTCATCTTTTATAGAAAAATCGAAGTGGAAAATTTATTTTACGACGGCTGTTTTTATATAGGCGACGTAGTATGTATCAATAACGTCGTCTTCTAATGTATTTAAAGACGTCATATTTTTTATTGTCGTGAAAATGATATTTAACGGCGTCTTATTTTAATTTTCGTCGTTGTATGTCTATCTTGCGGCCTTGTTCTGTTAATATGTGTCATATTTTTCCTTTTTAACGACGGTTTTTTTAGAGAGTTGGTCGTCTATTCTCATCCTTGACTGCTTTTTTAGATCTTTTTGCAGTACAAAGACGTCGTTTTGTATTTGTTGATGACGTTGTATATTTTAACAACGACGGTGATTTATCGTTGTAGTTTATGAGGAAAAGATGACGGTGGATTCCACGACCATTGAAAAACCGAATACACGACGGTGATTTACCGTCGTCTTTTTGCTTTTTTGTAATAGTGAATGGGCATGCTTTAATCTGAATCGTCCATTCATGTATAAAATGATCAAACCATTGAACCCTTTATTCACTCTATCCATTACAAAACTATGAGTTACTCATTTTTACTTTAATGTTATGTTTGCCAAATACTCCCTGAACAATCACGCTAGTTGAAATCTACAGCCTAAATTAATTTTTCAACCAATTTAGTACCTGTACTAAATTTGATCACCAATTTATCCCCCACTGTTAGTTTTTGGCAATTTCCATCCAAATCTCTTTTAAAAACGACCACGTAAATGGCACATGCCAACTCTGCAACCCAGATTACCCAACGAACCTTCTCGCTATCTCCTTATCACTTCTTCTCTCTTCCCTCTCCCCGTTTCTTTGGCAGTTTACCCAGATTCAAGAAACAAAGTCAGTTTAAGCACAGAAAAAGCTGATCTCCCTTGACCTAAGTTTTTTCAACCCAGAAATTCTTATGGGCTTAACCACCTAAGCCTTTTAACATCCATTCTCACTGCTGAAAGCTTAATTAATGGACCTAAGACTTTCACAGAAGAGAGAGGAGAAGGGACAGAGAGGAGCTGGGATGAGAGACCAGGGTGAACTTATACTTGGTTTTAAAAATAAATTAAAAAAATTATTTTAACCCGAGAGGAAACACATAGCCAAAAAGGAAGAGACACAACGGATTTTGAGGAGGGCATGGAGGAGAAAGAGAAATTATGCAACACTACAATTATTAATTGAAGGAAGTTGGTGGTGATGACCCCTGTGTCTCTGCTATCTTGGCAGAAAGTGATGAATAGAAAAAAGAGAAGCTAATCCAATGGTGTTGGGGGAATGAGATATAGAAATACACCCGCGAGTACCCGTGTTGGAGGAATAATTGGATTTGGGTTTGTAATTCAGAATCCCCATATGGGTTCGAGACTAGTAGAGAGAGAGAGAGAATAATGTGTCTGACATGTGATTTTTTTAACATAAATTTAGATGGAAATTGTTAAAACTAACGTTAGGGAGTAAATTGACGATAAAATTTAGTACGAGTGTTAAATTGGTTGAAAAATTAATTCAGAGTGAAGATTTCAACTAGCGTGATAGTTTAGAGATATTCGGCAGTTTATCCTACTTTTAAAGTATATAAAATAAAATGTAACACTTTTCTTTTTTTTGTTGGGACTTCTTAAAAAAAACATATTATATGTATGTTAATATTCATTCTAATTGCGCATAGACACTCCAGAATTGCATCATGGTCATGCTATTGCTTATTTGAAATGCACACACTGAACGCCTAAATGCCCGTGTGCAAATAAAATTCATAGCAATGCAAACATTGAGTTTCTCAGTTAAAAAACTATTCTTTCTCTATTGATGCCAACCTCAGTTCTCCATTAACAAGCCCAAAAACTCCAATTGGATTCATCATGATTTTAGTTCACACTGATTTCTTGAAATAATGAAAGCTGTTAATAAAGAAGAATGAAGAAACGTTTGATATAGAATACTTTTTGTATAGTATATATAGTCTCTTATTTGAGATTCAAAGTCTATCGCTTCTAGAAGAGTCCGAATGATAATTACATCTTTTGGCGGGTAATACTTTTGAAATGTTTAACAAAGCGTGTTTGTACTATATAATTAATCAATTCAGTGTGTTTCTACTTTGTAATTAATTAATTTTACCAACTTGCATGGACACGAACTTTCTAATTGGCCATTTTGATGCATTATCATGCAAATGTGAATGATAATGCATATGTGAACCCAATTACATCTTTTGGCAGGTAAGCTACTTTTGAAATTTTTATTAGCAAAGCGTGTTTCTTTTCTACTATGTAATTAATCACTTCAGTGTGTTTAAAACCAAAGATTAAAATATTCACGAAATATCGAAGATACTATTGGTTTTTGGGGTCTAAGAAATTTTGGAATATATACATACACATATCGTATAAGTATCAATAATATTGACGATAATATCGGAAAATATTGACGTCAATAATTTCTCTCACACTTCAATAATATTTGGTCAAAATATCGCTATAATTTCCTTTCAATTTTTTGTGATAAAGTAATAGGTAATTGACTAAATAAACATCCTCCAAAGTTTCAAGAAAATTTTCCAAGTTTTTCTTACAATTTCTGTGGTTTTTATTGATGTCGATAATATCCCGATATTTTCATTGAAATTGTTATATTTTTGGACTACCGATGTTTCCAAAACTATCGATATTTTATGACAGGACTCGACCCAAATTCCACTTTGGAATCCGAGCCAAACCCAGTGAGTATCTGACACCAAGCTAATGCCAGGCACAAAGACCAAACCGCCCTTCTAACTAAAAAATTAATTTAGGATCGGGTTGTTACATTTTAGACCTTAATTCTTACTTTGTAAATAATTAATTTATTAATTTGACTAATATGCATGAATGACCTTTCTAATTGGCCATTTTGATGCATTATCATTCATAAAAAAGTACTCTGTACGCGTCCAATGATAGAGCCATTGAATATGGTTTTGTCACCAAAACTCGGCTTAACTGAACGCAACATAATTAAGGTCCTTCATATTAGGATTGATTATGACAAGTTGGCATGGTTGGAGATTTAAAAACAACAAACGACTTGACCATCTCAGGTGAGTACGCACTGAAAGGAGCAACTCCATTGGTTGCTTTATGATACTAGTTATGAATCGGCCCATTCTTTTAATAGAGTTCCCATGATGCGTTGTGCAAGTCTTTCTTGTATGTTATTTGCTTATTAATTGACTTATTCTTTTGGGAATTTACTAAAACATTTCGTTGGACCAAAAAAATTAAAACATTTCCCTTTACCCTGTTAATTGGATTAATTTAAAATAATTTAGATGAGTGCCTTTATAAAAAAATAATAATAATAACTAAAATCATCTTTCTTTCGTCTGCTTTTTTCCCATATTTTGACCGTCTCTGAAATATCTTTCTTCTTCATTTTTTTATTCCCCTATGCTTTTGCAAGGAAGGATATAGAATCACCACTCTCATTGGACTCTCTTTGGAAATAAAATATTTAAATTTTTAGACTGGAAGACGTGTTTTCTCAATACCATCATCACAACTAGTAAGAGTGCTTGGAAAGGGGCCAAAGCAAGCTTGTGAGCATACAAGGAGTTCTATAAATGGGTGATGGATTGTTCTTCTTAGTTGCTTGCTTTCGTATTATTGAAAATTTTGAGTGATTACTGTCAAACCTCGTCAAGTTCTTGGTATTCTTACTTTGTTCATCTACACAAAAGCATCCAAAATGAATAATGCCACCCAAAGTACAGTTGATATTCCCCCATTCGTAGAAAAATACCCAAAAGTTTCTACTTCAGGAGTCTCTGGCAACCAGGATGATACAACCGCAGTAGTAACTGAGCTTGCTACTAGAGAACCGTCATATACCGATTATACCTTAGCTATGATGCTAGGGAGTCCTCATGCGACTTCACCATGGGATGGTAATTATGTCGCGGATAAATACCGCAATATTATTCGGTGAGTTTCATACAGTTTAACTTCTCCTTTTCTTATATATATTTCCGCAGGAAGCTCACTATATATATATATATATATTTCTAAACATTTTTATTATATCCTTTTCAAAGGGACGTCATTGAGGAGCTTTCTGAATTGGTGAAATCTCCTAGTGTTGCCTGTTTGACACTTGATGACATATGCATCGTTAATGATCGAGCAAAGATCAACGTCAATATTCTAAATCCATCCAATTCAGAGAATTTGCCAACCTATAGGGACAAATTTAGATCTTTGGTTACGAGAATACTTGGGATGGATAGTAGTACAAGAGTGGAGCTGGAACACTTCTATCACATGGTTGACAAAACGACGTAAGGGAACTATTTAAGAAAAAATTTCTCTCTTTTCTTTCCATTTCTATATAATTTTTTTTTTATGGAATCATTTAATTTTATTTGTAGGGTGGCTTTGGATGATTTATGGCATCATCCTCTACTCATGTCCTCTAATGAGAGATTTTTTTTCCCCGTTGATGCCATCCTGGAACTTGAAAATAAGAAAGGGGATACTTGGAGGAAGGCATACAACAACAACAAGAAGATTAACATTGGAGCAGCGATTACAAACTCCAATTGTGAAGCTTTTAAGTCCTTCTATGCTAATTCTATTAAGAATACTACATATGAAGATAATGGACTGGGAGTGCTTGATTTCTCAAGAAACATAATCATTCATATCGGGGAAAACCAAAACACTTTGGTATGCACATCACAGTAACTATTTTTGTGAACTTCTTCATACGAATATGTAAGAACATATCTTAACATATCAAATTTTTGTAGACAAAGGTTAAAGTGGAAGAAGTGCTTACTTCATTATTCCCCGAACGACTCACATGTTTATATAATTTCTTATATAACATTGGCAGCATGCAGTTCTTAAAGAAGAGGTAATACCGTAACTAAAGATCTAATCCTTGTATATTCTATTGTATCTCTCATTAGTTTCGAACTCTCTTTTGTGAAGACCTTCTGTGAGGAGGTCAGCAACTTGACCAGTGGTGGGAACAAACTGAACACTAGGGGAGGGCATCAAAACCGGAATACCGAAATCATCTTGAAACCGTGTCAAACCGTGCCAATTTCGTGCCGTCCCGTTTGGTGTTGACTTGTAAACGGGATGATACCGTGTCATCCTGTTATTGTTTGGCACGACATCGCTTCCACATTGTGATCCCGGTTGGTATCATACCGTACCAAACAGTAAATTAGTTTTATTAATCCTAATTTAATTTGGCTTCATTTGTTTTCTAAAAGCCTATGTGAGATTTCCATTTCTTGCTTTGTAATTTGATATGTCTTGAACTTGAACTCTTGATTGATTGTTGGTTTGTTTTGTTTGTATTGGGCTTGATTTGTTGTAAAAGTCTATATGAGATTTGATTTCCATTTCACTTGAACTTTGTATGAGATTTCCATTTCTTGGTTGGTCTTGAATCTTGATTGAGGGTTTAGTATCTGTCTCTCATGACCGATAGCTCTGATGCTGTGTCCAAATAAACATGCAAGGATAGGACAATGCAGTTAAATAACAAAGAGTTACAGCAATAATTCATGAACAAAAATTTATTAATTTGTGCATGAAATATATGTTGCATTGAAACAAAACTCAAGGCCAAATTTTCATGGACTCCGACATTGGTCTAAAGGGTTGTAAACAGGTTTTTAACAATAGGAGAAATGCAAATGTTGCAATGCGCAACAGTCACGAATTCTTCCTAACTTTATTAACGTGAAAACTATGAAAGTTGTATTACACTTGATTTATGAAATTTGCAGATTTTTTACGGTATCAACATTGATATCGAATCATACCGATCCTGTTTGGATCCGGTATGGTTTGAACGTGTTTTCAAAAACTCTCATCCCGTGTCATCCCATCCCGATTCCCCTATTCGGGATTGAAACCGAGATGACCTCCATCCCGTGTCATCTCATACCGTGCCCAGCCCTACTAAACACGATGACTGCCAAGGGAAACTTTCTCGAGAACAAAATGATAGTCCAATTCATTTAGACTAGTGCTCATATAAAAAAAAAAAATAAAGAAAAACTAAAACCATCTTTCTTTCATTTTTTTTCTTCCTTATTTTGAGAGTGTGGAATCTTTCTTGTTCATTTTTTTCTTCTCCTATGATGTTGCAAGCAATATTTACGATTATGGCTCTCAGTTGCACTTAGAAGTCTCTCTTTGATTTCTTGTATGCCGTACACCACAAGACTAGGGGTGTGCCTTTTCTTTTTATTTGATAGGTCTATTTTACTTTCTCTTTCAATCATCACTAATCAAATATCTCATAAGTTGATAATTAATCTATTAGATATGTTTTTCTCACCCAAACTCCTCTTAACTGAATGCACCATATGATTAATGTTGATCATGTAACTAGGGTTATGATTAATTAATTATGACAAGTTAAATCAACGTTAGAAGCTAGAATACATGACGTGCCAACGGCCACGCATTGAAGATTATAAAACAACACATGGCTTCCACCTATCTAATATAAGTAGAGTAATGCTATTTAGACACAAAGATTTACTACATTAGCCGATTATCTTATGTGGCAGTTGATGTGGTCATGCCATGTTAATTAATAAACTCTACAATGTGGATTATATTTTTATTTATTTCACAAATCAATAATTTTGAAAACTTAAAACAATAAAATTAAATAAAATTAAAATTAGCCCTAGTGTCCCTCATACTGTAGCCTCTGGTTCCTTCAATACTTCCTCACGTCTCACTACTACAAAAAAGCAAAAAGACGACGGTAAATCACCGTCGTGTATTCGGTTTTTCAATGGTCGTGGAATCCACCGTCATCTTTTCCCTCATAAACCACGACGCTAAATCACCGTCGTTGTTAAAATATACAACGTCATCAACAAATACAAAACGACGTCTTTGTACTGCAAAAAGATCTAAAAAAGCAGTCAAGGATGAGAATAGACGACCAACTCTCTAAAAAAACCGTCGTTAAAAAGGAAAAATATGACACATATTAACAGAACAAGGCCGCAAGATAGACATACAACGACGCAAAAAAAAATAAGACGCCGTTAAATATCATTTTCACGACAATAACAAATATGACGTCTTTAAATACATTAGAAGACGACGTTATTGACACCTACTACGTCGCCTATATAAAAACAGCCGTCGTAAAATAAATTTTCCACTTCGATTTTTCTATAAAAGATAACGTGGAAATAGTTGTCAGTGTCATTACTTACGACGTATGTATTTATAGAGTAGACGTTGAACGACGAAACAACGTCGGTTACAAATATATGAGAGTCGTATTACAACTTTGTCATTTGAGGAATTTTTTTGATATAAAATCATCAATCTTTGGATGAAAAATTAATGAAAATGAGTTTTGTTAAAACAATTTGCATGAATTACCTTTCTAATTGGCCATTTTGATGCATTATCATTCATAAAAAAGTACTCCGTACGCGTCCAATTATATAGCTATTGAATATGGTTTTGTCACCAAAACTCGGCTTAACAGAACGCCACATAATTAAGGTCCATCATATTAGGATTGATTATGACAAGTTGGCATGGTTGGAGATTTAAAAACAACAAACGACTTGGAACCATCTCAGGTGAGTACGCACTGAAAGGAGCAACTCCATTGGTTGCTTTATGACCAATATATATATGTACCGACGGCCTATTCTTTTATTGGAGTTCCCATGATGCGTTGTGCAAGTCTCTCTTGTATGTTATTTGCTTATTAATTGACTAGAACCATCTTTCTTTCGTTTGCTTTTTCCCCTTATGTTGACAGTCTCTGAAATGTCTTTCTTCTCCATTTTTCTATTCCCCTATGCTTTTGCAAGGAAGGATACAGAAAATATTTAAATTTTTAGACTGGAAGACGTGTTTTCTCAATACCATCATCACAACTATGTAAGAGTGCTCGGAAAGAGGTCAAAGCAAGCTTCTGAGCATGCAAGGAGTTCTATAAATGGGTGATGGATTGTTCTTCTTAGTTGCTTGTTTTCAAACCTCGTCAATTTCTTGGTATTCTTACTTTGTTCATCTACACAAAAGCATCGAAAATGAATAATGCCACCCAAAGTACAGTTGATATTCCCTATTTCTTAAAAAAATACAAAAAAGTTTCTACTTCAGGAGTGTCTAGCAACCAGGACGATACAACCGCAGTACGTAGTAACTGAGCCTGCTACTAGAGAACCGTCATATTCCGATTATACCTTAGCTATGATGCTAGAGAGTCCTCGTGCGGCTTCACCATGGGATGGTAATTATGTTGCAGAAAAATACCGCAATATTATTCGGTGAGTTTCATACAGTTTAACTTCTTTTTTTCTTATATATGTTTCCGAGATATATATATCAGGAAGCTCCACTATATATATGTATACATATATTTCTAAACATTTTTATTATATCCTTTTCAAAGGGACGTCATTGAGAAGCTTCATGAATTGATGAAAAAAGGTGAAAGTTGTCGTGACGAATTGACACTTGATCACATATGCATCGATCGTAACTCTTATCGAGCAGTACATATCAAAGACATTCCAAATTCATCCAATACAGAGAATTTGAGGAGCAAATTTATATCTTTGGTTAAGAGCATACTTGAGAGGGATGATAATACACGCGTAGAGGGAGGAAATACAAGAGTGGAGCTGACACACTTTTATTTCATGGTTGAAGAAAGGAAGTAAGGGAACTATTTAATAAAAAAATTCTCTCTTTTCTTTCCATTTCTATACTTTTTTATGGAATCATTTAATTTTATTTGTAGTGTGGGTTTCGATGATTTATGGCATCATCCTCTACTCATGTCGCCTAATGAGAGATATTATTTCCCCATTGATGCCACCATGACACTTCAAAATAAGAAAATGGGTGCTTGGAGGGATAAATACCGCCAAAGCGAGAGCATTGACATTAAAGCAACGATTGAAAAGTCCAAATGTGATAAAGATATTAAGCTCTTTTATGAGAAAGCTAAATATCAGGATAATGCACTGGGAGTACTTGATTACTCAAGAAAGATTAGCCTTCATTTCCAACAACAAAATAGTTCGGTATGCACATCACACTAACTACTTTTCTAAACTTCTTCATACAAATATATAAGAACATATCTTGACATATCAATTTTTTTTTTGTAGACAAAGGATTTGGAAGAGGAGCTTACTTCATTGTTCCCCGAACGACTCACATATTTATATAATTTCTTATATGGCCTTGGTATTAACATGCGGTTTTTACTAAAGAGGTAATACCTTAACTAAAGATCCACTACTACAAAAAAGCAAAAAGACGACGGTAAATCACCGTCGTGTATTCGGTTTTTCAATGGTCGTGGAATCCACCGTCATCTTTTCCCTCATAAACCACGACGCTAAATCACCGTCGTTGTTAAAATATACAACGTCATCAACAAATACAAAACGACGTCTTTGTACTGCAAAAAGATCTAAAAAAGCAGTCAAGGATGAGAATAGACGACCAACTCTCTAAAAAAACCGTCGTTAAAAAGGAAAAATATGACACATATTAACAGAACAAGGCCGCAAGATAGACATACAACGACGCAAAAAAAATAAGACGCCGTTAAATATACTTTTCACGACAATAACAAATATGACGTCTTTAAATACATTAGAAGACGACGTTATTGATACCTACTACGTCGCCTATATAAAAACAGACGTCGTAAAATAAATTTTCCACTTCGATTTTTCTACAAAAGATGACGTGGAAATAGTTGTCAGTGTCATTACTTACGACGTATGTATTTATAGAGTAGACGTTGAACGACGAAACAACGTCGGTTACAAATATATGAGAGTCGTATTACAAAATTTGTACGTCCTATTTTCAGAAACAAACAACGACAATAAATATTAGACGTTGTTAAATAAAACAACGTCGAAAACAAATAAAAACAGACGTGTTTAGTCTGCTAAAGTTCTAAAAAATAGTCGAGGATGAGAATAGACGACCAACTCAAACAAATCACCGTCGTTAAAAAGGAAAAATATGACACATATTAAAAGAACAAGGCCGCAAGATAGACATACAACGACGATAACTAAAACACTACGCCGTTAAATATAATTTTCACGACAAGAAAAAATATGACGTCTTTAAATACATGAGAAGAGGACGTTATTGAAATCTACTACGTCTCTTATTTACAAACAACCGTCGTGAAATAAATTTTCCACTTCGATTTTTCTAAAAAAGATGACGTGGAAACAGTTGTCAGTTTCATTATTTACGACGTATGTATTTATATAGTTGACGTTGAAATTCTAAACAACGTCGGTGGCATGTATATAGTCGATGTTGTATTTATATGTATTCATTACTCACGACGCACTTATTAATATAGATGATGTTGAACTTCTAAACAACGTCGGTTCCAAATAAATGAGAGCCGTATTACAGAACATATAGACGGCGTTGATTATGATGAGAGCCGTATTACAAATAACGTCGTTTAATTGATATTAGACGGCGGTTATAATGAATTACCGTCGGAATTTATTTCGTTCCTCTTCGTTTATAAAAGAACTTGCGACGTGGAAAATGTATGATGACGTCGTATTTTTTAACGTTCAGATTATATATCTCGTTTTTTAGACGTCGGTATTATGGGATTGGAGTCGTGTTATTTTGAATTACATGGCGGTTCTTAATCCTTCCCCGACGTGATATCCTGAATAATTGCTTCACATTAGCGTCGTGGTTCTTCATTGTTACGTTGCTTTAAGACGTCGGTAAATATGCTGAATAACTGGTTCACAATAACGTCGTGTTTTATTTGAACGTAGAAAGTGAAGAAATCACATTACAATATATTACAAAATTAATGTCATACACTGCCAATTACATAAGCATCATTCAATCCATATATCTTCACACCCATCTCGAATATTTTGACCGCCTAACTCACCCACCAGTTCATCAAATGTGTCAACATTTGGCATCCCTCTAGTAAATGGCTCACACTCAATTATCACATCACCTAAGACTTCATCACCAATAACATCATTATATTCTCTATTAGGCATTGATAACACTACCGACCAACCACGATGCATCGGGTCGTCAACAAAAAAATTTGTTTGACTTGAGAAGCCAAAACAAATTGGTCATTCCTATGTCCAATTTTACTCAAATCTACAAGGGTAAATCCAAGTTCGTCGACTACAAGACCAGAACTATCTATCCAATCACACCTAAAGACTGGGATTGTAAACTTTTGGTAGTCAAGGTCCCAAATTTCTTGAATGACACCATAGAAACCCATATTTGAGAGAATTGGGTTTTTATCCTTGGCACTAGCAACTTGCATGGTATGTGCAAGTAAATAAACTCCACTATTTTGAGTTGTCCGCACATCATCTTGTGCCTTGATATTGAATTTAATACCTTTAATAAGATAGCTCCTATATAATGGCACTGACATGTTTGGACCAGCTGCTAGCCACCTTAAATTTTCTGATACGCCATGATTGTCTTCCTCAAGTTCACTTTGAACCTGCAAATTAATCATATCTTAATTCAATCTAACATATAAATAAGAAGAAAATTAAAAGAGAAATATGTTATTCAACAACATATACCTTGAAGCGTAGCCATTGAATGAAAGTGCTATTGTGCTTATCCTGCAGCCACTTTGTTCTCTTTCTAAATTTTGGATAAGCAGTCTTGATGTGGATCATATGTTGCCTACATGACACGAAAAATTCAAGCATTACGGTCCCAAATATAGAAGATAAACATAAGAAATAATTTAAAATGGAAACTTAAAGAATAAAACTCATACGTACTCGATATAAGGTAGGACTTCCTCCGTATTCTCCAAGACATATAGATGTGCTTGATTCAACAGGTCCTGATCAACTACGCTCACTGTGCAACCTGATAATGGCTTTGAAAGTCCCATCTTTTGGCTTCAAGGCACTCCAACTGTACTAACATCAGATAAATGCTGAGTACAAAACTCTACCGCTTCTTCAGCTATATACCGCTCAGCAATGCAACCTTCGGGACGAGTACGATTCTGAACATACCCCTTCAGCACTTTCATATATCTTTCAAACGGATACATCCACCTAAAATATACTGGCCCACATAGACGAACTTCTCTGACAAGATGTACTACTAGATGAACCATGATATCAAAGAATGAAGGGGGAAAGTACTTCTCAAGCAAACACAGAGTAACTACTACATCTTCTTCCAACTTATCTAGCTTGGAAACATCAACAGTCTTTGCACATATAGCATTGAAGAAGAAGCACAAACGAGTTATTGCATACCTTGCAGGCTTCTCCAAAACAGAACGAATTGCCACAGGGAGCAATTGTTGCATTAAGGTATGACAATCATGTGATTTAAGGCCAAGAAGTCTTGAATCTTGCAAAGATACAAGATTTTTAATATTTGAAGAATAACCTTCAGGGACCTTCATACCATAGAAAGAATTGCAAACCTCTCTCTTCTCTGCTCTTGACAAATTCCAAGGCCCAGGAGGCAAACGAGTACGTCTTTCTCCATACTCGGGTTGCAAATCAGTTTTGACCCCCATGTTCAATAAATCTAATCGAGCAGCAATCCCATCTTATTTTTTCCAGGGATCTCCAGCAATGTACCAATGATACTATCGCAAACATTCTTCTCAATGTGCATAACATCTAGGGCATGCCTCACAGGAAGGTATTTCCAATACTCGAGATCAAAGAATATTGATTTCTTCTTCCAACAAACTCTGTCACCATTTTCAACCATATGCAGCACTTCTTCTCCGGTTAATGGCTCGGGAGGTATGCCATATTCAGGTTTCCCATTAAAAGCTGCACGTTGCCTCCTATATGGATGATTGATTGGTAACCATTTTCTATGCCCAATGTAACAAATTTTGTGGCCATTTTTCAACCTGTGACTAGGTGTATTATCGCCGCATATTGGACAAGCTTTATATCCTTTAACAACACAACCAGACAAGTTTCCATAGGCGGGGAAATCATTAATTGTCCACATTAATGCAGCTCTGAGTGTAAAGTATTCTCCATTATGTGCATCATACACTCCTCTAATCCCATCCCACAAAGATTTTAAATCATCAATCAAAGGCTCCAAGTAGACGTCTATATCATTTCCGGGTTGTTTAGGACCGGAAATCAATAAGGTTAACATCATGAACTTTCGTTTCATGCACAGCCATGGAGGGAGATTATATGTAACTAAGATAACCGGCCAACAACTATATCTGCTACTTAGAGAACTGTGGGGATTGAATCCATCAGATGAAAGAGCCAATCTCAAGTTTCTCGGCTCATTACCAAACTCAGGCCATTTATCATCAAGAAGTTTCCAAGACGGGGAATCCGCCGGATGAGACATCTGACCGTCAATTGATTTTCTAGCAGCATGCCAAGTCAAACTCTTAGCTGTCTCATGTGATCGAAACATCCTTTTAAACCTTGGAATTGGAGGAAAATACCACACCACCTTCGCTGGCACACCCTCTTTCAAGATTGAATCTTTGCCTTCCTTCCACCTTGAGATACCACAAGTAGGACAATTAGTTGAATCCTCATACTCCTTCCTATACAAGATGCAATCATTGGGGCATGCGTGCATTTTCTCATAACTCAGCCCCAATGCACACAAAGTCTTTTTAGCCTCATACATAGAGGTTGGTATTGTATTTCCTTCGGGAAGCAAATCGCCTTGAAGTATCAATAATTCTGTAAAACAGACATCACTCATCCCATGTTTTGCCTTCAAATTATACAACTTCACTAATGCCGATAACTTCGTGTACTTTCTACAACCAGGGTACACTGGTTGATCTCCATCCCCAATCACATTGGCAAACTCATACGGATCGGAACCAAAATCACCAAAATCATTATCATCCATATCAATTTCTTCAGACACAAAACTGTACCTACTATGGCCATCATCTTCTTCAACATTTCTACTAGCATTAGTAGTTGCTTCCCAAGGTTCTCCGTGAAATGTCCAATTCTTATAGCTTTGGTCAATTCCATTAAAGTATAAGTGATCCCTTATAATTCCAACCCCAAACAACTTCAAATTAACACATTTAACACATGGACAACGGATATGTGTTGTAGTTAGAAGATTTTCTACAGCAAAGTTCAAAAATGCTTCCACCCCAAACTCATATGCCTTCGATCTTCTATCCGAGTGCATCCATGACTTATCCATCTCCGACACTATAACCTATTATCTATAATAAAGTGAAAATACAGGCAATGACCATCACTATAGCAGATTATACAAAGATCTAATAGCAAGTAATACACAACAGAGACGACGGGTTTTAAACAAAAACAGACGTATTTGGCATATATAGACGACGGATTTTCAACAGACGTCGTCTAATATAAGTAATACAAACGACGGTTTATGAAAAAACCGTCGTGTATAAGTAATACAACGACGGTAGTTAAAGAAACCGTCGTGTAATCGTCGTCGTACGCCTAAAAAGGCGTCGTGTCTCAGGTTATTTTCAAGAACCCAAAACCCATTAAGAACACAACATATATATGAAACCAAGCAAGAAACCAACATATACATGAAACCAAGCATGAAAACAATAAATCCATTCCCAATTCAACATAACATAGGGTGATTAAAAGATCCGACAAAATTAAATCCATGCCCAATTCAACATAACAGATAATGTAATCCATGAACCCATTAAACAGAAAATCCATGAACCCATTAAACAGAAAATCCATGAACCCATTAAACAGAAAATCCATGAACCCATACCTATAAGCACATTATTAACAGATCGCAAAGCATATACCTAAAACCCTTTAACAAAACAACCTAATATCATTCAATGAATTTACAAGGGGAAGATAGGGTTTGTACTTACAGGTTGGACGAGCTCACAGATTCGACGGAGCCTGGAGAGTGCAACTTTTAATTAGAGCAGAAGTGAGAGAGCGAAATGTTATGTTGCGCGAAATCTGAAAATTTTAGGGTTCAGGGTTAGAAGTATAAGAATAAGAGCCAAATATAAAAAAATTTAGGGCGCGCGAAAATTTTTAGAGCGCGCGCTCTATAAAACGTCGAAAGAAAAACCATGGCGAAAGTTCTACAAGAATCGACGTAAATATAATATTCCACGACGGAAACACTGAACGTAACGCCGTTTATTTTGACGCTTCATTTTTCGGATTAATTTTAAATTTATGTTGAATATTTTGATATAAAGACGACTGAAAAACCACGTCGGGGTTAAGAAATTGAAAACGTTGTAAATTGTAATACACGACTTACATATTAAAATGACGTCGTTTAAAGTAGAAACCATGTCGGATATTTTACTGCACGACGTAACATATGTATTCCACGACTCAACCACCGTCGTTAACAATTAATACCCTAAACCCTTAAAACTAAATTATATAATTTTAAAAATTAAGTTTATAAAAGGGTTTATGGTTTTACAGCCTAATATATACCCTAGCCTACCCAAAAATTATACTTTAAAAATAAACCCCAATAAATAACAACCCTAATCTCTAAACCCTAGACTCTAAACCCTAAACCATAAAACTAGAAGTGATTTTATGACTCATCAAAACAATTTTGTTTTGGATGGTCATTTTAAATTTTTGTTATTCAAAATGAATTTTTTCAAGGTTTAGGGGGAAGAAAATATATCAATGACTTCATAGGAGTTGACTTTGCATTTTTCTGATTTATTTTAAATTTATTTTGAATATTTTGATATAAAAATAATAAAATATTCTTATCACAAACAAACCACGTCGGTGTTAATAAATTGTAGACGTTGTAAATTTTAATAGACGACTAAGTTGTTAAAATGACGTCGTTTAAATGAGAAACCATGGCGGATATTTAACTATCCGACGTAAAATATATATTCCACGACTTAACGGCTGTCGTTACAAAGTACTACCCTGAACCCTTAAGAAATTGAAGACGTTGTAAACCATAAACGGCTCAATTGTTCAAAGAACGTCGTCTAAATATCCTTTTACGTCGGATTTGTTTAAAACGAAACAACAAAAAACGACAGCTTTTGACTTTATTACGTCGTTGGAAAAGTATTACACGTCGGTTACGCAATTTGTATGTTTGTTTTTTTTTTAATTTAAGAAAACCTCAACAAATTTTTACATTATATATTATAGACAAAATTTGTACATTATACATAAATATCAAGTGTTCAATAATTCCCCTATTCCAGGTGAAGGCAAACAAACTCTGCCCATTCATTCCGGACTTCATCAATTGCTTCTTGGGGGTATGGCTCTTCCTGTTTTCCTCCCTTGGCATACTGCATAAACAATGATTATTAGGGTTTTATAAATAAAAGGAAATTCAATCACAGACGACCATAACCGACGTAGTATATCTATTCAACGACGGTAATTTTACATCACCGTCGTTGATAATACAAAAAACGACGTAAAATGTATGAAGGTAATTTCTTCTTACCTTCTTCTCAAACCCCAAGGAAGGATCCATGATGATGTCCCTCATGAAGCGCATCACATAATACCCGCATTCGACATTGCTGGGTTGCTTTGGAGTGCCTGACAGAGTTTTCCAAATAACTGCCTTACGGCCTGGTCTGGCAATGTGAGAATTATAAATTTTTATAGCACTGTTCACGATATTTTTGGCCTCTTCATCGACCACACGATTTCCTGGCAGAGGATCCAGAAAATAGACGGTTTCTCTCTTTGCCCTTACAATCAGCAAGATCCAATGACGGCTGCACAAAATTAATATAAAAACGACGGTTATTTACAAAAACGACGTATTATAATATTTCACACGACGTAATAAAGTAGCAATCGACGACATTATATATTTATAACGACGATAAATAACTACCGACGTGGTTAGTAGTTTCAAACGACTCAATAAAATAGAACACCGACGTGGTTAGTTTATACGCAGTCATTTATTGAAAATCATAAAAACAAAATCCTGTTAAGGAGACTAACCCTGGATTGTAAGGAATCAGGAAAATCTGTTCACCGTCAGTCCTCTGAAGTCGAGCTGCTAGTAGGCGTGATCTGTCAGCTATTGTGCCAGAGCTGGCACTAACTGTAGCAGGGTCGATAAAGCCAACCATGGAGCACATATTTGCTCGTTTCAAAATATCGTGTAAGTACCTAAATATATAAAATAATATAAACAAGTCAGCACAAAAAACCACACGACGGTTATGTATAACAAACGACGTATTATAAGATTTCACACGACGTACAAGAATAGACAACGACGTTATAATATATTTATCACGACGGTACATACTAAGGACGTGGTTATTTAGTTAAGACGACGCAATAAATAAACCAACGACGTATTATTTTAGAATGACAAACCTCATATTACAAAAAAACACACGACGGTTATGTATAAAAAAACGACGTATTATAAAATTTCACACGACGATACTGAAATAGACAACGACGTTATAATATATTTATCACGACGGTACATACTAACGACGTGGTTAGTTTGTTAAGACGACGCAATAAATAAAACAACGACGTATTATTTTAGAATGACAAACCTCATATATACAGCAATGACAGTGGCTCCTATTTCTTCCATGCCTGCAAATTGTGTAATATCTTCAGGCAGGAGGAAGGTATCGCGCTCTAGACCAAAGACCTCCTTATCAATTGTAAAGTGCAGGGTCTTATCCTGAGGCACGAGTGTCGTTTCCACATAACGACAAAGGGATTTTAAAGAAGATGGCGCCTCCATATTTGAATAATCAACACCTTTAATAACCTGTTTAAAGAAATAAAAAAAATTACGTGGTAATTCAATAAAAACGACGGTTTAAGGAATAAAACGTCGTCTGAAAAAAATTTAAACGACGGTGAGAAAACCGTCGTGGTGAATAATTTATTACGTCTTAGAAAAACATTCCGCCGTCTAAGTTGTAAACAAACGACGGTTTAAAGAAAAATATCGACGTCTGGAATTTTGAAAAACAAATAAAAAAGGCAAAGTTATATGAACATACCTGGTCGTCATCTTCCTTCTCCTTTTCATCTTGTTTTTCTTCTTTATTCTCTTCATCTATGACGTCGGGAATGATTAACTCCGTCGTCTAAAAACCACAAAGTTTTAAAAATAACGACGTTTAATGGCGTGTAAAACAAGTAAACTAAATACGACGTGGTATTGAAATACAAACGACGGTTTATTTTTAAAATCGTCGTGGTATGTATTTCAAACGACGGTCTTATTAATAATAACGACGTCTAATGGTTTTTAAAAAAAGAGAATTCAAAGTTCAGATATGTTACCTTTTCTTCCTGATGTTTCCCATTTTTGGCAGTATCATCCTCAAAATGCTGGGATCTCACATCACCTCCAGAGCAGCTTGCTTTGTCAGACATTGGATTTTTGGGACTTTGGCTAATTCTGGGTTTAAGCATGGTTGGATCAAAATTGGGAATTAATTGGGAAAGCTGACTCAGGAAATGCTCCCTCTCAGCCTCTACCAATTGTTTCGTTCTAGCCTCCATCCTTAAAGCCTCTTCCCTTGCCTTAGCCTCCATCTTTTTAGTCTCTTCTTGAAGGAGAACTCTTAAACTGTCCTTCAAACGGTCGTCAAAGCTCACTCTCTGTGTTTGGGTAAATTGAAATATTGCCTTGGTGAGATCCCAGAACCTACTCCTCTGAGTCTGCCTGGATGCTCGGGGCCCAAAGCCATGGTCAGCACATCATTGCTGCCAGAAACATTGACTTTGCCTTCCGAGACTTGTTTTTGCAAATCATCCTAAAACAAAGATATATAACAAAGTAAGAACAAAAACACACGACGGTTATTTATATACAAACGACGTATTATATAATTTCACACGACGCAATAACATATAAATCGACGTTATTATAATTTATCACGACCGTAGTTATACCGACGTGGTTAGTTTTTTAAAACGACGAAATTAATAAACCACCGACGTCTGATGCTTTATTTACAGACAACAGAGGGATGATTCAATATTCACACCTTTAACGACGTTGTTTAAAACATTTCGACGTAGTAATTTTATACAGACGACGCGAAAATGAACCACCGACATCTTATGCTATAATTACAGAAAACAGAGTTGTGATTCCTATTTAGACCTTTAACGACGTTTTTTAAAATATGTCGACGTGGTAATATCATTCACACGACGCAAAATATAACATAAGACGTAATAAGAATTATTCACAGTTTAATAAAAATTTAAAACAGAGTGAGTAGGCTTACAATTAATTTTGCTTTCTCTGCCACCTTTGGATCAGGGATGTTACCATGTTTGTCCTGTCTAGCTCTCTTCCATAAGGTAGATCGATCAATTTCTACCCCAGGCATGGTTTCCTCTAATTGATCCTCCAAACCGGCATATCCTTTTCGAGACAATCGATGATTGTACTCGAGTTTCTCCCTAATCTGTGCATGTTGAGAATGCACAGACTCAAAATCTTTGGATAACCTTGAAGCTACAAAGGCATCCCATTGTGCTTTCTCAATGAATTTATATGTTTCAGGGGGTTGGCTTAATCTCTCCCTGTCATTGGTGTATGGAAGGATATAATGCCTCGTTAGTGTAGACTTGAAATCCTTCCATTTCTTGGCAGCAGAAGCTAAGACAGAGTTCTTGCCCCCTTGACCTACCACAAAGGCAATGTCAACTGCTTCCCAAATCTGCTCCTTTATATCCTTGGGGATTTGAGCCCATTTCAAGTCCACAAGTGGAACTCTGGAGCGTGCCAACACACCAATATAGGACTGCATCTCAATATGTGCTTGGCCAATTCCTTTCCCCCTTTTATTGTACTCAACAATTGGCCTCAGTTTCTGAAGTTTTCTCTTCACAACACGAGGCATTGTGCTCATACCTCGACCAGCCTTTGAATCATCAGAGATTGTTGTCGCGCTGGTTGGTTCTGTATCAGCAGATGATGAAGCAAACTTCATCTTCTTCGAAGACTTCATAATCTTCGAAGACTTCTCTTGAGGAGGTACCATTCCAAGGTCCTTACCTCCATTTTTCTTGGAGCCAGAATCCTTACTTTGGTCTTGGTGAGAAACCATTTTTACAGACAAAACTGCAAGTGAAAATATTTCAAGAAAAGATTAAGAACAAACGACGGTTATTAATAAAATACGACGTATGATATGATTTTAAACGACGCAATGAAATAATATCAGACGTAATAAATGTTTAAAACCAAGGTAATTAAACAACGACGAAATAATTAACTATAAACGACGTGATAATTAACTATAAACGACGGAATATTTATATAACGTCGTGGTATTGATGTTCACACGACGTCAGTAGTAATATACCGTCGTCTATATAAGGATCCAAAACCCTTCTTTCTTTCTCTGTGAATGTTTGATTGCAGATTTGATTTTTCTGAACCATGGTTTTTGTTTTCTAATTTGATAAAATACAAGGCCAAGAAAGAAAGTTTTTGAATCTTATATAGACGACGGTATTTTAATATGACGTCGTGGTATTAACATTCACACGACGTAAAACAATAAGATACTGCCGTCTGTATTAGATACCAACCCTAATTTTTTTTCTTTATATTTTATCAAATTAGGGAAAAACAAAAACCATTGTTCAGAGAAATCAAACCTGCAATTAAACAAGCAAATAAAAAAAAGACTATAATTTTAAAAACAACTTTGTCAATTTTCAGACGACGCTAGAACGACTGACGAACCGTCGTGGTCTACATATTTAACCACGTGAATAAGAAGCTACCGTCGTCTTATTTAGTTGAGGTAGTTGTCTTCAAAGTTGGAAACTTTCCCTCTTTGTCTGTAAATTTTATCGAACTTGGAAAGAAGTAAAATGATTTTGGCCAGAAAAAAGGTAAAAAGATTTTTCAAACAAAAAACGTATGAGCATGCAAAACAGCAACCAAAATAGTGAAAATGAAAGCTTACCTTTTGCGTGCAATGAAAGCAAGAGGAAGACGATCGATGTTTAAGTTCAGAGACGACGAAGAAGACGAGAGGAAGACGATGAGATACTCTGACAGTGCTCTGACAAGGAAAAAAGTCTAAAAGTTTTCTCTGGAAGATTGAAATTTTAATCGGGTTGGAAACAGTGCATGTGTAAGTCAGGTAGACGAAAAGTTGCTTACATATAAAACCATTTCAAAAAAATAATACGGCGGTTACATATAACTACGACGTATAAATTACAAAATACGACGGTACATTTAACTACGGACGTGGTAAATAAGTACGACAGTAGTGTTGTAGGTACCGTCGTAGTAAACTCAAAAATTAAAGTACATAAGTAATAACTCGCGTCATGGTAGATCATTTAACACGTCGGTTTTATTAATTTACCGACGTGGATTTTGTAATATACGTCGGTCATACCGACGTTGATTTTACAATTTAAACGGCGGTTTTTTTGTAAGGACCGCCGTTGGTTTTAAAAATTTATTCTATAAATTTGTCGCTTTCATTCATTTTTGGTTTACATGTAGGGTTCCAAGTTCTTCTCCTCTCAGAGACACTGTCTCTCACATCTCAAAGACAATAATTTGGATGTCTTTCTCAAAGAGAAATTGAGCTTACTCGCATCAAATCTATGTCCACAAGAAGAAGCTTGTCAACTAGCCTTCTCACTTCCTTGATCAAGCCTGATAGGACACTTAGTGCTTCTAAATACTCCTTGCTTTCCATCAAAAGAGATGCAAGCCTGGCCTCCACTCGCTGTCGAAGGAAAGTTCGCTTCTCAGGGAAATCTGAAGATCAGATGTGCCTGATCCTCTGCTTGATTTTCTTGGCTAAGAAGATCCGTCAGATTTGTGATATAGCCTCTTCCTTTATCCGTAGAGCTTCAGAAGAAGAAGATGATGGGTTTCAAGAATGCGATAAAGAATAGAAATGGCTTCAGAATGCGATAAAGCATGAGCAATCGAATCAGTGCTTTGAACTATACTTTGAACTATACAAGTCAATGCTTTGAACTATACAAGTCCTGCAGAAAGATAAAGGACCAAACTGTTAAAGAAACTGAAACTGTTATAACACGACGCAATATTGTTTTGCGACGTGGAATCTTTTCATTTAACGTCGTTAGGTTTAATATAACCGACGTGGATTTGAATTTTTAAATTATGAATAGAAATTTTTTTCCCGTGACCTTTCAGTTTATTTTTCAATTACAGTGCCTTATAAATAGAGTTTTTTTTCCGGCGGAAATTTAAAATGAAGGAAATTAATGTTCTGGAATATGTAAAGTTTCTTTTTTGGATGACAGATTTCAATTCTTGTCATTAAGTAGATCTACCGACGTAGGATAAGAAAATAAAGGAAAAAATTGTCAACAAAAATTCTTATTAAGACGACGGTTTAAATTAAAGGTACGACGTATAAAATGAATAAATACGACGTTAAATTTTATAGTACGATTTAAAGATAACGTCGTACAACTATACTAGAATGACGTCGATATATTTATATGTTCCGTCGTTGTACATTAATTTAATACGGCGATATTTTGTATTTTAAAGCCGTGGATTTGTTTGTAATTATACGGCGTCTTATACGAAAACCTCGTCGTGTTATGTTATGAGTAAAAACGGCGGCTTTTATTGAAATCGTCGTCTTCACTTTCTACGTCGGTCGATTCATAACTTCTACCGTTATTTGTTGGCTTTGATTTTACACTGCGGAAATCTGTTTCAAATAGACGTCGGTTTTTTAATTAGGTACGTCGTTGTTTTTGAACAGCCATTTGAATCTCCATTTTTAGTTGTCTAAGGTTGTATTACACGACGGTGTTTTTAGAACCGTCGTCTTTTTAAAAACCACGACGGTTTTCACTTAGACCGTCGTTGTTTTCTGGTCGTCTTTTTCACTTTTTGTAGTAGTGTCTCCAGCCCTCCATTCCTCCATCAAAAGGAGTTGACATTTCCAATTATCTTTTTATTTACAATGGGAAAATAGAAGGCCTTGAAATTACTAATTGTCTTTGTGAGGGCACCAAGATTCGCTTCGGGTGCTCCTACGATGGCGAATGACTCATTCAAATGGGGTTTGTCTGTTCCCCTTGGAGGAGGAGGGGTGGCCTTGAAATTGGGTACAAATGATTCTATCAAATGGGGTTGTACCTTTAGAATTAATTGTCTATATACCTTCCATATCAATAATTAATTTCTTATTATTTTTTTTAACTTTAATGGAGGAGAAGAGGGATGAGTAGATTTGATGGAGGAAGGGAGGGTTGGAGACGTGAGGAAGAGTTCAGACCCAGGACAATAAGTGTTAATTTTAATTTTATTGTTTTGGTTTTTCCAGATTATTAATATGAGAAATAATAAATAAAGAATAATTCGAGTCCACATGCTAGTATTCATTAATTGACATGGCATAATCCCATCAACTGCCACATAAGGTAATAAGTTAATGTGATCTCTCTTATGTGTCTAAATAGCATTACTCATATAAGTACGTACTCAAATAGTTCTAGGGCTAGGTGGTGTGATTAGGTTGAGGTAGAAGGTACCTGATGTGGTTTGAAACGGCGTCAAACTCTATTATTTGGGCAAAACAAAAAACTAAGTGAATGAAGTGTTTGAGCAAAATTCTTATAGGAGAATATTCACAAGAGATTCTTTATTCTTCGAGGATATTATCATTTTTCGGGTCTAGGATATTTTGGAACACATTCATACACATGTCGTATAGGTACCGATAATATCAAAAAATATCGACGTCGATAATTTCTCTCACACTTTAGCAATATTTGGCCAAAATATCGCTATAATATCACTATAATATCCATAATATCAATATGAAGAAGATAATGAAAAATTTGAAGAGTTATTTACACTAACACCCCCCGAGGTTTTAGTTTGTTTTCACAAAATCCCGTTTCGTTGATTGTTTATCCAAAAATTGATGATTTCATTGAACAAAAACTTATGAAAATGACAAAATTAACCTCAATGAAGTATATGCAATCTAATCTCAAAGGCCAACTTTGTCATTTGGAGAATTTTTTATTTTATTTTATAAAATCATCAACCTTTGAATGAAAAAACAATAAAAATGAATTTTGTTAAAACAAATTAAAATCTCAGCTCTATATATATATATATATATACATACCACCACTATATGAATCGGCCTATTCTTTTAATGGAGTCCATGATGTTTTTGCATATTAATTGACTTATCCTTTTGGGAATATACTACATACTACAACATTTCGTTGGTCCAAAAAAAATCTAAAATATTTTGTTTGCATAATGTGGGTTAAGACAGTTGGTTCTGGTAGTTTGACCATTCCCTTGTACCCAAATTTGAATCCCTTTCTCTCCGTTAATTAGATTAATTTAAAATAATTCAGACAAGTGCTTATATAAAAAAAAATATATATATTAATAACTAAAACCATCTTTCTTTCGTCTGCTTTTTTCCCTTATTTTGAGAGTCTCTGAAATGTCTTTCTTCTTCATTTTTTTCTTCCCCTATGCTTTTGCAAGGAAGGATAAAGAATCACAACACTAATTGGACTCAGTCTTTTTGGAAATAAAATATTTGAACTTTTAGACAAGAAGACGTGCTTAGTAAGAGGCCAAAGCAAGCTTGTTAGCACACAAAAGCATCGAAAATGAATAATGTCGCCCAACCTAAAATTTCCCAAAGTATGCAAGGTGCACCCAATTCTTAAAAAATTACAAAAAAGTTTTTATTTCAGGAGTCTCCAGCAACCAGGATGATACAACCGCAGTAGTAACTGAGCCTGCTACTAGAGAACCGTCAAATTCCCATTATACCTTAGCTGAGATGCTAGAGAGTCCTCGTGCGACTTCACCATGGGATGGTAATTATGTTGCAGAAAAATACCGCAATATTATTCGGTGAGTTTCATACAGTTTAACTTATTTTTTTCTTATATATGTTTCCGAGATATATATCAGGAAACTCCACTATATTATATATATGTATACATATATTTCTAACATTTTTATTATATCCTTTTCAAAGGGATGTCATTGGGAAGCTTCCTGAATTGATGAAAAAAGGTGAAAGTTGTCGTGACGATTTGACACTTGATCACATATTCATCGATCGTAAGTCTTATCGAGCAGTACATATCAAAGACATTCCAAATTCATCCAATACAGAAAATTTGACAAGTTATAGGAACAAATTTATATCTTTGGTTAATACAAGAGTGGAGCTGACACACTTTTATTTCATGGTTGACAAAAGGAAGGGAACCATTTAATAAAAAAATTCTCTCTTTTCTTTCCATTTCTATACTTTTTTATGGAATCATTGAATTTTATTTGTAGTGTGGGTTTCAATGATTTATGGCATCATCCTCTACTCATGTCGCCTAATGAGAGATTTTATTTCCCCATTGACGCCACCATGATACTTCAAAATAAGAAAATGGGTGCTTGGAGGGATAAATACCGCCAAAGCGAGAGCATTGACATTAAAGCAACGATTGAAAAGTTCAAATGTGATAAAGATATTAAGCTCTTTTATGAGAAAGCTAAATATCAGGATAATGCACTGGGAGTGCTTGATTACTCAAGAAAGATTAGCCTTCATTTCCAACAACAAAATAGTTTGGTATGCACATCACACTAACTACTTTTCTATGCTTTTTTATAGTTTGGAACAAATCTTAACATATCAAATTTTTTTATAGAAAAAGGTTGTGGAAGAAGGGCTTACTTCATTCTTTCCCGAATGACTCACATATTTATATAATTTCTTATATGGCCTTGGTATTAACATGCGGTTCTTACTAAAGAGGTAATACCTTAACTAAAGATCTAATCCTTGTATATTTTATTGTATCTATCCTTAGTTTCGAACTCTCTTTTGCTTCTAAATTATCTTTGTGGTTACTATACTATAACAAACTCGTAACTTCGGGTTGGTGTAATGGAAATATTCCGTTTTAATTTCTACTACCAATAACATTCTTATCCAACCCATTTTAACTAAACAAAAGGGTTTAACGAACTTCGGCAATACTAGGAGTATGTCGATGTGGCGATTATGCATTGTATTTTCGGAATATTTGAGGTAAGTGCTGTTGTCATGTGACCAAAGTTGGGTGTCACAGAAAAGATGGCATTCCAATCGCCATATGTGATGCAAACTCAAATATTTAGGGAATTACTGTTTCCTGCTAATGTCTTTGTTTTCCCTCCTAATTCAAATTTTTTTTTTATGTAAAATATTTAACCCATCTCATGTACCTTGTTGTTTATAATTATCACCAATAGGAGAGCAGAATCTTGATGATCATCAAGTGCATCTGATCCTAACTTAACAAGGCAGCACCAAAAAGAAGTTTCAAGCTTGTTGCAACTAAATTTGTGTAATGTATCGTTTGTACTAGTATTTATAAATTGGATTTTAGTCGATTGTATGTACAAGGGGCAATTGATATTTGATGCTTATTTTCATGTAGTAAAATGATGGGTGTGCATTGGAGACACAAATTTGAATGCATCATGTAAAATTTGTATTTTGGATTGGTTTGATAAGTGTGATCCATGAGAGATGTATACATAGTTAAAAACCCTGGTAAAGATGTGCAAGGAAACTAAATCTGACATGACCTACCCCGGACTCTCAAATTTTGGGTGAATCCCGTGATAGTTCCGGCATCATCCCGATGCCTGGCCCACTTACTAAGGACCGAGACTTTTTGTCGAAATTTCAGTAGAGTCTACCCTGAAAATTGGACAATTCCCAAATTCTCAACCTGTGAAAAACACATTTGTATTCACCAACTGGTAGCATGCATAAAATAATTTCAAAACAATGTCCACTCACAAGTAGTCCCACGCTGCTTGACCCTGAAAAGGTCACGCTTGTTGCGTACGAGTGGTTGGAGTACCTATTTCAGAATACGAGTACGAGATTAATATAAAACGTTTGGAACGAGAACTTTAAATTAAAATCCTAGTTTCCTGGGTTACAAGTATGTGTAGGAATGAGACGTTCCTAAAGTTCAACTACGTGTTTCGGATGATGGGATAGCCTCGGAAGATGCTCGGTCAACCAGGCAGTCAAACTTTCCAAATTGGGTCAACTGGGCCCAAGGGGCCCACGACCTCTGATTTCCGATCCGGAAGTTCCTATAGGTTCCGCAAGGTTTAGAATACACATCTTGCAAGTTTGGTCCAGATCTAACAGTGGGATTGCTCGCAATCGTACGATCAGACTGTTATCGTTTAACACGAACTTTAAGTTATTGAATAGGAACATCCGGGGCCCCAATTCACAATCCGCGAATTCCTACACGATCCTAAGGATGTCTAGATCAACATATATTAAATTGGAGTCGATCCAACGGCCCGAACATATCGAACCCAGATAACGCCTAATAAACAATAACCAAATTCAAATCCGAGCATACCGTTGTGCTCGGGATGATATGGGGATTATTTTAGATCTATGAGGGACATGTCATGTCATGTTGTTAGTTTGTCAATAGCAGAGTTGCAATTGATCATTCCATGAATTTGCGTTGTATTTCTAAGCCATTTTAAGTTTGCCTTCTAAGCCCATTTGACTAGTGATAGTGGTAATCATATGTCATTGTATTGTTTTGGTCTGAAGGTATTTAGTTCCTCTTGGTTTTGACCCTTTTACTTTACATGACTTGGTTGTCTGTCAAACTCTCATGGTTTTAGTAAGTCATTCTTGTGTAGCTGAAGGTGATGTTGTTGTCGTCAACAACTTCAATGATGGTTGTTTTGGCTACATTCTCTTGTTTTGGACTGGTTACGTGCCCTTGGAACACTCCGCTTCAGCTCTGTTTTGGACTGTTTGAGATACGTTGCTGCACTTCTGTGTCATTTCTCTTATTTAGGGGGAGTATCGCATTGCTCTATTTTAGTTTTAATTAACATCACTTGTTGGATTTCGTGCGTGGAGGTTGTTGGCCTTTTAATTCCACCTCAAATTTATGCGAGCTTGACTAGTCTATTTCACTAGTGAACTGCCTTCTTCTTAGGATTGTGTCAAACTATCTGGACTCATTTAGACACCACCCCAATTTTGAGTACAAATTGAAGGTCATCTTACTTAGTGCTTTGTCTAAATTTAAAATGATTGATACCTCAAATTTTGAAGTCTTGTGATATATGTTTACTTTTGTGTGTTTATTTATTTGTCTTTACATGAGAAAAAGGAGGAGAATATTTTCTATAATATGATGAGCTTGGTCATGGCCCTTCAGGGTACATGTGTAATGATTGTGTTGTGTGATGATTGTGTAAGGTTGCGGGGTTTTTCAAGGAAATCTAAAGGGGGAGATTGCTTTGTTTAGGGATTTTTAGAATTGACTTTTCTTGTCAAATGTACACTTTCATGTCAGCTCTTAGAAAAAATTGCATACACTATTTCTCAAAGTGACCGCAACATATAAAACTTGGTGGCAACAATAGTATCAGAATTGTGAAGATTCTAATGTCTTCATCCAAATGAAATAGCTCGTGTTACATTTAAATCTTTTATATTTGGAGTTCGCAATAATTATAGAATTGTTTTAAATTTTATTCAATCCAAATAATAAAGAGACATATTTGTGGGTAAAGGTAGTGAAAGGGCAATTTTACCATTTAAACATGCACTTTACTTGGCGAACGCAAGGATGGTGTTTGGAATGTAAAAATCACATTTAAACAGTAAATTACCAAACAAAAGCCTCCATTACCATATAAACGCCATCACTGCATTCGCTGAGTAAAGAGACACGTTTGTGGGTAAAAGTAGTGAAAAGGAAATTTTACCATTTAAATGTGCATTTTACTCAGCAAATGATAGGAAGGTAAAAATCACTTTTACATGGTAAATCACCAAACGAACACCTCCTTGAAATCGGTACTTAGGTGACGATGGGTAAACTTAAAAGATATTCAGCCAAAAGTGCAACAAAAACTTCACACACTCTAGACCTTGCCCAATCACTCTTACGACTAGTCAACTATCAGATATGAATTATATCAAACAACAACATACACAGAGCATACCATGATGTACCTGCAGGCCTAGAGAATTACTAGTGACAACCTAGGCACTCAGAAGGACCCATCAATCTAGGCATCTCCTGTGCTAGCAACAACTATGGTGAAAGTGTGTGAAGACAACATAATCAAGCAAACACCAAACAGCAGATAATGATGACTAGTCAACCACAATTCATACGATGACTAGTCAACCACCAAGAACACAAACCTAGAAAAATTACAAGGATACAATCAGAAATTGTTCACCCAGAAACCCACCATTGGGAAAAACTGAGGGTCATCAACTGACCAGGCAATCCACTAAGTAGAAAAAGATTCTTACAAAGGAACACAAGCAAGCTCAAGCAAAACCTAGATCTATTTAGGAAGATGAGCAATACCTCCTTTGTGCAATCTTCTTCTTCAACTTAGCAAAGCTTGAAGCCCAGTTCTTCATGGCAATGGCAGCTCCTTCTTCAGCTCATTCATCCCATGGCACCAGCTTGCAAGCTCAACTCAAACAGAAACCAAAATTTGGATTCAAAGGAGAATAACCAATTTCTTCAAGAAACCATACTCTTGAAGAAATCAGTAGTGAATCTGACCTAGATATAAATGAGAGAATGTTTTTATGAAGCTAGATGTAGATTCATATTTCAAATGCAGTTTTTTCATAAAGAAATCAATTTGGAAAAACTCATAGATGAAATATTGTTCTCTCTTGAGGAAGAAGAACGGAAGACGGCTTGCCAAAAGAGGAATCGCTAGGCCTATACAGACCAAAAAATTCCCTTAGGTCAGAATCCCATATGGCAGCAGAGAGAGAAAAAGGAATAGGACAAAAAAGTTGGTTATCAAGCTGGAGAGCAAGGATGACTAGTCATCCAAGAAACAGATGACTAGTCATCATTTTATGAAAACAGTATAATGCAATGTTATGCAATGCACAATTTACCTTTGCCAATTTGCATGAACCTCCATATGATAGTTGTTAGTTAAGAACACCTAGAGAAGCTGTTCTCAATCTAAACTTAAGCTTGATAAATAACAATAGAAATCCGCCAAAAGAAAAACCCAAAATGCATACATTAATAATCTCACCCTTTTTGGCTTTCCTTGACAACACACTCTCTAACAACACTCAACCCAAAACCAAGCCTAAGGAGATGATGAAGTGAGGATACCTGCAAGAACAACCAATCTTCCAGGCATAAAAACAGGCATATTATATCACAGAATTTTGAAACAATATGCAATATGGGGGTTGAGAGTGTTCTCCCCCGTATTGATAAGGAAAGTGCAAAAAAGGCAGGGAGAGAGAGTCAGCATACAAGGGGATGAAACACAAGGCAAATAATCAGATTTGAACAAAGTGAAAAACACATAACATAGGTTGATTACAAAGCAAAAATCACTTGTTCAAAATAATACAACACAACTCCCCCTATCAAGATGCACAGACTACCCAAGCAAAAACAAATTTCCACAAGGGGATTACAAACATATACTTGTCCAAAAATACTCCTCCTATCTAGGACACTGCCTACAAGATCACTGTAGCTAAAAAACAAGAGAATCAGCAGACTCATTAGAATCTACAGAATCATCTAACACCTCCGTGGCAGGAGTCGGCTGAGGATGTACTTCAGCAGCAGCAGGAACCGAAGAGGATGGAATGAGGCTTAACAGATGTTGAATATGTTTCTCCTTGGCAGTAAGCTGAGATCTGAGATAGGCATTTTCAGAAGTAGATGACACAGAGGTGAGAAAGGTTTTTGAAACTTTTTGGCTAAGGGCAATAGAGGCCTTGCCAAACGAAGCAATGGGAGTATTCCACTGATCAGAGTCAAGAAAAACCACCTGGTTTCTCTCACAGAGATGCTAGATAAGACAGGGGAAGACAAGAGTCCCCTTGTGTTTTGTACCATGACCTATGGTTTTGCCAAGAATTGCCTGATAAAGAATATCCCCAAAGGGAATTTTATCATGATTCACCTTTGAAATCATGAGTTGACAGCCAGCCAGAGTGGGGTTTGAATTATTTCCAGTTGGGAGAACATTGTGACAGATAAAATCCCATAGAAATTTGTAGAATGGTGACAGATAAGACTTGATAAGAAAACCTTTAGAAGTCAGGGGCATTGTTTGATCAGTATAGGCCATGGTTTTAAACAGATCAACAGTGTATTGAGAAGAGGCAAGAGCAAACTGATCAGAATCAAAACCAGGGTAAGACCGAAAACCTAAAACCCTATTAATGACAGAGGGTCTCAGAGTAATGGGCACATAACGAACAACACACTGATAATTAGACCCCTTAGGGTCAGCAGGAAAATTCGAGTAAAACCCTTTAACGACAGAAGCATTGAACTTACCAGACAGAGTGTTGAGAGAATGGAGATGGTAGTGCTCAAAAATCTGAGTTGCAGAACCCTGGGCTGCTAAGGGGAAAGCATCAATTTGGTAAGCTCTCTCAGGCACAAACTTCCTTTTAGAGACAACACCATCGAAGAACGAGGCTGCCTCAGGAGACACAAACGGGGAGGAGTCTCCAGCGGGAACAGAGTGAGAAGAGCGAGTCCTAGGAGCCTTAGGAATGGAGGGTATAAAATCCACTCTGTCACTGGATTTGGATTTAGAGCGGCGCTGGTAAGTGAGGAAGGGCGCGGAGGATGACATGGTGGTCAGCGGGAAGAAATTGGAAGAGAAAAACAGAGGGAAGAAGGGGCGAAGAGACTAACACAGAGGGAGAAAAAGAAGCGGGGGCCTGGGTCTGTGTCTGAAGAGAACAGAGAGAGAATGGGAGTGAAAGAAGACTCTGATGAAGGAGAGGGAAACAGACCTAAAAAGGAAAAAATGCGAAAACTGACCCCAATGAAAAAGAACCGCTCAAAACACAAAGAAGAGGAAAAAAAAATAAATATAAAAATAAGAATAACTGCTAAAGAAAAGGACGTATCGTTCAGGAGAAAAAACTGATGACTAGTCAACCACAATGAGCATGATGACTAGTCAACTAAGGCAATAACAAAAACAAGCAGAACTAGATGACTAGTCAACCACAAAAATGATGACTAGTCAACTAAGGCAATAACATGACGGGCATCAAATATAACACAACCGGATGACTAGTCAACCATAAGCATAAATGACTAGGCAACTAAGGCAATATCATGACACGCATCAAAGTTAGTATCGACCATGTGGAAGACAAGATTTTGGGTTTAAAAAAAACACAAACATGAACTAGCAAATATATCAAGTGATCAACGATGTATTAGCTACTATAGCCTAGTTCAAGTCTTCAAGCACAGGAAGGAAGAGGGAGAGAGGATAACCACATGTGCAAACAAAAACAAGTGCAGCTAACTCTAATAGATAGAATATGAATTAGATTTCATGCTCAGAGATAAGGCAAAATGGACAGAGGAGGTTCAGAGCCAAAAGAAGAACACAAGAGATGAAGAAATACCCCTCTTGGAGAGACAAGTATATAATAAACCTTCAAGACAAACTCAAGGCATAAACTCAACCTATTTGATTTTCATCACTCAATCTGGCCATTTATTATCCTTGTTATTTGCACATCCCAGACTTAAATGCTTGAGTGCCCCAATTTTGCGGCTCTTGCTCTAGATTCTTCAATCATAACACCTTATACCTTCCTATAGTCGTGACTACATTGGTCACACTTCTCTTTTTTTTTTTCTTTTTTTTTTAAAAAAAATTCTAAACAAATTGCCTAAGAGAGTGAGAAAAGATAGGAGATTATAACAATGATTGTCCACAATGGATCACAACACTTGTCTCAACAAGAGGACGAAAGAACACCAAAAGAATTCATCTAATGGCTCCAAACAAGAAGGGGGAATTATGCACAAATCAGGCAAAGCATAAAATGATTCAAACTTCATACCACCAGAGATCAAAAGAAACATATGTTTTAGACATTTGCACAACAAAAAAAAATATTTGACTAGTCAACTAAAACGAAGATGACTAGTCAACATTTCTGCAATGTGCTGAAGATAAGGAACAGACAAGCTAATCAATCAATTGAGCAAAGGCCAATGGACTGCCTAAGTGTGACATGTTTCTGAAGGTCCAAGGCCTTGGTGAGTATATCTGCTAGCTGTTTCTCAGAGGGAACAAATTCCAAAGATAGAATTTTGTCTTCCACAAGATCTCTAATAAAATGATGCCTAATTCTATATGCTTAGTCCTAGAGTGTTGAACAGGATTTTTAGAAATGTCTATGGCACTCATGTTGTCACAATAGATGAGAAAGCATGATTGAGCAAGACCATAGTCTTCCAACATTTGTCTCATCTAAAGGAGTTGAGTGCAGCAACTCCCAGCTGCAACATACTCTGCTTCAGCAGTGGATAAGGAGACAGAATTCTGTTTTTTGCTATGCCAAGCAACAAGGTTGTTGCCTACATAAAAGACCCCCTCGGAAGTGCTTTTCCTATCATCACTACAACCTGCCCAATCGGCATCACTATACCCAACCAGACTGACACAAGTGTCATAGGTATACCACAACCCAAACTCAACAATCCCATTCACATATTTTATGATTCTCTTAATAGCAAACAAGTGAGACTCTTTTGGGTCACTTTGAAACCGAGCACACACTCCAACACTATAAGAAATATCTAGTCTACTAGCAGTCAAGTAGAGAAGACTTCCTATCATACTTCTATAGAGAGTTTGATCCACACTTTTGCCATGCAAGTCTCTATGAATTTTAGCACTAGTGCTCATTGGAGTTTTGCAGATTTTGCTTCCTCCAAACCAAACTTTTGCACAAGATTTTTTGCATATTTTGATTGAGATACAAAGATCCCATCATGCCTTTGTTTGATTTGAAGACCTAAGAAATAGTTAAGCTCACCTACAAGACTCATCTCAAATTCACTAGTCATGACATGAATAAACTCTTGAACATGCAAGTCAGAGGTAGAACCAACCACAATATCATCAACATACACTTGAGCAATCAAGACATCATTTTTGAACCTTTTTACAAACAAAGTTTTGTCAACTGACCCTCTAACATAGTCATTTCTTAGAAGATGAGAACATAACCTCTCATACCATGCTCTAGGAGCTTGTTTCAAACCATAGAATGCCTTTTTTAACCGAAACACATCATTTGGATGATGTGGATCTTCAAAACCCTTTGGTTGTTCAACATAGACCTCTTCATTTAATATACCATTCAAAAAAGCAGTTTTGACATCCATTTGATAAAGTTTGAATTTTAAGTGACAAGCAATAGCAAGAAGTAATCTAACTGATTCTAGTCTTGCAACAGGGGCAAAAGTTTCATCAAAGCCAATGCCTTCCATTTGAGTGTAACCTTGAGCAACTAATCTAGCTTTGTTTCTAACAACATTACCTTGCTCATCAGTTTTGTTCTTGAAAATCCACTTAGTACCTATAACATTTGTATTGGTAGGTCTGGGAACAAGGTACCAAACATCATTTCTAACAAACTGATTCAGCTCCTCTTGTATTGCAAGAAACCATTCACCATGGTTCAACGCCTCTTTCACATTCTTAGGTTCTTCTTTTGAGACATAACACACATGACTAATTTCTTGAGCTAATTGTTTCCTAGTTCTCACTCCCTAATTAAGAGGGCCAATAATGACACTCTCAGTTTGAGTGAGAGGGCTATGATCAGCATGGGAGCTGACAACTTGGACAGATGAGATGGAACTAGAGGTTGAAGGAGTTGACAGGTCAACTGGGACAGAATTTCCGAAAGTTGACAGATCAACTACAAGATCCATACCTAGAGATTATTGCACGAGAGGAGGAGGAAAAAGACCATCCTCATTTAATGCCATCTCAGTAGAGGCAGCAAAATCATTAATATTGACATTTATGGACTCAATGATGGTTCTGGTCCTACAGTTGTACACTCTATAGGCTCGGCTTGAAGTGGAATACCCTAGAAATATTCCCTTATCACATTTAGAATCAAACTTAGCAAGATGCTCCCTATCTTTCAAAATATAGCATGTGCTACCAAAGACTCTAAAATATGACACATAGGCTTCTTTCCTTTCCAAATCTCATAGGGAGTTTGTTTGGTACCAGACCTCAAAAATACCCTGTTTGAGATATAACAAGCTGTACTTACAGCTTCAGCCCAAAAATGTTTAGCAAGATTTTTGCTATTGAGCATCACCCGAGCCATCTCAACAAGAACTCTTTCTTTCTCTCCACAACACCATTTTGTTGAGGTGTAATAGGTGCAGAGAACTCATGCTTAATTCCCATCTCTTCATAAAATTTCAGAAACTGAGAATTCTCAAACTTAGAACCATGATCTGTTCTAATTCTAACAAGAGGCAGATGACTAGTCATCTTCTCTTTTTGCAAAAGATGACAAACAGACTTAAACCTTAGAAAAGTTTCAGATTTCTCACGTAAGAATGAGACCCAAGTGAACCTAGAGAAATCATCAACCATGACAAGAATATATTTCTTTCCACCAAGGGACAAGGTTTGGATAGGACCAACAAGGTCCATGTGAACAAGTTCAAGGCTTACTTGTGTTTGAATGTGTTTGACCTTCTTGTGTGACACTCTAACTTGCTTGCCCAATTGACATCCTTCACAAACATGTTGATCAGATTTGTCAAGCTTTGGTAAACCACTCACTAACTCTTTCTTGGACAAATTATGCAAGTCTCTAAAGTTCACATGTCCAAGCCTTTGATGCCACAAGACACTTGTTTCATTCACAACCTTATTGCAAACTACTTCTTTTGCATCATTGACACCATCAATGCAATAGCAATTGTCCCTAGACCTAGCCACGCTCACAATCTCATTGCCACCTTTTCCAATGATTTTGCACCCATGCTTGGAGAATCTAACTTCTATTACTCCATCATCACACAGCTGACTCACACTAATGAGATTAGATGTAAGACTCTCAACACATCTAACATTCTTAAGCTCGGGTAATCCAGGGATACAAACAGTACCTTTTCCAACAACTTGAGACTTGTGACCTCCACCAAAAGTCACAGTGCCTCCATCAAAAGGACTGAGACATGAGAAGACACTCTTATCACTAGACATATGTTTGGAACAGCCACTATCAAAGTACAAAGAGTAGGTGTTTGATGCAACAAAAGCATTTAGCACAACAAGACATTTGGTATGACCTTTTTCGACCCAAGTAGACTTAGGCACAATAGGTGAACACATTTTAAGGGAGACAAGTTTGGCAATCTTAGTTACTTCTTTTAGCAAATGATCAACCTGATCTTGCAAAGATCTGGGATTCCTTTTAGATTTTGAAGACAATTTTCTAGTCTTATCCTTTTTGTACATATGACAGACTGGTCGAATATGACCAGTCAACCCGCATTGTGACAAGTTGGAACAAACCTAGGTTTCTTGACTATCGGCTGAGCATCAAGAGAAGCCATGGTTGGAGTTTTTGACTTGACAAACCTAGTGGTAGAGCTAGACGAACTAGAATCAAAATGATTAAATCCAAGACCATCTTTGTCCCCATGAGGTTTTCCCATAGTCAACATTTTGTCAATTTTTGAGGCACCAATCGTCATAGATATAACCTTACTTTTTGCTTCATTCAATTCACCTAGGAGCAGTTTGTTTGAGTTCTAGAAACCAACGTTACTTTCCTTGAGCACATTAACTTGATTTTCAAGATTACTCATAATTGACACAAGTGCAACAAATTCTTTTTCTAGAGACACAAATTTGTCACTCAACTCCTTTTTGGTTTCTTTTAAGATGAGGATTTCATGTTGAAGTTCATGGTTGTTGGCCTCAAGTTTGAGGCTCTCTTCTTTCAAAGACAATGTCTCTTTGAACAAACAATCATATTTTCTTCCTAATGACTCGTATGACAGGTCATCTGACTCAATCAGATTCATCAGACACTGGCTGCACAGAGGCAACAAAAGCAACATGTTGGTCATCATTCTCAGAGGAAGATGAATCCTCTTGAGACACTTCACTTTCACTCTCACTCCAGCTAACTTTCATGGCCTTGTCCTTTCCTTTGGAGTATTTTTTCTGATTGTTTACACAGTCGGCAGCATAGTGCCCAATGCCTCCACATGTGAAGCACTTGACAGATTTTCTAAAATCTTTAGTGAAAGGTTTGACATCCTTGTTCCTCTCATTAGACTGATCAGTTGATGGTCTAAATTGTCTCTCACTAGCAGAGCTGCCCTCTCTAGCAAACTTTCCTTTATCCCTAAGAATTCTCCTAAATTTTTTGACAAACAAAGCCATCTCATCCTCAAAACCTGAGGATTTTTCACCACCTTTCAGAGAGGAATCATTCACTCCTTGAAGTGCAACATTTTTTGATTTTTTAGTGTCATTCTCTTCCATATTCAACTCCATCTCATAGGTTTTCAATTTTCCTACGAGCTTGCCAAGCTTAATTTCATTTAAGTTTTGGACCTCCATGATTGCGGTTTTCTTTGCTCTAAACCTAGATGGTAGAACACGAAAGATTTTCTGAACAATAAGAAGCTCATCAATAGGTTGACCGAGACTCATGGCTTCATTTGTAATCATCTCAACTCTCCCATAGAACTCAGAAATAGACTCAGTTTCAGACATCCTAAGTTTTTCAAATTGTGCAAGCACCACCTGAAGTTTTAGGGTTCTAACTTGGTCATCCCCTTCATGAACCACCCTTAGTTTATCCCGAGCCTGTTCCGCATTTGGGATGTGTTGTATATGTGAAAATTGTGTGCTAGAAAAGGCTGTAATAAGGCATTTCTGGCCTTCTTGTTTGAATATGCAGCAAACAACTCAGCTTCAGTCCATTCCGACCTAGGCTTGGGCACAACATTACTCTCAACAGTCTTGACAGGAGCAACCCACTCTTTTGTGAGATACTCACTTGCGTACTCATCAAGAGCATTAAGGAATATCTCAAATTTTTCTCTCCAAGCAGCGTAGTTGTTTCCATCAAAATAAGGAGGGAAGTTGCAAGATCCAGCAACTCGATCCCGTTCCATAGTGAGCACACCTAAACACCAAAACAAATCCTAGGATCTCTCTATTTGTATTAAGAGCTGACGCTCTGATACCAATTGAAATCGATACTTAGGTGACGATGGGTAAACTTAAAAGATATTCAGCCAAAAGTGCAAAAAACTTCACACACTCTAGACCTTGCCCAATCACTCTTATGACTAGTCAACTGTCAGATATGAATTATACCAAACAACAACATACACAGAGCATACCATGATGTACTTGCAGGCCTAGATAATTACTAGTGACAACCTAGGCACTCAAAAGGACCCATCAATCTAGGCATCCCCTGTGCTAGCAACAACTATGGTGAAAGTGTGTGAAGACAACATAATCAAGCAAACACCAAACAACAGATAATGATGACTAGTCAACCACAATTCATACGATGACTAGTCGACCACCAAGAACACAAACCCAGAAAAATTACAAGAATGCAATCAGAAATTGTTCATCCAGAAACCCATCATTGGGAAAAACTGAGGGTCATCAACCGACCAAGCAATCCACTAAGTAGAAAAAGATTCTTACAAAGGAACACAAGCAAGCTCAAGCAAAACCTAGATCTATTTAGGAAGATGAGCAATACCTCCTTTGTGCAATCTTATTCTCCAACTTAGCAAAGCTTGAAGCCCAGTTCTTCATGGCAATGGCAGCTCCTTCTTCAGCTCATTCATCTCATGGCACCAGCTTGCAAGCTCAACTCAAACAGAAACCAAAATTTGGATTCAAAGGAGAATAACCAATTTCTTAAAGAAACCATACTCTTAAAGAAATCAGTAGTGAATCTGACCTAGATATAAATGAGAGAATGTTTTTATGAAGCTAGATGCAGATTCATATTTCAAATGCAGTTTTTTCATAAAGAAATCAATTTGGAAAAACTCATAGATGAAATATTGTTCTCTCTTGAGGAAGAAGAACGGAAAGATAGAAAACCAATCTTTCCTCCAATTCCACACAAAAGAGACGGCTTGCCAAAAGAGGAATCGCTAGGCCTATACAGACCAAAAAATTCCCTTAGGTCAGAATCCCATGTAGCAGCAGAGAGAGAAAAAGGAATAGGACAAAAAAGTTGGTTATCAAGCTGGAGAGCAAGGATGACTAGTCATCCAAGAAACAGATGACTAGTCATCATTTTATGAAAACAGTATAATGCAATGTTATGCAATGCACAATTTACCTTTGCCAATTTGCATGAACCTCCATATGATAGTTGTTAGTTAAGAACACCTAGAGAAGCTATTCTCATTCTAAACTTGAGCTTGATAAATAACAATAGAAATCCTATTACAAAGTTGTCAAGGGAAGCCAAAAGAAAAACTCAAAATGCATACATTAACAATTACCATATAAGAGCCACCCTTGTTCAATGAGTAAAGAGACACGCTTGTGGGTAAAGGTATTAAAAAAATAAAATTTTACCATTTAAACATGCATTTTACTCAGCGAACACAAAGATGGTGTTTGCATGGTAAAAATCACGTTTGAAAGGTAAATTACCAAATGAAGGCCTCCATTACCATATAAACACGACCCCTACGTTGATGAGTAAAGAGACATGTTTGTGGTTAAAGGTAGTGAAAAAGGAAATTTTACCATTTAAACGTGTACTTTATTCCATGAACGCAAGGATGGTGTTTGGAAGGTAAAAATCATGTTTAAACAGGACATTACCAAACGAATGCCTTGATTACCATATAAACGCCACCCCTACGTTTGTTGAGTAAAGAGACACGTTGGTGGGTAAAGGTAGTGAAAAATAAAATTTAACCATTGAAACGTGCACTTTACTTAGTGAACGCAAGGATGATGTTTGGAAGGTAAAAATTACATTTAAATGGTAAATTACCACATGAATGTCTCAATTACAATATAAAGGCCACGTGTGTGATCAGTGAATAAAGATACATGTTTGTGGGTAAAGCAAGTGAGAAATTCCATGTTCCCATTTAAACACTTATTTTACTCCCCGAATGCAAGGATGGTGTTTGGATGGTAAAATGCACGTTTAAATGGTAACTTGCCAAATGAACAACTCGATTACCATATAAACGCCACCATGCAATTAGTGAGTAAAGAGACACGTTTGGGGTAAAGGTAGTGAGAAATACCATGTTACCATTTACATACAATATATATACGGTTATATTTGGTTATGGGAAGATGATTGATATATATATATATATATGATCTCTTTTTATACAATCCCTTTGTAGAGATGATCTTTGAATGAGTATCTACAAAATATAGAGTTTGGATTAGTGAAATACAATATGGAGTGGGCTCTATAAGGGTGTCCCTTAAATAAGCTTATTTGAGGGATCCTCAATTGAAACTCCTTGTATATATATATGTGTGTGTGTGTGTATTTGATAATTAATTATACTATACTATATACAAGTCTTCATATAATTGTCGTGAGCATGTACCACAGTGGTGGCCTCCCCCTTCCCTACAACTTGATACCCAAGTTCGAAACCTCAAGGGGTTTCTTTCCTCCCAATGTAACCAAAAAAAAAAAAGGTAAAAAAGACTTCATATAGTTAACAAGTACTAAAAGAAAAAATCTAGTCTTTATACCAAACATATATTTATTTAACTTTCACAAATTGAAACATTAAAACTTATAAATTTGATTATATGAAGGTAGACTACATTTTTTCAATATTTTCATGTAAGATTATCTGAAGGTCACAGTTTAAGTTTCTCATAGGGCCCTTAAAATCTCAACGTTAACCCTGAAATCAAATTTACTAGAGTTGTGTTAAAAATTGACTTTTTTTAATACTCAAAACAAAGTCAATTAACTTTAATTCGTTCTATTAATTATTTTGTGATTTGCTTCATCATCTTTAATATATTTATCATAATAAAAAATTTCATAAAATAATCCTCTATTTTCATAATTAAAAAAGTGACTTTTTTTAATACTCAAAATAATGTGAATTTACCTAACGAATGAAAGTTGCGTTATTTGGTGTATATACATACATATTCAATTAGCCAATAAATAGAATTTACTGGAATTTAACAATAACGATTCGATGAAATAGACATGCTTCAATATGAATCGTCCATTCATGTATAAAAGGATCAATTCATTGAACCCTTTACTCACTTTAATGTTATATTTGTACTTTTAAAGTGTATGGAATAAAATGTAACATGTTTTTTTGTTGTTGGAATTTTCTTAAAAAAAACACAGACACTCCAGAATTGTATCATGGTTATGCAATTGCATATTTGAAATGCAAACACTGAATGCCTAATGCCTGTGTGTAAAAAACAATTCCAGGAATTTGGTTATTCATAGCAATGCATACATTGAGTTTCTCCGTTAAAAACACATCTTTCTCTTTCGATGCCAACCTCAGTTCTCCATTAACAAGCCCAAAAACTTCAATTGGATTCATCATGATTAGAGTTCTTGAGTAATAAAACAAATCTCAAATTGAAAAAAGTAAAAAAGTAAAAAGAAAATTCAAGAATCCAAGTCTTTAAACAAAATCAACAACCTGATTGTTCAAAAGTTCATACATGGAAGAAAACAAATCCTCCATAAAATGAAAATTACATGGCTGATGCTTTGATGTATGGATACATCAAAGTATTGAAGAAAAACCGTTGTACAAGGGGGCATTTCATATTTGATACCTATTGGAGACACAAATGTGAATGCAAGTTTTTGAAACCTAAGAAGTGTAGATGTAAATTATTATTATTGATTTGCTCACACTGATTTCTTGAAATAATGAAAGTTGTTAATAAAGTAGAATGAAGAAACGTTTGATATAGAAGGAAGATTCATTATTATATCCAATATAGAGGTCCAAAGTATAAAAATACCCTATATGAAATGGACTTTAAAAACACACCCAAAATTCATTTACAACATAACAAAGAGGCTTTTAACTTCTTATAAATTACAAAACTACCATCAATTTCTTAAAACAAGCTCAACCCCAAAACCTCATAAAAAAAAACCCAAAACACTCAATAGGGTATTAAAGTAATTTAATAATCAAACTTAAATTCAATAGGGCCAGTTGTCATTTTTTGGGTTTATTTATAGAAATTCAATGGTATAGGATTTAACTATATTATTAGTACTAAAAATGAGTATATGACTAAATACCTTATTATTTGAGATTCAAGGTCTTGCTTCTAGAAGAGTTTGAATGATAATTACATCTTTTGGCATGTAATACTTTCGAAATGTTTAGCAAAGCGTGTTTGTACTTTGTAATTAATTAATTAATTAATTTGACTAATTGGCCATTTTGATGCATTATCATGCAAATGTGAATGACAACGACCTAATTACATCTTTTGGCAGGTAAGCTACTCTTGAAATTTTTAGCAAAGCGTGTTTCTACTTTGTAATTAATTAATTTACTAATTTGACTAATTTGCATGGACGAGTCACGACGACCTTTCTAATTGGCCATTTTGATGCATTATCATTCATAAAAAAAGTACTCGGTACGCGTCCAATTATTTTTTGTAAAATGCTACCTAGAATGCATGACATGGCCCATCACCAGCCAGGGATGGATTGAAGATTAAAAAACAAGCAGCGACTTCTAAGATAAGTACGCACTCAAAGGGGCAACGACTTCTAAGATAAGTACGCACTCCATTGGTTGCTTTATGATACTAGTTATTTAACTACTTTATATATAAACCTACGACGAATATATGAATCGGCAGTCTCTATTGGAGTGCCAATGATGCGTTGTGCCAGTCTCTATCGTATGTTCTTGGCTTATTAATTGACTTATTCTTTTAGGAATACCTTTTAAAATGTTTCGTTTGCATAGTGTGGATTTAGGCAGTTGATTGAGACTCTGTGGAATCTTTCTTCTTCATTTTTTTCTTCTCCTATGATGTTGCAAGGAATATTACGATTATGGCTCCACTTGCACTTAGAAGTCTCTCTTTGATTTCTTGTATGCCGTACATCACAAGACACTTGCACTTAGATATGTTTCTCTTTGATTTCTTGTGCCTTTTATTTTTATTTGATAGGTCTATTTTACTTTCTCTTTCGATCATCACTAATCAAATATCTCATAAGTTGATAATTAATCTATTAGATATGTTTTTCTCACCCAAACTCGTCCTAACTGAATGCACTATATGATTAATGTCGATCATGTAACTAGGGTTATGATTAATTAATTATGACAAGTTGAATCAACGTAGCTAGAAGCTAGAATACATGACGTGCCAGCTGCCATGCATTGAATATTATAAAACAACACATGGCTTTCACCTATCTAATATAAGTAGAGTAATGCACTAGTAAAAAAAAAAAATCCCTTGTGCGACCAAATTTTGCGCGATGAAAAATTATTCGTCACTCAAAGTCATTTTACACGAAGAAACTCAAAACTTCGTCGCTCAAAGTCTTGTGCGACTAAATTTTGCATGACGAAAAATAATTTGTCGCGCAAAGTCACTTCGCGCAACAAACTTTTGCGCGACGACAATAAATCGTCGCTTAAAGTCTTGCGCGACCAAAGTTTGCTCAACGAAAAATAATTCGTCGCATAAAGTCTTTGCGCGACGACAATACATCATCGCTCAAAGTGACTTTGAGCGACGAAACAATAAACTTCGTCGCTCAAAGTCCTTATAAAAATAAATAAAATTATTTTTTAAAATCTTTGCATGACGTAATCCAAACATTTCGTTGCCTAAACCAATTTATTTTTGTTTTTTATTTTGTATGCATAACATTTAAGAAATTAAACGGTATATATATTTATTAAGTAGCTTTAAATTTATTATTTTAGATCGGATCGGATTTTTGTTAGAAAAATATATTATTGTTGTTCGGATTGGGTTTTTGTTAGAAAATATATATTTTAAATTGATGATCGAATTAGTTCATTGTATTCATATAGGGTCAAGGAGTGTAGCTGTAAAAAAATCATCAAAATCGGAGTTAAAATAACCGTTAAATCGTGATTTTTCATTATAACCGTCTAAAAATTTTGTCCCATTACTTGATCTTTGAATGTTTATTTTTTTCGATTTTTGGCATATATGATCTCGAAGTATAAACAAACAAGTTTGACGGTTGGATCATTGAAACTAGTTTTGTTGAATGCATATGCCATCAAAACAATATATTCACTAACAATTAAGAGTTTATTTATACTTTCGTTAAATATAACATAAGATTTTGTGGTATCCACTAGTGTAAATATTTTAAATCGAAGATCAAATTTAGTCATTGTATTCATATAGGGTCAAGGAGTGTAGCTTTAAAAAAATCATCAAAATCGGAGTTAAAATAACCATTAAATCATGATTTTTCATTTATAACCGTCGAAAAGTTTTGTCCCGTTACTCGATCTCTGAATGTTTATTTTTTCCGATTTTTGGCGTATATGATCTCGAAGTATAAACAAACAAGTTTGACGGTTGGATCGTTGAAACTAGTTTCGTAGAATGCGTATGCCATCAAAATAATATATTCACTAACAATTAAGAGTTTATTTATACTTTCGTTAAATATAACATAAGATTTTGTGGTATCCACTAGTGTAAATATTTTAAATTGAATATCAAATTCAGTCATTGTATTCATATAGGGTCAAGGAGTGTAGCTTTAAAAAAATCATCAAAATCGGAGTTAAAATAACCGTTAAATCAAGATTTTTCATTTATAACCGTCGAAAAGTTTTGTCCCATTACTTAATCTCTAAATGTTTATTTTTTTTCGATTTTTGGCGTATATGATCTCGAAGTATAAACAAACAAGTTTGACAGTTGGATCGTTGAAACTAGTTTCGTAGAATGCGTATGCCATCAAAACAATATATTCACTAACAATTAAGAGTTTATTTATACTTTCGTTAAATATAACATAAGATTTTGTGGTATCCTCTAGTGTAAATATTTTAAATTGAAGATAAAATTCAGTCATTGTATTCATATAGGGTCAAGGAGTGTAGCTGTAAAAAAATCATCAAAATCGGAGTTAAAATAACCGTTAAATCTTGATTTTTCATTTATAACCATCGAAAAGTTTTGTCTCGTTACTAGATCTCTAAATGTTTGTTTTTTGTGATTTTTGGGATATACGATCTTGAAGTATATACAAACAAGTCTGACGGTTGGATCGTTGAATGGTGTGTGTGTGTATATATATATATTTATTAACTAGCTTTAAATTTATTTATTTTGTATGTATAACACTTAAGAAATTGAATAGTATGTATATTTATTAAGTAGCTTTAACCTTATTTATATTTTAAATCGTAAAATAAAATTATTTTATTTTTTATTATTCATAACAATTATTTTTATAAATATTGTGCTATGAACCAATTTTTCGTCTCTCAAAAATTTGCGCGACCAACAGTTCGTCGAACAAAACTCTAAAAATTTGGGCGGGTACCAAAAATGGGACGATGGATTTAAAAAAAAAAAATATTTTAGGCTTTGCGCAACCAATATTTTTTGTCGCTCAAAACTTTGCACGACCAATATATATTTTTCGTTGAGCAAAAATTTGGGCGGGTACCAAAAATGTTACGCGGGAATTTTCTTAGACTTTACGCGACCAATATGTATTTTTCGTCGTGCAAAAATGTAAAAATTTTGGCGGGTACTAAAAATAGGATGCGGGAATTTTTTATTTTTTTAAAATAATTTTTTGGGCCTAATATTCCTATATTCGTCGCGCAAAACTTTGCGTGACCAATATGTTTCATCGCGCAAAAGTTTGCGTGACCAATATTCCAATATTTTTCGTCGCGCAAAACTTTGCACGACCAACAATATTTTTCATCGCACAAAGTGATACGGTTTTTAAAACCGATATAACTCCTCCACCATTTTCTCAATGTCTTTCTCTACTCTTACCTCTCCTCTCTCTTTCCCTCTCCCCAAATCCCACACTTTCTCTCACACTCACTCCTCTCACATAATCTCTCATCTTTCTCTTCACTATCTCTCACTCTCACTCACTTTCTCATCTCTCTATCACACTAACTTCTCCCTCACTCTCAAACTTGCCAAAAGGTATATTCTCTCCAAATTTTAAATTTTTTTCATTAATATGTGTTTTTGGAGTTAGTTTTGAGTTTGTGTGGGGTTTGGGGTTGAGTAAAGGGGAGGGATTTGAGTTTGGGTTAGATTTGTGGTATAACAATTTTAGGGGAGATTATGCCGCCTTCTTTTTTTTGTTTTTTTTGTTTTTGTTTTTGTTTTGTTATTTAACCATATTTATTTTTTTGTAGGGAATCACCGAGACTTGGACAGCTAAAGTTGAGGATTAGGAAGCTATCAAAACATATCCTCCGTCATTACCACCACAATACGCTTGTATTAGGATTTTTTTATTGTACTTTGTTAATTTATGTGTACATTTTGAATATTATATATATATTTATTGGATAATTTGATCACTATTTTTCATATGTAATTTTATTTTGAATATGTCAATTTAAATTAAAGTAATTAAAAAAATCATACAATTAAATTAAATTTAAAAAGTAAAAATATGAAAAAATTAATATAATAAAATTAATATCAATTTCAATTAAAGTAATTTAAAAAAATCATACAATTAAATTAAATTTAAAAAGTAAAAATTTGAAAAAATTAATATAACTAAATTAATATTAAAGAAATAATAAAACAAAAATTCAAAAACCTTGCGTGACCAATGTGTTTCGTCGCGTAAAACTTTGCGCGACCAATGTTTTTCGTTGCGCAAAACTTGCTTGACCAATATTTTTTCGTCGCGCAAAGTCTTTCTTCACCATCTTTGCGCGACGAAGTTTTGTTGGGCTGAAATTTGTGCGACTACAATGTATTTTGCGCGACGAAATTCTCTTCGTCGCGCAAAATGTAAAATGTAGTAGTGATGCTATTTAGACACAAAAAATTGATTACATTAGCCGACCATCTTATGTGACAGCAGATGTGGTCATACCATGTTAATTAATGAACTCTACCATGTGCATTATATTTTTATTTATTTCATAAATCAATAATTTTGAAAAATTAAAACAATAAAATAAAATTAAAATTAACCCTAGTGTCCCTCTGACTGTAGCCTCTCGTTCCTTTAGTACTTCCTCACGTCTCCAGCCCTCCATTCCTCCATCAAAAGGAGTTGACATTTCCAATTATCTTTTTATTTACAATGGGAAAATAGAAGCCTTGAAATTGCTAGTTGTGTTTGTGAGGCCACCAAGATTGGCTTCAGGTGCTCCTACGATGGCGAATGACTCATTCAAATGGGGTTTGTCTGTTCCCCTTGGAGGAGGAAGGGTGTCCTTGAAATTGGGTACAAATGATTCTATCAAATGGGGTTGTTCCTCTAGAATTAATTGTCTATGTACCTCCTATATCAAATGTGTTCCCTTTTCAATAATTAATTTCTTATTTTTTACTTTAATGGAGGAGAAGAGGGAGGAGTAGATTTAATGGAGGAAGGGAGGGTTGGAGACGTGAGGCAGAGTTCACACTCAGGACACTAAGGGTTAATTTTAATTTTATTGTTTTGGTTTTTCCAGATTATTGATATGAGAAATAATAAATAAAGAATAATTCGAGTCCACATGCCAGTATTCATTAATTGACATGGCATGATCCCATCAGCTGTCACATAAGGTGGTCGATTAATGTGATCTATCTTGTGTGTCTGAATAGCATTACTCATATAAGTATGTACTCAAATAGTTTTGGAGTGGGGTGATGGTGATTAGGTTGAGGTAGAAGGTCCTGATCTGGTTTTAAAACGACGCCAAACTCTATTAATTGGGCAAAACAAAAAACTAAGTGAAGGAAGTGTTTGAGCAAAATTCTCACGGGAGAATATTTACAGGAGATTCTTCACCCTTCGAGCTTCCTTCTTTCTCTTCTTCCTCAATCCCTGTGAAAAAGGTTGGAATAAATAGACCACATTTGGGGAGGTTGGCCAAAAGCCCTCTGATGCCTAAGTCAATTAGATAATATTGAGAAAGACACGAAAATAACATAAAAGGTCAGAATTTTCTCAGCGGTACAAGAGAACTTGGTGGCCGGAGCCGTGTGTAAGGGTGGCCAGAGCCGTAAAGGAGAGAGGAAAGAGAGTGGCATGAGAGAGAGAGGGGGAAATATTATTAACAGTATAGAATTATTATAAATGTACAAATATTCAAAGAAACAAGCCCATTGTAATTTTAGATTGAAGATCACTTGTAATAACTTATTATTCTTGTTTTGTTTTGTACCTTAAGATTGTAAAGTGCAAGTGATCAATAAATATGTAAGTGCCAACCTAGTTGAGTTAAAAGTTTGATAGAATACTTTTGTCTAGTATATTTAATTATTTGAGATCCGACCTCGCATCTGGAATAGTCTGAATGATATATGTGAATCCAATTACATCTTTTGGCAGGTACGCTACTTTTGAAATTTTTAGCAAAGCGTGTTTCTTTTATACTATGTAATTAATCACTTCAGTGTGTTTCTACTAAGGATTAAAATATCGAGGATATTATTATTTTTTTGGATCTAGGATATTTTGGAATAGGTTCATTCACATATCGTATAAGTACTAATAATATTGGAAAATATCGACGTTGAAAATTTCTCTAACACTTCAGCAATATTTGGCCAAAATATCTCTATAATATCAGACTAATATCGATAATATCAAGATGAAGAAGACAATGAAAAATTTGAAGAGTTATTTACACTAACACCTCCTGAAGTTTCTTGTGTTTTCACAAAACCCCTCAGGTCTCAAAAATTACATGAACACCCCCTAAGGTTTCAGTTTGTTTTCACAAAACCCTTTTTCGTTGATTGTTTATCCAAAAATTGATGATTTCATTGAAGAAAAAAAAACTTATGCAAATGACAAAATCCATCAATGAAGTATATGCAATCTAATCTCAAAGGCCAACTTTGTCATTTGGAGAATTTTTGTTTATTTTATAAAATCATCAATCTTTGGATAAAAAATCAAAGAAAATGAGTTATGTTATATTTCTAAAACCTCAAGGAGTTTTGAAAAAAAACCGAAAACCTCAGGAGGTGTTAGTGTAAATAATTTAAATTTGAACCTTATAGAAACTCTATGTAATACTAAGTCACTCATATACCTTACCATACAATGTATAAAGTGTAAAATATTGTAGTAAATTATTATAAATGATGGTATGTTTAATCTTCTTTCGTTACTTACTATACATTTTTTACATTCGCAATGTTTGTCAGCTCGCTATATAATTAACTTAAATTAGTTAAACCCATCCTGCAATGGATTTCCTTAGCTATGATGCTGGAGAGTCCTTGTGCAACTTCAACATGGGATGGTAATTATGTTGCAGAAAAATACCGCAATATTATTCGGTGAGTTTCATACAGTTTAACTTCTTTTTTTCTTATATATGTTTCCGAGATATATATATCAGGAAGCTCCGCTATATATATGTATACATATATTTCTAAACATTTTTATTATATCCTTTTCAAAGGTGAAAGTTAAGAAGCTTCGTGAATTGATGAAAAAAGGTGAAAGTTGTCGTGATGAACTGACACTTGATCACATATGCATCGATCGTAACTCTTACCGAGCAGTACATATCAAAGACATTCCAAATTCATCCAATACAGAGAGTTTGAGGAGAAAATTTATATCTTTGGTTAAGAGCATACTTGAGAGGGATGATAATACACGCGTAGAGGAGGGAAATACAAGAGTGGAGCTGACACACTTTTATTTCATGGTTGAAGAAAGGAAGGAAGGGAACTATTTAATAAAAAAATTCTCTCTTTTCTTTCCATTTCTATACTTTTTTATGGAATCATTTAATTTTATTTGTAGTGTGGGTTTCGATGATTTATGGCATCATCCTCTACTCATGTCGCCTAATGAGAGATATTATTTCCCCATTGATGCCACCATGACACTTCAAAATAAGAAAATGGGTGCTTGGAGGGATAAATACCGCCAAAGCGAGAGTATTGACATTAAAGAAACGATTGAAAAGTCCAAATGTGATAAAGATATTAAGCTCTTTTATGGGAAAGCTAAATATCAGGATAATGCACTGGGAGTGCTTGATTACTCAAAAAATATTAGCCTTCATTTCCAACAACAGAATAGTTTGGTATGCACATCGTAACTACTTTTCTAAACTTCTTCATACAAATATATAAGAACATATCTTAACATATCAATTTTTTTTTGTAGACAAATGATTTGGAAGAGGAGCTTACTTCATTGTTCCCCGAACGACTCACATATTTATATAATTTCTTATATAGCCTTGGCATTAACATGCGGTTCTTACTAAAGAGGTAATACCTTAACTAATGATCTAATCCTTGTATATTCTCCTTAGTTTCGAACTCTCTTTTGCTTCTAAATTATCTTTGTGGTTATCATACTAGAACAAACTCGTAACTTCGAGTTGGTGTAATGGAAATATTTTGTTTTAATTTCTACTATCAAGAACATTCTTATCCAACCCATTTTAACTAAACAAAAGGGTTTAACGAACTTCGGCAATACTAGGAGTATGTTGATGTGGCGATTATGCATTGTATTCTCGGGATTCTCGAGGCAAGTACTGTTGTCATGTCAGGGTGTCACAGAAAAGATGGCATCCCAATCGCCATATGTGATGCAAACTCAAATATTTAGGGAATTACCGTTTCCTGCTAATGTCTTTGTTTTCCCTCCTAATTCAAATATTTTTTTTATGTAAAATATTTAACCCATCTCATGTACCTTGTTGTTTATAATTATCACCAATAAGAGAGCAGAATCTTGATGATCATCAAGTGCATCTGATCCTAGCTTAACGAGGCAGCACCAAAAAGAAGTTTCAAGCTTGTTGCAACTAAATATGTGTAATGTATCGTTTGTGGTAGTATTTATGAATTGGATTTTAGTCGATTGTATGTACAAGGGGTAATTGTTATTTGATGCTTATTTACATGTAGTAAAATGATGGGTGTGCATTGGAGACACAAATTTGAATGCATCATGTAAACCTTGTATTTTGGATTTATTTGATAAGTGTGATACATGAGAGATATACACAGTTAAAAACCCTAGTAAAGATGTGCAAGGAAACTGAATCAACAATACAAGGAAGATAAATCAATAATAACAGTATATGAATATGGAAGGACGATTCCTGTAATGGAGGAAGGGCCTAACAACCATGAGTTGATTGCGTGATACTCCCGCTCAAACTGGACTGCAGGTGTCGAAGGACGAGTTTGTCATAGAGCTGGAGACGGCAACTTTTGTGAAGACCTTTTGTGAGGAGGTCAGCAAACTTGATCAGTGGAGGGAACAAACTGAACATGATGACTGCCAAGGGCAACTTTCTCGAGAACAAAATGATAGTCCAATTCAATATGGCGGGTCTAGTTAAGGTGAGGTGCTGCAAGGAGCCAACTAGATGGCGGAATTCTGTTGATTCCAAGTGCTGTGAGGTGGTGCTTGGCGGCAAGTGGAGTGGAGGAGGGCTTGCATTCAGTCATGGAGTTGCCGCGTGTATTTGACTTGAGAGATGTGGAGTCCAGAATCATGTGGAAGAACTTCAAGGCCAAGAAAGTAACGCATGGAGCCCAAGTCCTTGACATCAAAGGAAGAAATAAAATCAGCACATGTGCCAGTAAGAATAATATCATCAACATATAATAATACATAATTAATAGTATGAGGAGCAATAAATAAAGACAGCTGAATCGGTTTGAGTTAACCCAAATTATAGTAGAAAGATGCTGAAGCGACTAAACCATGCACGGAGGGCTTGTTTTAGTCCAGATAAGGCCTTTTGAAGTTTGAAAATGAAGTGAGGGTGTTGCGAGTCAGTGAAGCAAAGGGGCTGAGACATAAAAAGATCTTCTTGAAGAACACCATTTAAGAAAGCATTCTTGATGTCCAGTTTGCAACTTGTCCAAGAGTTGGTGATAGCAAGAAAGAGAATCACAACTACAAAAATTGAAATAAACGATGAGAATCCATGTCGTCTAGAAGGTTTTTAAACCGTCGTGAAATTGACCGCCATTTTTTTGATACATAAAATAGTCGCCGTTGTTAAGATATACAACGTCATACCAAAATACAAACTGACGTCTAATTACTATATATAAACAGCAAAAAATGAAAACTTCGACAACCTTAGACGACGGTTTTAGGAAAATAGAGACATCTAAAGAGTGTTATATGTGAAGAACTACATGCATGTCGATGTAAATAAAGTTGTCAAAACCGTCGTGGTTAATATATACTACATTTAATAAATAAAAAAACAGACATCTAAAATCTATAAAAAAGCAACAAAAAAAAACTTCAACAATCTTTCTACGACGCTTACAGAAAAGAACAGACGTCTAAAGGATATTACATGCCAAGAATCATATCATAACCGACATAAAATGTGTTAACCACATCACAGGTGTAGAATGACTGACGCTTATAACATCTTCAACGTCGCCACCGAAGAAAACACCGCCTTGTTAAAGGTATTCCATGGCTGATTCTTACAAGAACTGACGTTTAAATGACAAAAAAAGGCCACTTGGACAATGTTAGATGATGCCTTTAAAAAAAATACTAACATCTGAATACTTTAACATGGCACAATTTTATTACACACCGACGTAACAATTCCTAACCACGACCCAAGTGTTTACCCACAATCATTAAAAACGATTTTGACGACGTGAACATGAAATAAAATGCTGTGGATCAAAGTTTGAACTGTGGTTAATGTAAATTAACGGTCGTGGTTAATCTCCTCACTATGTCCCGAGAATACAATTTGTCGAAGTCGTTAGGTCACTTACCACGTTGATATGTGTATAGGACCGTACGTGATTGGCCTTTTAAAAGGCGCTTTTATAACCCTCATTGACGTGTGTATTCTCTGAGACGTCAATTGTTTTCATCTAACCGACGTTCAGAAGAGTTGTCACGACAGTTAATATAACTGAGTTTCCTTTATTGCGATCTTTAGACGACGATAATTATTTATTGGTAGAAGCAGTGTTTTCCTAAAATTCGTCGGTTAGAGCATTGTTCCATCGTTTTATTTTTAAATCTATGACGTGCATTATACTCATGACCGTCGTTGTTGTTAATATCTATTAGCCGTTGTGTAATTTCATTTTAATTAACCGACGTGTTTTCTTTTTCAAATGGCGGTTTTTGTTTCTTTACGGTCTTTTGCATTGTCATTCCACGTCATTTGCATTGATTATGTTTTAGACGTCTGTTTTTGCGATCTGTTAATTGGACCATCATGTTTTACACCTTTAACCCAGTATTTTTAATTTTGGATTTGTCGTGCCCAAAGCCTGCATAATGAAAATGTGATTAGAATAATGTCAAACATTGAAATTTATTATAAAATTAATGTCATACAATTAACTGCATAACTAATGTCATACATTACAACAATCAATCAATCCATATATCTTCCATCTCTAATATTTTCACTCCCAAACTCACCTATTAGGTCATCAAATGTGTCAACATTGGGTATCCCTCTAGTAAATGGCTCACACTCAATTCTAATATCACCTAGCACATCATCACCAATAACATCATTATATTCTCTATTAGGCATTGATAACACTACCGACCAACCATGATGCAAAAAAAAAAAAAACTTGTTTGACTTGAGAAGCCATAACAAATGGGTCATTCCTATGTCTCATTTTACTCAGATCTATAAGGGTAAATCCAAGATCATCAACTACAAGGTCCGAAGTATTATCTATCCGATCACACCTGAAGACTGGGATTCTAAACTTTTGGTAGTCAAGGTCCCAAATTTCCTGAATGACACCATAAAAAACCCATATTGGAGACAAAATGGTTTTTATCCTTGGCACTAGCAACTTGCATAGTATGTGAAAGTAAATAAACTCCACTATTTTGGACAGTTTGCACATCATCTTATGTCTTGGTGTTAAATTTAATACCATTAATAAGATAGCTTCTATATGATGGTACTGACATGCTTGGACTAGCTGCTAGCCACCTCAAATTTTTGATATGCCATTATTGTCTTCTCCATTAAGTTCACTTTGAACCTGCAAATTAATCATATATCTTAATTCAATCTAAGCTAGAAAGAAGAAAATTAGAAGTCCAATATGTTATTCAATAACATATACCTTAAAGTGTAGCCATTGAATGAAAGTGCTATTGTGCTTATCTTGCAGCCACTTTGTTGTCTTTCTAAATTTTGGATAAGTGGTCTTGATATGGATAATTTGTTCCCTACATTGACACGAAAAAATCAAGCATTACAGTCCTTGTATATAAGATAAACATAAGGAATAATTTAAAATGGCTACTTAAAGAATAAAACTTATACTCGATATAAGGTAGGACTTCCTCCGTATTCTCCAAGACATATAGATGTATCTAGTTCAACAGGTCTCAATCAACTAAGCTCACTGTGCATCCTGATAATGACTTTGAAACTCCCATCTTCTGGCTTGATGACACTCCAACTATACTAACATCAGATAAATGCTCAGTGCAAAACTCTACAGCTTCTTCAGCTATATACCGCTCAGCAATGCAACCTCAGGATGAATACGGTTCTGAACATACCCCTTTAGCACTTTCATATATCTTTCAAATGGATACATCCATCTAAAATAATCTGGCCCACATAGATGAATTTCTTTGACAAGATGTACTACTAGATGAACCATGATATCAAAGAATGAAGGGGGAAAGTATTTCTCAATCAAACACAAAGTAAGTACTACATCTTCTTCCAACTTATCTAGCTTGGAAACATTTACCATCTTTGCACATATAGCATTGAAGAAGAAGCACAATTGAGTTATTGCATACCTTGTAGGCTCTCCAAAACAAAACGAATTACCACAGGGAGCAATTGTTGCATCAAGGTATGACAAGCATGAGATTTAAAGCCAAGAAGTCTTGAATCTTTTAAAGATACAAGAATTTTTATATTTGAAGAATAACCTTCAGGGACCTTCATACCATAGAAAGAATTGCAAACTGCTCTCTTCTCTGCTCTTGACAAATTCCAAGGCCCTGGAGGCAAGCGAGTACGTCTTTCTCCATACTCGGTTTGCAAATTAGTTTTGACCCCCATGTTCAATAAATCTAACCGAGCAGCAATCCCATCTTTATTTTTTCCAAGGATCTCCAGCAATGTACTAATTATACTATCGCAAATATTCTTCTCAATGCGCATAACATCTAGGACTTGCCTCATAGGAAGATATTTCCAATACTCGAGATCAAAGAATTTTGATTTCTTCTTCCAACAAACTTTGTTACCATCATTCTCGCCAACACTTCCCCCATTTTTCGAGTCTCATTTATAATTAATACCTTCAACCATTTGCAACACTTTTTCTCTGGTTAATGGCTCGGGAGGCGTGCCATATTTAGGTTTCCCATTAAAAGCTACACGCTGCCTCTGATATGGATGATATGTTTGTAACCATTTTCTATGCCTGATGTAACAAATTTTGTGGCCATTTTTCAACTGTGACTAGGTATATCATCGCCGCATATTGAACAAGCTTTATATCCTTTAACAACACAACTAGATAAGTTCTCATAGGCAGGAAAGTCATTAATTGTTCACAGTAATACACCTATGAGTGTAAAGTATTCTCCTATGTGTGCATCATATACTCCTCTAATCTCATCCCACAGTGATTTTAAATAATCAATCAAAGGCTCTAAGTACGCGTCTATATCATTTCCGAGTTGTTTAGGACCAGAAATCAATAAGGTCAACATCATGAACTTTCGTTTCATGCATAGCCATAGTGGGAGATTATATGTAACTAAGATAACTGGCCAACAACTGTACGTGCTATAAAAAAAAACTGAGGGGATTGAATCCATCAAATGAGAGAGCCAATCTCAAGTTTCTCAGCTCTTTACCAAACTCGGGCCATTTATCATCAACAAGTTTCCAAGACAGGGAATCTGCTGGATGAGACATATGACCGTCAACTGATTTTCTATCATCATGTCATGTCAAATTCTTAGTTGTCTTACAAGATTGAAACATCATTTTAAACCTTGGAATTTGCGAAAAATACCATACCATCTTCGCTGGCACACCCTCTTTCAAGATTGAATCTTTGCCTTCTTTCCACCTTGAGATACCACAAGTAGGACAATTAGTTAAATCTTCATAATCCTTCTTATACAAGATGCAGTCATTGGGACATGCGTAGATTTTCTCATAACTCATCCCCAAAGCAGATAAAGTCTTTTTCGTCTCGAACATAGAGGAATGTATTGTATTTCCTTTTGAGAGAAAATCTCCTTGAAGTGTCAATAATTCTGTAAAACATACATCACTCATCACATGTTTTGCTTCCCAATTATATAACTTCACCAAAGCCGACAACTTCGTGTACTTACTGTAACCAGGGTGAAAGGATTGATCTCCATGCCCAATCACATTAGCAAACTCATAAGGATCAGATCTAGTGTTGCCTAAATCATTATCATCCATCCCTAATTACTTAGAAACAAAACTAAACCTACTTTGCTCATCTTCTTCTACATTTCTACTAGCATTAGTAGTCCATTCCCAGGGTTTTTCATGCCATGTCCAAATCTTATAGCTTTGGTCAATTCCATTAGAGTATAAGTGGTCCCTTATAATTCCAACCCCGAACAATCAAATATTCCCACATTAACACATTAACAATGAATATGAGTTGTATTTCCAAGATTTTCTATGGCAAAATTCAAAAATTCTTCCACCCCTAACTCATATGCCTTCAATCTTGTATTCGCATGCATCCATGGCTTATCCATCTTCCACACTATACAATCACATATATAATAAAGTGAAAAGACCAACAATGACAGACCACTATATTCACATAGCAAAGAAAAATTTGAAAAAACAAACAAAACAAGAATCAGACGGCAGTACTTACAAAATAATCGTCGTGTTCTAGCAATTCGAATGACGGTATCTCGAATTACCGTCGTCTTTAGGCTACTCAAACCCAAAAATTTGTATTGCTTTTTGAAGAACAATGTTTTGGGTTCATGTAGCCTAAAGACGACGGTTATTGGAGATACCGTCGTCTTGAGGCTACCTAAACCCAGAAATTTGTATTGCTTTTGATGAACAAGTTCTGGTTTAGGTAGCCTAAAGACAACAGTTAGTGTAGAAACAGTCATGTTTAGGCTACCAAATACAAAAATATTCAGACGATGGAAGTAATTGAACAACCGACGTATAATGAAAATTTAGACAACGGTTTGGTCCATCTACCATCGTTGTAGGTTACAAAAACCCGCAGCATAAATCTCCCATTCCCAATCATTTTTCAAGAACCTATGGCCAACCAAACATATAAGAACCCATAACAGAGAGTTATTATGACAAGCATGCAAATACCAAAACATATATTAAGAACCTATAGCTCCCAAAACATATATTAAGAACCCATAGCTCCCAAAATATATATTAAGAACCCATAGTTGGCAAAACATATATTAAGAACCCATAGCTACCAAAACCAACGAAATTATTTATTGATTTAAGAAGCCATAATGCAATATAATTAAATGAAGAGATTAGGGTTTGTACTTACATGTAGAAGAGCTCAAAGCATATAACCAATGCTTTGAGAGAGAGCTCAGAGAATATAATCAATGCTTTGAGAGAGAGCGAAATATTTTAGGGTTAAGTGGAATTCTAAAAATTTAGATCGCAGTCAAAAATTTCAAAGGATCGCATTTTTTAAAGATGACGGAAAGTGCATATATGACGTTGTTTAATATTGTTCTATGACGACGGTTTATTAAATATAACGACGTTGTAAATATATACTACATCGGTATCCTAAACGAAACGCCGTAGTAAATGATTTTCACGTTGCTTCTTGACAAAACCGACATATTAAATATTAAATAATTAGGTGGGCTTTGGGTTTCCTGGAATTCGAACGTGCATAATTGACCAAAAACAATCGAGAGAAAACCGGCATCGTTTCAATATACCCAAAACCTTAAACCCTAAATTTTACAATAATTATAAAAAAAATACACAAGTATGAGAAAAATAAACCTAAAATTGCTACGGACTCCTTACAACATTGCCTTCTATATTAGTAGGCTAAAATAAGGATTTCATATATTTGTATTTATGGCCACCAATGGATCACACAAACCTTAGGGTTATGTTATGAAGGTATATGGACTATTATGCTTTGTCTATAAACAATTTTGACTTTTGTTATCACTTGTAATTTTAAAAACTAAAATTACATTTTTCAAAGCTTTAGGGGGAAGACAATCTCTCAATGAGTGTGTATTTGTCAGTTTACTTTTCGGATTTTGTTAAAATTATTATGAATATTAGGAATTAAATACAATAAAAAAATCTTATTAAAATCACATTTTAAAAAGCTTTAGGTGGAAGACAATCTTTCAATGAGTGCATGATAGTTGTCGGTTTATTTTTTGGAATTTGTTTTGAATTTATTATAAATATTAGAAGTTGAATACAATATAAAAGTCATATTAATATGAAATGACATGTGTATATGACCGACGTTGTATGCATTTACAATGACATGAAACAAACACAAATGTCGTCCTACTTCCTTTAGACGTCGACAATTTAAGCACCGACGTTGTTTAGATTTACAGCTTCTCTTTTTATGAATCCACTGTCGTCTTTAATACTTAAAATGTCCATATTTTTAATAACCGACGTGGATTAGTTTTATAACGTCTATTTCCACGTAATTACCAACGTTGTTTATATTCGACAACATCATTTTTTGTAAATTTACTGCCGTTGTAGTGATTTAAGACGTCCTTTTGTTGGTATTTACAGTTGTGGTTGTTAGGTACAAAATATTTTAGAATTTTTAAACTTGATTATTGCTTTCCTTTTGTTGGTATTTATGGTCCTTTTGTTGGTATATAAACCCTCATGTTTTTTTAAGTATATGTCATTTTTAAAATTTGCCATCGATGTTTTATTTCCACGTAGCATATGATGATGGTGGTTTATCCTATTGAGATGTGATAACAAGAATGAGACATCGATTTTTGGGAATTACAGTCGTGTTCAAATAATAGTCATTCATAAAAACTCATAAATATCTTTAGTTGTTGATTGTTCAATAATTACAAAAAAAAATTATGTATGTTGTAAAAAAAAATTATGTCACTGATTATTCTGTATTTGCTTGGTGACAAATTCTGCCCATTTCAGGCTGACTTCGTCAATATCTTCTTGTGCATACTTAAATGGTTTTTTTTTTCTTGTCAAACTGCAAAAATAAATGACAAAAACCAACGTTTTATTCAAATGAATATGACTGTTATTAATAGACCAATTAAAACCATCGTTTTATGGATATACAAACGACGGTTTTTCAAAAACAGTGGTAATAGTTAAAAAACAGAAATTAAATCTTAAATTTAATTTTTTTACCTTATTCTCAAATGTTAGGTCTGGATCATGGATTATATCTCTCATGAAACGCATCACATAGTAGCCAATTTACATTTGTTAGTTGTTGAGGAGTGCCGTGTAGAGTTTTCCATATAGCTAATTTACGTGATTGTTTGTTTACGTGAGAGTTATAGATTTTGATTGCACTGTTTCAAGACAACAAAAAGTGTTAATGACAAATATTTTAGCCTACTAACACACATTAGAATGTAGTAAGTCAACTTACGTATTCACTATATTTCTCATGTCCTCGTCAACCGAGCGGTTTGGCAATGAATCCATATAATATACTGTCTCCTTATCTGGTCTCACAATCTTCAACACCCAATGACCACTACACAAAATGAGGATATGTAGGTTAAATAGTTAGGTGCCAAGAAAAATTACAAAGAAAATCTTGTTAAGAGGACTAACCCTGGATTATAAGGCACCAAGAAAAATTGGTCCCCATCTGCCTTGTACAGGCGGTCTGACAGATGTTTTAACTCTCACGGTCTAGTTCAAAGCCTTCAACTTGGTCTCGCAAATTGGCATAGGGCTAACAAAGGAGGTGGCAAGTCTAGCATTGAGAAATCCTGTTTCAAGAATTAAAGAAACAAATATAAGATTTCTTGTAAAAAAGTAAAAATAAATGACTCTAACTAAACCATCCCAACCGTCGTGGTATTAAAATATAAACGACGGTGCTTTGAAAAAACTGACGTAGTAAAGAATGTAGACGATGATAAATAGAAACCGTTGTTGTGTACTAGTTCTAACGTCGCAAAACTATAAAAAGTTTGTCTAAATAAAATGAAAAATGCAGGGAAGATGGCTTGTAAAACAAGTAAACCAAACGACGTAGTAAATAATGGAGACGACGGTTCCTGAACAAAAACGACATAGTAAATGACTGAGATGACGGTCAACAAAAACCGTTGTTATTTACAAGTTCTAAATAAAATGCAATTTACAAGTTCTAAATAAAATGCAAAATATTGTGAAGATAAAACAAGTAAAAGCGTCGCGGTATTTAACTCACAACGACGATTCTTTGACAAAACAGACGTATTATGGGATTTGAAATGGCGGTAAATATATACCGTCATTGTTTGAAAATTCTAACATCGAAGATGAAAAATAGTGACGTCTATTTAAAATTTAAAAAGCAGGAAAAAAAAAAAACAAATGTCAAAGATTTTATCATTTCATCTCACTGTGTTTCATCAGCATCAAGCTTCGCATTTTCTTCCTCCATAACAAGGGGTCACATTAATGGCTCCCGAGCAGCTTGCTTTGTTAGACATTGGATTTTTTGGGCTTTGCTCTTGAGGCAGTAAAGGAATTGGGGTAATTGGAGTTTTGAGCATGTTGGGATCAAAATTGGGAATTAGTTGACTGAATTGTTTCAACATAATTTCCCTTTCTGCTCTGACTGCCTCCAAAATAATTTCCTTTGCCCTAGCCTCAATCCTTAAGGTCTCTTCTCTGACTTCCTCCAAAACACTTTCCTTCAATTTGTAAGCAGATTTTACTCTATGCTGTCTCAGCAAATTGAAGAATTGACTTGGGAAAACCCCAGCTCCAACACCTCTGACTCTCCCACCATGCTCGGAGGCTCCCAAAGCCAAAGTCAAAACATCATTGCTCCCAGAGACAGTCAGAGTACCCTCGTAGGCCTATTTTTTAAAATCATCCTGAGAGAGAGAGAGAGAGAGAGAGAGAGAGAGAGAGAGAGAGAGAGAGAATGTTAGTGAGTGAATAGATTGTAAAACAGATAAGATAAAACATCTCACTCAAAAATATAAACTGTTGTAGAAATTCAGTGAAGACGACTGTTTATTTATAAAACTTACGTCGCATGATATTTCAAACGGCTGTGAATTAATAACGTCGTTGTATAAAACTTATAACGTCGGTAGGAGAAAAAACAGTCGTATAATTCAAATACACAATTAAAAAAAGTTTACAAAAATCAGCATTCTTTACATGAAGTAAAGTTAAAAACAATTGCAGAAAAAGAGAGAGAGAGTGTGTGTGTGTGTGTGCGTGTGAGAATAAGTGAAGATAAAATAAGACAACCTGAAATGAAAAATCTAAACCGTTGTGGTATTTAATGAAGATGGAGAATTCTTGAAAAAACTGATGTAGTATTTCATTTCAAACGGCGGTAAGAAAATACCATTGTTGTGTAATCATTCTAACGTCGGTACGAAAGAAAACCGTCATATAATGAAAAGTTGTGTGTAAATGAAAGTTGTAAAATAGAAACAATAAAAGCAACCCAAAATCAAAAACCTATGCCGTTGTGGTATTTCAATGAAGACGACGGATTCTAGAAAACACTGACGTAGTACAACGTTCAAACGGCGGTAAAAAATTTCCGTCCTTGTGTATGCATTCGAACGTCGATATGAGAAAAACCAGTCTTATAATTCAAATGCAGAGATAGAAAAAAACTTAACAAAAATAAGCTTTCTTTTCCAAAAATAGTGTAGAAACCAATTGCAGAGAAATAGAGGAGAGAGAGAGAGAGAGAGAGAGAGAGAGAGAGAGAGTGTGTGTGTGTGTGTGAGAGAGAGAGAGAGAGTAAATGAAGATAGTTGTAAAACTTTAAAATAAAACATCTAACTCAGAAATATAAACTATCGTGGTAATTCAATCCAGACGTCTATTTCCTGAAAAAACCAACGTCCTATACATTTTGAAACGGCGGTAAATAAACACCGTTGTGGTGTTTCTTTTCTAATGATGGTTATTAAAACAAACAACGTCTAAATGAAATTAAAAATATATATTTTTCAAATTTAGAACTGAGTGAGTGAGACTTACGAATAATTTTGCCTTCTCTACAGCCTTTGGATCGGGGACGTTTCTCTGTTTATCTTCTCTTGCCTTCTTCCATAACAAAGAACGATCGATTTCTACACCAGGCATGGTTTCTTCTAATTCGTCCTCCAAACCAATATACCCTTTTCGAGACAACCTATGGTTATACTCGCATTTTTCACTTCTCTGTGACTGTGATTTCTCTATGGAGTTATATAGCTGAGGGGGTTCTTTTAACTTCTCCTTGTCATTTGTGAATGGAAGGATAAACTGCCTTGTTAAGGTAGACTTGAAATCCTTCCATTTTTTGGCTGTAGATGATAGAATCATCTTCTTGCCCCCTTGCACAACAACATAAGCCATTTCAACATCTTCCCAAATATGCTCCTTAAGGTCCTTGGGCAATTGAGTCCATTTCTTGTCAACAAGAGGGAGTTTGGTGCGTGTCAAAACACCAATGTAAGATTGCATCTCAATAGCAGCCTTTCCATGTGGTCTGCCCCTTTTATTATACTCAACAACGGGTTTAATCTTCTAGATTTTCCTCTTTACAACACAGCACATTGTGTTGATACCGCGAGTCGATTTTGGCTCCTCATCAAATGTCGCTGAGCTAGGGTCTTTCTCAAAGGTTAAAGTAAATCTCATCTTCTTCCCGGGATTTCTTTGAACTGATTTGGCTTCATTCATTTGAGCCTTTGAAACTGTAAGGTGTTTGCTTTGACCTTTTGATACTTGAGCCTCCTTACTTTGAGATTTTGAAACCATGTTTGGAGACAAATGAAACTTGCAAGTCAAAAAATGCCGGTTAATTAAAAAAATGATGTAATATTGTATAGACGACGTCAGTAGAAAAACACAATTGTCGTAATATTTCTTATAGAATGACGGTTGTAAACCATCGTCGTGGTACGAATAATAAAATGATGTCACAAAGAAAAAAAATGTCGTCTTATTATGAGTGGATACAGAAAAAACCGCTCAAATTTCTCTCTCCCACGATTGTATTAATTTTACACCATGACGGTTATTAACTACACTCATGCTATTTGCAATAGAACTAATTTAATTACCGTCGTGGTGTGTCAATTAAAAAGTCGTAAACAAGACAAAACCATCGTCCTCACACGTCGTGAGAGTGAGGGACTAGTGAATTTATTCACACCAATGAAAGATTTCGTCATTTTGAAAATGGAGTCTTGTTTCCAGACTCGTTCTTTCAAACAAAAAAAAAACTTCAAATTACTTCGAAAAAAAAGAGTGAGAAAAAACCTTTTGCGTGCAAAGAAAGTTTTCTTCTGATGACTTCTGCTGAAAAATCAGCAAAGTCTCCCCTGTAAAACGAACATTTCCCAAGAACTTTCCACCTGTAAATATACAATTAATATTGAAAACCGAATCCCAAACATTTAGCAAGCATCAGACCAATAACTTTGAATAACATCAGGCCTCTTTATACCAAATAAAACATTCTGCCATCGAAAACTGGTCTCAACTCTTAGAGCAACAAGAATACATTACCAAGTCCTAATATAACTTAACAAATTTCAGCACTTGATCTTGTGGCTGCAGCTAGTAACTCTAGGTTGCCTACGTACCCTTACTAAGGGATCAAGTCATACGTAGTTCTGTCTACATAAATTGTAGGCTTATTTATTGTAGTACTCTTTGAAACTTTGGTCAAATCTCACTTTACCCCCTCAAAGTTAAAATGACCCACTTAACCCCCTTGACCGTGGTTTCGTGTTCCACTTTCCCCCCCACTCTTAACTCTGTAAAAAGCTGATGTGGCACAAATAGGACCCACTGTTGTACGCCATGTGTAAAAAATAATAAAATATTTTATTTTAATAAATAAAACAAATAGGAAAAAAAAAGTTTAGAAAATTATTACTTCTTTTATCTCCCTCATATTCTCTCTTATCTCCCTCTTTTTCTCTGTACCCGACCCCTCCCCAACAATTCCTCCCTATCTCTCTTTATCTCTCCCTTTTTCTTTCTCTGTTCTGAGCTTCACCACCGTCACGGCAAAGACCTTGAGATAGTACTTGATCCAAGAAACCATCCGCCTATGCTCCTCCACCACCTCCAAGAACTGAATCTTTTCACCGACATTGCTCTGGTGGCTCTTTCGCTGGCTCCAGTTCTCTTGCTCCATCAAAAACTTCCCCAACTCCTAAACCTCCTTGTTTGTCTTCACGTCTTCAATCTGTCGCCTGCCTCTGACCTTGGTTCCTCCATATCCATTTGACAAAGCAAACAAGAGGCAGATCAAAAGGGCCAAAATCAAATATTTCATTACTTGTGGGTGTTGTTTATGGGGGAAATTGGTGAATTGAGTTTATGGGTTTTTGGGTTTGGGTGTGAAGAACTGAAAGATTTTGTTATTGTTGAGGATGAGGATTGAATTTGATGAGTTTTTGGGTGCTTGTGTGAGAGAAGGGGAGTGTCTGGACACCCAAAGATAAGCCTTCAACTTTGAAAACATAATTCTGTGATTTCATATTCAATTTTGAAATTCACATATCCAAATTTTTTTTTTTCCATAGATTGTCTAGGATAGATATAAAAGGAAAGAGAGCTAGAGAAATCGTTGAAGGGGAGAGGGAAAATGAAAGAGAACTAGATGAGGAGGGAGAAAGAAAGGAAGAAAGGGTAAAAAAAAATAAATAAATAAACATTATTTTATTCTACTTTTTCGAACAAATTTTTTTTATTTTAAAATTCCATTTAAGGAAAAAAAAAAGAAGGGCTCTTTACATGACACATCAGCACTTGTTGTAAAAAGACTAAAATAGCCATGCCGCATCATCAAATTGATAGAGTTATTAATGGAGATAACGGCGGGGGGTAAAGTGGAACAGGAAACCATGGTCATGGGGGTTAAGTGAGTCATTTTAACTTTGGGGGGAAATGGGAGGTAAAGTGAGATTTGACCAAAGTTTCAGGGGCTACTATAGTAAATAAGCTTAAATTGTAAGTAAACATAGGTTACCTAATCAAATAAAAGCGAGAAACCTTCATAAATAATTCAGATCAATCCACTGAGACTCAATCAAGGGCTATTGAGGTTAGAACAATCTGCTACTCATCCCACATGTGCATAAATGTATATATAATATATATATATAATTAACTTATTACTTAAAAGTAGGAAAATGGAAAAATTATTAAAATAGCATTGACCACTTGAAACCTTAATGTCAATATCAACAATTTAAATAAAATATATTTCCCTCTTTCACATGTAAAAACAAATTCATCACTTAAGAAAATAATTATGAATTATATAAAATCCTTAAAACATAGAAAACTATCAATCCTTGTCTTATAAGTTGGAAAACATATATTAAAGCATTCACTAGTAAGTACCAAAATAAAATCATCAATTTTAGTATAAAACATCTCAAAACTCAAATACTCTCCACCTAGACGTATCCCCATTCATGATTTGTCAATTCCACTACTATTTCGTCAATTCCAATAGTATTCCGTTAAGACAAGGGTTTAGTACAAAGTCAACCCAAGCCGCATTCCTCACAAGACTCAGAGGACACTTATTCAACCTGAGCCGCATTCCTTCCAAGACTTAGGGGACACTTAGTCAACTGAGCCGTATTCCTCGAAAGACTCAGGGGACACTTAGTCAACTTGAGCAGCATTCCTCGCAGAACTTGGGGGACACGTAGTCAACCCACAGCTTACCATCACAACCCATCAATCAAGTATTCCATACTCATCTATTCCATACTATAAAACAATCTCATAATTCCAACATAAACAAAATAACCGAAGTAACAGTCAATACTTGTTTATAAGGTCGTTCTAGAACTTCCCAAAGGGTGGACCTACCTCAAAAGACTTACGGTCAACCGAGGTGTCAAATTGCCCAAACTTGGTCAACCAGGCCACAGGGCCCACAACGTCCGATTTCCAATCCGAGAGTTCCTACACATTCAGCAAGGTTTACAAAACATGTCCTTCAAGATTGGTCTGAAACGAACAGTTAGATTCTCGCGATCGCACGATCAGACGGTTATCGTTTAACACAAACTTAAGTCATTGAATCGGAGCATCTGGGACTCCGATTCACAATCTACGAATTCCAACGGTTCGAACGATAGTCATACGATAACCAAATTCAAATCCGAGCATACCGTCATGCTCGGGACGACATGAGGATCATTTTAGGACCAAAAGGGACACCTCAATATTGCCCATGCGCCGCCACACACGCCAGTAGCGTGTGGGTGTATTGAGAAATTCTAGTGACCTGAAAATCTCCAAATAGTCGGTCAAGACCTATACCTACATGATCAGGACAATGAGTGGAACAACTTTTGTTCTTGGACCATGGCCAAAAGGTGGTCGGAGATGGCCGGAATTATGAGCCGAAATCGGCCAAAATTTTAAGCTATAATTTTAGTTTCAAAATGTAAAAATTGATCCTAAACAACCCAACATCAGTTAGAACACATTGAGAGGATGAAAATGCATACATGGATCGAAGAAATTATTGGCCGGAATCGCTGGAACGAGCGTCGGAAATCTCACATAAAATCGATCAGATTTTTCAATTTTTAAGCGGTTAGAACTCACGATGGGGTAGGGCGGGGGAGACTGGCAGGTAATTTTGGGACCGATTTGAGCTCCAATGGTGGCCGCAGGTGGCAGGGACAGCCCAAAACCGGTGCGGTTGAAGGAGATGGGTGAAGGGAGGAAGGCTTGATGAGAGAGAGAGAGAGAGAGCAAGAGATTTCAGATTTTTAAAAATCCTTTTGAAATAATTACGATTTTGCAACTGGGTTTCTTTTGATAGTAACTTCTTCGTTACAACCCCGATTTGAGGGCACTACGTGTCTACTGTTTCATCTCGACGCGATCTACGTCGTGGTGCTATTCATTTCCCTAAATTCTTTCCTGAACAAAAAGTCTGATTTAAAACTTTTAAAATATTCCCGAGGTAAAATTATCTTTTACTTGAGTATTTTAATAATTAAATATTAATTTAGGATCGGGTTATTACACACACACCTTTGTTTGTTCTTAGGAGAATTCACCCCTACTCATGAGGATGTGGCGAAGATTTCTCGCCTCCATGTTTGCTGGAATCAAAACCCCTTCAACATCGCTCTAACCCCAGAGGACATGGATAAGCTCACAGTACTGCAGAAGGGTGCTCCGACCTCTCCTAGCACCTCTCTCTCTGATTTAGTAACTAGGTACAATATTTTGATCATGCAAATAGACGGGAGTCTTGGCGGCTTGCCGCATTTATATCGCTACTTATGGTCAGGTTGATAAAGAATTGACCTCAATTCATTGAGCTCATAGTTAGGTTAGTGAAGAACGGACCCCAACTCGCCAAGCTCATGGTTAGGCCATGTTGAGCTCATAGTCAGGTTGGCAAAGAACCGACCTCAACTCCCCAAGCTCATGGTTAAGTAGGCGAAAAACCCACCTCGCCATGCCAAGCTGATAGTCAAGTTGGTGAAAAACTACCTCAACTTGCCAAGCTGAGGGTCAGGTTGATGAAGAGCCTACCTGGCCATGCCAAGCTCATGGTCAGGTTGGCAAACAACCGACCTCAATGCGCCAAGCTCATGGTCAGGTCAGCAAAAACACCCTGCCATGCCGAGCTCATAGTTAGGTTGACGAAGAATTGACCTCAATGCGCCAAGTTCATGGTCAGGTTGGTAAAACACCCCTCTCGGCATGCCAGGCTCATGGTCAGGTTGGCAAAGAACCGACCTCGACTCGCTAAGCTCATGGTCAGGTTGACAAGGAACCGTGTCAAATGGCCAATCTCGTGGTAAAGTTGGCCAAGAATCCACCTTGCCATGCCATGCTCATGGTCAGGTTGGCAAGAAAACCAACTTGAAATTGCCAAGCTCAGCCTCACATTAGTGAAGATATGACCTCAAAGGTCCAACCTAGAGACTCGTTGTCCTCAATTCAGCTTCCTTCACTAATATCATCATGATACGTGGCATCTATACCATTAGTCGATTTACACATCAGTTGTGTTTCTTCTTCGCACAAGAAATTATTACTTTCTTCACTATTGCCTAAGTCCTTTTGCCATGCTTTTTTATAAAGACTTGGGGACTCTTCATGGTGCCGATATGTGACTTACCAAGAAAATTTGCGATACGATTTAATATTGTCAGCTAGGCCAAATTATCAAAGTGCAACTTCCCACACAAAACTCTCTTGTCTAGGGAGTTAGGGGACTTCTTGTGAGGTAAAATACCTCTAGGCTGAGTTGGGCTAGAGCACAGTGTTGGTGGTCGAGCTAGGCCAGACCACGATGTTAGTGGTCAAGTTAGGCTGGACCACGATGTTAGTGGTCGAGCTGGGCCAGACCACGGTGTTGTTGGTCAAGTTGGGCCAGACCACAATTTTAGTGGTTGAGATGGGCCAAACCACGGTGTTAGTGGTCGGGCTGGGCTAGAGCTTGGTCACCATATATTTTTCCACCTTGACTCGTATGGGCTTGTGTGCCCATTGGTCTATGAGCTCGGGCTTAGTGCACATGAGGTTGATTTACGTATTGTTCACTAAAGGGACTTGTAGATGCCTATCTAAATGGAGTCTTAGGTTGTTCTGGAGTCCTAGTTCGAGGAGGATTAGGTCGTCTGGGGTGATATAAAAGGCTAAGGCCATCCTCCGTGAAATGTATGCAATTCTAAGCACTAGAACCTATTGTGCAATTTTACTCTTAAACACTCGATTGACTTAAGCATCGGAGGGTCCTTGGCCAGCGCCACACTGGTGTCACCCACTAAAACAATCTTGTTTTACAGGTTTTGGAGGACGACTTGGTTGGTCATGCTGACCTAGCCCAGAAGAATTGCCGACCTCGATCTCAAAGAGGTCATCTTCTGTTGAACCAAACTTGGGCATCAACAAGAGTCATGGAAGAAAATGAATGTACAACAAGGAATCTCTACTTTCAGTAAAGGAGAAAGAATACTCCAAGATATGATTGGTCGAATCTCTACGTAGAGTTCCATGATCTTACCAGGATAATCATATAAAAGGAATGATTCACATTAGGATATTGACAATAGGATTCCATGATCTAATAATGTGAATAAGGAGTATTGACATAAGAGAAGGATTCAATTGTACGGTCATTCCAATTTGAATACGTTCTTTCACAACGTCTCATTTAGCTCAGATAATCGTGACTTGTAGCTAGGCGACAACCATGGTTTGTGGATATCCTAAAAGGTGTCAATTAACCTTTATTAATAGGAAGAATTAAATTGTGGAATTAAATTTGTATATCATCTCTGAGGAGTTGAGTCAACCTACTACGTTGCTAAAGGGAACCTATGGATCTGCACACCCAAAACATATGATTAGAGGTACAAATGAGGATAAATGAAATGAGGAGACACAAGTCAATGGTTGATAATCAAATATCAAAGTCAACGGTCAAAAATCAACATGTTGACCAGAGTAATTGACCAAAGTCAAATAGTTTGACCGGGTCAATTAAGTAACACTATAATTATAATTTAATAGATAAATTATAAATAAAGGAGTATTTATGGAATTAATATTGACATATAGAAATATTGGATTAGGCTTTTAAATATGATTTAAAAGAAAAGGGACAAAATAGCCCAAAGGAATAAGTGGCATAAGATGACATGACCCATGGACCAAATGGAGCCCAAATACCCACCCAAATATTCAACAAAGGGGAAGCTCTCCCTTTGCCTTTTGTGTTGTCCTATTTAAGCTAAATTTTGGAGAAAACCTAGCAAGAGTTTTTGGTTTTCCTACTTTGGTTGATGAGTGATATAATCTTTATATCTCATCTTCCATAAACCAATTGGTCCAATCAAGAAGTAGACTAGTATCCATACTTCTTGATTGCCTTCTCTTCATCTCTAGGAGCATTTGGTGTGGTGAGGTAGAGGACTCCCATCTTGGAGCCTTAGGGTGAAGGAGTCAAAATCAAGAGAAAGAAAAGGTCTTTCAACAAAGGTGTTCATTCTTGAGAAATCAAGAAAAGGTCATCAAGGGTAAAGATCTATTCCCTTTTTCCCTTTTCTATTTGTGTTCAAAGAGACTAGGCTAAGATACTTGGTTTAAAATGAAAGAGGTTTAGCTTAACTAGTATAAACAAAATGAATCCGCCATTTAGAATGTTTTTGTTGTATAGGTTGTGGCTAAAGTTCATTTCCTAATCATTAATTGCTTGTTTTCTTCATGTGTGTCTGATATGCTCAAGATGAACTTTCTGTCGAGCCCATCTGGTTGCGTTAAGCTGGTTGATCATATACATCAGGCCCGGAAGGTAGCCCTTTGCCTTTTTTGACTTTAGGATTTTGGGGTTGCCCTTTCCCCTTACACATATGAGTAGGACGGGAGCAACTTTTTCCTCGAAGGGCTGAATTCCACCATGTTAACTTCCTGCCCCTTTATTGATCTTGGTACGTTCTCAAGTCTTTCCTTGGAGGAACAAAAGGAAGCGGATGTTAGTTTGCTTCAAAAAAGAGTAGTTTTTGCTGTTGAGGCCATCTGTAGTTCATCTGCTCTTTCCTCACCTTCTGCTTAGCTTAACGAGTTGGAGAAAAAGAATGTTTATCTGACTGGCAAGCTCTCAGTTGAACAGATCCTCCATGTAATGAGTGAACTTAACTCTTCTATCGCTGCCCTGCATAGACTCAAGGAAGCCTTCTTCCCTCTGGAGTGCAAGAATATCGACATGATTTGAAACTGTGACAAGCTTCTAGCCAAGTTTGAAGCCTATCACAAAGCTGCTGAGCAATCTAAGTCTGTGGCCGTTATCGACACATACAAGCTGGGTTCCTTGGACTGCAAGAGTGGGGCTGCTCCTTGTTATTTCATTGAAGATGAAGACATCGAGACGTTTTGTCATAACATGCCCCCTGCTCAAAGTGAGTATATCAAAGCTATAGATATAGAGGCAGCTAAAGAGTAAGTGGCTGTGGAGACAGTAGCTGAGGAGGATGATGTTGAGGAGGACGCAACTAAGGAGATAGCGGCAGATATTGCGGAGCACGTAGCTGGAGCTGCTGAGTAGAGTGGAGTTACAAAGGTTGTATTTAATCAAGCGGATGCCGAAGAGGTCGCTGACCAAGGTTCTCCTGTCGAAATCTTGCAGTAGAAGATCTTGGTTGACCATCTTCTTTTTGTTGAACTTGGTCAGTTTGTCGCTTTACTATGGAAACTTCAATTATTTCTTTAACTTCAATTCACATTGTGTCTTGTGAATCACTTGAGTGACCAGCTAGTGTCTTGGTTGTGCATTTCTCTTAAGATGTTTGAATGTTTATCCACCTCTTACTTGAAAGGTGCTCTTCTGCTTCTCCTTTAGGATGTTTTTTATGTTGTCCTACGTCTCCCTTAAGACGTTTTTTGGATTGCGTCTCCATTAGGATACTTATAGCTGTCAAGCATCTTCCTTAGGACTCTAATGGCGGTGTCTTATGTCTCCCTTAGGACACTTTGTGGACTGCATCTCTCTTAAGACACTTTTAGCTGTCATGCGTCTCCTGTAGGATGATTTTAGACAGGAGCCACAGTCTCCCTTAGGACTTTTATGGCGGTGTTCTGCGTCTCCCTTAAGACGCTTTATGGATTGCGTCTCCCTTAGGACGCTTTATGGACTGCGTCTCCCTTAGAACACTTTTAGCTATCCTGCATCTCCCTTAGAACGCTTTTAGACAAGAGCCTACATCTTCCTTAGCATGCTTATGGCGGTGTTCTACGTCTCCTTTAAGACGCTTTTAGCTATCATGCCTCTCCCTAAAGACGTTGTTAGATGGGAGCCTGCGTCTATCTTAGGACGCTTATGGTGGTGTCCTTCTTCTCCCTTAGGAGCTTTATGGATTGCGTCTCCCTTATGATGCTTTATGGATTGCGTCTTTCTTAGGACACTTTTAGCTGTCATACGTCTCCCTTAGGATGCTTTCAGACAGGAGCCTGCATCTTCCTTAGGACGCTTATGGTGGTGTCCTGTGTCTCTCTTAAGACGCTTTTAGTTGTCATGCCTCTCCCTTAGGACGCTGTTAGATAGAAGCCTGCATCTATCTTAGGACGCTTATGGCAGTGTCCTTCTTCTCCCTTAGGAGCTTTATGGATTGCTTCTCCCTTAGTACGCTTATAAATAGCTACTTTCTTTCGACACTTCTATTGAATGAAAACCTGAACTTGTATTGATGCTTGTACAATTACATCGCTTTATTTGAAATGGAAATAACTTGATAAATAACCTGAAATTATTAGTAGCTACTTTTCTGCTTCAGAAGTGAGTAGGGCTTAGTGGCCTGCTAGGAACTGAGTTGGTAGACGGAAGCTTTATGGGTAGTATCTTTAGAGGTAAGAACAATAGATACATACTTGATGAAGCGAGTTGCTAGATAAAGACTTCCAAGCTCTTGGGTAAAGACTTTGGCGCATACAAAATGATCGATCAGAATGCATATCAGTAGCTCCATGGGAATCGAGGGTCGGTAGATCGCTCCTGCATCCCTTAAAGTTCGCTTTACTTGGTCGAAAAGATCGCAGTGTCAAGTCCGCTCGTATTCCATTATCTCGGAATCTTCTTCCCTTCCAAGGTGTCAAGTGTGTAGCTTTCTCTGCCCCCAGCCTGGCTATCATGTAAGGGCCTTCACAATTGGGTTTCATCTTCTTTGATCCTTGTCTTTGTGTAGTAATGAAAGCCTTTCTAAGTACAAGGTTACCAAGTTGAAATTGTCTGACCTTGGCCCTTTTGTTGTAGTAAGACTTCAACTGCTGCTAGTAAAATGGCTCTCTCACATTTCCTTCAATTAGGTCTAGGTTGACCTTCATTTGTTCAGAATTTTGACCAATATTGCCCACCTTAGTGCTTATGAAGGAGACAATGATGTGCAGAGGAATGATTTCCTTAGTTTCGTAGGCTAAGGAAAATAGGGTTTCGTCAGTCGATCTCTTTTTGGTGGTTTGATAAGTTCATAGTACTCTAGGGATCTCATCTACCCACTTTCCTTTGGCGGCCTCCAATCTCTTCTTTAGGCAATGCAATACAATCTTGTTAGATGCCTCGGATTGGCCATTGCCCTGCTAATATATCGGAGTAGACATGTGTTGCTTGATTCAAAGTTGTGATAATGAAAATTAATGCAAATTAATCCTTAGACATGAGACATGTGTTGCTTGATTCGGATTAGCCATTGCCCTCGCAAGTGTAAACAAATAATTCTAAGTTGTGATAATGAAAATTAATCCTTAGACATGAGACATCACAGTTGTCTTGTGTATATGTTGTTTCTCTTTGAGAGCACTATACGGTTGTATCAAAATGATGTGACTTAAAGGTGTTCCTCGGGATTCTCAACATGTACGCAGAGATAGGTGAATGTATAATAATGAATCTTTGCTCTTAGTAAGAAGAGAGAATACTCAAAAGATATGATTCATGAAACTTTGGCCAAAGTATCAGACGGAAATTGAAACAAGAATGTTTGCAATTTCATCAAATCGAATCATATAATCTAGAGATGTGATATTAGAGATGTCACAAACTAATTAGGTTCCCTAAATGAATTCTTAGCTTGGGTAGCCATGACATATTGCTAGGTGTCACTCATGGCTTGTGGAAGCCCCATAAGGACTAATTATAATTAGCCTTCGCCAATAGGGAGAATTGTGTGGAGGGATACAATTCACTCTTGATTCAGAGTGAATCATTCATATCCACTGCCTCGCTAATTAATACCTATAAGATCGCACACCGAAAAGGAATCGATTGAGAAATTATGAAGAGAATGAATGATTTTGTCACTTGGTCAAAGTCAATGTGAAAGTCAAAGGTCAAACAGGTTGACCCGACACTTGACAAGGTCAAGTAAGGATGACCAGGACCAACACTCATTAGACAAGTGAGTGATTGAATTACTTAAGTCACTAGAGTAATTAAATTGATTAAATTAATTAAATTGTTCAATTAAAAGTTATGAAAATTGAATAAAGGGTACTGATTTTCCCACTCCTTTTTTATCCACTTACACTCCATTTTTTTTAAATTGTATGTTCTCACTCATCTTTTGTTCACTTACACTCCCTTTTATAATATAGTAAAAAGTATTAAAAAACAAAAGGGTGTGTAGGTGGATAAAAGGGGAGGGGGAAAATCACCACCCTTAATTAAAGATCCCATATGACTTGAAAATTCAAAAGGGATTTGATCATATAGACTTAGACACATGTGACACATTATAGGATTAATGTGTTGGACCAAGATAGCATAAAGATGACACACAAGGGGGAGTGCAGCTACACTAGAGCTTGGGGGCAAGTTTGTCACTTTTGTGACATTTTTGATCCTATAAGTGTGTAGTTATGGTATCCTATCATCGTAGGGTTTTCAAGTTGGGGAAATTGGAAGAGAGAAAACATCAAGCTCTCTCTCCCTAACCCGTTGAATTTATCACATCAAGTAAGGGTGCTAGCACCACTCTTCACTTGTTGTCTACTCATTCTCTCATCCCTTTCAATCGTTGGTGAAGAGCTTTGGGGAGATGCATATCTTTGTACCTATTTGGAGAACTATAAGGTGGAGAATCAACATCATAGGGAGAGACAAGAACAAAGGGACCATTCCCTCTACTTGAACACCCTTCTTGGTTTCAAGATTCGATCCAAGAGTATGAATATCTTATCTTTCTCTTAAATAGGATTTAGAGAGTTTTTGGTGCACATTCTCATAATCTTATGAAGATTGGGACCAAATGAGACTTGCATGAATCCCTAATTTATTTAATGCTTCCACTCTTACTTTGATTTCATATTAGATATGTCATGCTAGGTGATTTACACTCTCAAAGTTTGGTTGTAGAGTTTTTAGAAATCTCTACACAACACCATACCTTCCCTTCAAGTGGTATCAAGAGCCAATGTCTGTGAAGAAGTGCACCCTTTTGAGTTTTAGAAAGAATATGGGCTTAGTTTCATGGTTATAATTGTTATAATATGTCATATCTTTCATGATTGATTCACATGTATGCTTGATACTTGGAACTTTGGATGTTGCATGAAAGAGATTTTTCAAAAATGGACAAAGTGGGTGGTGGCATCATTGGGTTTTTGTTCTTTTGTGTTTTTCTTGCTTATCTATTTTACATTGTTGTGTTGGTCTTGAAATTCTAAACATAAATATGATTTTTACAAGATTTTAGGATTTTATATGATTTTATAAAAAGGTTTTGAAAGAATAAGAATGCTCTTGATGTTCTTGAGATTTTCATGAAAAGTTCTTGTTGATCCCTAGAGAATATTGCTTTTTAATTCATGGAATTGTATGATATATGATGGTTACAACATTTTATGACAAGGGCTATAGAATTGTATCTTCTGTCTCCTATTGCCATTTCATCTTTTGAAATTGGCCAATGAGAATAAATATGTTTTATGGGTACAATTTGCTTGACAAGTGGGACCACACACACAAAACCTCCCCTCTCCCTTGAAATTTTGGCATCCACAAAGATGAGACCCATTTTGAGTCTTCATGCAATTACACAAAAATGTTGGGTCTAAATTTAAAATGTAGTATTTTCGGTTTTTGCCCATAACTTTTGAAAGTGTAAATTTTGCCCTCATACACTAAAAACAAAACTGTTTTGCCTTTTAGGTTCTAAAGTCTCAACTGTTTAAAGTATCATATCATTTTATTGTTTAATTTGATTAAATGATTGGAATAAGGATGATTATGGATTTAAGACCCTAAAAACCAAATTGAGCTATGTGATTGGCCATTAATTCATTAGATGAATGAGTTTGATTGATTGGATGGATTATAACTAATTTTATTTTTTTGAAGTTGCTTACATTAGCAATTTTTTTTTTTAGAAGGAGAATTCATTCATAATTCCATAAACGAACAAAGAGCGACATGATACAGTGGCCTCGTTAAAACCTTCCTAGAACAACCTCATGAGACAAATCCCAGGTGATGGAAGAATACCACACATGTCATGAACTAACAAGAGAGTCCAATTCAAGTCACTTTAGGCCATTACAATAAAAGAACAAGTCAAAAACAAAAACTAATACAAAGACCTCCGACGAGAACCGCAACTAGAGACCAACACAGTAGACCCAAATGAGAGGACCGTAGAAACCCCAAATAGTAAACCCATAAGAGAGGACCGCAGAACATCCCAACTGTCAAAAAAAACCTTCTATGAGCAAAATCATAGTCCTTTGCCACCCATACAAACTGTAAGTCATACCATAGCAGAAACCAGCAGAGAACAAGGAAGACGAACACAAAAACAACAGTAAAAAGACCCCTGAGAAGTACTCCACTTCAACTTAGAACCTGACAAAGAAAACCTCCTATGACCACGCATAGTTCTTCGGTCGGCGCAAAATAAAGTAGTGCAACACATCCCAACAACTACCACCAGCGTCGTTGCTGCCACCACCGTTAAAACAGAAACAAAACATCAGCCACCAGGTATCACAACTCTCCCAAGAAGAGACACAATCCAGTGTCACTACTGTCGCCGCCGCCAAGATAAAGACAAAACCAGTCACCTGGAACACTGCAAAAACAACCAAACAAAATAAATAGACAAACAGACCTGGTTCAGGTGCTGGTGAAGGAATTGGAAATTCCTCTGGTTCAGTTTGGAGATCTTGTCCCCGGAGTCTGGACGACTGCCTAGTCCCTGTATGAATGCCACCACATTTAGGGCCCATGATTCTGTCACAACAAACATAAATTCATTAAAACTGGAATGCACATAAAGTGCGGAGTCTACAGGAAGTTAAACCTAATGCTCTAATACCAAGTTTACCAGACCAGACCCAAATTCCACATTAGAATCCGAGCCGAACCCTGTTCTTGTCTGACACCTAGCAGGTGCAGGGCACAAATGACCAAACTGCCCTTCTATTCAAAATTCAAATTTATTTTAGGTTCGACTTCTGTCGAAAATTCAGCAGAGTCACTCCTGTAAATTGATCATTCCCAAAATTTACACCTATAAAACAAGTATATATATGTACAACCCAACTGCCATCATGCGCATATTTACATTCTAACATTCAAGTCCTAAGGCAATTTATCAGAGTAGTAAACTTAGAATTATAAAGAAAGTACAATTAGTTTACACGTGAAACCCTACATCAAGAAGGGGAATCGCGGGAAGCGAAAATTGCCCTATGGTGGCTCACTGGTGCATGTCTACTGCCTAGGGGTGCAAAACATTGAAAAATGTGAACGGACCAAAATAAATTTTTGAAACTATTTATGAACGTACTAACCCCATTGTAAAAACAGTTGCAAAACTTAAACAACTTCTTTATCTATATTCGTTTCAGAAATCTTGCATCCATATCTATATTTGGATAACCATTCACACATTTATTCAAAACATCCTTCCGCTGAAGACATTAAAAATGAAATTTAGTGTAACACTCGGGCGTACTCATTTTATTTCTATCATTTCCTTTATTTCCGTTTAATTCCACAAATACCCATCCCTCGTGCCACCGAAGCGACACGTCCTCTTAGGCCTTGGGAAACACAAAGTCACCCGAGCCCCAATCCTCGTAGGATTCAGGAGACATTTGATCAACCTGATCAGCATTCTTTGCTCCCACGGTCCGGATATCCCTGAGACTCTTGGGCAAAAGTCAAGCATGCTGACCTAACCGAAGGCAACAAATTTATCTGAAGGATACAACAATACTGAAGGCAACATTTATTATATTTGGGTACCTAGGGTGGGTTTAAGAAAATATAAATTCTAGAAGGTTTGGAATAAATAAAACTAATTCTTTTAAACTTAAAACTCTGCTGCCATCCCATCTGATCTCTAAAACTCTTATTTTCCCTATTCTTTAAGCATTCTCAACTCGACAGCACATAAATAAAATATTTAACCTCAGCAAAATATACTAGAAAAACTTGAGCTATTTAATACTTATTCAAGATCAAATAATGAAATTGAATTGCAAAAAATCATTAATAAAAACAAAGTCCACTCATTGCTGGTCCTGGTAGTTGGACCTTTCGAAGGTCCCTCCTGCGGGTCTGCCTGTGCCTGAGTGCCTAATTAAACCATCATAATAATTTATTAATAAAATTTCTCAATATAACCTTGAATTAAAAGCCCTGACCCCTGGCTCCTAGAAGTGCATGCACTAACTTTAAGGTCATTCCTATGCAGACATAAGCTTTGCTCATGTTTAGAATGGTCTAGAAAAGATCCGAGACTCAAAAAGCGATAAAGTCCCAAAAAGTGAACCCGGGACCCCATTGGGCCCACGACCTCCAAATTCCGATTTGAGAGTTCCTAAAAGTTCCAACATGTCTAGGACACATGTCCCAAGAGTTTGGTCTCGATCAGATGGTTGGATTGCTCACGATCGCATGATCGGGCTGTTACTGTAAACCTAACCCTAGGGTTGGCATTTCCGGAATATCCATTACTCCGTTTTACGATCTATCGAATCCTGTACGATCCTGGAATTACTTAGATCAACATATATGAAATTGACTATGATCCAATGGTTCAAACATATCAAACTCGGAAATCGCACAATATGCGAAATCCGTTCGGGGTCCAAATGTTATCCAAATTGAAATCCGAAAGTACCTACGCGCTCATGGCAACTGGGGGATTATTTTAGAACAGAATGTAGTTCCACCATGCTGCCTACGCACCGCCGCATGTGCTGGAAATGCGTGGGTGGGTTGATAAATTTTCAGCGGCTGGAAAAACTCCAAACAGGGGCGAAGCTTCCTACCTTAGTTGTAAAACCTCGTTTGGAGTCACTTTTGTTCGTGGACCTACCCCGAAAAACAAGCTGAAGTCGCCGGAATCGCAATCCCAAAACCGGCCAAACTTTTGATTCAAATTTGAACTATCAACTCTAGAAATTTCTCAAATCCTACCCAACCCTCAGCTAGAGTACGAAAAATAGGTGGAAAAGCATACCTCACACATGAAGATTGGTGGTCGAAGGATAGGGAACGACCACGGCAAAAATTCTATCAAAAACCAGTGGTTTTCGGCTCGATCTAGCGGGGTTTGGCGGTTCCAGGGGTGGGGCTGGCCGAAAAAGGAAGGGGAAGATGCGGCGGTTCGATCTTGGGCGATCTCGTGGCCGGCCATGGGGTGCAACGGTGGTAATGGAGGGAGAGGGTGGTTGGAAGAAAAACAAGGGTGGTTTTTTGCACAAGAGAGAGAGAGAGAGAGAGAGAGAGAGAGAGAGGGTTTTTAAAAATCTGGTTTTTAAAATTACCATTTTGCCCTTCAGTGTCATTTTATCGTATTTTCTTCATTATAACTCCAATTCGAGCCAACTACGTGTCTACAGGCTTGTTTCATCACGCTCTACGCAACGGTACAATCGAAATTTTCAAATTCCATCCCGGTCAAAAAGTTAACATTTTTCCTAATCATTTATTCTAAGGACAAAATTTTCTTTTTCTCTAATAATTTAATAATTAAAATTTAATTAAGGTTTGGTTTATTGCAAAAGGTGCCATTTTTTTACTTTTCTTCATGTTGGTCAGCAACCCATACTTTGTCCATATGCAAACTCAAACAAAGTGGTTGCACCCCACTTTCTTCTTCTTTTTGTTTTGTTTGTCTTTTCTTTTTGTTGTTTTATTTTTCTTCCCTTTTTTTTTGTTGCTTTTTTATATTTTTTATATTTGCATATGTGAATCCATTTCGTTTGCTAATTGTCATGGATATTTTAACCCATTTTCCATATTTTTTTCTCTGCAGAGGTTTTGGGTTTCTCACCCATATGGATTTTTACGTCCAAATAATTTCAGGGTTACTCACCCATAGATTGCATCCAAATTATTTTGGGGTTACTCACCCATGGATTTGCATCCAAATAATTTTGGGATTTCTCACCCATGGATTTGCATCCAAGTAATTTCAAGGTTTCTCACCCATGGATTTTGTGGCATGCCATGCCCAACATAAAAAAGAAAATAGAGATAACAATATACCTGTAGCAATTTTTTTTTCTCTTCTTTGCACTGCTCTAATTTCTCCAGCAGTCTTTTTTAATCTGTCGTTTGCTTTCTCCTTCCTTTTTTTTTACTTTTTCTATTGTAGCCTTTTTATAACATAACAGATATCCCAAAATTTGAAAGATAACAGATATCCTAAAATTTTGGGAACCATGTTGGTTTAAATTTATCATTTAATTTTTATATAAAATAAATGATAAGATTTATTTGGCTAAATTTTTTTTTTCTTTCAACAGTTACCTTTTGACTTAAAGACCTGAGTCAATGTTAAATCTAAATATGTCTAGATATGTCTAGATCCGCATTCGCCAAACTCCTGGACAAACATTGTCTAGAAAGCCATAGCTTTCCAACACGGTACCACAGTCTCAAGATATTCATGACTATCGAGAAGATTGTGTACGTACTACAGCAAGCTCCTGACATTGAGCCCCCTGTTGAAGATATTTCTCAGGAAGTACGTGCTAAGTATGACAAGCACGTGGATGATGACTGTCAGGCCAAGTGCTACATTTTGGCTTCCATGAATGAGGAGCTCAAGAAACAGCATGCTGCTAACATAATATCCTATCTCCAAGAGCTTTATGGAGAAGGCACACGCAATAGACGCTTTAGTGCTGTATGTGAGGTTTTGAAGCTCTAGTCCGCGAACATGGATTGAAGATGATAGGACTCATTGAGCACTTGGAAAGTCTTAACAGTCCACTGGACCAAAACTTGGCAACCGTCATCTTCTTTGAGTATATTTCTGATTCCTTCTCTCAGTTTGTTATGAACTACAATATGGGGAAGATGGAGCACACACTCTCAAAGCTGCTGAACATGTGTGTGACTCTGAAAAAAAATTTAAGAGAGAAGGAGGAGATGGGACATTACTGTTTTTGAGAAGGGTTCAACTTCTTCTGCTAAGCTCGATAATAAGGGTAAAGGAAAATTCAGTGCCAACTAGAAGAAGAAATGAAACCCCAAGGGAGGCATCAAGAAGAAACAGGAAGAAGGGAAAGAGGCGAATGGACAGTGTTTCCATTATAGGAAAGACGAACACTAGAAAATGAATTGCCGTGCTTACTTAGCTAGAATGAAGGACAATCGAGCTGAAGGTACAGTTTAATTTGTCATTAAAGTTCTAAACAAATGTTTATACCTTACTTGAGTCTAACAAACAATGATCTATTGTAGATCATGTTGTTGCACAGACAGAGAACAAGTAGGAAGCTCATAGAGATGAAGATTGTTGGGATTCGGAATCATCAAACAAGCTTTTATTTGTTTATGGAGATCTTTTCGAACTTATGAACTTATTTAGTTTATTTGGTTTTGGCATGTATAAAGAACTTACTTGCTATCTTCATGTTTTAGAAGATAGTTTTATGGTTTGTATGACATAACCACTAGTTTGATTTATATATGACTGTTTGGGCCTAATTTGGCACACCCAGTCCAAAAGATCAAAAGCCCATATCAATTTTTGACAAGCCATCAGCATTCCCTTATAATTGGGTCGAAATTACACACCCAACCCAACACTGGAGGCCCAGAAGGACGAGACAAAATCAAACCCAGGCAGTATGGATTAGAATTGGAATCGAAGGCCCAAAAGTCAAAAAGTCCAAACCCAAGTAAGATTTTTTTACCAAGACCCAAAAATTGGAAGGAAGCCCAGTACATGCGAATTGATCAACCCACAATCCCAAAAATCAAAACTGGGCTTGGGATGATTAAAATTAGAAAATAATTTCCCAAAACAAACCCACATGACTAACTGGTGTTGAAAAAGTCAAAATTTTCAACTATTACAGAGGGGTTGATAGGAAATTAATGAAGACAGGTTTTTATAGAAAGACTTCTCTATTTTTACTTAGCCAAATGAAGAAAGGTCAGAATTTATATATATATATACATAGAGAGAGAGAGAGAGAGAGAGAGAGAGAGAGAGAGAGGATAGAGAGAGAGAGAGAGAGAGAGAGAGAGAGAGAGAGATAGAGAGAGAGAAGCTCTGCACCAAAACAGGTGATCTTCCCAAAAGATAAGCAAGCTACAATCTCAAGAGATAAGTGGGAAGCAAGGGAGTTGTTCAAACAAGAAAAGCAAACTGACCATCGTGTCAGATTGTGCTCTTTCTCTTTACTAAGAACAAATAGAGAACAAAGAAGAGTTGGTTCTTCTTTCAGAAAACAAAGGAAAAGACCTCCATGAAAAATGAATATTGATGGTCTACTTGCCAGAATAGATAACTTCCCTTTTATTTGATATTTGAAAATAAAAGATCTTGTTTTTCTAGAAAATCTGCCGCCCATTTAAAGATTAAAATATCTTACTCCAGCATTTCCAATAAATATGAGAGGAGGTGAATAGAGCAAGAGACAACCAAAAAATCAATCAAACACAAAAACTCAAAATGATCACTTGATCTTAAAGAACCTTCAAACATGAAGCAACCAAAAGCTCATTGAGCCACAAGAAAGAAGCCAACTACAAATCAAAACTTCAAGTTTCAGACTTGGTTTAGTAAAACGAGATTTCTCTCATTACAAATTTGGTTCAGCAAAAGCCAAATCAAGCAGAGTCTGGGTTTTTACAAATATGAAAACCTCAACAAATTTATGGAGAGCCTGATCAAGCAGAACAAGTACCACAGTGCAATTCCAGCTTAGTAATCCTCAAGTCCAGCAACTTCTGCCCTTTCAGACTGAAAAGGCTGCAATTCTGCTCGTTCAAAGAGCCTTCCAGGCTTGAAATAGATTAAAGCTCTGCCAAATTGAACGTTGGCATCAATTTGCAGCTGAAACTTAACAGTTGAAGTTGTTGATAGTCCAGTCTAGCACCAGCATATCCAGTCCAGCCCGAATCAGAAGCATCTATCCAGGTAGAAATGGAAGTCCAACCTTCTTTTTGTCTTTCTAGAGTTGGATTTTCCCTTTTGAGTTTTGTAAAAGGCAGTTCCGCCTGAAAACAGTTCACTTTCTTATCATTTATTCTGGCCAGAACTACCAATCTTGTACTGTGAAAAATTGTGAAGTCCTCACCAGTCTGAGGCAAGAAAAGAACTTACTTGGGAGATATTCCTCACCCAAATTCACAATTGCTTGTTTAGAAATTGGTAACTTGGGGCTCAAGTTATCTATTTTTAAGAAGTCTGCTAGGATTTTTCATTGCTAGCAGTGGCACGCTCGCACACTTAAGAAAGTTGACTTGTTGACCAGTCAATGGTTCTCAAGGCAATGGAGAACTTTACCCTACCATCATAGGAACAAACATAAAACGGGTGAACAATGACTATTCGTATTACGGTAATATGAATTTTGATCTCTATATGCCTTGTGAAATGAATGTATGAAACTGTTCTTACATAAATCTAATACAAAAATGATTTCTAAAAAGTTAATCAAGATAATATTCAAAGGATAAGCAATGTGTGGTTCTTTTAAGATTCCAATTCTTACCTATGAATTGCATCTAGAAATTGAGAAATCCAAACAATCTAAGTTATGAACTAGAATGGAGATCACATGAGTTGTATAAGATAATGAATGGAATGGTATCCATTGTTTTTCTATAGCATTCACCGTTGATATCTCAATGGATGATTTTTATCACAAAGGATAATAAAGTATAAATTAAGTCATCGAAATCCCTCCTTACGTCGTAACCCCAAGGATAACAAAATATTTGATAAGTCCAATTGAATGGTAATGAGATTGAAATTGTTATAAAGTTTAGGACTTTATAGTTTGAAAGGTAAACTTGTGGGACATCCTAGATTGCCTGAAAGATATCGTATTCATCAAATAGTTAATGGATGCTTCTTGTGAAACAAGTGGAATGATTTACTGTAAGCCATAAGCTGATTATAGGACAAAGTGACAATTCAACTCTTTTACGTTGACACACCACCTTTTCTTTTAGATTTCTTTTGAAGAAGACTTCACTTGGTGACAATTCAACTCTTTCACTTGGTTATATTCCAAAAGGAAAGGTGGGAGCCCGTTTAAAGTTTAAAAGAAAACTCCAGCACCAAGTGAAGTATTCTTCAAAAGAAATCTAAAAGAAATGAATGAAAAGTTTATGTACTTATCATATGAGTATACAATCATATATGATATGACCAAGATACTACAACAAGTTGCACTTAATGCAAGAGCATATTAATGACAACAAGATGACACCCTAGGATCAGAACCTGGACAACTAATAAGTATGTCTTTTATGTCAGAAAAACACAATTAAGACGAAAGGTGAAATATGCAAAGAGAATAATATTAGAGCATTAGAGTGGAAGTGTACACTTGAGTGACTCTGGTCGGATCCTAATTCCTATATTATAGGAAACAAACTCTAGAAAACTGTTCTTATAGTAAGAGAAATTCCTACCATGAAAGATCAATGCTCTTATAGTAAGAGAAATTCTCATGGGGCAATAGCTCAATCTGAGGAACTCAAGTCTCATCAGGCATCCAAAATTTGGAGAAAACGTTATATAAATGAGTTGGTTACTCATGACGTCGATATTCTCTAAGTTGCAAAAGAAAGTTGATATAGCAAGGATCACAAAAGCCTAGAACATATCGGCTATGGCTTGATAAGTGTCTTAGGGTCAGACACATTGTGTGGCTGATTGGCTTTACGTGCAAGTGGGAGACTATTAGATATATGCCCAAGAAGCCAATATAAAATGGATAATTCTAATGAAATAATATATAATAGTAAAAGGGCAAGAACTTTGCTTTAGATACATAACGTACACAAAGTAACAAGTCCATGGATTAAGATATAGATGGAAAGTGGTCTAAAATAGTTAGATGCACGAGACTTTCCATACATATAAATATTGTATCCTAAAATGTTCATGGTCATAGGATCACCAATTGGATTATGGCCACCCACAAAGGCTGGTACACATTAGTCTGCTCAATTGGGAGGATGACTAGTCTCAAGTCATTCGTGTAGAGACACTGAGACAGATGTGTAGGTGCTCTATAGTAAACAGAGTCCACTAAACACCATCAACTCTAGAATTCTAGTATGGAAGTCTTACTCATAAGTGTTAAACAAAGAATTCTAAGTTATGATAATGCAAATTAATCCTTAGACCTGAGACATCATAGTTGTCTTGTATACATGTTGTTTCTCTTTGAGAGCATTATACGGTCATATCAAAATGATGTGACTTAAAGGTGTTCCTCAGGAGACAGGTGATTGTACAACAAGGAATCCCTGTTCTTAGTAAGAAGAGAGAATACTCTAAACATTTTATTCGAGAATCTTTGGCCAAAGTATTAGATAATAACTGAAACAAGAACGTTTGCAATTTCATCAAATTGAATCATATAATCAAGAGATGTTATATTAGGGATTTTGACACAAGTTTACCATATCCCGAGAATATGACATACAGTATTGAATTAGAGAAGGATCTAATGGCATTGTAATCACAAATCAACTAGGTTCTCCAAATGAATTCTTTTTAGCTTGGGTAGCATGATATACTGTTAGGTGTCACTCATGGCTTGTAGAAGCCTTGTAAGGACTAATTATAATTAGCCTTCACCAATAGTGTGAATTGTACGGCGGGATACAATTCACACTTGATTCAAAGTGAATCATTCATACCCACTGCCTTGCTAATTAGAACCTATAAAATTGCACACCGAAAAGGAATCAATTGGGAAATTATAAAGAGAATGAATGACTTTGTGACTTGGTCAAAGTCAATGTGAAAGTCAAAGGTCAAAGTCAAAAATCAAAGTACAAAGGTCAAATAGTTGACCTGATACTTGACATGGTCAACTAAGGATGATCGGGACCAAGACAAGTGAGTGATTGAATTAGTGAAGTCACTAGAGTAATTAAATTGATTAGATTATGAATTAGTAAAGTTACTAGGGTGATTGAATTAGTCAAGTCATAACTTCAATTAAAGGTCCCATATGACTTGGAAATTCAAAAGGGATTTGACCATATGGACTTAGGCACATATGTGACACATTATAGGATTAATATCTTGGACCGAGATAGCAAAAGATGACAGACAAAAGGGGGGGAGGGGGGGTGGTGTCGCAACACTAGGACTTTGTGTAATAACCCAAAACAAAATATCTAAAAAGAAATAAAATATCTAAAAAGTAGGATTAATATCTTCTAGCAAAAAGACAAGTTTGCCCTCGCATATTTTAATAGGAAAAACATTGACTTTTTGATCGAGAAAGAATTTGGAAATTCCGTTTGCGCCATTGCGTAGATCACGGCGAAATGAGTCCGTAGACACGGAGTAGACCCGAATCGGAGTTGTAACGAAGAAAATACGATCAAAATACCGCGAAGGGCAAAATGGTAATTTGGTCAAAAAGTCAGATTTTTATCCCTTCCTCCCTTCTCTCTCCTCATTGCTCTCTCCTCTCTCTCTCTCTCTCCTCCCGATTTTTATATTGATTTTATATGAGTAAATTTCATTATTTGATTTTGAATAAGTTTTACCGAATGTTTTCCGAGCATGATATGTGCCGTAAAATATCTTTATTTCTATGCTGCTTAGTTGAACATGGTAGAAAGTGACAGAAAGCAGAGTTGAGATTTATATCAGAGAAAATAGCAGCTTAGTTTCAGACTTGCCAAATACAGTGATTTATCAGATTTTTCTAAAATATTTATTTTTAACCACCGTGTGTACCCAGTTATGGTGATTACCCTCAGATGGACCGATGTCTACGGACATCGACTCTATTTACAGTTCTGTCCGTGCACTTGACATTGCCTCACGAGTTTCGGGGACGCTCGGACTGTGAGTGCCAGGATTTGATGCTCGACTGACTCTGTGTCCCCGAGACCTGCCAGGATTTGCGGCTCGGCAGACTTGGTGTCCCGAGACCTGCCAGGATTGCGGCTCGACTAACTCTGTGTCCCCGAGACCTGCCAGGATTGCGGACCAGGCTGACTGCGGTCCCCTGTATCTTGCCAGAGCGGCTCGAGTCGACTTGGTGTCATCGGGACCTGCCGGCGGATCAGGCTGACCATAGTCCCCTGATTTCACCAGTTTGCGGCTCAGGTAGCCTGCGTGACGCCCGAGACCTGCCAGGGGAATTGACGGATTTTCAGGGGTACACTCAGCGATCAAAATACCGCGAAGGGCAAAATGGTAATTTGGTCAAAAAGTCAGATTTTTTATCCCTTCCTCCCCTTCTCTCTCCTCTCTCTCTCTCCTCCCGATCACGTCGCGCCAGCGACCTCCGAGCACTCTCGACGTCGCCCCGGCCACCACGGTCGAGCCGATCTCCGCCGCTGGTACCAAACGAACCACCACTCACCCGCCGTCCTTCCCCGTGCCATCGTCGCCCTTGTCGTGGCTGGAGTTCGTCGGAATCTGGAGCTTTTCGCCGAATTTCAGTTTAAACTTCATCTCCTTCGTTCTCCTTCAATTCTCCATCAAATCGATTGAGTAAGGTATGGTTTCTCAGCTATTTTTCGTGTTCTAACTGATGGATGTATGGGTTTCGATCGATTTTGGCTCTAGAACGTTCGATTTTTCAACTTGAAAATCGGCCAAAACTTCGGCCGCCGTGATCTACTGTTTCTGGTCACTTTTTGGGATATGTCCAAGAACAAAAGTGACTCCAAATGGGGTGTTTTACCTAGGATAGGAGTTTGGAGTCTTGGTTCCGAGATTTTTCGACCACCCGAAATCGCTTAAGACACCCAAATCTGCCCTCGCATGCTGGGGCGCGTGGACGAGGTGGTGAAGTAATTCTGTACAGTTTTGTGACCCTCGTGTCGTCACGAGCGCGTAGGATTTCGCGGATCTCGATTCAGAGTCCGTTTGAGCCCCGAACGGATTTTTCATATCGCGCGATCCTTGGGTGCAGTGTCGTCTAATCGTCGGATCGCCCTGAATTTTGGATATGTCGTACTACATGATTCCAGGATCGTGTAGGATTCAACGGATTGCGAATCGGAGTCCCGGATACTCCGAAATCGTGAACCCTGGGGCTAGGGTTTGGATTTTAAGCGATAACGCGATTTCGGCTAATCCGACCGTCCGTTTCGGACCGAATTCGCGGAACATGGTTCCTTCTCTATGAGGAATCTTCAGAGAAGAACAGATTGGCCATCGGAGATCATGGACCCCACGGGTCCCGGGTCGGCCGATCTGGCAACTTATCGCTTAACTAAGCGTCGGGTCTTCCAAAACTGATCTAAGCGTCTGAAAGGCTAATGTGGGTATAAGAGAAATTTTAAAACGAGTGCGCGTATTTCTAGGAGTCGGGGGCAGGGTGTTTATTTTAAATTCTTTTTATTCAGCAGTTTCTTAATTTATTATTCATGGTTAATCAGGCACCAGAAGTCCAGTCGACCTACGGGAGGGACCTTCAAGAGGTCCAGCGAGCTCGGACCAACTGTGAGTGGACTTTCATTCATAAATGATTTTATATAAATGAGTTATAGAAATGCTTTATATAAATGAGTTTACATAAATGATTTTATATTGATTTTATATGAGTAAATTTCATTATTTGATTTTGAATAAGTTTTACCGAATGTTTTCCGAGCATGATATGTGCCGTAAAATATCTTTATTTCTATGCTGCTTAGTTGAACATGGTAGAAAGTGACAGAAAGCAGAGTTGAGATTTATATCAGAGAAAATAGCAGCTTAGTTTCAGACTTGCCAAATACAGTGATTTATCAGATTTTTCTAAAATATTTATTTTTAACCACCGTGTGTACCCAGTTATGGTGGTGATTACCCTCAGATGGACCGATGTTTACGGACATCCAGTCTATTTACAGTTCTGTCAGTGCACTTGCCATTGCCTCACGAGTTTCGAGGACGCTCGGACTGTGAGTGCCAGGATTTGCGGCTCGGCTGACTCTGTGTCCCCGAGACCTGCCAGGATTTGCGGCTCGGCAGACTTGGTGTCCCGAGACCTGCCAGGATTGCGGCTCGGCTGACTCTGTGTCCCCGAGACCTGCCAGGATTGCGGACCAGGCTGACTGCGGTCCCCTGTATCTTGCCAGAGCGGCTCGAGTCGACTTGGTGTCATCGGGACCTGCCGGCGGATCAGGCTGACCATAGTCCCCTGATTTCGCCAGTTTGCGGCTCGGGTAGCCTGCGTGACGCCCGAGACCTGCCAGGGGAATTGACGGATTTTCAGGGGTACACTCAGGTGGTTTTATGATTGTAAACTGTTTTCCAGAACCTTATGTTTGGTCCACTCACATTTTTAACCTGTTTTTCGTCCCCAGGCCGTAGAAGTACGCAAGATCCACCACCGGGCCATTCATAACTTCCGCGCCACCAAGTAAGGTAGAGTTTTGTAGAAAAGCCCTTGAAACCCTACAAACTATAGAAAATGCTATGATATCTAGTTTTAGTGGAAAACTGGAGCTGTTGAATACTTAGTTATTCTCTTCTGGCAGTTGGTGTAGATTTATTTGTCGTTGGTCAGGTGGAAAAATTTGGTTTGGTCAAATTACAGGGGAGACTCTGCCGAATTTTCGGCAGAAGTCTAAGGGAAATTTTAAAAGAATTTTGAACGAGAAGGGTAAGAAGGTCTTTTGTGCCCGACATTCGCCAGGTGTCGGACACGCACAGGACTTGGCTCGAATTTCAAAGCGGAAATTGGGTCGGGTCCTGTCACTTTGGGGCATTTTTGTCACTCTTGTGACATTTTTAATCCTATAAGTGTGTAGCTATGGAATCCTATTATCATAGGGTTTTTCAAGTTTGTGAAATTGGAAGAGAGAAAACATCAAGCTCTCTCTCCATAGCCCCTTGAATCTATCAAATCAAGTGAAGGTGCTAGCACCACTCTTCACTTGTTGTCTACTCATTCTCTCATCCCATTCAATTCTTGGTGAAGTTGGGGAGGTGCATATCTTTGTATCTATTTGGAGAGCTCCAAGGTGGAGAATCAACATCAAAGGGAGAGCCCACAACAAAGGGACCACTCCTTCTACTTGAACACTATTCTTGGTTTCAAGATTTGCTCCAAGGGTATGAACATCTTATCTTTCTCTCAAATAGGATTTAGAGAGTCTTTGGTGCACACTTTCATAGACTTACAAAGATTGGGACCAAATGAGACTTGCATGAATCTCCAGTTTATTTCAGGCTTATTTACTGTAATGCCCCTTGAAACTATGGTCAAATCTCACTTTACCCCCTGAAAGTTAAAACGACCCAGAATGCCCTATTGACTAAGGTTTGATGGTTCAATTTGACCCACACCGTTAACTCTGTAAAAATTTTTGTTAAAAATGCTGACATGGCATGAGTGGGACCTACCCTTTTGTTGAAATGTATGCCATGTAAGTACCACATGGGAAAAAAAATATTTTATTAAAAAAATTTAACAAATAGGAAAAAAAAAATATTTAGAAAATTACTTTTTTCTCTCTTCTCTCTCTCCCTCTTTCTCTGTCTGTACCTGACCCCTCCCCCTGCCTAAACAACTGCCCATCATGACATACCCCCACCCCCACCCCCGCCCTCACAGAAACGCCCACAGCTTGCTGCAGCCTTTTCTGCAACTGCTCTCCCTCTCAAACCCCAAATACCCCACCATTGCCCTCTAATCTCAGTCCTTCGATCTCTCCAAATGGGACCCATACCTCCCTAAATCCTCACCGTCCACTTCATCATTCAACCTACCAACAGAACACTTCTCACATTTCTCTCCCTCATTGTGCAAGAACCAGAACCAGTAGGATCCGCCAATCATCTCGGAGCTCTGAAAGCTTCGTCGAGTTACGCTCGAGCTCGTCGCTGAGGTGCTCATGGTCCAAAACGACCTCGTCACTTGGTATATTTGATTTATTTTTAATTTGAGACATGGAAATACCTATTAAAAATGCAAGATGCGAGTGGTTTATTTTGATTTCTACACTTGCATGTGGATTTGGGAGCATCCCCAAAAGTTTTGAAATTCAAATGAAGAGATTTCTATGTGAGTTGTCAGGACATTACAACCCAAATTTGATTTTTCTGAAACTGAGGTGGGTTTGTAGGTAGGGTTTGGTATGTTGTGGTGGGTGGGAGGAGGGGGGGAGGCAGAGGGGAGAGAGTGAACTGAGAGAAAAACAAAATTATACATTTTTTTATGAATAAAATATTTTATTTTATTTTTTCACATGTGGCATACATTTCAACAAAAGGGTAGGTCCCATTCATGCCATGTTAGCATTTTTAACAGAATTTTTTACAGAGTTAATGGTAGGGGGCAAAGTGAACCACCAAACCTTTGTCAAGGGGGCATTCTGGGTCATTTTAACTTTCAAGGGGTAAAGTGAGATTTGACCATAGTTTCAAGGGCCACTACAGTAAACAAGCCTTTATTTAATGCTTTCACTCTTACTTTGATTTCATATTAGATATGGCATGCTAGGTGATTTATACTGTCAAAGTTTGGTTGTACACCATTCCCACTGTGGGAGCAAATATTTTCGTCTCCAATCACAGCACGCCACGTGAAAAAGAAGATTACCCCTTAAATTAATTAATTGAACCAATTTATTTGGGTAATTAATTAATAGGGACAATATCTTACTTATAGGATATTATCTTTATTTAATGAGATCCTAATACAGAGATATAATAGAGTCCGACTCAATCTCTATAATTTGGGTAAAGAATAAACTCCTCCTCAAACGAGTTTATTCTCTACGAAACCCTAGCCCCGAGGCTCTTATAAATAGATGACTTCATTTGTCATTTAAGGTACTTTAAAAAACCTACATCTAAACCTACTCCTAAAACCCGAGAAAAGTACCTGAAGCTCTCTCCCTCTTTCTCCACTCTCCACTCTTTATATTTTCTCCACATGGCTCAGGCTATCACACACGGGTCCGGCCACCCGGTTCTCACCCTAGAGAAATCTCCATACTCTTTTTAGCTATTGTTTTCCTACAAACAATCGAACTAATTTAGGTATCGGAAGGCCTTTGGCCAACACCCCCCGGGTGTGGTCTATTTACTCCTATCTTTTTTACAGGAATCGAGGAAGAGAGAGAAGGAAGATCAAAGGTTCAAGAATCACAAATCAAATATTCTCCCACGAGGATTTTTGCACAAACATTTGGTGCTTTCATTGAGAGCACGAGTTATACTCAACGTGTGATCAAGGAATCTGTTCCTCCTATTTTCCAATCCACTAAAGCCTTCCAAACAACCATGGTTGGAAGCCAGAAAACAAAGGGCAAGACTACTGCCATGGCCTAATCCACGACTAGCTCTGACCACCACGAAGTCGTGGCTCCAAGACAATCCCACTCCACAGCCTAGACTGTAGCACGTCCTTATGGCACGGCGACCGTCATCGCTCCTCCTCCTCTCGGCCTTACGACCCAGAACACCAACTTGAGGGGTGCTGACGCATTACAACAGCAAGGCCCCTTGGCTAAAACCACCGTGCCACCTGTCGAACTTGCAGCCAGAGCCGCACTGGCCTTTGCCGTCGTCATACCATCTTATGGCCCCGTGGCTAGATCTAGCCACCTTCATAGCGCCACTGCCGAGTGTGGTGGAACCTCCCATCAGGGTGGGCTCACTACCACCACCGACTTTGGCCTAATCTTGGAGCAACTTCAGCCATTCCCTCAATTGCCTCAGTGCTCGATGTACGCTCCCGCGTACACCTCCAATAAAACCCAAGCCCATGTGCCATTGGGCTCCATGCAATTCTCTCCTCCTGGTCCACGAAGTCAACTAGACCTCAATCTGAGAGTTGATTAGCTAACTCAGAAAATAGACAACCAAAATAATTTGATGACGCAACTCGTCAACCAAATAAACATGGCTCAAAACCTTGGCCTTGGACAACAGGGGGAAGAGAGAATGATGGATGAAAGCGCCAATAGGCAGTTCGATGGCTACCAAGCAGGTTAAGCAGGAGTAAGCAGACAAGGAGAGGGACAACAAAGCGGTCAGCTTGCCAACATGTCACAAGCATCTGCCAGCCATACTCAGAGCAGACGAAGTCTCCCATCCAGATTGAGTTCAAGGGCCAATGTGCGCCAAAGGCTGGTGATGGGTATATTTTATATTATTTATTTATCCCTATTCTTAATATATTTTGGTTAATATTTTGGAAGAATTTTGATACTTAGAATTATATTTCTAATGTAAGACTTTCGACTTCCTCTAGAGCAAAACGTAATCAAATGGACTAATTTTGAAGTAATTCTAGTTGGAGGATGTACATGAGTCAATTAGCTTGATCGTATCAAAATTTTAGACTTTTCTACCAAGCGGTTATTTTGTGGCAATAAAATAAAGGAGTAGTGTGCGATGCTGGAATTGTGACATTTTGGGCTTTTATTGCATTTTTGGAGCCCGAGATGACCTCGGATGGGTTCGTGGCCTTCTAGAGAAGTGTTCAGAATGTTTTATCTTTAAAACAAGCTATCTTGACCAGGAGAGGAGATTTGGGGCTAAAAATTAGCTCGGCAGATTGTGGGAAGATTCTCCTAATCCAATTTGGACTTTATTTCCTAGTATTATTTTATTTTAATTAGTTTCCTTGTGGGGATAGAAAAGCTGGACGTTGGCAGCTAGGTTTTAGGAGATATTTAAGCTCTTTCTCACAACAATTTTAGACTTCTAGAGAAGTGTTCAGAATATTTTTATCTTTAAAATAAGCTATCTTGACCCGGATTTGGAGGAGATTTAGGGCCAAAAATTGGCTGGGCAGATTGTGGGCAGATTCTCCTAACCCAATTTGACTTTATTTCCTAGTATTATTTTATTTTAATTAGTTTCCTTGTGGGGATAGAAAAGCTGGACGTTGGCAGCTAGGTTTTAGGAGGTATTTAAGCTCTTTCTCACAACAATTTTAGAAGACTTTCTTTTTGGCTTTTGATTGTGGAGAGCAATTGCTAGGGTTTTTGAAGTTTTTGCTACTTTAAGGTGTTTTCATTCTTTTCCTTCTTAATGATATTTTCCATGATTTCAGTTATGAATACGCATAGCTAATTTCCTTTTGCTAGGGTGAAGCCTTGAACCTTAGCATGAATATGTAATTTTTATTTAATTCTTATGATTGATTGCATGCATACTTCGAATTGTTAATCACTGTTTTACACTATCTAATTGTCTCAATGCCTGATCACCATTAGGATCTTTATAAAAGTAATTGGATGCAATTTTGGTCAGAAGATTCCCTGAAATTGACTTGGCTTCTTGGGATTAATAATTGTAATTTCACTTAAGATGAACACTATGTCTTAAGGGTTACATGGTTTTTCAAAGGGTTTTCACAAAACGTAATGAGTCTTTCATGTTCAGATTTGATCCGAACGTCCGGACGGGTTGCATGTTGGATGTACGTTCTATGTGGAGGTTCCAAGTAGAATATAAATTAGGAAAACCTAACCTTCAAAGTGACATGTGCAAATCATAAGTAACTGGTAAAAATTCATAGGATTGCTAGGTGATGGTAGAACCCTAGGACTTTTATAAATTGGTATTTACAACTCTTTCTTGCAACCGTAATTGTTTTTGTTTAAAATTTGTTTTTAGTATCGAACAACTTCACAATCATCTTTCTCAACTTTTAATTTTAGGTAGTTAATTAGAAATTATTTTTACATATATTGCTAAATAGTCCTTGAGGAGAACGACCTTGCATGAGCATCTATACTACAATAGCCTTGTATTCTTGCAAGTATTTTATGTGATTTTAACCATATTTGCATAGGTACTAAAAATCTTGTCAGCTGGGTCCACAACTTGGCATCTGCGCCCACCTAGGCCTGCAAGGAAATGTTCACGAAGGTTAGACCCTTAGGGAGGTCAACCTGACAACCCTCACAATGAGGATCGTGAAGAAAGGTGCTCCGCTGCCCGTTCCCGAAAAATCAATTCTCGTCGACAAGCTACAGAAAATCCCTCACAGGCGTAGTCCACCAACATGCTGCCTAGGCAGGATAACCGAGAAGGTCGACCCTTGCCAACCAACGAGGAAGTCAATCAGCATTGCTCAAACCGCGAAGGTAACCAACGTGACCGACCAGCCATGTGTGAAGAAGACGTTGAGAAGCTTGTGGATAACCGACTTCGAGACTTAAAACCGAATAAACTCCTCATCTTTCATAGTTGAAACAGAGAAGGCTACTCCCCCGAATAGATTCTCAATGCTTTATTCCACAAACTTCAACGGGGATTCTGATCCCAAAAGCCATTTGAAGCACTTCAAGAGCATTATGATTTTCTACAAGGCCGAAGAGGCGCTAATGTGCAAGGTGTTTGCAATGACTTTACGAGGAGCAGCTCAGGATTGGTTCCATACCCTGCCATCCGGGTCGATTTGCAGCTTCAAGGAGATTGCTTACGTCTTCACCAAAGAGTACACTTCTTATCGGATGATTGAGAAGAACTCTAACCACTTGTATAACCTGCGCAAAAAGCCCGATGAATCCTTTCGAGATTACATCAAGAGATTCAAAGTAGAAAAGGCTAACATTGTAGGGTGCCATGATCGAATCACATCTTTGGCTTTTAAGAAAAGTCTTCCAGCTGAACACGACTTATACTGCGAATTGACTATCACTCCCAGCCAGACTTTGGCAGAGGTCTTCGCGACTGCAGAACGTTACGAGCTTTGGGATGATGATCTAACCCCCGCAAAGAAGTCTACCAAGCAGGAAGATTAGCCAACTAAGCAGGCAGGCCAAAGAAGCGACTTGCTTAGTAGCAGGAACAGAGATAGACTAAGGTCACACTCACAGGAGACGTTATGGCAAAAGAGAACTATACCAAGTTCTCCATCCCCATACATCAAATCTTAGCCCAAGTGAAAAACAAACCTTGGGTAAGAAGACAGCCACCTTTGAAAGGAGATCTAGAAAAGAGGGATACTAGAAAATACTGTGATTTCCATGCGACGCACTGGCACAATACGAATAACTATTTTGCTTGGAAAGCGCACCTTAAAAAATTCGTGAGAGAAGGTCACTGCAAGGAATTCACTGCAAGCAGGCTATTCAATACATCGAGGACCGCTATACCACCAAGGAGCCACCCCAAAAGGTTATAAGGATTAAAACAATCCTAGCCGACTCCAAGGAGTCCAGACTGACCAGCAAAGAAAATAAGAGAAAAATCAAACAGGCTACTGTGATCTCCCAAGACTTAACTAGCCTCCCACTGGCAGAAGACGATCTCTAGATCGGCTTCCAAAAAAAAGATCTAATCGGCCTCGATTTGTTGCACAACGACCTCCTTATCATCAACATTCAAATTGCTCAAGCCATGGTCGACTGAATCCATGCAGATGAAGGCAACACAGCCAATATCCTACAATTGGCAGTCATCCAACAGATGGGCTTAGAGACAAAAATCAATAAATCAGCCAAGCTGCTAACTGGCTTCAATGGAGCAACAACGGTTACCTTGGGCACGGTAGATCTTGATGTTTACTCTCTACCTATAATCAGCTCGCAAAGACTCCCTGTGAATCAGGCATATCTGAAGGGAGTAGAACAAGCAGAGGAGAAAATAGATCTCGTTCCTAACGGCCAAGCTGACTAGAAATGAAAGGAAATAGCTACTCCCCAATAGCAATTAAAGAATCAGGATCAAGTCGAGGGAATCTATCCAGAGGTCTCTCTTGAAGAAGGATGGAAGCCCGAAGAGGACGTCGAGCTAGTACCTCTTGATCCTGACAAGCCAGAGAGAAAAGCGCGGATTAGCTCGCACCTAAGCTAGGAGGAGAAGGCAGAGCTTGTAGCCTTTTTCCAGAACAACAAAGACGTATTCGTATGGTCTCCACTGACATGCCAGGCATCGATCCCTAGATCATCTGCCATCGCCTTCACATCAACCCGTCCATCAAGCCTGTAGCGCAGAAGAGATGCAATTTCGCTCTTGAGTGGGTTGCCATCATTGAAGCCGAGATCGACAAGCTTCTAGCTGCCGGTTTCATTGAAGAAGTCTCTTACGCAGAATGACTGGCGAACATTCTAGTAGCAAAGGAAGATAAGGGCTTATGGTGAGTTTGTGTCGACTACACCGACCTCAACAGGGCACGTCCTAAAGACAACTTTCCACTGCCAATAATTGATAAGCTCGTTGATTCAACTTCCGGCAATCAACTGCTAAGCTTTATGGACTCCTACTCTGGCTATAATCAAATCATGATGCATGAAGACAACAAGGCAAAGACCTCCTTCATCATCGAAAGAGATACATACTACTACAAAGTCATGCCCATTGGGCTGAAGAAAGCCAAAGCAACCTACCAAAGGGTAGTAAACAAAATTTTAAAGGAGCAAATCGGTAAGACTAAGGAGGTTTACGTAGACGACATGCTAGTTAAAGCTCTCCAACGAGCAAACCACATAAAAAACCTTGCCTAGGTATTTAGCCACCTCCCAAAATACAACATGAAGTTGAACCCGAGCAAATGCACATTTGGAGTCTCGTCAGGCTGATTCCTAGGATACTCAGCCACCCAAAGATGAATTGAGGCACATCCTAATCAAATCAAGACTATACTCATCATGAAGTCACCTGCCACAACAAAGGATATACAAAGTCTATCGGGTAAAGCAGCAGCTCTCAACCGATTCCTCTCGAGATCTACCGACAAGTACAGGCCATTCTTCAAAGCCTTTATGAAAGGATACAGGGACAAATGGGACGATGAGTGCAAAGTAGATTTTCAAAACTTAAAAACTCACTTCACCTCCCCTACTTTCAAAACCAATACTAGGGGAGGACTTATATATCTCCCTAGTGATGTCCGACTCAGCTGTCAGCTCAACTCTCATTCGAGAAGAGCTAGGGTCACAACATCTAGTATCCTACACTTTAAAAGCTCTCCTCGATGTAGAGACTCACTATCTGAAAATAGAGAAATTCATTTTTTTCGCTTGTGGTTTCTGCAAGAAAACTAAAGCCTTACTATCAAGCACACCAAATAATTGTCATGACAGAATTTTCTTTGAGATCGATCCTTCACAGCCCTTACGCTTCTCAGCGACACATGAAATGGGCTATCAAACTCAGCCAATACGACCTCCTCTACAGGCCGAAGACTACTATAAAAGCTCAGGCTTTAGTAGATTTTATTGCAGAGTTTACTCCGACATCAGAAGAAGCGAAACTGGTCAAGAAAAGCAAGGAAAAAGCAGACGATACCTCCCCCACCAATTTAAACCTACTTCACGACATGTGGTAGTTGCATGTAGACGGAGCATCAAATCACAAGGGAGCGGGGGAAAGCGTCATCATAATCACCCTAGATGAAACTTTGTTGGAACAAGCAATCACACTAGGCCTTGCTGCTTCAAATAATGAGGCAGAATATGAGGCATTGCTCACAGGACTGCGCCTAGCTGATCACGAATCAAGCCCAAGTAAGTACATGGCAAAACATCCAAGAATAGTCTAGTAGCTCAACAAAGTCCAAGGACTTTTGAAAGAATTCCCTACTTTCACCATCCAACAAGTTCCACGGACAGCGAACACTCATGCAGATGCATTGGCGAGTCTAGGATCAGCGGTGGACACCCAGTTCAGACGCTCCATCCCAGTCGAACACCTTAACCTGCCAAGCATAGAAGAAATAGAGCCAATCGACTCAATGCAGATCGATGAAGACCCCAGCTGGCAAGACCCTATCATCGAGTACTTGATGAATAGAAATCTGCCAATAGATAAGTCAGAAGCTAGAAAGGTCCAGCAAAAAGCTACAAGATACTACATGCAAGGCGACAAGCTCATTCACAGATCATATTCTGGCCCTTATCTCACCTGCATAAAATAGCCTCAAACACTTTAGGTCTTCTGTAAAATTCACGACGGCTAGTGTGGCAACCACTTTGTGGGTAGATTACTCTCCCAGAAGGCTCTAAACATAGGCTATTTCTGGCCTACCATGAGCCATGACACCACTGAATTTGTCAAAAGTAATCACTGCCAACGGCACAAACAAGTTCCTAACCTGCCTTCCGAAATCTACCATCCGACTTAATGGGCCCCATGCCAACTACACCTGCCAAGTAAGCACTGATGATCATCACCACTGATTACTTTACTAAATGGATTGAGGCCGAAGCTCTATCCTCCACTAAAGAATCCAATGTGGAATGATTTATCTAGAGAAACATTATCTGCCGATTTGGCTGCTCACAATCACTAGTCACCGACAATGACTCACATTTCATCAGCAACTAGATCATTGCATTCTTCAAAACAATTTTAACCAGGCAACCTTATGCTAAGAAAGGCCTTCATCCCTGCACAAAAACAAGGGTCTAAAAAGATGAAACCCAATTGGGAAGGCCCTTACTTGATCACCAGGTCTAGGGGCAGAGGAAGCTATACACTTGACACTATAGAAGGGAAGGAGATTCCACGACAATGGAATGCCTGCCACCTTCAAATATATTATCCATGACGCTTCCTCTTACCTACTTAATCCCCAACTGATGGCTGAGCCCTGCATATTTCTGAATAAGAGAAGCAACTAATGCAAATTCCAAAATGTGCCACAACAAAAGATAGTTGCCCATAAACAACATCATTCGGGAAATGCAGCCCTCAAAGAAGCGTCCTCAGGGAGACGCAGGGTGCGCCAGGAATTTCCTAAGGGAGGTATCCAGGGTCCTATCCTTTTTCTAAGGGAGGCAGAATAGTCATACAATTGCCTATAAGCAGCGACCTAAGGAAGACACAGGGCGATGACCAGAAGTGTCCTTCTAGAGACCCAGCCCACAAAGAAGCGTCCTTAGGTTCCTCAGGGAGACACAGGGTGCGCTAGGAATTTCTTAAAAGTGGGTCCCCATGTTTCCTGCGGGATGTATCGATGCTACTATCCGTTTCCTAAGGGGGGCAAGATAGTCATTGATAGAATTTTAGCCACTTGCAAAACAAAGGCTAAAACGCTATATATACTAGCTATAGAACAAGGCTATTATTAGTATAGCCACTTTTAAGAAATATACTATGGCTATTGAAAAGATGCACTAAATACTTGACTTGTAATCAATGAATTATTATTTTTGGATTCAACGTGAATAAAATAAAACACAAATTGGAAAGACAGTTTTGAAGGATTATTAATTGGTTGAGAAAATCTAGAGGATAATATACTAAGGCTAGGCGTCCACCACAAGCAATCCAATATAGCACTTATGTTCATTCATCCATTAAGAGGTAATTTCATATTGAATATTGGTTACCTTATGTTTATTCTCCCTATGGCATTTAGGCTAGAATAACTCCTACAACATGCAATCTCCCTATGGCATTCAGGCTAGATATAAACATGAAGAGTACGATGGGCACGAGTAACCAAATCAATCATGTAATTCTTATAGCATGGCATTTACCCTATGTAATTACACCTTTTAATTGCAAGAAGCATACTCAAAATCAGTGTGGCATTCACTCAATTTTTGCATCATAAAACTTAGTCATATACCATAATGGTGATCAAGCATCAAAGCACATAACCAGTATAACACTCGGCAATTAAAAGTTCAAACACAAAATCACATTAATGGATAAATAAACGTACATTACTATATTATGATGCTAGGGCTTAAACCCTGCCCTAGATTAAAGTTTAGTTACACATGAATATAATTAAAAACACAGAAAATAATATTATAAGAGTGAAAGAAGAAACCCTGAAATACAATGTCGCATGCGCATGCCTAGAACCGTATTCTCCTCTTGATAAACAGCCGTCAAAAGTCCTCTCCCCTCTTTCTGAACTAGGCTTTTCTCTACCTTTTCCTAGTCCTAGTAAGCCCCAAATAACTTAACTTACAAGATCAGCCAAACAAATTGTAGCCAATAGGAAATATACAAAAAGAAATTAGAAGTCAGCTTTCCTAATTCTTTGCAGCTTACAGTGGCTATTCCGATTATGGGCTTTTGGTGGGCTTAACTTCACCAAATTGAACGTGTAATGTCTCATTGAAAAGGTATTAACGTCAGATACAATTGTTATGACAAATCGTTTCCAAGAAAAATCACATAAACTTGTCTAAAATCGTCCTCAAGCCCCACAGCTCCAATCTGCCCATATGGCACATGCCCTGACTTTAATAATTCGTTCTGAACAGTTGGCTGGTCCAATAGCTCTCAAATTTTGACATAACATCTCTTGACCTCTTAGCTTTCATCCCCATGTGGTTTTTACCAAAATCTCCTAGCAAAAAGTAATTTCTCCATTTTTGGCATTTTAGAGTTCCTGAAAACAAAAGCTGGAAACAAAACAGAAAATAAAAACAAAAGAACAAAGACTCAAAACAAACACACAACTAAATTCCCAATATTGATCTCAGAGATAATCACCAATAGTTAACTAACTTCCAAGAAATAAGCAACATTAACTCAAGCCATTATCAAAGGGTTAATCAAACTTTAATTGAACAACTTGGAGTGTTGTGTGTGAAATAGCCAACATTAATATAACCACGACTTATGCTTCACAAAAGTTAAATAACCAAATAAGAACAAGCTTTAACTTCAATTCTCTCTCACCAACGATGTTCACTCCAATTAAAGCACTCGAAATTTGACTACGTAGTGTCACTCATATTGTGAGAAGAATCAAATCAATAGGATGTACTCACATAATTGAAATAAAAGCTCAAGACATGAATAAAAGATCTCATGGAAAGATATCGCATACTTGAAGACATTTAAACCATCCGACCATTGTCCTTCCACACCTATTCTCCCCATGAGGAACCACACTTCTCCATGGATCAAGTAGGACTTTCACTAAGGTTGTAATAGGGCTTAGGGTGATGGGTGAAACAAAAAAAAAGATATGGATGAACAAATGAAGTCTAAGGGCTAAGTAAAGCTTTCCATGAAATTATAACATCTTGCACTTTAGCACACAACTTCATCTTGATACTGTCTTGAATTATTATTAATTTTTTTTTCAGGCCTAACTCCATTAGCTTTCTAATCAACCCATGTAACAAGTGTTAGGCCAATAACTCCCAAGCTAGATAGCTTTAGGGTATTAAGTGCGAAACACTCCTCGGGCTTAAAAACTTGAGTTGAAAAGGCTTCGGAATCAGAATTTTTTTTTATAAAAAAAACAGTATCATATACACATGATTGAACAATTTGTGCAATTCTCCCTTAACCATGAAAGTGCTCTAAAAAGCTCCTTAAAAGGGTGTAGGATAAATATACAAAAGATTAAGGTGAGGAGAATTGGGTGAAGAACGATAAAGGCTTACATAAAAGGCACAAGGGGTTGACTAGGGATAAAAGTGATATGGGTTGGCTAGAAAGGCTCAAACGAATGAAACAAGGCCTATATCACTTCGTAGGATTCATGTGGTTCATGAAATATGCCTCAACAAGATAATGAAAGTAGTTCTAGCAAACAATTTAAACATCTTCAAGTACTTGACCCAAACAAAGAATAAGAGATCACAACAACTTATAGACAAGAAAATTATAGAATAGCATATAACACTCAAGAAAGAAAGGTATACACTCAAAAGCTCACATAATAAGGGTTGTATAAGTCTACACTAGCCTTATTTGGGAATTTAAATCAAGTGGACTCCCCAATCGAAAATCATATCAATATGGCTATGTGCAGAAAGATTTACCAAGTTTAATCATAAAACTAAGGCTAACACAAAGATAATTTAAAGAATTAATGTCATGCTCACAATTCCTTAGATAATTTAAAGAATTAAGTCAATTGTCCATAAAATTCAATTTCATCATAGAATTGGGAAGTGACTACTACAAACAAATAAAAACTAGAAATATTTCTAGGTTTTTATGACATTTTTCTGATTTTTTTTTTTTTTTTTTAAGGAGAAACAAAATTAGAAACAAGGCAACAAAATAATGACAAAATAAAAATTTACCAAAAATTGAAAAGAATTGAGAACCAACCAACAAGACAATAAACTAATCCTACACATGAAAAGTGAAGCGGCGGCATAGACGATAAATCACCCACAACTTAAAATAAACATCGTCCCCAATGTGTAAAATAAAGAAACAAATTCATGGACAATCAATTAAAGCGGGAGAGGGTTGGAGGACTTCCCAGGTTTTCTAGGTGTGCGGAGGGGCAAGAATTTGTCGAAGTGAGAGGAGATAGACAAAGCCATGCACTCAAACACCCACTTGTGTCTTTGAATGCCAACGGACCCGTAATAGCTCCTAAAGGTCTTGGAATGCGATGAAATTGGAACGAAATTGATTTGGATATGTAATCACAAAAATCTGGAAATTCGACTTTTAGTGACGAAAAATCTTATGAACACCACCGCTAAAACCTCTTTGGTGACAAAAAATCCGAACACCGTCGCTAAAACCTCTTTGGTGACAAAAAAAGCTTCAAATTCTAGGCAACACAACAATTGCTTTTTTTGTGTGTTTTAGGTTTTGTTTTGAGCTTCAAATCGTCCTAAAACGTAATGTAGGCCACCGAATACCCCCAAACCTGGTCCAAATCATCAGAATAACCAGTCTAAACATGTTGGTGGCATCAGATTGACCTGAAAAACAGCAAAAAAGAAATTAGACAGAAATTCTAGTTTTGACCAAAATAAGAACATAAAAGCTATTTTTCTATTTTCTGGCATCTGACTTCAACCAATTACCAAAAACAATTCTGTAACACATTTGAAACGTGCTGCAAACATCCTAGAGCAAGAAAAATGCGCAAAATTTTCTTTATAACATAAAATCCTTTGTTTGATGATTTAAAACCTAACAAAAAAGGAAACATGAAAATGGTATGAGAAATCATACATTAACTAAAAACAAAAGCGAAAATAAAAGTTAAGAATGCTTGGGTTGCCTCCCAAGAAGCGCTGCATTGAAAGTCTTGAGCTAGACTTAGCAAAGGGATAGGTGATTAAATGATGGGATCCTGCAAATTGATGGTGTCCTTGGCGAGATCATATGGAGCTTCATGGTAAGGCTTCAAGTGATGCCCATTCACTTTTAAAGTATTTCCACTTTGAATATTTTGAATTTCTATAGCTCCATATGGAAAAACTTGTACCACAAGATAAGGACCATACCAACGAAACTTAAGCTTCCCAGGGAACAGTTTTAGCTTTGAATTGAATAACAAAACCTTCTGACCTGGATGGAATTCCTTTCTAAGAATTGTACTATCATGAAACTTCTTAGTCTTTTCTTTATAAATCTTAGCATTCTCATAAGCCTCATTCCTCAATTCGTCAAGTTCATTCAATTGGAACTTTCTCTTTTCTCCAGCAACTTGATAATTAAAATTCAACTGCTTAATGGCCCAATATGCTTTGTGTTCAAGCTCCACAGGCAGATGGCATGCTTTTCCAAACTAACCAAAAAGGGACACGCCAATTGGAGTCTTGAAAGCTGTTCTACATGCCCATAATGCATCATTAAGCTTCACACTCTAGTCTTTTCTCAAAGAACCAACTGTTTTCTCCAAAATCCGTTTGAGCTCTTTATTTGAAATTTCAACTTTGCTGGATGTTTGAGGATGATAGGCTGTTGCAACTCTGTAAGTCATGTTATATTTTGCAAGCAGAGCAGAAAAGCACGGTTGATAACGTTTGTGCCCTCATCACTGATTATAGCTCTAGGAGTTCCAAATCTGGGAAAAATGGTTCCTTGAAGAAAACTCGTTACAACTAAGGCTTTGTTTGTTGGAGATGCAATGGCTTCAACCCACTTGGATACATAATCAACAACCACTAAAATTTACTGGTTACCATGAGATGGAGGGAAAGGTCCCATGAAATCTATATCCCAGACATCAAATAGTTCCATAATTAAGATACTTTTTTTAGGCATTTCATTCCGACGAGACTGATTTTCAACTCTCTAACATTTATCACAAGCTTGGCACCAGTGATAAGCATCTTTAAACAATGGCCAGAAAAGACCACTTTGAAGAATTTTGGCTGTAGTTGGCTTGGGACTGAAATGACCTCCACAACCATAATGATGAGAGAATTTCAAAATACTGCCTTGCTCCTCTGCAGGCACACATCTTCAAATAATCTGATCTGGACAGTGCTTGTAAAGGTGGGATCATCCCAAAAGTAGTACTTCACAATAGCTAAAAACTTCTTCCTCTGTTGATATGTGAAATCCTCCATAACTACCCCACAGGTCAGATAGTTAACTATGTCTACATACCATGGTAGTGTAGAACTAATGGTGAAGAGTTGCTCATCTGGAAATGTCTCTTGCAAGGGAAGTAAATTGTTTTCTTCATCGTGAGTGTGAACTAATCTAGACAAATGGTATGCTACAACATTTTCGGACCCTTTTTTTGTCTCTAATCTCCAAATCAAATTCTTGCAATAGAAGCACCCATCTAATCAATCTCGGCTTGGCATCTTTTTTTGACAACAAGTATTTGAGGGCTCCATGGTAAGTGTAATAATCACTTTGGAACCAACTAAATAGGAACAAAACTTCTCCAAAGAAAAAATCATAGCAAGGAGCTATTTTTCTATGGTTGAATAATTAAGTTGAGCATGATTTGGCTTGCATAATATATAACATGAGGCATATTATCCTTCCTCTGGCCAAGAACAACACCTAAAGCATTGTCTGATGCATCACACATCAATTCAAATGGTAAATCCCAATCTGGAGCTTGGATAATTGGTGCAGAAGTAAGAAGCTTCTTCAATGTGTTGAAGGCTTCAAGGCAAGCTTCATTAAAAACAAATGACACGTCTTTGGCTAGAAGATAACATAGAGGGCTGGTGTTTTTTGAAAAGTCTTTAATGAACCTTTTATAGAAACCCGCTTGACCAAGAAAACTTCAGATGTCCTTCACTGAAGTTGGCGGTGAAGGCTTTGCAATCAAATCTATCTTGGCTTTATCAACTTCGAAACCTTTACTTGAAATCAAATGACCAAGTACAATTCCATGCTTCACCATAAAGTGGCATTTTTCCCAATTTAGAATTAAATTGGTCTCTTTGCATCTTTCCAAAACTAAACTGAGATGTTCCAAACATTGATCAAAGGAATTACCAGACATTGAGAAGTCGTCCATGAACACCTCAATAATCCTTTCCACCATATCTGAGAAGATGCTCATCACACATCTTTGGAATGTAGTTGGTGTATTGCATAATCCAAAGGTCATGCGCCTGTAGACAAAAGTGCCAAAATGATATGTAAAGGTGGTCTTTTCTTGATCTTCTGGAGCAATGGGAATCTGATTATAGCCTGAGTAACCATCAAGGAAGCAGTAGTGAGAATGCCCGGCCAATCTTTCAAGCATCTGATCTATAAATGGAAGGGGAAAATGATCTTTCCTTGTTACGACATTCAACTTCCTGTAGTCGATACAAACTCTCCAACCTGTAGTCAACCTTGTAGGCACCAATTCATTATTGTCATTTTGAACTACAGTAATTCCAGACCTTTTTGGCACCACTTGTGTAGGACTCACCCATGCACTGTCTGAAATTGGATATATCACGCAAAATCAAGTAGCTTCATGACCTCACCTCTGACTATTTCCTTCATATTGGGATTGAGACTCCCTTAAGCTCCAATAGTGGGTGTAACATCTGCTTCTAACAAAATTCTATGCATACACATAGCGGGACTAATACCTTTAATGTCTGCAATACTCCATCCAATGGTTGTCTTGTATTTCCTAAGAACTCGTAACAATTTATCCTCCTCAGTCTCATTCAAATCTGCTGCAATGATTACTGGTAACGTGTTTGAGGCTCCCAAATACACATATTTAAGATGAACTGGTAATGATTTGAGTTCCAGCTTTGGTGGTTGCTCAATGGAAGGTAGGATAGGCGGCTTGGCCAGACCTAGAACTTCAAACGGATGGTGCCTAATTGGATACTGAATTGGAGCTTTATCAAGTGCGGCAATGAGCTCCAACATGTCATCTTCCCCTTCCAAGCACTCTTTTGGACTAGTGAGGAAAGCTTGAACAATATCTGAAGTTGAATTTCTCAAGAATGCAGATTACACTACCTCATCAATGACCTAAATGCGAAAACACTCCTCTTCGTTGTGTGGTTTCTTGGAAACATCAAATAATTTAAAAACCACTGATTCATCCATAATGCGTAAGGTGAGGGTGCCTTCTTCAACGTCAATTAAGGTTCGAGCAGTGGCCATGAAAGGTCTTCCGAATATCAAAGGTACATCCTTGTCTTCTTCCATGTCCAAGACTACAAAGTCCACTGGCAGGTAGAACCGGTCCACTTTGATGATGACATCCTCTAGAACTCCAAGTGGGTAAGTGATTGACCTATTTGCAAGCTGCAATGTCATAGAAGTTGGCCTGAGTTCTCCTTTTCTTAGTTTTTGAAAAACATAGAAAGGCATCAAATTAATGCTAGCTTCTAAATCAATTAAAACTTTTTCAAAATGAGAATTTCCAATTCTGCAAGAAATTGTAAAACTCTCTGGATCTTGCTTTTTAGGTGGTAGTTTCTTGAGGAGCACAGCGCCATATTGCTCTGTAAGTATGACCTTCTCATGCTCTATTAACTTCTTCTTCTTGCTACTCAAATCCTTCAATAGTTTGGCATATGATGGTATAGATTTGATTCCATCAAGTAGTGGCAGGTTAATTTGCACTTTAGTAATTGTCTTCATGAAATCTAGCATTTGTTGGTCCTTGGTAGCACGTTGACTTCTTTGAGGAAAAGGGAATGGCAGAGTGTATGGTTGCTTGTAAAAGGGAGCAAACAAAGTACCAAGGCCCCGAGCATTTCTTTCCTGAGAATTAGGCTTTGGTGCAAGGATCGGCGCTTCTGGCATAGCATATGGCACTGTGGCATTGGATGGCACATGTTGCGTATCTTTCTCAATCTGAACTTCCTTGTCTTCAAAATCAATGTTTGGCCTATTGTCATAACTTTTTCCAGTTCTGAGGGTCTTGACAGCCTTGAGGTGCTCTTGATTTTTTGGGTTCTCTTCAGGTTGACTAGGGAATCTTCCTTTTTCACGATTATTAACCTAATTAGCCAACTGACCCAGCTGAATTTCCAAATTTGAAATAGAAGCACTTTGATTTTGTAATAATTTAGTCACAACTTCCATTATAGATTGCTATCGTTCAAGAGTATGGCCATCATTTGCTCTAAAGTAGATACTTTTGCTTCTGAATGGGATGACTGAGTCTGACTTGTGGCTGGCTGAGGCTGGCGAGATTGTTGTTGTCCCCCCCCCCCCAATCTTTGGATGATTCCTCCACCCAGGATTCTAAGTGAATGAAAATGGGTCATTCTTTGGCCCGTTGAAAGTATTCAAAGCATTAACATGCTCTTCAACAAGCTCTGGAAAGGTTACTTTACTTGGGCATTGAGTAATATCAGTGTTTCTTCACTACAAATGGCCCATACTAGTGAGGTTGTAGCAACTGATGAACCCCACATCATGGCTTCAATATTTCTCTTCAAACTAGCAATTTGAGCAGAGACATTGGGAGTGGCTTGATTGATTTCAAAAACACCTCTTTTCTGAGTATTATCTTCAGACCACTGCTGAGAGTTTGTAGCAAGCATATCATATAATTCATAGGCTTGTCTAGTTGTCTTTTCCATTAAAGATCCTCCTGCATAAGCATTCACATTGCTTTGGGTAATTGCATTGAGACATGATAAAATATCTGCATCTGAAGCTCGCTATCTAGGCCCTGATGTGGACATTTCATGAATAACTCGCAAAATCTATTCCATGTTTCATGGAATGCTTATCTTGGTTTTTGTGAAAATGCCAAGATCTCTTACTTCAATGCTAGTGTTTTTGAAGAGGGTGAAATTTGAGCAAAAATTTCTCTTGGAGCTGGTCCCAAGTGGTAATACTATTAGCAGGCAATGAGTACAGCCATGCTTTGGCTCTGTCTTTTAGAGTGTAAGTAAACAATCTGAGCTTCATGCACTTAGGTTCCATGACTTTAATAGTTATATTTTCCACGGCTTCAAGGTATAACTTAAGATGCATATGAGGATCATCCTAGGGAAGGCCGTGAAAAGATGGCAGCAAGTTCAGAATCCATGCCTTCAACTCAAATTGAGTTCCCTCTTTAACTTCAGGATAAACGATGCATGTAGGTGAATTGTTGGCCCTGGCAAAGAGAGAGCTTTTCAAGGGCTGACCGGCTTCCAAAATCGTCAATGCCATTGAGGTGGTGCGTTGTCTTGATGGGGTAGGCACAGAACTCTTAGAGTCACTAATTAATTCGTCCATGTGAGTAGTAGAAGCTGAAACTTTGTTTCTTGCGTTCTTCCTTGTTTTTTCAAGCTCAAAGTCGTAAGGAGCAAACTTTGGGTTTTTGGATCTTGTGCTCGTACTCACCATAAACTACACAAGACACAAGACTAATTAATAAACTAAAATAAAATAAAATAAACAAAGTAAAGTACTTACCATAAACTAAATAATAATTGATCTTCAGTCCCCAGCAACGGCGCCAAAAATTGTGATAGGATTTTAGCCACCTGCAAAACAGAGGTAAAAATGCTATATATACTGGCAATAGAACGAGGCTCTTATTCGTATAGCAAAGGTAAATATGAGGTCATTCCCACGAAGACTGAAGTCAATTGAAAAGATGCACTAAATACTTGACTTGTAAATCAATGAATTATTATTTTTGGATTCAACGCAAATAAAATAAAACACAAATTGGAAAGATAGTTTTGAAGGATTATTAATTGGTTGAGAAAATCAGGAGGATAATACACTAAGGCTAGGCGTCCACCACAACCAATCCAATATAGCACTTTTGTTCATTCATCCATTAAGAGGAAATTTCATATTGAAGATTGGTTACCTTACGTTTATTCTCCCTATGGCATTTAGGCTAGAATAACTCCTACAACATGCAATCTCCCTATGGCATTTAGGATAGATATAAACATGAAGAGTACGATGGGCACGAGTAACCAAATCAATCATGTAATTCTTATAGCATGACATTTACCCTAAGTAATCACACCTTTTAATTGCAAGAAGCATACTCAAAATCAGTGTGGCATTCACTCAACTTAGTCATATACCATAATAGTGATCAAGCATCAAAGCACATAACCAGTATAACACTCGTCAATTAAAAGTTCAAACACAAAATCACATTAATGGATAAATAAACGTACAGTACTATATCATGATGCTAGGGCTTAACCCTGCCCTAGATTAAAGTTTAGTTACACATTAACATAATTAAAAACATACCATTATAAGAGTGAAAGAAGAAACCTTGAAATACAATGTCGCACGCGCACGCCTAGAACCGTATTCTCCTCTTGATGAACAGTCGTCAAAAGTCCTCTCCCCTCTTTTTGACCTAGGCTTTTCTTTTTATATGATCTCTCTACCTTTTCCTAGTCCTAGTAAGCCTCAAATAACTTATATTGCAAGGCATGAACAGCCAAACAAATCGTAGCTAATAGGAAATAATAAATAAATAAATAAATAAAGTACAAGTCAGCTTTCCTAATTCTTTGCAGGTTACAGTGGCTATTCCGATTCTGGGATTTTGATGGGCTTAATCTTCATCGAATTGAACGTGTAAGATCTCATTGAAAAGGTATTGACATCAGCTACAATTTTTATGACAAATAGTTTCCAAGAAAAATCCCAGAAACTTGCCTAAAAGTGTCCGCAAGCCCAACAGCTCCAATCTGCCCGTATGGCACTTGCCCTGACTTTAATAATTCGTTCTGAACAGTTGGTGGGTCCAATAGCTCTCAAATTTTTACATAACGTCTCTTGACCTCTTAGCTATCATCTCCAAGTGGTTTCAAACAAAATCTCCTAGTAAAAAGTAATTTCTCCATTTTTGGCATTTTAGAGTTCTTGAAAACACAAAAGGTGGAATATGTGAAAATCTCTGTAGAACAATCAACTTTTGCATACAACATCTAAATGAAAAAAATAAATTTATGTGATATCTAAATAACTTATTAGTCATACGGTTGCTCATAAGCAGCATCCTAAAGGAGATGCAAGACGACGGCCAGAAGCGTCCTTCGGGAGATGCAGCCGGCAAAGAAGCACCCTTAAGGAGACGCAGGGTGTGCCAGAAACTTCTTAAAGGGAGGTTTCCATGCTTCTTGCTGGAGGTATCCATGTTTCTATCCATTTCCTAAGGGGGCAGGATAGTCATACAGTTGCGCATAAGTAGCATCTTAAGGAAGACGCAGGGCGACAACCAGAAGCATCCTTTGGGAGACGCAGCCCTCAAAGAAGCATCCTCAGGGAGATGCAGGGTGTGGTAGGAATTTCCTAAAGGAGGTCTCCATGCTTCCTGAGGGAGGTATCCATGAATCTTTTTCTTGGTGGCTTGTTCTTTTGCACACCCAACACTGAGGATAGTTTTTCCTCTCCTCAATATCTCTTTTATTCTCCCAATCATTGTTGGGCTCATCATCTCCTTCTCTAGATTTCTTTCATCATCTTTAGACTTCTGAGACCTTAAATTTAGTTTTGACTGGAAGACACTTTCTACTGGACTTTAATTTTGCCTACTCAGTCTTTTTTCATATGCTTCCAGAAAGCCCATTAGTTATGTCACTGACAAACTATTTATATCTTTTGTTTATTCAATGGCAGTTACTAGTGGGTCATACTTATCAGTGAGATGATAAGTATTTTTGCTACTATTCTTGAATCATAAACTTTTTCTCCATAGGCTCTCAATTAATTGACTATTTCTTTTACTCTAGCATAGTACTCTTGTGTGGTCTCATAATCTTTCTTTTTGAAATTTTCTAGATCTCTTCTCAAAGCTTGTACCTTAACTGCACATACATTCCCGTTTCCTTGAAACTTCTCCTCCTTCAAAGTATCCCATGCTTCCTTTGATGTTGTGGCTCCAGTCATCCTTAGAAAAATAGTGTCATCCAAAGCTTGTTGCAATGCATATAGAGTCTTGCATCCTTTAACTGATCTTTCTTTAACAGCCTCGGCTACAGCACAGTTGGATTTCCTAGAGTAGAGAACCCGCTATCAACCATGTCCCATAAATCTTGAGACATAAAATAGGCCTTCATCTTGATGCTCTAGAAATCATAGTTTTCTATGGTAAAGATTGGAAATGGGATAGAAGTTTGGCTAGTAGTAGACATGATGGACGACTATATCGAACCCTTATGCCCAAGGTGACCGAACTTTGCTCTAATACCACTGTTGGTTTTAGAAAGTGTGTGAGTAGCTCTCTGATATGATTGTTGGGTTTTTAGAAGAACAATAGAGTGATTTTATTTATTCAACAATTGGATGGATACAAGGCTTAGCTATTTGGCCTGTTAGTTGTAGCTATTGGCTAGATGAGCTATCGGCCTTTATCACTAGCTTGATTACAAACAGAAACCTTAATGCCTATTTATAGAGGGAACAACCATCTAGTAAAGTCGATTATTCTAGTAAACCAACAGTAACTTATACCAGCCACATTTGATTTGAGTTAGTAACTAGTAAAGTCGGTTATTCAACCACATATTGTAACTTCAACTAGAACTTTCTACTAGCTTCATTTAAGTTATTGCCAATTTAGCATTGCTTATTTGGAGTGATAAGTAATTGTCAAAAAAAAATTTGAGAAGCCCAGCCTGTTTGGTAAACTATGAGAAAATCACTTATTGTTAAAAATTGTTGTGATAAAGCTATAAGGGAAAGCAGCTAATGAGGCGCTTTCATTTTCTGATTATGCATGAATTAGTTTCGAAGAGGCGTTGGGTTTAATGATTATGCGGGAATCATTTTCTTATTATGTGAGAATTAGTACCAACAACACTTTCAACAATAAAAATTACCAAAAGCCAAACTGCTTTCTCTCATAGCCTCTCACAACAAATCTGACAGCGTTTATTTTTACAGTACAGCAATGCCAAACTGGCCCTTAGTGACTAGTATTTAAAGCAAGTGCAGCGCAGCCCCCCCTCCCTCCAGGCCAGATTTGGACCTCCGGGGCTTAAAAGGCAGCTCGGGCAAGGCATGGAACACACCAGCCCGAGCAAGCCTATGGGCAATTCTGGACTGGGCTCTTGCTCGAAGGCCCTGACGTAAGCTAGGTGAAATCAAATTTTTTTTTACTGTTGGCGTGTGAATTTCACACACCAACAATAAAAAATAAAAAAAAATTGATTTCAGCCGCTGATAGGCCCCAATAGAAAGACGCCACGTGGGGCTTCCTAGACGCTTTGATCGAATTTTGTCCAAAAATCCAACGGCCTTGATTTTTTTGGCTAAAAAAATTGCAAAAAAATTCCCAAAAATTCTAGATTTTTTCCCCATAAATACCTAACAATTTTATTCACTTTCCACACCAAATCTTCATACAAACTCTTCTCCTTCCAATAGTTTTTACTTTCTACTCACATTTTTTTTTCTACTTTCCATTTCTATCAAAAAAACAAATGCCGATTCTATCGAAGCCAGAGGCGCGTGGACAACCCAGGAAAATATTGTGTTGTGTGAGTATTGGGTGAAAGTTAGTCATGGCCCGGTCACTGGCAATGAGATGAAGTTATGTTATATGTGGAGCATGGAGAATTTTGTGAAAAATCGGTTTCTCCTTGGATGGAAATGGCCTTGACTAGTAGGTGGAAAATTTTGAATAAAGAGTTATGAAAATGGAGAGATGCATTGACAAAAGCGAGGGACAACATTCGAAGCAATCAAAATCTTGCCGATGAGGTAAAATATTTATAAATGCCGTTTTATTCAATTTAATGTAACCTTTTTTTTTCTTGCATTTCCAATTTGTTTATATTTTCTTGCATCATCATTTTTTTTCTTGCATTTCCAATATGTGTATATTTTCTTGCATATTCCTTTTTTTTTTTCCTTGCATTTCCAAATTGTTTATATTTTCCTGCATTTACAATTATTTATTTTTAATAGATCATCCAAGCACAAATGTGGTTCAGTGCCATGGGCCAAGGCAAAAAAAGTTTCATGAATCACCAATGTTGGGACGTTGTGAAAAATTGTCCTAGATTCAAAATAATTTTCATAGGTTCGACGGTTATGTTGAATGAGACGTCGCTCCACCATTCGCCGGCAACCGATTCTCCATTGGACCCCCTAATGGATCAAGACTCACTAGTCCAATGTCAGCCAATACCTATTGGGAGAAAGATGGGAAAGGCCAAGAGAGGGAGCACTTCGAACAATGAATGTGCATAATTTTTGGAGCAAATTGCTAGGAACGATGCATTGAGAATTGAGAGACATGAAAAGAGAAGAAGAGGACAAGGCAGAACATGAAGCATTTGCAATTCAAAGGTAGCAGGCACAAGAACAAGACATGGAGGGCAGAGAGATGAAAATCATGGTCATGGATACGAGCCATATGTCTCCTGAAACAAAGTCCTATTGGAAGCTAAAACGAAGGGATGTGATGAGAAAAAAGCTTTTCCATGACGACGAACCTAGCAACACGGATTGGTTAAATGATCAAAACCATTAGGTTGTATTGAAAGATTTGTCATATGCATTAATTTGTTGTATTGTTTCACTTTTATTTAATCATGTATGAGAAACCTCGAGCCTCTACTTTTCGTACAAGCCTTTGGAGGTCCCTAGTCGTAGGTTTACTAAGGTACTCCCTCTTGTAGAATTTTCTATTGCATCACATAATCTGACCAAGCACCCTAGGATAGTTGATTTTCCTATCCACGCAATTCTCATCCACTTGATCTGCAAATGCCCAATACGCAAGTATCCGCAAAGCAGTTGTAAGTTTTTGCTCCGGAAGAAGACCCTAAACCCCAACAACATCATACTTTTGAACGAAGTATGTGTCATAATTGCAAATATCATGCATGATTTTTTGGAACAAATGAGGCTGCATTCTATATCTCTCTCGAAAATGAGAAAAATGATATAACGAATTTGGGATAAAGTAATCTTCCAAGAGATTATTACCCTGAGAGTGCCTATGTCTGTCCACGTTCAGGGAACTACGAAGGTGGTGTTGGCTTGATTCCTTGAGCATACATACCGCTGCAACCATTTCATCCAACTCACGATCTTCTTCAGCACATCTACACCTATTTCTTCCTCTTCTCGCTCTTGCCTTTACAACACTCTCATCAGGTTAGACATTGAGAGTAGAATGTGTTTTGTAAAATCTAAGAAATGAAAGAATAGAAAAGATATGGTCTGAGAGGTATGAGTTGATAGTGCAGTTTTATAGATGGATTTAGAAGATAGAGATGACAAGTGACGCAATTTTAGAGAGTGAAAATATTATCTAAAATCTGAAATTAGAATTTTTTAGTAAATATCCGAAAATCTTATTTAACATATGACACTTGGTGAAAATCTTATATGAAACATGAGATTAGAATTTTTTAATAAATATCCAAAAATGTTATCTGAAATGAGACATGTGGCAACCGAAAATCTTATCTGAAATTTCATAGACACATGGCAACCGAAAATCTTATCCGAAAATTTAATTCGAAAATGTCATTTGAAATTTAAGGTGAAAATTTAATAATAAATAGTGACATGTGATAATCAAAAATATTATCTGAAAAGCGTATCAAAATTAATGGTTTAAGTATAAAAAAATATAAAATAAATTAAAATAAATAGTGTTTGCCATTGTCCTTGCCCTTTGGAGTGGAACCAAAAATGACAAAGCTGTCACTATTCACTTAAATAGTAACAAACCTTACCTCCTTTGCCTTGCCCTGGGTGCAGGTGGAATACATCCACCGACTTTGCATTCTAGAAAATTCCAAGTACTTCATAAGCCTGAACAACTACATGATAACCCTAAACCCTAACCACGTTTGGTGGGCTGAACTGGACTAGATATTTTCAATTAAGATGGACATGGATCCTAGCCATTGTTTGGTGAGCTTAAATTAGTCTTGGATTGGGTATGGACATGGGATCCATGTCCCAAATAACTATGGCTCCAGAACCCAAGCCCATATGTTGGTTTAGAATCCGAGTCTTTTCTAGAGACACGCCTCTTCTCTCCTCTCTCGGCGAGCACGCCTCCTCTCATTAGTTTCTTCCGATCTCTCTTCTCTCTTCCTCTCTCTGTCTTTGTGATTTTCTCCTATCTCTCTCTCTTTTTTTCTTTTTTTTTCAAAAGCCCCCTTTCTTCTTCTATTCTTCTATTCATCCTCTTCTCTGATGCTATCTCATATTCCAAGCAATCTTCTCACTTCAATCTCTCTCTTGGAAATAGGAACAAGGAAAACGGTGGGTTTGATGCAAAGACCATTAGCTGTAATAGGGTGGGTTTGATGCAAATCTTCTAACTTTAATCTCTTCAATGCTATCTCATTTTTCTTTTTTTCTTTTTTGCTTATGTTTGTTTCTGGTCTAAGATGCAAAGACCATTGGCTGTAATAAGGGAATCCAACATTTTCTCCATCTCCGTTTGGCTGCAAATTTTTTATTTTTTTACTGTTGTTGTTAATAGTGGTTAATGGGTTGATCGAATTGATCTGAATTGTTCTGAGTAAGTAAGATATGTTGAGTAAATTTTGTTGGATTTTGTTGCTTGTTCGATTGTAGGTTCCAATCTTTTTTTTTTTTTTTTTTGGAGACAGTCTCGATCTCTTTATATATTTTTTTAATTGAAGCCCCAATCTCTTTGAATGTGATAGTTCTATAATAATTTTTTACATAAATATTTAGGGGTGGGCATAAAAACCGATAAACCGATCAAACCGAACTGAAAAAGAGTGTTTTTTTACCAAACTGAAAAAGTCAACCGCGGACCTAAACCGAACAGAAGGTCCACGGTTCGGCCCTTGGGTCTATTTTTTGCAACTGATGAACCTGAACCGAACCGGTCAATATTTAAATTATATATATATATGTTACACATGCCGTCATATGATTGGCCAAAAAAATATTCATGTGAGACTGCTTGCAGCAGATCCCCCACAAATTTTTTATTTTTTCCCATAACCCTCACACGCGACTCTCTCTCTTTCTCTTTCACTCAGTCTTCTCCTCTCTTCTGCTTTCATTTTTCTTTTTGTTTTTTACCTAAGAGGCTGCAGTGCCTCTCTCTCCCAACCCTCTCTACTTCGATCCTCTCACTCTTAGTCGATCAACAATTGCGCCGCTTCCATCCTTGCACGAAGGTCAGCTTCTCTTTCACTTATTTGTTCTATTTTTTCCCCGTCGCGTCTATGCTCCGCTAACTCTCTCTTTACTCTCTCTTCTTATCTCGATTTTTATATGCTTCTCAGTCTCAGTTTCTGATCGCCGACAACATCTATTCCTCTCCTGCGATTTCTTCTGTGGGTTTCTCTCTCATATCAGTCAAAGGTGAGAGCATCATCTTCCTTTGAATTTAGGGTTTATTCTAAATTAAATTTATGATTTTTTTATTTTAAATTAGGCTTGTCGATTTGATGGTTGAGGTTGATGTGATGATATTTTTTCTGTTAAGGTTTTAGGGTTGTCGAATTAGGGCTGCCACCAATTAGGTTATGTTGTGTTGTGATGATTATTTGAAATTGACAAAGAAATTATGAACTGTTAGTTTCATTATACAAATTAGAGCTACTAGCATTTAGGTTCTTCTGTTAAATTATTCTAATTAGGGCTGCTACCAATTAATTTTTGTTTTATGAAATTAGGTTCTGTGAAACTACTAGGCTCTGTTTCTGCTGCTATTCTGTTGTTATGCTGCTGCATTAATTACGTTTATGTTTCTTTTTGTTAAATAGGTTATGCTGCACGCTAGGTCTGTTTTGATTGGTTAGTTTTTGTTTTTATTAAAGATCAGATGGAAGAGCGATGATATATTTGCAGTCTGACATTGTTCATGCATGATACTTCAATTTTTTGAACAACTTATGGTTACATATTGAAGATTAAGACCTGCAGTTCAAATTTTGGTTTTAATTTTAGGATTTTTTTTAGAGCAGTGGGTATTTTAGGGTATTTGGTTTGAATTTGGTTTGAATTTATGAAAGAAATGAAGCTTGTTTGTAACCTAACCCTTTTTTTTTCATTCACTATTGTTTAGCATCGCTGCTGCTGAGCTTTGAAAGTTTCGAAATTTTTGCTTAAATGGAGGTAAATATTTGCTGCTAACCCTATTTTTGTTTTGTTTTTAGTTAATATGTTTGTATTCTGTAGTCTGTAATCTGTTTTATTGATTTAAATCTGTAATCTGTAATCTATATGTGATTTAAATCTGTTTTGCCTCTGTTTAAATCTATTTTTTGGATAATATATATTGTATCTTAAAGATATGTTTGAGGATATTTTTCTTACATCTTTGGATAGGAAAAATCAATTTTTACTGTGTTTAAATATGATTTTTGGATAGGATATATGTTTAGGGAGTTGTATGCATAAGAAAATCTGTTTTGACAGTTTAAATGTGTATTTTTTGGATAGGATATATGTTTTAATATGTTTATGGATAGTCAAACTTTGTGGAAGTGTGCTTAAATATGTTTTTAATCTTTTTATGTATAGGAACCTGCTTCTAATAAGGCTCAAATGCCTTGGAATGATGAGTCTGTACCTTGTAGTGATGCTGTTGTACCTCCTACAACAGCAACACAAAATCGAACACCATCACCATTAGAACCTAGTACTGGGAGAAGGAAACCTTGTAAGAAGGAGAGTGATGTGTGGGAACACTTTGAAAAATATGATTTGGTTTTGGATTTGAAAGCGGTAGACGGGACTAAAAGAAAAGAAGTTGAAAAAAGGGCTAAGTGCAAGTATTGTAGTGCTACTTATGCTAGTAATATCAAGAAAAATGGGACTAGCAACATGTGGAAGCATCTAAACAAACAATTGCATTACCCTTATATGCACAAGGATAAGAACATACGGACACTCACATTTGATGCATCCAAGGGTAATGCTCTTGTTTCTAGGAATTTTAACAAAGATGATTGTTTTGATGCTTGTATTAGGATAGTAGTTCGAGATGAGCTACCTTTTAGCTTTGTGGAGGCTGAACGGTTTAGGGAATTTTGAAGTGTTGCATCCCAACAATTTAATCCACCATCTCGTAGAACTCTTGGAAGAAGATTTCTAGAAATGCACACAAAAATGAAGGAGAAGTTGAAAGTTGACCTTTGTTCACATAAAATATGCCTTACAACCGATACTTGGACATCGGTTCAAAATGTGAATTACATGGTGTTGACTGCCCACTTTATTGATTCCAACTATAAAATGCACAAAAGAATCCTAAATTTTTGTGTAATTGATAGTCATAAGTAGGATAGCATTGGGAAATTGCTTGAAAATTGTTTGATTGATTGGGGACATGAGAAGATACTCACAATTACTGCAGATAATGCAGTTGCCAATACTAAGGCAATTGAGTATGTGAGGAAGAAAATAAATTGGTAGAAAAATTCGAACATGTGTTAGGAGGAGTTCACATACATATGAGATGTAGTACTCATATAATCAACTTGATAGTTAAGGAAGGTTTAAAGAGATTAGAAAGCTTAATTGTGGCAATCCATAATGTGGTCAAGTTTGTGAGGTCCTCACCTTCTCGGTTGAGTTACTTTAAAATGACAGGATCCAACCAAAATTTCACTTTGGAATCCGAGCCGAACCCTGTGAGTGTCCGACACCTAGCTAATGCCGAGCACAAAGACCAAACTGTCCTTCTAACTAAAAATTCACTTTTAAAATAAGATTATCTTCTGCCGAAAATTCGACAGAGTTTCCCTTGTAATTTACTCATTTCCCAAAATCTCCACCTGTCATCAAACATTTATATAACTCAATCGTTCAGCATGCATTCAATTATATCCAAACAAATTAAGCATCATAATATCCTGATCTCATATCGCAATAAATCAAATAAATCAATCTGCTATTAAAATTCATCTCAACTTTCAGAACAATAATACTGCATTGGTAATCTCAAACATTCTAACTCGTGGCTGCATCTTGTAACTATAGGCTGCCTACGTACCCTTACTGAGGGATCAAGCCACACGTAGTTCTTTAATTACAAAACCACTCTAGTTCTCATATTTCATCTCAGCTTTCTATTTCAAACTTCCTGGCATTTCTCACATAGCAATATATAATCAAATGAAGAAATAAAAGCATTTATATCAAGTAATCATGCTTGGAAAGCCATAACCATCAATTTCTCATGACACCAATGGTGACACGTCCTGACCTGTAATCCTCGCTGGACTCAGGAGACATCCGGTCAACCTGTCCGCAATCCTCCCTCCCACGGTTCGCATAACTCTAAGACTCGTAGGGCAAAATATGCTAAAAAACTCAATATATTTAATACTATATGAAATAATGCAAGATAAAGATAAATGAACATAATAAAATAAAATAACATAAGTTAAAGATTATAAGTTCCAAACTCCCTTGTATTGAACTCACGTAAAGTTCATAAATAAATAAATATTATATATCAATAACTTGATTAGAATCTATATATATTTCCATCTATTGCTTGTAAAACAAATGTGACGCTTAAGAAAATAATGGTAACTGTATAAAATCCTCAATTTAGTTTAAAAGCATCTCAGAACTTAAATTCTCTCCACCTAGGCGTGCCCCCATTTCTGATCCGTCAATTCCTTTAATACCGTCAATTCCATATATGCCATCAATTCCATATATCCGTCAATTCCAATGTTAGTCTGTCAATTCCATCCTCGCAGGTCTCGGAACCATAAAGTTAACCGAGCTGCATTCCTCGCAGGTCTCAAAGATAACACTTCAATATGAGCCGCAATCCTCGCAGGCCTCAGAGATAACACTTCAATTTGAGCCGCAATCCTCGCACCACATGGTTCAGGCGTCCCCGAAACTCGTGGGGAGTCATCAAAATAACAAACTATCTAGGCACTGGGGGGGACCCTCGCGGTGGGTTTTGAAAAACCATAACTCATCATTTATATAAATTTAATAGATTGGTTCTCAAACTTATAAATATATACATATATAATATATATATTCATTAATTGATAAAGCCAAAAGCTAAGATTCATCTTTTTCAACTACTGAATATGTTATATATTATATATATATATATATATATATATACAGAGAGCTTCCTTGTGGGATCCCTCAAATAAGTTATTTGAGGGATACCCTTGTAGGCCCCACTCCGGATTGTATTTCACTAATCCAAACAGTCTATTTTGTAGATACTCATTCAAAGATCATCTCTATAAAAAATCACTTGAATCAGATATCATTTGACCACTCAATTGAGTTATTGAAATTTTAGTATTTTCTTGAAGTACCGTGTTCATTGATTTTGTAAGACACAATTGGATGTCGAAATGGGTTCCGATTTGTCTAATTTTTTGTAAGGATGATCTATGAATGAAGACTTAAAAAATAGATGGTTTGGATCATTGGGAAAAAATTGTAGGGTACCCTAAAGGGCGTCCCTCAAATAAAATTATTTGAGGGATCCCTCAATAGAAGGGGACTGTATATATATATATATATATAGACAGAAGGGGAAAAGAACCAAGGATATCAGAAGAGGCCAAGACAAGAAAAACAATTTGAAATAAATCAAAGTAGAATTTAATTAAGGCGTAAATACATAAAATTTCTTATCTCACAAATAGCATGAATGAAAATGTAATTAATAATTTAAAGTAATACTTAGTAACGAAGATAGGATTAATATAAAAATGACTTAATATAGCTTTGAAAACATGAAAATAAAACTTACAGAAAGCAATGCCACGCATGACACTCACCCTTCTACTGAACACTCGCACTCTTACTGAAGTTCTTTGAAAACTGAAAAATTACAAAGAAGACTCGAAAGGAAAGCTTCCCCCTACAAATGACTTGGGGCTTCTACTTAAAGACTTGGTATTCAGAAGAAGACAAAATGACTTTTGAAATTAACTTCTGCTTTAACTCGGGCATCTTTTGCTTTGAAATTAACTTTTGCTTTAACTTGGGCATCTTTTGCTTTTACTTTTACTCTGGGCATCTGCTTTAGCTCTAGGCATCTTTACTTTAGCTTACTTTAACTCTAGGTAACTTGCTTTAACTCTGGGCATTTTTGCTTTCTGCCACTTTGTAGAAAGGCCTAGTCTTCATTTAAATCATAAGGATCTTGACTGTCGGGGGCATAGTCTGACCATCTGGGCTTTGGCTTTTGACTAAAAGGAAGTTGGCTTAGTTGTTGACTGGAAGAAGATTCAGATTTTGGACTGGCATCATCATTATCGTCATCATTCATTTGTGTAACTTGGGCAAGGATTTGTTCAACTAACTCTTTTAACTCCCTTTTGGATTTTCCCTGGAGTGAGGCATTGGAGCTACTTGGAGAAGCATCTTTGACTGGATGGATTGGCACCTAGAAGGGTGGATACTCTGCATTGACTTGTTGAATAATTCTGTCTGTTCCAAACTTATCCCACCATTTGACAGCAAAATGACGAGATAAAACCCTGGTATCCCAATTAACTTGATAATTCCATTTCATAATCCATGGGACTTTGTACTTAGCGACATAATGGAGGAGTGTAGGGAAAAACTTTTCTGACTTTGTTAACTTGTGTTTTTGACCAAAATAATTGACTGACTGCTGGAGGTGGACTGGAATGATTTCCCAAATGGGGCCATGAATATTCCACCATTGGAGAAACCAGAAAGGAAACTGGACTTCGAACTTGGCATCGAAATTAATAAACCAGGAGTGACTGAAGTCAGGGTGCTGATGATAAAAAATTGTATACCAGGCGTCAATGTAATCACCATAATTGTAAGTGAGTCCTGACTGGAGGGGTTTCTGGTCATAGGGATTGCGACTCCAAACTTGAGGCATAATAATTTGGCGTATGTAAAGGGAATGGAACATGGTAGCATGTGTTTCTTTGTCTTTGATGGGCCTAATATCTATTGACTGGGTTTCATAGAGGATATCCCTGTAAAACTTAATTGACTTGGAAGGATGACTTGGAAAATAGTGAAGATTAGGAGGGAAGAATTTCTGGGCAATTTTGATTGGGTCACATAGCTCTTCTAGATATGACTCGACTGTAAAAAGATGACAATGGCTTTTGGGTGGCATAGTTGGATCTTTTAACTGGACTTTGGCTCTACGAAGGAACTGAACCAGGATGATTAACTATGAAAGGATCATAATTGGAGGTTGATGCTGACTGATAATTGAGGCGTAAAGAGGGTTGACTCAAGGGATTGAACCTATTATTGTCTGGAATTGGGGAATGACCTGGGAATGGCACAATGTGAGAAGGCATGATTTGAGAAGATGACTCTTGTTTAACTGGCATCAAGGTAGCTGGGAGGATTCTGGGTTGACTCGATTGACCATATTGCATTTTTTTGCTTGTCTTTTTCTTTTCTGGACATGATTCTGTTTATTTGTCCTGCAGGAATTCTCTTGTAAGAAAATCAGGAATACTGTTTTCACTACCTCTCAAATATTCTAACTCGAAATCAAAAACACTCAGAATGGCTTGCCAACGTGCAAAAATTACTAGCTATATTTTTAACATCTTTTTCCAAAACATGTTTTGCGGATTTGCAATCAACTCTAACTAAAAATTTTTGATTTAATAAATCATCTTGAAATTTACTAATGCATAATACTATAGATAAAATTTTCTTTTTTATATAGTATTGTAATTAGCTTGACTTTGACTCCAAACTCTGAAATGAAAATGAATAATTTGCTCAGGTGACTCGGAGGAAATTCTTTGCTTTAGGATACCACCGTAACCAGACTCATAAACATCTGTTTCAACAATTTTAAAAGAATTAACTGAAGGAATACCAAGGCATGGAAGTGACTTAACATGAACTTTGATTTGGATTTTTATCAGCAAACTGGATAACTCTATTGATTGGGCTTATTTGAGACTGTCCCATATTGAAACCTAAGAAAAGTTCAAATAAAAACAAAAGTTAAATGCTTTAAATGTAAAAGATTCAGTCACTTTGCTAATGAGTGCAGAGTTAAAGATACAATTAAAGAGTTAAAGTTAAAATCCGAAGATGAAACTAATTTAATTAACGTCCTTGAGTTAGCCGATACTGAGTCAGATCCTATGTCTTCAGCCAGCTCAGCTAATTACAGTTCAAAAAGTTCCCAGCCCAGTTCACCAAGAGTCCAGATAGGTTGTAAAGATAAGTGTTGCAAAGTCTTAAACAAATCGATTAGTGTCTTAACAAAGCAAGAAGAACAAGAGGAATTACTAATTAATTTAATCAGTAAAATAGAAAATCCAGAATTAAAAGCTGATTATTTAAGAAAGCTTAGGAAGGTCATAAGCCAAGAAGAACCTAGTCCTAGCCAAATCCCTACTATTAGTCTCAATACTACCCTAGAACGGTTTAATAGAAAGAAAGAAGTCACCTTTCAGAATCTCCAGTTAGAAGTTAAAACAATTAAAAAAGAAATTTTAAGTTTAAGACAAGATAGTCAAAAATTACAAACTGAGAATTACGAAAAAAAAAAAAGATTTAATTAAACTATTAAAATCTAGAGCAAAATCTAGTAATCCCTTTGGTAAAGCCAGTTCCGAGTCAAAACCTTAGTCTTCAGATAGTAACAAAAGTAACAAAGTCATCAAATTAATTAAGAAAATTAATTTTAGAAAATGGTATTCCCGAGTTAGTATTTTTATTAAGGAATTTGAGTTAAATACAATTGCCCTTTTTTATTCCGGAGCAGATTTGAATTTTATCCAAGAAGGACTTATTCCAACTCAGTTATACAAAAAGTCAAAAGAAGTTTTAGGAACAGCATCTGGCAAAGCCTAAAGTTAAGATATGAATTACCCAAAGCCCATGTATACCAAAATAAAATATACTTTAAAACATCTTTTGTTTTAATTCAAAATATCACAGATGAAGCTATTTTAGGATACCCTTTATCTCATTACTTTACCCTTTCCAGGTAGAATACGACGGAGTTACGTCTAGTCATTTAGGTGAAAAAGTTAAATTTGAGTTCTTAACCAAACTAGAGTTACACAGTCTCAAGTCACTACAAAAGTCAGCAGTTTCTAAATCGGTTAAATTAGTTCAAAATAAAACAAGACAAGTTAATTTTCTAAAAAACGAAATTAAGTTCAAAAGAGTCGAACAACAATTAGCCGACAAGTCACTTCAGTCCCAAATAATTATGTTTGAAGAAAAATTAAAAAATGAAGTTTGTTCTGATTTGCCTAATGCCTTTTGGCATAGAAAATAGCATGTAGTTACCTTACCCTATGTTAAATCATTTAATGAAAAGAACATTCCCACTAAGGCCCGTCCTATCCAGATGAGTCAAGAATTAATGGAATTATGTAAATAGGAAGTAACCGAGTTAGTACAGAAAGGAATAGTAAGAAAAAGCAAGTCACCTTGGTCATGCCCAGCTTTTATAAGCCCCTTAATGCAGTTCTTGAATGGATCAGGTACCCAATTCCTAATAAAAGAGACTTAGTTAATAGATTAGAACAAGCTGTTATCTTCAGTAAATTTGATGAAAAGTGAGTTTTGGCAAATTCAAATCAAAGAATCAGATAGATACAAAACTGCTTTCGTAACCCCTTTCGGTCATTATGAATGGAATGTCATGCCCTTTGGATTAAAAAATACGCCTAGTGAATTCCATAATATTATGAATGAAATTTTTAATCAATGCAGTCATTTTTCCATAGTTTACATTGATGATGTCTTGATTTTCTTTGAGTCAATTGAGCAACATTGGAAACATTTGAATAAGTTCCTCCAGATAGTTAAACAAAATGGTCTAGTTATCTCAGCTACGAAAATCAAATTGTTTTAAGCCAATGTCAGATTTTTAGGTTTCAATATTGGACAGTCTCAAATAAGCCCAATCAATAGAGTTATCCAGTTTGCTGATAAAAATCCAAATCAAAGTTCATGTTTAGTCACTTCCATGACTTGGTATTCCTTCAGTTAATTCTTTTAAAATTGTTGAAACAGATGCTTCTGAGTCTGGTTACGGTGGTATCCTAAAGCAAAGAATTTCCCCTGAGTCACCTGAGCAAATTGTTCGTTTTCATTCCGGAGTTTGGAGTCAAAGTCAAGCTAATTATAGTACTATAAAAATAGTATTATGCATTAGTAAATTTCAAGATGATTTATTAAATCAAAAAAATTTAGTCAGAGTTGATTGCAAGTCCGCAAAACATGTTTTGGAAAAAGATGTTAAAAATATAGCTAGTAAACAGATTTTTGCACTTTGGCAAGCCATTCTGAGTGTTTTTGATTTCGAGTTAGAATATTTGAAAGGTAGTGAAAACAGTATCCTTGATTCTCTTACAAGAGAATTCCTGCAGGACAAATAAACAGAATCATGTCCAGCAAAGAAAAAGACAAGCAAAAAATGCAATATGGTCAACCCAGACAACCCAGAATCCTCTCAGCCACCTTGATGCCAGTTAAACAAGAGTCATCTTCTTAAATCATGCCTTCTCACATTGTTCCCTTCCCAGGTCATTTCCCAATTCTAGTCAGTAATAGGTTCAATCCCTTGAGTCAACCCTCTTTACGCCCCAATTATCAGTCAGCATTAACCTCCAATTATGATCCTTTCATAGTTAATCCTCCTGCTTCAATTCCTTCGCAGAGCCAAAGTCCAATTAAAAGATCCAACTATGCCACCCGAAACCATTGTCATCTTTTTACAGTCGAGTCATATCTAGAAGAGCTATGTGACCCAGTCAAAATTGCCCAGAAATTCTTCCCTCCTAATCTTTACTATTTTCCAAGTCAATTAAGTTTTACAGGGATATCCTCTACGAAACCCAGTCAATAGATATTAGGCCCATCAAAGACAAGGAAACACATGCTACCATGTTCCATTCCCTTTACATACACCAAATTATTATGCCTCAAGTTTGGAGTTGCAGTCCCTATGACCAGAAACCCCTCCAGTCAGGACTCACTTACAATTATGGTGATTACATTGATGCCTGGTATACAATTTTTTATCATCAGCACCCTGACTTCAGTCACTTCTGGTTTATTAATTTCGATGCCAAGTTCGAAGTCTAGTTTCCTTTCTGGTTTCTCCAATGGTGGAATATTCATGGACCCATTTGGGAAATCATTCCAGTCCACCTCTAGCAGTCAGTCAATTATTTTGGTAAAAAACACAAGTTAACAAAGTCAGAAAAGTTTTTCCCTACACTCCTCCATTATGTCGCTAAGTACAAAGTCCCATGGATTTTGAAATGGAATTATCAAGTTAATTGGGGTACCAAGGTTTTATCTCGTCATTTTGCTGTCAAATGGTGGGATAAGTTTGGGACAGACATAATTATTCAACAAGTCAATGTAGAGTATCCACCCCTCCAGGTGCCAATCCATCCAATCAAAGATGCTTCTCCAAGTAGCTCCAATGCCTCACTCCAGGGAAAATCCAAAAGGGAGTTAAAAGAGTTAGCTGAACAAATCCTTGCCCAAGTTACACAAATGAATGATGACGATAGTGATGATGCTAGTCCAAAATCTGAATCTTCTTCCAGTCAACAACTAAGCCAACTTCCTTTTAGTCAAAAGCCAAAGCCCATATGGTCAGACTATGCCCCCGACAGTCAAGATCCTTATGATTTAAATAAAGACTAGGCCTTTCTACAAAGTGGCCGAAAGCAAAGATGCCCAGAGTTAAAGCAAGTTACCCAGCGTTAAAGTAAGCTAAAGTAAAAATGCCTAGAGCTAAAGCAGATGCCCAGAGTAAAAGTAAAAGCAAAAGATGCCCAAGTTAAAGCAGAAGTTAATTTCAAAGCAAAAGATGCCCGAGTTAAAGCATAAGTTAATTTCAAAAGTCATTTTGTCTTCTTTTGAATACCAAGTCTTTAAGTAGAAGCCCCAAGTCATTCGAGTCTTCTTTGTAAGTTTTATTTTCATGTTTTCAAAGCTATATTAGGTCAATTTTATGTTAATCATATCTTCGTTCCTAAGTATTACTTCAAATGATCAATTACATTTTCATTCATGCGATTTGTGAGATAAGAATTTTATGTATTTACGCCTTAATTAAATTCTACTTTAATTTATTTCAAAGCTGTTTTTCTTGTCCTGGTCTCTTCTGATATCCTTGGTTCTTTTCCCCTTCTGGCTTTTGATATATATATATATATATATATATATATATATCCTAAACACTTGGCTAGTTTGTTAACTATCTCGATCTATGTTTTGCATACCATTCCAATATTATATTTATAATCCTACCACACAATTAACCATATGAACATATATAAACAGGTGATAAATAAACAGATAATTAAATACTCATCTCGAAATCACATAAAATCATGAAATTAGAACTACAACTAAATCAAGTGAACACTCGCACGCACATGAGCTTTCTAAAGGCTCAAATATATCACATGGAGCTCATCCTCGTTATTTAATCCAAAGTCCTGGCCTGCGCTCCTAAAAGTGCGTGCATTGTATTTGAAGTCATTCTCAAGCCTATATAAGCCTTTTCAATGATTAGAATGGTCTAGGAGTCCTCGGGACTCAAAAAGCGATAAGTCCCAAAAAGTCAACTCCGGACCCCGTGGGGTCCACGACCTCAAAATTCCGATCCAAGCATTCCTAGAGGTCTTAACCTGCCTATGACAATGTCCCGAGAGTTTGGTCTCGATCGGACGGTCAGACTACTCACGATCGTACGATCGGACAGTTACTGTAAATCTAGCCCTAGGGTTGGCCTTCAGAGTATCCGGAACTCCGATTCCCGATCCGTTAAATCCTATACGATTCGGGAATTGTCTAGCTTGAGATATACGAGAATAACTACGATCCAACGGTTCGAATGTATCAAACTCGGAAATCGTACAATATGCGAGATTCGATCGGGGATCAAACGTTGTCCAAATTGAGATCCGTGAATTCATACGCGCTCGTGACAACATGCGAATCATTCTAGGACTGTGAGTGACCTCACTATGCAGCCCACGCGCCGCCACACACGCTGGCAACTCGTGGGTGGATTGATCAATTTTCGGCAGTCGGAAATACTCCAAACTGCCAGCCCAAACTCCTATCCTAGGTATAACACCTTATTTGGAACCACTTTTGTTCTTGGACCTATCTCGAAAAATGACCGGAAGTGGCTGGAATCTCATCCAGAAATCCAGCCAAATTTTGGGTTACAAATCGAGTTGCCTACACTAGAAATTGATCAAATCCTACCCAACCATCAGCTAGAACACATTGAAAGGATGGAAAAACATACTAAATATGAAGAAAATGGTGGCCGGAGGTGTCCGAACGAGCTCCACGAAATTCCATCAAAAACTGTCCAAACAGCCCTGTTTCGTGGCCGTTTTCGACGACCACGATGGCAGATTGAGGTTGAGATGGGCTGTGACTGGAAGAGGGAAGTATGGTGGTTCTAACGGGACTGGTCTTCCTTCGATTGGTGGCCGGAGTTGAGAGATATCACCTTTGGAAGTCAGCTGGTCGAGCTGCTCAGCTGCAGAAAATATGGGTTTTAAAAAAAACTGAACTTTGAATTATTTACGGTTATGCCACTGAACTTCTTTTAATCGTCATTTCTTCGTTACAATCCCGATTCGAGTCCACTACGTGTCTACGGACTCGTTTCGACGTGCTCTACGCAACGGCACAATCGGAATCTCCAAATTCCTTCCCAAAGTGAAAATAACCTTTTTACCCCTTATAATATTAAATAATATTTTAATTTCTCAAAAACCTTAATTAATTCAAATCATTTTATTTTAATGTTTATTTCAATTTATTTCCTCTTTTAAATTTATTCTCTCTTACTTTAAATATTTTAACACTTTTTCGGGCCGGAATGTAACAATTTCACCAAAGTCTCCCCGGTCAACAAATCAACAAGTAAACCTATTAAAATATTTCGGGGTAACATTGTCTTTTTCTTTAATAATTTAGTATTTAATTATTAGTTTAGGACCGGGTCGTTACACAAAATGTGTGTTGAGACGAAAAAAATAGAGTGCAAGGGGTTGGTGGTGATGGATGTACCTACTAGGTGGAACTCCACTTATTTGATGCTTAATGTGGCATTGAAATTTCGAAAAGCTTTTGATAGGTGGGGGATGATCCCGATTCTTCCTACTTAATGTATTTCAAGGAAGAGGAAAGAGATGACGAGAGAATTGAAGGAAGTGGGAAAGGGAAAGGAAAGTCTAAGACTAATAAAAGGGTGGGTCCACCTAGTGATGAAGATTGGGAAAAAGCCGTGACATTTTTGATGTTTTTGAAGACCTTTTATGATGTTACTTTGAAAATTTCAGCTTCTTTGCATCCAACATCACACTCAACCTTCCATGACTTGCTTGCCATAGATGGGGAGATTCGGGAGTTGTATAGATATGATGTTACAATTCCTATTGAAGAACGAACAGCCATAAATACTCTTTTAAATGATATGGCAGCATCAATGAAGAAGAAATATGATAAATATTGGGGTGAACTTTATAAAGTGAACCCATTCTTAATGATAGGAGTTGTGATTGACCCCCGATTCAAGCCCACAATTTGAAGCACATTTTTTTTGAAACATTTGCAAATGATCCTAATTGTGATAGATTAGTGGCTCAAAAGACAAATGAGGTGAAACAACTTCTTTTAAATATGTATGAAGTGTATAAGCCTAGTAGTAATAATATGGATGCTAGTAGTACTACCAATGAGAGTAGTTTTAGTACTAATAATGAAACCGAGTCTTCTTTGGTTTTTGGAGGTCGTAAACGAAAAACCATATGGAAAAGTGGAAAAAAATTCAACAAGAGAGTGAGAATATGGTTATAACACATGAAGTGGCACTACAAAAAAAAAAAAAAAGGTCAGTAGTGACCAATTTCCTTGTGACCACATTAATAATGATCACAAATACAGTAAAGTTAATGACCAATAATACTAAACGGTCAGTAAATTGATTGAGACATATTTTTTAATTTTTAATAACTAAATTTTCTTACCAGTATTTAAATTAGTCACTAAAAACAACTTAAATTATGAAGTTTGTGACCAACACAAATGCCAAGGTAGCCTTACTTATTTAAAATATCAGTGACCAATTAACCTTTTTTAAACTTAGATTTTTCTTTTTCAAAACACGCTCTGCATAAAAAAGAAAACAAAGATGACGCGAGACCAGAGCAAGATACGAGCGAGATGAGAGCGAGAGATCTGAGCGAGGGCCCGATCAGAGTGACAGATTAGAGCGAGCTACATTTTGTGTCCTTAAATCAGCTAGGTTTTCGTTTGGTACTCAGGCAGAGCTTGATTTTAGGTTCATTTTGATTTTAGTTTTGATTTCTCTTTGAATTTCGATTCTGAGGTGTGATTCCAAAAAGCTTGATGCCCTAACTTCCTAATCTGTGTTGCAGAAGTTTTGATTTTGAGAAACGACCTTGAGGCTAGTGAGATCCTATTTTGAAATCAACTTTTGAGACCATCTTCTTCTCTGGTAAGAAATCTTCGATCTCTGGTTGTTTGATTCCTAATTGGTTTTCATCTTCATTCTTGCTTTTTCTTTACTCTTATTCCTATTGTGTTGTGTTCTACTTGATTGTAATCTGAAATGCTATTGGGGTTGTAGATTTTCTACTTGTTTGATGACTTTTCTTCTCCCCTTCACAATCCATTGATTTTCTTATTGTGTATATATATTTGTATAGAGGTTTAAAAAGAAGAATATAGAACCTGAAAATGTGTTTATAATTATACAGAACCTGAAGAATACAGAACCCGTGGGTCTGTATTGTGTATTTGCCCTGGAGTGGTGATAGCATTCCATTACCATTCCGAACTTCCCATAAGTAATTTACTAAAGAAGGGCAAAGCACACCATTTACTGTCATTCTTATTGTCTAATTGAAGTCACAATGCACTCTTTATCAATTGTGTTGGGGTTCAGAATCATCTGTCCAGTAGTGGGATCTTGATTTGATGGTTTTCTCACTACAAATCATAATCGGGCAGCGGTTTGAGTGTCAAACTAATAAGTTTCAATGTGAATCCATTAACTCATGTAAACTTGACAGGTTTCATAGATTTCTCTCTTCCTAGTCCCAGTTTATCCATTCTGTATTCTTTCTCACACTGAATTCACAGTTGTGGTGGCATTTATACATACTACGAGAGTTTCAATTGTAATAGGGAAATATTTTTCTAGCGTTTTCTTCCGAACTAAAAATTTTATGTAATACAGGTTGGAGAAACTCTAATGAACTTGTTATTTTTCCCATCATTGAGAAATTTGTCGAGATTATGGTTGCTAGCACTACATCCAATGTAGGGAACAGTTTCAGGAATTAATCTATTTGGAGTTCCAGAGTGTAGACTATGCTTATGGGAAGTTTGGGATTGTTTTTTTTTATGACTGAAGGTAATTGGATAGTCATGTCAATAAATTTTTCAAGGAATAAGGGATATGACAAGACGGATTCAACCTCTGAATCTACTTACGGCATAGAGCTGTGATATTCCGCCATCTTTCTCCTGCCTTTATAGGAAGAAAGACTGCCTTAGAATAGCGAATAGCTCGAAGCACAGGGAAGGTATACACTTTTGAGTCCCACCCCGTAAACACCATACAGGCACAAAGAATACCAGCTGGAAGGGGAAGCTTACTAAGCGCTCAAGAGGCAGGGCACAGGAATATCCCTGAATCATGACACTTCACCTGCCCAACAGGTCTCCAGGCTTAAGGCAAGAAAGGAGATCAGGCAAGGATTCGGAGAGCAGAAAGGAAGATAGGGGATATGGATCCGAGATAGTTGGACTTAAAATATGCATGTTTGACTTCACCGTTTGTTACTTGCTATGTTGTCTGTTACTTGTCCTCTCTTGATCAAAAGCACTTAGGTTTTACCTTGCAACTTAAAGAGTTTATTGAAATCATAATGGATTTTCATCTTCATTCTTGCTTTTTCTTTACTCTTATTCCTATTGCGTTGTGTTCTACTTGATTGTAATCTGAAATGCTCTTGGGGACTCTATTAGTGGTTACTGATTAGTGTTGACAAATTAACAGCCATTTCAAACTTAATTAATTTGCTTCTTGGGGCAGGCTCTAAAATTATTGTCATACCAATTTTGTTTGCTTTAGGCTAGTTTCATACATGTACATATAAGACCATGAAACCTAGATTTAGCCATCAGCACTACAAATCTGCAATTGCTACTTTGTACATTCTCTGTTTTTTAATTAACTGCAGTAAAAGTTGTTTGTGATTGTATGTAGAGTTTGATGTTGGTTCAAGAAGCAGCAAGAAAAGGCATGGACAGACGCTAGGTATTGAGCTATCAAAGGAGAGACGTTCTGGTGATTTAGTTGAAATTGACATTCCTGAGCATATTAAGAGAGTTGTAGGAAACAATTGTCAAAGCTACATCACGAATTTAGGGTGCATAGTTCAAAGGAATGCTCCATTACAAGATAGTTGGAAAAAAATTGAAAGGAAAGATGTTACAATGATGTTGCGTCGGGTTCGTGTAAGTACATTCAAACCATTTTCAGAATTCAAATCATTCTTTACTTGCAAATTTACTCAAACTATTTGAAGCTTGAAGCAACAGAATTTGAATCATTTCTTTTTAGCATCCCTCTCTCTGTGGCAAACAATTGTTATATTTATTTTAGATATTTTAGATATTCTCTTAGCACGAAGTAAAGTGTTGATACTTTTCTTTCTTTGATATGGTAATGAGTAAGATACTTTAAAATTTTAGGAGAAATTCAATTTGAGCAATGAACCTTGTGTGCATATGGCTATTGAGGATCACATGAAGAGAAGATGCTACTCTTGGGGTTACAATTTGCATAAGAAATTTGTGGAGTATGGATCTGAGGAGGAGGCACTTGAGCATCGACCTCAAACAGTGGGAGAGGATGATTAGAACTATCTAGTTCAATTATGGCAAAAAGATGAGTGGAAGGTGAGACACTATCTCGTTCCTCTTCATTTTGATATTGTGTACAGCATGAATTCATTTTTTGCGGTCTTTACTTTTCTGGAACTTAGAAAGAAATTGGATTCATTTTTTTGCAGAGAAGTAGCACAAAAAATAAGGAAAATAGAAAGAAATTGAAGATCTCACATTGTGCTGGGCCAAAGGCCTTTAGTCGTATTAGATATGAAAATGTAAGCTTCATTCGACCCTTACAATCTTCTTACATTGAAATTTTTTGAAGTTATAATTTATGAAACTTGTAAATAACATGATGGCGGTCTATGACTATATGAAATAGAGAAATTCTGAAACTGGAGAAGAACCTAGCCATATTGACTTGTTTCAGCTCACTCGATTTAGCACAAAGAAAACAACATAGGTTGGCGAACGCACCAAGAATGCTTTTGCAAGTCTTTATTGCTTTTGAGCTTTTTCAGATCCTTTGAGCTTATTGTACATAAACATGATGTATATATTCTGTATAGGATGAGATGAAGAAGCTGAAGAACATGCCAGAAATAGATGAGGAATCTGTTGAATTGATGTCTAATGATGAAATATATGACTCAGTTCTTTCTAAAGTTGTTGGTCCACCTAGGTCAGGTTATATACGTGGCTTAGGAGCAGGTCTGAAACCCAAAACATTTAAAGTTGGACAATGCAGTCATGCTACAGTTGAGGAGGCTAAAAGGAGGGCAGATGATGCAGAGAAACAATGTATGCTTCTAGCAAATGAGTTATTTGAAATGAATGAGAATTCCAATGCACAAAGTATCAGTTAGAAGGTTTATTTACGAGGCAAAACGAGACAGATGCACAAGTAAAAAGATTGCTGGAGCAGTTATCCTCGACTTCATCATCAATGAGGTTAGCTTAACTCTCGTCTTACTACAATACAATTTTTGCAAACCGGACAATATACTAATTTCCTAATTTCCAATTATCCTCAACTTCATCATCAATGAGTTCCTAATTTCCAATTACTTCAGACAAGTGACAGATAAACTTTGAGCAACTAATTAATTAGAGATGCGCTAGCTAGCTCTTGAGTTTAATTATTCTTGCATTTAGTTAATTCCCGATTTAGTGCATCCCAAGTAAGAACTGACATTATTCTTTATTTGATGCAGGTCTGATGGATATAGGGCAGAAAACAATCTACTAGTGATGAATCTTTTGTTATTTGTTTTTGGGAATCACTTGACATTTAGGTTGAACTTAAATATGTAGCATTTTGTTTTTGAGACATCTTGTGAATTTGTTGGAAGAATGTTAGATATATGGATTGCTTTTAAATGCAATGAATTATTTGATGCTATAAATTTCATCTACAGCACTGTTTAAAAGAAATTAATTGTGATTTCATATTGTAATACAATAAATAAAGAACATGGAGAGGTAAACCTAATTAGTTACCAATTTTTTGAAATACATTAGTGGCCAAGCAAGTAGGTCACTAATGGGGCATGTGACCCAGTTTTAGTGACCAAAATGCATGTTTGATGACCAAATTGTAAGCCCTATAGTGACCAAAGTTATGGTCCCTAATAGCGTTTTCATTAATGACCAGACGTGGATAGCCACTAATTCTTTGTGTTGTAGTGACCAAGGTCCAAAATATCGATGGTATTGGAAATATCGGAAGTCCAAAAATATGGAAATTTCGATGGAAATATAGGGATATTATCGATATCGATAAAAATTGAATAAAAACCACGGAAATTGTAAGAAAAACTTGGAAATTATTATTGAAACTTTGGAGAATGTTTATTTAGTCAATTATCTATGATTTTATCACAAAAAATTAGAAGGAAATGCATTGCATGATGGATTTAACTAATTTAAGTTGATCATACAGCAAGCGGGCAAATACTGTGAGTGTAAAAAATATGTAATAATTAATGAAAAAATATTAAACACACCATAATCATTTAGGGTTTACTACAATATTTTATACTTTATACATTGCATGGTAAGATACATGAGTGACTTAGTACCACATAGAGTTCCTATGAGGTTCAAATTTTTCACTATCTTCATCATTTCTATGTGTAGAGTAAGTGTATTGTGAAGAGTAGTCATCAAATGATAAATCTCCAAAATTATTTTGCATGTAATTATTAATATACCACCCATATAAATATAAATATTTTAGCATATTATCACAAAAACATAAGTGATATGGTGTTTAAGGTGTTGGAGGAGTAAAATGGGAGGGGTTCATATCCCCTTTGTGCTTTTTTCTCCCATTTTTCCCTTTTTTTTTTACTTTTTTTTTTCCCCTTCACATCGATCGATATTTTAGCGATATTACACAGATATTTTGACAAAATATTGCTGAAATGTGAGCGAAATTATCGACATCGATATTTTCCGATATTATCGTCGATATTTATACGATATGTACATGGATATGTTTCGAAATATCCGTGATTCGAAAAAACCGAAATATCCTCGATATTTCGTCGATATTATCGATATTTCAGACTATGGTAGTGACCAATAGTTGGCATTGGCCACTAAATAGAATTTGTGACGAGCTTCTAGTGACCACCAATATTTGGACATTGATTGCATTCAGTGACCAAAAAGGGTAGTTTCTGTGACCAAGTGGGTGGCCACTAATACTTGTTTTTCTTGTAGTGTGGATAGATACTTGTTGGATCTACTTGAATCCATTGATGATGAGTTTGATATACTAGGGTGGTGGAGAATAAATGGGCTAAAGTATCCTACTTTGGCATCAATTGCAAAGGATGTGCTTGCAATCCCTACTTCCACAATAGCTTCGGAGTCTTGTTTTAGCACAAGTGGGAGAGTGATTGACTTGTTTCGAAGCTCATTGTCTCCTAGGATGGTTAAGGCTTTGATTTGCTCTCAAAATTGGATAAGGTCCGAAGATATATTTTCATTGCAACATGTGCCAAGCAGTGAGGAGATAGAGTTCTATGAATCAATTGAAATGGGTAATTTTTTCATTTGTATAGTATATTTGAATCCGATTATTTTCTTAGTTTTATGTGTTATAACTCAAATTAGTTTGATTTATTTAATTATATTTTGTAGAAATGGGGAGTAAAACATATAAGACTCCCCCTTCTTAGTGTGATGAAGATATTTTGGAAGGTATTTTTCTTGCATCTTATTTTAATTATGATTTGTTGATGGTGAAACTTTGTATTAATTCTTTAAGTGTTATGTAGGTTACTTTGTTAAGGCTTTTGGAAGAATGGATGCAGCAGATTTTTTGCAAGGATATTATCTTCATGTGTATTTTTGTGATGAGTTGTAATCTTTCATTTCATAAGTTTAATTTAGATTGCTTGCTTTATTTGTGTGATATTTTTTGTAATGGTTTGTAAGACATTATATTTCCTTTCCTTGTTTGGTTGGTTGATTGTGTGAAGGCGGGATTTATTTAGTTGTTTTAGAAACTTAGATTGGAATGATGGATTTTTATAGGTTGAATTTGCATAATTTCAAGATTTGAAAGAGGAGTAAAAACTGATTTGGGCTTGTTAATAAGAACTTATTAGGTTTTGGCAATTTGACAACAAAAAAAGGGTTTCGGCTTAAAGTAAATATGATTTGGGCTTTTTTGGCTGAAAGAAAATATAATTTGGGCTCAAGCCTAAATCGATCACAATGCAGAATCAACTCCAGACCTGAGGCCCATTTGCGATTTGGCCCAATTTTGGGTTTTAACCTAGACCCGACCCAACTCGAGAATCGAGATCTTCATCGGTTTAGCCCACAGGTCGGCCAAAATTAGACTAGACCCGAACCGTGCCTAGGCCTATAAATATTGGTTTTGTAATTTGATACAATTTTAATTAATTATTTGTCATATTAAATAATCTAATAAACAGTAAGAAAAATTTCAATTTTTATTTTATTTTATAAAATGAAGTCCAATGTTGTCTAGTGTGGCCTTGTACCAAACAATGGATTGGACTATCTGAGCCTTTGGCCCCAAATATCTAACTTTCAGCAACAGAGAAAAGCTCTAACATTTATAAGAGACATGAAGAGACTATAATTCAAATATATATGAAAGCATACTGCACAAATTACATAATGTTGGGTTTAGTGTGCAATTATGAACCTATTTAAGAGCCATAAACCCCAGCCTCTCACTCATCAAATTCTTCTGTCTATTCGCTCCTCCGTTTAATCTTTAGGCTCACAGCTGCACTCACCCCGGGTAAACCTCATGTATTAGTTTAATTGTTAAGTTTTTCTTCTTCAAATTTAGAATTTGTAGAGCTGAATTTTTTTATTTATGTTTATATTTGTAGAGTGGAGGTTCAACTTGGGGTTTAGTTTTTGGGAAATAGCTTAAAATGACACCCATTTCATAATTTTAACTAAAAATACCACCCCTTCCCAATTTTTGTACTACTATCACCTATAAATATAAAATTATTGTCCCCTTATTGCTGATTTTTCACAGGTTCATAAATTTTGTTATCTCTTAGCTCACACAGCTCTCTCTCTCTCTCTGGCACAGCTCTCTTTCTCTTTGGTATCTGTCTATCACAACTCTCTGTGTCTCTCTTGGCTCTTTCTATCTTGGCTCTCTCTCTCTCTCTCTCTCTCTCTCTCTAGCACAACTCTCTGTCTCTCTCTTTGCTCTCTTTCTCATAGCGCAGCTGTTTCTCTCTCTAGCTTCATTATGTCTCTCTCCCCTATTCGATCTCTTGCTCTCTGTTTGGAATCGCGAACCCCTCCCTTTAGCTATGTCTTCTGAATAGCTGCTTGCAACCTTGAAGCTCTAGTGGATTGCCGACCTCGAAAAGGTAGTGTTGATGGTTATTTTCTTAATATCAGTGGGATTATGTGAAATGGGTTATAGTTTGATTGTTTGGGTTTGTGTTAAATTCGTTTTGGCTTTAATTTCTTTGGGTTAGGTTTTGTTGAATATTCATGCTCATTCATCTGGGTTTGTACCAATTGCATTTAGATTGGTCTGGATATGTGAATCTTGAAACTTGAGATTTTCCATTTGATGTGGTAGATCTGTATAGTGTGATTCTGATGTGTTACTGGTGTATTGCTGTTGTGTTCCTCTTATTTTACGGTCGTATTGCTGTTATATTGCCATTATATTACTTATATATGCTGCTATATTGCTGTTATATTGTGGTTATATTGCTATTGTATTGTATGGTTATTGTGTTAATGAAATGTTGTTTTGTCATGGTCAGAAATGTTATTCTCGTGTGCTACAATGGAAAATGGGTCACCTCGAAGAAGATGTGCAAATACGAAGGGGGTGACTCAAAAGGCTTAATAGTTCCACGAACCATCAAATTTGCTGAACTGTTGGACCGTGTGCATCAGATTGGTAATACAAACAGCAGGGAAGACAAGGTTTGCTTAAAATTCTCAGTTCTGGTGGCCTCGAATGAGTGGAAGCACATAAAGATTGAGGACGATGATGATGTCAATTTTTTTATGAAGTACAATTCCGAGGTAACACCTTCAAAACTAGCTCCCTTACTCGTGAGTATAGAAGATAAAGGATTGACAAATGATGTAGTTCATAGTATGCATATCACGACTGATAGTAGTCGGATGGGTCATTCTTCAGTTGCCATTGTTGAAAGCAATGAAGTAACTTGGAATAATACAAATGTCACTGATGCGGGAGGTGAAGTAGGGACAGATTTTATGGATATGATTGATTTTAGCGAGGTGGAGGATATGCATGGTGGTGATAATGGTACTGAAAGAAATGAAGTGTCAGTGTACTTTGCCCCTCCTAATTTGGGTTGCTTGAACACAGCTGCCCAGTTGCCAATAATGCGTTTAGGAGGAGAATCTAAACCCACTCGTCAACATTATTGGAGTCAAATGGGTGAACAAAATCGGTACAATGCAGCTGGTGTAAATGATGAAGAAGCATATTTGGACAGCGGGTTTTCACGAAGTGATTGGAATCCGAAAATTACAGTTGGGCAAATTTTCTCTAATAAGAAAGCATTGTTGACGGAGTTACAGTTGACGGCATTAAGAGGCCACTTTGAACTTAAGGTGCAATTCTCTTGCACTAAGAGGTTGCTTGTGGTTTGTTGTCAACGTCCATGCCCATGGTGGGTCCGAGCATCGAGAATTGGAGAATACAGCTTCATGATTGTGAGGTGTACAACTGTCCATGAATTTTATTTGAGGTTCGTAAGTGACAAGCATCGTCAAGCAACCGCAGCACTTGTAGCCACTTCACTTAAAAGGAAGTTGAAGGATTCTCGGACAATATACACACCAAGTGACATTATGAGAGATGTGAAACACAACTTTGGTTGCACCATCCATTATTTGAAAGCTTGGAAAGCAAGGGAGTTAGCTCTATTGTCCATTAGAGGATCAGCGGAGAGGCATATTATATCCTTCCAGCTTATTGCTATGAATTGGAGCGTATTAATCCCGGCACAAAAACACACATCTGTTCACCCGTTTTCGTGTTGTGGAAGGGCGAAGTTCCCCACTGGCTTGGAGACCACTTGTTGGTCGACAAGTCAGCTTTCTTTGGTGTGCGAGCGTGCCACTGCTAGCAATGTAAATTCTAGCAGACTTATTTTTAGAGTGGATAACTTGCGCCTCAAGTTACTGACTTCTAAAACAAATGATTGTGAATTTGGGTGAGGAATATCTCCCAAGTAAGTTCTTTTCTTGCCTCAGACTGGTGAGGACTTTCACAATTTATCTCAGTATCAAATGGTTGTTCTGGCCAGAATAGATAATAATAAAGTACTGTTTCAGGCAGAACTGCCTTTTACAAAATTAAGAAGGGAGAAATCAACTCTAGAAAGGCAAAAAGATGGCTGGAATCCCATTTCTGCATGGGTAGAAACTTCTGATCCGGGCTGGACTGGGTATGTCTATGCTGGACTGTACTGTCAACAACTTTAGCTGCTTGGCTTCAGCTGTAAATCGATACCAAAGTTTAATTTTGGCAGAGCTTCAATCTACTTCAAGCCTTGGGAGACTTTTGAGCGGGCAGAACTGCAACTTCTTCAGTTTGAAGGGACAGAAGTGGCTATTCTCGAGGATTTAGCAAGCTGGAACTATGCTATAAAATTTGTTGAGGTTTTCATATTTGTGAAAACTCAAACTATGTTTGTCTTGGCTTTTGCTGAACCAAGTTTGTAACGAGAGGGATCTCGTTTTCAGAAGACTTATTTTCTAAGTCTGAACTTTGGAATTCTAATCTAAAGCTGTTTTCTTGTTTGTTTTTTTTTTTGATTGATGAATTGAGTGTCCTTTGTTCCTTTGCCCTCTTTCGCTTTTATAAGAGATCCTCCTAAGGAGGTCATTTTTAATCCTAAACAATGGGCGGCAAAAAGATCTCTTATAATGTAAAGTAAGAAGGGTTTCTTATCAATCAAGGCAGATAGGTTTTGAGCAGTCACCTCCTAAAAAACAGTCCCTTCCCTGGTTTCCTGGGTGGCAGCTTTCTAATTCAACCAACGCCACCGTCTGTGTGGGCTTTTTATGGCGGTTTTGGCTCTTTTTCTTTTGTATTTTCTGAGTGGTTCCCTGTTTCCTGTTCTAATTTAGAAAGCGTGATCCGTGAATTCCTTGGGAGATGGTGTATTGATTTGGAGCAAAATCTTTGAACACAGATGGGTTTTTGATCTTCGATTGGCAGTGTTTCAGAGACGTCCCTCTCACATTAAACCTTAGTTGGAAATGCTGACTTTTCCAAAATTGAGGCAATCACGTGGGTGTGTCTTTGATCCATTGGGTTTGAATCTATCGAAAATCACGGGCTGATCTTTGAAGCCCACTTCGAAAGTTTCCACATCTGGGCTTTCTTTGGGCTGAGGCTTCATTTCCAACATTCTTGGTGTGAAGCCCAATCTGTCTGGATCTTATTTTTGTTTTTCTCAAGTCTTTGGGCTGGGTAGGCAATTTTATCATGGGCCTGTCTCTTGGTCTTGGGTGTGCCGAATTTGGGCCCAAACAATGCCCCCTTAAGTCTGAATCGTTTTGGAACGGTTTCAGACTTAATGTTTTGCCATTTAATTCGCGCGCCAGTTTTTTCCGTGTTTTCGCCCACGTCTGCCACGTTTGCCTGCTACGAACTAGAGTTCGTGGGAAAACGGCTAGTTATTAGCTAGTTACTAGCTAATAATCATCAGGTGCCGTCCCATCTTCTTCTTCCCATGTTTTCGAGCCCCTCTTTTAAAAGAAATTCAAATTCATAGCTTCTGAAAAAGAAACCCTAAACCTTCCGACTCTTGCTCCTGCGAGTTTTTTCTTCGAGATTTTCATAGCTTTCTTCAGACCCCCCTTTCTTCTGCTTCTTCCCTTGAATCAGAGATGTCTTCCCCAAGGTCCCGCGCTCAGTCTTCTTCCGCTCCAGTTCCTCCCGATTATATCACTGGGAGCGGGATTGATGCTCACGCGATAGAAATCAGGAGCAAGCTTCATCCCTTTGCCCAGAAGAATCTGGACGAGAATGTCCTTCATCTGTTCGAGAACACCCTAGTGTTAGGGCCTCATTGGTTTGGTCCTGTTCCAGCTGAGATGGCAGAATTGCTAAAAAAGGATGCCGAGGCTCCTTTGTGTTTTGAGAGCTCTTCTGCCCTGGCTTCTTATTCTTGGGTTAGCAAGAATTTGAGCCGGTCCTTTCCGTCCAGCGAGGTGAGGAATAGTCCGGTCAAATGGGCAGACTGGATTGATAGACTTCTCCCGAGATATGGGAGTCACTGGAGGAGAGCCGGGATTTATGACGCCATTTTTCTGTCCAAACAATCGATTAACAGAGATGAGAATCTGCTTGCTGCTGCTTTATGCTTTTGGAATTCTGCCAGCAATACATTTGACTTCCGCGTGGGTCCTATGGCGCCAACCTTGCTGGATATGGCTCAGATTTTTGGATTCAGGCCCCATGGTAGGCCTGTTGATGCCGTTGGAGATTATCACAGGCGAAGGAATCAAGAGAAAGTGGCCACCCCTTTTACTATCCCTCCAGCCGTGATCAACCAGAACTGCTCTTTCTCCAACTATCTGAAGAAATTCAGTGCTGAGAAGGACAAGGACCAGCAACATATGTTGTTCCTTCTGTATTGGCTGAATCGGTTCGTTCTCCCCAATCGGTCTTCTGCAGTTCTGCTAGAGTACAGACACTTGGCAGAAGCACTCCATAATCACACTGATGTGGGGCTAGGGCCTACAGTTCTGGCTCACCTTTTCAAGAATCTGCACACTGCCACCCTGGAGAACCCATTGAACCTGTCAGCCCCTGGCGCATTCTGGATGATCCAGATCTGGCTGCAGGTTTATTTTCCAGAACTAAGGTTCCCAGACATAGTTCTGCCTGAAGATCAAGTCCTGGCTCTTCCTCTGATGTTGGCAGAAGTGCCCAAGCGTTCTATTGAGGAGTATTTGATGCTCTTCAGGCATTGTACAAGGAGGTCGGCAGCTCAGTGGCAAGTGGTGATCAGGAGGGCCTATCCTTGGTTCCAGACCGGATTTCGGTTGTTTGAGAAGGAGCCAGAAGATGAAGCTGCCAGAACAGATTTCAGGAGGAAATTTCTGAGCATTACTCTGCCCAGAGATCTACCCCATGGTGGGGGCAAACCTCCAAACTATCATTTGGGGGCAGAAGTCTACCATCCCAACTTCTGCGCAAGGCAGCTTGGTTGTCCCCAACTCATTCCGCTGAAATCATATCGGAGTTGTAACCGGGCCTCTTCTTGGAGGGATGCGGATGATCTGGAGGTGCACAAGGATGCCCGGTGTGCAGTGAACAAAATTAACAACAGCACGGATGCCCTCTATCCCTCGTGGGAGCTGAATTCCTGTAGTTCTGCTGACTTTGACGCATGGTGGAAAGCCAGATTCCAAAGTCTGCCTGCTTCTGTCACTGCCCTTAAGGTGCTGTTCGATGGTTGGGAAAACTGGGTCGTTTTTGCGGATGGGGATGCCAAGACGCATATGATCCAGACCATCAAGGATATCAACGCGCAGATCATAGAAGGTAAATTTCTGATTCTGTCTGGGATTCGTTCTGTCCTGATGATTGATTTTTAATGTCTATTCTGCCTGTATCAGATCCTTCTTTGACCAGCGTAGGTGGGCAGTCTGTTCATGCTGGAGAAGTGATTGGTAAGTCTTTTCTTTTAATTCTATTCTGTCTTTTCCTGCTGGATTGGTTTCTAATGTCTAATGCCTTGGTGCAGTCTCTTCTGTTATTGTTGCCGGGGACTTGGAGCTCCCTTCTGCAGATGAAGGAGATGAGGTCCAGACAGAACAAACACCTACCGAGGCCGCTCTTTCTGGCAGAAGAAAAAGGAAAGGATCTGCCCCTCCTTCGGATAATACCACGCGGCCTGGTATTTCAGGTGAGCTCGTGATGTTCCAACCATTCTCTTTAAATTTATTCTGTCTTGCCTTCTTTTCCTTAATACTGCTTTTGTTCTGTGCAGCTGGAAGTCCTTCCCCTCCTTCTACCAAGTTGAAAAAACTTAGAAAGAGGAGTGAGGAGGAGTATGTCGCCGCGGAAGAGACGGCAGCAGTTCCCACCATTACCTCCGGGACGGATGAAGAGCTGCGAGAGGCTTTTGAGGAGGTGGAGCAGGAAAAAGAATTGGAAGAGCTGGAAGAAACGCCTCAGGAAAAAACGGCAGTGGTGGAAGGAGAGGTAAGTTTTATTTCTGTGATTCGCATCAGTTCCCTTCTTGCCCTGTTTCTTCCATTCTGACCCCTGTTTTGTAGGAGGAGATCCCTGCTGAGGTGATTGCAGAGAGCATTGCCTTGGCGCAGAAACAACCAGGGGGTCCAAGGGCTGAGCTGACTAGCTCAGAACTAGCCTTATTTGAGGATGCCGAGGCAGAGCATTCTACTGCCGTTCCAGCGGCTGAGGATCAGGCGGAGCGGTCTGCATCAGAGCCTGTGGATCAGGCAGAACTGTCTGTTGTAGTTCCGGAGGCTGAAGTGGAAACAGCCGCCGCTGTCCCTGTGGCTTTGGTAACTTTTCTTTCTTCTCTGTCCACATTTTCCTGTAATTCTGCCTTTGCTCTTTATTTTTAACTGTTGTAGTCTTTTCAGGTAGAAGTGCCTAAAACTGCTGGCGTCCTGGCAGCGGTGATCAGTCCCTTGAAGCCTCCTATTGTCGCTGTAAGTTTTCATAACTTTTAGGCCTTTATTTTCCGCTTTCTGCCTGGTCTTAATTTATGCTTTCTTCTCGCAGATGCCCATTCATTCCTTTCCAGGATCATCTGCCACGGCTTCTTTTGCTGATCCAGAACTCGAAGAGTTTGAAGCCATGGATCTGGATGCCCAATTGGACAGACTGGAGAAACTCAGCTCTCCTCCAGGCAAGGCAAAATCTAGGGCAGTGGAGGAGGCCATGGAGAGGTTGAAAATCTGGCAATCCAATGAGGTGGAATTTGATCAAGACAATGAGGCCTTAAATCAGCTGATGAAGGACCTGGACCTGCTTCACAGACAGAACATGGCTCCAAAACCTATCCTTGAGATGGGCCTAAGCTTGGCCAGAGATGTGCTCAATCTGCATGATCGCTATGAGGATCTTAGGCCTACTTTTAAGACTTCTGAATTCTGCAAGGCCACTCATGAAGCCAACCTGGCTGATTTTGCAAAGCAGAAAGCGGAACTGGATCAGATGGTGGCCGGATACAAGGAAGCCAGGGCCACCGCGGACAAGCTGGAGAAGCAGATTGAAGAGCTCCAAAAACAACTGGCAGAATGCAGGGAGGTGCAGAGCAGGCTTGGGACTGGACTGAGTTCTAAAACTAAGGCCACTTTCCTTGTGCAAAGTATGGTTGCAGCTTCCAGGCCAGCCTTGGAGATTGCAGAGGCTTCAATTCACCAGGGGGTGCTGCTCCAGAAAGAGCTTTCTGTCAAGAAAGCGAACCTGCAAGAGACTCTTAGAAAACTAGGATTTTAGCTTCTTCTTTCCTTTTATTGTTCGAATAATTTGCCGCAAAGGTGGCTATTTTTATATAAGCTTTCAAAGCATTTTACTGCTTTCTGTTCATTCTTGATGCAACAACCGGACACGGCTTTGAAAGTAAAAATAGAACAACTTTAAAGCAAAAACAAATCTAAACAAGATTCTTTTCAAGAAACAAAAAGGGTCAATCTTGTTCCTCTCCTATCCCGGGATCTGTTTGTACAGCCTGTGAATCCCACATGGTTGGATAGAACTTCTTTAACCATTTACCATTGATTGGGGCAAAATGAACAACTCCATCTCGGTCCTGCAACCTGTATGCCCCCATTCCGAGGATTTGGTTAATTATAAAAGGGCCTTCCCATGTAGGTGACCATTTCCCATATCCAGCTATGTGTGCTCCAAGGGGCAGAATTGCCTTCCAGACTATCTCTCCCTCTTCAAAACTCTTGTTTTTGACTCTTTTGTTGTAGGCCCTTGACACAGCCTGTTTTCCTGCTAAGAGTTTGTTGAGGGTGTCAATTCTGCTTGCATCCAATTCTTCCAATTCCAGCAACATGGCTTGAGAGTAATCTTCCCCAGTGAGACCATGCCGGTGAGCAATTCTAAGAGACTGGACTGTTATCTCCATGGGAAGAATTGCATCGTGGCCGTAGGTTAGAGCATAGGGGGTCATGCCAGTTGCTTCTCTCTTTGAAGTTCTGTATGCCCACAAAGTTTCTGATAACTTCTCATGCCATTGCTTTGGATTCTTCTCTAGCATCTTTCTGATGATATTGATAATCACCTTGTTACTTGATTCTGCCTGTCCATTAGCTTGAGCATAATAAGGAGTAGATTGAAGCAGTTTGAACTTGAATGTTTCTGCCATATCTAGCATGTCCCTAGATATGAAAGAAGAACCCCTATCGGTTGTGATTGATTCTGGAATGCCAAACCTTTGTATGATCTGTTCTTCTATAAAGGTGATGATCTCTTGAGATGTTGTGGTTTTTACTGGCTTGGCCTCTACCCACTTGGTGAAATAATCTGTGGCAACGATGATGAAACAGTGCTGCTGGTTGCTGGCTGGATAGATTTTGCCAATGAGATCCATTGCCCATCCCCTGAAAGGCCATGGTTTTACTACTGGATTCATGGGAACCGAAGGAGCCTGCTGGATTGGGCCGTGCCTTTGACAGGCTTCACATCCTTTGGAATAGTTGATGCAATCCTTCATCATGGTTGGCCAGAAGTAGCCATACCTTCTGATTAACCAGCACATCTTTCTTCCCCCTTGGTGAGCTCCACAGACCCCCTCATGGGTTTCTCCCATGACTTTCATATATTCTGTCTTCCCGAGGCACCTTAATAGTACCTCATCCTTACTTTTTCGGACCAAATCTTCATTCCACATGAGGTAGTTTGTAGCCATGATTCTGACTCTTTTCTCAGAGGGCAGAGTGGGATATCGTAAGTAAGTCATGATAGGCTCCCTTCAATCATCTTCAGTGATCAAGGCAGAATTGACTTCTATCTCCATTCCTCTCGTCAAAACAGATGGTAGACTTTTCCTTCCTATCTTGATGATCCTTTGGACGCAGTCTTCGGGCATTTGTATGCCTGATGCCACCTGAGCCAGTTCATTGGCTGCAAAGTTTTCCTCCCTTGGGATGTGCTCCCAAGTAGCTTCTCTAAATTCTGTTAGCAGATTTCTAGCTGCTACTAGATATACAGCCAGAGAAGGATTCAGACATTTATATTCTCCAGCAATCTGTTTTAGGACAAGCATGGAATCTCCCAAGATCTCCATGGACTGGACTCCTAATTCTACCAACATCTCGAGCCCTATAATCAAAGCCTCATACTCGGCCCTGTTGTTGGTGCATTGGAAATCTAGCTGGAAGGAATAGCAATGCCTGACCCCTAATGGTTCTTCCAGAACAATCCCTGCTCCTGAAGCCTTGTCTGTCTTTGATCCATCAAAATATAATTTCCAAGGTGTGAGATGAATCGAGTAGATTGGATTGTTAAGGCAAACATGAGCTCTAGTTAGCAGATCTGCATTTGCTATGTCCAAAGAATCCATGTTTTCAATTTCTTCTCCCGGGTGATCTGCCAAGAAGTCTGCCACAGCTTGCCCTTTGACAGCTTTCTGGGGGACATACCTGAGGGTGAATTCTGTCAAAGCCAAAGTCCATTTCCCAATTCTGCCCCTCAGCATTGGTCTTGTTAGCATGTATTTGATTAAGTCTGTTTTGGCAATGATGTAGATAGTATGTGGCAGCATGTAGTGCCTGAGCTTTACAGTAGTGAAATATAAGGCTAGGCAAAGCCTTTCTATTGCGGAATACCTTCTTTCCACTTCTGTCAATGTTCTGCTTAGATAGTAGACTGCCTGTTCTTTTCCTTCTTTGTTATCTTGAACTAGCAGACTTCCAATGGATACTTCTGATGCAGATACATAAAGTTTGAGGGGTCTGCCCCTTTTCGGTGGGGACAGAACTGGTGGATTTGAGAGGTAATGCTTTATTTCCTGGAAAGCCTGTTGGTGCTGTTCTTCCCATTTGAATGTCTGTTCCTGCTTTAGTCTTAACAGGGAAGAAAAAGGTTGGATTTTTCCTGCAGAATTGGATATGAATCTCCTTAGAAAATTGATTTTTCCTAAGAGACTTTGAAGTTCCTTCTTGTTCCGAGGTGGTAGAGCTTCTATGATGGATTTTGCTTTGTTTCTGTCAACCTCTATACCTCTCTGGTGGACCAAGAATCCTAAGAAATTCCCTGCTTGGACTCCAAAAACACATTTTTTGGGGTTCATTTTTAGTTTGTGCTGCCTCATTCTTAGGAATGCCTTTCTCAGACTTGCTACGTGATTTCCTTCCTCAGGGGATTTAATCACCACGTCATCTATGTATACTTCCAAAGAATGTCCTATCATATCATGAAAAATAGAATTCATTGCCCTTTGGTAGGTGGCTCCCGCATTTCTCAAACCGAAAGGCATTACAGTATACTCGAAAGCACCTATATGTCCTGGACACATAAAGGCTGTCTTGTGGATGTCCTGTTCTGCCATCATAATCTGGTTATAACCTGCATTGCCGTCCATGAAAGATAGCATCTGGTTATGAGCGGCTCCATCCACTAGCATGTCTGCCATTGGCATAGGATATTCGTCTTTAGGAGATGCCTCATTCATATTTCTGTAATCTACGCAGATTCTAACTGCCCCTGTTTTTCTTTTGAGAACAGGTACAATATTTGCTAACCAATCGGCATAGACGGCTGGCCTGATGAATCCTGCCTTGAGCAGCCTTTCTATCTCTTCTTTGACCTTTAGTTCTGTGTCCATAGACATTCTTCTTCTGGCCTGTTTGACTGGAAGGTAGCCATCTTTAATTGGCAGCTTGTGCTCCACTAACTGTCTGTCCAATCCTGGCATCTCGTGGTAATGCCAGGCAAAACAATCTCTGAACTCCTGCAAAAGTGCCGTGAGTTCAGCCTTGAGTGGTTCCTTTAACAGTGTGCTGATGAAAGTAGGCCTTGGATCTTCTTCTGTCCCTAAGTTTATCTCCTGTAGAGGGTCCTCTACTTCTGGCAGGGAGTCATCTAGTGCTGCCGGTGCAAATTCTAACACTTCCTCCTGTAAAACTTCCTCCTCTTGTTCTTTTATGCTTTCATGGGTGAATTCTGCCATATTGATGGCTGGATTCTGTATGAAAAGCCTCCTTTCTCCCCAGTATATCAACAATCTTTTTGTGATGGATCGGATTGTTGCAGCTCGATCCTTGTCCAGTTGATTGGGACTAAACATCAGAATTCTGGAAGTTCAGCACAAAAAGGTCTATTCCAGTCCTCTAGAGAACTGGCTAAACCTTCTTCAATGAGTCTTTGGGCCGTGACACCATGGGGGCGGCCGTTCTGATTGACTCCAAGGAAAGTGTAAGGACCGAGGTCATCATGATAATACCTTGCTTCAAAGCACATGGCAGAGGGCAGGAATGGCCGTGGATCGGCCTCTATAATCTCCATGCAGCCTTCTTCATTCCATAGTGCTAACTGCTGGTGGAGGGTGGAAGGAATACAAAGGCTCTGGTGAATCCAATCCCTGCCGAGTAGTGCATTGTAGGTGGTGGAAGTAGTGTCTATAACAAAGAATGCTATTTTCAACTCTTTGCTTCCGACTATGACATCTACATCTAAGATGCCATGTATTTTGGTGATGCCCCCAGCGAAGTTGGTGACGGTCAATCGTGTTGGAATCAGATCTTTCTCTGTCCTGCCCAACTTGGTCAGCATTCTGTGGGGTAATAGATTAATGGCTGCACCTCCATCTACCATGATCTTGGAAATAGGAATACCCCCCAAGATTTGCCGTTATAAACAAAGGTCTGAGGTGATTTGCCATTTCTCTGGTTGGCTTGGCGAAACAAGGTTGCTCTGTAGCTGGTTTATTGGCTGTTCTGCCTGTCCTGGGGTTGTCTGCTTGTGGTTCTGGTGGCTCCTCTGCTTCTGCCAATCTACATTCAAAGCTTTCCTGAGAGAAAACATCCCCTTCCAGAGTGCTTTCTTGTCCTTCGGCAGCCCTGAATTTACCTGGTAGGATGAATACCATGTTAATTCCCAGGTCACCCTGTAGGAGGTCTTCTAATTCTGCGCCAAAAGCTTCTGTTTCTGGGTCTAATTCTTCACCAAATTCCATTAATTCTTCCCCGTATTCTTCCGTCCAGTCATCCTGTTCTGCTACTTTCTTTGGTGTCCCTGTTCTGGCTGAACGTAATCAAACCTGGGCTCTGCTCTGTGTGGTCTGGGTGGAACTTCCTCCCTGTGTTCTTCCTGCTCCGACTTCTAGATGATTTCTCCAGTTTGCCCCCGGTCTATTCCTGTCATGATTAGCAAAAAGGTTGTTTCCTCCTCGGCCTCTCCTCCCTCTTGTAGGTGGAGGGAATGGATTAGGGTCCATCCTTCTGGGTCTATATGGCAATACTGCCGGTGGTTCAGGCAGAAGCGCCAAAGGTTGATCATGCGGGGCTGCATGATGTGGAATGGGCTGAGGTTCTGGTTGGTTCTGAGCCATTCCCAGGTTATCTGGTTGGGCTGGGGCCTCATGTTCTTGATTAGGAAGGGCTCTTTCCCTCGGACCAGCCTGAATTTCTCTGTGGTCTGGCACTCCAGCCATCTGTGCAACTAGGGGATTTTCCTGGTATGGCCATATTAGTCCTGGCGGAGGGCCATAAGGGAGATCCAACTGCTGGATTACAGGATCTGGGTTTGGGTTTCTGGCCATGGCGGATTCTCGGTCCTTTCGGAACTGTCTGTTTACCTGCCATTGCATCATGGCTGTCATGTTATTGAGAGTGTCCTGGCTCCTTTGTACTGTGATCTCTTGTCGGAGTACTGACTCCTGTATTTGACTCATCCTTTTGGAGCCAGTCCTGGAACGTCTACTTCCTGTACTGCCGTGGGCAGATTGCCCAGCATCGCTTTCTTCTGATTCGAGGCCTTCCCTGAGAACCATCTTGTTTTTCTCCATGTCTGGTGTGGGTTCTGACTAGATCTTCCGGTATTTGTAAATCTGTGAATGATTCTGTCAGAGTATGTATACTGAGAAGTCCCACTGGGCGTGCCAAATTGTTTACCCGTTTTCGTGTTGTGGAAGGGCGAAGTTCCCCACTGGCTTGGAGACCACTTGTTGGTCGACAAGTCAGCTTTCTTTGGTGTGCGAGCGTGCCACTGCTAGCAATGTAAATTCTAGCAGACTTATTTTTAGAGTGGATAACTTGCGCCTCAAGTTACTGACTTCTAAAACAAATGATTGTGAATTTGGGTGAGGAATATCTCCCAAGTAAGTTCTTTTCTTGCCTCAGACTGGTGAGGACTTTCACAATTTATCTCAGTATCAAATGGTTGTTCTGGCCAGAATAGATAATAATAAAGTACTGTTTCAGGCAGAACTGCCTTTTACAAAATTAAGAAGGGAGAAATCAACTCTAGAAAGGCAAAAAGATGGCTGGAATCCCATTTCTGCCTGGGTAGAAACTTCTGATCCGGGCTGGACTGGGTATGTCTATGCTGGACTGTACTGTCAACAACTTTAGCTGCTTGGCTTCAGCTGTAAATCGATACCAAAGTTTAATTTTGGCAGAGCTTCAATCTACTTCAAGCCTTGGGAGACTTTTGAGCGGGCAGAACTGCAACTTCTTCAGTTTGAAGGGACAGAAGTGGCTATTCTCGAGGATTTAGCAAGCTGGAACTATGCTATAAAATTTGTTGAGGTTTTCATATTTGTGAAAACTCAAACTATGTTTGTCTTGGCTTTTGCTGAACCAAGTTTGTAACGAGAGGGATCTCGTTTTCAGAAGACTTACTTTCTAAGTCTGAACTTTGGAATTCTGATCTAAAGCTGTTTTCTTGTTTGTTTTTTTTTTTTGATTGATGAATTGAGTGTCCTTTGTTCCTTTGCCCTCTTTCGCTTTTATAAGAGATCCTCCTAAGGAGGTCATTTTTAATCCTAAACAATGGGCGGCAAAAAGATCTCTTATAATGTAAAGTAAGAAGGGTTTCTTATCAATCAAGGCAGATAGGTTTTGAGCAGTCACCTCCTAAAAAACAGTCCCTTCCCTGGTTTCCTGGGTGGCAGCTTTCTAATTCAACCAACGCCACCGTCTGTGTGGGCTTTTTATGGCGGTTTTGGCTCTTTTTCTTTTGTATTTTCTGAGTGGTTCCCTGTTTCCCGTTCTAATTTAGAAAGCGTGATCCGTGAATTCCTTGGGAGATGGTGTATTGATTTGGAGCAAAATCTTTGAACACAGATGGGTTTTTGATCTTCGATTGGCAGTGTTTCAGAGACGTCCCTCTCACATTAAACCTTAGTTGGAAATGCTGACTTTTCCAAAATTGAGGCAATCACGTGGGTGTGTCTTTGATCCATTGGGTTTGAATCTATCGAAAATCACGGGCTGATCTTTGAAGCCCACTTCGAAAGTTTCCACATCTGGGCTTTCTTTGGGCTGAGGCTTCATTTCCAACATTCTTGGTGTGAAGCCCAATCTGTCTGGATCTTATTTTTGTTTTTCTCAAGTCTTTGGGCTGGGTAGGCAATTTTATCATGGGCCTGTCTCTTGGTCTTGGGTGTGCCGAATTTGGGCCCAAACAACATCCAAACTGATGAGAACAATCACTTTGTGTATTTGTTTATGGTGGTTGGCGCATGTATTAGAGGGTTCCGTTCTTCCATGCGCCCAGTGATAGCCGTGGATGCCACTCATTTAAAATCCAAGTACAAGGGTGTTATGTTTGTAGCAAATGCATTCGATGGTAATCGAAATATATATCCTCTTGCTTTTGGGATCGGGGATTTGGAGATGGATGCATCATGGCATTGGTTTTTCACTAAACTTCATGAAGCCATTGGTGAGTGTCCCAATCTTGTTATTATTTGTGACCGTAATGTTAGCATAGAGAATGTGTGAAACAAAATTTTTCCAACTGCACAACATGGCATATGCTTTTATCATATGAAGGGGAACATGAAACGCACTTGCAAGTTGAAAAAGCGTGATCACATACTTATGCACTTTGAGCAGGCTGCGAAATCTTATTCCATTGCTGAATTTGATTGTCATTTTCGCAAGATCAAGTGAAAGGAACATGTTGCTCAATATCTTGAAGAGGTAGGGTTACATAAGTGGTCTAGAGCTCACATGGATGGACGCCGCTACAATGTAATGACAACAAATATTGCGGAGTCAATCAACTCAGTCCTTAGGTTTGCAAGGATGCTGCCAGTTGTTCATTTGATAGGGGAAATTGTTAATCTCCTTGTGAAATGGTTCACCGAACGTCGTGAGTTGGCTTTGAATTGCACAACAACATTGTGCCCCAATTTTGGAGAGAAGAAGTTGAGGAACAGGTTGGAGGATGCTGCAAGGATGAACGTGGTTAAAGTAAATAATGCACAGTTTAATGTTTTGGACGGTGATATGGACGGCCTCATAGATTTGACGAACAACAGTTGTAGTTGTAGAAAGTTTCAGCTTGAGCAGCTATCTTGCAAGCATGTAGTTGCAGTTTGCCGCTTCTTGAAAGTAAATGTATACGCAAAGGCTTCTCGGTATTACACTCGGAAAACCCAGATGGATGCTTATTCGGATAGCATCTACCCGGTACAACCTCACGTAATGTGGGATATTCCTGAAGATGTTCGAAGTCAAGTTGTGCTGCCTCCCATGGCAAGGGTCATGTCAGGCAGACGAAAGAAGATAAGAATTCCCTCGCAAGGAGAGGGCACCATTAGAAGAAAGTGCTCAAGGTGCGGTTCCGCAGGCCACAACAAAAGCACCTGTAAAAACAATATTCCATTGCGCAATGTATCTTAGACAATATGATTTGTGTTGCTTTGGTACGTCATGTAAACTCGACTTTTATTTGTGGTGGGTTTCGTGTTATGTTGAATGGGAATTCTTTTAAATTTGCATAATTTGGGTTGCATTGCTATAGCATGCTGTATTGCTGACAGATTGCTATTATATTGAACTTTTATTGTACTGGTATTGCTTCTAGATTGCTATTATAATTTGAGTGCGAAATTAAAGGGACTGGAATGTAATTCCAAATGGATCCAAAACATTAAAGTTCTTAGAATTCCTATATTACACAGTTACTGTGATACTCTGACTATACCTTCTTTTCTGATTACAAATTCGGCCGATGCATAGGCCATATGTGGGGCAAATACAAGGTGAAATGTCCTATGTGTTTGACTACATATACTTTTTGAAGGAGCATTACGAATGTTAACCTCAATAGATTGCTCATGTCTTGCCAAGAACACTCTTGAATTTATGCAATGTGCCCAGGCCAGTCCCAAAGCTGGACTCACCCGTCTGCCTGATGTGTCCAGGGACTCCAAGTTTCCCAACCTCACCCCATTCACTTTATCATGTGGCCCAATAAAATCCACCACTTGGTTGGTGACAACCACCGCCAACCCAAACTTATTTGCTAAACCAGAGGAAGTGTTTGGCACTGAGCATGATACCTTCCTCTTGTGTGAAGACATTTTACAGTTTGCTTCCATGGTTGAGATTAGATCCACAGTGATTGCACTATACATGAGGTAATTCTAGAAATCCAATATATATTTTTTTTTTTAATTTTTTTACATTCCCTTTCTTTTAAATTAAAATCTCATTTAATTGAATTTCATATATTTAGGTACCTATTTGACTATTTAAAAATGGCAAATATGGTAAACCTTGTTGGCGTCATGGACCCTAGACAAGTCAGCTCTCAATCTGGAACGTTATCTTACTATTCAAAACATCTCTTAGATCGCCCAAAAAACGCAGATGGGGATCAATTTTACTTGGTGCCTTATAATCTAGGGTTAGGCCCCTTAACTAAACTTGGTGCCTTGTAATATATATATATATATATATATATATATATATATATATATTGTAGTATATTTTAATCTATATGGATCATTATGTGTAGGGGTCATTGGGTGTTAATAATTGTTGGACCAACTAAGGATACTGTCTATTACATGGATTCATTGCCAAACCGCTCTGTTGACAAGGACATGAGAAATATAGTGAATACGTAAGTTTATTTTTGAAAATATAAGATTTTTTATTTCTGCATTTGAATGATACGACGGCTTTTTCTAATACCGACGTTGTAATTACAACACAACGACGGTACATTATAATCGACGTTTGAAATCATTTACAACGTCAGTATTTTCTGTAAACCGTCGTCTTCATTGAAATACCATGTCGTTTGTGTTTTTCATTTTAGGATGTTTTAATTTTTTCTATTCAACTTTCATTTAAAAACAACTTTTGGTTATAAGTCGTTTTTCGTCGTCATGGACGTTAGAATGATACACAACGACGGTTTTTATTTACCGATGTTTGAAATTAAATACGACGTCACTTGTTTTACAAAACCGTTGTCTTCACTTATTTACCATGATGGTTAATATTTTTTATGCTGATTTTTAGTTTTGTCATTAATACTTTTTGTTTTCTTGAAACAATTCAATCAAAATGTATAACTCTCACACAGGCAAACAATCATCACGTAAATCACCCATATGGAAAAATCTACAATGCACTCCTCGACAACCAACAAATGTAGAGTGTGGCTATTACGTGATGCGTTTCATGAGAGATATAATTCATGATCCAGGCCTTGTATTTGAGAAGAAGTAAAATTTAAGATATACTTTCGTTATTTTAATACCACGACTTTTTCTTTAAAAACCGTCATTTTAATGGTTATAACACGTCGGTTTTTGTTCTTTATTTGCAGTTTGACAAGAAAAAAGAACCAGTTGAGTAGGTACAAGAACATATTGACAAAGTCAGGTTGGAATGGGCAGAATAATAAGTGATATAATTTATTTTAACAATGTTTAGGTTTATTTTAATTTATTGATAATGTACATAAATATATTTTTGGCAATTAATTGAACAATCATCAAAAAAATCAAATTTTGTTTGAAGTTTTTTTGTTTTTGTTTTTTTTTGTTTTTTGTTTTTGTTTTTGGGTATAGGATATTTATGTCGTTAAATGAAATAAAATGACAATAACTCATAAAAACTTAAATTAATTCCCAAAAACCGATGTCTCATTATTATTTACTCGTCAGATATCTATAAACAATTGCCGTCTTATTATAGTGGGAAATAAAACATCTACAACATTTCTCAAAAACAAAATGTACGACGGTTAATATATAAAACTGAAATCTACAAAAAAATTTGTACAGATATACTACGTCCGTTAGTATAACAAGCAGGACGTTTTAAAGACATACAACGTTGGTTACAGGACAAAATGTGACGTTATATATCTAAACAACGTCATCATCAACATAATAATCGACATTGTAAATGCTACCCACGTCGGTTATTCAGAACAAGAGGACATTGTAACATACTAACCATGGCGGTGAGTACATTGTGACGTCATGTGTTATTTAACGTCATTGTAAATGGGTGCAACGTTGGTTGTGTACATTTTTCATTTAATTTTTATATGACTTTTATATTTTATTTAATTCCTAATATTCATAATAATTTCAAAACAAATTCCATAAAATAAACTGGCAACTACCATGCACTCATTGAAAGATTTTACCTCCCCTAAATCTTAAAAAAAATGTAATTTTAAAAATATTTTTAATTGTATTTAATTACTAATATTCATAATATATTAAAAAAATCCGAAAAATAAACCGACAAATTCTATGCACTCATTGAGACCATATCTCCCCATAAATGCCTGAAAATTTTAATTTTAGATTTCAAAATTACAGGTGATAACAAAAGTCAAAATGATTTAGAGACAAAGCACAATAGTCATTATACTTTCCATAACATAACCCTAAGGTTTATGTGATCCGTTGGTGGTCATAGAATTCAAAATTATTTAATATGGATTTTAGCCTACTAATATAGAAGGCATTGTTGTAAGAAGTCCGTAGCAATTTTAGGTTCATTTTTCTCATACTTGTGTATTTTTTTTCATAATTATTGTAAAATTTAGGGTTTAGGGTTTTGGTTTTATTGAAACAACGCCGGTTTTCTCTCGCTCTTTTTGGTCAATTATGCGCATTTGAATCCCAGGAACGCACACCAAATCTAATTATTTAATATTTTAGACGTTGGTTTCTATAGAAGTGACGTCAAAATGCTTTACAACGACGGCGGTGTACCATAACCGTCGTCGTAAATATGAAATTAAACGACGAGTGGGTTGTATTTACCGTCGTCTTTAATAAATGCAGTCCTTTGAAATTTTTGACCAGGATCTAAAATTTTCAGAATTTCCCTTTTACCCTAAAGTATTTCCTTCTCTCTCTTCAACGTAAATTTATCTTCAAGCTTTCGCTCTCTCTCAAAGCGTTGGGTATATTCTCTGAGCTTTCTCTCAAGCATTTGTTATTTTCTCTCAACTCTCTCTCAATATCCATGTAAGTATATTCTCGCAGCTCTCTCTCAATATTCTCTTAGTTTGTATATTCTCTCAGCTTTGGTTTCTTAATATATGTTTTGGGAGCTATGAGTTCTTCAATGAGAGCTATATATGGGTTCTTTTATGTTTTGGTGTTTGTGTTAAGGGTTCTTTGAAAAGGAACGGGGATGGAAGATTTAGGCTTCAATTTTTCGTAGACCATGACGACGGTTGGTGGAACAAACCGTCAACTAAATTTTTATTATACGTTGGTTTTTTATTTCCTACAGCTGTCGTCGTTTAACTACTAGAACCCATACCTGGTTCTTCAAAAAGAATACAAATATCTAGTTTTAGGTTGCTTAAAGACGACGGTAAATATATATGCCATCCTCTGACTCTATGTTACGCGACGATTATTTTGTAAAAAGCGTCGTCTGATTCTTGTGGAATTTTTTTTCTTTTCCAATTTGTTCTTTTCTCTGTGAATATAGTAGTGTTTCATTGCTGGTCTTTTCACTTTATTATATGTATGATTTTATAGTGTGTGAGATGGATAAGTCATGGATGCATGCGGATAGAAGATAGAAGGCATATGAGTTAGGTGTGGAAGGATTTTTGAATTTTGCTGTAGAAAATCTTGGAAATACAACTCATATTCATTGTCCATGTGTTAAATGTGGGAATATTCGATTGTTTGGGGTTGGAATTATAAAGCTATAAGATTTGGAAATGGCACGGAGAATCTTAGGAATGGACTATTAAGGCTAGTAGAAATGTGGAAGAAGATGAGCAAAGTAGGTTTAGTTTTGTTTCTGAAGAATTAGGGATGGATGATAATGATTTAGGCAATATTGGATTTGATCCTTATGAGTTTGCCAATGCGAATGGGGATGGAGATCAATCCTTGTACCCTGGTTGCAATAAGTACCCAAAGTTGTCGGCTTTGGTGAAATTATATAATTTGAAAGAAAAACATGAGATGAGTGATGTTTTTTTTTACAGAATTATTGATACTTCAAGGAGATTTGCTTCCAGAAGGAAATAAATTACCTTCCTCTATGTACAAGGTAAAAAAGACATTGTCTGCTTTAAGGATGAGTTATGAGAAAATCCACGCATGTCCCAATGACTGGATCTTGTATAGGAAGGATTGTGAAGATTCAACTAATTGTCCTGCGTGTGGTATCTCAAGGTAGAAGGAAGACAAAGATTCAATCTTGAAAGAGGGTGTGCCAGCGAAGGTGGTGTGGGAGCTATCTTATTAATGGTGTTAAATTTAACACCAAGGCACAAGATGATGTGCGAATGTCCAAAATAGTGTAGTTTATTTACTTGCACATACTATGCAAGTTGCTTGTGCCAATGATAAAAACCCTATTGTCTCCAATATGGGTTTTTATGGTGTTATTCAAGAAATTTGGGACCTCGACTACCAAAAGTTTAGAATCCCAGTCTTGAGGTGTGATTGGATAGATAACACTTCAGGCCCTGTAGTTGACGAACTTGGATTTACCCATGTAGATCTGAGTAAAATTGGACATAGGAATGACCAATTTGTTATGGCTTCTCAAGTCAAACAAGTATTTTATGTTGACGACCCAATTCATCGTGGTTGGTCGGTGGTGTTATCAATGCCTAATAGAGAATATAATGATGCTATTGGTGATGATGTGCTAGGTGATACTAGAATTGAGTGTGAGCCATTTACTAGAGGGATACCAAATGTTGACACATTTTATGACCTAGTGGGTGAGTTTGGGAATTACAATATTAGAGATGGGTGTGAAGATATATGGATTGATTGATTGTTGTAATGTATGACATTAGTTGTCAGTTAATTGTATGACATTAATTAATAACTCTGTACATCATTTTAATTTTGATCACATTTTCATTATGCAGGCTTTGGGCACGACAAATCAAAAATTATAAAAACTGGGTTAAAGGTGTAAAGTACGATGGTCCAGTAAAAAAATTGGAAAAACAGACGTCTATAATAAAAACATCGGGTTTTAAAAATGCAAAAGACCGTAAACCAAAAAAACAACCATCTGAAACTGAAATCACATCGGTTTGTTAAACACAACTTAAAAGAAACCGTCGTCTAAAGAGTGAAATAAAGGCCGTGCAGTTCCATTAACTGTCGTAACAGATGTTCTGCATGTCGGCTAGTCTAAAACAACTGACGTCTCTGAGAATACATACGTCAAGGAAGGTTACACAAGCTACTTTTAAAAGGATAACCACATCATCAGGTAATCAAAACCGACGTTGTAAGCAATTACAACGTCAAGCAGTTGGATCTCATGACATAGTGGAAAAAATAACCACGTCCATTATTTTAATGCCATAGATGTTGAATATGTAATCCACGTCGGTTTTTTTTCCTATCCACGCCTTCAATATTATTTATAACGTCATTCTTTGACAAAAACTGTCGTATGTATGATTTGTTACGTCGGTATTGAGTAATATTATGTCATTTTAAATCTTTTAGACGTCGGTTATTCAGAAAAAGTGACGTCTAACTCTGTCAAAGGGGCTTCTTTGTATAATTTAAAAGACGATTCTCGCAAGAAACAAACGTGGAATAACCTTAAAACGTGGGTTTCTCATATTCTGCGACATGGATAATAACATAAGCGTCGGTGTTGCAGGTGCGGGACGTGGTTATGGCATGTTATGGCAGTTACTAAGAGACAGATGACATGTAATACTAAACGTCTGTTGGTTTGTGAGCAAGTCGTCTTTTATATTTTAGACATCAGTGTCTTTGTTTGTTTAACGTAGTGTAAATTAACCATGACGGTTTCTATCTTATCCAAGTGTTTTTTCCTTCAATTAGGGACGTGGATACTTATCTGTACGTCGGTTCTTCTTTTGATCTTGACATGTAACAATCTTTAGACGTCTTAGTTTTCATAAAACCGTCATCTAATGTTGTCGAATATTTCATTTTAGGCTAATTATATAGTAATTACATGTCGGTTCGTAATAAATCTAGACGTTGAATGTGTTAACGACGTTGGGTATTAAGCGTTGTTGTTTTTTGTACAAAAGATGGCGGTCGATTTCAAGATAGTTTGAAAACCTTCTAGATGACGGTGGTTTCTCGTCGTCTATTTCGATTTTTATAGTAGTGGATTATTCAAATTTTTTTCCATATATATAATGGTAATGTATTTTAACCAATTTTTCAGTCTTTTTATTTATTTCTTTCAATTCACGCACTCAGATTCTAGAATATTCTTTATTTTCGAATCGGGTCGTGACATGATTCACAAGGGCACATATTTTAGAAGTTGATGATGTACGTATCTTTGTGTCTTTGAGATACACAAAGGCACATACACATGAAAATCCAAAAAAATTGCCTATAAAATTTGACAACGACAGCCACACATCAACATCCAAAACATTTGCATTCAGAAAGACAATTTTTTAGAAGTTGATGATGTGTGCATGTTTGTGTCTTTCAGATACACAAACACACACCCACACATCAACATCCAAACTATTGCCTCCAAAGAGGTGAGGCAGAGCCAGGGCAAGAAGAAGTTGGAACCCTAATTGAAAACTGAAACTGAAAGAACACGTGAAAAAAACCCTATTTATACAAATAAACTTCACTATCCACGTCGGTTCTCTTTCAAGTAGTGACTCCTAATTAGAATAATCCACATCGGTGCGTAATACATTATCGTCGTATAAATAGATATAACCACGTCGGTTTGGTAAACTAAATTCAACGACTTTAAAACAAATAACGTCGGTTATTCATAAAAAGACGACGTGGTAAGTTGTAATATCACTTCTTCAAAAATAAACTTTTGACGTTTAATGCCTAGAGAACCACGTGTGTTTTTGGAATACCAAAAGTCAACTGGCTTTATTACCAACCACGTCAGTTTCTACTAATATAACGTCGGGGTAAGAACATACTAGGGCGATTTTTGTTAGAACCGTTGTCGTAATGATCTTTGTGACAATATAAAATCTTTTTCATCACCTGACCTAAACTTTTACGTTCTCTCTAATAGATAAATTTTATTAGTTTCCTCTCAGTTTCCCTCTCATTTTCCAAAAGCTGTGTGCCTGATTCTCACTCTCTTCCTCGTCTTCGTCTCCAAAACTCCAAAGTTTACTTCCGAAGAAAACTTTCTTCGCAAGCCAAAGGTATTTTCTCACTCTTTTTCTTTATTCAATATCATTTGAATTTTTATTTTTATTTTTTCAAAGAACGAGTCCACTGAGGTTTGAAACAAGACTTAGGTTTGAAAAATACGAAATCTTTCACTAGTTTGAACAAAAATCACTAGTCCCATTTTCAGGTAGTGTAAGGACGACGGTTTTGTCTTGTATTTGACGATTTTATTCACACACGACGACGATAATTAAATTTGTGTTGTTTCAATAGAACGGCTGTTCTTAATAACCGACGTGGTGTGAGAGTAAATACGACGTTTTGAAGATAAAACCGTCATCTTATTTGAAAACAAATGTGGGAGAGAGAAATCTGGGCAGTTTTTTATGTATCAACTCATAATAAGATGACAGTTTTATCTAATTTGCGTCATTTTAATTCTCTTACCACGATGTGTTTGCACATCCACGTTTCTATAGATTATCACGATGGTTTTGTTTGTTGCCGACGTCTGAACTATGTTATTACGTCATTCTTTTTACTTAACCGTTGTTGTTTTGCTTGCAGTTTTTATTTCTCTCCAAGCATGGTTTCGAAATCTCAAAGTAAGGTGGCTCAAGTATCAAAAGGTCAAAGCAAAGACCGTGCAGTTTCAAAGGCACCAATGAGTGAAGCCAAATCTGTTCAAAGCAATCCTGCAAAGAAGATGAGATTTACGTTAACCTCCGAGAAAGAACCAAGCTCTATGACATTTGATGAGGAGACAAAATCGACTCGCGGTATCAACACAATGAGTCGTGTTGTAAAGAGGAAAATCCAGAAGAATAAGCATGTGGTTGAGTACAATAAAAGCGGCAGACCACATGGCAAGGCTGCTATTGAGATGAAGAGTTACATTGGTGTTTTGGCGCTCACCAGAGTCCCTCTTGTGGACAATAAATGGACTCAATTGCCCAAGGACCTGAAGGAGCAGATTTGGGAAGCTGTTCAAATAGCTTATGTTGTTGGGGAAGGGGGCAAGAAGATGGTGCTGTTGAAAAGGGTATGTTGGTTTGGAGGACCAATTGGAAGAAACCATACTCAGTGAAGAAATCGATCGTTCTCTGCTATGGAAGAAGGCAAGAGAAGATAAACTAGGAAACATCCTTGCTCCAAAGATTACAGAGAAGGCAAAAATAATCGTAAGTCTCATTAACTCTATTCTAAACTTGTAAAACAGAGGTTTTATTTTTCATTTAGATGTCGTTCATTTTAGTAACCGTCGTTAGCCACGACGGTCATTCTTTATCATGGTTTAACAATGATATAACGTCATAATTTTTTTAAAATCGACGTCTCTATTGAATTACCACGACGGTTTATGTTTCTGAGTTAATGTTTTAAATTAAAATTTTGAACTTTCTTCATATTCATTCAGATGTCATTCGTTTTAGTAACCGTTGTTAGACATGAAATACTACGACGATTTGTGTTTACCGCGGTTTACAGGACCATATGACATCAGTATTTTCTGAATCCGACATCTGTATTGAATTACCACGACGATTTATGTTTTTGTGTTAGACGTTTTAAATTAAAGTTTTAAAATTTCTTCATATTCAGGCGCACGAGCACACACATACACACGCACACACTCACTCACTCACTCACTCTCTCTCTCTCTCTCTCTCTCTCTCTCTCTCTCTCTCTCTCTCTCTCTCTCTCTCTCTCTCTCTCTCTCTCTCTCTCTCTCTCAATTGGTTTGTACAATGTTTCTGGAAACCATGAATATTTTGGTTGATATTTTTTTTCTTTGGATGTCAAATATACGACGGTTTGTTCATGCACCGACGTTAGAATGCATACACAACGACGGTATTTTTGTACCAACGTGTTAAATTTATTACTGCATAAGTTTTTTAAATAACCATCGTCTTCACTGATTTACCACGTCGGTTAAGATTTTTTATTTAGTTGTTTATTTTTTCTATTTTACTATCTGTTCACTCACTAACATTCTCTCTCTTTTAGGATGATTTAAAAAAAACAAGTCTATGAGGTTACTCAGATTGTCTTTGGGGGCAACGATATTTTGACGTTGGCTTTGGGAACCCCTGAGCATGGTGGGAAAGTCAGAGGTGTTGGAGCTGGGGTTTCCCCAACTCAATTATTCAATTTGCAGACACAGCAGAGAGTAAAATTTGCTGACAAATTGAAGGAAAGTGTTATGGAGGCAGTGAGAGAAGAAACCAAAAGGATAAAGGCTAGGGCAAAGGAAACGGTTTTGGAGGCAGTCAGAGCAGTGAGGGAAATTTTGTTGAAACAATTCAGTAAACTAATTCCCAACTTTGATCCCAACTTGCTCGATAAAACTCCAATTACTCCAATTCCTTTACTGCCTCAAGAGTAAAGCCCAAAAAATCCAATGTCTGACAAAGCAAGCTGCTTTAATGTGAGAGCCCTTGTTTTGGAGGAAGAAAATCCCACGAATGATGCTGATGCTGCTGAAAAACGGCAAGATGAAACGGTAAAATCCTTGCCATTTTATTTTTTTTATTTTTTTAAATTTCAATAGACGTTTCTTTTAACCGTCGTCTAAGTATTTTACTACGTCAGTTTTTCATTTATAAACCGTCGTCTATTTCATTAGACGACCTTTCTATTGTGTAGCGATGTTAGAATAGTTTAATTGGACGACCTTTCTATTGTATAGCGACATTAGAACATTTACACAATGACAATTATGTCTTTACTGTTGTCTATAAATTTTACTCCGTCAGTATGTTCTAGAAACTGTTGTTTATATTATATACCACGTCGGCTTTGTTTGTTTGTTAGAGTCGTTTATTTTACTTGATGTACAAACTAACTTATATTTCTTTATTTATTTATTGTAACAGGGTCTCTCAACGCTAGATATGCCACCTCCTCTATTAGCCCTATGCCAATTTGTCCAGACCAAGTTGAAGCCTACTAATGAGACTATGAGAGTTCACATTCTAGAGGAAGTGTTTGGCACTGACCATAATACCTTTCTCTTGTGTGAAGAAATTTTACAGTTTGCTTCCATGATTGAGATCGGATCCACAGTGATGGTAGTATACATGAGGTAATTCTAGAAATGACGCCGGTTTTCTCTTGCTCTTTTTGTACAATTACGTGTGTTCCAATCCCAGGAAACGCAAACTCATCTAATTATTTAATATTTAAGACGTCAGTTTTTTGAGGGGCAACACAAAAATAATTTACAACATCGGGTGTGCCCTTTGTCCGTCATCATAAGGTGTACATTAAACGTCGACTGGTATGTACTTACCGTCGTCTTTTAAAAACGCGTTCTTTTGAAATTTTTGACCACGATCTAAAATTTTCAGAATTTCCCTTTAACCCTAAAACATTCCGTTCTCTCTCTTCAACATAAATTTGTCTTAAAGTTTTCGCCCTCTCTCAAAGCATTGGGTCTTAAAGTTTTCGCTCTCTCTCTGAGCTCTCTCTCAAGCATTTCTATATTCTCTCAACTCGCTCTCAATATCCATGTAAGTATATTCTCTCAGCTCTCTCTCAATATTCTTTCAGCTTCTAAAATCCATAAATGTTTTCGTTGGTTTTGGTAACTTTGGTTTCTTAATATATGTTTTGGGATCTATGGGTTCTTAATTGGGAGCTATATATGGGTTCTTTTATGTTTTGGTGTTTGCATTTTGTTATGGGTTCTTGGAAAAGGAATGGGGATGGGAGATTTAGACTTCGGTTTTTTCTAAACCACGATGATGGTTGGTGGACCAACCTGTCATCTAAATTTTAATTATACATTGGGTGTCCATTTACTCCTGTAATCTGAATTGTTGTTTGCATTTGGCAACCTAAAGACGACTGTTTCTCCATTAACCGCCATCTTTAGGCTACCAGAACCCAGAACCTTGTTCTTCAAAAAGCAACACAAATTTCTGGATTTGGGTAGCTTAAAGACAACAGTAACTAGATATGCCGTCGTCTGATCTCTGTTACACGAAGTTTATTTTGTAAAAATCGTCGTTTGATTCTTGTTTTTTTTCTTTTTCAATATATTCTTTGCTATGTGAATATAGTAGTGTTTCATTGCTGGTCTTTTCACTTTATTATATATATGATTTTATAGTGTGTCAGATGGATAAGTCATGGATGCATGCTGATAAAAGATCGAAGGCATATGTGTTAGGGGTGGAAGGATTTTTGAATTTTGCTGTAGAAAATCTTGGAAATACAACTCATATTCGTTGTCCATGTGTTAAATGTGGGAATATTCGATTGTTTGGGGTTGGAATTATAAGGGACCACTTATACTTTAATGTAATCAACCAAAGCCACAAGATTTGGACATGGCACAGAGAACCTTGGGAATGGACTACTAATGCTAGTAGAGTGGAAGAAGATGAGCAAAGTAGGTTCAGTTTAGTTTATGAAGAATTAGGGATAGATGATAATGATTTGGGCGATATTGGATTTGATCCATATGAGTTTGCCAATGTGATTAGGGATGGAGATCAACCCTTGTACCCTGGTTGCAGTAAGTACACAAAGTTGTCGGCTTTGGTGAAGTTTAGGGTAATGATGTTATTGGTGATGATGTGCTAGGTGATATTATTACAATTGAGTGTGAGCCATTTACTAGAGGGATACCAAATGTTGACACATTTGATGACCTAGTGGGTGAGTTTGGGAGTGAAAATATTAGAGATGGGTGTGAAGATATATGGATTGATTGATTGTTGTAATGTATGACATTAGTTATTTAGTTAATTGTATGACATTAATTAATAGCTCTGTACATCATTTTAGTTCTGATCACATTTTCATTATACAGGCTTTGGGCATGACAAATCAAAAATTAAAAATATTGGATTAAACGTGTAAAATACGACAGTCCAGTAAAAAAATGAAAAAAACAGACGTCTAAAATAAAACTAACGTCGAATTTTCACAAACATCGTGGAAAGAAAATGGAAAAGACCGCAAAGAAACAAAGACCGCCATATGAAGGTTATAGGTTCCAAACTTTGGGGACTACGGACGATATCTGCCATGGCGAACCCCTCGGTTTGATTACTCAACAATTTACAAGTTCCCAACCTAGAACCCATTCCTTGGTTGGCAACTTGGGGGACTATTGTTTACACTACAATCAACCGAGTATATTCGACATTAGATAACTGGCACGCACGTCGACTAACGAAGGAAAGACACTTGGAAGATTCCTAAAATACTGATGACATCATCATCTTCCTGACTTGCCGAAAGAAAACATCCTTTCGAAGCGGTAGTCGCCTACTGAAGATGTCTGCCGATGCTCTCAACTACAGAACCTATAGCCATGGACACGTGTCACCACCACGACATTTTGCACAAAGTCCCACATTGAAACTTTGTGAAAACTCTCACCTTCACTTCCCTATAAAAGATGAATCACTACTACAAAAAGTGAAAAAGACGACCAGAAAACAACGACGGTCTAAGTGAAAACCGTCGTGGTTTTTAAAAAGACGACGGTTCTAAAAACACCGTCGTGTAATACAACCTTAGACAACTAAAAATGGAGATTCAAATGGCTGTTCAAAAACAACGACGTACATAATTAAACAACCGACGTCTATTTGAAACAGATTTCCGCAGTGTAAAATCAATGCCAACAAAGAACGGCAGAAGTTATGAATCGACCGACGTAGAAAGTAAAGACGACGATTTCAATAAAAACCGCCGTTTTTACTCATAAAATAACACGACGAGGTTTTCGTATAAGACGCCGTATAATTACAAACAAATCCACGGCTTTAAAATACAAAATATCGCCGTATTAAATTAATGTACAACGACGGAAAATATAAATATATCGACGTCATTCTCGTATAGTTCTACGACGTTATCTTTAAATCGTACTATAAAATTTAACGTCGTATTTATTCATTTTATACGTCGTACCTTTAATTTAAACCGTCGTCTTAATAAGAATTTTTGTTAACAATTGAGTCGTTTATGGTTTACAACGTCTTCAATTTCTTAAGGGTTCAAGGTAGTACTTTTTAACGACAGCGGTTAAGTCGTGGAATATATATTTTACGTCGGATAGTTAAATATCCGCCATGGTTTCTCATTTAAACGACGTCATTTTAACAACTTAGTCGTCGATTACAATTTACAACGTCTACAATTTATTAACACCGACGTGGTTTGTTGTTGTGATAAGAATATTTTTATTTTTATATCAAAATATTCAAAATAAATTTAAAATAAATCAGAAAAATGCAAAGTCAACTCCTATGAAGTCATTGATATATTTTCTTCCCCTAAACCTTGAAAAAATTCATTTTGAATAACAAAAATTTAAAATAACCATCCAAAACCAAATTGTTTTGATGAGTCATAAAATCACTTCTAGTTTTATGGTTTAGGGTTTAGAGTCTAGGGTTTAGAGATTAGGGTTGTTATTTATTGGGGTTTATTTTTAAAGTATAATTTTTGGGTAGTCTAGGGTATATATTAGGCTGTAAAACCATAAACCCTTTTATAAACTTAATTTTTAAAATTATATAATTTAGTTTTAAGGGTTTAGGGTATTAATTGTTAACGACGGTGGTTGAGTCGTGGAATACATATGTTACGTCGTGCAGTAAAATATCCGACATGGTTTCTGCTTTAAACCACGTCATTTTAATATGTAAGTCGTCTATTATAATTTACAACGTTTTCAATTTCTTAACTTCGACGTGGTTTTTCAGTCGTCTTTATATCAAAATATTCAAAATTAATTTAAAATTAATCCGAAAAATGAAGCGTCAAAATAAACGGCGTTACGTTCAGTGTTTCCGTCGTAGAATATTACATTTACGTCGGTTCTTGTAGAACTTTCGCCATGATTTTTCTTTCGACGTTTTAAAGAGCGCGCGCCCTAAATTTTTTTATATTTGGCTCTTATTCTTATACTTCTAACCCTGAACCCTAAAATTTTCAGATTTCGCGCAACATAACATTCGCTCTCTCACTTCTGCTCTAATTAAAAGTTGCACTCTCCAGGCTCCGTCGAATCTGTGAGCTCGTCCAACCTGTAAGTACAAACCCTATCTTTGTATAATCTGCTATAGTGATGGTCATTGCCTGTATTATCACTTTATTATAGATAATAGGTTATAGTGTCGGAGATGGATAAGTCATGGATGCACTCGGATAGAAGATCGAAGGCATATGAGATTGGGGTGGAAGCATTTTTGAACTTTGCTGTAGAAAATCTTCTAACTACAACACATATCCGTTGTCCATGACAAGATCAAATAAAGGTGTACTTTTGCTGGAAATCAACACAAAAAGACACAGATCACCAACTTCCAAATGATTGTCACGCACAACGTCCATCCAACCACGCCTGAATCTGGGCCTTCCTTTGCTCAAACCAACAGACCAAGTTCTCCCATTCGAAACTTGAAGGATGACTTCACAGGAATGCTTAATACTAGGAGATAGCTTGTAAAACTTATCTCCTAGTATTAAGCATTCCTGTGAAGTCATCCTTCAAGTTTCGAATGGGAGAACTTGGTCTGTTGGTTTGAGCAAAGGAAGGCCCAGATTCAGGCGTGGTTGGATGGACGTTGTGCGTGACAATCATTTGGAAGTTGGTGATCTGTGTCTTTTTGTGTTGATTTCCAGCAAAAGTACACCTTTATTTGATCTTGTCATTTTCCGCTCTGGAGAAGGTGCAAAGTGCACCAATGATGGGGAGCAAATAGTACCTACGAAGGAAGAAACTGATAATGAAGATGGGGATTCGAGTGATGATTCTAGTAACGATTCGAGTGATGATTCTGTTGAAATCATGGACAAGTTTCCACCCCCAAGAAAAAACAAGGGTGGTGAAAAGATATTGAAAATCTGGTGAAATGTCCTTATCAATTGATCTTTAAGTCAGTTAACCAATTGGACAAATCAGATTCCTTCCTGTAATTGCAAGATGTATCAGTCCTTTTGTGGTTTTTTTAGTTTCTCCTTTTTTTCAGTACAGAATGTGCTCGTGAGATTATCAGCCCTATCAAACTAACAAGATCCCTTTGTATTCTGAAGCCAATTCACACTTTGTATCATGCCCTCATTTAATGATAGATGATTCTGTGCCCCAAGGCAGATGAATTTCTTGATCTGCTGGCTAAACTTAATATTCAAATTTATTTCACGACGGTTGTTTGTAAATAAGAGACGTAGTAGATTTCAATAACGTCGTCTTCTCATGTATTTAAAGACGTCATATTTTTTCTTGTCGTGAAAATTATATTTAACGGCGTAGTGTTTTAGTTGTCGTCGTTGTATGTCTATCTTGCAGCCTTGTTCTTTTAATATGTGTCATATTTTTCCTTTTTAACGACGGTGATTTGTTTGAGTTGGTCGTCTATTCTCATCCTCGACTATTTTTTAGAACTTTAGCAGACTAAACACGTCTGTTTTTATTTGTTTTCGACGTTGTTGTATTTAACAACGTCTAATATTTATCGTCGTTGTTTGTTTCTGAAAATAGGACGTATAAATTTTGTAATACGACTCTCATATATTTGTAACCGACGTTGTTTCGTTGTTCAACGTCTACTCTATAAATACATACGTCGTAAATAATGACACTGACAACTATTTCCACGACATCTTATATAGAAAAATCGAAGTGGAAAATTTATTTTACGACGGCTGTTTTTATATGGGCGACGTAGTAGGTATCAATAACGTCGTCTTCTAATGTATTTAAAGACGTCATATTTTTTATTGTCGTGAAAATGATATTTAACGGCGTCTTATTTTAATTTTCGTCGTTGTATGTCTATCTTGCGGCCTTGTTCTGTTAATATGTGTCATATTTTTCTTTTTTAACGACGGTTTTTTTAGATAGTTGGTCGTCTATTCTCATCCTCGACTGCTTTTTTAGATCTTTTTGCAGTACAAAGACGTCGTTTTGTATTTGTTGATGACGTTGTATATGTTAACAACGACGGTGATTTAGCGTCGTGGTTTATGAGGGAAAAGATGACGGTGGATTCCACGACCATTGAAAAACCGAATACACGACGGTGATTTACCATCGTCTTTTTGCTTTTTTGTAGTAGTGAATAGTGCCCAGATAAAATGGGTAATTACTTTTCACCTTTACTGTCACTCTGCCAAAATTACTATACATTCCACACTTGCTTGACGATTGCTTCTTCCTTATTTCTTTTGCAGGATCTCTCCTTGCCGAAGGTCGACAACCATATTGTCCTGCTGAAGACTCCACACCTCTTCCACCTAAATTGATCCCCAATTTTTGGCTTCAACATGTGCAATTGCTTGGCTGTACCAATAAATACTTCATGGTGATTAGCAAATGCATGTCGCGGGTTCAAAAATAGCATATTTAGTATGCACTTGCATATTCGTGTATGCAGTTGCACCTTGACCATCACTTCATATTTTCCACCTACATGCAATTTCCCATAATTGCATACCAGGGGTCGATTTTTGCATATCCTATATGAAATTGCATATACTATTTCTTGAAGTGACCTCAACATATAAAACTTGATCGCAACAATTGTATTAGAATTGCGAAGATTCTAATGTGTTCATTGAGAATGAAATAGCTCATATGTCACATTTAAATCCTTTATATTTGGAGTTCGCAATAATTATAGAATTGTTTTAAATTTTATTCTATCCAAATAATAAAGAGACACATTTGTGGGTAAAAGTAGTGAAAAGGGCAATTTTACCATTTAAACGTACACTTTACTCAGCGAATGCAAGGATGGTGTTTTGAATGTAAAAATCACATTTAAACGGTAAATTAACAAACAAACGCCTCCATTACCATATAAATGCCGCCCTCGTGTTCAATGAGTAAAGAGACATGTTTATGGGTAAAGGTAGTGAAAAAGGAAATTTTACCATTTAAACGTGCATTTTACTCAGCGAATGCAAGGATGGTCTTTGGAAGATAAGAATCACATTTAAATGGTAAATTACCAAACAAACGCCTCAATTACCATATAAATGCCACCTCTGCGTTCGCTGAGTAAAGAGCCACATTTGTGGGTAAAGGTAGTGGACAATTTTACCTTATAAATGCACACTTTACTCATCGAATGCAAGGATGGTGTTTGGAAGGTAAAAATCACATTTAAATTGTAAATTGCCAAACGAAAGCCTCTATACCATATAAAGGCCACTGCTGCATTGGCAGAGTAAAGAGACACATTTGTTGGTAAAGGTAGTGAAAAAGGAAATTTTACCATTTAAATGTGCATTTTACTCATCGAATGCAATGCTATGTTTAGAAGGTACAAATCACGTTTAAATGGTAAATTACCAAACGGATGCCTCTATTATATATACATATGGAGTGGTTCCTACATGGATGTCCCTCAAATAAGGTTATTTGAGGGATCCCTCAAGTCTTCATATAGTTATCGAGAGCAGGTAGCATAGTGGTGGCCTTCCCCTTCCCCCCTACTTGACACCCAAGTTCCTCCCAATGTAACCAAAAAATAAATAAATAAATAAAGTCTTCATGTAGTTAACAAGTACTAAAAGAAAAAATCTAGTCTTTATACCGAATATATTTCTATTTAACTTTCTCAAATTGAAACATTAAAACTTATAAATTTGATTATATGAAGGTAGACTACATTTTTTTTCAATATTTTCATGTAAGATTATCTGAAGGTCACAATTTAAGTTTCGCACAAGGTCCTTAAAATCTCAATGCTAACCCTGAAATCAAATTTACTAGATTAGTATTAAAAATTGAATTGACTTTTTTTGATACTCAAAATAAAGTCTATTAACTTTGATTTGTTCTACTAATTATTTTGTGATTTGCTTCATCATTGTTAATAAATTTATCATAATAAAACATTTCATAAAATAATCCTATTTTTGTATAATTAAAAAAGTGACTTTTTAACACTCAAAATAATGTGAATTTACCTACCGAACAAAAATTGCGTCGTTCAGTGAGTAAAATACTCCATTCGTTAAGTGAATGTATATATATTTAATTAGCCAATGAATGGAATTTACTGGAATTTAACAATAAGGATTCGATAAAATAGACATGCTTTAATCTGAATCGTCCATTCATGTATAAAAGGATCAAATCATTTTACCCTTTATTCACTCTATCCATTACAAACTATGAGTTCCTCATTTTAATTTAATGTTATATTTGCCGAATACCCCATGAACAATCACGCTAGTTGAAATCTACAACATGAATTAATTTTTCAACCAATTTAGTACTCGTACCAAGTCATCGAGATTTATACAAAAAGATTTAGGAGTATTTATGTCATTATGAATAAGCTTATGCATCAGAACCTATATGCATATATTCATGTCTATTTGTATATGAATCACTGATTGTTCTTTCAAAAGGGAGTTTTTCGTTTTTGTGATGATCACAAGGCTTGTGTCGGGATTGCTGGAGCGATTTATGCAGAACTTGTGTTTTGTTTTTTAGTTATCATAAAATATGAGTATTAGAACACTAAAACCCAAGTGATAAAAAATTGCTCAAGTATGTACGTACCTATCGACAACGTTATTGTGGTTGAATAAAATGGTACGATGAGAGCTTTAGTTCTTCAATGAAGGACTGCTGAATTTCTAGGGTTTTTCAGAGAGGAAGAAGGAGGTTTAACGCTAAACCACAAAGGCTCGGTGCTTTGAATTTGAGAAGTTTCAACTAGTGGCAGTTGAAAGGGAGGAAGCTGAATGCTTTTATTGGAATTATATTTTGGCTTGAATTCTGACTTTGATTCCCATACTGATATCCACCTTGACTGGCATCCTGGCTTTGATTCCCATATTGAGAGATATATTGGCTATCATGGAGGACTGTTGAATTTCTAGGGTTTTTTCAAGAGAGGATAGGGTGGGGGAGCCAAGGAGGAAGACGGAAGGGACCTAAATATGAAATGGGTTTCTTTTCTTCTTCTTTTTTTTTTCTTTTTTCAGTGTGAAATTCTTTTATTTATATAACAAATTATGTAATTAAAATAGATGAGATGGCAGATGACATGGGTTGACATGTCATGTGCCACATGTGTTGGTATCCAAAAGTTGGTAAACAAGTTGGTGCCAGTAGCGTTATTAGACGATCAAAGAATTTCGGTATGCATATCACCTTAAATTACTTTTTATATATATACATACATAAGAATGTTTAATAATTTGATATCAAAACTTTTGCAGACAAAGCATGAAGTGGAAGAAGAGCTTACTTCATTGTTCCCCACATAGCTAATAGATTTATATGAGTTCTTGTATTGCATGGGCATTGCTTATGCATCATCTTTCTACTTTGCAGGAGTTTTTTTTTTTTTTTTTTTGGTGGGAAGAAAATGAGAGCAATGATCCAAGTCCAGGTGCTCAGGCAATCATCTTCATAAAAACGAGCATCTCAAGTTTGCCTGAGAAGAATGATGACGATGAGGAGGCTATGATTTACAAGGGAAATGGTAGATTTAAAAGATGAGAAAATATGAGGAATTACATGAGGAGGGGTAGTTGTTGGATGTTGCAAGTGGAGAATAGATGAATGTAGGAAAATATGCTTCCGTCATCGCTTTTTTTTTTTTTCATGAGTACCTCTCCAGCGTCTATATCTTTTTCAGACATGAAGCACAGACACTAGCAGGATGTTTAAAATCGGGCGTGTGCTGAAAAGATGTTTGAAATCGGGCATGTGCTGGAAGGATGTTTTAAATCGGGCATGTGTTGGAAGGATGTTTGAAATAGGGCAGGTGCAAGAATGTTTTGCTTGTGGAGTAGGTGATGGAAGAATATAACTTGGCTTGGAATGATATAGCTTAGTCTTGCTCTTAGGATGTAGATAATCTAATCAAGATTTAGCTTGGTTTGGCATGAGAATGGAATAAAGTTGAGTCATACAATTCCTTGGAATCAAGGTATAGCCTGGTATGACAAGAGAAAATTTGAAGTTTCCTAAAATTTATGTGCTAGATGCTTGACTTGTGCTTGAGTTGGTTTTTTCTTTTCTTTTCATGCAAATTTGGCTTGATTGATTTGCTTGGCATGTTGTAATTTCCTTCTTGGCATGTTGCAGAGGTCCTGTTTGATCACTTACAGCACGAGGTTGCATGAGTCTGAATGGCAGCATGTTTTAACATGAGTAAGCCCCCAAGAGGTTTTTTTGGTCGAAAAGGCCCCAAGAGGTTGAGGTCGCGCAAAGGCATAATGTTTGGGAGTGAATTACAAAATTGATTTTTGACAAAGACTAGGTGTGCCGATTCCTAGTGGAAACTCATAGGTAGATAGCTTGTAGAGTTGGCAGTACTTGGCTTATTTCAAAAAGGGGAAACAAAAAATTGTTTGTCACCATAATGCAGCATTGTCTAGGCTTGTTATAATCAAAAAGATTATTTATATTGCATGTTTGGATGGAATGGTGCCCTTCTTTGAATTTGCTTGGCATGAAGCCCCCAAGTCAGCTTGTTGGGGTTATGTTCTCTTTGGCTTACTCGGGGTTGAGAAACAGAGTAGGGGCTTGCTTTTTTTTTTTTTTCATGCAACTTGCTTCGAAGAAGATTTATGGAATAAGCAAATTGAAGATGAGAAGGAAGAAGCGAAGCGAGTTGCTGGAAGAGATACATATGGCTTGTTTTTTCTCTAGATAAGTAACAAATAGTTTGCTTTCCTCCATGAGGAAAACTAAAATTTACAACAACTTCTGGATTCTTGTCTCTCTCTTTCGCTTGGCATGAAGCCCCCAAGTCATTTGGAGTTTGTGTGTGCAGTTTGCTATGATGGATTCGCCTAAGCCCCCATAGGCCTTTTGCAAGATGTTTTGTCTGAGAAGGTATATCTACAACATAAGAGAAAATATTATAAATGTTTTTGCATCCTTTTTTTTTTTTTAAGAACAACTGAACAAAGCAAAATTGAAGAGAATGCTTTAAATTTTGTTGTAGTACAGTTGCATGAATAAAGCTTGTGATTTTTTAGGAGCCACTAAAAGACTAATGGCCTAGTCCCCAGCAGAGTCGCCATTTATGTTGGGGTCTTTTTTCCGTCGTAAGGCTCGTCCGGGCTTGTTGATTCTTATACCGCCATAGAGTGGTGAATCAAGCCTTCGTTGCCTCTTTTTCTAAGTTAGCGAGAGCTAGGCCCAAAGTATCCCGAGGGACAAGCAAGTCCCAGCGGAGTACTTTATTCTTCCTCCAACGGCTGTGTGTTTTGTGCTGATGTTTTCTACAGCTTGACGAAGAGTTGAAGATGGTGCATTGATATGGCATAGGCTTGGCATAAGAGTTTGCTTTGGTGAATCAAAATACTACTAGGCTTAGCATGAGAGGTTTGTGGCATGGGAGCTAAGAGAAAATGAGTATAAAGAAAGGATTAAGGCTTTAGATTTTGGGTGTTTTGGCAGCTAGACGAAGAGTTTACGATATCTGCATTCTTTTACCAAAAGGGGAATGACTATGGTTTCAACTTTGCTTGAGAGGATGGGTGTCAGATTTGGGATAGAGCTTTTTGTGTGTGTGTGTGTGAGAGAGAGAGAGAGAGAGAGAGAGCGAGAGAGAGAGAGAGAGAGAGAAAGGATGGGTGGCTTGAGTAGATTTCCAGCAACTTGACGATTGCTTGGTCATGCTATGGATGGTTGAAGATGACTTGCTGATGTTAAACTGAGATTGTGTGAGCTTGGCATGAGAGCTTGGATTGTGGGAGCTAAAGACCCACAAGTTTAGCAAATGAGAATGCATGTGCTTGGCTTGGTGTTGGATATGCTTGAGTTTGAGTGTTGGTAATTTTTTGTTTGTGGCTATGGCTATGGGGATTTAAGAGTTTCAATAAGGAGGATGAGAGGAAAAGCTTGAGGTTTGAAGGCTATGGTGTTTATAGCTTGGAAGAAAGTAAAAGCTTGGAGTTACGCTTAGTGAGGCTTCAAGGATTTAAGAGTTTCAAGAGAAGGAGGATGGGAGGAAAAGATTGAGGCTTAAAGGCTATGGTGTTTATATCTTGGAAGGGTATGAGGAGGAAGGAAAAGTTGGAGTGCTTGGTAAGGCTTTATAAGGAAGATGGAGGATTTCAAGGGTGAGAAAGTAGAAGAAATGGTTGTGATAGTTGATGAATGGCTAGAATGGCTGCTAGAATGCTTGCAGCAGCTGAAGGGAGGAAGGAAAGTAATTTGATGGTTGTTGGGGTGCTTGAACGACCAAAAGATGTTGGTACATGGTTGCTGGGATGCTTGCAGCAACCAAAGGATGTTAGGGATGGCTCAGGAATGACTGTGATGGCTGCTGGAATGCTTGCAACAGCTGAAGAAAGTTGAGTTCTCATGGTTGCTGAGAGGCTTGCAACAACCAAGATGGGGTTCATTTTCCCTGGGCAATGCCTCCCAATTTATGGACAGTGAAGTCTATCTTTGGTTTCCAATGGGTAAAAGGAAGTGTTGGAGCTAGTCTATTTCCAACAGGTAAAAGGAAGCATTAGGACATTCTTATTTCCAGCAAGTAAAGCTAGGCATTGGAAAATAACTATTTCCTATGAGTAAAAGGAAGTGTTGGAATTGGCTTGTTTCCAGCCGGTAATAGGGAGCATTGAGACATTCTTATTTCCAGCAGGTAAAGCTAGGCATTAGAAAATGACTATCTCCTATGTATAAAAAGAAGTGCTTGAAAAATATCTTATTTGCGCACCCACATTGGTAAACTCTAAATAATGGGCTTGGACTTTGGTTCTCCCAAGTAGCAAGTCCAAAGTCTCCATTATCCAAGAGCTTCCGTGGGTCTTGTTGACCTCTGTAACCTTCCACACCACAATTCCTAGTGCAAGTCCCGTGAACCCCATGACTTGGGTTCATGTGAGGTTGGTAGGTGATTGACATATGAAAAATATATTATTGGTTTGGCATAGCATGCACACTATTTCTATATTTATTTAATGAATTAATTTTCAAAATACAGCTTGGATTAACGCATGACCAACATTATATGTTATATTGGGCTTTAAATGTCTTTGGGCTTCTCGTGAATTTTTTGGGCCTCAAAACTGACAGCAACCTAAAACAGTTTGAAAAAAAGATTGAGACAAACTTCTTCTAAAAAATACTTGTTATACTTCTTATTTCTTTATCTTTAAACCCCTCCTTTAAATAAAGGGTTTCACTTACACCCATGAGATTAGGTATAATTGTTATAAAAAAAACATAGTTTTCCTATTCCGTACAGCCAAATACAAAACATTTATATTATAAATAACATATAAACAAATTGGAAAGCTTTTAAGGTATAATGAAATTGAAGAAAACAAAATAATAGGTAAGTAAAAGGAAAATAAATAATAAGTAAGACGGTGAGTTTGGTACGGTGAAGTACGTCAAAGACGTTGTCCTAAAGCCTTTGTAGCCTCCCCACGTGCAGGTACTGAAGGTCTACAAGACTCCAAGATACGACTCCTTGTACACAAACTCAAGATCATCTATGAGCATGTTTATAGACGGATATAAGTATTTATGTCACAAAACCATTGCCAAAATAATAATATAAAGTAGAGAATATATATAAAGGTAGAAAAGGAGAGAATTAGTTTATGGTGGTGATTGTGGTATGTGATATTCTGATGGTGTATTGTGGGTGTTTCAAATGTGAAGGAGGAATGACCTTTTATAGGCATCCAAGAACATGTAACCTTCACCAACCAGAAAATTAAGATATTCAATATAGAAATAAAATCTGAATATTAAATATTTATAATCCCCCAATAAATAAAATAAAACAGCTAAAATAATTAAATTAATCAAAACGGTTAAATTTTTAAAACCTTTTTTAAAATTCCAACAATCCCCCACAAGGTTTTCAAAATTTTACCATGACAAAAAAGAAAGTGAAAATATATATTTATAAATGGGCAATATAATACTATGTAATAGGTGTAGGTCCATTCAGGGCTTGAACCTTCACTTAGTGATGATAGTCTTCGTTTGAGGAACATGAGTGTACAAAGTATTGAACTCGGCACCTTTGACCAAACTTCAACATATCCCACACATAGTATTGGTTGAGACGTGGATGCAGGGTACCGCTATTTATGGCCATGCGCTAATCTTGATTCTCATGAGAGTTACTAGAGAATAGCCCAATTCTCACAGTCGCGGCCTCACGACGTCTCTCACTTAGGTGAATTCTCCAAGAGTACATGTGACATGCACTCTGCACCCTGCAGGAGTTTGCCTGCCTCGAAACTCATTCAGGGATAAATCCCTTCCTGACTTCACATAAAATAGCACTTTTGCCTTAGGGATGAGCAGAAGAATATCTCAAGGATATCTCCATAGTTGTATGAGTGCTTTATGAGTCACGCAGTATGGATTGTTTCTACCACATTGAACTTCCTTCATGGGATCTCCAATCACAGAAGTTGGGTTACCTCCCTAGGTGACTCCTTTATGGGCTTAATCACATCCCCCTCGACATTTTGCCTTAATAGCCTCCTCCACGCAGCATGCATATCAAGACTAGCCTTCACAAGGCGTCTACAATGTGGGTCATGTCTTTATTCTCCATTTTAGCGCACTCTAGATTTGCATTTTACTAGAAATATTTCCTACAAAATCTTGCACACAAATGAATAGTGGATTTCACCTCAATATAATTGGAAATTAAATACGCATTGTTATGCATTTAAGCATAACAGAAATACATCATACATTAAATATTATGATCAAGAGTACCTTTCAAGTCCATGAAACTTTGAGTACACCTGCTACCACTTTTGAACAACAATATAACAAATAATTTATTAAATAATTTTACCTATAAACATTGAGTATTTCAGGATACTTTTACTCCCTTTTTGTGCACTCTAAGTGTTTGGGCCTAATTTGGTGCGCCCAGTCCAAAATCAAGAAAAGCCCATGTCAATTTTGTGCAGCCACCAGAGTCTTTTCAGACTGGGTCAATTTCCAGCACAGCCAACCCATTTCTTTTTCAGAAAAGGGCCATGAACGGAGGTGAACAGATAAAAGGACAGCAAAAAATCAATCAAAAACAAAAACTCAAAATGATCATTTGATCTCAAAAGCTTTCAAGACACTGAAACAACTAAATGCTCATTGAGCCACATGAAACAAGTCAGCTATAATCTAGAATCTTTAACTTTAGTTTAGCTTCAGAGAAATAGTCATTCAAAGCGAGATTTCTCTCGTTACAAATTTGGTTCAGCATAAGCCAAATCAAGCAGAGTTTAGGTTTTACCAATATGAAAACCTCAACAAATTTATGAAGAGCCCTGATCAAGCAGAACATGTACTACAGTGCAGTTCCAACTCAGTAATCATCAAATCTAGCAACTTCTGCCCTTTCCAGACTGAAGAGGTTCCAATTCTGCTCGTTCAAAAAGCCTTCCAGGGCTTGAAATAGATTGAAGCTCTGCCACACTCGAATGTTGGTATCGATTTACAGCTGAAACTTGACAGTTGAAGGTGTTGATAGTCCAATCCAGTATAGACATACCCAGTCTAGCCCGGATCAGAAGCATTTATCCAGGCAGAAATTGAAGTCTATCGCTCTTTTTGTCTTTTTAGAGTTGGTCTTCCTTTTTGAGTTTTGAAAAAGGCAGCTCTGCCTAAAACATGTCACTTTTTTATCATTTATTCTGGCCAGAACTACCAGTTTTGTACTGTGAAAAATTGTGAAGTCCTTACCAGTCTGAGGCAAAAAAATAACTTACTTGGGAGATATTCCTCACCCAAATTCACAATCGCTTGCTTAGAAATCAATAACTTGAGGCACAAGTTATCTATTTTTAAGAAGTCTGCTAGGATTTTTATTGCTAGCAGTGGCACGTTCGCACACAAAAAAAAGTTGACTTGTTCACAAGTCAATGATTTTCAAGACAATGGGGAACTTTACCCTACCATCACAGGAACGAATCTAAAACGGGTGAACACTAAGTAGCTGAATCATGATCGCATATCCAAGTTGTAATAAACCGATCAAGTAAAAGACAATTTTACCCCAGGAATATTTTATTGGTTTAAATATTGATTTTTTGTTTGGGAAGGAATTCTGGAATTTCAATTGTAATGTTGAATAGAGCACGTTGGGATGAGTCCGTAGACACATAATGAGCTCAAATCGGAGTTGTAAAGAAGAAGTTACGATTAAAAGAAGTCCAGTGGCACAACCATAATTTTTGCAAAGTCATATTTTTTTTATAAAAAAAACTGGTAGCTCTCTCTCTCTCTCTCTCTCTCTCTGTCCCCTACCTCACGACACTCTCTCTCCTCTCAAACTAGCAACCCTTTTTTTTTTTTTTTTCTTTTGCACAGCCACCACTTCGCGTCCGATTTCATGCTCCGTCTGACATTGGTTGGCGGCGTTTCCTTCATGAAAGTTTCTCTCCTCCTCCTCCTCTACAAAACCTATATGATATCTACCCTTGAAAGCCTAAGAATTCTCCAAATTTTGGATGTGAAAACTGAGTGATTCCGACAACCATTTTTGTCAATCCAGGTATGTTTTTCTATCCTCTCAAGGTGTTCTAGCTGCTAGTTGAGTTATTTAGGAGAAATTTCTGAGTTTTGGAAGGTAATGAAGCGATACTAGTTTGGCTGGTTTTCAGCCTCTGATTCCGACTACTTTTGTCTACTTTTTAGGGTAGGTCTAAACAAAAGTTGCTCTACTCTATGTGGTGATCATGTAGGTATAAGTCTTGACTGGCAGTTTGGAGATTTTTCGATCGCTGAAATTGCTCCACTTTTTGGCCAGTCCTTGTGTCCTAAAATCATTTTAATGTCGTTTCGGGCACGATGGTATGCTCGGATATGAATTTGGTTTTCATTTAGTCGTCGATCGAATATCGCATATTAGGCGTTATCCAAGTTTGATATGTTCGGACCGTTGGATATACTTCAATTTACTATGTGTTGATCTAGGATTTCCTAGGATTGTGTAGGATTTCGTGGATTGTGAATTGGAGCCCCGAATGTTCCGATTTAATAACTTAAAGTTTTCTCGATCGTGAGCCGTTCGACCGTTCGATTCGGACCAAACTTGCAGTACGTGTATCCTAAATCTTGTGGAACCTATAGGAACTCCCATATCAGGAATCGGACCCAGTTGACCAAGTTTGGACAGTTTGACCCCTCAGTTGACTGTGAGTATTTCAAGATAGTGTCACCCCTCGAGAAGCACTAGAGTGACCATGTAAATGAGTCTTAACCGGTAGTTGAGTTGTTCTGATTATGTTGGGATTAGGAGAGTGTTTCATAGTATCTTATGGAAATTCTTGGATATTATATTGATAAATGAAGTTATGGAATGGGCGAGCTGGAATATCGAATTAGTGGGTTGTGAAGTGAGCCTCGGGCTCAACTATGATTATTAGTAAGTCAATGTTCATTTGTTGTTAAGAATACGTGGTTCTTTAGTATGGAATTTCTTGCTTAATAAGTTTAGATTGGGAATTTTTTTTCGACATGGGATTTTCCTTAAAGATTATTACTTTTCATTGATTAAATTGTAACAACCCGATCCTAAATCAATTTTTAATTATTAATTTATTCAAGAAAATATACAATTTTACTCCGAGAATATTTAAATGATTTAAAAGTTGACTTTTGTTCGGGGAAGATTTTGGCGAAACTGTAACATCCCGGTCTGAAAGAGTAATAAAATAATTAAAATAAGAGGAAATAATTTTAAATGAGAAAGTAAATTGAAATAAACTATAAAATAAAATTATTTGAATTAATTAAGGTTTTTTGAAGATTAAAATATTATTTAATAGGAGCAAAAAGGTTATTTTAAGTTTGGAAAGGAATTTGAAAATTTTAATTGGACCGTTGCATAGAGCATGTTGAGATGAGTCCATAGACACGTAGTGGGCTCAAATCGGAGTTGTAACGAAGAAGTTATGATCTACGGAAGCTCATGGCATAACCGTAAATATTTCGAAGTTTAGTTTTTTAAAAACCAAGATTTTCTTCTCTTGGAGGACAAGACTAGCCAACTTCATACCTTGATTTCTCCCAACTCTGTCCACCGTTTCAAGCAAGACCGGCTCCAAACAAACTACCTCACTTCCCTCTTCTAATCCCAACCTATCTCAACCTCGATCCACCATCCTGGTTGTCGAAAACTGCCACGAAAGAGAGCAGTTTGGACAGTTTTTGACGAAATTTCACATAGCTCGTTCGGACAACTCCGACCACCATTTTCTTCGAATTTGGTATGCTTTTCTATCCTTTCAATGTTCTCTAGCTGCGGGTTGTGTTATTTTTGAGAAATTTCTGCGTTTAGCAAATCAAATAAGCGATGGAAGTTTGGCCGGTTTTCAGCCTCTGATTCCGGCCACTTCCGTCGACTTTTTCGGGTAGGTCCAAGAACAAAAGTTGATCCACTCAATATGCTCTTTGTATAGGTATAAGTCTTGGCCACTCTTTTTCTAGTCTGAGGATTCTAAAATACTCCTCACGTCGTCCTGAGCAGGACGGTAAGCTCGAATAGGAATTTGGATACCGTTTGATCGTCGATCGGATATCGCATATTAGGTGTTATCCGGGTTCAATATGTTGGAACCATTGGATCGACTCCAAATTAAAATATGTTGATCTAGGCATTCTTAGGATCGTGTAGGATTTCGCGGATCGTGAATCGGAACCTCGGATGTTTCGATTCAATAAGTTAAAGTTTGTGTTTTACAATAACTGTCCCATCGTACGATCGTGAGCAATTCGACTGTTCGATTTGGACCAAACTTGCAGGGTAGGTTTAGAAAAGTGTGTTGAACCTATAAGAACTCCCGGATTTGTTATCGGAGGTTGTGGGCCCCACAGCCCCGGCTAACCAAATTTAGGCAGTTTGATTCCTCAGTTGACTGTGAGTTTTCCGAGGTAGTTTTACCCTTCGAGAAGTGTTGGAACAACCCTGTAAACGAGTCCTAATCGAAAATTGAGTTATGAGGACCATATTATGAATTTATATGACTATGGAATAAGTATAGATAGTTCTGTATAGATTGCTAAATTGTGCATAGGTCTATTATTTGTTAATTGGAAGTGTATTATAGTTTTTGATGGTATACTTAAATGTTATTCTCAATATTTGGTGATTATACATTTTTGGAACTAATGGAATCTCTATGAGTAGTGATTATTTATTTATTTAGTTATTCACTTGTTTATTTATTTATCTAGTTATTTACTGCTATTAAGATTATTGTTATAGTATTGGAATAGTTTGTTAATCGGAGTTCAAGATTAATAAACTAATTAAATAATTAAGTAAGTTTCTATATTTATACATATACTCAATAGCTGAAAATGATGAATCATGGACTTTGATTTTTATCAGAACGTGGTATATATATTTTGAGTGTAGTTGAGAATCAATTTATTAGAAAGTTGATACAAAAGTCAGAAAATGGGTTTGTGGAATAAAGGAAAGTTTGTGATAAGTTTCGGATATGGTTTTTCAAACCCACCATAATAGTACCCCCCAAATTGTCTTGAAACAACTTTATTGGACCTTACGTAAACTCTTATTTTTTTTATAAAAGTGTCTTTGGAGCTTATTGATTTTATTTTTTTATTTTTTTATTTTTTTATTTTTTTATTTTTATCTTTTTATTATTACGAGATATAAATATAATTTAAGTCAATAACATATACATTATATATAAATTGATTTATGGACTAGAGGGAATTTCAATGAATGGCCTACATATGTTTTGAGTATGAATTGTTCTGAGGATTGGGAAAGTTGAAAAATATGTATTTAGAGCTTGTGAACAATGGTTGTGCAACCACATTGAAAGAACTACGTGTGGCTTGATCCTTCAATAAGAGTACGTAGGCAGCCTAGTGTTATTAGGTGCAGCCACGAGTTGGAGTGTTTGAATTTACTAATGTAATATTAATGTTCTGAAAATTGAGATGCATTTAAGATGACATAACGTTTATTTGGGTCAAAGAGGCCTGAGGCCAAAATGATATGTTGACAGTTGCATGAATTCCGTTACTATGCTTGCTGAATGTTTGAGATTATAAAAATTATGTTTTAAATAGGTAAAAATTTGGGGAAACAAGCAAATTACAGGGGAGAAGTCAAACTTGTAGAAAAATTTGGTTTTTAGTTAGATGGGCAATTTAGTCATTTGTGTCCGGCACCAGTCAAGTGTCGGACACGCACAGATTCGCCCTAGATTTCAAAATTAAATTTGGGTCGGATTCTGTCATAAATTACCATGCAATCTACTATGGATTTGTATGATTATGGAAGTGATGAAATCTCTAGGGGTAGTGGTTAGTTATTTATGTATTTACCATGCAATCTACTATGGATTTGTATGATTATGGAAGTGATGAAATCTCTAGGGGTAGTGGTTAGTTATTTATGTATTTATTTATTTTTTTTGTTTCTTTGTTTGTTTATTTATTTATTTAGTTATCTATTATTATTAAGATTATTATTATAGTATCAAAATGGAATGGTTTGGTAATTGAATTTCGACGTGATTAACAAATTAAGTACACATAGGTTGAAAATGAAAATGATGAATTGTAGACACTAGTATGTGGTGTAAATTCAAAGGTAGTTGAGAACTGATTTTTGGAAAGTTGAGAAATGATTTGAAATATGGATTTGTGGAGTATGAGAAATTTTATGATAAGTTTTGGTATAAGGTTTTCAAACCCACCCTAGGTTACCTCCCCCTTCCCCTCTCTCTCTCTCCCCCCCCCCCCCCCCCCCCCCCCTCCCCCCTAGTTACCTTGAAACAATTTTGTGATTTCTGATAATGCTCTACGGGTTTTGGGGATGCCTGAATCGTGTTGTACGAGAATTGCGGCTCGGATTGACTTGGCGTCTCGTAGGCCTGTGAGGATTGCGGCTCTGGTTGACTTGGTGTCTCCGAAGAGGATTATGGCTCAGATTGACTTGGTGTCTCCTATACTTGCGAGGATTGTAGTTCGAGTTATCTTTGTGTCTCCAAGGCCTACGAGAATTGCAGCTCGGGTTGACTTTGTGTCTCCGAGGCCTACGAGGATGTGTCACAATATGTCACACAAGGAATTGATGGAAAATTCATGGAATTGACGGAATGTGATTGGAATTGAACAAAATATCTTTGGAATTGATGGATCATGAATGGGGGTACGCCTAGGTGGAGAGTATTTGAGTTTTAAGATGCTTAACTAATATTGATGATTATATCTTGATATTTGTGGAGTAAAGGTTTAATACCTATTTTATGATTTTGAGCAAGGATTGAAGGTTTCCAAGTTTTAAGGATTTTCTACATATTATACTTATTCTCTTAAGTGATGAGTCTGTTTTTATATGTGGAAAGTAGAAGCATGTTTTATTCAAACCGTTGACAGGGATATTAAGATTTCTTGTGATCACAAGTTATTTTAGTAACTTTCAAATTTTCATACATATTGGTGTTGTTTATGCACAAATACGATGGTGTGGAAGATTATTCTTAAATCAAATCTTTTGTACAATTTTAGAAGATTATGTAGAGTTGAAGCTTTTGGTGAGTGAAGTAAGAAATAACTACGTGTGGCTTGATCCCTCAGTAAGGGTACGTAGGCAACCTAGTGTTACTAGGTGCAGCCACAAGTTGGTGTGTTTGAAAGGTTGTTCTGCTAAGCTGTTTTGAAATTGTTAATGTACTCTTAATGTTCTAAAAGTTGAGATCAATTTTAGATGGCATAACGATTTATTTGGGTTAATGAGGCCTGAGGCCAAAATGATGTGATATTTGGGATTATTGTGGTTAGATGGCATGAATTCTATTATTGTGCATGCTGAACATTTGGGATTATAAAATCATGTTTTATACATGTAAAAATATTGGGAAACGAGTGAATTACATGGGAGACTCTGTCGAATTTTCAACAGAAGTCAAACTTGAAGAAAAAAAACTTCGGAAACTTAGAAGGGCATTTTGGTCAAAAATGCCTAACACCTACCAGGTGTCAGGTACGCACAGGGTTCGGCTCAGATTCTAAAGTAGAATTTGGGTTGGGTTCTGTTATCTTGTCATTGTATCTTCTTGATTCTCAATAGAAACCTATAAGACAATAAGAAGTCTCTTTCATATCAAAATTGAAGACAAGTTAGTCTCATAATAAACTTTCATAATGAAAACAAATTTCACATATGGACACAACATGTTTGCCAATGGAATATAAAAATTATTCTATCACTAAATGAATCTTTCCCATTATAGCATAAAGAAATTGGAAACACACACAAAATCGTGCGAAAGAAAAGTGAGAAGAAAAGCCTACGATAGTAATGCAATGCAATTAGACTACATAAATGGATTTAACGTTTTTCAACATAAAACAAAAACTACTCAACATTAGCCACGCATAAAATTATAGCATTAAAATTCCCCTTGGAAAAAAATTAACTCCCACAACACGGCTTTAAAATAAAAAATTATTATTATTATTACGAGCCACTGTGACAAACAATGGGATTGAGAGGATGCAAAGCATGGCGCTTGAGCCTATTTCTGCTATTTCGAATGCTAATTGTAAAATCAGTTTCTGAAGCATGCAATTATGGCATTATATTGGCTGTGTTGTGTGGTACCACTACTAAAAAACTGGGCTAAAAGCACAAATTCCATTTGTGCTCTTTTATGTCAAATAGCACGAATAATTGTGCCCTATGAAGAAGGCCACAGTGCAGCCACTTTAAAGTAGTTTCCATTGATTATAAAGCATGAATGTTTTACTTTGTCGCAGGCATTATATAGCAGTTTCCATTGATTATAGAGCGTGAATGTTTTACTTTGTCGCAGGCATTTAGAGAACGAATGCCAAGTACTTGTGCTTTCATTTTGCCCAGTGGCTAGACAAATTTGACAGATGTGAACTAAGCACAGTTTCAAAATTGTGCTCAATAGGTATATATTTCTTATAAAAAAAAATATAAATACAATTTGAAAACCGTGCTCAATGCCAATTGTTTAAATTAAAAAATAATAATTACACACTGAAATTTCATTTCCACTTAATATAGAATGGTATTTCAGACCTTTTCAAAATATATATATTAAATAACAAACTGAAATTTCATTTCCACTTAATATAGTGATTAAATACAATAATTGAATAAAAAACTTGAACTTAAAACTGAATGTATCTAACATCAATGACTTAGAAGCTCCAAATAAAACACCCTTTATGAGCCTATGTCTGCCTTTGTGAGCCTCCTTAATCACATTATCTGCCAAATAAGAGCATCGGCATTAGAGAGAGGACAGGGAGAGAATCTACCACAATAGATAGCCAGCTAGTAATCATAAACTCTTCAAGTTTAGGGTACTTAGGCAAGCAAAAGAGATGCATTAATTTTATGAAGACATAAAAGCTTAACTATGATGTTTAAGTTTCCTGGAAATGTGTACATCTATCAAAATGGACTCGGAGAAAAAAAAATGGAAATATCAGGAAAAAACAAAATAAATGACATATCCTCAACCAATGGCATCTCATATCATGCATATATACATTACCAAATATAATTAGCTGCTCTTTTTGGCTGAAATTAGTGCAGAGAAAATTTGAACTCAATTGTGCACAATATATGAAATCATAACTATTACAGTGGAACATATTAATACATCCACTTGGAGGTTAAAATATAAACATAATAATAGCAAGAGAGCCAACAATAGCATGTTATAATCATTCTTGACCAAACAAATGCATGAATAAAAATTGAAATAAGAGCACAAATGCTTTGTCTTTGAGCTTTGAAGCAAAGTACTTTAACCAAAATAACATTTAAATGCTCAATGATAAATATGGAAAATGTGTTAAAATTAATACTTCATTGTAGAAGAGAGAGAGGAAGAATAATATGTCATCCTCCTCTTCCAAATGAAAGCAGCCGAGAGCTAAAAGAGAGAGGGATAATACTCCTTCAATATTTCAGCAATACTATCAAGTTCCAACAAAACCAATGGCTACATATTTCATGGTCTACATTGGATTCAATGTAAATGACAGTACCATTTCTTGGCCTCTTGAAGTAAATGACAGCAGCATTTGGGTGATCAAATTATATTAAACGACGGAACTAAACCAAATCCAACTGCACAATTTATACTTCTCTTTTATCAAATTCTCAAAAATTTAACTCTTGGCTTTCGAATTCTACATGGATATTTGTAATCCTAAATGTACAATGATTCTTGACAGTTGATGTCAATCTTAAACCTTCCGCCAATTGGAGACCCACTCCCTAACATAACAAACTAAAAAAAGGGAGGCCATGGTAATGAATTTTAAGTACCTATGATGAAAAGAAGAAAGGTAATGCCTTATCACTACAAATCTGGAAGCATCTAATTCCTCCATGTTCATCAAAATGTTACAAACTAGTAACTGAGGCTGTTAATTATATGTCGCACATCTATCCTGTAGCTACAAAAAATTTACAATTCTATCTACCCTGTACCTACATGATTATTGCTACAAGAACTGCACTCCAGATGTAAAACATCCAAGAGAAGAACAGAAGGAAAATATTTCCCTCGTGAGAACATGGGTGACAAAAATGTAATTAATTACATATCATAGGGAAAAAGAAACATTTAAGACAAAAATCCTATCTTCAAGCACGCAGACATTAAAGCAGAGAAAAGTTATCAGTCATATCATCTTATCAGATCCTAACCTAGTAGGACCAAACAAAAACAAAGCTTGAAACAAGAAGAAGCAAGCAACACACAGAGATTGAGACAGAGGAAAATTTATACCTTCAATTTCGCCTATTAATCGAAACCCACAGAGACTATGCATAACAACTGCAAAATTAAGAAAAATTCGATTTAATTTCAACAGAATACAAAAATGTCGAAACCCTAATAATCTACTAAATTGGGGAACATGAAAACAACTACGAATTCAAACCAAATACATACAAATTTACCTTACAATGAACCAGAGCCCTCCACAATTTGCAAGGATTCTCTCCAAAAACCAATGAAAGTGGATGATGTTTGGTTAGGTTTGGAGAGGGAGAACAAGTCTCTGGACTCTAAGTGACTTTACAGAAGTGACTAAGAGTGAGAGAAAGCGAGCGCGATAGAGATGAGTCGAAAGAGAGAGACTCTGAGAGGGTTAGGTTACTGAGGGGTGATCTGGGTTAGGTCGACTCCAGAGAGGGAGAGAGAGGATGAGGTTGACAGACAGAGACATGAGATCGAGAGAAGAGATGATATTAGAAGACAGAGAGAGAGAGGCAGAGAGGTGCATGACTCGTGTGAGTGACGAGAGCTTTAGGCACGGTTATTAGTTTTCCGCGTCTTATTATCCAATTGAATTTTTATTTTTAAATACAATTTATAGTATTCGTGTTCTATAAAAGCATCTCCAGTGCAAGATCAAAATTGGGGGGAAAGGCCCCACTAGCGAGCCCAAAAGCGCTCCAGCGCCAGAGAAGCAGCCCGGGCAACTGCTGGGTCCCACCAGCCTAGGCAAGCAAAAGGGCAAGTTCCGCTTGGGCTTCAGTCCGAGTTTTGTGACGTCAGCGCACGGTAAATCAAATTTTTTTATCGTTGGCGCGTCTCACTCCCAGTCTGCTTATTCTTCATAGAGGAAAAACTTTACTTCTTGTTTTAGAGTTCAAATGTGTTAAGTTTAAGTCAGGTAAGCGGGTGGAGAATAGCGAGAGGGGGGGCGGATTGCCCTAGCGGGGCACAGGCTAATTGATGAAATGTTTCCAGAAATCCGACGGTCATTGTTTTTTTGGCTAAAAAAATTCTGAAATTTTTTTAAAAAAATCCCAAAAAATTCTGTATTTTTTCCCTATAAATTACCTAACCATTTTATTTACTTTCCACACCAAATCTCCATACAATATTTTTTACTCTCCACTCACATTATTCACTTTCCACACCAATTCTCCATACAAACTCTTCTCCTTCCAATATTTTTTACTCTCCACTCACATTATTCACTTCCCACACCAATTCTCCATACAAACTCTTCTCCTTCCAATATTTTTTACTCTCCACTCACATTATTCACTTTCCACACCAATTCTCCATACAAACTGTTCTCCTTCCAATATTTTTTACTCTCCACTCACATTTTTCACTTCCCACACCAATTCTCCATACAAACTCTTCTCCTTCCAATATTTTTTACTCTCCACTCACATTTTTCACTTCCCACACCAATTCTCCATACAAACTCTTCTCCTTTCAATATTTTTTACTCTACACTCACATTTTTCTACTACTTTCCATTTGTATAAAAAAAAAAAAACAAACAAACAAATGGCATCTTCTGTCGAAACCGGAGGCTCGTGCTCAACTCAGGAAGATATTGCATTGTGTCAGTCTTGGGTGAACGTTAGTCATGACCCTATCACAGGCAATGAGATGAAGTTCCATCATATGTGGAGCAAAATTCATGGAGAATTTTGTCAAAGATCGGGTTCCATTCGGACCGAAATGGCCTTGTCTAGTAGATGAAAACTTCTGAATAAAGAGTTAGAGAAATTGAGAAATGCCTTGACAAAAGCAAGGGAGAACATTCGAAGCGGTCAAAATCTATCCAATGAGGTAAAATATTTATAATTGCCATTTAAATCAATTTAATGTAATTTTTTTTATTGCATATTCTATTTCTTTTTCTTGCATAATCTTTTTTTTTTCTTTTTGCATTTCCAATTTGTCTATATTTTCTTGCATAATCAATTTTATTCTTGCACTTCAAAATAGTTTATATTTTCTTGCATAATAATTTTTTTTTCTTGCACTTCCAATTATTTATTTTCAATAGATCATACAAGCACAAATGTGGTTCGGTGCCATGGGGCAAGGCAAAAAAAGTTTCGTGCATTTCCAATGTTGGGAAGTTCTGAAGGATTGTTCGAGATTCAAAATTATTCCCACCGGTCTGCCGGTTGTGTTGAATGAGACGCCGCTCCACGATTCACCATCAACCAATTCGCCATTGGACTCCCCAATGGAAGCGGAGTCACCACTCCCACGTCCGCCGAGACCTATTGGGAGAAAGGCAGCAAAGGCCAAGAGAGGAGGCACTTCGAACAATGAATATGTACAAATATTGGAGCAAATAGCTAAGAACACCTCACTAAGAATTGAGAGAGACTTGAAAAGAGATGAAGCGGACAAGGCACGAGAGGAAGCATTTGCAATTCAACAGCAGCAGGCATAAGAAAAAGATATGGATGATAGAGAGATGAAAATAATAGCCATAGATACGAGCCATATGTCTCCTGAAACAAAGGCCTATTGGAAGCATAGACGAAGGGATGTGATGAGAAGAAAACTTTTCCATGACGACGGACCTAGCAATACGGATTGGTTAAATGATGAAAACCATTAGGTTGTATTGAAACACCTTTGCCATATGTTGTATTGTTGTATTGTTGTATTATCCTTTAATTTGTTATATTGTTGTATTATCCTTTAATTTGTTGTATTGTTTTCTTTTCATTAAATAAAAAAGCATTAAATAATATGACTATTTATTAAAAACATCTGAGCATCAAAACAAAGATTAATTAAAAACAAACCTTCATTTATTGCAAACAACACACAAAACAAACCATACATAAAAACATAATAATAATAAAAAGCATAATTCCAAAAAACACCACACACAATATAAAGCATAATTAAAAACAAAGCATAATTCCAAACAAAGCACTAATCTTGACTTCATCCATTGTGATTGCCTTTCATCTCCCACAAGTGCTCGATCAAGTCAACTTGACGTCTCTCTTGAACATATGAAGATTGCATTTCTTGATAACGATCAATCATGGGGTTGTTGAATCGACCATCCTGAACTAACGGTTCGGACTCCATTGGTAGTCCATTTGGTCCCATAGGCCTTTCATATATTCTTGTCAACGTTGTGTTCATGGGATCGGGTTCAAACACCTCTGGAGCATCGTAGTCATACTCATCCTCCACAATCATGTTGTGGAGGATGATGCAAGTCATCATAATACTCCGCAGCACCTCCTCATCTAGCATCCGAGCAGCACTCCTAATAATTTCTCAACGAGCTTGCAAGATACCGAAACACCTTTCCAAGTCTTTCCTGTAACCTTCTTGAAAGGAAGCAAAGCTTCTTTCCTTGGATTGGGGATTCGGAATTGTTTTCACGAATGTCGTCCACCTAGGATAAATGCCGTCGGCAAGGTAGTACACACCAGAGTATACGGTATTGTTGATTTGGTATGTGATCTGGGGGGAATGACCTCACAATACCTCGTCGAACATCGGGGGTTGACGAAGGACATTGAGGTCATTCTGAGATCCGGCAACCCCGAAGAAGGCATGCCAAACCCAACAGTCGAATGAAGCTACGGCCTCCAAAATTATACTTTTTTGGCCCTTCCGATTCCCGTACTCTCCTTGCCAAGCATTAGGACAATTCTTCCACTACCAGTGCATGCAGTCAATGCTTCCAATCATGCCTGGGAAACCTCAAGCCTCTGCTTTTTGTAGCAGCCTTTGCAGGTCCCTCGGCGTGGGTTTGCGAAGTAGTCCCTCGTGTACAAATTTTTCACTGCATCGCAGAATCTCACCAAGCACTCTAGGATAGTTGATTTTCCCATCCTTGCAATCTCATCCACCTATTCTGCAGATGCCCCATAAGCAAGCATCCGCAAAGCAGCTGTAAGTTTTTGCTCCGGGATAAGACCCAAAACTCCAACAGCATCATGCTTTTGAATGAAGTATGTGTCGTAATTACAAATATCATGCATGATTTTTTGAAACAAATGTGGTTGCATTCTATATCTCTCTCGAAACTTATGAACAGGATATAACGAATTTGGGATAAAGTAATCCTCTAAGAGATTCTTACCCCGAGACTCCCTACGTCTGTCCACATTTGGGGTACGAGGACGACGGTGTTGCCTTGATTGATTAAGCATACACACCACTGCTGCAACCATTTGTTCCTCTTCTTCATCGGCGTCCCGATCTTCTTCAACACGTCTACGCCGGATTTCTTCCTTTTCTTTCTGTTGCCTCTCCAACACCCTCCTCAAGTTTGACATTGAGAGTAGAATGTGTTTTGTAAAATGAGAGAAATGAAGGAATAGATAAGAGATGGTGTGAGATGTATGAGTTGATTGTGTAGTTTTATAGAGGGATTCAGAAGATAGAGATGACACGTGGCACAATTTTAGAGGGTGAAATCTTATCTGAAATCTGAGATTTTTTTTATTTTTAAATATATGAAAATCTTATCTGACATGGGACATGTGGACAATTTTAGAGGGTGAAAATCTTATCTGAAATCTGATATTATAATTTTTTTTAATGAATATCCAAAAATTTTATCTAGAATAAGACACGTGGCAACCGAGATTCTCATCCAAAAATCTTTTCTGAAACATAATGGACACGTGACAACTAAAAATCTTATCCGAAAATTTAATTACAAAACATTATCAAAATTAATGGTTTAAAGTATAAAAAAATAGGAAATAAAGTACAATGAATAGTATTTGCCTTAGACTTGCCCTAGACTTAGCCCTCATGGGTGGAACCACAAATGGCAAGGCTGACACTATTCACGTGAATAGTGGCAGCCCTTGCCCTAGACTTAGCCCTTAGAGCAACTCCACCGGGGAGGCTCAGCCCAAGGCTGGGGGGGCGGAAAAAAAATCTCATTCCAGCAAGGAGCCCAAGCCCGGGTTGCGTGTGGGACCCACCAACTCGGGCTGGCCCTCGGGCCATTTCAGCCCGCGTTCGAAACCCAGGCTGATGACATCACGGCTTGCGTCAGCGTGACGTCATCGCCCGGTCTTAAATTTTTTATAAAAAAATCCAATTTTTTTTAAAAAAATTCTTAAAAAGTTAGATTTTTTCTTCTATGAATACCTATCAATACCCTTCACTTTCAACACCAATCCTCATACATTTTCTTCTACTTCTACCATTATTCACTCTTTATACTCAACATTTTCCTCTCTATACCTTATTTCCATTTTCAACATTTAAGTAAATGTCAATGAAAGTAAAAGGACAAAGACATTTACTTAAGTTTACAATGTAAATAAAGAAGTACCCCCCATTTGGATTCAAATAAAAATACTAGAAAATCAAATTCCCACCAAATCAAAATATGAAAAATCGGTTTTAGTGCAAAATACGATTTAGGCTAAAAATGATGGTTCATTAAGTCAATATATACTTCATATTAAAATCTCATAAAATCAACTTTTCTTATTTGATGTGTAAGGAATAAAAGCCGCCAAAAATTATCTTGAGAAAATGATTATTCCGAAAAACCATTTTTCATACTTAGCCAATATTGCACCACCGCTAAAAAAATTATGGGTCCGCCCGTGTCTATAAATACCAACCAATACTCTTCACTTTTAACACCAAATCCTCATACTTTTTTTTTCTATAAATACCAACCAATACAACTAATAAAATAAAATCTTATCCGATATGAATAGTATTGACACGTAGGAACCCAAAAATCTTATCCGAAAATATTATCCAAATTAATTATTTAAGTAAAAAAAAGTTGTGAAAAAACAAAAAAATGAATAGTAATTGCCCTTAGCCATGGCAATGGGTGGAAACACAAAATACTATTTGCAAGGGCAACCACTATTCACGTGAATAGTGGCTGCCCTAGCTCCCCCCTTGCCATGGCTAAGGGCAAATGGGTGGAGTTGCTTTTATGGGTGGAGATGCTCTAAGCCATCAAACTTCGGAACGTATGCAATACAAGGCACAAAATTTCAGTGTCTGTGCTTTATATAAGTCACGGGACTTTGAAAAAGAAAAAACATATAAAGAGCCACAAAAGATGTCTATTTGTGCTCTTTATATGCCACACAAGTTGGGTTTAAATTACTGAAGCACAATTATTTATTTCTTATGTTTAAGTTGGACACAAAACTATTGTGTTTTCTCTATATATGACACAAATACTGCATATATGTGTCTAATGTGATTAAAAAAAGGCGTGACCCTCTTTTTTGTGGCCTTTGAATCGTGCTTGTTGCCTAGTTTTTGTAGTAGTGTACGTTGTTTCAACATTTGAGGGCTAATTAAAATAAAATAAGATAAATTCCAATAAAAGAGATGTCAAAACTTCAGCTTTAAATAGGTAATCAAGTCACTCAAAATCTGGAAAATTAAATTCAACATAAAGAATTGTTGAAATTAATTTTGTATGTTGAAATACTCACAAAATTCCAACCATTACCCAGGAAATTTTCAACCCCAACAAATTAAGGGAATTCTCAAAATATCTGAAGATTGTACCAAAATTTTATTTATTTTTAAATTCATAAGATGTGTTAACTCACAATCATATTGATAATTATTGTAAATATAATAGTGAAATACCTAAAAGCCTAACAAAAATAAAAGTAAAAAAGAATACCTTAAAAAATTTAGGATTTGAAAGCCTTACACCAAAACTCAAAATTAAATGTCACTTACAGTTATATAATTTATCATTTTATTTTTGTTTTCTCCAGAAGGTTTCACAATGTACACTGATAAACAGAGCAATGAAGAACACACAAAGATCAATATCATACAACAACAAATCAAGAGCACACAACAAAGAATAGAATTGAGCACAGCATACTTATATCTGGAATAAGTTCTAGAAAGAAAGGAGGAAACAACTAAGCTTCATCACTACTATACACTTTTCAATATCTCCATATTTCCTGTAACAAACTTTAGTCTAGATATTTCCATTTCAAGTGTATATATATAGACAACTGTTCAATCTCATAATCATTGAATATACAATTTCAATTCTTACAAAACCTAAGGGTCTGTTTGGTATTCAACTTGAATCCAACTTTTAAACTCAAAAACAGAATTTGAGTCCAAAACAAAGAAAACCTGTTTGGTAGCCCTATTTTTAAAAACTCAAACTCAAGAACAACCAAAAAAACCCTCAATTATTAAAAACAAAAAATATACGTTTTTTCATTTTTTTCTAACAACCCACAAGTTCTCAAATTTTTAAGATTTGAAAACAGTTTTCAAGTTGCATACCAAACAAGTTTTTGAATCTTAAAAATAGATTTAAGAACTCCTTGTTTTTTAGAAAAATCAAAGTTTTTGAATTCCCTATTTGAATATGATACCAAACGTCCCCTAAATTTCTCACCTAATTCCTCTCCCTCTATTGAGGTTTCTCCTTCTCCCTCTTCCTCCTCTCCCTCTTCCTCTTACTCTGCCATTCCTCCTACTCACATTGCTATGCTCCTTCCCATTAAACTCACTCGCGACAACTATATCCTCTGGAAATCTCTTCTTATTCCTATTCTCTAGAACTCGTCTCTCTATGGTAATTAACTCAATATGGCAGTTGTCAAGAACTTCACAATCAAAAGAATATTAGTTCACTCAATATATTTGTATCAAGATTAACTCAAGTAACTAATATGAAGGATTACACAATAAAAATATATAGGTGTTGGCGGTGGCGGAGCCACTCCTAGACCTGGAGTGGCCCTGGCCCCCCCAGATATTTATACCTCCTTTATGATATTATATATAATATGTAGAATTGTAATAAACAACTAATAAATTAAGTTAAAATTTCCTCTAAAACAAATTAGACATGCCTCAATTAGAAATATTTAGCTCTAAATATGTAATTATTGAATACTTAGGTGTTTTATATACTTGTGTTTTCTACTTCGGCCCTCCCAACTTTACAATTCTAGCTCTAACCTGGGTGTTGGTAACTTTAAAATGAATCCAAGGAATTAAAACATAGATGTAATTAAATTGCATAAATGTTCAGAACATTAAAGGCAATAATCACCTAACAATATTAACAACTTTATTGCCAAAAATAAAAGCTTTAAACATCATGAAATTAACATTAAAATTTTGAAATTAAACCTGCATAATAAAAGGTCTCGTAATGCAAAAGCTTCTAAATAAGTTAATAGCAACTAACCAATTTTGGAACCAAAAAGCTAATGTCAAAAACCAATTATGGCACATTTAATATTTCAAATATAAGACAATAAATACTATCTGCGTCCATGCGAAACAATGAAGAAGTGGCTTAAATATAATATGGTATGATTTTTTAGGTGTTTTTGGCATGCGTAATTCTCTTCATATCAAATTAATTTATTTTTTTTGTTTGGTCATTGAAGATGTTGTACTCATATTTGGCATTACGACTACTCTGTCATTTTTTTTGTGTTATCAATAAAATTACTATCGTTTTTAATAATATATATAATATGGTATCATTTTTTATTTATTTATAAAAATGTGATACCATATTAGGGTAACAATAATTCCCGCATAGTGATTATGTGATTTAAACCTGGAAAATATGATTTCGCATGTTAAGAGCATATAGTTATTGTGTGACAAATTATTATAATATGTTTACAAATTATAATAATTTCCATATAATAAATCATAATAATTTAATGATGAACCTGCTGGAAATTATTATAATATGTTATAAACCTGCGAGAAAATATGATAAATTAATACTTTAGGAGAAACTTGCAGGTTTATAATTTCTGGAAATTCAAAAATTTATGAATTTGAATTATAATATGCTATGATTTTATGCTATTTACTCTTAAAATTATAAGTAATTGAATGTGAATTTGATTAGTAAGTTTATGAGTTTGGTTCAAGAACTGTTGTATCAATCAGCCCACAACCTGTGGCTTTTATAGTTAATAAAATCTTATAAAACAATAGCAGTAAAATCTTATAAAACTTTATGCTCGTTTTGAAACAAAAATAAAAATAAAAATCTATACTATTATCAAAATATTAATTAACAAAATCAATACACTGATTGAAGACAAAAAATTGGTCAAATCAAAAACCAAAACTGACGCCAAAGTAAATATTTCAAAATAACCCAATAAGGAGTACCAATGACATTGAAGTAAATTTATAGCAATTATAATATTAATATATAAAGAGTTGTAGACATAAAATTATAAGGCTAACGACTGAAAGAAACCAAAACCAAAAGTAAAACAGTTTTAATTCCATACACAAAACTTTCTATTTGTAGAATTTATGGAGCTCTTCTCTTTTTTTTTTTTGTTGAGAAATTCTATGATTACATTAATAATTCAGCCAAAAAAGCTAATAGCCACAAAGGGTCAATACAAACTAGCTACAAAATGGCCATTACAATAACGGAGCGGTCTAATATCAAAATTAAGAAAATCATGTATGTCTCCACCAACGATCAGGCAAGATCGAAGAAACTCTGGCATAGGCATCCCAACTAAGATTGCAAACTTAGAATAATAAAAAAAAGATAAAGCTTGAAAAAACCAAGCCATAACAATATAAATAAAACTCTCACCAAGGAGAGATGAAAAGCTCTCACAAAGGAGAGATGAAAAACTCTCACAAAAGGATAGGTGAAAACTACACAGAGAACCCAAAAAGTCTTTGCAACTTATTCCAAACATAAAGAAATTGCAAAAAAGATTGTGGTGGAGATCCGACGCCGAAATGCAGGTGAAGATCTGACGCTGAGCCGCAGCCGCCAATAATGGTTGGATGAAAATCATAACAAAACTAAGACAAATAGGGAAAACCCTTTGTCTTTGAAAATGGGGGAAGAGGTGAAAGGAGGAAGAGAGGAAGAGAAGAGAGGAGAGAGGAGAGGGGGGAAGAACAATGGCTTCTTCCCCCCTCAAAGTGGAAAAGGCTCTAAGAGTGTTTTTTGGGAGAAAGGGGGCTAGGGTTTTTACAAGTGCTTTTCGAAACTGGATTTTACTTAAACATTTTATGGAGCTCTTCTCTACACAAACATTTTCTACTTATTTTCGTATTTAACTAAAGATAACTAATTTTGATTGTATCCCTAATGGTTTATATAGCTGGCTGAACTCCAAAACGTTGAGCTATAATAATAGTACCACATAAATTAGTTTTTATTTTCAAACACCAGTAGTAATTTCTCAAACGTTAGCAACAAAATTATAAAATATAAATGTATTAACAATATTTAAAGCAATTGAAATTAAATAGACAACATGAAAACTTTAAACTGCATCTACACAAAACAAATAGTAATTTTCAATTAGAAAATCCAATACAAATACAAAAGCTTCAATCAAAGAGTTAAAAGGTATTAAAACAATAGTAGTATAAGAAGAAAACAACTTTAACATACAAAGGTTTAATAGACATATGGTTTTACATATATAATTAAACTTATGCCATGATAAAGAGCCAAACTAACAAATATGATTTATTTGAAATACATGTAAGATAATACTTTGTTTACTACAGTTTGAACCAAGTGGCAAGTGGTAATCTCATCAATCAAGTATTCAATTGAGACTTCAACAAGAAAGAAAGTAGTTTTTATACACAAAGGCTTCATATTGTTATAAAAATATAGTTTTCTTTTTCCGTACAGCTAAATACAAAAACATTTATATTATAAATAACGTACGAATAAATTGGAAAGTTTTTAAGTTTAATGAAATTGAAGAAAACAAAATAATAGGTAAGTAAAAAGAAAATAAATAATAAGTAAGAAGGTGAGTTTGGTATAATGAAACACGTCAAAGACGCTGTCCTAACACAAACTCAAGATCTGCTATGAGCACATTGATATAGGTATCCAAGTCGCATAATTATTGCCAAAATAATAATATAAAGTTGATAATATATATATATATATATATATATATAAAGGTAGCCGTTTGGGAAGAGAATATGCTGAGCATATGTTGAGTCATATTTGGTCTTTGCTAGCTGGTGCATGTTGGCATGTACGATTCAATCAATGGTTGTGAAGGACTGCTGTGTATGGTTGAGGTGTGTTATAGTAATTTTGATAATAACGTTTATCAAGATCTAGAAAGGGTGATCAAAATCTCAGGGAGTAGTGTTTTTTGTCAAAAAGAGAACGTTGAAGCTTTCAAAGGCTCTTTGAGTAAAATAAGTAGAGTGCTAAACACGCATAGCCATTACCCAATCAGAAAGTAGGTTGAGAGTAAGAGTAGCTGCCAGCGATGAATCCAGATTCTTCTACATATAATATATATAAAAAAGTTGATAGAGGTTCAAAAATTCAATCAATTGTTGGGTCTAATCTTCGAATTATTGTTTGTTGATACAAGTTTTTTGACTAATTTGCCATGTAAATTACATTCTATTTTTGACATGCTGACTCAATCTTTTGTATTTAATTGAATTTGTATTTAAATTTTTTGTTCCTATTATTTTCATATTGTTTAAAACAGATAAGATGAGGATTTATAGGGCATTAATGATTAGATTTGCTCATGTAATTAAAGGAATAATTATATTTTGAATGTAAATGTCGGACCTTCACTTTTTTCTTGTGCTTGATTTGTGCAAATTCCTATGCTCCAGGTACCAATACCCTACTAACCATTGAACTTGATATACCTATCTAATAGGTATAGTACATATTTGGTGCACCTCAATGCCAGGTAAAACACATATGTTTTATAAATAAATAAAAAGTTATACCTCCATACTATGTATATTAAAAAATTAACATTATAACAAAAAAAATTCCATCAAAGAATTTTGAAAAACTCAATATATAAATTTATAGCTAAAAGGTAGGTATATGCTACAAATTTAATAAAGCTACGAATATAGAATTCTAACAAATATTGTTTCCATATGTATATAGCTGAAATTTGAATGAAATAGGTTTTTAATCTGTGAGCCATGAAATCATCATTTAAATCGAATGCCATGAGCTTGATTGTAGGAGAAAAGTGGTACTTGCATGTACTTGTCATTTTCAACCAATGTCATTATTGTAAATGTCTCGAATATGGTGGCTACAAGGATTGCTTAAAGGTGCATTTTGGTAAAGGTGCACGCAAATACGTTGGATTACTGATCAATTCCCACTTAGATAGGCCCCACATGTAGTCCTTTTCAAATTCCTTAGGACAAAAACAAAACCTTTGGACAAAAATAAAATTAAAAAAATTCATACCTACCATTAAACGAAAATGGCATATAAAACTCACATGGGTATTATCGTAAAAATGAAAAAAAAAACTAAAAGAAAGAAAAAAAATAGAATATGAATTGAAAAAAGCATATTGTTGCACAACTCCCAATGCAAACTATTATTACAAAAAATTCAAAATACCAATAGACAAGATAAATCTCCAATCACTGTGAAAGCAAACTGTTACTGTGAGAGCAAATATTTTCATCTCTAATCACAGCACGCCACGTGGAAAAGAAAATTATCTTTTAAATTAATTAATTGAACTAATTTATTTGGTCAATTAATTAATATGGATAATATCTTAATTATAAGATATTATATTTATTTAATAAGATAATATCATTAATTCAGATATTATCCTAATAAGAGATATAATCAAGTTCGACTCAATCTCTACGAATTTGGGTAAATAATAAACTTCTCTTAATAAGAGTTTATTCTTTACAAAACCCTAGCCCCAAGGCTCCTATAAATAGATGACTTCATTTATGATTCAAAATACTTTAAAAAACCTACTCCTAATACCCAAAGCTCTCTCCCTCTCCACTCTCCACTCTCCATATTTTCTCCACACGGCTCCTACCGCCTGGTTCACACCGTACATACATCTCCATACTCTTTTGTTAGCTATTGTTTTACTTCAAACACTCAAACTAACTTTGGCATCGGAGGGTCTTTGGCCAACACCTCCAGGTGTGGTCTGGTCTTTTTTTTTTACAGGAATCGAGGAAGATAGAGAAGGAAGATCGAAGGTTGAAGGATCTAGAAGCGAATATTCTCTCGTGAGATTATTTGCACAAACAGTCACCAAACTTTGATAGAATTTTTTTTTTTTGCCACGTCTGCTCCATCCCTCGCGAGCCCATCACTGCAACTCAAAACTCCTCTTCTTCTCTCTCATCTCTCATCTGCTCTCTCTCTCTCTCTCTCTCTCTCTCTCTCTCACATCTCACTCTCTCTTCCCCTGCAACTAAAATCCTCTCTCTTCTCTCTCAACTCTCGTCTCTCTCTCTCTCTCTCTCTCTCCCATCTCGCTAGCTCTCTCTTTCTCTTCGCATAAAAAATTCTAGAGGTTAGCCTCAAGATTTGATGTCAGCCACATGAAATTTGAACATTGGCAAGGTTGTCCCCTCCATTGTTGCCGGTGTGAAGAGAGAGAAAGAGAGGGAGAGATGAAGTGAGAGAGTCGGTAAGGAGAGATGCCGATGACGTTGAAGGAAGGACTTGGGGAGGATGGAGGTTGTGTCAACGTTGCTATCGAGACCAGCTGTCATGGCGGGGGAGCAAATCAGTGGAGAACTTCGACACCGAAGCTAGCGGTTGTGGTGAGGAAGCAAATAGGCAGAGAAAGGACTTTTTTTTTTGTCTAAAGGAGAGAAAGGACTTAACCTTTTTTATTTTTTATTTTAAATGTGGTTGCCAGCTGTTTAAAGCATAGGGTAATGAGCTCCCTAAATTAACTCTTTAGACAAATTTTAAATAGGAATTTTATAGAGAGCTCATAAAATAGCTTTTTAATTAAATTTTAACTAAATAATAAGGAGCATGATTGTAGATGCTTTTAGTATTTTTCTCAATCCTAACCTTAAGCTTAATGCACTCTTCTCTATCCCAAACTCAAAATTAATTGGTTCAACGAATTAAGAAGCCCACCCGAACACAAAAATTTGTTGCCCAATTCTACTAGCATCTTAGATCCTGTTTGGTATCCTACTCAAAAAAGTAAATTCATAAACTATGATTCTTTTTAAAAACATGATTTTTCAAATAGTAATTAAGATCTAAAAACTTGTTTGGTATTGAACTCCAAACTATTTTTAAGATCCAAAAAAATTGAAATTGAAATCATAAAAAAAAAATTGAAATTGAAATCATAAACCTTAGATTTCCAAATTGAAATTTACAAAAGAAAGGAGAGAGAGAGAGAGAGAGAGAGAGAGAGAGAGAGAGAGAGAGACGGGAGAAGGTGGGGAGAGAGAGAGTGTGTGTGTGTGTGTGTGGAGAGAGGAAGGTAAGAGAGAGGCGTCATGTGGGGGAGAGCCTGGAGAGAGAGAAAAAAAAACTGTAAAACTTTATTTCAAAAAAAAAAAAAAAGATTTTCTATTTAAACCCCACATTTCTTTTAGTTCACCCCATGTTGTAAGTCCACCCCAACTTTTAATTTAAATTTTCATAATTTCTAAGAAAACCCCATTATCTTCCCAAACTACCCTTAAATATACCCCAAGCTGAAAAAATAAATAAATAAATAAAAGAAATTTTCTATTTAAACCCCACAAGGGAGAGGAAGTACGTTCTGCAAGCTCTAATGCTAATTGCTAGACATTTTATCATTTTCTCTCTTGAGTATTTAATAATGACAATGAGGTATTCAGTTTGTTCTGAGAGAAATTTACAATGAGAATAAAGTTGGTACGAACGTTCCGTGCAAGAGGAGATAAAACTGGTACTTGAGGTGGCTACACTTTGCACTAGGAGTAGGCTATCTAATCGGCCATCAATGGAGAATACATTGAAGCTTTTATCAGAGTGGAAAAGTAACAAGAAAAATAACCCAACTATTGAAAAAGTAGCAGCAGGATTATGATTTTAGATGCATACTGGAATTCCAGAAGTGACAATAATATTACTGTTCCCAGCAGAGAAAAAAACACAAACAATGGAACCCTAAATCCGAAATTTAATACTTTCTAGAGAAAGAGAATAGCTTTACTAAAACATCAGGTATTTTTTTTATATAAAAAAAATATATATCAACAAAGGGAAGAGAATAAGATCATTATAGCCAAACAATCAACAAGTCTTTCCATCAGCTCCCACACATATTTTAAAGAGGCATGCTCGTCAATGTTCCACATCTCTGGCAATACGATGTAGATGATTTTGAATTTTTCTAAAAACTTAATATGAAGAGTGGTGGGGTGTGTGGGGGTGTATATATAGATGTACTAGGGTTAACTATTAAGTTGGATGACCTTTTTTGTCTTTTTACACAATAATAAAACTTACAGCTTAATGATTTAAGTATTGGAGTGAACTAAGAGAAGTGTGAGGTTTAAATAGAAAATCTCAAAAATAATGGGGGTGCTTTTGAGTTTTTCTTAGGCTTGAATTTTTAAAAATGGGCATACCAAACGGGTTTTTGTCACTTTGGACTTAAAAGCTATTTTTGAGTTTATAAAATTGGATCTAAGTAAAATTGTCTTTATTGCCAATATCTCCCCTTCCGTTTAATTACCTAACATTTCGTCCAATCTACCGTTAAATATGAGGGTAAATTGATCATTTCATACGTTAAACATAATTGAATTATGTAAAATAAAATAATATGAAAGGATGTTAAATATATGCCCTAAAGCCAAACATGCGATGTTGTTTTCTTTTCTGGATATTTCACCATCATTTATGGGTAAAATCGTTGTTTTCAACTATGATATTTAGTCTACAATCATAACAGCACAATAATCCTTGGAATATGGTTCATATCAGGGCTATGCAATGAGACTCGATATAAGAAGACTTCTCATACTTCCACTTCATGTCATAAACATTCATGATCATATATTATCAATTGGGCATTGATCATAATCGAAAAAGTCCCATTTTCTTTTTTGTTCAATGTGGCCGGTAATAATTTTTGTTGAAAGTTTTTAAATTTATATTTGTATCAACAATCATATGTTTGATATTATTATTTTTTTTCAATTAACAATATAGTAATAATTGGAGACAATCAACAAAGTTCAATTTTATTCCCAATAGTTCATTGGGTTAAATTAGTAGTAAATCACGAAAGTTATATTGAGTAATTTATGCCAACAAACCTACCTAATGAACGCTAAGCGACTCGTCTGTCGGGTAAATGATGTTGCCCGTTGACCAGATTACCCAACAAACTCCATGATTTACTCAACAAACAAGGTATTTTACTTCAAGGAAGTAAGGGATGCGTTCGTTGAATAAAGTTGGACATTCCCTGAGAAATTGGACCCCAACAAACTTAATTTTTCAAACAAACGGGCTATTTGTTCACGCAAACACATGGGTTGCGTTCGTTGAGTAAAGTTGTTCGTTCTTTGGAAAAATTGGTCTAACTAACTTATTTTTTCAAACAAACGGACTATTTATTCACGTAAATACGTGGGTTGCATTCGTTGAGTAAAGTTGTCCGTTCTTTAGAAAAATGGGCATAACTAACTTACTTTTTCAAACAAACGGATTATTTATTCACGTCAACGCATGGTCTGCGTTCGTTGAGTAAGGTTGCCCGTTCTCTGGAAAAATGGGCATAACTAACTTACTTTTTCAAACAAACGAACTATTTATTCACGCCAACACAATGAGTTGCGTTCGTTGAGTAAAGTTGCCCATTCTCTGAAAAAATGGGCCCAACTAACTTACTTTTTCAAACGAACGGACTATTTATTCACGCCAGCACAGAGGTTGTGTTCATTGAGTAAAGTTGCATGTTCCTAGAAAAATAGGCCAAACTAACTTACTTTTTCAAACAAACGAGCTATTTGTTTACGCAAACGCATCGGTTGCATTCGTTGAGTAAAGTTGTCCAATCCCCCGAAAAATGGGTCCAACTAACTTACTTTTTCAAACAAACGGGCTATTTGTTCACGCAAATGCAGAGACTGCGTTTGTTGAGTAAAGTTACCCCTTCCTTGGAAAAATAGACCCAACTAATTTACTTTTTCAAATAAACGGGCTATTTGTTCACTCGAATGCACGGGTTGCGTTCGTTGAGTAAAGTTGCCCATTTCCCCAAAAAATGGGCCCAACTAACTTACTTTTTCAAATAAATGAACTATTTGTTCATGCGAACGCAATGAGTTTTGTTCATTGAGTAAAGTTGCTCATTCCCAAGAAAAATGGGCCTAAGTAACTTACTTTTTCAAACAAACAGACTATTTGTTCACGCAAACGCAGAGGTTGTGTTTGTTGAGTAAAGTTGCATGTTTCCAGAAAAATTGGCCCAACTAACTTACTTTTTCAAACAAACGAGCTATTTGTTCACGCAAACGTATAGGTTGTGTTTATTGAGTAAAGTTGACCGTTTTATGAAAAAAATGGGCCTAGCTAACTTGCTTTTTCAAACAAACGAACTATTTGTTCACACAAACGCAGGGGTTGCGTTCGTCGAGTAAGTTGCCCGTTCCCCTGAAAAATGGTCCAATTAACTTACTTTTTCAAACAAACGGGCTATTTGTTCACGCAAACGTTAGGGTTACATTCGTTGAGTAAAGTCACATGTTCTCCAGAAAAATGGGCCTCACTAACTTACTTTTTCTGACAAAAAGGCACTTCATTTAGGCAAACGTATGGGTTGCGCTCGTTGAGTAAAATTGGTTGTTCCCCCAGAAAATGGACCCAACTAACTTACTTTTTCAAACAAACGGGATATTTATTCACTCGAATGCAAGGAGTTCGTTCGTTGAGTAAAATTGCCTGTTCTTCGAGAAAATGGACCTCACTAACTTACTTTTTCAAACAACCGGACTATTTTTTCTGGCTAATGCAAGGAGTGCGTTCATTGAGTAAAGTTTGTCGTTCCCCGATAAATTGGACCAAGTAAAATACTTTATCAAATAAACGCACTATTTTTTCACACGAACGTAGGGGTTGCTTTCGTTGTGTATGTTGCATTCATTTGATAAATTTAAATGTTTGTATGTTCGATAAGAAAAAATAAAAGTTCGCGAGAAAGAAAAAGACATAAATTTTTTTGTTTTGAGTCGAAGAAATTATTATTATTGTTTTTTAAAGAAAAAGTGACAGGACCCAACCCAAATTCTACTTTGGAATCCAGGCCGAACCCTGCATGTGTCCAACACCTGTCGGGTTCCTGCACAAATGATCTCTTTGCCCTTCTATGCTTAAGTTCGATAAAATATCAGATTTGACTCCTACCGAAATTTCGGCAGAGTCTCCCCTGTAATATGATCATTCCCCAAATTTATACCTGTCAACAAGCATATATATACAACCCAATAGCCAGCATGCGTATATATATATATATATACATTCCAATAGTTAAATCTAAGTTCTAGGGTAAGTTATTAGAGCATCCACTAAGAAGTTACACAATAAGTCGACTTATTTACAAACGAGCCCTACATCAGAATGAGGAAGTGCGGAAAATGGAAACGGGCCTGTGGTGGAACCCTATGCACGTCTACTGCATGAGGGCGCAAAACATTGGAAAATGTGAGTGGACCAAAAACAAAGTTTTGAAAATAGCATATGAACATACTAACCCCACTGTAAAAATAGTTATGAAAAACTTAATCAATTTTCTCATATATACTCGTACCGAAATCAATGCATTCATGTACATATATATACACGTCAAATCATACACTTAGTCAAGCATTAATCCTTAAAAGCATTGAAATCAACTTTAATCAACCACCCAGGTGTACCCATTTTATTTCCGTCAATTCCCTCGCATCACCATTGGTGACATGCTTTCGCAGGTCTCGGTGACACAAGGTCGACACGAGCCGCCCTCTCTCGCAAGATTCGGATGATCAACCCAATCCGCCTCACTCGCTTCGCACGGTTTGGGTACCTCTAGAACTCGTGGGGCACCTATCAAGCATGCTGACCTACTCGAAGGCAACCAATTTATCTGAAGGCAACATTTATTATACTAGGGTACCTAGGATGGTTTTAAGAAAATAAGATTTCCTTGAAAAAGATTAGAATTATGAAAAAGATTAGAATTATAAAACTACCTCTTAATTAACCTAAATTCCTACTGCCATCTAACCAACAAATTATCTCAGACCTTATGCTCAAATTATGCAAAACATTCTCAACTCAGCAGCAAATAACTAAAATACTTAACCTTAGCAATACATGCCAGAAAGCCTTCGATCTAATGCATACTTTTATAAATCACATAATGAATATAAATCGCATAAAATCATTTTGAAATCAAAGGTCCACTCACTCCTGGTCCGAGCTAGCTGGACCTCTTGAAGATCCTTCCTGCGGGTCGATCCGAGCCCGTGCGCCTGATTAAATCATCATGAATATCTTATTAATAAACTGCCCGGTATAATATAATATTTAAATAAAACTCTGACCCCCGGCTCCTTAAAGTACGTGCACTAACTTAGAATCATTCATGTGCCCTCAAAAGCTTTCCTTACTATTGAAATAGTTGAGAAGTGTCTCGGGACTTAAAAAACGCTAAAGTCCCAAAAAGTCAACCTGGGACCCCTGGGCCCACAACCTCAAAACTCTGATCCAAAAGCTAGCAGAGGTTCCAATATACCTACGACACAAGTCCCGAGAGTTTGATCTCGATCGGACGGTCGGATTGACCGCGATCGTACCATTGGATAATTATTGTAAACCTAACCCTAGGGTTCCTGATTTCGGAGTATCCGGGACTCCGATTCACAATCCTCGAATCCTATAGGATGCTAGAAATGTCTAAATCATCATATCTGAAAATGATTACGATCCAACGGCTGAACTGTATTGAACTCGGAAATCACACAGGGTTCAAACGTTGTTCAAATTAAGATCCGCGAATTCTTACGCGCTCGTGACAACACCGGGATCACTCTATAACTGAATGTGGTCTCTACCTTGCTGCCCACGCGCCGCCACACGTGCTGGCAGAGCGAGGGCGGCTTGATAAATTCCGACGACCAGAAAACTTCAAAATCTTGAGCCCAACTTCCTACCCTCGGTTCAAAGCATGATTTGAAGCCACTTTTGTTCTTGGACTTACCCCAAAAACTAGCCGGAAGTGGCCGAAATTTCAATCTCAAAACCGGCCGAACTTTGGATCGTGATTTGATCTACCTAGGTTAGAAATCCTTCCACTCCTGCCCAACCATCAGCTAAGTCGTGAAAAATAGGTAAGAATCTATACCTTGATCATCCGATTTGGTGGCTAGATGACGGAGATCGAAAACTTGAAAGTTTGTCAAAACCGGTGACTTTCTTTGAATTTTCTGACGGTTTCATGGCGGTTGGAGTCGGAGCTTGGTCGGGGAAGGATGCTGGGGTGGTGGCGGACCGATCCGGTGGGTTGGGTTGCAGGTTGGTGGTGGCTGGGTGGTGATGGAGGTTTGGCTGGGGGAGGACGCACGGGGAAGGCTACGGGTTGAGAGAAGAGAGACTGAGGGAGAAGAGAGAGAAGTCAGGTTTAAAAAAAAAATATGATTCTCAAAAATTACGATTTTGCCCCACACCATAATTTGGTCGTAATTTCTTCGTTATGACCCCGATCCGAGTCCACTACGTGTCCACAACTCATTTCGTCGTGCTCTATGCAAGGGGGCAAGCGAAATTCCCACATTCTTTTACGGTAAAAAAGTCAACTTTTTCCTTATTGGTTTATTCTAGGGCAAAATTGTCTTTCTCCCTAATAAATTAATAATTAAGTCTTATTTAAGAACCGGGTTGTTGCAAAAAGCGTATGGGTGTGATATATACTATTGTTAATTTAATTGGATCTTTCCCCTTATATTTTTCACATGCTTCTTTTTTAAAACTATTTAAAATTTTGTTCTTATAATAAAAAGAGAATAAAATTACGAATATATTCACATAACTAAAACTCGAACCTAGGCCTTGTACCAAGGGATATGTACTAGAAACCAACTCCACTAAATACACTTTTTGTGTCAACTCCACTAAATACACTTTTTGTGTCAATGTGTTGCACGTTGGAGTATATATATAGTTTTTTATAATATTAATATATATTATATAAAGTAAAAAAATTTAGGGGGTCCTCAAAAATCAAGGCCCCTGTGCAGTGGCGCCACTTGCACCATGCCAGGGCCGCCCCTGCCCATTAGTTGGGTTAATCCTAACTATCACATATATGGGAGGACAGTAGGGAGCTCAAGAGAGACCTATGTGCACCATGTTCAAACATGGCTTACAGACCAGGTTACATGACTTGGTATGACTATTGTATGAATCTAGATGGTTGTTCCTTATTGTTTGGACCTCATTGGAGCTCTTCATTTATGTAGATGGACACTCATCTAAATTGTAATCAAATATTTAAACAAACTTTGGATTTATGTATGGTTTATTCATTCTAATCAATATTTTATTTTCTAACTTTTCATTAACGCGCATTATATACCACTTATATTTCATCATATGTATATCTTATTATTAGTAAATTTTGAGTTTTATTTGTTCAATACATTCATTGATAATGTACATAACATTTATGAAAGTTTTACACCAAAATTATGGGTTTCAATGCCTATATTTGTCATTTTTGTTGATTTTTTCCTGATACCTAAAACTATAACAATATATCCCCCAAAATATCCATAAATTGAAGGCATGATATTATTTGCACGACTAATATTTTAATCCTTGGCCTTACCTCTGTGAGGTGAAGAAATTGGATTCATCACTATCCATATTCAGGGTAATGATTAAAATATAGATCTTGAGTAAATAGCTTAGATTTACAGTATGCCTCTCAATTGCAATGTTAAACCCTGCATTAGTTATATTCTTCTTATTTTTTTGTTCTATATATAATATAGATAGTCTAATTATTTTTTTCTATGAGTATCTATACATTATTATATAATATTTTAATTTCTTTTAGTCAAATATAATATTTTAATCAGTATATAGTATATGTAACAATTAAAAAAGAGAACCAGTTTTTTTGCCAAGAAAAATGGAGAACCAATTAATTAGTCACTTATTTTGAGCAATAGGATTATTAGTGATACCAATGGATGGTATGTTGATATTTAAGGTTTTAAAAAAATTATATGCTTATTAGGCTTTAGGGTCTAAGTTATGAAGTGTAATAGCGATTTCTTATACTTATTCGACTTTAGGATGTAGGTTACAAATTCAATTGCGATATGAGTAATGTGTAATTGAACGTAATTCATGTCGTTAGCATTTGTATTGACAACCATGCAATTTTCAAATGGTGAAAGGAATTTCCAAAAGAGACTACGCATTTGTCGATGTTTCATTTGTTAATGCATGTTCTAGAATTGTTGTGCAATTGCACATCCATTGTAAATAATTGCATATAAAATTTCAAGACATATTGTGAACTTACATGTAATTACTCATAATAATTGGATAATTGTAAAAAGATTATGCAATTGCACATACCATGATGCAAAAATGGAATGACTCTGTATAGATTAATGACTCTAAATGTAGCAAATTGCCCATCCACTAAAAATAGCTAACCCATCTTCCGTGGCGGATCCAAGATTCTCGGGTCATAGGGTCACAGTGTAAAAAGTGTCAAAGTTTTTTTAGGCTAAACTGTTGATGTATTTTTTGGACAAATGAGTTATTTTCTATCCAATTATTTAAAAAAATAAAAAAAATTATTTATTTCACATTTAAAAAAGAAAAAAGAAAAAGGAAACATGGAACTACATTAATTTTAAAAAAAAAAATTTAAAAAGCAACAATTTTAAAGCTTAAAAGATTAAATTTTCCTAATGTTTTTGTAGATTAATTTCCTCTCGATAATTTCCTTGAATTTTTCAGAAAAGGGACAATTTTAAAAGGCTAAAGACTTGAAAAACAAATTTAGAAAACTAAATACCCTTGAAATTTAAATAATATTAATATCATTCATAATTAAAATAAATAAAAGTACATGTGATTTGGAGGTCATGAGATAAAAGATTAATTTTCCTATTGTTTTTGTAGATAAATTTCCTCTTCATAATTTCCATGAATTTTTCAGTAGAGGGACAACTTTAAAAGACTAAAGACTTGAAAAACAAATATAGACAACTAAATACCCTTAAAATTTAAATAATATTAATGTCATTCATAATTAAAACAAATAAAAATACATGTGATTTGGAGGCCACGAAATAAAAATACACTTAATTACAAGTTTGGGGTAATTTTGGATGAAATTTTCAGAGCACACATGACTTTTTAATGAATTTATGAAGTAGTCCAATTAAAAATAGACAAGTGGCGCCTTGCTAATGGATCATTTCAAAAAGGAATTAAAATGAGAAGTGCTGGATTATAACCCCAAACACGCTGAGTCTTTCTTCTGCAGCAAACATAACCTCTGCATTTCGTTGCTGTGGCCTTTCGTCGAGCACCTTGCGTGTATCTCTTGGGGTCGTCTTTCTGCTCGAAATGGGGTCTGCACAGGCCTCCACAGGCTGTCCATAGCCATTTTTTGGGCCAGTTCGTGGGGTCAAGAGACCCCTCTTGTCCCTTCTCGACACCTCTCCCCCTCCGCCTTTCCCTCAGCTCTCTCTCTCTTCCAGTCTAAAAGAAACACAAACATAAAAAATCAATCAAACCAAGACATCAAGAATCAAACACAGCTACATCAAACCCAAACATAAATCAATCAAACCCACCCCAGCTTCTCCATTTTTCACATATTTCGCAGGAGATGGAAGTTTTCATCATCTCATGACTGCAATTTTGTGTGCATCTATTTCATTTGGATTTAGTAGAAGGGCAGCAACTAGAGAATTAGTACAAGCCATAATAAATAATAGTTGAAGTTTAATGAATCAAAGGTGAATTAGATTTGGGGAAATAGAAGAAATCAAATAAATTTGGGATTTCTAAGAAGAGGGTTCTCAAGATTCAAGCATGTGAATAAGAGAAATCAGTCATGATACTATGTTAGAAATGAGACAAACAGAAAGAAAATGAACTAGAGAGAAGGGAAGGTGGGGGTTTAGGAAGAAGGGGAAGGAGCATCGTGAAGGAGGCGCGTCAATTTTTCCCCTTACTTTTAACCTGTTAACCAACACAACCGTTTTCCTTTGTTTTAAAAACACCCCACGTGACTAGCATGTGAGTGGCTGCACCGGTACAGCTGATGTACCACAGAATTTTGGGAAATGAACACTAATAGGATTCCATGTTTTCTCTAGGTTAGGGTTTAGGGTTTCTCTTCTCTCTCTTTCCTCTCCTCCTCCTGTGACGACGAGACAGCGCGACGAACAAGACTCCTCTCCTCTCAGGTATCTCTCTCTTTCTTCTCCATAATTGTCTCTCTCATCTCTATATCTCATGGTCTCTCAATCTCCTTCCCAGGCTTCGTTTCTAAACCAAACCCATACCAAAAATCTCAGCCCCAATCTAAACCCCCATTTTGCTGGATCCCTGCCGTCTCTCTCTCTCTCTCTCTCTCTCTCTCTCTCTCTCAATCGTTTCAGCCTTCACTCTCCATCGTTTCAGCGTGATGGGCATCCTTTGAAATAGAAAGTTTGGGGTTTCAATTTTGTTAAACTGAAACCATCTTAGCCAGAAAGTTTAGTGATGGGCATCCTTATGGCATCACTCTCCCTATGCCAAAAGATAATTTTAATTATTCAAGGTTTGAGTTTTCTAATTTATATTGTAAGTTTTAGGTTTTAATTTTGGGCTATGGTCTGTTGAGGTTTTGAACTTTTTAATTTGTATTTGGACCATTAATTTGGAGATTTGGAGACAAGGTGAGGATTTCATATTAGTGTTGAACTAGATGCAGATTTAGTAATGTCAGATTCTCTTGCTCTGCTAACTCTCTCTCATCCAAAACTTCACTTCCCAGGCGCTGCTCCATCTCAGCCAGCTCCCTTTCTCATATCAATATCAGGTACGAATGTGGCTGCTTCCTCCAATTCCTCTGTATTTCAACTTGAATTTATAGAATTAGGGTTTGTTTGCTGTTAATTTGGGGCTTTTGTTCTAATTGAGCTGTAGGAGGTTTGTGAGCTAAATTGAAATGCTTGATAGAGGATTTAAGGGGATGCATGATGTTGCAGATATTATTTTGCCTTGTGTTATAAAATATCTCAGCTGCTTGGTCTTTTAACATTCTCCTTGTGCATATGATTTTGTGCGTTTGAACCCAGGCTCAGAATCATTTTTGGGCTTACTTGTGATGATGAAATGAAATCTTGGTTGATGGGGGTCAGATTATTTTTTTCCTTGGGAAGGATGGGGTAAATTAGTTCCTCTGTTTTCCATTGGTGATGTTACTTCTTGTAATAAACTACCAATTAGCTTATTTCAACAATGTTAAAAGTGGTTTGGTTGCTGTTGATGTAATTTTTTTGTAATAAATTCTGATGAAATAGGCAATACATTCATTATAATTGCTTTCTTTTGAGATGATTGGTTTTCTATGGTGCGGCCCTTTTTCGGGTCTGCAATATATAAATTTATGATAATCTGGTTGCATTTTTTCTCTCACTGTTTTGGTATGTTTTTAGCGTGAAATTACATCTTCTTCTCTTTTGAATATAAATTTGGTCTGTTTTTAGTTGGTCAAGTATTTATAAGCTCGAAACCAGTTAATGTTCGAATTGTGAATGATGAGATTTCCATTTAATTTGAGGGATAAGTGATTCGGGACCCTCAAATTATAGTTTTAGGAGCTAAATGCAAGGATATATAAATTTTATTGCTCAAAATTTAGGGTTTTTTCTGTTAAATTAGGCTTGTCGAATTAGGGCTTCTAAATTGAATTGGGAGTTGAGGTAGATGATTTTTTCTGTTAAATTAAGGCTGTCAAGGTGGTTGAGAGTTAGTTTTCAATTTTGATTTTAATTTCAAGAAGCTGTTTGATTTCTGCATATTATAAAGTTCTGATGACGACCTGTTCTTTTGTAGCGAAATTGATGAGAACTCTGGCCGAATAACCGAAGAGATAGAGAAGTGCAAAGAGCAGAGTCTTGAGAAGAAGAGTGGCTTAGAGGAAGTCAAAGAACAAGTTAAGAAAGCTGCTTATGCCGTTTTAGAGAAGCTCAACAACAGAGCATAGAATGTATAGGTGCTGTAAGTTCTTCGTCCAATCTTCATCTTTGACATGAGTTACACTATAGAATTTCATTGATAAGGTGACTGAAACTGATTAGTGATCATTCATACATCATTTTCATGTTCATGTTCAAAAGATAAACAAGAGATCATTGTCTCTTAATGCGTCTAATTCTTCGACTTGTGAGCCGTCCGCCATCACAACTCTGCTCCTCTTTTTCCCAACCTTTTCTCTGCATTTACAAAAACAAAAAACAAAAATGCTATCATTGACGTGAAGTTATGAATTTGAATTTATCTTCTTTTATGTATGAATTTGAATGGCAGCCCAATAACTCAATTCTGAGATGTTTCTGTTATTTTATTATTTCTGATACATTTGCTTTGATTACTTATGCTGTTGCTGTTTAATTTCATTTGAGTTTTTCTTGAGATTTCAGTTCTGGGTTATCCCAAAGAATTTAGTTCGACTTTTTAATCCTGGTTCTACTTTGCTACCAGGTGTTCAGTTTAGCGCAGATAATTGCATAACAAAGCCCATCACTTCTCTGGGTTGATGTGTTTGTGAGAATACAACTTCGGGTAAGTAATTTCTTCTTTCTATTTCTGCAACACCCATGTGTTTATACATCATTGGTTTGTCATGAATTTATTGTCACAATTTTTTTTTGTTCATAAATTTGGTCCATGTCAGTCTTAATATCTCTCCAGCTCTTCTTGCGTTCCTCAATCGTTTCTCAGTTCATACAGTGAATTTGACTCTCGAGGTGAATCTCCACAAACTATTGCTTGATACATTCTCGCTTTCTTTTCATTTTTTAATTTCTGTTGCGTAACTTAATCAATTATTTTTCTGTTATTATGTTTCTTTATGTTCTAGTTGTGATTTTCAGTTTGCTTTCTGCTGATGATGAGCAAAGGCTGGGGAACCAGGCATGCTGCTTTGACTGGCATTTGTCTAAAATGTTGTTGCTAAACTGCAAAGAAAAAAAAGAACAACTGTAACTGATTGAACCCATTATTCTAAATATAGAAAGTCAAGAAGAATTTACCCAATAAATAAATAAAGAAAGTGGGTTGTGAAATTGATGAATCCCATTATTCTAAATATAATATTTTGTTAACAAATCGAACCTGGAACCTGTCGAATGCGTAACATATAATATTGGGGCCCGCATGTATTACTATTCTACGAGTTTTTTTTGTAGGTAGAGGTAGTGGGTGGAATAATTGAATGGAAAGTAACCGAAAAAAATAGAATTGACCACAAAAGTCAACACCTGACCGAAAATCGTACAAAAAAAAAGTCAGGAGCACTAGCAGGAGACTCATTTGAATGGGTCGGAAAGGGGACTTTGGAGGGTTTAGTCATAGGGAGCTTCTAGCTCTACCCAAAAACATAAAACGCCCAGCAGAGTTTGAATTTCACATTCTACCCCAAGAAAAAAAAAAAAAAAAAAAAAACAATAAAGCCCAATCTCCTTTAAAAAGCTTAGAGCCCACAATGTCCTCAAAATATATTAAGCCCGTCAATTATTAAATTACCCTAAACCCTAAATCTACCTCCCTCTCATCCATACTAGTACTACCTCTCATCTCTCCCCCTTTATTGGGAAAGCAACCGGGTTCGATTCACACTTCTCCCTGCCCCTCCCTAGAGAGTGACAAAACTTATTTTGTGGGGCTCGGTTAGGTTTCATGAGCTGAACCAGCTCCTTATATCTATTTACAGCACAAAAATTGGACCATAGGGGATGGATTTTCTGCATAGGTGGCTGCATCTTGGACCCTTATTAAATTTGTTGGATTTTTTTTTTTAAACAAACAGCTAGTATTTTAACAACTTTCTTTCCACCTTATTAAAAAATTAATACGAAAAAACATTTGTTTTTTATATATAAAAAAGTGCTTACTTTTTGTTTTTCTGAAGAATACATACGTTGCTAATAAAATCTTCAGTCCTAGCATAACTTTCTTTTCGCCATATTACAAAATTAAATAAAACAGCGTAGGTTTTTTTATATAAAAAAGCATTTGCTTTTCGTTTTTCCAAAGGATACAGACTATGATCATAAATTTCTGTCCTACCATAGCATGAGCTTCTTTTGTGCTGACATTTTTAATTTTTAAATTTTTTTTTTTTTTAATAAGAGGGTAAGAAAGTTGTAAAAGAAAATCAATACATTTAATAAGGGTAAACTTGAAAAACAAAAATTATATTGCGTGATGCATTGATGACATTGTATTAAGTGTAAGAAATGTGACACATGTTATGAGGAAAAGAGAGAAAGTTCAAAGGAGAAAGTTAGAGAGAAGGTTTATGGCATTCCCCCTTTATTTAATGCTATTATTAACCTTATTCCCTTTTTAGAAGTCTCGCGGGGAAAGTTGCTCATTTGGAGTCTAAAGGCATAACACATGGGCGCTTGACTGGTGAAAATATCTTCGTAATTGGCAATGGGGCTGAGAATCTGGAGGTTGAGATTCGGGGTATACCACATAAATACAACCCGGCCATGCCAAGCTATCGTGAACAATTTCAAACATTGGCATCAGAGGTGGTTGATACATGGGAAGCTCCTTGTCCCATGGTGTCAAAGCATTTTTTCGAAATGCTAGAACATTGCATACCTTGGTAAGCAAGCTCCTGATAACTTATTTTATTCATATAGGATCATGCATTAAGAAGGCAAATTCACACACCCACAGATGAAATAATACAACCTAAAAAGAAATGCAGACGTAGTTCAACTTAAACATGTTCAATATAAAAACCCAAATAGAGTTCTCTTTAGTTATGAGGATTGAGTAGTATTTGGGTTCACCCTAACATACTAAAACACTTTCCCAAGAAGAGGACGAACCTGCTTTCAATCAAGGCACATGAAATATGTAGTGTGAATTACTTGGAAAGCGAATATTCTCACCTCTTACTCTCTTTCATTATGTGCAGGTTCTGTTTTAAGCAACTACAGTGGCATCCTCTACTATTATCATCTGACGAAGTAGCCGCGGTTATATTCCGTCTCTGTACGCATCTTAACATTGAGAGAAAAGGTTGGAAAAAGGATTACAAAAAGCTTATAGCGAGAAAAAAGGTGGACTTTGGTGAAATCATTGGTGACATCATTTCTGGACCTTCTCGTGGTGCCGTTGCTTTCGCTAAGGTTTACAGTTATCCAGGAGTCGTATATAAGCCAAATGCGCTAGGAGCACTCATGTTTTTCAGACACGTACTCAAGCATGTTAATGAGCATATCCAGGAGGACCTCGAGAAGGAAAATGCGGTATACACATGACCTAAAAGTGCTTTTTAATTTATGTTAAACTACTCTTAACGTTTATTATTGTTCAATTATTGCAGAAACAGGAGGAAATAGAGGATGCACTTCTGGTATTAACATGGCCTAAATTTGCTTTTTCGATTTTTTTAATATTACTATTCTCTAAAACATGTTTGTATTCAATTTTTGCAGACGAGAGAGGAAACAGTGAATACGCTCCTGCACTTCTTCCCAAAAGTGCCCCTAGAGTTATTCAATTACATGCTTTATAAGCGCATTGACATAAATACTACAATTACATAGAGAGCTTCAAATCTGGTAAACATATTATTTTGTATTCTCCGAATTCATACTTTAAATCCAATGTCATAAACACATACAATAGAGCTTCAACTTTTGGACCTGTAGACTGTTAAGAAATCTATCAGCTTAAGACTTTGTTTAGTTGAGTGGTTTACTGTAATTTGCGTACTGCTCTTTCATTTTCTAGTAATTTCTATCATTTTTAGTTTTCGGTGTTGAATTTCATATTTCGTTGCTTTATTATTATTATTTTTTTCTGAGTGAAGTAGTATTACGTCTCATTTATTGGTATATTCTATACTCACAAACCAGCTACAAATTAAGCCTAAGTAATTACTGTATTATTATTGTAACATGCAACTAATTAACACAGAATGATTCTGCTAAAATACTGTGTTATATATATATGAACAGCATTGGAAACATTTGCATAAGTTCTTTCAAGTAGTCCCAAGCCTCAGCCAATTAGCCTTAGTACTACTATAGAAAAATTTGCCCAGAAAAAGAAAGAAATTCCTGTAAGTCAAGCAGTTCTAAAACCAGTATAAGTCGACTCCCTGAGATAGTTAATGAAGAACAATTTGAATTTGATTCTAGTTGCAAAGAACAATTAGACTTTAGAGATTGGAATATACCAAAGAGCCCAAAGGATCAGACAGTACTGATCCAAAGTCATACCTCAGACGCCCACATACAAGTTCCCCAAACCATTAAGTGGTCAGAAGTTGCCCTTCCAACAGATTGGACCTTAGTCACCGAGAGCCAACCAGCTCCAATCCAACGTAGTCTAAACAATTTAGATTACATCCAACAATACCTAGATGGCACAGTTAAAATCAAATTCGAAAATCAGCTCCTACGTAAGTCTAATGTCCAGTTGCACCAATTACCAACCCCTGGTCAGTCACAAAGGCATGCCCCAGCCAGGCACTCCTTTACTGCCTCTTCTTCCACTCTAGAACGAGACCTAGAGCTAGAAAAAGCAATGATTGACTTCAAACTTGAGTCCCTGAGAAGAACCTCTCAGGTATCCCAGCCTTGTTATGGCAAGGCTCCAGTTCAAGAAGAAAAGTCCGAATCACCTGAGTCACCAACACAGTCTGATTTTGTAGTTGAAAATTATGCTTCAGTTGACAACCAACTCAGAACACTTAATAGAAAATTTAAAATTAATTGGTCGAGTCTAAACAGCCATCTCAAAGCCCCTGAGAATCTGTCCAGACGAGAAAGTTATCACCAAGCCTTCCCTGATAACCAACGCCGTGCAGAAATCTTTAGTGAATGGAAAGATTACATGCGGTCAGCCCAAGTTGAAATTTTCTACCTTGATTTTGTTGAAAGCCGTTATTTGCAAAATGATGAGTTGAAAACTTTAAATAAAGAAAAATGGAAGATGGTAGATAAATCTGTAGTTGAATCTAGCCATCCCCCAGTTGAAACTATAATTATTGAGCATAAGAACACATCTATACCTGCCACTCCTTTCAAAACATTTGAAAGTAATGACAGTAATAGGCGAATTCTTGAGCAAAATAATTATACAAACCAGAGTCTAATTGTCATAGGAAAACAGTTAGATACAATTGAAACAAAAATTGATAACATGAGTTCCCCAGATGTAAAATCGAAAGCAAAAGTAGAAAAGCCGATTGTCCAGTTCCATGATCTTAGGTCAAGCCCATCCCTTAAGATCACCCCCACAATAAGAAAAATTGAAGAAATGCTAGCACAGTTGACCCCTGTAAAAGCTGAGAAAGTTGAAAAATCTGGTCTTAAAACACTAGATTCCTTCCTAGTTGACAACCCCTCTGAGTCTGAAACTCCAGCCTCAGATACCAGTGATATATCCAAAATTGAAAAAGCCTTCCAGGATTTAGAGGTCTCAGTCGAACCCAGAATTAAGCGCATAGATAGGCATGTAACTCCTACAAGCCTAACTAAAAATTGGTACCCGAGACCAACACCTCCAGATATGCAATTTGAAGAAAGAAACTTTCAAAATCAGTTTTCTGTTTCTTCTGATAAATTGTATGAATGGAATATTGATGGTCTCTCTGAGCAAGAAATCCTAAATAAGTTACAACATATGTCCATGGTTGCCAATAGTTATATCACCAATCACAACTTCAGACAGTCTGAAATTGTTCCCCTGTTAGTCACTGGTTTTACCGGTACTCTCAGGTATTGGTGGGATAAACATTTGACCCCTGAGTCTAAAAGCCGAATCACATTTGCTGTAAAACAAAATGAAGAAGGTCTCCCTATATTTGACGAACAAATAGGTCAAGGTATAGAAGACGGAGTCAACACCTTGTTTTACACAATAATTGAACATTTCATAGGAACTCCTAGTAATCAAACTGCTAGGATCCATGATCGGTTGAGTAATCTTAGATGCCCTAAGTTGTCCGATTTCAGATGGTATAAAGATATCTTCATCTCTAGAGTCATGCTTAGAGACGACAGTAATCAACCATTCTGGAAAGAAAAATTTGTCAATGGTCTTCCTAATCTATTCGCTCATAAGATCCGAACTACCCTCAGTAATGAACAAGGTCATATTGATTGGGATAGTTTAACTTATGGGAATATTATAAGCACAATTAATCAAGTTGGAATGAAAATGTGTGTTGATTTTAAAATCGATAGGCAAATCCAGTCCGATAGAAAATCAGCCAAGTATGAATTAGGAAACTTCTGTGAACAATACGGTCTCAGTAGCCTTCCTCCTTCTAGAAAAAACAAGCCTAGTCATCTTAGAAAACGCCGATTTAATTCTAAAAGAAAACAATTTTCTGAAGAAGATAATCGTGATTTCTATAAGAAGAGAAGTAGTTTTAAAAAGAAAAAGTGGTCAAAACCTCCTAGAAGCCCTAAGAAGAATCGATCCAAAAAAGATAAGTCCAAAGTTAAATGTTTCAAATGTCAGAAATTTGGTCATTATGCCTCTGAGTGTAAGGTCAAAGACACTATTCGACAGTTGCAAATTACAGATAAGGAAAAAGAAAAATTGATACAAGTTCTAGAGTTGCGAGACTCTGAAACAAGTCATCCTGATACCCTAGTCGCCAATTCTGAATCTAATTCTGGTCAGTCTTCAGATTCACAACCTAGTTCCCCTAATATACAATTTGGATGCACAGATAAATGCTGTAATCAAATTAAGTCTATTTCTGTTCTCACAAAACAGGAAGAACAAGAAGAGTTATTAATAGACTTAATAAGCCGAGTTGATAATCCTGAGTTAAAATCTGAGTATTTGAAAAAGTTGAGAAAAGTCATCAGTCAAGAAAGTTCAAGTAGTTCCAAGCCCCAGCCAGTTAATCTCAATACCACTATAGAGAAATTTGCCCAGAAAAAGAAAGAAGTTACCTTACAAGATCTTCACCTAGAAGTCAAAATCGTTAAAAAAGAACTTGCTGATTTAAAACAAATCAGTAACCAGTTGCAGGTTGAAAATAATACAATCAAGCAAGACCTAATAAGTCTTAGAAAAGGCAAAATGCCTTTAGAAGCCAAAAGCCAGTCAGTAAGCCCTGCTGCTTCTGACGATGAAACCCCAGTAGTCAACTTAATCAAACAAGTTCATTTCCGAAAATGGTATTCAACAGTTACAATATTTGTCCGAGATTTTGAATTCACCACAGTTGCCTTATTTGATTCAGGAGCCGACCTTAATTGTATTCAAGAAGGTCTAATTCCTACCAAGTACTACCAGAAGTCTAGAGAATCCTTGAGCACTGCTTCAGGAAAATCTCTCCAGTTAAATTATGAGTTACCTAAAGCCCATATTTGCCAGAACAAAGTTTGTTTTAAAACTTCGTTCGTCTTAGTTAAAAATATTACAGACGAGGTTATCTTAGGATTACCTTTTATAAGCTTGCTCTATCCCTTCCAGGTAGAATACGACGGTGTCATCTCTACCCAGTTAGGTGAGACAGTCAAATTTAATTTTCTTTCTAAGCCTGAGTTGCATAATTTAAAAGCCTTACAAAAACAGTCTGTTTCTAAGTCAGTCCAAGTCATTAGAAAAACTAACCAGTTGAATTTTCTCAAAGAAGAAATTAGATTTCGTAGAATTGAACAGCAGCTTACTAGTTCTTCTTTACAGTCGCAAATTCAGGAATTTGAAAACAAAATTAAAGTTGAAATTTGCTCTGAGTTGCCTAATGCCTTTTGGTATAGAAAACAGCATGTCGTCTGTCTTCCTTATATCAAAACCTTTAGTGAGAAAAACATTCCCACTAAAGCCCGACCAATTCAAATGAGTCAAGAAGTTTTAGAATTCTGTAAAACAGAAATAAATGAGTTGCTTCAAAAGAGGATAATTCGCAAAAGTAAGTCCCCTTGGTCTTGTCCTGCTTTTTATGTCCAGAAAAATGCTGAACTAGAAAGAGGTGTCCCGAGGTTAGTTATCAATTATAAGCCGCTTAATGCAGTTCTAGAATGGATTAGGTATCCCATACCTAATAAAAGAGATCTCATTAACCGTTTAGGAAAAGCAGTTGTCTATTCCAAATTTGATATGAAAAGTGGTTTCTGGCAAATCCAAATAGAAGAGTCAGACAGATATAAGACTGCATTTGTCACACCTTTTGGTCATTATGAATGGAATGTAATGCCCTTTGGTTTGAAAAATGCTCCTAGTGAATTCCAGAATATTATGAATGATATATTCAATCTTTACAGCCAGTTTTCGATTGTCTATATTGATGATATTCTGATCTTTTGAGTCTATAGAACAGCATTGGAAACATTTGCATAAGTTCTTTCAAGTTGTCAAACAAAATGGTCTAGTTGTTTCTGCCAAAAAGATCAAGTTGTTCCAAACCAATATCCGTTTTCTTGGTTTCAATATTTGTCAGTCGCATATCTACCCAATTGATCGAGTCATTCAGTTTGCTGATAAATTTCCTGATCAAATTCTTGATAAGAGTCAGTTGCAGAGGTTCTTAGGATCCTTGAATTATATTTCTGATTTTTACAAAAATTTGAGAAAACAATGTAAGCCCTTATTTGACAGACTACAGAGTAATCCTCCTCCTTGGTCGTCCATACATACAGAAATTGTCAAACAGATTAAAGCTCATGTCAAGACACTTCCCTGTCTTGGTATTCCTTCTGTTGATTCTTTCAAAATAGTTGAAACTGATGCCTCTGACATAGGTTATGGTGGCATTCTCAAACAAAGAATTTGTCCAAAATCTCCAGAACAAATTGTTCGTTTTCATTCTGGAACTTGGACTCAGTCGCAGCATAATTATAGTACTATTAAAAAAGAAATATTAGCTATTATATTATGCATTAGTAAATTTCAAGATGATTTGCTTAATCAAAAGTTTTTAATCCGAGTTGATTGTAAATCTGCAAAATATGTTTTAGAAAAAGATGTTCAAAACATTGCATGTAAACAGATTTTTGCACGATGGCAAAGTATATTAAGTATATTTGATTTTGAAATTGAATATTTGAAAGGCAGTGAAAATTTTGTCCTTGATTTTCTCACTCGAGAATTCTTGCAGGAAGCACAATGGCTCCCAAAAAAGACAAACAGAAAGTAGTAGCCAGCCAAGTTAAGCCTTCTGAGTCGCCCAAATCATCCCAGTCGCCCCGAGTCCTCCCTCCTTCCATGAGTCAACCAAAACCAGAGTTGCCTAAACAGATAGTTCCCTATCCTGGTGGCCCTCCACTCTCAGTTGCCACACCAATCTCAGTTGCAAATAGATTTTCTTCCCTAGGATCAACAGTTGGCCAAATTCGCCCCAGTTATCAATCCACTTTAGTTTCTAGTTATGATCCCTTTGCAGTTGACATCCCTGTCGGACCTTCAGTTGCTTACAGAAAATCGTCCCCCTATTTGCCCAAAAGTAATTCACATCTATTTGTCATTGAGCCCCTGTATGATATTCATGCAGATCCAGTCGAAATCGCTAAGCATTATTTCCCTCCTGGATTCCATTATATGCCTCCAAGTCCTTATAAGTCTCTCAAGTATTATAGAGATATATTACTTGAAACCCAGTCAGTTGAAATTAAGCCGATAAAGGATCGGGATCATCCTGAAACCATTCTTTATCATTCTTTGTACATTCACAAGATTCTAAGCCAAGAATCTTACAGTAGCCGTCCTTATGAAATGAAAGTTCTTAAATCAAAATTACAATATAATTATTCCGATTATATTGAAGCCTGGTACACTATTTTCCTTCACCAATCTGAAGATTTTAGTCATTCCTGGTTTATTAATTTTGATAACAAGTTCAAAAGTTCTTTCCCATATTGGTTTCTCCATTGGTGGGAAAAACATGGCCCAGTTGATGAAGCTCTTCCAGTTCCAGTTCATGAGTTGATCCGCCATTACACTAAGCAAGCCAAGTTCTCCAAAGTTGATTTGTTCTTTCCAAAACAGTTGCTGTTTATTGCCAGATACAAGATTCCTTGGATTCTCAAATGGTCTTATAGAATCACCAAGGATGTCCGTGTATTTGCCCGCCAATTCTCTGTCAAATGGTGGGATAAGTTTGAAGTCGACAGAATTGCCAAGTATGTCTACAATGATCTCCCTCGAGAGCCCATTCCGCGCCCAGCATCTCCTACTGGTTCAGTCCGATCAGCCTTATCAGTTGAAGGCAAGTCCAAGTCTGAATTACAGGAAATTGCTCAACAATTGCTTATCCAGGCCTCTCAAATGGATGATGATGAGGAAAATGTTTCTCCTTCGTCGTCTAGTTGCCAGCCATTACAGAGTCCAGCTAAGAAGAAAACGTGGTATGAGGACAGTCAGGATCCTTATGATGCCTATGATCTCCAATCAGATTAAAGGTTATCTGCCACACAATCGCCCCAGTTGCCGTCACAGACATCATAATTGCCCCGGATGACGCATCTCCAAAAGCAGCAGACAAAGCACTGTTCGCTTTTATATCGCATCACCGAAAGTAGTAGACATTATTGCCCCGGTTGAAGCATCTTCTTAAAGCAGCAGACAAAGCACTGTTTGCCTTAGTCAGATCACCGAAAGTAGCCGAAAGCAGATTCTCTGCCAAATAAGTTGAATCAGGATGCATGCCCGTGCTCCTACAGTTGCTTGAACCTTAGTTACTTTTTATCCTAGTTATGTAAACCATAGTTGCTCCAATCTATATAAGCAGGCTTCGGCCTCAGTTGTAATCAGAACTGGATTTCCAGAACTGAATTTTTTTAGTTTTAAAGATTCTCTCTGAAACACCTTTGGAGAAATCATCCTTGTAAATAGGAGTGTGAAGCTCGAAGTTGCAGTTGCTACTTTGTGAGTATAATAAAAAGTTATTTTCAAAATTATCTTTATTTTGAAAGTATTTTCATATATGCATTATTTTGTTGCATCATCATCTGCATTAGTCTGAATGTTGAGCTAGGATTCATCATCTTTGTCTGAATGTTGAGCTAGGATTCATCATCTTTGTCTCTTCGTTTCTATTCTCTGGTTCTCCCTTGTTTTGGTATCAGAGCCGTAAGAGTTACGGTCTTTGTCTAAGTCTGCTACTCATTCCCGCCCAGGTGGCTGGTTTAAGCATCTGAGTAGAAGGTTTCATCTTCTTCCTTTGCTTCTTTTTATTCTTTGAGTTGTCTGTTAGTTTCTCTCTAAGGTCTGACCCGTGAGTCCTTTTTGCTAGATCTGTAAGTCCCGAGGGTAGGGCGTTTGTGCTGGGCAGGAGACAGAAAATTGAGAGGAGTTAGTAGGTTTCTTAAGGTCTAAACAGTAAGTCTAGGAAGTCCCTGTTTATCTTCTTCCTCAGTCTGCAAGAGTCAAACACTTGAGTAGCCATGAGTCGTTTTCTTAAGTCAAATTCCTGTAAGTCAAGCAGTTCTAAAACCAGTATAAGTCGACTCCCAGAGATAGTTAATGAAGAACAATTTGAATTTGATTCTAGTTGCAAAGAACAATTAGACTTTAGAGATTGGAATATACCAAAGAGCCCAAAGGATCAGACAGTACTGATCCAAAGTCATACCTCAGAAGCCCATATACAAGTTCCCCAAACCATTAAGTGGTCAGAAGTTGCCCTTCCAACAGATTGGACCTTAGTCACCGAGAGCCAACCAGCTCCAATCCAACGTAGTCTAAACAATTTAGACTATATTCAACAATACTTAGATGGCACGGTTAAGATTAGGTTCGATAATCAGCCATTAAGAAAATCTAATGTCCAGTTGCACCAGTTACCAACCCCTGGTCAGTCACAAAGGCATGTCCCCACTCGGCATTCCTTTACTGCTTCGTCTTCAACTCTAGAACGAGACCTAGAGCTTGAAAAAGCAATGATTGATTTCAAACTTGAGTCCCTGAGAAGAACCTCTCAGGTTTCCCAGCCCTGCTATGGCAAGGCTCCAGTTCAAGAAGAAAAGTCCGAATCACCTGAGTCACCAACACAGTCTGATTTTGTAGTTGAAAATTATGCCTCAGTTGATAACCAGCTTAGAACCCTTAATAGAAAATTCAGAATTGATTGGCAGCGTCTAAACAGTCATCTCAAAGCCCCTGAGAACCTGTCCAGACGAAACAGTTATCATCAAGCCTATCCTGATAGTGAAAGCCGTCAGAAAATCTTTAGTGAATGGAAAGATTACATGCGGTCAGCCCAAGTTGAAATTTTCTACCTTGATTTTGTTGAAAGCCGTTATTTGCAAAATGATGAGTTGAAAACTTTAAATAAAGAAAAATGGAAGATGGTAGATAAATCTGTAGTTGAATCTAGCCATCCCCCAGTTGAAACTATAATTATCGAGCATAAGAACACATCTATACCTGCCACTCCTTTCAAAACTTTTGAAAGTAATGACAGTAATAGACGCATTCTTGAGCAAAATAATTATACGAACCAGAGTCTAATTGTCATAGGAAAACAGTTAGATACAATTGAAACTAAAATTGATAATATAAGTTCTCCAGATGTAAATTCGAAAGCAAAAGTAGAAAAACCAATTGTTCAGTTCCAAGATCTTAGGTCAAGCCCATCACTTAAGATCACTCCTACTTTAAAGAAAATTGAAGAGATGTTAGAGCAATTGACCCAAGCCAAGGCTGAAAAAGTTGAAAAATCTGGTCTTAAAACACTAGATTCCTTCCTAGTTGACAACCCCTCTGAGTCTGAAACTCCAGCCTCAGATACCAGTGATATATCCAAAATTGAAAAAGCCTTCCAAGATTTAGAAGTCTCAGTTGAACCCAGAATCAAACGCATTGATAGGCATGTAACTCCTACAAGCCTAACAAAAAATTGGTACCCGAGACCAACACCTCCAGATATGCAATTTGAAGAAAGAAACTTTCAAAACCAGTTTTCTGTTTCTTCTGATAAATTGTATGAATGGAATATTGATGGTCTTTCTGAACAGGAAATTCTAAATAAGTTACAACATATGTCCATGGTTGCCAATAGTTATATCACCAATCACAATTTCAGACAGTCTGAAATTGTTCCCCTGTTAGTCACTGGTTTTACCGGTACTCTCAGGTATTGGTGGGATAAACATTTGACCCCTGAGTCTAAAAGCCGAATCACATTTGCTGTAAAACAAAATGAAGAAGGTCTCCCTATATTTGACGAACAAATAGGTCAAGGTATAGAAGACGGAGTCAACACCTTGTTTTACACAATAATTGAACATTTCATAGGAACTCCTAGTAATCAAACTGCTAGGATCCATGATCGGTTGAGTAATCTTAGATGCCCTAAGTTGTCCGATTTCAGATGGTATAAAGATATCTTCATCTCTAGAGTCATGCTTAGAGACGACAGTAATCAACCATTCTGGAAAGAAAAATTTGTCAATGGTCTTCCTAATCTATTCGCTCATAAGATCCGAACTACCCTCAGTAATGAACAAGGTCATATTGATTGGGATAGTTTAACTTATGGGAATATTATAAGCACAATTAATCAAGTTGGAATGAAAATGTGTGTTGATTTTAAAATCGATAGGCAAATCCAGTCCGATAGAAAATCAGCCAAGTATGAATTAGGAAACTTCTGTGAACAATACGGTCTTAGTAGCCTTCCTCCTTCTAGAAAAAACAAGCCTAGTCATCTTAGAAAACGCCGATTTAATTCTAAAAGAAAACAATTTTCTGAAGAAGATAATCGTGATTTCTATAAGAAGAGAAGTAGTTTTAAAAAGAAAAAGTGGTCAAAACCTCCTAGAAGCCCTAAGAAGAATCGATCCAAAAAAGATAAGTCCAAAGTTAAATGTTTCAAATGTCAGAAATTTGGTCATTATGCCTCTGAGTGTAAGGTCAAAGACACTATTCGACAGTTGCAAATTACAGATAAGGAAAAAGAAAAATTGATACAAGTTCTAGAGTTGCGAGACTCTGAAACAAGTCATCCTGATACCCTAGTCGCCAATTCTGAATCTAATTCTGGTCAGTCTTCAGATTCACAACCTAGTTCCCCTAATATACAATTTGGATGCACAGATAAATGCTGTAATCAAATTAAGTCTATTTCTGTTCTCACAAAACAGGAAGAACAAGAAGAGTTATTAATAGACTTAATAAGCCGAGTTGATAATCCTGAGTTAAAATCTGAGTATTTGAAAAAGTTGAGAAAAGTCATCAGTCAAGAAAGTTCAAGTAGTTCCAAGCCCCAGCCAGTTAATCTCAATACCACTATAGAGAAATTTGCCCAGAAAAAGAAAGAAGTTACCTTACAAGATCTTCACCTAGAAGTCAAAATCGTTAAAAAAGAACTTGCTGATTTAAAACAAATCAGTAACCAGTTGCAGGTTGAAAATAATACAATCAAGCAAGACCTAATAAGTCTTAGAAAAGGCAAAATGCCTTCAGAACCCAGAAGCCAGTCAGTAAGCCCTGCTGCTTCTGACGATGAAACTCCAGTGATCAACTTAGTCAAACAAGTTCATTTCCGAAAATGGTATTCAACAGTTACGGTATTTGTCCAAGACTTTGAATTCACCACAGTTGCCCTATTTGATTCAGGAGCTGACCTTAATTGTATTCAAGAAGGTCTAATCCCTACTAAGTACTACCAGAAGTCTAAAGAATCAATAAGCACTGCTTCAGGAAAATCTCTTCAGTTGAACTATGAGTTACCTAAACCCCATATTTGCCAAAACAAAGTTTGTTTCAAAACTTCGTTTGTTCTAGTTAAAAATATCACTGATGAGGTTATCTTAGGATTACCTTTTATAAGCTTGCTCTATCCCTTCCAGGTAGAATACGACGGTGTCATCTCTACCCAGTTAGGTGAGACAGTCAAGTTTAATTTTCTTTCTAAGCCTGAGTTGCATAATTTAAAAGCCTTACAAAAACAGTCTGTTTCTAAGTCAGTCCAAGTCATTAGAAAAACTAACCAGTTGAATTTTCTCAAAGAAAAAATTAGATTTCGCAGAATTGAGCAGCAGCTTGCTAGTTCTCCTTTACAGTCGCAAATTCAGTTATTTGAAGACAAAATTAAATTTGCTCTGAATTGCCTAATGCCTTTTGGTATAGAAAACAGCATGTCGTCTGTCTTCCTTATATCAAAACCTTTAGTGAGAAAAACATTCCCACTAAAGCCCGACCAATTCAAATGAGTCAAGAAGTTTTAGAATTCTGTAAAACAGAAATAAATGAGTTGCTTCAAAAGAAGATAATTCGCAAAAGTAAGTCCCCTTGGTCGTGTCCTGCTTTTTATGTCCAGAAAAATGCTGAACTAGAAAGAGGAGTCCCGAGGTTAGTTATCAATTATAAGCCGCTTAATGCAGTTCTAGAATGGATTAGGTATCCCATACCTAATAAAAGAGATCTCATTAACCGTTTAGGAAAAGCAGTTGTCTATTCCAAATTTGATATGAAAAGTGGTTTCTGGCAAATCCAAATAGAAGAGTCAGACAGATATAAGACTGCATTTGTCACACCTTTTGGCCATTATGAATGGAATGTAATGCCCTTTGGTTTGAAAAATGCTCCTAGTGAATTCCAGAATATTATGAATGATATATTCAATCCTTACAGCCAGTTCTCGATTGTCTATATTGATGATATTCTGATTTTTCTGAGTCTATAGAACAGCATTGGAAACATTTGCATAAGTTCTTTCAAGTTGTCAAACAAAATGGTCTAGTTGTTTCTGCCAAAAAGATCAAGTTGTTCCAAACCAATATCCGTTTTCTTGGTTTCAATATTTGTCAGTCGCAAATCTCCCCAATTGATCGAGTCATTCAGTTTGCTGATAAATTTCCTGATCAAATTCTTGATAAGAGTCAGTTGCAGAGGTTCTTAGGATCCTTGAATTATATTTCTGATTTTTACAAAAATTTGAGAAAACAATGTAAGCCCTTATTTGACAGACTACAGAGTAATCCTCCTCCTTGGTCGTCCATACATACAGAAATTGTCAAACAGATCAAAGCTCATGTCAAGACACTTCCCTGTCTTGGTATTCCTTCTGTTAACTCTTTCAAAATAGTTGAAACTGATGCCTCTAACATAGGTTATGGTGGCATTCTCAAGCAAAGAATTTGTCCAAAATCTCCAGAACAAATTGTTCGTTTTCATTCTGGAACTTGGACTCAGTCGCAGCATAATTATAGTACTATTAAAAAAGAAATATTAGCTATTGTATTATGCATTAGTAAATTTCAAGATGATTTGCTTAATCAAAAGTTTTTAATCCGAGTTGATTGTAAATCTGCAAAATATGTTTTAGAAAAAGATGTTCAAAACATTGCATCTAAACAGATTTTTGCACGATGGCAAAGTATATTAAGTATATTTGATTTTGAAATTGAATATTTGAAAGGCAGTGAAAATTCTGTCCCTGAAATTGAATATTTGAAAGCCAGCCAAGTTAAGCCTTCTGAGTCGCCCAAGTCATCCCAGTCGCCCCGAGTTCTTCCCTCTTCCATGAGTCAACCAAAGCCAGAATTGCCCAAACAGATAGTTCCCTATCCTGGTTGCCCCCCTCTTTCAGTTGCCACACCAATATCAGTTGCAAACAGATTTTCCTCTTTAGGATCAACAGTTGGCCAAATTCGCCCCAGTTATCAATCCTCCTTAATTTCCAGTTATGATCCCTTTGCAGTAGAAATCCCTGCAGGACCATCAGTTGTTTACAAAAAATCGTCCCCTTATTTGCCCAAAAGTAATTCACATTTATTTGTTATTGAATCTCTATATGATATTAATGCTAATCCAGTTGAAATCGCCAAACACTATTTCCCTCCTGGATTCCATTATATGCCCCCAAGTCCTTATAAGTCCCTCAAGTATTATAGAGATATATTACTTGAAACACAATCAGTTGAAATTAAGCCGATAAAGGATTGGGATCATCCTGAAACCATTCTTTATCATTCTTTGTACATTCATAAAATCCTAAGCCAAGAGTCCTTCAGCAGTCGCCCTTATGAATTGAAAGTTCTTAACTCAAAATTGCAGTATAATTACTCCGATTATATTGAAGCCTGGTATACTATTTTTCTTCACCAATCTGAAGATTTTAGTCATTCCTGGTTTATCAATTTTGACAACAAGTTCAAATCTGCCTTTCCCTACTGGTTTCTTCATTGGTGGGAAAAGCATGGTCCAGTTGACGAAATTCTTCCAGTTTCAGTTCATGAGTTGATCCACCATTACACTAAGCAAGCCAAGTTCTCCAAAGATGATTTGTTCTTTCCAAAACAGTTGCTGTTCATTGCCAGATACAAGGTTCCTTGGATTCTCAAATGGTCCTACAGAATCACTAAGGATGTCCGAGTATTTGCCCGCCAATTCTCTGTCAAATGGTGGGATAAATTTGAAGTTGACCGAATTGCCAAATACGTTCACAATGATCTCCCCCGTGAGATTCCGCACCCTGCATCTCCTACCAGTTCAGTTCGATCTGCCCTTTCAGTTGAGGGAAAATCCAAGTCTGAACTCCAGGAACTTGCACGCCAGTTGATTATACAGGCCTCTCAAATGGATGATGATGAGGAAAATGTTTCTCCTTCGTCGTCTAGTTGCCAGCCATTACAGAGTCCAGCTAAGAAGAAAACGTGGTATGAGGACAGTCAGGATCCTTATGATGCCTATGATCTCCAATCAGATTAAAGGTTATCTGCCACACAATCGCCCCAGTTGCCGCCACAAATATCATAATTGCCCCGGTTGAAGCATCTTCTTAAAGCAGCAGACAAAGCACTGTTCGCTTTTAGTCAGATCACCGAAAGTCGCAGACATCATTACCCCAGTTGAAGCATCTCCAAAAGCAGCAGACAAATCACTGTTCGCTTTTTGTCAGATCACCAAAAGTAGCCGAAAGCAGATTCTCTGCCAAATAAGTTGAATCAGGATGCATGCCCGTGCTCCTACAGTTTCTTGAACCCTAGTTACTTTTTATCCCAGTTATGTAAACCATAGTTGCTCCAATCTATATAAGCAGGCTTCGGCCTCAGTTGTAAGCAGAACTGGATTTCCAGAACTGAATTTTTTTAGTTTTAAAGATTCTCTCTGAAACACCTTTGGAGAAATCATCCTTGTAAATAGGAGTGTGAAGCTCGAAGTTGCAGTTGCCTCTTTGTGAGTATAAATAAAAAGTTATTTTCAAATATCTTATTTTGAGTATTTTCATATATGCATTATTTTGCTGCATTCATCTCTGCATTAGTCTGAATGTTGAGCTAGGATTCATCATCTTTGTCTCTTCATTTCTATTCCCTGGTTCTCCCTTGTTTTGCAAATTTTCCTTTTCTTCTGTGATTTTCAACTGACGAATAGTGTCTTTTACCTTACACTCAGAGGCATAATGACCAAATTTTTGACATTTAAAACATTTAACTTTGGACTTATCAGTTTTGGAACGACTCTTCCTAGGGCTTCTGGGAGTTTTTGACCAATTTTTCTTTTTAAAACTTCGTTTTTTATAAAACTCATTATTATTGTTTTTAGAAGTTATTTTCAAAATTATCTTTATTTTGAAAGTATTTTCATATATGCATTATTTTGTTGCATCATCTCTGCATTAGTCTGAATGTTGAGCTAGGATTCATCATCTTTGTCTCTTCGTTTCTATTCTCTGGTTCTCCCTTGTTTTGGTATCAGAGCCGTAAGAGTTACGGTCTTTGTCTAAGTCTGCTACTCATTCCCGCCCAGGTGGCTGGTTTAAGCATCTGAGTAGAAGGTTTCATCTTCTTCCTTTGCTTCTTTTTATTCTTTGAGTTGTCTGTTAGTTTCTCTCTAAGGTCTGACCCGTGAGTCCTTTTTGCTAGATCTGTAAGTCCCGAGGGTAGGGCGTTTGTGCTGGGCAGGAGACAGAAAATTGAGAGGAGTTAGTAGGTTTCTTAAGGTCTAAACAGTAAGTCTAGGAAGTCCCTGTTTATCTTCTTCCTCAGTCTGTACGAACCAAACACTTGAGTAGCCATGAGTCGTTTTCTTAGGTCAAATTCTTGTAAGTCAAGCAGTTCTAAAACCAGTATAAGTCGACTCCCAGAGATAGTTAATGAAGAACAATTTGAATATGATTCTAGTTGCAAAGAACAATTAGACTTTAGAGACTGGAATATACCTAAAGTCCCGAGTCAAAAAATTTATAAGAAACATTGGTTGCCTTCCAGTTTTAATAGCACCACACATGTCAAAACAATTGAACAAGTTTACGCTCTTAGTAAAGAACACGAAACTTGCCAGTTGCTTAATCTTGAATCAATTCGAAAACATAAAAATGATGGAAACAATTTCCTGCATATTGGTCTAGTCCAAGTTGCTGTCAAACCCCTAACTAGATTAGGTTTGGAAGCCTTATTCTGCTATGTTTACGCGATGCCCGGTTCACCGCGTTCAGTGACAGTACCTTAGGTGTAATTGAGTCCAGTTTATGTAATGGCCCAGTTCACTTTGATTGTTCCCGATTTCACTGTAAGTCTTAGTGATCCTCATATATTGAGAACCCTAACTCTCAATATTAAGACAGAAGGCTATAATGTCCTCCCAGGGACCCAGCCTCTAGCCTTAGTTTACAGAATCTATTATAAGGTCACAGGAACAAACATGAATTTCCAGGCCTTAAACAAGAGCCCAAAGGATCAGACAGTACTGATCCAGAGTCATACCTCAGACGCCCACATACAAGTTCCCCAAACCATTAAGTGGTCAGAAGTTGCCCTTCCAACAGATTGGACCTTAGTCACCGAGAGCCAACCAGCTCCAATCCAACGTAGTCTAAATAATTTAGACTATATCCAACAATACTTAGATGGTACAGTCAAAATTAGTTTTGATAGTCAGCCACTAAGAAAATCCAATGTCCAGTTGCAACAGTTACCAACCCCTGGTCAATCACAAAGGCATGCCTCTGCTAGGCACTCCTTTACTGCCTCGTCCTCAACCCTAGAACGAGACCTAGAGTTAGAAAAGGCAATGATTGATTTTAAACTTGAGTCCCTGAGAAAAACTTCTCAGGTAACCCAGCCTTGTTATGGCAAGGCTCTAGTTCAAGAAGAAAAGTCTGAATCACCTGAGTCACCAACACAGTCTGATTTTGTAGTTGAAAATTATGCCTCAGTTGATAACCAGCTTAGAACCCTTAATAGAAAATTCAGAATTGATTGGCAGCGTCTAAACAGTCATCTCAAAGCCCCTGAGAACCTGTCCAGACGAAACAGTTATCATCAAGCCTATCCTGATAGTGAAAGCCGTCAGAAAATCTTTAATGAATGGAAAGATTATATGCGGTCTGCCCAAGTTGAAATTTTCTACCTTGATTTCGTTGAAAGCCGTTATATGTCAAATGATGAGTTAAAAACTTTGACTCAAGAAAAATGGAAAATGATAGATAAGTCTGTCGTTGAATCCAGTCATCCTCCAGTTGATACTATAATAATTGAGCATAAGAATGCACCCATTCCTGCTACCCCTTTCAAAACTTTTGAAAGTAACGATAGCAACAGAAGAGTTATTGAGCAAAATAACTACACCAACCAGAGTCTAATTGTCATAGGAAAACAGTTAGACACAATAGAAGTGAAAATTGATAATTTAAATCCCCCAGAAGCAAAATCAAAAGCTAAAGTTGAAAAACTAATCGTCCAGTTCCAAGATCTTAGGTTAAGCCCAACATTTAAGATCACACCCACAATGAGAAAAATTGAAGAAATGCTAGAGCAATTGACCCCAGCCAAGGCTGAAAAAGTTGAAAAATCTGGTCTTAAAACACTAGATTCCTTCCTAGTTGACAACCCCTCTGAGTCTGAAACTCCAGCCTCAGATACCAGTGATATATCCAAAATTGAAAAAGCCTTCCAAGATTTAGAAGTCTCAGTTGAACCCAGAATCAAACGCATTGATAGGCATGTATAACTTCTACAAGCCTAACAAAAAATTGGTACCCGAGACCAACACCTCCAGATATGCAATTTGAAGAAAGAAACTTTCAAAACCAGTTTTCTGTTTCTTCTGATAAATTGTATGAATGGAATATTGATGGTCTTTCTGAACAGGAAATTCTAAATAAGTTACAACATATGTCCATGGTTGCCAATAGTTATATCACCAATCACAATTTCAGACAGTCTGAAATTGTTCCCCTGTTAGTCACTGGTTTTACCGGTACTCTCAGGTATTGGTGGGATAAGCATCTGACCCCTGAGTCTAAAAGCCGAATCACATTTGTAGTAAAACAAAATGAAGATGGTCTCCCTATATTTGACGAACAAATAGGTCAAGGTATAGAAGACGGAGTCAACACTTTGTTTTATACAATAATTGAACATTTCATAGGAACCCCTAGTAACACCACTGCTAGGATCCATGATCAGCTAAGTAATCTTAGATGCCCTAAGTTGTCTGATTTCAGATGGTATAAAGATGTCTTCATCTCTAGAGTCATGCTTAGAGACGATAGTAATCAACCATTCTGGAAAGAAAAATTTGTTAATGGTCTTCCCAATTTATTTGCCCATAAGATCCGCACAACCCTGAGTAATGAGCAAGGTCACATAGACTGGGATAGTCTGACCTATGGAAACCTTATAAGCACAATTAATCAAGTTGGTATGAAAATGTGTGTTGATTTTAAAATCGGTAGGCAAATCCAGTCCGATAGAAAATCAGCCAAGTATGAGTTAGGAAATTTCTGTGAACAATACGGCCTTAGTAGCATTCCTCCTTCTAGGAAGAATAAGCCTAGTCATCTTAGAAAACGTCGGTTTTCCTCCAAAAGAAACCATTTTTCTAAAAATAATAATAATGAGTTTTATAACAAACGAAAGAGTTTTAAAAAGAAAAATTGGTCAAAAACTCCTAGAAGCCCTAAAAAGAGTCGATCCAAAACCGATAAGTCCAAAGTTAAATGTTTCAAATGTCAGAAATTTGGTCATTATGCCTCTGAGTGTAAGGTCAAAGACACTATTCGCCAGTTGCAAATTACAGATAAGGAAAAAGAAAAGTTGATACAAGTTCTAGAGTTGCGAGACTCTGAAACAAGTCATCCTGATACCCTAGTCGCCAGTTCCGAATCTGATTATGAACAATCTTCAGATTCTCAGCCTAGTTCCCCTGATATTCAATTTGGTTGTACAGATAAATGTTGTAGTCGCTTAAAAGTTATTTCTGTCCTAACCAAACAGGAAGAACAAGAAGAGTTATTAATTGACCTAATCAGCCGAGTTGAAAACCCTGAGTTAAAATCTGATTACTTAAAGAAATTAAGAAAAGTCATCAGTCAGGAAGAATCGAGTCAATCTAAGCCTCCGCCGATTAGTCTAAACACTACCATAGAAAAATTTGCCCAGAAAAAGAAAGAAGTCACTTTACAAGACCTCCAATTAGAAGTCAAAATAGTCAAGAAAGAACTCGCTGAGTTAAAACAGATTAGCAACCAATTGCAAGTTGAAAACAATACGATCAAGCAAGACCTAACAAGTCTTAGAAAAGGCAAAAACCCTTTAGTACCCAGAAGTCAGTCAGTAAGCCCAGTTGCTTCTGATGATGAAACCCCAGTTGTCAACCTAATTAAACATGTTAATTTCCGAAAATGGTATTCGAAAGTTACAATTTTTATTCAAGATTTCGAATTCACCACAGTTGCCTTATTTGATTCAGGAGCTGACCTTAATTGTATTCAAGAAGGTCTAATTCCTACCAAGTACTACCAGAAGTCTAGAGAAACCTTAAGCACCGCTTCAGGAAAGTCTCTCCAGTTAAATTATGAGTTACCTAAAGCCCATATTTGCCAGAACAAAGTTTACTTTAAAACTTCGTTCGTCTTAGTTAAAAACATAACAGATGAGGTCATCCTAGGATTACCTTTTATAAGCTTGCTTTATCCCGTCCAGGTAGAATACGATGGTGTTATTTCTACCCAGTTAGGAGAAAAAGTCAAATTTCAGTTTCTTTCTAAACCTGAGTTGCACAATCTAAAAGCTTTACAAAAACAGTCTGTTTCTAAGTCAGTTCAAGTCATTAGAAAAACCAACCAGTTGAATTTTCTCAAAGAAGAAATTAGATTTCGCAGAATTGAGCAGCTGCTTACTAGTTCTTCTCTACAGTCGCAAATTCAAGAATTCGAAAACAAAATTAAAAGTGCTTTCTGGCAAATCCAAATAGAAGAGTCAGACAGATATAAGACTGCATTTGTCACACCTTTTGGTCATTATGAATGGAATGTAATGCCCTTTGGTTTGAAAAATGCTCCTAGTGAATTCCAGAATATTATGAATGATATATTCAATCCTTACAGCCAGTTTTCGATTGTCTATATTGATGATATTCTGATCTTTTCTGAGTTTATAGAACAGCATTGGAAACATTTGCATAAGTTCTTTCAAGTTGTCAAACAAAATGGTCTAGTTGTTTCTGCCAAAAAGATCCAGTTGTTCCAAACCAATATCCGTTTTCTTGGTTTCAATATTTGTCAGTCGCATATCTCCCCAATTGATCGAGTCATTCAGTTTGCTGATAAATTTCCTGATCAAATTCTTGATAAGAGTCAGTTGCAGAGGTTCTTAGGATCCTTGAATTATATTTCTGATTTTTACAAAAATTTGAGAAAACAGTGTAAGCCCTTATTTGACAGACTACAGAGTAATCCTCCTCCTTGGTCGTCCATACATACAGAAATTGTCAAACAGATTAAAGCTCATGTCAAGACACTTCCCTGTCTTGGTATTCCTTCTGTTGATTCTTTCAAAATAGTTGGTAACTCGTAATTCAACTGGAGAGATTTGCCTGAAGCAGTGCTTAAGGTTTCTCTAGACTTCTGGTAGTACTTGGTAGGAATTAGACCTTCCTGAATACAATTAAGGTCGGCTCCTGAATCAAATAAGGCAACTGTGGTGAATTCAAATTCTTGGACAAATATTGTAACTGTTGAATACCATTTTCGGAAATGAACTTGTTTGACTAAGTTGATCACTGGAGTTTCATCGTCAGAAGCAGCAGGGCTTACTGACTGGCTTCTGGGTTCTGAAGGCATTTTGCCTTTTCTAAGACTTATTAGGTCTTGCTTGATTGTATTATTTTCAACCTGCAACTGGTTACTGATTTGTTTTAAATCAGCAAGTTCTTTTTTAACGATTTTGACTTCTAGGTGAAGATCTTGTAAGGTAACTTCTTTCTTTTTCTGGGCAAATTTCTCTATAGTGGTATTGAGATTAACTGGCTGGGGCTTGGAACTACTTGAACTTTCTTGACTGATGACTTTTCTCAACTTTTTCAAATACTCATATTTTAACTCAGGATTATCAACTCGGCTTATTAAGTCTATTAATAACTCTTCTTGTTCTTCCTGTTTTGTGAGAACAGAAATAGACTTAATTCGATTACAGCATTTATCTGTGCATCCAAATTGTATATTAGGGGAACTAGGTTGTGAATCTGAAGACTGACCAGAATCAGATTCAGAACTGGCGACTAGGGTATCAGGATGACTTGTTTCAGAGTCTCGCAACTCTAGAACTTGTATCAATTTTTCTTTTTCCTTATCTGTAATTTGCAACTATCGAATAGTGTCTTTGACCTTACACTCAGAGGCATAATGACCAAATTTCTGACATTTGAAACATTTAACTTTGGACTTATCTTTTTTGGATCGATTCTTCTTAGGGCTTCTAGGAGGTTTTGACCACTTTTTCTTTTTAAAACTACTTCTCTTCTTATAGAAATCACGATTATCTTCTTCAGAAAATTGTTTTCTTTTAGAATTAAATCGGCGTTTTCTAAGATGACTAGGCTTGTTTTTTCTAGAAGGAGGAAGGCTACTGAGACCGTATTGTTCACAGAAGTTTCCTAATTCATACTTGGCTGATTTTCTATCGGACTGGATTTGCCTACCGATTTTAAAATCAACACACATTTTCATTCCAACTTGATTAATTGTGCTTATAATATTCGTCTGGACAGGTTCTCAGGGGCTTTGAGATGACTATTTAGACGCTGCCAATCAATTCTGAATTTTCTATTAAGGGTTCTAAGCTGGTTATCAACTGAGGCATAATTTTCAACTACAAAATCAGACTGTGTTGGTGACTCAGGTGATTCGGACTTTTCTTCTTGAACTAGAGCCTTGCCATAGCAGGGCTGGGAAACCTGAGAGGTTCTTCTCAGGGACTCAAGTTTGAAATCAATCATTGCTTTTTCAAGCTCTAGGTCTCGTTCTAGAGTTGAAGACGAAGCAGTAAAGGAATGCCGAGTGGGGACATGCCTTTGTGATTGACCAGGGGTTGGTAACTGTTGCAACTGGACATTGGATTTTCTTAGTGGCTGACTATCAAAACTAATTTTGACTGTACCATCTAAGTATTGTTGGATATAGTCTAAATTATTTAGACTACGCTGGATTGGAGCTGGTTGGCTCTCGGTGACTAAGGTCCAATCTGTTGGAAGGGCAACTTCTGACCACTTAATGGTTTGGGGAACTTGTATATGGGCGTCTGAGGTATGACTTTGGATCAGTACTGTCTGATCCTTTGGGCTCTTTGGTATATTCCAATCTCTAAAGTCTAATTGTTCTTTGCAACTAGAATCAAATTCAAATTGTTCTTCATTAACTATCTCTGGGAGTCGACTTATATTGGTCTTAGAACTGCTTGACTTACAAGAATTTGACCTAAGAAAACGACTCATGGCTACTCAAGTGTTTGGTTCGTACAGACTGAGGAAGAAGATAAACAGGGACTTCCTAAGCTCACCGTTTACTCTACAAATAGCCTATTAACCTTTCTCAATTTTCTGTCTCCTGCCCAGCACAAACGCCCTACCCTCGGGACTTACAGATCTAGCAAAAAGGACTCACGGGTCAGACCTTAGAGAAAGATGAACAGACAACCTGGAGAATAAAAAGGAAGAAAAGGAGGAAGATGAAACCTTCTACTCAGATGCTTAAACCAGCCACCTGGGCGGGAATGAGTAGCAGACTTAGACAAAGACCGTAACTCTTACGGCTCTGATACCAAAACAAGGGAGAACCAGGGAATAGAAATGAAGAGACAAAGATGATGAATCCTAGCTCAACATTCAGACTAATGCAGAGATGATGCAACAAAATAATGCATATATGAAATTACTCAAAATAAGATAATTTTGAAAATAGCAATTTTTATTTATACTCACAAAGAGGCAACTGCAACTTCAAGCTTACACTCCGTATTTACAAGGGGTGATTTCTCCAAAAGTGTTTAAGAGAGAATCTATAAAAACTGAAAACTAGTTTCACTGGGAAATCCAGTTCTGGTTACAACTGAGGCCGAAGCCTGCTTATATAGATTGGAGCAACTATGGTTTACATAACTGGGATAAAAAGTAACTAGGGTTCAAGCAACTGTAGGAGCACGGGCATGCATCCTGATTCAACTTATTTGGCAGAGAATCTGCTTTCGGCTACTTTTGGTGATCTGACAAAAAGCGAACAGTGATTTGTCATTGAGCCCCTGTATGATATTCATGCAGATCCAGTCGAAATCGCTAAGCATTATTTCCCTCCTGGATTCCATTATATGCCTCCAAGTCCTTATAAGTCTCTCAAGTATTATAGAGATATATTACTTGAAACCCAGTCAGTTGAAATTAAGCCGATAAAGGATCGGGATCATCCTGAAACCATTCTTTATCATTCTTTGTACATTCACAAGATTCTAAGCCAAGAATCTTACAGTAGCCGTCCTTATGAAATGAAAGTTCTTAAATCAAAATTACAATATAATTATTCCGATTATATTGAAGCCTGGTACACTATTTTCCTTCACCAATCTGAAGATTTTAGTCATTCCTGGTTTATTAATTTTGATAACAAGTTCAAAAGTTCTTTCCCATATTGGTTTCTCCATTGGTGGGAAAAACATGGCCCAGTTGATGAAGCTCTTCCAGTTCCAGTTCATGAGTTGATCCGCCATTACACTAAGCAAGCCAAGTTCTCCAAAGTTGATTTGTTCTTTCCAAAACAGTTGCTGTTTATTGCCAGATACAAGATTCCTTGGATTCTCAAATGGTCTTATAGAATCACCAAGGATGTCCGTGTATTTGCCCGCCAATTCTCTGTCAAATGGTGGGATAAGTTTGAAGTCGACAGAATTGCCAAGTATGTCTACAATGATCTCCCTCGAGAGCCCATTCCGCGCCCAGCATCTCCTACTGGTTCAGTCCGATCAGCCTTATCAGTTGAAGGCAAGTCCAAGTCTGAATTACAGGAAATTGCTCAACAATTGCTTATCCAGGCCTCTCAAATGGATGATGATGAGGAAAATGTTTCTCCTTCGTCGTCTAGTTGCCAGCCATTACAGAGTCCAGCTAAGAAGAAAATGTGGTATGAGGACAGTCAGGATCCTTATGATGCCTATGATCTCCAATCAGATTAAAGGTTATCTGCCACACAATCGCCCCAGTTGCCGCCACAAATATCATAATTGCCCCGGTTGAAGCATCTTCTTAAAGCAGCAGACAAAGCACTGTTCGCTTTTAGTCAGATCACCGAAAGTCGCAGACATCATTACCCCAGTTGAAGCATCTCCAAAAGCAGCAGACAAATCACTGTTCGCTTTTTGTCAGATCACCAAAAGTAGCCGAAAGCAGATTCTCTGCCAAATAAGTTGAATCAGGATGCATGCCCGTGCTCCTACAGTTGCTTGAACCCTAGTTACTTTTTATCCCAGTTATGTAAACTATAGTTGCTCCAATCTATATAAGCAGGCTTCGGCCTCAGTTGTAATTAGAACTGGATTTCCAGAACTGAATTTTTTTAGTTTTAAAGATTCTCTCTGAAACACCTTTGGAGAAATCATCCTTGTAAATAGGAGTGTGAAGCTCGAAGTTGCAGTTGCTACTTTGTGAGTATAATAAAAAGTTATTTTCAAAATTATCTTTATTTTGAAGTATTTTCATATATGCATTATTTTGCTGCATTCATCTCTGCATTAGTCTGAATGTTGAGCTAGGATTCGTTACCTTACAGGATCTTCACCTAGAAGTCAAAATCATTAAAAAAGAACTCGCTGATTTAAAGCAAATCAGTAACCAGTTGCAGGTTGAAAACAGTACAATCAAGCAAGACCTAATAAGTCTTAGAAAAGGCAAAATGCCTTTAGAAGCCAAAAGCCAGTCAGTAAGCCCTGCTGCTTCTGACGATGAAACCCCAGTAGTCAACTTAATCAAACAAGTTCATTTCCGAAAATGGTATTCAACAGTTACAATATTTGTCCAAGAATTTGAATTCACCACAGTTGCCTTATTTGATTCAGGAGCCGACCTTAATTGTATTCAGGAAGGTCTAATTCCTACCAAGTACTACCAGAAGTCTAGAGAAACCTTAAGCACTGCTTCAGGCAAATCTCTCCAGTTGAATTACGAGTTACCAACTATTTTGAAAGAATCAACAGAAGGAATACCAAGACAGGGAAGTGTCTTGACATGAGCTTTAATCTGTTTGACAATTTCTGTATGTATGGACGACCAAGGAGGAGGATTACTCTGTAGTCTGTCAAATAAGGGCTTACACTGTTTTCTCAAATTTTTGTAAAAATCAGAAATATAATTCAAGGATCCTAAGAACCTCTGCAACTGACTCTTATCAAGAATTTGATCAGGAAATTTATCAGCAAACTGAATGACTCGATCAATTGGGGAGATATGCGACTGACAAATATTGAAACCAAGAAAACGGATATTGGTTTGGAACAACTGGATCTTTTTGGCAGAAACATATATATAGAACATTTTAACACGAATAGGGTGACTTGGAACTTACCTCGCCAATAGCCATTGTGGCGGTTGATTTACGCTTTCCCCTTTTCCTTCCCACCCTCCTGCAATGGCGGATCAAACATCTTGGTGTGCCAACCAATTAGAAAGTGTAAGCAAGCTGGTAGGTATGGAGCCTTGCATATACGTTCTAACTAAGGATTTAAATATTGAGGGTTTTGAAAATATCGGTGGTCTAAAAACACAGAAATATCAGTGAAAATATCGAGAAAATATCAATATAGATAAAAATGGAATAAAAATGACGGAAAGTGGTAGAAAAACATGGAAATTTGTGATGAAACTTCAGAAGATGTTTAATTAGTGAATTATCTATTGTTTTGACACAATTTTTTTTGAAAAAAATGCATTGTATGATGAGTTTGAGTGATTTAAGTTGAGCATAGTGCGAGATAACAAACATTGTAACTTAAAAAATTAATAATATGCAAGTAATCAAAGGGGTTTATATATTATTATCTAAAGATGGAAATATTCATTAAAACCTCCGTCCACAGCAGCTTTTAAAAGCACCCCTCCAGCTGCTTCAGAAATCTGCTGCCAATGACCCCAATTTTAGAAAAAAAACGCAGCTTTGTCTTGTTTTACCAAACAGCTTTGGGTTCAAAAATTTTAAGATAAGCTGCTTCTTTTTAAAGCACCGCAATCTCAAACTGAACCTTCTCTTTTCAATATACCATATAAATAAAATACAGATACCAAATTTACAAGGAAATTGCGACTGACCAGGTGGAGGAGAGATCATCAAGATCGTGGTCTTTAAGCTGCGTTCGAAACTAACTGGTGCCATATCCAAATTCTACCTCAATACAAATAGTTTTGGATACGTTGACCTGCCTTCCTGCACAAAACGAAAGAAATCAGCAAGAAAATTCTACCTTCATACAGATGCTTTTGGTTCCTCGCATGAGTTAGTAGTTTGATGAACCTGAGAACCAATCCAAGAGCACAGAAAAGATGACATGATGATGAAATAGATCAACAAGAGAAGAAAAAAGAAACCTAAAGAAAGAGCACTCTCTTGTTGAATGATTGCACGGGTCGACTGCTAATTCATCTCAATGTACAAGTTTTTCTCAAACTTTGAATGCAAGTTAGAAGCTCTCCTAAGGGGGGTTATCTTACTATTAAGTTAGAAGCTCTGATTGTTTATTCCATGCAAGTTTTACTTAAAATCCCTGATATATTTTTCATTTTCACATACCTCCTTGAGGTTTTGAAAATATTCCACATAACTCCTTCTTATTTCTTTATCTTTAAACCACCTCTTTTAAATAAAGGGTTTCACTTACACCTCTGAACTTTGGTATAATTATAATCAGATCTTATAAATTTGATTTAGCAAGTTCCTCGTGAATTTAACACCGCGGTGTGTTATAGTAATTTTGATAATGAAGTTTATCAAGATCTAGGAGTAATGTTTATAGTCAAAAAGAGACAACTTTGAAGCTTTCAAAGGCTGTTTGAGTAAAATAAGTATAGTGCTAAACACGCGTAGCCATTACCCAATAAGAAATAGGGAAACAAGAAAGTAGGTTGCTGCCAGCGATGAATCCGGATTCTTCTACATATAATATATTTTTTCTTTTTGGTGTGAAGCCGACCATAGACATAAAATATTTTTTTAATCAAACGTAAAGGAGAAAAGGCGTGATACCCAGGTAAAGGCGCACTCAAATACGTTGAATTATTGATCAGTTCCCACGTGGATGGGCCCCATATAAAGTTCTTTTCTATTTAGTAATAAGACCCAAATTATAAAAATACACTATATGAAATGGATTTTAAAAACACACTTAAAGTCCATTTAACTTTTTATAAATTACAAAACTATCATCAATTTCTTAAAACAAGCCCAATTTTAAAATTTCATAAAAATATCCAAAACACTCAATAGAGTATCTAAGTAATTTAATAATTAATATTAAATTCAATAAGACCAATTCTTAATTTTTGAGTTTTTTTATAAAAATTCAATTGTATAGAATTTATCTATAATATTAATGCTAAAAATGAATATATCACTAAATATCTCTTAGTAATATTTATTTATAGAATTAACATAGAACACGTCGTACTCGTTTACATATAAACATTATCTCAAAAGTCCGGCCAAAAGTCGTTCTCATCGACTTCACCAAAACCTTCCAGACAAAAACAAAATTAAAAAAAATTCATACCTGCCATTAGACGAAGCTTAATTAGAATGCTTACCTTGGCATCCGTGTCAGGGAAGTTTTTCTCCCAAATTAGAGAACAACTACCTATTTTATAATCTCATCTTTTTTTTGTTTTGGTTAGAAGGTGGTCCCATACATATTCCTTAGCACAAAGCTTTTGTTAAACTCACAAACCAAGAAAGAAAACAAAGCTTCTTCGACTCACAAACCAAGAAGAAAAAAAGGTTGTTCAACTGTGGAAATGTGAGCTCTTCAGATTCAATTTAAAGTCCTCGGAATTTTAAACTCTAGTTTGGTTAACCTTAAAGCACAGGGTAATGAGCTCTTTAAATTAACTTTTTACATAAATTTTAGGGAGGAATTTTATAGAGAGCTCATAAAATAATTTTTTTAAAATAAATTTTAACTAAATAATAAAGAGTATGATTGTAAATGATTTTTAGTATTTTTCTCAATCCTAACCTTAAGCTTAATGCACTCTTCGCTATCCCAAACTCAAAATTAATTGATTCAAGGAATTAAGAAGCCCACCCAAACACAAAAAATTGCTGCCCAATTTTACTAGCATCTTAGATCATGTTCGGTATCCTACTCAAAAAAGTAAATTCATAAACTATGATTCTTTTTAAAAACATGAGTTTTCAAATAGTGAGTTTAAGATCTAAAAACTTGTTTGGTATTGAACTCCAAACTATTTTTAAGATCTAAAAAAATTGAAATTAAAATCAGAAACCCTAGATTTCCAAATTGAAATTATCAAAAGAAAAGGAGAGAGAGAGAGAGAGAGAGAGAGAGAGAGAGAGAGAGAGAGTGTGTGTGTGTGTGTGTGTGGAGAGAGGAAGGATAGAGAGAGGCATCACATGAGGGAGAGCCTAGAGAAAGAGAAAAAAAAACTATAAAACCTCACTTAAAAAAAAAAAAGTAATGGAGATGCTTTTGAGTTTTTCTTGGGCTTGAATTTTTAAAAATTGGCATACCAAATGGGTTTTTGTCACTTTGAACTTAAAAGCTGTTTTTGAGTTTATAAAATTGGATCCAAGTAAAATACCAAATAGTCCCTTAACAATCTAGTGCCTTTTTATTTATTATATTCCTAATATCTCTACTATTACAAAGATAGGTCAAAATAGTTGGGCAATTTTACTAATAGATAAACCCAAGAAATGAAATTGCAACATGTATTAAAAAAATACCTAAACACTCTCTGAGAAAATCTGAAGGAAAAAAGTCTTAGCAGCCACCAACTTTTGGGGTTTGGCGGCCTCCGTCCCTATCTCATCACCTCTCATTTCATCCCTTCTTTTCTCCTTCAATCTCTTTTCCCTAAAGCTTGTTAGTTTATTTTAATGTGGAAGTAGTTGTTGGGAAACGATGTCGTCGCCATGATATAATCACCGTATTTTGGCCCACATACACAAGGAGTTGGCTCCTTTCAACATAGTTTGGAGCTCTAAAGAGGGGAAGATGTCAGGTTGCTTTGGGTTCAGGTTTAGCTAGTGCGGGACTATGGGTTTAGTAGGTATGGCACTATGATTTTCTTAATTTTATTTTAGACTAATAATTTTCAGAAACTCTTTAGGAGTTTGCTGTGATTTGTTTTCTATTTAGGATTTTTATTTCTTTTTAGCTTTTGGCTTTTATACGGATTTGCCATTTCTGCCGTTGTGTGGCGGATTTGTATTGTAAGTCTAAGTAAATGTGTTTCTGGTTGGTAAATCGGGAATTTAGTCATTGTTTGGGTTGTGCGTGATTCTCTCCAGATCAATTCAATATGTTATTGTGTTTAGTCACTCGAGAAGTTTACCCATATTTAGCACATAATTGCTTTGTACTTTTGTTTGCTCATCAATGATATACTATTGCTTATTTTCCACACCAAAAAAAAAAAACCAAGAATGTAAAGCAAAAGCAAAAGATAAATTGGACCATATGCATGCAAGGAGGAAAACCCATCGTGCGACCTAAGACAGTAGAAATGAAGACCAACAGGATTCCATGTTTTCTCTAGGTTAATGGGGGCTTCAGTTAGGCCATCAACAACCCAAATGGGACTAAACCTAAATTTTACCCTCCAAAATACACTATTCACGTATTGCTCGGACTCAAACAATTTTTTCCTCTAACTTTATAGACTCAAAATATAAGTACACACCTCTATTAAATTGTCCAAGAATGGTTAACCCATATTTGTTGTTGTTGTTAATTGGCTAAAATGTGGCTTTACCTCCTAAATAAACCATAATTGTTAATTTACACACTCGATGATTTTTTTGGTAAATTAAGGATACAAATTTGTTAAAAATAATCAATTAGGTGTCTACCGTCATATTTTTAATGATTTCATCCATTTCTATGTTACTTTTCCATTATTGAAGAGAAAAATCGTTAGCTCGCCCTCCCATCTGCTGAAATTAAACAAAATCACTAAGATTTTACAAATACATGAAATTTGGGAAAAATCGTGGTTTAGGGTTTGAAGTGTGGGTAATTGCGATTTTAGGGTTGAGATGTGATTGCTTGAATAATCGATCGAGTGAAGATAAGTTTGAAATTGGTGAGTAATACAGAGAAATTCTGATCGACCTTGAAGGTGATTGATAGAGGAGATGGTTGTTGTCTTGATAAATGGAGGAGAGCGGAATCAACTGAGTCAAATGCAGAGTGTAATGAAGTATAGAGTGTAATACATCTTCAGCGGAATTGAGTTGCACATAAGTATTAGGATCAACCATAGGCCAACTGGTTTGGTGATACAGAGAATGTAGGAGGGACCACATTCCGATGACTAGTCATATTATCCAAGCGACTTGCTGGTTCTGGAAGGTAAAAGATCACCTCTTCGGTGTTAATGTTATTTATTCCTCATCAACGTCATCAAATTTGCATAGACATAGCTTCTCGTCACTCCCCATTTCCTCTTAAAGAGAAGGGGTTGTCATAGCCAAGAAATATGAGATTTTTCATGGAAGATAATCCATAGTCACATACATCTTCTGGGTTGGAGAATGGTAACACTTAAATCCCTTTTGAGTAGTCAAGTATATCCCACGAACACACACCAGAGTTCATAAGGATCAAATTTACTTGGCATGAACATAAGTAACACACCCAAATATTTTAGGAGATAGTTTGGAGATACTTGGAGGATCAAAGTAGTCAGTAAATGCCTCAAGAGAAGTCTGATAATCAAGAACATGGCTAGGAACACGATTAACCAAATAGGTAGCAGTTTGGATGACATGACCCCCCATAAATAATGTGGAACCGACATGTCAAGGACCGAGCCATTTCAATCAATTGATGGTTCTTGTGTTCAACCACCCCATTTTGTTAGTGTAGTGGAGGTTTGATGCATAATGCTTTGTTCCTGGAAAAATTGAGCTAAAGTGTGATTCACATATTCACCAACATTGTACAAGCAAAAGACCTTGATTGACACATGAATTGAGTTAAGATCATAGTATGGAAATTAAACAAAATGGAAGAAATGTCCCTTTTGTGAGCCATCAAGAAAACCCAAGTCATCTTTGTACAATCATCAATAAAGTTGACAAATCAATTCTTTCGTTCGGAGCAACCTTAGCAGGACTCCAAACATCATAATGAATTAAATCAAAGGGCAAAGAATTTGTACGATTACTCAATGGATAAACAACACAATGACTTTTAGCCAAGACACAAGTTTCACATTTGAACTCATACTCCACATGATGGAGAAGTAAAGATGGAAAAATAAAAAAAATACTTGAGGTAACCAAATGACGAATGTCCCATGTGACGATGCTCGGTGGTATGATTAACGCTATCAGAATAAGTTCCAGTTGGTAGTGCTAAGTAATACAACCCCCCCTCTGTGTACCACGCCAATTGTCTCTTGAGTGTTAAGATCCTAAAACTGGCAATAGGAAGGATATAAAGTAGCATAACAACTGTATGAGTGAAGAAATTTGGCAACAGATAATAAATTGGAATTAAGTTCAAGAATAAGCAAGGCATTTGAGAGAGAGAGATAAGGTGTGGGAAAGACAAACAGATCCTTCACCAATGACTGGAGAAGGGACATCGCTGACACTAGTGATGTTGGGATGACAGAGTGTAGAAGACAAGTAAATATGGAAACAAATACTTGAGGTAACCAAATGACGAATGTCCCAGGCGACGATGCCAGAGCCAAATCTTGTCTTTGTTGATAACACGAGCACTGTGAACGGTATGATTAATGCTATCAGAATAGGCTGCGGCCGGTAGTGCTAAGTAATACAAACCCCCCTCCATGTAACCATGCCAATTGTCTCGTAAGTGTTAAGATCTTGAAACTGGCAATATGAAGGATATAAAGTAGCATAACAATTATATGAGTGGAGAAATTTGGCAACATATAATAAATTGGAATTGAGGTTAGGGACAAGCAAGGCATTTGAGAGGGAGATCCTTCACCGGTGACTGGAGAAGGGACACCATTGGCATTAGTGATGTAGGGATGACGGAGTGTAGTAGACAAGTGAGCAAACATGCTAGATTCAAAAGTCATATGATCACTTGCTGTAGAATCAATCATCCATGTATTTGTACCATTACATGGTGGTGGGTCATAAGCAGATAAATAACATAGGGTTCCAACAAAGTAGATCTCGTACACGCAACAAAGAATGTCTTATCATGAGCCATGAATCAAATAGCGCACAAAAACAAAGCAAAGATCGCAGTTATTAATGTTGAATGTTTTTGTCTACACTTTATTCTAAAGCTAAATTAAAAAAGAATTAAAGTATTTATGACTCCTGCAACTAAATTTCAAATGAAAAAGAAGGAGCATGATTGTAAATGCCCTTTACCTTAAGAGCATCTTCAACAGTGTCTTCAATATTTATGGTTTGTCAAAACATTTATTTTACTTTGGAAGAACAAAACCTACATTGAAAATGCTAAAAACATGCACCTTTTCTTTTAAGATACTAAATATATAGACATTCTTCACATATTTTCGTTTTTTTTATATACACTTTATTAATTGAATTGAAGAATCTATTAGAGGATAAATTATTAAAGTAACAAACAGATGTTTTTAAATTACCACATTCATTAACAAATTTTTAATTTGACGAGTTCAATTTGTTAGTGCCGTTGGAGATGCTCTTACCTATAGCAAATTCCAAGTGACACAACACCCCAAGCACAATGCCATGAAACAGGGCATAAATTCCAAGTCTAACATGATTTTTTATTCTTGGGTGTGCTTACAAAGGAAACTACCTCCAGCAACTCAACTCAAGTCATGATTATTTATTCTTGGGTGTGCTTACAAAGGAAACTACCTCAAGAAATCCTTTTCCGCTTTTTCTGCACTAAGTATAAATAATAGTCCAAGACCCGATCTGGGAAGAACCCCCCTCCATCCCGTCTTATTTCTTGTCAGTAGTGCACGTTCCAGTTCCCGTTCGGCAAGTGAGTAATTCTTTCTCGGTAAGATTCTCCTCTCTCTCCTCTCTCTCTCTCTCTCTCTCTCTCTCTCTCTCTCTCTCTCTCTCTCTCTCATGTTTTGAATTTTCATTTCTTATTATATTAAGAGAAAAGTTATATTCTCCCTTCACCTCTCTCTCATCTTTTCGTTTCGTTTACAACTCTATGGTTTTGAATTGCTACTGATGATTGAATAACACAGTATCAAAGTGTGCTTTTGAGATCAGAGTGGCCTTACAGACGAACTAAGAGTAATCTCATCAACAACATATAAGAGAGAAAAGAGAGATTCATACATGGATTTCGTTGAAGGAGCTCCTTCATCTACAGTTGATATTCCAGAATTTTTAAAATCCTTCCCGAAGCTGTCTAGCTCTGATTCATCTGCCAATCTTGATTCTTTACCTAATGGTGCTAAAGTTGTAGCCACTGAAAGTCTTGCTAGAAAAACATCTTCTTCTCATTACACGTTAGCGGACATGTTAAAAAGATCAGACGTTACTTCACGATGGGAGGATGGTCGTGTTGTGAACGAGTATCGCAGAATTATTCGGTCAGTTTGCAAACAATTTAATATTTTTTCTTTCTTTGTAAATGTCATTAACAATACGTTTGGATAAACGTTAGCGGATACCCTTGAATAAATCCAATCTAAATAGTTGTCAATTCTAAAATTCCAAGAGAATAGAAGTTTTAAAATAGTAAATTTCATGTGTAAAACCATTAGCTAAATAAGAACCTTTACAAATTTTAGAACATTAATTTACATCATTTTAATAACAGGCCTATGGCCCATTACCAGCAACATCGATATTGTCCCCAACTTAACTACCTGTTTAGCAGGTGTGGGGTTTTATACAAAAGACCTCAATATTATTAGGAGTGCAGTAATTAATTAGGAGAATATCTCATAATTAATAAGGATGTGTCAACTATATGAAACAAAGAAGCAAATTACCTAGTTAACTTAGGAAATAAATCTCCTTAATTTAGTAGGTTAACTCACGTCAACATTCCCTGACTCTACTTTTTTGAAAGGGATATTATTGAGGTACTGTTCCAATTGGAGTTGAAAGATATACGTTCTGGCTACTTGAACGATGATGACATAGTCATTATTCATGGTCGAGCAAAGATCCCCTATTTTGCGCAACCTTGTATTGAAACTAAATTGTCAAGCTATAGACAAGAATTCAAATCTTTGGTTTCAAGAATGCTGGGGGAGAATGCTGCAATAGTGGAGTTAGTGCACTTCTATGGCACGATAGACAACCTTGGGTAAGAAAACCATCTGAACCACTTTTTACAGTTTTTTTTAAAAAAATAATAAAAGTATATTTGCTTGTGGATTAATTTTCCTTGTATACATGAAGGATGACTTTTAACGACTTGTGGTATCATCCTCTGCTCCAATCATCTAATGAGAGATATTTTTTCCCTCTTGACGCCTGGTTGCATCTTCAATATGAGAGAAGACTTACATGGAGAAATATGTATCAAAATGTGGCGAATAATGATATTGACATCAACACAATCGTTGGAAAATCTAACTATAAGGCTTTTAAGTCCGTTCTTTTGAAAAAAATAACCAAAAAGGAAGGTGCATATAAGAATAATGCCTTGGGAGTGTTTGATTACTCAAGATACATACTCGAGAATGTTAATAAAAATGTGGACAAGGACAATGAAAGAATTTCGGTATGCATATCACCTTAAATTACTTTGTAAATTTTTAGATATATAAGAATGTTTAATAATTTGTGATATCAAAACTTTTGCAGACAAAGCATGAAGTGGAAGAAGAGCTTACTTCGTTGTTCCCCACACGGCTAATAGATTTATATGAGTTCTTGTATTACATGGGCATGAGCATGGACTCCTTAGGGCTACGAAGGTACACTACTACACAAATTTCTTTCTATATATAATTTTCTTAAATGCTATTAAAAGGAGCTTTACAACAATAGTAATATACAAAGAAGAACATATATACACATTCTTCCTCTATTGAGGGATTCCTTAAATAATTTTATTTGAGGGACACCCTTTAGGGCCCCCTACAAATTTCCAAACCATATTTTTCACATCTTTATTCATAGACCATCCTTGCAAAAAAAAAATCATGCACATTGAAAATCATTAAGGCATCTAATTGGGACCAACAAAATAGACTACGGTACTTCAACAAAAGACTATAATAACAATCATCTAATTGATTGGTCAAATCGTTTCGGATTCAAGTGATTCTTTTGCATAGATGATGATCTTTGAGGGAATATCTAAAAACTATTAAAAGTGAATATAAATGCAAAAACTCTCATCTGGATGTCTGCACGTTATTATTGTACAAATACCATCATAGACAAAGAAGAAAGTAAGGAGGGGTAGTAGAAAATACATGGCGTCCGTACGATAATAACATCCAAACATCCGCATAATAATAACATCCAAACGTCAGCATAATAAAAAATATGTTATTAAATAAGGCTAAATTAGTACACTTACAATATGTTTAAATTTAATTAAATAAAATATAAAAGGAAAAAAGAGTACTATAAAAGTTAAGGGACACACGCATAAACTGAGTAAAAAATCCAACCGGCACACGCGTAGGGCTAGTGAACTATTAATTCATAGTTTGATTTTTTAAATGAAATAAAGCCCTTTTTTTTTAAGTTTGATCTCTATGAAGCGTCGCCTTCGTATCTCTTTGCGTGTGTGCCAAGGGGCTAGGGGAACAAAGAAATAAGCAAATTTTTCTTAAGCCCATTTTGTTGAAGCGTGGTCTTCGTGTCACTTTGAGACGTCAGCTTTGCATTTCTTTGAAGCTCTCTCAACCAAGTTGATCAGTAAAATTTTCATCTAAATTCTCGTAGATCATATTGCTTAGACTCTAATTGGATTTAGACCAAGCTCCCACTCCATTATGAATTGGAAATAAAAAATCGCACATCTCAATCCACAAATCGTAACTCATAAAATACTATTTGGATTCTAGAAATCGCAATAGAAATCTCAGTCGTAATCTTGATTGCAGTCTCAATCTCTTACCAAGATTCACAAATCGCAAGCTCTGATCAAAATTCAAGAATTGCACAAGGTCCTTTGTAATATGCATATGAAATGGTATTGTTTTGGCTTTGGTTGTAGAGCTTCTAAGCAAGATTGCAACTCAAATATGAAATTAGGTCCACTACTAGTGATGATGTCGATGCGATGAAAAGATAAAAAATCAATGTATTATAAAACTCATAGACATAAGATTTTATGTTTTTTATAGGATGTAAAATACCTACGAAGATGTTTATCCCAAAGTGCTATTTTAGTGTATGCTTCAATTTATGGTATGTATCTGATATCATGTTGTTTTATTATTCCCAGATCAATGTAGACGCAGAACTTTGATCATGAACACAGCTGCCCAACCTTCACGAGCCAAAAGCCAAAGAACTTGATCATGATCAATGTAAACGACGAACTTTGATCATGAATATGATCCTAGCTTAATGGAGCCGATTGCATGTTGCAGCATTTACATTGCTTTTGCATAAGCTAGTTTTTTCTAACTCAAGTTTTTAGTACCAAGCCTCGAGTTTCACATGATAAGCTCTTTGTGAATGTTGGTTCGTAATCATGCTATCCTTTTATCCCATGCCACTATTATCTGTGCTTTATAACATTTTGGAGCTTTGATCCCCTGTCTGGTATGATTGACTGGTCATATCTACTAGTTAGTTGTCATTCGGGTTTTATGTTGCTCAGGTTGTAGGTTATTTGCTTTGACATTGTTACTTTTGTCATATTTTGGACCAAATTAATGCTTTTGGTTATCTGATTAATGTGCCTTGGATTGTTTTCTATTTGATACATTATGTGTTTTGGTACTTGTTTTTTGAGCTCTGCATTTGTTATGGTTTTTCTTATCTTTAGCCAACTCTTACATGTCATTTGATCTCCTTCTTTTGATGTGATTTGGAAGTTTTTTGGACTTTGTCTTACAGGACCCGTCCCGGACTTCCCCTTTGGAATCCTTGACTAACTCTGCTTCCCGTCCAGCATCTAATTGATGCCGGACCCACTTTCCTAAAACGTTCTTTAGCCCTAATTTAAATTGATAAAGACTTCAACTTCTGCTGAAATTTCGGCAGTCTCCCTTGTAACTAGAACATTTCCCAATTTATAGTACCTGCAAATAAGTGCTAGAACAAACACAACTTCCATCATACACAAGGTAAGGGCATGCACAATAGTTAAGACTATGGGCTTCATGCCTTCTACCCAAGCTCAAAATGAATAAGCAGAGCAACTAAAGAGTAAGTTTACAACTCGGGGAAAAGGAAAGTAGAGAAAGATAAATGAGGAATTCCTACAGTGCGGACCGTAGCGATGCCTCGACATGTTGGTCTCGACCTCGGATATGTAGAACCTGAGTGTAATAACTCGATCATAAATTAATATTTAATGAATAAAATATTCAAGTAAAATGCAATTTTACCCCAATAATATTTTAATGGGCTTAAAGTTGACTTTTTGTTTAGGAAAGATTTTAGGGAATTGAATGTTACTATTGCGTAGATCGTGTCGAGATAAGTTCGTAGACACGTAGTGAGCTCAAATCAGAGTTGTAACGAAAAAGTTACAATCAAAAGAAACCCAATGGCAAAATTGTAATTATTTCACAAAAGGTTTTTAAAACCCCAGAAATTCCTCTCTCTCTCTCTCTCACTCCCACGTGCAACCCGTCCCCTTACCCGTGAGTTTAGCCGGCTGGTTTTTAACCAGCCATAGACCACCACCAGCCATAAGGTCGGTACCTAAAGGATCGCCACCTCCTCCTCTTCCAGCCCCGACCCTTCCCAACCGCCCCTGCCTCCTGTGCTTGCCAGAAAATCGAGAAAAGTCTCTGGTTTTAGGTAAATTTTCCGGAGCTCGTTCCGGCGATTTCGGCTACCAAATCTTGGGATTTAGGTATGCTTTTTCATCCTTTCAGTTTGTTCTAGTTGATGGTTGGGTTGTTTAGGATTGATTTCTGCATTTTGTAACTCGATTTAGCGATTGAAATTTGGCCGATTTTCGGCTCGCGATTCTGGCCATCTCCGCCACTTTTTGGGGTTGGTCCAGAACAAAAGTTGCTCCATTCATTGTTTGGGTCATGTAGGTATAGGTCATGACCAGCGGTTTGGAGATTTTTTTATCTCTGGAATCACTTTGGACACCCATGCGCTGCTGGAGCATGTGGCAGCGCTTGGGTGGCTGGTCTTTGGGTTCTAAAATAATCCCCATGTCGTCCCGAGCACAACGGTATGCTCGAATTTGAATTTAGTTATCATTTGACCCTCTATCAGATATTGCATATTGGGTGTTATTCCGGTTCAATATGTTCAGACCGTTGGATCATTTCCAATTTAAAATTTGTTGATCTAGGCATCTCTAGGATTATGTAGGAATTCGCGGATTGTGAATCGGAGTCTCGAATGCTCCGATTCAATAATTCAAAGTTAAGGATAAACAATAACTGTCTGATCGTGCGGTTGCAAGCGGTTCGACCGTTTGATGTGGACCAAACTTGCATGACATGTTTATTAAATCTTGTTGAACCCATAGGAACTTTCGGATCAAAAATCGGAGGTCGTTTGCACCGTGGGCCCGGTTGAACAATTTTGAGAAGTTTGACCATTCGGTTGACCGAGAGTCTTCCGAGGTAGCTTCATCCTTCAAGAAGTGCAAGAGAGATTCTAGAAATTAGGCTTGACTGTTATGTGAATTATTTTGATTATGGTTAGATTTTGAAATTTGATTTTAGTATTTTATGGTTGTTGAGGTCTAAAAAATCCACGGTTGGGCCTGAATAGATTCCCAGCCCAAAGCGATACATTATTGAGAAAAGACCTAATTTGGAGCACACAAAAGTCCGCCATGCACGAGTCACACTCCATGTGCCATGCCAAATAAATAATCTGTCACGCTAGAAATCGAGATTAAGATTATAAAATGCATTTAGCTCTGCAAATCCATGCTAAGCATCATAATTAAAAGCATGCCAAGCGACATGCCATGCCAAGCAGGTAATCATTATTGCACACCCAACCACGCTACAAGCCTAAGTGGGCTTAAGCCACTCGAATGCCCGGGGCTTGCTTGAGTGAATTGTGGTATGGATGGTAATAAGTTGTCATGAGGCCCATTGATGGGCCGAGAAATGGAGGTTCCGGGTTGCTTAGGAGCCTTGGAACTCAAGCCCATTTCTTAGGCCCAAACATGTGGGTGAGCATAAAGGAGAAAATAGTCTATTACCTCAGTCAAAATAGCCCATTAACTTAACCAAAATAGCCCAACACTTGATAAGGTTAGCCCATTTGTTTGATGAATTAACTTGCTGTCTTAGAAGGCCCATACAATTAGACTATGAAGCAGCAAAAGCCCCAGCACTTGGCTGGAGAACATAGCCACGAATGGAGCCTGGAGGTCCACGTGCGCAGAGCTGCTAGGAGGCTCCAGCACATGGGAAGGAACAAGTTTCAAGCAAAAACATCCAAAGGACCTGAGGATATTAGCACGTAGGCTGCCTGCCAGGAGGAGATGAGCCCTTCGAACCAGCATGTATGCCCATTTTCTTTCCTTCATCAGATCTAGCCATGGAAGAAGGAAGGAAAGAAAAAGGGAAATAGCTGAGAATAGGAGTCTCCCACTGAAACAACTGCGGGAAAGGGCCTTGAGCTCCCAAAAATCCTTGATTTTATGCAAATGGGCAGAGCGAATTTCATCAAGATGGGAAAAGTCAAAGGAGGAGAGGAGAAAGGAAGGGAAAGATTTGGCCAAATTGGATGGAAACCATTAGGGTTTCTTAGGAAGGAGGAGCTTCCAGCGGCTATAAATGAAGCACCTCCTACCCAACAACAATCAACCCACAACCAGAAAGCAAGCTTCCTCTCTCACCTACAAACCCAGCAAATTCGTGCTCTATTCCTTCTTCTCCCCCATTTTTCCTATTCTGGCAGACTATTCTAACATTTGACAGAGCCTCTGTCAAGCTGCCGGAAAAACACTTAAACCACCTATCATTCTCTCTTTCCCTCATTCTCAGCCAAACCTTTCTGCAAACCCTTTCTCTCCCACCTTAATACCCCCATTTTTTCCCTAGGAACACTTAGTTTTCTCTTCAGTGCTAAACTCATAACAATTTTGCTCCCATGCCACATGCCTCTCATGCCAAGCTAAGATTCTACCTATAAGCACTAAGAATTCATCTGTAAACTGTTGTTATTTTTGTTGGTGAAGGTAACCAAGGTGTTTCCTAAGGCCCTACTGTCCTTTCGAAGCATTCTTGGGGCTTGATTTCTAAACTCAGGCACATGGGATAATTTCATCAGTTCGCTCCTTACAGCAGCCCAGTCCATTTGTAGCTACCAAAAGAAAAAGGCCCCTACAATGGTATACTTGGACGTTATTTCGGATATTCGAAGATTATGCGTCATTGGAAGTGATGGGATCTCTAGGGGTTATCATTTATTTTATTATTATTATTATTATTATTATTATTATTACTAAAATATCTGACTGAGTGTTATTGGATGAGTTACTATGTAACCGCTTTTACTTTCTAAGGATATTATATTGTGTTTAGTTGTGAAGAGTTGTTAATCGGATTTCGACGTGAATAATAAATTAATTAAATATCTAAGTACATATCTAAGTATACGTTTATATTTAATATATATACTCAGTGGTTTGGGAATGATGAATTATGGACACTAGTTCTCAACAGTATGTGGTGTAAATTCAAAGATAGTTGAGAATTGATTTACGGAAAGTTGAGAAAAGATTTGAAATATGGATTTGTGGAATATGGAAAATTTTATGATAAGTTTTGGAATATGGTTTTCAAACCAACTATAGGAATACCCCCCAGTTGCCTTTGAAACAGTTTTGTCCATTATGACAATGCCACACGAGTTTCGGGGACGCCAGAACCGTGTGGTGCGAGGATGTGCATTCTTTGGCTGACTACGTTTTCCCGAGTTCTGCCAGGAATGCGGCTCAGGTTGACTATGTGGCTCCTGAGTCTCGTGAGGAATGCAGCTCAGGTTGACTAAGTATCCCCTAAGTCTTGCGAGGAATGCGGCTTGGATTGACTTTGTGTTTCCGAGGCCTACGAGGATGTAACAGACAAGATACTTGGAATTGACGGAATACTATTGGAATTGACAGAATATTATTGGAATTGACGGAATATTATTGGAATTGACGGAATATTAATGGAATTGATGGATCATAAATGGGGGTACGCCTAGGTGAAGAGTATTTTGGTTTTATGATGTTTAAACTAAAATTGATGATTTTATCTTGGTATTTTTGGGTAAAAGTTTTAATACCTATTTTTTGATTTTATGAGACAAGGATTGAAGGTTTCCAAGTTTTAAGGATTTTCTACAATTCATATCTATTCTCTTAAGTGATGAGTCTGTTACTATATGTGGAAGATAAAAGCATGTTTTATTCAAATTGTTGACAGCGATATTAAGGTTTTCCGTGACCAAAAGTTATTTTAGTAACTTTCTAGTTTTCATACATATCTTGGTTATTTTTGCACATATGTGATTGATTGAAAGATTGTTCTTAAATAAAAAATCTTTTACGTTTTCAGAGGATTAGTTAGAGTTGAAGTTTTGGTTAGGGAAGTATGAAAGAACTACATATGACTTGATCCTTGAGTAAGGGTACGTAGGCAACCTAGAGTTACTAGGTGCAACCACAAGATCAAGTGCTGAAAGTTTGTTCAGTTAAGTTATATTAAAACTTAATAACGTATTCATGTTGCTCTAAGAGTTGAGACCAGATTCCGATGGCATAATGATTTATTTGGTATAAAGAGGCCTGAGGCCGTTCAAAGTTATTTATCTGATGCATGCTGAACGATTGAGATTTGGTTTTCAATATTAATTGTATGTTTACAGGTGGGAAGTTTTTGGAAATTGTCCATTTTACAGGGAAGACTCTGCCGATTTTTCGGTAGAAGTCAATCCTTAAAAGAATTGTGAGTCTTAGTTAGAAGGGCAATTTGGTCAAGTGTGCCCGACACCTGTCACTGGGGGTTGCAAAACAGAAAATGGTAGTGGCTGAAAACAAAGCTTTAAACATTTATATTCAATATAAATAACCCCTCCATTTTAGAAAATATTGTCATGCAATAAAATCCTTTATATACGTATATATATATACCATCCAATACTTGAAAATAATTCAATTCAGTAAGTTCATGTCATAAAATACGATAAGGAAAACTATATATTTAATACTTCTCAAATTTTTAGCAAACGATGTAAACTTGTTCTTTTAATCCTTATTGTAAAACTGTATATTCAAACCCACACAAAAAATATCCCGTTAATACAAAATATAATCATCAAAATCCAAAATCATTTTTGCCGCAACCATATCTTTGCAAAAACACAATATGCCAAATAATTTTTAAATATCACTACAAAAAATCTTGTCTGAAATACTATTTCCGAGGACTAAATTTATTTCTGACAATGTTTGTTCATCTGAAATAGACATTTTCGATAGCAAAATTTCATTGACAAATAATTATTCTTTATTGGAAATAATGTGTAGGATCTATTTATGAGGAACATAGGTCGTCAAAAATGTTATTTACAATGGTGTAGACCGGTTGGAAATAATGAAACGTGTCATCAAAAGTAGACAATTACGATGAGAATGTGGTGTTGTAAATGAAATCACTATTCTCGGAAATGACTCGTAAGTTATATTTTCGATCAACATAGATTGTCATAAAAGTTTTTTTTTATGATGAACAAGGATGTCAAAAATGTAATCAAACCTGTCATAAATAGAATAATTATTCTCATAAATATTATACTTTCATAATGAAATATATAAATAATATTTCCAATCAGAAACTTTTTTCATTAATATGCTTTTGTCATTCATTAATATAAAAAAACTGAACAATATTCATTTCATATCAACTCATATATGTCTCCAACTTCTAAAATTTGAATATAATTTCCAAGTCTGACATTGCTAAATAAAATGTCTTTGGGAGACGATAAAAGAACTAGTTGGGCTCCTCGATGACATCGTCACTAAGATATCGGAATAGCTTTCGAACATTGTTCTGGTATAACAAAAAAATAATAATAAAGAATTATAATAAGACCTGATAGAATTTGAAAATGGGAGTAACAAATACAATTAAGAAGTAATTTACATAACCCTTGACCAAAAAAAAGTAATATACATAACAAAAGCTATACCGCAGTAGGTGATTGCCTTGCACTGTGAGCAGAATTTTGTGGGTTATTGTTAATCAGCATTTGAACTTCTTGTTGCAAAGTGCTCAATTGACCTTTGACATCATTCAATTCCTCTTTCAAATGCCCAAGATTTTCTTCCAATTCCACGCACCTACGCTTATTACAGTTTTGGTTAGTTGAGGAGTAGTATGCTGCATGCACCTTTAGCTTTGACGCCACTGCCTAAGCCAAGAACACGACCATGACTAGAGGCAATCACCTCCCTATATATATATCCCAATCATTGACATCAAGGTTTTCCTGTTGAACAGCAGCCTTTTTGTTTTCCATTTTTTCCTGTAGTGAAATTATAAACACATGTTTCATATATAGACACAGTATCATGTAATAACCCAAACCTAAATTAATATTTAATTCGTAATTTATTAAGAGGAAAAGACAATTTTGCCCTTGGAATAATTTAGTAAAGAAAGGTTGACTTTTTGACCGAGAAGGAATTTGACAATTCCACACACACCGTTGTGTAGAGCACGACGAAATGAGTCCGTAGACACGAAGTGGGCTCGAATCGGAGCTTTAACGAAGGAAATACGGTTCAAATACTCTGAGGGGCAAAACGGTAATTTAAAAAATCAGATTTTAAAAACCTCATTCTCTCTCTTCTCCCTCAGTCTCTCTCTCTCTCTCTCTCTCTCTCTCTCTCTCTCTCTCTCTCCCGTCGCAAACAGCCCTTCCCCCTTAAACAGCCGATCGGTTTTCTCCTCGCCACCACCACATCCGGTCACCATCTTCGTCGGTATCGGTCCCAAAAGAACCAGCTCATCATCCTCTACAAGTCCCAGCCCTCGGCTCCGATCCGCTGCCACTGTCGCCGGAATCTGCAGAAATCGCGCCGATTTTTCCAAAAATTCAAACCGCTCGTTCTCCCTCATTTCTTCTCCAAATTTCTACCTATTTTCAGTAAGGTATGGATTTCTACCTATTTTTCATGCTCTAGCTGATGTTTGGTAGGATTCAATCGATTCTTAGCGTAGGTCCAAGAACAAAAGTGGCTCCAAATAGGGTGTTATACCTGGGGTAGGAGTTTGGAGCCGTGGTTTTGAGATTTTCCGGCGATATGTAATCACTTTGGGCACCCAGCGCTGCTGGCGCGTGTGGCAGCGCGTGGGCGAGGGTAGTGAAGTGGCACTGTGTCTTGATGAGATCCTTAAGTTGTCACGAGCGCGTAGGAATTCGCGGATATCAATTTGGATACTGTTTGAGCCTCGAACGGATTTTACATATTGTGCGATTTCTGGGTTCAATACTGTTGAGCCATTGGATCGTAATCAGTTTCATATATGTTAATTTAGACCATTCTAGGATCGTTTAGGATTCGACGGATTATGAATCGGAGTTCCGGATACTCCGAAATCACGAACCCTAGGGCTAGGGTTTAGAAATCATGTGATTGTACAATCGTGATCAATCCGACCGTCCAATCGAGACCAAACCCTCGGGACATGTGTCCTAGATATATTGGAACTTCTAGAGGCTTCCGGATGATATTGTGAGGTCATGGACCCACGGGGTCCTGGGTTGACTTTTTGGGACTTTAGCGCTTTTTGAGTCCCAAGATATTGCTAAACTATTCCAAGCTTTTATGGCCATAGGACCAATTTTAATTTGACGCACGTACTTGTAGGAGCCGGGGGTCAGGGTTTTTAAATTAATACTATATTGTATTAATAGAATATTATGGTCATTGAATCAGGCACCCGAGCACCAGTTGACCCGCAGGAGGGACCTTCAAGAGGTCCAGCGAGCATGGACTACCAGTGAGTGGACTCTTTGTTTTTATAAATGAATTTAAGCAGTTCAGTTTCAGTTACAGTATTTGATCTTGAATAAATTTTATTCAAAGATTAGTGTTATAAGCTGTTCTATGCTTTTGAATATTTTATTTTGCATGCTGCCGAGTGGAATACCCTTTAAAGGATATAGGAAAAGAAATTCTAGTTAATTATCAGATAAATGGTAGCAGAATTTTAGAGGTTACAGAAATTCAGTTATTGAACAGATTTTCTTCAGAAATTTTATATTTTCCTAAACCACCTTGTACCCAGATATACAAATGTTGCATTCAGTAAATAAGTTGCCTTCAGATTAAATGTTGCCTTCGGATTGTATTGATTGCCTTCGGTTTAGTCAGCATGCTTGACAGTTGCCCCATGAGTTCTTTGGTACTCGAACTCATGTGGAGTGAGTAATGCGGATCAGGTGGACTACGGTCCCCTGAATCCTGCGAGTTGCGGCTCGGACTGACCTTGTGTCACTGAGACCTGCGAGTACGTGTCACCCATGGTGATACAAGGAATTGACGGAAATAAAGGGTACACCTAGGTGGTAGTTTTAACCTGTTTCCAATGCCTTAAGAAATTAATGTTGACCATGAGTATGATTGGCTTATATAGATGTATAATTATATGAGTGCATTGATTTCAGAAATAAAGAGAATAATTTAGTTTGTATAACTGTTTTTACAGTGGGGTTAGTATGTTCATATGCTATTTTCTAAACTTTGTTTTTGGGTCCACTCATCCTTTTTAATGTTTTGCGCCCCCAGGCAGTAGGCGTGCACAGGGATCCACCACCGGGCCGTTTTCCACCTTCCGCACTTTCCTTTCTGATGTAGGACTTTTTGTTTTGTAAAAGGATTGACTCCTTTGTAAATTCTTAGTAGTCGCTCTGATAATTTGCCCTTGAATTAGAATGTAATTGTTGGAATGTATATATACATATGCTGGCAGTTGGTTATATATATATGCTTGTTTGGCAGGTGTAAATGTTTTGGTATTGATCCAATTTTCAAGGGAGACTCTGCCGATTTTTCGGTAGGAGTCAACCTTGTTATTTTACCGGGCTTTGTAGAGAAGGGCTAGTAGGTCATTCGTGCCCGACATCCGCCAGGTGTCGGACACGTACAGGGTCCGGCTCGGATTCCAAAGCAGAATTTGGGTCCGATCCTATCAGTATCATGCTAATGGAAAAATATGAAGCTAGACATTAAAGTGGAAACCATACATAAAGATCGATCATATATGAATTTTTTTCCTATTGGCCAATTTTCTCCTTGTCCATTCTTACCCTTACTTATATGAATTTTTTTGAAACAATCGATTGGACTAGGTTCAATTCTAGTTCGATCTAGTTGTTAACAAGAAAACATGAATATGATAAGACAAATAAATTCAGTTATCCAAGTTCCCTTAAAAAACAAATAACATAAGCTCTAATCATGATACCTAGTGCAATCACCAACTTCACAATCATAGCTTCAACAATGAAAATAGTTGAAGACCTTTACATATGCGCCTTACATAAAATATTCAATTGTTTACCTCATCTTTTTGGTATTTCACCATTGGAACTGAACCTGTGGTATGCACTATTGTTGATTTTTCTCGATTAGATTTTTTTCTTTTACTTTGATCCTGCAAATATAATTCAAAGTAGATGCCATCAAATAGATGGTTATTGCAAACGATGTAAAAATTAATAACCCACCGTGGAATGGTAACTTAATAATCATGTATGAAATAGCTGAAACATCTTATTTAAAGAGGAATCTCATGTAAATACCATGGAATAAGGTTTGATCCTATTCATGGGGATTCCGTAAAAATTCCATTCCAAAAAGAGAAAGTTCGAAAGAAAACCCTACTTGAAATACATTTTTTTTTTTACCTTTACCGACAAAAACCCGCGCTCAAAACATATTTATTTTGAGCACGGGTTTTTCTGGTCCAAGTTTATCTTGTTTTTACCATGAATTATTTTCCTTGGTTAACACTAGTTGTAGTCTTCCGTTTAAGGGTATAATATTGGTATAGAATGTGATTCTTGTTTCTTTTCTTTTCTTTTTTTATATGAAATCTGAATCATATCTTTTTCATAAATTTAATCTAGTTCAAATAACACGCATACGAAATTTAATCTATTTATCAACATCAAGCTCTAAAAATAAACAAATTTTTGTTGGCAATTATGTTATGTAATTATGTATTATCAAAATTTTTTTGCTTGTTTATATTCTTTCTTCTACCGGATTTCGGGAATTACTTATACCGCATTACTGGTCATAGTATATTGTGAAGAAGACTATTTGATTTTACTTAACTCTTCTTTATTTATTTGTTTTTTCAATCCAAATTCAAAAGGTATGATATAGAACGAATCAATAGTTTTATATTTGAATAGAATCAAAACAAAAGATAAATAAGCGGAGAATATAAACCAAAGTATAAATGAGAGGAACAAAGGATTTTAGGGGGGATTGTTCGTCTACTAGTTCTTGACACAAGAAACGGAATTTTCCACAACCCTTTCTTGTGTCGAATTAATAATGATTCTCGATCCCGTTCGTAAAAAATTTCTATTTTTAGTTTAAATTTTTTTATAGGATTGAGCCGAATACAATAAAAAGATCCTATTGTATAGATGTATAGATTTTTGATAGATACATACTTATATAGATATACAAGATCTTAAATACAAAAATATAAGACGAAACAACTAATTCTTTTATTGTTGGGTTGGATCCACAATTAATCCTACGGATCCTTAGGATTGGCGTATTCTTATAATATTTTTTTTATATTAGTTTAGTATATTCTTTTTTTTTATATATTATTATATCCTAAATATCCTGATCCTGCGTTTTTGGATCATGGATCGAGCCAAGTATCACAACCTCTCCCATCCTGTATATTGTCCTTTTCATTCTGTGTTGGAATATAAATTTATTAGTAGGTGAGATTTTTATGAAAAAGGTTCTTTATATTCATAGCATAGGAGAAACAACTCTTTCTTCTTCTTCTTCTTCTTTTTTTTTTTTTTTTTTTTTTTTTTTTTTTTTTTCAGTATACCCTAGTGATTGGATTTATATGTTTATTCTGATCGGAATATTCAAATGATTTTCATCGAATGACTATTCATTTATTGTATTTTCATGTAAATAGGGACAAGAAAGTTCTATGGAAAAATGGCGATTCCATTCGATGTTGTTTAATGGGGAGTTAGAATACAGGTGTAGGCTAAGTAAATCAATGGACAGCCTCGGTCCTTTTGAAAATACTAGTGTAAGTGAATATCCAATTATAAATGATATGGATAAAGACATTTTAAATTGTAATGACAAGTCTAATTACAGTAATGTTGATCATTTAGTCAGCGACAAACATTTTGTTCTTGAGGATAATTGTATTTTATTTTGATTGAGTTATTAATAAATTGAGTTTTTTTTATTATTTAATTATTATAAATATGTTATTATTCATAGAAGAGAAAAATGAATAAAAAGAAAATAAGATAGACCAAAAAACTTTCTTTGATTTGAACTCACCCAATCAACAATCCTTCAATTCTCAAATCAAAAGAGAATAGAATAAATCATACTTTCATACAATATCTTAATTGAATTATATGTAATGATCAATAATTTAGTTTAATTCTATGTCTACATGTGTAAAAATTGTAGCAATTTATTTTATAGATAATAGATATTTAGACTGGAATTGACGAACAACCAGTACCAATATTAGTGTTTATTAGTGTCGACTAGAAATGGGGCGTGGCCAAGTGGTAAGGCAACGGGTTTTGGTCCCGCTATTCGGAGGATCGAATCCTTCCGTCCCAGAGCATACCTGACCCATGAAGGAATTCGGAGGGAGGGGTCATTTCATTTTTGGATCTAGAACGAATAGGTTCAAGAGATGAGAGAATTAAGGATACCCACCAGAAAGACTAATCCAATCCATAATGATGTACCGGAAAATACAACATTTTTGTTACCCGACCAACCCTCAGGAGAAGCAAATACAACAGGTACACTAATCAATAAGATTAATGAAGTAGCAATTAATGCAAACACATCCAATTGGAAAGCAATAGTCATGTTTCTAATCCTCCAATCTACCAACAAAAGAATTATACCATTTGATCCCTTTATCAGCCAAAAAATTGTATAAAAAAAAAAAGCATCATGGAAGGATTTTACCATGAATCCATCATTGATTCTATAATGACTTATTACCACTCTTTGCCACCGCATGGAATCGAGGGTCGCTTTTTTTTACTTTACAAAACAAAGGGGCATGCTTGCTGGATCATGCATCTATATTATATATATACAGATAGATAGACCTATAGACTCACACCTGATATCTTTCTATAGATAGTAATGGTATCAACTCATATGTCCATGTTCTATTGGGTGGAATACTCAATAGTATCTGTCAATACTTAAAATGAAGAAGGAATCACTCTATTTACTCTTTTTGGATGACTCACAATTATATATACTATATATTTCTATCGATCAGATATCATGCAAACCCTTTCTATACTAATAGCATAGAACCTTACTCTATTTAATCTAATAAAAGTTAAAAATTTTTTTTTTTTTTGAAATTGAAGAAGTTCTATTTGCTCAATAAACTTACCTATATTTATTTTTGTTTGTCCACTACCACTATTTACGTAATAAATCTAAATATTCTTGTGATAGGTCCTGTTCCTGGTCAGAAATATAGTGAAATCACCTTTCTTATTCTTTCCCCGGACCCCGCTACTAAGAAAGATGTTCACTTCTTAAAATATCCCATATACGCAGGCTGGAACAGGGGAAGGGGTCAGATTTATCCCGACGGGAGCAAGAGTAACAATAATGTTTATAATGCTACAGCAGCAGGTATAGTAAGCAAAATCATACGAAAAGAAAAAGGGGGGGGTATGAAATAACCATAGCGGGTGCATCGATCTAAATAAAGTAGGTTTTACATGAAGAAGATTTGGCTCAGCATGTTCTATTCTATACGGGTAGGAGAAGAGCCCGACTCGGTATTCTTAAAAAAAAAAAAAAGAGAAATTAGAACTAAGTCAAGATGATACGGGTCAACTCCTTCTTCTTGCGCCAAAGATCTTACCATTTCCGAAGAAACTGGAGTTACATCTCTTTTCCATTTCCATTCAAGAGTTCTTATGTGTTTCCACTCCCCTTCGAGACCCCGAAAAATGGACAACTTCCTTTTCTTAGGAACACATACAAGATTCGTCACTACAAAAAGGATAATTAAGTATTACCAACCATTGCAATCCATATTGCAGGATCAGGTACATTCTCTGGGCGGTTTGCATATCTCTGACCAGTGTTTTTGTATTTTTGAAAAATTGGCCTTCTCAAGTTCCACATTCAATCAGCAATTTTTTTTTTAAAATATGTCCAGTGAATGCAACCTTCAATTCTTCCTCAGAACATGTGTAAGTATATCCAGCTTCGATGAAAAGCTCAATTAATAGATTTACTTGAGTCTCCAGATAATCTGAAAATTTTACCCAAGCTCCTTTAATCTCTTGCTTGAAAAGTACACCTATATTCCGAGCAGCTTCTTTGGTCACAATGCTGGAGGAAATTGAAATCATTAAAGTATTTTATATGCCATCAAATAAACTAATAAGTGATAATTAATTAAGCTACACTTTTCGAAGTCTAAGAAATAACTAGAATAACTATTGGTAACATTAAGTAGTGTATATGCTTACCATCCCTTATATATTTCAATCAGCATACCCTTTCCTTTTCCTCCCTTGGCCTTCCATCTGCCTTTTTTTTTTTTTTTTTTCCAGCACTTAATCCTAATTAAGAACAACAATTAATAACATAAGATTATTTATAGTTTTGAAATAATATAAGCTATACCTTGGGTATTTGAAGGTTGAGTCTCAGAGCATGTCTCTTGAGTTTCTTGTACTTCATTATCATGAGATGGTTCAACAGAGGCATGTTGGACTGCAGAGGATCTAAGTAACTCTCTCTGTTCATTGGTTGATGATGTATTGCGACTCCTTCCTTTTCTTGCCATAGCTACCATTTGTGTTCATTAGCAAAATAGACAATACTAGAAAAGAAATACTATTATAATAGAATTAGACATAAAACAATCAAAATAGTAATAAAAAAAATACTCCACGAAATATAATAACAACTGAAATAACCAAAGAGTTTTGTATTCCAAACATAAATAAAAATACTATCCATTTATAAATAAAAAATTTACGACACCAAATAATGCAATAAACAGAATCACACTATATCTCATTCCAAATCCATATGATTAGTCTCATCCTCGTCCCTATCCCCACCCTCATCCCCACTGTTATTAATATCATTACTTTCGTCTTCATTTTGGTTGGTAGTCGCGTGTATGCACGTTTGAGCCTCTTCTTCTTGGTATGTTTCTCCTTCGTCATTAGGCATTTCATAAACATTTCTAACCTTCGTTTACACCACCACACTCCATGTCTTATTCTTTATTTCTTTGACGTAAAATACTTGTGTTGCTTGGCTTGCCAACACAAATGGATCCTTAGTATGTAAGTTGCGTGTTGTGTTAACACTTGTAATCCCATAGCGATCAATCTTATAACCCCTTCCTCTTTGGGTTGTATCATGCCAATTGCAATTGAACAATACAACCCTTTTCTTCTGTGTATAACAAAGCTCTACTATTTCTGTTAATGTTCCATACCAATTTCTTCTGTGTATAACAAAGCTCTACTATTTCTGTTAATGTTCCATACCAAGGAACATCATCAATTTGATTCTCCCCTTTAACCATGACACCGCTATTTTGTGTTTTTTTATTCTCATCACGATGCAAGGTATGGAACCTAAACCTGCTTATATTGTAACCAGAATAGTAAGTGGCTCTCCTTTCAGGACCATGGGCCAAAGCAAGCATTTCCTTGCTCACTTTTCCGTCCTTGTATAGTTGTTCAATCTACAACTTAAGAAAAATATATATTTTCAATGACCCTTATATGATCCCAACACTTAAAGCGAAATTGCAAACAAAAAAATATTTTCTTACTCTCTTTTCAAACCAATTGGCAAATTGATGCCTATGTGTCCCATCCACATCCTGGACTCCAGAGTGGACTAGAGAATTTTTATGTTCTCTGCACGCAAGAGATAACAATGCATATGTTAACAAACAAGTTAATGTATGCTTATATTCTCTCAAGGAGTGTGAAGATTTCTTACTGAATAAAAGGCTCAGAATCATCATTGTTTGTTAAGACATAATATGTGGCAGCACTGTGAAGCTCAATACTCATCTCCCTTAATTCACTTTTCCCAAAAGCTTTACCAGATGCTGAAAATAATATGGATAATTCAGATGCATCAGATGATGGTTGTCCTCCATCATAGTTTCTCTCTGTACGACTAAATCTAGTTTCAACACGACTCAAATAGCGAGAGCAGAATGTTACGCATTCATCTACCAAGTAACCTTCCGCAATAGACCCTTCTGGGTGAGCCTTATTACGAACATAACTCTTTAGCTTGTGCAAATACCTGTACAAGTATTAAACATTAGAGTTTTTTTTTTTGAAAATATAAATCAAAGGCAATCTATACAAAAATAACTTCTAAACCATACATTACCTCTCTACAAGATACATCCACTTGAACTGTACTGGGCCAACGACTTTTGCTTCCCATGCTAAGTGACAAGATACAATATTCATAATTTGCTTCCCATGATATCGAAAAAGGCAGGTGGGAATATTTTTTCCAACTTGCAAAGAGTTATGACAATCTGATTTTCAAGCAATTCTAAATCTTCTGTTCGCAATACTTTGGCACATAATTCTCTAAAAAAGTAACTAAACTCTATTAAAGCATCAAATTCATCTCTAGGTAATAACTCTTGCACTACAAGTGGGATTAATCTCTCTAAAAACACATGACAGTCATGAGTTTTCATTACTGAAATACTGCATTCTGTTGCATTGACACACCGAGATATATTTGCCGAGTATCCATTTGGAACTTTTAAGTTCATCAACCATTGAAATACAGCTTTCTTATCATCATTTGATAGTTCGTAATCAACTTTAGGCCAAATAATCTTCCCACCCTCTTCTATAGGATGAAATTTTGATCTTATACCCATTTCTTGGAGACCAAGGCGAGCATTTAACGAATCTTTTGTCTTACCGTCAATGTTCATCACTGTGCCAATCACATTTTCAAATATGTTCTTCTCAATGTGCATAACATCCAAATTATGCCGCAACAATTGAGTTTTCCAATAAGGCAAGTTGAAAAAGATACTATGTTTCTTCCAATTGTGAGTCTTTCCAAACCCAACTCTTGTTTGCTTTGTTCCATTCTTACCATGGGTTATTTCTCTCAATTTACCAAGTTCATTTATCATATCAATGCCTAAATGGTCTAGTTGGAGCAACCCTATTCTCTCTTGTATTATCAAACTGCATCATCTAATTACGCCATGGGTGATCTAATTGTAAGAAACATCGATGACCCATATACATTGCTTGGAGCCATGAAGTAAACTAAGATGTGAGGTATTGGACACACAACATGGGCAAGCCAATTTTCCTTGTGTACTCCAACCTGATATATAAGCATATGCAGGATAGTCATTGATAGTCCACATGATTACAGCTCGCATTTGAAAATTCTGCTTTGTAGATATATCATATGTTTCAACGCCAATTTCCCATAAGTCTTGCAACTCATCTATCAATGGCCTCATGTATACATCAATATCTTGACCAGGTCCTTTTTTCCTGGTATAAGTAAGGCTCTTTCATCAACATCCATGGAGGAAGGTTGTATGGGAATAGAAGGATTGGCAATAAGCTATACTTCACACTCATATTGCCAAAGGGGTTGAATCCATCAATTGCCAAACCACGTCGTACATTGCGCGACTCATTACCAAAAGACTCATGTATTCTATCAAGAGATTTCCAAGCTTCAGAATTTGCTGGGTGCCTTAACACACCATCTTTCACACGTTCCTCATAATGCCATCTCATATCTGCAGCAGTTTTAGAAGACATAAATAATCTTTGAAGCCTTGGTGTTAGTGGAAAATAACGTAACACCTTCCAAGGAACCTTTTTACCTTTCTCTTTCCCACCCCGGCCTTGTGACTTCCATCGTGAAATCTTACATGTAGGACATTGAGATAAATTTTCATGCTCCTTATAATAGATTACACAATCTTTCTTACATGGGTCAATCTTCTCATAATGAAGGCCGAGATCTTTAACAATCTTCTTTGCACCATACTTGGTTGTAGGCAACCTTTTACAAAAGGAAATGCTTTTTTCAACACTTCCAGCAACATGTTAAAAGATTTGTTGCTCCAATTATTGCTGCACTTGATATGCATCAAGGTAACAACAAAAGACAGGTTGGAGTATGTCTCACAACTCGTGTAAAATGGCTCTTCCGCCTCTTCTAACAATTTGTAAAACTTTCCTGCATCTCCATTTGGTTCTTGCCGAAAAACTTCTTCTATTAAACCGTGCATGTCATCAATTGACTCCAGATTATCCACTTCATTTTCATTACTACTACTACTATCACTTTCAGCACTATCATTATCCTCATCCTCCCCATGCAAATACCATCGAGTATAATCATGCCTTGTTGAAGTAGAGAAAATTAAAAGAACAATATTACCCTGAAAAATTCGTTGTGAAGCTGTGAACGATTCTTGGGATGAGTCGCGTACAAAGTCGCTTTCTTTAAGACGTTTCGCGGCTCTTCCCAATTAGTGCAAGCAGTTCTGGAAATGCCACTACGTCCCCAGGATAAAACAGCCCCAGAATCTCCTTTGTCTAGGTTCTTTCTTGCACTGAGGAAGGACCCGAATACAAACACCTTTCTATGTTGCTCAGAAACCTTAGTTTAGAAAATAAGAAAAAGATATGAAGAGAAGGAAGGCAGCAACTGTTGTCTGTACCTTTTCTCTCCTAGCTGACTCTGATATATATACTAGATTTATCACAAAGAGACGTTGTGGGCTTTAACGACATCAATGCATCAGTTGAAAAAAGATTCAGCCAATTAATAGAAAATTATCACAAAAGACGTTGTGCATGAGTTGAAAAAAAAGGATTCATCCCATAGAAAATAACTCCTATTAATAAAGACAATTTAAGGCAATTATTGAATTATTGAATTATATATTTTTAAAAATAAAAAATAAACATACCAATTTCAACAATCCCCCACTTGTTTATTTTAGAAATAAATTCATTAAGCAACATATCATAAGACTATGCATAAGTAGAGGTGTTTTTCAACTTGAACCTTTACATAGTGACGGAGCTTCAGAATATACAAGAGTAACATATAGTTTTGAACTCTATCTCTGACAACACCACACACATAGCCCTACTAAGGTGAAGTTCAAAAGCTAGCACTTTACGGCCATGTGCTTGTATCCCAGTATAGTGAATGCTCTAGAAAATTTCCCCCAAAATTTTCATAGAAAGCGGCCTCACTTTCACATTCACATAGGTGAGACTATCAGAGATATTCCTGTACCTAGATATCCCACTCAATATAGAGTATAGATCTCATTAAGAGTTATAAACAACTCAACCTTAAATCGCTTCAGGATTTCATGCTTCTAAGGATGGATATGGAACACTAGCATGACTTCACTCATATCACTAAATGACTTGTTATTACCCATTGAACCTATTTCTTGGGATTTCCAATCTATAGGTTGGGTTACCATCATAAGTGACTTAACCTTCTAGGGGTTTTAGTCCCATTCCTTTTGAGGTTTTTCAAACCTTTTCTCGTGCTAGTCCTTTCGTCAAAGGATTAGCTAAATTCTCATTAGGCCGTACATAATCCACTCTTACAGCCCCATTAGAAAGAAACTCTCTAATAGTACTGTGCTTGCGACGTATTTGTCGCCTCTTGCCGTTATAATAACGGTTCTGAACTTTTGCAATAGCTGCAGTACTATCACAGTGGATAAGAACAGCTGGTATCGGTCTCTCCCACAAAGGGGTATCTAATAGTAGGTTTCTCAACCAACCTACTTCCTCACTAGCCATTGCTAGGGCTATCATCTCTGACTCCATTGTGGACTGAGCCAGAATAGTCTGTTTCTTATACTTCCATGAAATTGCACCACCAGCAATATTAAATATATATCCACTAGTAGCCTTTGAATCATCTGACAGGGTATTCCAATCAGCATCACTATATCCTTCTAGGACAGCGGGAAACTTCTCATAGTGTAGTCCAAGGTTCATCGTCCTTTTAAGGTACCACATGACCCTCTCAATAGCATACCAATGCTCCAAACTAGGTCTACTTGTAAACCTGCATAGTACTCCTACGGCATAAGCTATATCAGGCCTAGTGCAATCAGTAGCATATCGAAGGCTACCAATGATGCTCGCATACTCAGTTTGTCTAACACTGTCACCAATGTTCTTGAACAACTTTACACTAGGATAATAAGGAGTACATGCTGGTTTACAGTCAAAGTAATTATACTTCTTAAGGATTTTTTCAATGTAATGAGATTGATCCAAAGAGAATCCTTTTTCAAACCTAGTTATCTTAATTCCAAGTATCACATTAGCATCACCTAAATCTTTCATATCAAAGTTCGCACATAACAACGATTTGACACTATTCACATCATGAATATTTGAGCCAAAAATAAGTAAGTCATCCACATAGAGACATATAACAGTGCAAACATTATTCTCATGCTTAAAATAAATACATTTGTCGCTTTCATTTATTTGAAACCCATTTGAGATGACTAAATTATCAAATTTTGCATGCCATTGCTTAGGTGCCTGATTCAAACCATAAAGAGATTTGTCTAATTTACAAACTTTATTTTCTTTTCCAGGAACAATAAAACCCTCAGGTTGGTCCATGTAAATTTCTTCCTCTAAATCACCATTCAAGAATGTTGTTTTAACATCCATTTGGTGCACCAAAAGATCATGAATAGCAGCTAAAGAAAACAGCACACGAATAGAAGTTATCCTAGTGACAGGGGAATAAGTATCAAAGAAGTCCACATTTTCCCTTTGCCTATAACCCTTGGCTACAAGACAAGCCTTATATTTTTCAATTGAACCATCAGGTTTTAATTTCTTTTTAAGAATCCACTTACAACCAATTGTCTTACAACCAGGTGGTAGATCTACAAGGTGCCAAGTTTTATTGGACTCCAAGGAGTCCATTTCATCATTTATAGCTTCCGGCCATAAATCTGCATCCAAAGAAGACAAAGCTTCTTGGAGAGTTGTGGGATCTTGCTCTAAGGTATATATATGAAAATTAGATCCAAAGTCCTTTGCAGTTCGTGCTCTCTTACTCTTCCTTGGTTCTACATTAGGTTCAGAAAGCTCTATACCTCTAGGTTCATTATTTCTGGATAGAGAAAGATTACTAGATGTTGAACCTGCACTATTTCTCAATTTAAAAGGAAATTTATCTTCAAAAAAATCAGCATCATTAGATTCAATTACAACATGGTTTTTTAGATCATAAAATCTATAGGTCTTACTATTAACAGCATACCCAAGAAAAACACATTCATATGCTCTACTAGCCAGTTTTGATCTTTTTGGATCAGGGATACGCACGTAAGCCAAACAACCCCAAGTTCTAAAATACAATACATTAGGTTTCCTATTTTTCAAAATTTCGTAAGGGGAAATTTTAGTTTTAGAGTTGGAATTCTATTTAGCACATAACAAATAGTGAGTAGAATCTCTCCCCACCAAAAAGAAGCAGCTCCTGAACTAAGTAAAACAGCAACAGTTAATTCGGCCAGTGTTCTATTTTTCCTTTCAGCTTTACCATTCTATTTTTCCTTTCAGCTTTACCATTCATTTCAGGAGAATAAGGGGGCAGTTGTTTCATGCATAATACCAAGAGATTTATACAAATCAACAAAAACACCATATTCATATTATTGACCTCTGTCACTGCGAAATCTCTTAATTTTCCTATTAAATTGATTTTCAATTTCAGATATGAAAATCTTAAACATATCAATTGCTTCACTTTTATTTTTCATGAGATAAACAAAAGAATAATTAGAGCAATCATCAATAAAAGTGATAAAGTATCGTTTCCCATTTCTAGTTAACACTCCATCAAATTCGCAAATGTCAGAAGAATGAATTAGATCAAGTGGTTCAGATACTCTAGTGACAGATTTATGTGGGGTTTTGGTAATTTTAGCTTGGCTACAAAATTCACACTTCTCAAAATCATTCAACGACATTCCAGGAATAAGTCCTAATTTACTCATATTTTTAACAAGCCATTTGTTAACGTGACAGAGTCTAGCATGCCAAGTATTAAAAGAACACAACATATAAGCAGAATAAGAACTTTTATTAGCATCAGCATTCAATTTGAACATTCCATCAATAGCATAGCCCTTACCAACAAACATACCATTTTTTGTAATTGTATACAAGTCTGCTCCAACTGTTTGAGTAAACTTAGCCTTGTTGAGAAGATAGCCTGAGACCAGATTCTTCCTTATTTCTGGAGTGTGTAGAACATCTTTGAGGATGACAGTCTTTCCCGAAGTAAACTTTAATTCTATTTCTCCAGTTCCAGCAACAATTGTTGTGTGAGAATCACCCAACAACACTTTCCTATCATCAGTCACATAATAGGTCATGAAAAAGGCACGATCATAGCAAACATGGCGAGAAGCGCCAGTGTCTACCCACCAACCCTCGGATCCATCAACCATGTTAATTTCTGAAATCATAGCAATAAGTTGCTCTTCAGTTATATTCACTTGAGGAGCAGGGTGAGACCTATTTCTGCAGTTTCGAGCAAGATGCCTCAGCTTGTGACAGTTATAACATAGAAACTGTCCCGAATCATCATCACGTGAGGGGGGTTGACTCCTCTTATGATTCTGATGAAGGTTCCAATTTTGATGGTGTTGAGGATTCCGACTCTAGTTGTGTTGCCCATTTCGATTCCAGTTGTTGTTGTTGCGGTTCCTATTTTGATTTTTCATATTCTTGCCATTTGTCTTCAGAGTAGCTGTGGTTTGATTCCTGTTGGAGTTGTGATTTTTCTTGTTGTTGGAGACGAGCAAAACTTCTTCTTTCATGTCATGTTTCCTGGCCTCCTCCTCAACACGCAGACGAGTGATCAAGCTCTCCAAGGAAAATTCTTTGGTCTTGTGACGTAGAGCATTCTTGAAATCTTTCCAGCTGGGAGGCAGCTTGTCAATGATAACAGCCACCTGAAATTTTTCATCTAGATTCATGCCTTCAATAATAATTTCATGTCCAATTTTCTGTAGTTCATGAGATTGTGCTTCTACTGATTTTTCATCCACCATTTGAAACTTCAAATAGCGACTGACAGCAAATTTCTTTGCACCAGCTTCTTTTGTGTCATATTTTTTCTGAAGTGCATCCCACAAATCTTTAGCAGTATCATAAGAAGAATTATAATCATAAAGATCATCAGATAAACCATTCAAAATATAGTTCTTGCACAAGAAATCATTTTCAGTCCATGTCTACAAGGCCCAAGTTTGTTCAGGAGTGGGATTGTCAGAGGCATATGGTTTAACAGATGTGCAGACAGAAGCTAATTTTTTCGTTGTAAGGTAAAACAACATCTTTTGCCTCCATCGTTTAAAATGAAGACCCTCAAATTTGGAAGGTTTATTTAGGTCAGGGGTGAATGAATTGTTTACAGCTTCCATGGCAGATGATTCGTCTTAAAGTTGTTGAAGTAGAGAAAATTAAAAGAACAATATTCCCGGAAAAATTCGTTGTGAAGCTGTGAACGATTCAATGGGATGAGTCGCGTACAAAGTCGCTCTCTTTAAGACGTTTCGCGGCTCTGCCCAATTAGTGCAAGCAGTTCTGGAAATGCCACTACGTCCCCAGGATAAAACAGCCCCAGAATCTCCTCTGTCTAGGTTCTTCCTTGCACTGAGGAAGGACCCGAATACATACACCTTTCTATGTTGCTCAGAAACCTTAGTTTAGAAAATAAGAAAAAGTTATGAAGAGGAGGAAGGCAGCAGCTGTTGTCTGTACCTTTTCTCTCCTAGCTGACTATGATATATATACTAGATTTATCACAAAGAGACGTTGTGGGCTTTAAGGACATCAATGCATCAGTTGAAAAAGGATTCAGCCAATTAATAGAAAATTATCACAAAGAGACGTTGTGCATCAGTTGAAAAAAAAGGATTCATCCCATAGAAAATAACTCCTATTAATAGACAATTTAAGGCAATTATTGAATTATTGAATATATATATTTTTAAAAATAAAAAATAAACATACCAATTTCAACATGCCTAATACCCTTAAACAGAAGATGTTGGTGTACTTCATCACGAACCCGTCTATCCCTATTACTACATTTAATGCAAGGACAATAAATTTTCATGTCATCATGCTTCATATGCTTATATGCGTAATGAATAAAATTGGCAACTCCAGTAAAATACTCATATGTTGACCTCCCTGATCGCATCCATGATTTATCAATTGGCATATTATCTACATTTGATTGAGACAAGATAGAAACAAATTATAGTAAAAGACAAATAACAATTGGCATATTACATTGGCTGGGTAAAATGGTTATTGTTACAGACCCCTAATCCCAAAGTTGCACATTCTCAATCAATTAATTTTACTAGTGAAGAGTAAAATTTATGGCATAAAAAATAAAAGCAGCTAAGCTTAGAGAACAAATAGAATAAGAGAATATAAAGCGGATGGCAGAGGATCCAAAGACATGGAATTTATTTACTTTTGTGTGTCATTTTTATTTTTTATGACCATGAAGTTGCAATGGAAAGTATATGTTGCCTAAGGGATGACAATGACATGCATATGGACACACTTTACAAACATGTTTATTTGGTGATCAAATTTTGTGACTTTAGCATCGAACAAACACTAATAGTACTAGTTGGAGTTTTGGATTTTGATCTTAAAAGAATATCACCGCTATTAATTTTGGTGCATACATCGATCATATACATAACACTAGACACTACATCTATCATATACATAATACATAACACTAGACACTACCAAAACTTGTTCTGTTTCTTTAATTATTTTTTCATGACAAAGCTTTATACATACCATTCATTCTTTTACAAGCCAGAACTACATAACATAATATTTAACTAAAAGATGCCATCAACACTTAAACAAATTCAGGAAAAACAAACAAACTGGGAGAAAATTCCAAATTGACAGAAAATAAAAAAGATAAAGAGATTAACTTGTAATTTTGCAAATTGAGTAAGTCAATAAAAAGCATATAACTTTATGTCATAATCAACCAGCAGTAGTGCAATCTTGCATATTCTCTAATTGCGTCCTCAACCTTCCCTCACTTCTCCCATAATAACCCAACAAAAAACCCAAACCCACATAGCCTATTATCAAACAAATCTCATAAACCAATCAATTGAATATCAAAACTCATATTATATATCTTAACACATAGTAATTTTCACATAACTACTCAAACGTTACAAATGAAAGAGAGAATTGATAGACAAATCTGACTTCGAATTCTTGTAAATAAGAAGCAGATTACTCTATAAATAGAGAGAAACAGAACATAAGAAATTGGAAGAAAAAGAAAAAGATGAAGACATAAGAAGAAGAAGAAACTATGAAGAAGAATACCTAAGGTAGATAGTGAAGACTTCGCTCTCTGTTTTTTTTTTTTTTTTTTTTTTTGTAGGTCTGTGAAGAGTATGCTTCTTTTTGCCAGTAGTGTGTGAAGATGAAAGAGCGCTAGGTTAACCAAAACACAATGAGCGCACGATAATTTTGTGTTATCGCTTTTTTTTTCCCGCTTTTATTTTTATTTTTTTTCATTCCCCTAGAGCAGGAGTTAATTTTCCAATAATTTATCTTTTTTCAAAAAATTCTGTAAGCTGTAGACTTTGCAAATGTAAAATTAAAATTTGGCAAAAAAATTAAAATAAAAAAAATCTAAAAGCCTGATTGGATTACTTTTTAAAAAGATAGCTCTATTGTCTTTTATCATATGAATTACTTTTAAAAAAAGTTCAATCTATTATATTTTATTAGATGCATTACTTATTAAAAAAATATTGTTCAATCTATTGTCTTTTATCATGTGAATTACTTCTAAAAAAATATAGTTCAATCTATTTCATCATAATAGAAATATATCGTGAAAATTGTTATGCATTAAGGCATCCTAGGAGCTGATCAGATTTTGATCAAATGAATGGTTGATTTGGATTCTTAATATATACAAGTAGTTTCAATAATTTGCTAAAATATGAAAATTATGAGAGAATATTTGTTTGTGGGAATTTTCTGTGTATTCTTCTCCTTGTAGGAGGTCATATTTATAATACAACAAAACCTGAATGGGCAAATAAATAATAAATTCCTAAATCCATTTACAGTAGGAAATCAGGAATTAAAATAAATCAATAACAATTATAATAGGAATTCTTGGTGTGTAAGGAAAGTAAGTCAATATCCACAGGTCACGCCAACACTCCTCCTCACGTTGGTATATAGATGTCGCCAATGCCCAACTGATCCAGTGAACTGTGTAATGCTTTACTGGAAATTGCCTTTGTCAAAATATCCGCCAATTGATCCTCGGATTTCACAAAAGGAAACTAAAACACTTTAGCCTCAAGCTTCTATTTGATGAAGTGTCGATCCACCTCAACATGTTTAGTACGATCATGTTGAACCAGATTCTGTGCAATGGTTATAGCAGCCTTGTTGTCACAAAAGAGATTCATTGTGGATGTAGGTTTATACCCAAGTTCAATAAGCAACTTTCTTAACCAAAGAAGTTCACAAATCCCTTTAGTCATGCCTCTGAACTCGGCTTCTGCACTGGATAAAGCTACTACATTCTGTTTCTTGCTCCTTTATGTCACCAAATTACCTCCAACAAATGTGAAGTAACCCGATGTGGATTTTCTATCTGTTACATTACATGTCCAATCTGCATCTGAATAACCATCAATATTTAGATGACCATGCTTTGAGAACATAAGTCCTTTTCCAGGTGCAGACTTCAAATATCTAAGTATCCGAAGAACTGCATTCATGTGGTCTTCACTTGGAGAGTGCATAAATTGACTGACAACGCTTACTGTATAAGCAATGTCTGGTCGAGTATGTGACAAATAGATCAATCTTCCTACGAACCTTTGGTATCTTTCTTTGTTAGTTGAAACTTGATCCGGATATTCTCCAAGATGATGATTCTGAACAATAGGAGTGTCCGCAGGTTTGCAATCTAGCATTCCTGTGTCTGTCAACAAATCCAAGACATATTTCCTTTGAGAGAGAAATATGCCTTGCTGCGATCAAGCCACCTCAATTCACAAGAAATACTTGAGTCCACCTAGATCCTTCATCTCAAACTCAATAGCCAAATAGTCTTGTAGCTATGATATTTCCTGTTTATCATTCCCAGTAATAATCATATCATCAACATAGATTATTAATGTTGTTACCTTCCCTTTCCAATGTTTCAAGAACAGAGTATGATCTGAGTTGCACTATTTGAAACCATTGTTCTTCATTGCCATGGTGAACCGTCCAAACCATGCACATGGTAACTGTTTCAATCCATACAATGCTTTTCGTAACCTGCAAACTGTTCCAGTCTGAGTAGTATTATATCCATGAGGAATGTCCATGTACACCTCCTCCGTGAGTTCACCATGTAGAAAAGCATTCTTTACATCAAACTGGTGTAGTGGCCAATCCAAATTAGCTGCAAGGGACAATAAGACTCTGACGGTGTTTAACTTTGCAACTGGTGCAAAAGTTTCTTCATAGTCTATACCATAGGTCTGTGTGTACCCTTTTGCCACAAGTCTTGCCTTGTATTGCTCGATAGATCCATCTGCATTGTGTTTTATAGTAAACACCTATCTACATCCGATAGTCTTTTTTCCTTGTGGTATAGTCTCCAATGTCCAAGTCTGATTTTTCTTAAGAGCTTTCATCTCCACTTTTATAGCTTGGACCCACTTAGGATCTTTCAATGCTTCAGAGACCTTGGTTGGAATATGGATAGCAGAAAACTGATGCACAAAAGCCTTGAGTGGTTCAGACAGCTTCTCAGTGAATACATGATTTGCAATTGGATACTTGGATGTCTTGCCAATATCAGGTGAATAACGGTTTAGTGGCTTCCCATGATTTTGCTTGAAAGGTAATTGATATCCAATAGTTTTATCCTCTAAATGCACAAGTCTAGTAGGAGTATTTACCTCAAAGATATTCTCAGGAGATTGGTCCGTTGGTACTGTTGAATGAAAGGGGGGTCTTCATCTTGTTGTTCTGAGTTGTCTGTAGGAGTATGACTCGAATCAAAAACAGCTTCGCAAAGGTTAGGCGATCGATCGTTGTTTGGCAGAGAGCATTCGCACGTGCCGGACTCAGGACAATCGATTGTTATTGTTTCTTGGCTGAGAGCAATCTTCGTGCATAGATGAATATCCTCGTTTTCCAAGCTGCTCCAATTGAGCTCTTCACTCGGTATCTCCCCCTGAAGAGTAGAATTGGATGCTGGGTCATAGAAGAACATATCTGATTCCAGAAATGTGACATCCAAAGTGACATAGGTTCGCTGGGTAGAAGGGTGATAACATTGGTAGCCTTTCTGATGAGTGGCATAACCCAAAAAAACACAACGAAGCGTACATGGATCAAGTTTGCTTTGTTGATTTTTGTGGAGATGAACGAAGGCCACACAACCAAAAATGCGAAGGGTAAGCACCAAAACAGAGGGCAGAGGCCCGTGTTGCGCGAGCACTTGTAATGGAGTTTTGAAGTTAAAGACCCCAGATGGCATGCGGTTGATAAGGTGGACAGCAGTGATGACAACATCATCCTAGTGATGACGAGGAACATGGCCACCAATGAGAAGAGCACGGGCTGTTTCAAGGAGATGACGATTCTTCCGTTCGGCAACACCATTTTGTTGTGGTGTCTGGGGGCAAGTTGTCTCATGAACAATGTCATGTGTCTGGAAGTAAGTCTGAAAATCATGATTAACAAATTCTCCACCGTTGTCAGAGCGAATAATCTGTATTCGAGTATTGAACTGTGTTTCCATCTGTTTGTGAAAGAATTGGAACAGGAAAAACACTTCATTCTTATTTTTTATCAAATAAAGCCATGTCATCCGTGTACAATCATCTACAAATGTGACAAACCAACGAATACCGGAATGAGTAGAAATAGGTAAGGGTCCCCAAACATCAGAATGAATTAAAGCAAAAAGAATAGTACTTTTATTCATACTTAAAGGATAGGATGCTCTATGACTTTTGGCTAGAATGCAAGTGTCACATTTAAAATATGAGTCCTTAAATACAAAAAACAACTCGGGCAATAAGTGTCACATATAACCAAAAGATAGATGCTCCAAACGTCGGTGCCAGAGCCAAATTTGTCGGTGCTTGTCATCAGACGGATGCTTCACACTATTGGCACGTCCCATACTGAAGTCATCCATATAGTACAGCCCCCCTCTTTTAGTACCACGCCCAATGATCCCTTTGGTGAGAATATCCTGTAGTAAACAAAAATTGGGATAAATTAGTGCACAACAATTTAGTTGTTCAGTTGCCTGACTCGCAGACATTAATTTATTGGATAAAGATTGAACGAGTAGAGTATTAGAAACAGAGAAGGTGAAAGGGCAACAGTGCCGGCCCCTGTCACAGGATAGGTAACTCCATTTGCATTGGCAATACTTGTGCGGTGGGGTGTAGTGGTGTGCAAAAAATCATTCGGATCAAAGGTCATATGATCAGTGGCGCTATAATCAATTATCCAACTAGTAGTATCTCGTAGATCAGAAGTGTAAAATGCATAACCACAGTTACCTAAGACATCTGGAAGCATGGGACTATCAGTAGGATCTACCTGCTGGAACAAGGCTAAAGGGGGTTCGGTAGAGACAAGAGCAGCACGGCTGGAATTACTAGCAGTTTCTCTGAGCTTGCGAGCGCGGAGGTCCTCCCACCAATCAAGCTAACCATTCAACTTAAAACAGGTGTCACGGGTATGTTTGGGGTTGCCATAGTGCGTGCAACCACTTCCATCAGTCGGAGCCTTGGGAAGGGAATGTGGGATGGTTTTAGGAAGTGGCGCATCAGCAGCAGTAGCATATGACTGGATTTGAAGGTGGGCCGCAGGAGAGGAATTGTGGGGCTGTCCGGCACGAGTAGGGGGGCCTGATCCAGGCGCACTCTTGGCCGCTAAGCCAGTGCCAGTGGGTGCAGATGAACCCATCATCACTGCTTGTCGAACATCTTCACGGCGAACATAGGCATAAGCTTGGTCCACAGTAGGGAATGGAGTCATGTGAAGAACATCACTTCGGGCCTTATCAAGACGATCATCAAGGCCATCCAAAAATATGTAAACTCAATCTTCCGGCAGAATATCATTATAGCGCTTGATATCACTTTCATACTCCATCATATTTGGACGACGGAAATCAATTTCTCTCCATAAGCTTTGGAGAGTATTGTAATAGGTTTCAATGGAGCCACCAGCTTGTCGCATATGAGAGACTCGTCATTTCATATCATAAACCTGAGAGGTGTCAGTGCCATTATAGTAAGTTGTGGCAATTGCATCCCACATTGCTTTTGCCGTCGAAAAACGAATGAAATTGCCAATCAAGCTCTGCTCCAGAGAATTGATGAGCCATCCCTTCACAATAGAGTTCTCGGTGCGCCAGCGAGGAAACGTTGGACGGTCGAAGGAGGTTGTGGAAGATCGCCATTAATATATCCCAATTTGTCTTTGCTGGAGATATACAACTCTACAACTTGGGACCATAGGGCATAGTTGGTGCCATCCAACTTTATGCCAATCTATTCAGCGGAAGCTTCATAGGTAATTGTCGTCGGAATCGTTGTCTGATTCGGGTTTAAGGTCGTCGTCTGATTGTAGTTCGGGGTCGTCGTCTGAGTCGAGGTCGGGGTCGTCTTGGTTGGATCCTGATTTAAGATCAATTTCGAGGTCTGAGTCCGCATCTGCATTAGTTGAGCCACCTGGGCACTCGACTCGGCTATGGTTGGTTGAGAAGGAGAGGAGGAAGCAGTGGTGCTACTGCCATGAGGATTAGAAGAGTCATCCTCCCCCATGGTGGCGGCTAGGGTTTAGAAACTAGAGTCAGCAATCCCAAGATCGCCGCTCTGATACCATGCTAAAATATGAAAACTATGAGAGAATATTTGTTTGTGGGAATTTTCTGTGTATTCTTCTCCTTTCTTCTCCTTGTAAGAGGTCATATTTATAATACAACAAAACCTGAATGGGCCAGTAAATAATAAATTCCTAAATCCACTTATAATAGGAAATCAGGAATTAAAGTAAATCAATTACAATTATAATAGGAATTCTTGGTGTGTAAGGAAAGTAAGTCAATATCCACAAGTCACGCCAACATAATTGTGATCATTATATGATTGTGGAACTCTACGGCATTATATGCTTTCAGTCAAGGAGATGCAATATGTATAATAACATATAAAGGATGAAACATGAGCTAAGGTGATTTTATTGGAGAATAAATAAAAAATTTAACCTTTGTGGCAACAAAATGTACATTATTTTAAATAAGTATTGCCAATGGGGAAGTGTAAAGAACTTCAAATTATTTTAAATAAGTATTCTTGATTTTGGAGGAATTCAATTTTTGGATGGGAGGTGGTATTCTAATTCCTATTAACTAATCCATTAAGAATTCATATTTTTAACCCATTATATCCTCACATAGTACCACTCCTACCCCAATTCCATATGAATTATTGAGGTGTAAACCTTTTGAATATCAAGTGTAATAACAATTGTTAAAAACTGACTATCTAGTGTTTGTACACTTCGATATAAAAGACAATTTAAAATTTTGTTGTATATAATTAATAATAGAATAGGGAGGTTATTACAATTTGGAAGCTTGGGAAGATGTGTAGTTATTAGAGAAAGAGATTAGAGATGTGGTGGTTTTTGGGAACTTGGTTTGAGATGGGAAGAGAAATGAAGGGGTGGGGGTCTAGTTCCTAGTTAAATGTAATCCACCGTGTGTATGAAACTAAAAGCTAAAACGGTGGTATATTTTCTCATATGTTGTGGAAATACAGGTCTTCTCTTCCATTTACTGGAGCAAATGAAAGGCATTCCTACCCAGCCACCAAACAATCCAGGGGTCAACCATCTTGCCTTCCATGGCTTTTTCCGAATTCTGGGGGTCAATTGACCACCCTTACCTCAACATGGGTCCACCCTTGATAACATATATGCACACTCTATGCGATATTTTTATTCACACTAGAAATTAAGCATTAACTTTTTCAACGACTTTTTCCGATCCAAGTTATATGCCATAACAAATAATAACTATTTCTAACAGCGGTTAATTGCAATCGGAAATGAAAATTTACGTCCGACAACAAAAATTATTCGTCGGAAATCGACAACTACTTTCGAAGCAAAACATGTCGTCGGTAAAGTGCAATTATTTCTGACCACACATAATTGCCCTCAGAAATATAGACTCATTACTGAGAAGACATATTTTCCTTCAGAAATAAGTGACTATTTCCGAGATCAAAAACAGCCCCTCAGAAATAACCATTACAATTCCAACGCCCATGCCTTTTGTCGGTAATACAACTGGCGCCAAGGCTTACCGCCTAACAACAATGTATTTCTGACATCCATGTAGACTTTTTCCAAGGTACATTCAGAGTCGGAAATAAATTGCACCATATTGACCTATTTCCAATGGGCAACGTTTTTTAGTTGGAAAAAGGACCTTTTCCGATGATATTTAGGGGCCATCGAATAAAGTTTGTCTCAAAAGACCTTTCTTTTTTTTTTTTTTTTTTTTTGGTAGTGTATGCAATCTCAATTCCGGACTTCATTTCAAATGTTCATACTTGTGCAGAGTACTCTCAATGCACATGCTCAAGAAACCTCAACCTGGAAATAAATCCACAAATATACCCGTATACATATATAGATATACATATACACATGCACACACATTCACCACACCATCATTAAGTACTGGGGAAACAATCCAACCCGGGGATTGTTTGACTAGACCATGGGATAACATCAAGACTAGGGTTGAGCAGTCAAACCAAGGGACTATTGCTCTGCAACACACACGCCGGCAACACATCCCACGTGTGGCTGAAACAAGTCAACAAGTCTAACACACGCAGACTACCTCTCCAAGGGCCTATGATACACCCTGCCAAGGGTGCACGATATCCTCCCACACACTGGCAACACATCGCACATGTGGGTAACATTCGTATCCAAGTATTAGTATCCAAGGGAAGGTATATGTAATGGTGCAATCCATAATTCCAATTTCCAAATAACATAAATATATATATAATAAAATAACACCCATAATTCCTTTACGTAAACCATAAAAATCATAATCAAGAAAAACACCAAAACTAGAATAAACCCATTCAATTTCAATAATATCCAAAATACTATATTCATATCCTTAGGAAAAATAACAACCTCCGAAAATCCCATAAGATAAAGATAATAAACTTCAATACACCATATTTAAAATTCCAAAACCATAGCCCATCAATATATATATACCAATTTCGAAAATCTCAAAGATATTGATAATCAAAACCAATAACAATATAAACTAATATACCTCATAAGGAGACCAACCACAAAAACAGCACTTGGAAACAATATGGAGTGGGCTCTACAAGGGTGTCCCTCAAATAAGCTTATTTGAGGAATCCCTCAAATTAAGCTTCCTATATATATATATATATATTTGTATTTAACTTTCTCAAATGAAGCTTATTTCATATAGTTAACAAGTACTAAAAGAAAAAAAATCAAGTCTTTATACCTAACATATTTGTATTTAACTTTCTCAAATTGAAACATTAGAACTTATAAATTTGATTATATGAAGGTAAACTACATTTTTGCAGTATTTTCATGTAAGATTATCTGAAGGTCACAGTTTAAGTTTCGCACAGGACCCTAAAAATCTCAATGCTAACCCTGAAATCAAATTTACTAGATTAGTATTAAAAATTGACTTTTAATACTCAAAATAAAGTCAATTAACTTTGTTTTGTTCTATTAATTATTTTGTGATTTGCTTTATCATTGTTAATATATTTATCGTAATAAAAAATTTCATAAAATAATCCTCTATTTTCATAATTAAAAAAGTGACTTTTTTAATACTCAAAATAATGTAAATTTACTTAACGAAAATTGCGTCGTTCTGTGAATAAAATACCCGGTTCATTAAGTGAATATATATTCAATTAGCCAATAAATGGAATTTACTGGAATTTAACAATAACGATTCGATGAAATGGACATGCTTCAATATGAATCGTCCATTCATGTATACAAGGATCAATTCATTGAACCCTTAACTCACTTTAATGTTATATTTGCACTTTTAAAGTGTATGAAATAAAATGTAACATGTTTTTTTTGTTGTTAGAATTTTTTTAAAAAAACATGTTATATGTATATTAATATTCATTCTAATTGCGCATAGGCACTCCAGAATTGCATCATGGTCATGCTTTTGCTTATTTGAAATGCAAACACTGAACGCCTAAAAGCCTATGTGCAAATAAAAACTCTAGGAAATTAGTTATTCAAATCAATGCAAACATTGAGTTTCTGCATTAAAAAACTATTCTTTCTCTATTGATGCCAACCTCAGTTCTCCATTAACAAGTCCAAAAACTCCAATTGGATTCATCATGATTAGAGTTCACACTGATTCTTGAAATAATGAAAGTTGTTAATAAAGAAGAATGAAGAAACGTTTGATATAGAATACTTTTGTATAGTATATATAGTCTATTATTTAAGATTCAAAGTCTCGCTTCTAGAAGAGTCCGAACGATAATTACATCTTTTGGCGGGTAATACTTTTGAAATGTTTAGCAAAGCGGGTTTGTACTATATAATTAATCAATTCAGTGTGTTTCTACTTTGTAATTAATTAATTTGACGAACTTGCCTGGACACATGACCTTTCTAATTGGCCATTTTGATGCATTATCATGCCAATGTGAATGATAATGCATATGTGAACCCAATTACATCTTTTGGCAGGTAAGCTACTTTTGAATTAATTTTTATTAGCAAAGCGTGTTTCTTTTCTATTATGTAATTAATCACTTCAGTGTGTTTAAAACCAGGGACTAAAATATCGACGAAATATTGAGGATATTATTGTTTTTTGGGGTCTAGGATATTTTGGAATATATCCATACACATATCGTATAAGTGTCGGTAATATTGATGATAATATCGGAAAATATCGATGTCAATAATTTCTCACACTTCAACAATATTTGGCCAAAATATCGCTATAATATCGATATGATGAAGACAACGAAAAATCTATGTTCTTTGCGTTGTGAAAGTCTATGTTCTTTGCTTATTAATTGAGTTCCCATGATGCGTTGTGAAAGTCTATGTTCTTTGCTTATTAATGGAGTTTCCATGATGCGTTGTGAAAGTCTATGTTCTTTGCTTATTAATTGACTTATTCTTTTGGGAATTTACTAAAACATTTCGTTCGATCAAAAAATGAATTTAAAATATTTTATTTGCATAATGTGGGTTAAGGCAGTTGGTTATGGTAGTTTGACCATCTCCTTGTACTCAAATTTGAATCCCCTTCTTCCCGTTAATTAGATTAATTTAAAATAATTTAGACGAGTGCTTATATAAAAAAAAAAAATAATTAACTAAAACCATCTTTCTTTCTTCTGCTTTTTTCCCTTATTTTGACAGTCTCTGAAATGTCTTTCTTCTTCATTTTTTTTTATTTCCTTATGCTTTTGCAAGGAAGGATAAAGAATCACCACACTCATTGGACTCAGTCTTTTTGGAAATAAAATATTTTAACTTTTAGACAAGAAGACGTGTTTTCTCAATACCATCACAACTACGTAAGAGTGCTTAGAAAGAGGCCAAAGCAAGCTTGTGAGCATACAAGGAGTTCTTTAAAAGTGGGTGATTGATTGTTCTTCTTAGTTGCTTGTTTTCAAACCTCGTCAAGTTCTTGGTATTCTTACTTTGTTCATCTACACAAAAGCATCGAAAATGAATAATGCCACCCAAAGTACAGTTGATATTCCTAAATTCTTTAAAAAATACAAAAGTTTCTACTTCAGGAGTCTCTAGCAACCAGGATGATACAACCGCAGTAGTAACTGAGCCTGCTACTAGAGAACCGTCATATTCCGATTATACCTTAGCTATGATGCTAGAGAGTCCTCGTGCGGCTTCACCATGGGATGGTAATTATGTTGCAGAAAAATACCGCAATATTATTCGGTGAGTTTCATACAGTTTAACTTCTTTTTTTCTTATATATGTTTCCGAGATATATATATATACAGAGAGCTTCCATTGAGGGATCCCTCAAATAAGCTTATTTGAGGGATACCCTTTGTAGGCCCTACTCCGGATTGTATTTTACTAATCCAAACCGACTATTTTGTAGATACTCATTCAAAGATCATCTCTACAAAAAATCACTTGAATCAGATATCATTTGACCATTCAATTGAGTTATTGAAATTTTAGTATTTTTTTGAAGCACCGTGTTCATTGATTTTGTAAGACACAATTGGATGTCGAAACAGTTTTCGATTTTTCTAATTTTTTGTAAGGATGATCTATGAATGAAGACCTAAAAAATAGATAGTTTGGATCATTGGGAAAAAAATGGTAGGGTACCTTAAAGGGCGTCCCTCAAATAAAATTATTTGAGGGATCTCTCAATAGAAGGGGACTGTATATATATATATATATATATATATCAGGAAGAGGAGCTTACTTCATTGTTCCCCGAACGACTCACATATTTATATAATTTCTTATATGGCCTTGGTATTAACATGCGGTTTTTACTAAAGAGGTAATACCTTAACTAAAGATCTAATCCTTGTATATTCTCCTTAGTTTCGAACTCTCTTTTGCTTCTAAATTATCTTTGTGGTTATCATACTATAACAAACTCGTAACTTCGAGTTGGTGTAATGGAAATATTTTGTTTTAATTTCCACTACCAATAACATTCTTATCCAACCTATTTTAACTAAACGAAAGGGTTTAACGTACTTTGGCAATACATAGGAGTATGTTGATGTGGCGATTGGGGATTGTATTCTCGGGATTCTCAAAAAGATGGCATCCCAATCGGATATGTGATGCAAACTCATGTACATCAAATATTTAGGGAATTACAGTTTCCTGCTAATGTCTTTGTTTTCCCTACTAATTCAAATATTTTTTTCATGTAAAATATTTAACCCATCTCATGTACCTTGTTGTTTATACACCTGTAGGAGAGCAGAATCTTGATGATCATCAAATGCATCTGATCCTAGCTTAACGAGGAAGCACCAAAAAGAAGTTTCAAGCTTGTTGCAACTAACTTTGTTGCAACTAACTTTGTGTAATGTATTGTTTGTGGTAGTATTTATAAATTGGATTTTAGTCGATTGTATGTAAGAGGGGCAATTGATATTTGATTCTTATTTACATGTACTAAAATGATGGGTGTGCATTGGAGACACAAATTTGAATGCATCAGGTAAACCTTGTATTTTGGATTGGTTTGATAAGTGTGATACATGAGAGATTTATACAGAGTTAAAAACCCTGGTAAAGATGTGCAAGGAAAATGAATTTGACACTATCTGCCCATGACTCTTGAAATTCGGGATGAATCCTGTGATAGTTCTGACATCATCCCGATGCCGGGCCCACTTACTAAGGACCGAGACTTTCTGCCGAAATTTTGGCAGTCTCCCCTGAAAATTGGACATTTCCCAAATTCTCAACCTGTGAAAAACACATTTATATTCACCAACTGGCAGCATGCATAAGATAATTTCAAAACAATGTCCACTCACAAGTAGTCCCACGCTCCTTGACCTTGAGAAGGTCCCGCTTGCTGCGTACGTGTGGTTGGAGTACATATTTCAAAATACAAGTACAAGATTAATATAAAACGTTTGGAACGAGAACTTTAAATTAAAATCTAGCTTCCTGGTTTTCAAGTATGTGTAGGAACGAGACGTTCCTAAAGTTCAACTAAGTGTTTCGGATGATGGGATAGCCTCGGAAGATGCTCGGTCAACCAGGCGGTCAAACTTTACAAATTGGGCCAACTGGGCCCACGGTGCCCACGACCTCTGATTTCCGATCCGAAAGTTCCTATAGGTTCCGCAAGGTTTAGAATACACGTCTTGCAAGTTTGGTCAGGATCTAACGGTGGGATTGCTCACAATCGTACGATCGGACTGTTATCGTTTAACACGAACTTTAAGTTATTAAATTGGAACATCCGGGGCCCCAATTCACGATCCGCGAATTCCTACACGATCCTATGGATGCCTAGATCAACATATATTAAATTGGAGTCAATCTAATGGCCCGAACATATCAAATCCGAATAACGCCTAATAAACGATAACTAAATTCAAATCCGAGCATACCGTCGTGCTCAGGATGATATGGGAATTATTTTAGAACCAAGAGGGACATCAAAACAGTGCCCACGCTTTGCCTCACGTGCCCGCAGCGCGTGGGTGCCCAAATCGATTCCGGTGATCGAAAAATCTCCAAACCGCCGGTCAAGACTTATACCTACATGATTAGGACATTGAGTGGAGCAACTTTTGTTCTTAGACCTACCCCAAAAAGTGACCGGAGGTGGCCGGAATCATGGGCTGAATCCTAAATAACCCAACTAGCAGCTAGATCACATTGAGAAGATGGAAAAGCATACCTGGATCGCAAGATTTGGTTGCCAGAATCGTTCGAACGAGCTACGAAAGTTTTATGTAAAAATCCGACCAAATTCTTGCTTTTTCCGGTGAATGCCGGCTGTTTCAACGGCGGGGGATGGGTGGGGTGAAAGGAGGAGGTAGAGGCGGTTCCAACGGTACCGGCCTTGTGGCCGGTGGTGCGCCGTAGCCGCCGTGGTGGCCATAAAGGCCATCCAACTGTTCGAAAAATTTACGATTTTGCCACTGAGCTTCTTTTAATCACAGCCCCGATTCAAGCCCACTACATGTCTACGGACTCATCTCGGTACGATTTACGAAATAGGCATTTCCTCCAAATCCCTTCGGATTAAAAAGTGACCAAATTACCCCTACCCCTGAGGGTGAAATTGTAATTTCATAATTAATTAAATTAATGAATAATTTTATTTTGGGTCGGGATGTTACAACCTACCCCCCTTATAAAAATTTCATCCTCGAAATTTACGTACCTGTTAATTGAAGAGATAAGGGTACTTGGCCCACATCTGCCCCTCGGGCTCCTAAGTCGCTTCTTCAACAGTTTGACTTCTCCATAATACCTTCACTATCGGGATGGATTTGGAGCGCAACACTTTTTTCTTCCTATCCAGAATTTGCACTGGTTGCTCCTCATACGTCAAGTCTTCTCTCAACTCCACGGGTTGATGTTCTAGGATATGAGAAGGATCGGGCACGTACTTTCGTAACATGGACACATGAAACACGTCATAAATCCGAGATAGTTCTGAAGGTAAGGCAAGTCTGTAGGCAATGGGTCTTATGCGTTCCATGATCTCATAAGGTTTGATATAACGAGGGCTTAACTTCCCACATTTTACGAATCTCATCATACCTTTCCAAGAAGATAGCTTTAAGAACACCCAATCCCTAACTGCAAACTCAAGATCCTTGGACTTGTTGTCCGCATAACTCTTCTGTCGATCTTGTGTAGTTTTCAATCTCTCTCGGATCATCTTTACTTTCTCGATTGTTGCTTGGAAACTTTCTACTTTCTCCAATTTCTTCTCACCCAACTCATTCCAAAAAATAGGAGTTCTACACTTCCTCCCATACAAAGCCTTATATGGAGCCATCTCAATGCTCGAATGATAACTGTTATTATACGCAAACTCCATCAAGGCAAGATGAGTATCCCAACCATCTTTGAGCTGCAATACACAAGATCTCAACATGTCTTCCAAGGCCTGAATTGTTTTCTCTGATTGTCCATCAGTTTGTGGATGAAAAGCCGTACTAAATCATAACTTAGTGCCCATAGCCTCATGTAAACACTTCCAGAAACGAGATGTGAATCTAGCATTCCTGTCTGACACATTGGACATGGGCACTCTGGGCAATCTCACTATCTTATGCACAAAGAGCTTAGTTAGTTTCGTCAAAGAATAGGTTTCTTCAATAGGTAGGAAGTGAGCGGATTTGGTAAGTCAGTCAACTATCACCCAAATTCCGTCATGCCTTCTTGAAGTACGAGGAAGTTTGAAAACGAAGTCCATTGTGATGTGTTCCTACTTCCATTCAGGGATCGGAAGTGGTTGCATAAGTCTAGATGGTCTCTGTCACTTTGCCTTAACTTGTTGACAAATCAAACACCTGCTCACATACCTAGCAATGTCGCCCTTCATATGCGGCCACGAGTAGTACTCCCGTAGTGTCCAATACATGTTAGTACTCCCCGAGTACATAGAATAGGTTGAACAGTGAACCTCTTCCATAATTTCTCTCTTCAAGTCGACGTTCTTAGGTACACACAGACGAGTTCTAGTCACCAAAGCTGCATCTTCTCTTACTGCATAATCCATCCGCGTACCATTCTCTACTTCCAATCTTATTATGCAAACAGTAGGATCCTCCAATTGAGCTGCAATCACCAGCTCAACCAAAATTAGCCTCACATGCAAGCTAGCGAATATTCCACCCTGTTAACTCATTCCCAATTCTACTTCATTCTTCTGCAGTTCCACCAATAACGGAAGATAGGCCATTCTGAGATGAGCTAAGCTTCCATTAGACTTCCTACTTGAGGCATCAGCTACCACATTGGCTTGGCTAGGATGATACTCAATCGTGCAGTCATAGTCTTTAATCAATTCCAGCCATCGCCTTTGTCTCATATTCAACTCCTTTTGAGGGAAAAAGTACTTGAGGCTTTTGTGATCAGTGAATATCTGACAGGTCTCACCATACAAGTAATGTCGCCATATTTTGAGAGCGAACACCATAGTAGGAAGTTCCAAGTCATGGGTAGGATAATTCTGCTCATGCTTCATAAGTTGCCTTGAGGCATAAACAATCACGCGATCATGTTGCATCAAAACACATCCCAAACCTTGTAACGATGCATCACTATAGATCACAAAGTTCTCCAAATTGTCCGGAAGAGCCAAAACAGGTGCGGTGGTTAACCATTTCTTCAGCTCCTGAAAACTCTGTTCACACTTTTCCGTCCACACAAACTTAACTCCTTTCCTCGTTAACTGTGTAAAAGGTGCATTTAGCGAAGAGAATCCTTCCACAAATCGACCATAGTAACTTGCCAACCCCAAAAAACTCTGTACTTCTGTCACACTTGTGGGTTGCACCTAAATCACAATAGCTTTTGTTTTCTGAGGGTCCACATAGATTCCTTCTGCTGATATCACATGCCCAAGGAAGTCCACTCTATCCAACCAGAATTGACACTTGCTAAACTTGGCATAAAGCTGCTTCCTTCTCATCGTCTTCAATACTAATCTCAAGTATTTCTTATGACCCTCCAAAGTTCGAGAATATACAAGGATGTCGTCTATGAACACAATCACAAAGCGATCTAAGTAAGGCCGGAACATTCTGTTCATAAGATCCATGAATGCTGCTGGGGCATTCGTTAATCCGAAAGGCATCACCAAGAACTTGTAATGGCTGTAACGAGTCCTAAATGCCGTCTTTGGAATATCTTCCTCTCAGACTTTGAGTTGATGGTATCCTGATCTCAGATCAATCTTTGTAAAGTACTTGACACCCTTCAACAGATCTAACAAGTCATCAATTCGAGGCAAAGGATATTGGTTACACACTGTCACCTTGTTCAATTGCCTATAATCGATACATAGCCTCATGGTTCTGTCCTTCTTCTTCACAAACAACACAGGTGCACCCCAAGGGGAAACACTAGGTCGGATGAATCCAAGATCAACCAATTCTTGTAATTAAGTCTTTAACTCCCATAAATTAACTGGTGCCATCCTATAAGTTGCTTGATAAATTGGATTCGTGCTTGAAAGGAGTTTAATAGTGAACTCAGTTTCTCTCTGAGGAGGTAACCCAGGGAGATCATCCGGAAAGACATTCGGGAACTCTCGAACAATAGGGACATCTTTCATATTCAGAGTGACCTCACGAGTATCAATGATGGGGCTAAGTATGCCACACATCCCTTCTTGAGTAATCTTTTCGCCGTCATGTGGAGATGAGACATGATGGGATAACTCTACGGTCTCCAAAAAAAATAACTTCTGTTGCCCTGGACTTAGAAGTACAACCTCCTTCCGGAAGCAATCTACTGATGCACAATGCTTCTCCAACCAATCCATTCCCAAGATGATGTTAGGGTCAACCAAATCCAAGGGAATCAACTAACATTGCATCACCCACTTGAATATCATGTCCGCAAACAGGACATCCCCCGTAGGTAACGAAATACTAAAGCTCCCTGCCATAGGTGTAGGTCTAACACTGGCATACGGTACGAAATTACGTGCAATGAATGAGTGTGTGGCTCGGGATTTATTAAAACACATGCAAAAAAAACCAAACACAGGAATCATACTGGTGATGATGTCGAAAGTAGCATGTGCCTCTTGTTGAGTAATTGAAAAGACGCGGGCTTGTGTAGTAGACCACCCAAACTGGCCCCTATGATGTCTACCACCTCTGCCTTGGAAGGTAGACTGAACTCCACTGCTAAATAAAGAACCTGCCGCAGATGAAGAACCAGCCCCTATGGTGTCTACCACCTAAACCCTAAAGCCACGACTACCCTGCCCCTGTTGGGCTCCAATCCCCTGAACTACTAAACCTCTTTGATAAGGGTGTGGGCAATTCCTCTTGGTGTGCCCCACTCGCCCACAAGCATAACATGTCAGTTCGCTACCTTAGCCCTACCCTCCGCTCTGGGTGAAATTAAGACAGTCCCTCGTAAAATGATAGACCTGCCCACAGTTGTGACATGCTGCACTAGTCTGCCAGGAAGGATCGCTGGCTATACTGGCCATAGACTGCTATCCCAAGTGTTGACTCCAAACTAGTCAATAGCCAAATCTCCCACTGCCTGAACTGGACCCTCGTCCTCCAGACCATCCACTGCCTGTAGAACTGGAGCTGGATCCACCCCACTTTGATGGACCCTGGCTCGGTCCACCAAAACCTGATGCGTCCCTACGATGCCTACCAGCACCCATACTGTACTTCTTTGCCACTTTGTCTGTTACCTAGGCCAGTGCCTCATATTGGGATATGTGGTGGTAGTGACCACCGCCTGAATATCTAACCATAGATCCTCCTCAAAACGTCGACACTTCTCTTCCTCAATAGGTATCAGCTCAGGTGCAAACCAGGACAGTTTGTTGAATTTGTGCTCATACTCCAGCACTGACATCGATCCCTGCTTCAGATGTAGGAACTCGGACTTCTTTGCATTCTGAAACTCTGTCCAAGTAATGGTAGTAGGGTTAGCATACCCTCTACTAACTGTTTTCCACCAATGATAATCGTTCCACTTCAGAAGGAAGGCGGTAACCGAACCTTATCCTCATCTGGACACTGTAAGACCTCAAATATCTGCTCAAAGTCTATGAGACAAGTGTCGGCTTCAGTCGGGTCTGTACTACCCCAGAATTCCCTTGCTCCCATCTCTTTGACCCTTTTTATGTCGGAGCCCTCAGTATTACGTCTTCCCTGCAGAGCTGTGGTCATAGTTCGAGTGAACTGATCGAGTACATGTCGTATATCCAACTCATTCTTTCCAGCTTGCTCATTGACATGTGGGTGTGGTGGAGATGGAGGTGGTGATGGAGGTGGAGATAGTGGTGGAGGTGGAGGTGGTGTATGTCCTCCCCATCTCAGGAAGTGAACTCTGGGCCTACCACGTCTAGGAGGTATGGTTCTGTATGAAGGAAACAAAAGCGCAAAAGTCGAAGGAAAGTGAACCTAATGCTCTGATACCAAGCTAACAGGACCCGCCCTAGACTCCTCGAAATCCGAGATGAATCCCGTGACAGTTCCGGCATCATCCCAATGTTGGCCACTTACTAAGGACTGAGACTTTCTATCGAAATTTCGGCAGAGTCTCCCCTGAAAATTGGGCAATTCCTAAATTCTCAACCTGTGAAAAACACATTAATATTCACCAATTGGCAGCATGCATAAGATAATTTCAAAACAATGTCCACTGACAAGTAGTCCCATGCTACTTGACCCTGAGAAGGTCCCGCCTGCTGCATAGGCACGGTCGGAGTACCTATTTCAGAATACGAGTACGAGATTAATATAAAACGTTTTGAACGAGAACTTTAAATTAAAATTTCTAGTTTCCTGGGTTTCAAGTATGTGTACGAGGAACGAGATGTTCCTAAAGCCCAACTACGTGTTTTGGATGATGGGATAGTCACGGAAGACGCTTCATTAACCGGGCAGTCAAAGTTTCCAAATTGGGTCAACTGGGCCCACAAGGCCCACGACCTCTGATTTTCGATCCGAAAATTCCTATAGGTTCCTTAAGATTTAGAATACACGTCCTGGAAGTTTGGTCTAGATCGAACGGTCGGATTGCTCGCGATTGTAGGATCAGACGGTTATCTTTTAACGTAAACATTAAGTTATTGAATCGAAAAATCCGGGGCTTCGATTCACAATCCGCGAATTCCTACACAATCCTAGGGACGCCTAGATCAACATATATTAAATTGGTCGATCTAACGGTCCAAACATATCGAACTCGGATAACGCCTAATATGCAATATCCGATTTACAGTCAAACGATAACCAAATTCAAATTCGAGCATACCGTCGTGCTGGAGATGACATGGGGATTATTTTAGAACCAAGAGTGACACCAAAACAGTGCCCACATGCCGCCACACACACCGGCAGCGTGTGGGTGTCCAAAGCAATTCTGGTGATTGGAAAATCTCCTAACCGCCGGTCAATACTTATACCTACATGATCAGGACATTGAATGGAGGAACTTTTGTTCTTAGATCTACCCCAAAAAGTGGCCAGAGGTGGCCGAAATCATGGGCCGAAACAGGCCAAAACTTCTATCACTTATTTGACAACCAAAACACAGAAATTGATCCTAAATAACCCAACCAGCAGCTAGATGACATTTTGAAGATGGAAAAGCATACCTGGATCGCAAGATTTTGTTGCCAAAATGGTTCGAACGAGCTCCAGAAGTTTGACGTAAAAATTCGGCCAAATTCTCACTTTTTCCGATGAATGCCTGCAATTCAAGCGAAGGGGGAAGGGCGGGGTGGAAGGATGAGGTGGAGGTGGTTCCAACAGTACCGGCCTTGTGGCCGGTGGTGGTCCGTGGTGCCGGTGGTTGCCACAAAGGCCAACCGGCTGTTCGAAAAAAAAACAGGGGGGTTCTGCGCGTGGGGGAAGAGAGAGAGAGAAAGAGAGAGAGAGAGAGAGAGAGAGAGAGAGAGAAATCAGATATTTAAAAACCATCTTTGAGAAATTTATGATTTTGCCACTGAGCTTCTTTTGATCATAACTTCTTCGTTACAACTCCAATTCAAGCTCACTACGTGTCTACAGACTTATCTCGGTACGATCTACTTAATAGTACATGTCATTTCCCCCCAAATCCTGTCGAATTAAAAAGTGACCAAATCACCACTACCTCTCGAGGGTGAAATTGGAATTCATAATTAATTAAATTAATGAATAATTTTATTTTGGGTCGGGATGTTACAAAATCAACAATACAAGGAAGGTAAAATCAATATTAACACGTATATGAATATGGAAGGAGGATTCCTGTAATGGAGGGAGGGCTTAATGCCCATAAGTTAATTGCGTGATACTCCCCCTCAAACTGGATGCCGGGCGTCGTCGGACGAGTTTGTCATAGAGCTGGAGTTGACAACTTTTATGAGGAGGTCAGGAACTTGATTAGTGGAGGGAACAAATTGAACATGATGAGTGCCAAGGGCAACTTTCTCGAGCACAAAATGATAGTCCAATTCAATATGAAGGGTCTAGTTAAGGTGAGGTACTGCAAGGACCCATCTAGATGGCAGAATTCTATTGGGTTGTTGAGAAGTGAACCATCATGTGCGATGAGGTGGTGCTTGGCGGCAAGTGGAGTGGAGGAGGGCTTGCATTCAGTCATGGAGTTGCAGCGAAGAAGATCCAACGTGTATTTGACTTGAGAGATGTGGAGTCCATAATCATGTGGAAGAACTTCAAGGCCAAGAAAGTAATGCATGGAGCCCAAGTCCTTGACATCAAGGGAAGAAATAAAATCAGCATGTATGCTAGTAAGAATAATATCATCAACATATAATAATACATAAATAGTATGAGGAGCGAAAAATAAAGACAGTAGAATCCGTTTTTCTTTGAGTGAACCCAAATTATAGTAGAAAGATGCTGAAGCGACTAAACCATGCACGAATGGCTTGTTTTTGTCCAGATAAGGCCTTTTGACGTTTGCAAATAAAGTGAGAGTGTTGCGAATCAATGATGCGAAGGGGTTGAGACATAAAAAGATCTTCTTGAAGAGCACTATTTAAGAAAGCGTTCTTGATGTCCAATTGGCAACGTGTCAAAGAGTTGGTGATAGCAAGAAAAAGAATAATGCGAATGGTGGCCGGTTTAACAACATGATTGAAAGTCTCCTCATAGTGAAGTCCAAGTTGCTTATGAAACCCTATAGCAACTAGACGGGCTTTGTAGTGTTCAATGGAGCCATCAGAGTGGCACTTGTTGACATTTGGCAATCACTGAGCCCATCTGCCCAAATAAAAAGACAACACGTGGGCCTTGTGCACTGCGCTAGAAGAAACGAACTAAATCATCCTCGGCCTCAGACTCCTTAGCGAATTCAAGAGGATAAATATCAGCCACGTCGATGACAGGACCTCTTCTGACTGCCGACCCACCATACCTCATAAGGCATGCCCACGTCCCTTCAAAAGCCAGATATAAACCGCCCGGATCGCCACCTGACTAGATGGGACTACCGCTAGGCGCAACAGGCTACTCTGCCCACGCCAGCCCCCTAGTGGGAGTATGGAAAGGTCATCATGAGTAGAGGACGTGGAAAAACACCGACCACCCATCACTTGACAGACCTGATGTGACAAAAACAGCCCTGCTCATGGCTGAGGTGGCCGGCTAAAAATAAATATCATTTTTATTCCTCCCATAAATAGGGTAGGAGTTCTTGTAAAAAAGGCACATGACTTTTTAAGATCCCTCCCAAAGAAAAAGAATAAAAAGTTAAGCCTTGTCATTTGCCATATTTAATCCTCCCCCAAAGCTTCTTCTCCTTTGAAATCACTTTAATATAGCCATACCTCTTTATGTTAACCACTTGAATATCTGTGGTTCAAACAACACTTAATTCAAAAAACCCGTTTGCAACCGATGATGTTGTGAGAGGGCGAAAGAGGAACCAAAAGCCACGTGTGATTCTTAACAAGGGCATTGAATTCTTTAGGCATGGCGGTATGCCACTCCGGATATTTGGCCGCTTAGGTGAAACAGGTAGGCTCAATGGATTTGGAGAGAGCAGTGGCATGTGCTTGAGAGAGAGGATAACGAATGGTGCCATCAATGCGAAGCTTGGGTTGGCAAAGACCAACACGTGAGCGAGTGGTCATTAGATGAGGGGCCACTACCACTGTGATGGTGTTGGGGAAGGAGCCAAGGTGGTTGGGTTGGGTGGTGCTTGGTCAAGTGTTGGAAAGGCAAGCAATGGAGGACTTTGGGCTTCAAGGGGTTGTTCTGATGGAGAGAGACAATTCCGCTCCAATTAGGCAAGAGACGGTGTTTGAGAAGATACCTGTTTGCTAAGAAAAGGAAAAACATATTCATTAAAAACAACGTGGTGTGATATGTAAACTTGTTGAGCAACTGGATCAAGGCAATAATAACTCATGTGATGAGAACTACAACTTATGAAAACACATTCAGTGGAGCGAGGTTGGATTTTGTGGTTGACATATGACCCAAGGTGTGGAAAGCATGCACACCCATAAGTGCAAAGGTGGCTGTAGGAAGGAGTAGTTCGAAATAAAGTGGAGTGAGGTGAGGCCCATGAAGGGAATTTATGGTGTAAGGATTTTTAAAATCCCATGAAGCTATGAGAAAACAAATCATCTAGCACATGCATATCTAATATGTGAACACAATGAAGTGGAAGCAAGAATAAAAGCTAGAGTTTCATACAAGTTTCATTTTAGGTCCCAATCTGTCTAGGCTTATGAAAACCTACACCATTGACACTAAATCAAATATGAAAGAGATGGTTGAAAGAAGACATACTTTTGAACTGAATCTTGAAACTAAGGATGGTGTCAAGTAAAGGGTTTGGTCCCTTTTGATGTTGATTTTCCACTTTGCTCTCCAAATAGACACAATAGAGTTGTACCTCTCTAAAGAATCTTTACCAAGGATGGAGGAGAATAGGAGAATAAGGAAGCTTGAAGAGAAGATGGATGCTAACCTCTTCTCTCCAAGTTGGCAGGCCAAGGGAGACTAGGGAGGGAGGATTGATGTTTCCTCTTTTCCTAAATGTTTAACTTGAACACCCTAAGGAGGCATGGAGCTATGGCCTTCTACTTATAGAGTCTTATTTGTGTCACACTATGTGACACATGGGTGTGACGCATCCCCCAATTCTTGTCCTATTTTTGGGCTACTTTGGTCTATCACATTAATCTCATAATGTGTCACACTTTGCCTCAGTCTATATGGTCCATTTCTATAAATATTTAAGTCATGTAGGACTGAAACTAAAGTTCCATAACTTCAATTGATTCATTAAGCTAATCTAATTAGTTTAATTGATTTAATGAATTAACAAATTAAGTAACTAACTTGTGTAACAAGCATTGGTCCTAGTCAACCTTATGTTGACCATGTCAAGACTCAAGTCAATTGTTTGACCTTTGACTTTGACCAAACCACAAAATCATTTATTATTATTTTAATTCTCGATCCATACCTTTTCAGTAAGAATGATTTCTTTTAAACCGAATGTGAATTGTATCCCTGTATATAATTCTCCCTATTGACGAAGGCTAATTGTAATTAATCCTTACAGTATGTCATGACTACCAAGCTAAATAGAATTCATTTAGAGAACCTAGTTAGTTTGTGATTACAATGCAATTTGGTCCTTCTCTAACACCAATACTCTATGTTGTGTTGTTGGGATATGGTTAACTCGTGTCAAATCTCTAACATGACATCTCCAGGTTATATGATTCACTTGGATGGAATTGCAAATATTCTTATTTCAATTATGATCCTATACTTTAGCCAAAGATTCGAATCATATCTTTAGAGTACTCTCTCTTCCTACTAAGAGTAGAGATTCATTGTTGTATATTCACATGCATCAGTGCATATGCCGAGTATCTTGAGGAACACCTTTAAGTCACATCATTTTGATATGACCGTATAGTGTTCTAAAAATTAACAACTCATACACAAGACAATTGTGATGTCTCAGGTCTAAGGACTATCTTGCATTATTGCAACTTAGAATTCTTTGTTTAACACTAGTGAGTAAGACTTCCATACAAGAATTCTTGAGTTGATTGCGTTTAGTGAACTCCATCTTTATAGAGCACCTACACACATGCCTCAGTGTCTCTGTACGAATGACTTGAGACTAGTCATCCTCCCGATTGAGCAGATATAGTATGTATGAGTCTTTGTGGTTCATCATTGTCCAATTAGTGATCCTATAACCAGGAACCTTTTAGGATACGATATTCCTATTATGGAAAGGTCTTGTGAAATCTAACTTCTTTGGACTACTTTCCATTTATATCCCAATCCATGGACTTGTTACTTTGTGTACATTATGTATCTTAAAGTAACATTCACGCCCCTTTGATTGTATTAAATATATTATATCCTTGGAGTGGGCTCCACTTGCCACGTTACTCACCTAATTGGTGGATAATGATGCATGTGTACGAAATTACCAAGACATAGAAAAACAACTTTGATGAAGGGCAATATGCCATTAGAGGAGAGGAAAGATACATGCAAGAGTGAATAAATTCACACTAGTGTGGAACCAATAGACAGGAAGTAAGAGAAGACTAGTCTCACCTTGAACAAGATTTCAGGTAGATAGACATCTCTAATTGCCTTGAATTTGGGATACATCAGAGCTCGAAAACGAGGGAACAAATGTGATGAAGACTACTTCACCAAATGAGCAGTGGAAAACAAACATGCAAGGCCAAACCCGAGCCTTATACAAAGTACCAAGCTGTGATGAACAGCATGCACTCAAACTGCGTAGCTACACTTCTTCGATTAGGTATTATATCCTTAGAGGTGGGCTCCACTTGCCACGTTACTCACCTAATTGGTGGATAATGATACATGTGTACCAAATTACCAAGACATAGAAAAACAACTTTGATGAAGGGAAATATGCCATTAGAGGAGAGGAAAGCTACATGCAAGAGTGAATAAATTCACACTAGTGTGGAACCAGCAGACAGGAAGTAAGAGAAGACTAGTCTCACCTTGAACAAGATTTCAGGTAGATAGACATCTCCAATTGCCTTGCATTTGGGATGCATCATAGCTCTAAAACGGGGGAACAAATGTGATGAAGACTACTTCACCAAAAGAGCAGTGGAAACCAGACATGCAAGGCCAAACCCGAGCCTTATACAAAGTACCAAGCTGTGACGAACAACATGCACTCAAACTGCGTAGCTACACTTCTTCGATTGGGCTCAATTTTTGATATGGTCTAATACACAAGCATATGAACAAGTTCGAAGAAGAATATATTTCATTTTGAGTTCAAGAGAGAGGGGTTTCGATGCATGTAACAGAACTGACGGGTTTGAAAGCTATGATGAGTTTAGGGGAGAAGTCTTTAGTGAATGGAGAGAACATGAGCTGGTTAAGACCTTGGTCTGTGGAAATTATAAAAATTGACCAGAGTTGGGAACTAAAAGAGGTAGGCGTGGGATGGTCTGACCTTGTGTTTTTAAATTTTGACTTCTCCAGAATTGTGATTGTGCCACTGCACTTCCGTATATCACAATTTCCTCGTTAAAATTTCAATTTGAGCCCACTATGTGTCTACGAACTCGTGAGAGCAAGCTCTACGCATTAGTGCAACTCTAACTCCCAAAACTATTTCCGAACAAAAAGTGACCAAAAATACTTTACTTCAAGGCAAAAATGTAACTTCGCAAAATAAAATAATTAGTTGGGATGGGGTGTTACATTGTCTGCATTTTGATGTTCGTCACGAGAATTATTTAAAGTAAAAGGCTTTTGGTTGTTGTTGACTACTTTTCTCTTGTATCTTTTGTTGTGGTGGTCAATATGTATTTTTCAAGACATGTCATGTTGTTAGTTTGTCAATAGCCGAGTTGCAATTGATCATTCCATGAATTTGCGTTGTATTTCTAAGTCATTTTAAGTTTGCCTTCTAATCCCATTTGACTAGTGATAGGGGTAATCATATGTCATTGTATTGTTTTGGTCTGAAGGTATTTAGTTCCTCTTGGCTTTGACCCTTTTAATTTACATGACTTGGTTGTCTGTCAAACTCTCATGGTTTCAGTAAGTCATTTTTGTGTAGCTGAAGTTGATGTTGTTGTCTTCAACAAATTCAATGATGGTTGTTTTGGTTACATTCTCTTGTTTTGGACTGGTATGAGATTGGTTGATGACATCATATGTCAATTCTCTTGTTTAGGGGAAGCTTGTCTTTTACGTGCCCTTGGAACACTTCGCTTCAGCTCTGTTTTGGACTGTTTGAGATACGTTGCTGCGCTTCTGTGTCATTTCTCTTATTTAGGGGGAGTATCGCACTGCTCTATTTTAGTTTTAGTTAACATCACTTGTTGTCCTTCTTGTTTGGTGTCAAAGGTTTTATGCTGTGTTTTGACATTGGAATGTGTTCTTTAGTGTGTGCGTTGCTGGTCCAGAATAATGGTATTCTGGTTTGCTACTTGACTAAGAAAATCACGGTTTCCTCATTCTACCAGTCATCTAGATAAGTTGTCTTATCTTTCTGTATTTTCATATTGTTGTCATTAGTGGCCTTCTCCAACTTGATTGTTGTTATGATCACGACTTGAAAATGCATACTGTAGCCACCTAACTTCATCCTTGAAACCCTCGAGATTCTGATGTGCTATATTCTTTTAGGATTGTTGGCTTATGTATTTTGTGGTTGTTAAATTTAGGGGGCATATATAATATGCAATTGTTTTGGCACATTCTTGCTAGTTGTTTCTAAAATTTTCATACATATTGCTGCCCACGTAAGCCTTATCTTGGTTGATTGCTTTCCTTCGTTCTTGGATTTTGTGCGTGGAAGTTGTTGGTCTTTTAATTCCACCTCAAATTTATGCGTGCTTGACTAGTCTATTTCACTAGTCAACTGCCTTCTTCTTAGGATTGTGTCAAACTATGTGGACTCATTTAGACACCACCCCAATTTTGAGTACAAATTGAAGGTCATCTTACTTAGTGCTTTGTCTAAATTTAAAATGATTGATACCTCAAATTTTGAAGTCTTGTGATATATTTTTACTTTTGTGTATTTATTTATTTGTCTTTCCATGAGAAAAAGGAGAAGAATATTTTCTATAATATGATGAGCTTGGTCATGGCCCTTCAGGGTACATGTGTAATGATTGTGTTGTGTCATGATTGTGTAAGGTTGTGGGGTTTTTCAAGGAAAGCTAAAGGGGGAGATTGCTATGTTTAGGATTTTTAGAATTTGCTTTCCTTGTCAAATGTACACTTTCATGTCATTCCTCTTAGCTTTTAGAAAAAATTGCATATACTCGAAGTGACCGCAACATATAAAACTTGGTGGCAACAATAGTATCAGAATTGTGAAGAATCTAATGTCTTCATTTAGAATGAAATAGCTCTTGTGTTACATTTAAATCTTTTATATTTGGAGTTTGCAATAATTATAGAATTGTTTTAAATTTTATTCGATCCAAATAATAAACAGACATATTTGTGGGTAAAAGTAGTGAAAGGGCAATTTTACCATTTAAACATGCACTTTACTCAGCGAATGCAAGGATGGTGTTTGGAATGTAAAAATCACATTAAACAGTAAATTACCAAACGAAAGCCTCCATTACCATATAAACGCCATCGCTGCATTCGCTGAGTAAAGAGACACGTTTGTGGGTAAAGGTAGTGAAAAGGAAATTTTACCATTTAAACGTGCATTTTACACACCGAATGCCAAGATGGTGTTTGGAAGGTAAAAATCACTTTTAAATGGTAAATCACCAAACGAACGCCTCCATTACCATATAAGAGCCACCCCTGTGTTCTATGAGTAAAGAGACACGTTTGTGGGTAAAGGTATTAAAAAATGAAATTTTACCATTTAAACGTGCATTTTACTCAGCGAACACAAGGACGGTGTTTGTATGGTAAAAATCACGTTTGAAAGGTAAATTACCAAATGATCGCCTCCATTACCATATAAACACCGCCCCTAAGTTCGATGAGTAAAGAGACATGTTTGTGGTTAAAGGTAGTGAAAAAGGAAATTTTACCATTTAAACGTGTACTTTATTCCACGAAAGCAAGGATGGTGTTTTGAAGGTAAAAATCATGTTTAAACGGTACATTACCAAACGAATGCCTTGATTACCATATAAACGCCACCCCTACGTTTGTTGAGTAAAGAGACACGTTGGTGGGTAAAGGTAGTGAAAAATAAAATTTAACCATTGAAACGTGCACTTTACTCAGTGAACGCAAGGATGATGTTTGGAAGTTAAAAATTATGTTTAAATGGTAAATTACCACATGAATGCCTCAATTACAATATAAACACTACTTGTGCGATCAGTGAGTAAAGAGACACATTTGTGGGTAAAGCAAGTGAGAGATGCCATGTTACCATTTAAACACTTATTTTACTCCACGAATGCAAGGATGGTGTTTGGATGGTAAAATGCACGTTTAAATGGTAACTTGCCAAATGAACAACTCGATTACCATATAAATGCCACTATGCAATCAGTGAGTAAAGAGACACGTTTGGGGTAAAGGTAGTGAGAAATACCATGTTACCATTTAGATACAATATATATACGGTTATATTTGGTTATGGGATGATGATTGATATATATAGTCTGTTTTTATACAGTCCCTTTATAGAGATGATCTTTGAATGAGTATCTATAAATTAGACAGTTTAGATTAGTAAAATACAATATGGAGTGGGTCCTACAATGGTGTCCCTTAAATAAGCTTATTTGAGGGATCCTCAACTGAAGCTCCCTCTATATATATATATGTGTGTGTGTGTGTGTGTGTATTTGATAATTAATTATACTATACTATATACAAGTCTTCATATAGTTGTCGAGAGCATGTACCACAGTGGTCGCCTCCCCCTTCCCCACAACTTGATACCCAAGTTTGAAACCCCAAGGGGTTTCTTTCCTCCCAATGTAACCAAAACAAAAACAAAAACAAAAAAAAGTAAAAGAGACTTCATATAGTTAACAAGTACTAAAAGAAAAAATCTAGTCTTTATACTGAACATATATTTATTTAACTTTCTCAAATTAAAACATTAAAACTTATAAATTTAATTATATGAAGGTAGACTACATTTTTTCAGTATTTTCATGTAAGATTTTCTGAAGGTCGCAGTTTAAGTTTCGCATAGGGCCCTTAAAATTTCAGCGTTAACCCTGAAATCAAATTTACTAGATTAGTGTTAAAAATTGACTTTTTTTAATATTCAAAACAAAGTCAATTAACTTTGATTTGTTCTATTAATTATTTTGTGATTTGCTTCATCATCGTTAATATATTTATCGTAATAAAAAATTTCATAAAATAATCCTCTATTTTCATAATTAAAAAAGTGACTTTTTTAATACTCAAAATAATGTGAATTTACCTAACGAACGAAAGTTGCGTTATTTGGTGTATACACACACACATTCAATTAGCCAATAAATGGAATTTACTGGAATTTAACAATAACTCGGACATGCTTCAATATGAATCGTCCATTCATGTATAAAAGGATCAATTCATTGAACCCTTTACTCACTTTAATGTTATATTTGTACTTTTAAAGTGTATGAAATAAAATGTAACATGTTTTTTTGTTGTTGGAATTTTCTTAAAAAAAACATGTTATATGTATGTTAATATTCATTCTAATAGCGCACAGACACTCCAGAATTGCATCATGGTCATGCAATTGCATATTTGAAATGCAAACACTGAATGCCTAATGCCTGTGTGTAAATAACAATTCCAGGAATTTGGTTATTCATAGCAATGCATACATTGAGTTTCTCCGTTAAAAAACACATCTTTCTCTTTTGATGCCAACCTCAGTTCTCCATTAACAAGCCCAAAAACTCCAATTGGATTCATCATGATTAGAGTTCTTGAGTAATAAAACAAATCTCAAATTGAAAAAAGTAAAAAAGTAAAAAGAAAATTCAAGAATCCAAGTCTCTAAACAAAATCAACAACCTGATTGTTCAAAAGTTCATACATGGAAGAAAACAAATCCTCCATAAAAGAATACATCAAAGTATTGAAGAAAAACCGCTGTACAAGGGGGCAGTTTATATTTGATACCTATTGGAGACACAAATGTGAATGCAAGTTTTTGAAACCTAAGAAGTGTACTGTGTAGATGTAAATTATTATTATTGATTTGCTCACGCTGATTTCTTGAAATAATGAAAGTTGTTAATAAAGAAGAATGAAGAAAAGTTTGATATAGAATACTTTTGTATAGCATATATAGTGTTGGAAGATTCATTATTATATTCAATATAGGGGCCCAAAGTATAAAAATACCCTGTATGAAATGGACTTTAAAAACACACCCAAAACTCATTTACAACATAACAAAGAGGCTTTTAACTTCTTATAAATTACAAAACTACCATCAATTTCTTAAAACAAGCTCAACCCCAAAACCTCATAAAAAAACTCAAAACACTCAATAGGGTATTAAAGTAATTTAATAATCAAACTTAAATTCAATAGGGCCAGTTGTCATTTTTTGGGTTTTTATTGGGTTTGTTTATAGAAATTCAATGGTGTAGAATTTAACTATATTATTAGTACTAAAAATAGGTATACAACTAAATATCTGTTGTAAATGCATGAGTTGGTGGATGACCACCATACCTCTTAATATTCCACCGTTGGATTTTATGTAACCTATGCACTAAGTATTTGTAATTAATGCTTGTAACCTATAGGTATATTGTAAATGATGGTATTCAATCTTCTATCTTGTAAGCCTATAAATAGGTGGTTCTACCAAAGATTTAAGAAGGAATAAAGATGGTGAAGCTTTATCTTTAGCATATCACTTCTCTCTACATTTTCTCCCTCTAGTTTTATAACACGTTATCAGCACGACATTGCTCTTGGTATGTTTTCTTTCTCTGAATTTTCTTTCTTCTTATATGAGCTAGAGTCATCACATGGTATAGAGTTTCTTTGTACTCACCATCAGACTTCATCATGCTTGTTTAAGAAAAAAAATTCTTATTCTTATTACACATGAATATAATGCCATGTTTTTGTTTTTATTTGTTTGTTTATTTAATTTTAAGTATGATCTTAATTATTATGATGAGTTTGAATTATACAAAAGATCAGGGGCCCGAAGTTCCGTGATCCTCATCATATAACTAGATTAGGATATAGAGTCCTTTTGATTGAATCAGAACCTGAAGTTCTTTGATTCCAAATAATTGAGGGCGTGAAGTTCCACGAATTTAAAGAGCACATAAGGACATAAAACTCCTCGATTTTGTATTAATCAAAATTAGAATTCCATGAGGCCTACATATGTCAAGAACTTGAACCAAAAGTTTTGAGTGCATATACATCGATTTGAGTATGAAGTTCAAAGCACAACTATTAATTCAATTTATTTAGATCTACGTATTCGTACCTGAAGTTTCGAATATATATTGATATGAACCTGAAGTTCATAGTTTTTCATGGATCTTAATACTATATATGAACTTGAAGTTCATTACTTATTTGTGCCTATATGAACCTGAATTGGTTGGAAATCCAATTCTTAAACTTGTAGTTTTATCTACATATTGAATCCACATTAATATTGGATTATCTTGGAATTTCATAATCTTTAATTGATTTATTTTATTCCTTGTTTATACCACTTTACTTATTTTATTATATTTTATTTTATTTATGTTAGGTTATTAATTAATTTCGTTTTACAATGGTAATGTTTTGTATTACTGCCCCAATATTGATAGCCAGAGGCGTCTATTGGAGAAACTTCATACTTTCTTTTGTGGGTAGGAAGTTTATAATGTTATGAACCAAATGTTCTTGAGGCCCCAATATTACACAACTATTATAGTTGAAGATTATGATGTCATGAACTAGAAGTTCATTGACCGAATAACTTTTATGTTGTGACATGACTATCTTGGCAATCCATGTCCCACAATGATGCATAAGATTTTTTATAAATTTGTAAGGACATCGTTTAAAGACTCAAATTATTGTCTTGTCCAACAATATCATTACAAAGAACGCTCACAAATAAAAGCTGTCATAAGATCATCTCAGTCAAAAATTGACTTTGAGCCATCTTTCCTGAAATAATTCAAGGGGATATTTGTGAGCCTATACAACATCTAATTATGGATCACTTCACCAGCTTTACTGAATGTGCCTACTAAAATGGTCACATATTTGATAACGACTGTGAGTTTATTTTCCTACATTTTGAGACAATTTTCCCGCCGTTAGGGGGAGAAATGACAATTCCTAAAGAACGTCGTGAAATAGTGTTGAATCAATCCGCTTTTGTCTCATCAAGATAATGCATATATAAGTTGTACATATGCTAACATGGATTGATATTCTCGTATCACAATCCATTAACATGGTGACTATATATATAATGCATGCCTGAAGCATGTCAGAAATATAGGTTCTAAAGACTTAACTCCTCAGAAATGGAGATTATTTGAAAAATTCAAGCCCTATAAAAAATAACGCTCTATAGGAGGTTATGATCCACATATTCTAAATAATTCATTGTAAAAGAGATGTTTGTCCCATAAGTGACAACATAAGCCCCTGAAGAGGCATTGGTACCCCAAAGCAATGAGATGATTATAAATTATGCATGTGCATGCACATAAGAATTGTGGGATCACAAATTGATGATACATTTGGTTTATTAGTAGCTACTACAATCATCAAGGGCTATGATTATATTAAATCACGTTTCATGAATGTCGACAAATTAAGTGATTGGCCAAAAATGGAAATAGGCAATTCCATTTATCACTAAATAAGAAGAGTTGGATATTGAACCTATAACTCAAACACCAAATTACAAATGTTCAGTATGAAGGTTACGAATTGGTGTTTGTGAAGTGAAATAAGATCACTAATATGACATAAGGTTTCCTGGGAGAGACATGTGGTTTTAGTCTCCAATCTCATCGTAAATGCATCCACATTTCTATAAGTGCGGTTGTTACTTTAACGCAAAACTTATAGTATGTGTTAAATGCATATTTATTAAGACTATATGGTACATGGAAATCCTCAAAGCTCATGAAATATTTGAGATATATCGGATGAAGCAACCTCTTGAAGGATATAAAGTACCACAATATTCTTAATTAAGAGTTAACACTAAGAGTTTGAGTATTTTGAATTCAAATTTGATATTGTCGTAACATATTCTAACTACTAAATTAGTTGTTGATACTCCTAAAGATTTCAATCATTTGAAAAGTGAAAAGCAGGTTGAATAGTGTGATAGATGATCATGTATGAAGACAATGTTGCTTGTATTGCTCAAATCAGAGAAGAAGGAGAGATATTAATCAGGGGGAGATATCAATCAGGGGGAGCATCCCAATTCTACTACATTCAAGGCATATGCGCGTTGTACTCTTTTTCCCTTCGACTAGGTTTTTGTCCCACTGGGTTTTTCCTAGCAAGGTTTTAACGAGGCAATATAAGCTCATCCAACACCATATCAATGATTCAGAAGAAAGTTTCACTCTTTTTCCCTTCGATTTGGTTTTGTCCCACTGGGTTTTCCAAGCAAGGTTTTTAATGAGGGAACTATGTCATTGTATGGTGGACATCCAAGGGGGAGTGTTGTAAATGCATGAGTTGGTGGATGACCACCATACCTCTTAATATTCCACCGTTGGATTTTATGTAACCTATGCACTAAGTATTTGTAATTAATGCTTGTAACCTATAGGTATATTGTAAATGATGGTATTCAATCATCTATCTTGTAAGCCTATAAATAGGTGGTTCTACCAAAGATTTAAGAAGGGAATAAAGATGGTGAAGCTTTATCTTTAGCATATCACTTCTCTCTACATTTTCTCCCTCTAGTTTTATAACAATATCTTATTATTTGAGATTCAAGGTCTCGCTTCTAGAAGAGTTTGAATGATAATTACATCTTTTGGCATGTAATACTTTCGAAATGTTTAGCAAAGCGTGTTTGTACTTTGTAATGAATTAATTAATTAATTTGACTCATTGGCCATTTTGATGCATTATCATGCAAATGTGAATGATAACGACCTAATTACATCTTTTGGCAGGTAAGCTACTCTTGAAATTTTTAGCAAAGCGTGTTTCTACTTTGTAATTAATTAATTTACTAATTTGACTCATTTGCATGGACGAGTCACGACGACCTTTCTAATTGGCCATTTTGATGCATTATCATTCATAAAAAAAGTACTTGGTACGCGTCCAATTATTTTTTGTAAAATGCTACCTAGAATGCATGAAATGGGCCAGCACCATCCAGGGATGGATTGAAGATTAAAAAACAAGCAGCGACTTCTAAGATAAGTATATGCACTCAAAGAAGCAACTCCATTGGTTGCTTTATGATACTAGTTATTTAACTACTTTATATATAAACCTACGACGAACATATGAATCGGCAGTCTCTATTGGAGTCCCAATGATGCGTTGTGCCAGTCTCTATCGCATGTTATTGGCTTATTAATTGACTTATTCTTTTAGGAATATCTTTTAAAATGTTTCGTTTGCATAGTGTGGATTTAGGCAGTTGGTTATGGGGGACACCCTTATAGCAGTGGTAGTCCTATATTTTGGAGGTCCTTTGCGAACATTCTAAATGGGAAACTGGCTTGTAGGGCCCATCACACATTATTTTTTAATATTCTGAATTGTCTAATTTTTAGATATTTCCTCAAGATTATCACTTTATAAAATTATTTGAGGCAATAAAACGAGACTGCATAAATATATATACCTACAGCAACTATATAAATCGGCCTATTGGAGTTCCCATGATGTGTTGTGCCCGTCTCCGTCGTATGTTCTTGACTTATTAATTGACTTATTCTTTTAGGAATACTTTCTAAAACATTTTGTTTGCACAGTGTGGATTAAGGCAGTTGGTTATGGTAGTTTGACCACCTCCTTTACTCAAATTTTAATTCCCTATTCTATTAATTAGATTAATTTAAAACAATTTAGACCAGTGCTTATATAAAAAAAGAACTAAAACCATATTTCTTTCATTTTTTCCTTATTTTGAGACTCTGTGGAATCTTTCTTCTTCATTTTTTTCTTCTCCTATGATGTTTCAAGGAATATTACGATTATGGCTCCACTTGCACTTGGAAGTCTCTCTTTGATTTCTTGTATGCCGTACATCACAAGACTAGGTCTATATATGTTTCTTGATTTCTTGTATGTACATAGTCACTTGCACTTAGATATGTTTCTCTTTGATTTCTTCTGCCTTTTCTTTTTATTTGATAGGTCTATTTTACTTTCTTTTTCGATCATCACTAATCAAATATCATAAGTTGATAATTAATCTATTAGATATGTTTTTCTCACCTAAACTCGTCCTAACTGAATACACCATATGATTAATGTTGATCATGTAACTAGGATTATGATTAATTAATTATGACAAGTTGAATCAACCTAGCTAGAAGCTAGAATACATGACGTGCCAGCTGCCATGCATTGAATATTATAAAACACATGGCTTTCACCTATCTAATATAAGTAGAGTAATGCTATTTAGACACAAAAGATTGATTACATTAGCCGAGCATCTTATGTGACAATAGATGTGGTCATGCATGCCATGATAATTAATGAACTCTATTATGTGGATTTTATTTTTATTTATTTCATAAATCAATAATTTTAAAAAATTAAAACAATTAAATTAAATTAAATTAAATTAAATTAAAATTAAAATTAACCCTAGTGTCCCTCGGACTGTATCTCTCGTTCCTTTAGTACTTCCTCACGTCTCCAGCCTTCCATTCCTCCATCAAAAGGAGTTGACATTTCCAATTATCTTTTTATTTACAATGGGAAAATAGAAGCCTTGAAATTGCTAGTTGTCTTTCTGAGGCCACCAAGATTGGCTTCAGGTGCTCCTACGATGGCGAATGTGTTGAAATATAATCCTTCTACAGATTTCTTAGAGCTGAAGTCATTTTCTATTTTTTGTTAAGTCTATTTTAAATGATGTAATGAGAACCATTAGATCATAGTCTAGGTGGATTCTCTAGCTTAGATTTGGTATGACACATGTAAGCACCTAATAGGGTGATAGCTGTAATTCTGTTAGGAGAGAATCACATTTCTCTCTCTGTCAGACACACTATGTAAGCTGCAGATTGTAAGAATTCAATAGAACAGTGCCTTCTCCATTTTCTCTTCATTCTCTCTAGCTAAAATCTCCAGAATATACACCTCTTCCTAATATGAAAATACATATACAAACAGAGAATTCTAACATGGCCTCAGAGCCAGGTTCGATTGTTTGTTGGGTGTGAATCTGTGAGAATCGAGCTGGTGTTTGGCTGAGCTGACGTTGAGCTCACTCAAAATTTCACGAAGCTTTTCTAGTTGCGTCTGATGTCTAACATGGCAGGATCAAGCTCTTCTGAGCTTCGTACACCAATTTTCAATGGAGAAAACTATGAGTTTTGGAGCATTCGAATGAAGACCATTCTGAAATCTCATGGACTGTGGGATTTGGTTGAAAATGACTTTGATGCTTCAGATCCAAAGAAGGAAAAAGGAAAGGAAGAAGGATCTAAAGCTGTTGAAGAAGAGAAGTCTACATCGGCTGAGATTTTGATGAAGATGCTCGTGCACTTGGACTGATCCAAGGTGCAGTCTCAGACCAAATTTTTCCCAGAATAGTGAATGAAGAAACCTCAAAAGGTGCATGGGATATTCTGAAGCAGGAGTTTAGAGGCGATAAACAAGTACGAAGTGTGAAGCTATAAGGCTTACGTAGAGAGTTTGAATACACTCGTATGAAGGATAGTGAGTCATTCTCTGGTTATGTTGCTAAACTGTTTGATCTAATTAATCAAATGAAAAGTTATGGTGAAGAGTTACCTAGAGAAAGAGTTGTGCAGAAATTGCTTATTAGCTTGCCTAGATCTTATGACTCTATATGTTCTGTGATTGAGCATTCAAAGGATCTTGACACTCTTGAAATTCAAGAAGTAGTTGCGTCTCTCAAGAACTTTGAGCTCAGATTGGATAGGCACACTGAAAATTCCACAGAAAAGGCTTTTACTAGCCTGAACATAGAGAGTAAAAGCTCTAAGAATGGAAGTTCTTCTAGAGGTAACAAGTCTCAGAGGAACTGGAAGGAAAATGGGAAGAATTGGAATAACAAGTCCAATTCTAATCCCAAACCAAATACATCAAATGATGGAACTAAAACAACTTGCAAGCACTGTGAAAAACTGCACTATGGCAAGTGCTGGTTTGAAGGAAAACCAAAATGCAGATGATGTGGAAAGTTTGGTCACATGGTTAGAGATTGCCATGGAAATCAACCTGTGCAGAAGGTGAATTATGCCAATCAGGTTGAAGTAACTGGAACATTGTTTTATGCATGCAATGTCGTGACAGGTGTGAAATTGAACAAATCTTGGTATGTGGACAGTGGTTGTAGTAACCACATGACTGGAGATGAAAGGCTACTGATAGATATTCAAAGGGATGTAACTTCCAAGGTGAAAATGGGGACTGGAGAGATAGTTCAAGTTGCAGGAAAAGGCACACTTATGATAGAAACCAAGACAGGCAGAAAACACATTCAAGAAGTGATGGTGGTGCCTGGTTTAGAAGAGAACTTGCTCAGTGTTGGTCAAATGATGGAACATGGGTATTGTTTAGTATTTGGAAAGGGAATGGTGACAATTTTTGATGATTGGTCACTGCAAAATCCTATAGCTAAGGTTCCAATGACTAGCAATAGGTGTTTCTCTCTCACAATGGTACCTGCTACTCAGTTGGTGCTGAGAGCAAGTGTGACTCACAGTTTGCAGACTTGGCATAAAAGGCTGGGCCATCTTAATGATCAAAGCATCAGGATGCTGGCAAATCAGGACATGGTTCATGGACTGCCTAGTCTGGAGAAGGATTTTGCAGTTTGTGAAGGCTGCAAGCTGGGAAAGCAGCATAGAGACTCATTTCCTGCAGAATCTACTTGGAGAGCTCAATTTCCACTTGAATTAGTTCACACTGACATCTGTGGTCCAATGCAGATTGCATCAATGTCAGAAAACAGATATTTCCTGTTATTCATTGATGACTATACAAGAATGGCTTGGGTTTATTTTCTCAGAAATAAATCTAATGCTTTTGAATGTTTCAAGAAGTTCAAAGCAATGATAGAATTGCAGAGTGGACACAAGGTGAAATCACTTAGAAGTGACAGAGGTGGAGAATTCATGTCAAATGAATTTCTTGCATACTGCAGTGAGGCTGGAATACAAAGGCAGCTGACTGTAGCATATTCCCCTCAGCAAAATGGAGTTGTTGAGAGGAAGAACAGGACTGTAATTGAGATGGCAAAGTCTATGCTACATGAAAAGAGTCTTCCATATGAGTTTTGGGCAGAAGCTGTTCATACAGCAGTCTACCTTCTCAACAGGTGTCCTTCTAAGTCTCTTAAGAAAATGACACCAATTGAGGCCTACACAGGAAGAAAGCCAGGTATTGCACACTTGAAAGTGTTTGGATGCCTATGTCATGTGCTTATTCCTTCTGTTTTGAGACACAAGTTGGAAGAAAACAGTCGCAAATGCATTTTTGTGGGCTATAGATTGTGTGAAAAAGGCTATAGACTGTATGATCCTAAGACTAGAAAGATTATCTTGTCTAGGGATGTCTATTTTGATGAAGAAGCCTCATGGAAATGGGAGAATCCTAGCAATGCAGATGTGAGAATGCCTATGCTAGATGGAAATCAAGGTACTGCAGAAACTGAACAGAGGGTATTAGATGAACAATCTCAGTTTTTGGATACTCAAATGCAGATGGAAGAAGAAATTGCACCTCAAGGGGAAGAAATGCTTGATGAGACTCAAAGGTTTGATCACACATCTCACAAGTGGAGGAGCATTAATGACATCATGACACAATGCAACATGTGCATTGTAGAACCTGACAGCTTTGAAGAAGCAGATTTGGATGAATCATGGAGAAGTGCAATGGAGGCTGAATTCGAGATGATTGAGAAGAACAATACATGGAAATTAGTTGACAGGCCATTTGACAAACCAGTAATTGGTGTTAAGTGGGTCTACAAGGTCAAACTGAACCTAGATGGTACTGTGCAGAAGAATAAAGCTAGGCTTGTGGCTAAAGGCTATTCACAGAAGCCTGGAATCGACTATAATGAGACATTTGCCCCTGTGGCAAGACTTGACACCATCAGAACCTTGATAGCCCTTGCAGCACAAAAGGAATGGAACCTATTTCAATTGGATGTGAAGTCTACCTTTCTCAATGGCATTCTAAAGGAGGAAGTTTATGTTGAACAACCTCAAGGATATGTTCAAGAGAGCAAGGAAACCAAGGTGTACAGGTTGAACAAGGCTCTATATGGACTGAAACAAGCCCCAAGGCCTGGTATGATGAAATAGATGCCTATTTCAACACTGCAGGTTTTAAGAAGAGCTTAAGTGAAGCTACTCTCTATATCAAAACAAGTGACACCTCAGGTATTATCATTGTCTCACTCTATGTAGATGACATTATATATACTAGAAGCTGTCCTAAAATGCTTGAAGAGTTTAAACAAGATATGATGCAACACTATGAGATGACATACTTGGGTCTGTTGCACCATTTTCTTGGCATGGGAGTGGAACAAACTGATAAGCATATTTTCATTCATCAAAAGAAATATGCCATGAAAATTCTTGAGAAATTTGGAATGAGGGACTACAAGTCAGTGGCAATTCCATTAGTGGTGAATGAGAAATTGTGTAGAGAAGATGGAAGTGAAGCAGCAGATGAAAATAAATTCAGACAAATTGTAGGAAGTCTGCTTTATCTAACTGCCACAAGACCAGATGTCATGTTTGCATCTAGCTTGCTTGCTAGGTTTATGCACAATCCCTCAAAGAAACACATGGGAACTGCTAAAAGGGTGCTGAGATACATACAAGGCACATTAGATTTTGGAATTGAGTTTGCAAAGGGGAAAACAGCTACTCTAATTGGGTATTGTGACAGTGACTGGGCTGGGAGTGAGGATGATATGAGGAGCACCTCAGGATATGCCTTCACACTAGGCTCAGGCATGTTCTCTTGGGCTTCCATCAAGCAAAACACAATTGCTTTATCTACATCCGAAGTTGAGTATATGAGTGCTGCAGAAGCAACTTCACAAGCTAAGTGGCTCAGATTTGTGCTTGAAGATTTTGGTGAAGAACAGGTAGAAGGGACTCCAATTCTATGTGACAACACCTCTGCAATTGCAATGGCAAGGAATCCAGTTCATCACCAAAAGACAAGACACATCAGCAGGAAATTTCATTTTATAAGGGAAGCCATTCAAGCAAAAGAAATTGAACTGGTGTACTGCAAGACAGAAGATCAGATAGCAGACATTTTGACTAAGGCTCTGCCTAAGGATCGGTTTGTGAGGTTGAGAAGCTTGCTTGGAGTGAAATCAGCTAAAGGATTAGAAGGGAGTGTTGAAATATAATCCTTCTACAGATTTCTTATAGCTGAAGTCATTTTCTATTTTCTGTTAAGTCTATTTTAAATGATGTAATGAGAACCATTAGATCATAGTCTAGGTGGATTCTCTAGCTTAGATTTGGTATGACACATGTAAGCACCTAATAGGGTGACAGCTGTAATTTTGTTAGGAGAGAATCACATTTCTCTCTCTGTCAGACACACTATGTAAGCTGCAGATTGTAAGAATTCAATAGAACAGTGCCTTCTCCATTTTCTCTTCATTCTCTCTAGCTAAAATCTCCAGAATATACACCTCTTCCTAATCTGAAAATACATATACAAACAGAGAATTCTAACAGAATGACTCATTCAAATGGGGTTTGTCTGTTCCCCTTGGAGGAGGAGGGGTGACGTTGAAATTGGGTACAAATGATTCTATCAAATGGGGTTGTTCCTCTAGAATTAATTGTCTATGTACCTCCTATATCAAATGTGTTCCCTTTTCAATAATTAATTTCTTATTTTTTCCTTTAATGGAGGAGAAGAGGGAGGAGTAGATTTAAAGGAGGAAGGGAGGGTTGGAGACGTGAGGAAGAGTTCAGACTTAGGACACTAAGGGTTAATTTTAATTTTATTGTTTTGGTTTTTCCAGATTATTGATATGAGAAATAATAAATAAAGAATAATTCGAGTCCACATGCCAGTATTCATTAATTGACATGGCATGATCCCATCAGTTGTCACATAAGGTGGTCGATTAATGTGATCTATCTTGTGTGTCTAAATAGCATTACTCATATAAGTATGTACTCAAATAGTTCTAGAGCGGGGTGATGGTGATTAGGTTGAGGTAGACGGTACCTGATGTGGTTTAAAACAACGTCAAACTCTATTAATTGGGCAAAACAAAAAACTAAGTGAAGGAAGTGTTTGAGCAAAATTTTCACGGGAGAATATTTACAAGAGATTCTTCACTCTTCGAGCTTCCTTCTTTCTCTTCTTCCTCAATCCCCGCGAAAAAGGTTGGAATAAATAGACCACATTTGGGGGGATTGGCCAAAGGCCCTCTAATGCCTAAGTCAATTAGATAATCTTGAGAAAAACACGAAAATAACATAAAAGGTTAGAGTTTTCTCAGCGGTACAAAAGAACTGGGTGAACAGAGCCATGTGTAAGGGTGGCCAGAGCCGTGAAGTAGAGAGGAAAGAGAGTGGCATGAGAGAGAGATGGGGAAATATTAATAACAGTATAGAATTTATAAATGTACAAATATTCAAAGAAACAAGCCCATTGTAATTGGAGATTGAAGATCACTTGTAATAACTTATTATTCTTGTTTTGTTTTGTACCTTAAGATTGTAAAGTGCAAGTGATCAATAAATATGTAAGTGCCAACCTAGTTGAGTTAAAAGTTGGATAGAATACTTTTGTCTAGTATATTTAATTATTTGAGATCCAAGACCTTGCATCTAGAATAGTCTGAATGATATATGTGAATCCAATTACATCTTTTGGCAGGTAAGCTACTTTTGAAATTTTTAGCAAAGCGTGTTTCTTTTATACTATGTAATTAATCACTTCAGTGCGTTTCTACTAAGGATTAAATATCGAGGATATTATCATTTTTTCGGGTCTCGGATATTTTGGAATAGGTTCATACACATATCGTATAAGTATCGATAATATCGGAAAATATCGACGTAGATAATTTCTCTAATACTTCAGCAATATTTGGCCAAAATATCTCTATAATATCAGTCTAATATCGATAATATCAAGATGAAGAAGACAATGAAAAATTTGAATAGTTATTTAAACTAACACCCCCTGAGGTTTCTTGTATTTTCACAAAAACCTTTGGGTCTCAAAAATTACACAAACACCCCCTGAGGTTTTAGTTTGTTTTCACAAAACCCCTTTTCGTTGATTGTTTAATAAAAACTTGATGATTTCATTGAAGAAAAAAAAAACTTATGCAAATGACAAAATTAACCTCAATGAAGTATATGCAATCTAATCTCAAAGGCCAACTTTTTCATTTGGAGATTTTTTTTATTTAAATTTTATAAAATCATCAATCTTTGGATGAAAAAATCAAAGAAAATGAGTTTTGTTAAAACACTTTAAAACCTCAGAGGGTGTTCTTGTTATTTCTAAAACATCAAGGAGTTTTGAAAAAAAAGCTGAAAACCTCAGGAGGTGTTAGTGTAAATAATTCAAATTTGAACCTTATAGGAACTCTGTGGTACTAAGTCACTTATATACCTTACCATGCAATATATAAAGTGTAAAATATTGTAGTAAATCATTATAAATGATGGTATGTTTAATCTTCTTTCATTAATTACTCTATATTTTCTACATTCGCAATGTTTGTCAGCTCACCATATAATTAACTTAAATTAGTTAAACCCATCCTGCAATGGATTTTCTTCCAATTTTTTGTGATAAAGTAATAGATAATTAACTAAATAAACATCCTCCAAAGTTTCAAGAAATTTTTTCAAGTTTTTCTTACAATTTCTGTGGTTTTTATTAAATTTTTATCGATATTGATAATATCTCGATATTTCCGTGTTTTTTGACTACCGATATTTTCGAAATTATCGATATTTTAAACCTCAGTTTTTTACTTTGTAAATAATTAATTTATTAATTTGACTAATTTGCATGAATGGCCTTTCTAATTGGCCATTGTGATGCGTGCATAAAAAAAGTACTCTGTACGCGTCCAATTATTTTGTATAAAATATTAGCTATTGAATATGGTTTTGTCACCAAAACTCGGCTTAACTGAACGCAGCATAATTAAGGTCGAACATGTTAGGATTGATTATGACAAGTTTCTTACCTAGAATACATGGCATGGGTTTGGGATTTAAAAACGACGAACGACTTGTAACTATCTCAGATAAGTACGCACTCACATTGGTTGCTTTATGATACTAGTTATTTAACTATATATATGTACCTACCACGACTATATGAATCTGCCTTTTCTTTTAATGGAGTTCCCATGATGCGTTGTGAAAGTCTATGTTCTTCGTTTATTAATTGACTTATTCTTTTGAGAATTTACTAAAACATTTCGTTCGATCAAAAAAAGAATCTAAAATATTTTATTTGCATAATATGGGTATTTGAATCCCCTTCTTCCTGTTAATTAGATTAATTTAAAATAATTTAGACGAGTGCTTATATTAAAAAAAAAAATTAACTAAAACCATCTTTCTTTCTTCTGCTTTTTTTCCCTTATTTTGACAGTCTCTGAAATGTCTTTCTTCTTCATTTTTTTTCTTCCCTTATGCTTTTGCAAGGAAGGATAAAGAATCACCACACTCATTGGACTCAGTCTTTTTGGAAATAAAATATTTTAACTTTTAGACAAGAAGACGTGTTTTCTCAATACCATCACAACTACGTAAGAGTGCTTAGAAAGAGGCCAAAGCAAGCTTGTGAGCATACAAGGAGTTCTTTAAAAGTGGGTGATTGATTGTTCTTCTTAGTTGCTTGTTTTCAAACCTCGTCAAGTTCTTGGTATTCTTACTTTGTTCATCTACACAAAAGCATCGAAAATGAATAATGCCACCCAAAGTACAGTTGATATTCCCTATTTCTTAAAAAATTACAAAAAAGTTTCTACTTCAGGAGTCTCTAGCAACCAGGACGATACAACCGCAGTAGTAACTGAGCCTGCTACTAGAGAACCGTCATATTCCGATTATACCTTAGCTATGATGCTAGAGAGTCCTCGTGCGGCTTCACCATGGGATGGTAATTATGTTGCAGAAAAATACCGCAATATTATTCGGTGAGTTTCATACAGTTTAACTTCTTTTTTTCTTATATATGTTTCCGAGATATATATATATATATATATATATATATCAGGAAGCTCCACTATATGTATGTATACATATATTTCTAAACATTTTTATTATATCCTTTTCAAAGGGACGTCATTGAGAAGCTTCATGAATTGATGAAAAAAGGTGAAAGTTGTCGTGACGAATTGACACTTGATCACATATGCATCGATCGTAACTCTTATCGAGCAGTACATATCAAAGACATTCCAAATTCATCCAATACAGAGAATTTGAGGAGTAAATTTATATCTTTGGTTAAGAGCATATTTGAGAAGGATGATAATACACGCGTAGAGGGAGGAAATACAAGAGTGGAGCTGACACACTTTTATTTCATGGTTGAAGAAAGGAAGTAAGGGAACTATTTAATAAAAAAAATCTCTCTTTTCTTTCCATTTCTATACTTTTTTATGGAATCATTTAATTTTATTTGTAGTGTGGGTTTCGATGATTTATGGCATCATCCTCAACTCATGTCGCCTAATGAGAGATATTATTTCCCCATTGATGCCACCATGACACTTCAAAATAAGAAAATGGGTGCTTGGAGGGATAAATACCGCCAAAGCGAGAGCATTGACATGAAAGCAACGATTAAAAAGTCCAAATGTGATAAAGGTATTAAGCTCTTTTATGAGAAAGCTAAATATCAGGATAATGCACTGGGAGTGCTTGATTACTCAAGAAAGATTAGCCTTCATTTCAAACAACAAAATAGTTCGGTATGCACATCACACTAACTACTTTTCTAAACTTCTTCATACAAATATATAAGAACATATCTTGACATATCAATTTTTTTTTTTTGTAGACAAAGGATTTGGAAGAGGAGCTTACTTCATTGTTCCCCGAACGACTCACATATTTATATAATTTCTTATATGGCCTTGGTATTAACATGCGGTTTTTACTAAAGAGGTAATACCTTAACTAAAGATCTAATCCTTGTATATTCTCCTTAGTTTCGAACTCTCTTTTGCTTCTAAATTATCTTTGTGGTTATCATACTATAACAAACTCGTAACTTCGAGTTGGTCTAATGGAAATATTTTGTTTTAATTTCCACTACCAATAACATTCTTATCCAACCTATTTTAACTAAACAAAAGGGTTTAACGTACTTTGGCAATACATAGGAGTATGTTGATGTGGCGATTGGGCATTGTATTCTCGGGATTCTCAAAAAGATGGCATCCCAATCGCCATATGTGATGCAAACTCATGTACATCAAATATTTAGGGAATTGCAGTTTCCTGCTAATGACTTTGTTTTCCATACTAATTCAAATATTTTTTTCATGTAAAATATTTAACCCATCTCATGTACCTTGTTGTTTATATTTATCACCTGTAGGAGAGCAGAATCTTGATGATCATCAAATGCATCTGATCCTAGCTTAACGAGGCAGCACCAAAAAGAAGTTTCAAGCTTGTTGCAACTAACTTTGTTGCAACTAACTTTGTGTAATGTATTGTTTGTGGTAGTATTTATAAATTGGATTTTAGTCGATTGTATGTACAAGGGGCAATTGATATTTGATGCTTATTTACATGTAGTAAAATGACGGGTGTGCATTGGAGACACAAATTTGAATGCATCATGTAAACCTTGTATCTTGGATTTATTTGATAAGTGTGATACATGAGAGATATACACAGTTAAAAACCCTAGTAAAGATGTGCAAGGAAACTGAATCAACAATACAAGGAAGGTAAATGAATATTAACACGTATGTGAATATGGAAGGATGATTCCTGTAATGGAGGAAGGGCCTAACAACCATGAGTTGATTGCGTGATACTCCCGCTCAAACTGGACGGCGGGCGTCGAAGGACGAGTTTGTCATAGAGCTGGAGATGACAACTTTTGTGAAGACCTTTTGTGAGGAGGTCAGCAACTTGATCAGTGGAGGGAACAAACTGAACACGATGACTGCCCATGGCGGGTCCAATTCAAAATGATAGTCCAATTCAATATGGCGGGTCTAGTTAAGGTGAGGTACTGCAAGGAGCCAACTAGATGGCGGAATTCTGTTGGGTTGTTGAGAAGTGGACCATCATGTGCGGTGAGGTGGTGCTTGGCGGCAAGTGGAGTGGAGGAGGGCTTGCATTCAGTCATGGAGTTGCGGTGTGTATTTGACTTGAGAGATGTGGAGTCCAGAATCATGGAGAAGAACTTCAAGGCCAAGAAAGTAACGCATGGAGTCCAAGTCCTTGACATCAAAGGAAGAAATAAAATCAGCACGTGTGCTAGTAAGAATAATATCATCAACATATAATAATACATAATTAATAGTATGAGGAGCGATAAATAAAGACAGCTGAATCTGTTTTTCTTTGAGTGAACCCAAATTATAGTAGAAAGATGCTGAAGCGACTAAACCATGCACGGAGGGCTTGTTTTAGTCCAAATAAGGCCTTTTGACGTTCACAAATGAAGTGAGGGTGTTGCGAGTCAGTGAAGCAAAGCGGCTGAGAAATAAAAAGGTCTTCTTGAAGAACACCATTTAAGAAAGCATTCTTGATGTCCAATTGGCAACGTGTCCAAGAGTTGGTGATTGCAAGAAAGAGAATCACAACTACAAAAAATTGAAATAGACGATGAGAATCCACGTCGTCTAGAAGGTTTTTAAACCGTCGTGAAATCGACCGCCATCTTTTTGATACATAAAATAGTCGCCGTTGTTAAGATATACAACGTCATACCAAATTACAAACCGACGTCTAATTACTATATAAACAGCAAAAAATGAAAACTTCGACAACCTGAGACGACGGTTTTAGGAAAATAGAGACGTCTAAAGAGTGTTACATGTGAAGAACTACATACATGTCGATGTAAAAAAAGTTACCCACGTCTCTATTAGATAAAATACTGTCATGTATCGAAACCGTCGTGGTTAATATATACTACATTTAATAAATCAAAAAACTGACATCTAAAATCTATAAAAAAAGCAACCAAAAATAAATAAATAAATAAAAAACTTCAACAATCTTAGACGACGCTTACAGAAAAGAACAGACGTCTAAAGGATATTACATGCCAAGAATCATATCGTAACCGACGTAAAATGTGTTAACCACATCACAGGTGTAGAATGACTGACACTTATAACATCTTCCACGTCGCCACCCAAGAAAACACTGCCTTGTTAAATGTATTCCACGGCTGATTCTTACGAGAACTGACGTTTAAATGACAAAAAAAGGCCCCTTGGACAATGTTAGACGACGCCTTTTTAAAAAAATACTGACATCTGAATACTTTAACATGGCACAATTTTATTACACACCGACGTAGCAATTCCTAACCACGACCCAAGTGTTTACCAACAGTCATTAAAAATGATTTTGACGGCGTGAACAGGAAATAAAACACCCTGGATCAAAGCTTGAACGGTGGTTAATGTAAATTAATGGTCGTGGTTAATCCCCTCACTATGTCTCGAGAATACAATTTGTCGAAGTCGTTAGGTCACTTACCACATCGATATGTGTATAGGACTGTACGTGGTTGGCCTTTTAAAAGACGCTTTTATAACCCTCATTGACGTGTGTATTCTCTGAGACGTCAATTGTTTTCGTCTAACTGATGTTTAGAAGAGTTGTCACGACAGTTAATATAACTGAGTTTCCTTTATTGCGATCTTTAAACGACGATAATTATTTATCAGTAGAAGCAATGTTTTCCTAAAATTCGTCGGTTGGAGCATTGTTCCATCGTTTTATTTTTAAATCTATGGCATGCATTATTCTCATGACCGTCGTTGTTGTTAATATCTATTAGCTGTTGTGTAATTTAATTGTAATTAACCGATGTATTTTTTTTTTTTCAAATGGCGGTTTTTGTTTCTTTACGGTCTTTTGCATTGTCATTCCACGTCATTTGCATTGGTTATGTTTTAGATGTCTGTTTTTGCAATTTGTTAACTGGACCGTCATATTTTACACCTTTAACCCAGTATTTTTAATTTTGGATTTGTCATGCCCAAAGCTTGCATAATGAAAATATGATCAGAATAATGTCAAACATTGAAATTTATTGCAAAATTAATGTCATACAATTAACTGCATAACTAATGTCATACATTACAACAATCAATCAATCCATATATCTTCACACCCATCTCTAATATTTTCACTCCCAAACTCACCCATTAGGTCATCAAATGTGTCAACATTGGGTATCCCTCTAGTAATGGCTCAACTCAATTCTAATATCACCTAACACATCATCACCAATAACATCATTATATTCTCTATTAGGCATTGATAACACTACCGACCAACCACGATGCAAAATAATAATAATAATAATAATAATAAACAAACAAAAAATACTTGTTTGACTTGAGAAGCCATAACAAATTGGTCATTCCTATGTCTCATTTTACTCAGATCTACAAGGGTAAATCCAAGTTCATCAACTACAAGGCCGAAGTGTTATCTATCCAATCACACTTGAAGACTGGGATTCTAAACTTTTGGTAGTCAAGGTCCAAAATTTCTTGAATGACACCATAAAAAACCCATATTGGAGACAAAAGGGTTTTTATCCTTGGCACTAGCAACTTGCATAGTATGTGAAAGTAAATAAACTCCACTATTTTGGACAGTTTGCACATCATCTTGTGTCTTGGTGTTAAATTTAACACCATTAATAAGATAGCTCCTATATGATGGTACTGACATGCTTGTTCTAGCTACTAGCCACCTCAAATTTTCTGATACGCCATTATTGTCTTCTCCATTAAGTTCACTTTGAACCTGCAAATTAATCATATACGTTAATTCAATCTAAGCTAGAAAGAAGAAAATTAAAAGTCCAATATGTTATTCAATAACATATACCTTAAAGTGTAGCCATTGAATGAAAGTGCTATTGTGCTTATCTTGCAGCCACTTTGTTGTCTTTCTAAATTTTGGATAAGTGGTCTTGATGTGGATCATTTGTTCCCTACATTGACACGAAAAAATCAAGCATTGTAGTCCCTTGTATATAAGATAAACATGAGGAATAATTTAAAATAGCTACTTAAAGAATAAAACTTGTACTCGATATAAGGTAGGACTTCCTCCGTATTGTGCAAGACATATAGATGTACCTAGTTCACAGGTCTCAATCAACTAAGCTCACTGTGCATCCTGATAATGACTTTGAAACTCCCATCTTCTGGCTTGATGGCACTCCAATTGTACTAACATCAGATAAATGCTCAGTGCAAAACTCTACAGCTTCTTCAACTATATACCGCTCAGCAATGCAACCTTCGGGACGAATATGGTTCTGAACATACCCTTTTAGCACTTTCATATATCTTTTAAATAGATACATCCATCTAAAATAAACTGGCACACATAGACGAATTTCTTTGACAAGATGTACTACTAGATGAACCATGATATCAAAGAATGAAGGGGGAAAGTATTTCTCAAGCAAACACAAAGTAAGTACTACATGTTCTTCCAACTTATCTAGCTTGGAAACATCTACCATCTTTGCACATATAGCATTGAAGAAGAAGCACAATCGAGTTATTGCATACCTTGTAGGCTTCTCCAAAACTGAACGAATGACAAAAGGGAGCAATTGTTGCATCAAGGTATGACAATCATGAGATTTAAGGTCAAGAAGTCTTGAATCTTTTAAAGATACAAGATTTTTTATATTTGAAGAATAACTTTTAGGGACCTTCATACCATAGAAACAATTGCAAACCGCTCTCTTCTCTGCTTTTGACAAATTCCAAGGCCCTGGAGGCAAGCGAGTACGTCTTTCTCCATACTCGGGTTGCAAATTAGTTTTGACCCTCATGTTCAATAAATCTAACCGAGCAGCAATCTCATCTTTATTTTTTCCAGGGATCTCCAGCAATGTACTAATTATACTATCGCAAACATTCTTCTCAATGCACATAACATCTAGGACTTGCCTCACAGGAAGATATTTTCAATACTCGAGATCAAAGAATTTTGATTTCTTCTTCCAACAAACTTTGTTACCATCATTCTCCCCAACAGTTCCCCCATTTTTCGAGTCTCATTTACAATTAATACCTTCAACCATTTGCAGCACTTCTTCTCTGGTTAACGGCTCGGGAGGCGTGCCATATTCAGGTTTCCCATTAAAAGCTACACGCTGCCTCTGATATGGATGATATGTTAGTAACCATTTTCTATGCCTGATGTAACAAATTTTGTGGCCATTTTTCAACCTGTGACTAGGTATATCATCACCGCATATTGAACAAGCTTTATATCCTTTAACGACACAACCAGATAAGTTTCCATAGGCAGGAAAGTCATTAATTGTTCACAGTAATACACCTATGAGTGTAAAGTATTCTCCTATGTGTGCATCATACACTCCTCTAATCTCATCCCACAGTGATTTTAAATCATCAATCAAAGGCTCTACGTAGACGTCTATATCATTTCTGAGTTGTTTAGGACCAGAAATCAATAAGGTCAACATCATGAACTTCCGTTTCATGGATAGCCATAGTGGGAGATTATATGTAACTAAGATAACTGGCCAACAACTGTACATGCTATATAAAAAACTATGGGGATTGAATCCATCAAATGAGAGAGCCAATCTCAAGTTTCTCGGCTCTTTACCAAACTCGGGCCATTTATCATCAACAAGTTTCCAAGACGGGGAATCTGCTGGATGAGACATATGACCATCAACTAATTTTATATCAGCATGTCAAGTCAAATTCTTAGTTTTCTTACATGATTGAAACATCCTTTTAAACCTTGGAATTGGCGAAAAATACCATACCACCTTCGTTGGCACACCCTCTTTCAAGATTGAATCTTTGCCTTCTTTCCACCTTGAGATACCACAAGTAGGACAATTAGTTGAATCTTCATAATCCTTCCTATACAAGATGCATCCATTGGGACATACGTGGATTTTCTCATAACTCATCCCTAAAGCAGACAAAGTCTTTTTTGCCTCGAACATAGAGGAAGGTATTGTATTTCCTTTTGAGAGCAAATCTCCTTGAAGTGCCAATAATTTTGTAAAACATACATCACTCATCCCATGTTTTGCTTCGAAATTATATAACTTCACCAAAGCCGACAACTTCGTGTACTTACTGTAACCAGGGTAAAAGGGTTGATCTTCATCCCTAATCACATTGGCAAACTCATAAGGATCAAATCCAATATTGCCTAAATCATTATCATCCATCCTAATTACTCAGAAACAAAATTAAACCTACTTTGCTCATCTTCTTCCACATTTCTACTAGCATTAGTAGTCCATTCCCAGGGTTTTTCGTGCCATGTCCAAATCTTATAGCTTTGGTCAATTCCATTAAAGTATAAGTGGTCCCTTATAATTCCAACCCCAAACAATCGAATATTCCTACATTTAACACATGGACAATGAATATGAGTTGTATTTCCAAGATTTTCTATGGCAAAATTCAAAAATTCTTCAACCCCTAACTCATATGCCTTCAATCTTGTATCCGCATGCATCCATGGCTTATCCATCTCCTACACTATACAATCACATATATAATAAAGTGAAAAGACCAACAATAAAAGACCACTATATTCACATAGCAGAGAATAATTTGAAAAAACAAACAAAACAAGAATCAGACGGCGGTATTTACAAAATAATCGTCGTGTTATAGAAATTCGGATGATGGAATCTCAAGTTACCGTCGTCTTTAGGCTACCCAAACCCAAAAATTTGTATTGCTTTTTGAAGAACAATGTTCTGGGTTCATGTAGCCTAAAGACGACAGTTATTGGAGATACCGTCGTCTTTAGGCTACCTAAACCCAGAAATTTGTATTGCTTTTGATGAACAAGTTCTGGTTTAGGTAGCCTAAAGACAACGGTTAGTGTAGAAATAGTCATCTTTAGGCTACCAAATACAAAAAAATTTCAGACGACGGAAGTAATTGAACAACCGACATATAACGAAAATTTAGACGACGGTTTGGTCCATCTACCGTCGTTGTAGGTTACAACATAAATCTCCCATTCCCAATCATTAATTTTTCAAGAACCTATGGCCAACCAAACATATAAGAACCCATAACAGAGAGTTATTATGACAAGCATGCAAATACCAAAACATATATTAAGAACCCATAGCTCCCAAATCATATATTAAGAATCCATAGCTCCCAAAATATATATTAAGAACCCATAGTTCGCAAAACATATATTAAGAACCCATAGCTACCAAAACCAACGAAATCATTTATTGATTTAAGAAGCCATAACACAATATCATTAAATGAAGAGATTAGGGTTTGTACTTACATGTAGAAGAGCTCAAAGCATATAACCAATGCTTTGAGAGAAAGCTCAGAGAATATAATCAATGCTTTGAGAGAGAGCGAAAACTTTAAGATTAGAATTTGAGTTGAAGAGAGAGAGCGAAATATTTTAGGGTTAGGGGGAATTCTGAAAATTTTAGATCGCGGGCAAAAAGGACCGCGTTTTTTAAAGATGACGGAAAGTACATATATGACGTCGTTTAATATTGCTCTACGACGACGGTTTATTAAATATAACGACATTGTAAATATATACTACATCGGTATCCTAAAGGAAACGCCGTAGTAAATGATTTTTCACGTCGCTTCTTGACAAAACCGACATCTTAAATATTAAATAATTAGGTGGGCTTTAGGTTTCCTGGAATTTGAACGTGCGTAATTGACCAAAAACAGTCAAGAGAAAACCAGCATCGTTTCAACATACCCTAAACCTTAAACCCTAAATTTTACAATAATTATAAATAAAAAAAATACAAGTATGAGAAAAATAAACCGAAAATTGCTACGAACTCCTTACAACAATGCCTTCTATATTAGTAGGCTAAAATAAGGATTTCATATATTTGTATTTATGGCCACCAATGGATCACATAAACCTTAGGGTTATGTTATGAAAGTATAAGGACTATTATGCTTTGTCTATAAACAATTTTGACTTTTGTTATCACTTGTAATTTTAAAATCTAAAATTACATTTTTCAATGCTTTAGGGGGAAGACAATCTCTCAATCAGTGCATATTTGTCGGTTTACTTTTCGGATTTTTTTATAAATTTATTATGAATATTAGGAATTAAATATAATAATTTTTTTTTTAAAACAAAATTACATTTTTAAAAGCTTTAGGGGGAAGACAATCTTTCAATGAGTGCATGATAGTTGTCGGTTTATTTTTCAGAATTTTTTTTGAATTTATTATGAATATTAGGAATTAAATACAATATAAAAGTCATATTAATATGAAATGACACGTGTATGTGACCGATGTTGTATGCATTTACAACGACGTGAAACAAACACAAACGTCGTCCTACTTCCTTTAGACGTCGGCAATTTAAGCACCGACGTTGTTTAGATTTACAACTTTGCTTTTTATGAATCCACCGTCGTCTTTAATACTTAAAACGTCCATATGTTTTAATAACCGACATGGATTAGTTTTACAACATCTGTTTCCACGTAATTACCGATGTTGTTTATATCTGACAATGTCATTTTTTGTAAATTTACGGCCGTTGTAGTGATTTAAGACGTCCTTTTGTTGGTATTTACAGTTGTGGTTTTAGGTGCAACATATTTTAGAATTTTTAAACTTGATTATTGCTTTCCTTTTGTTGGTACTTACGGTCCTTTTGTTGGTATATAAACCGTCATGTTTTTTTAAGTACGTGTCATTTTTAAAATTTGTCGTCAATGTTTTATTTCCATGTAGCATATGATGATGGTGGTTTATACTATTGAGACGTATTAACAAGAATGAGACGTTGGTTTTGGGAATTACAGTCGTGTTCAAATAATAGTCATTCATATAAACTCATAAATATCCTTAATTGTTGATTGTTCAATAATTACAAAAAAATTATGTACATTGTAAAAAAAATAAAATTATGTCACTGATTATTTTGTATTTGCTTGGTGACAAATTCTACCCATTTCAGCCTGACTTCGTCAATATCTTCTTGTGCACTTAATTGGTTTTTTTTCTTGTCAAACTGAAAAATAAACGACAAAAACCGACATGTTATTCAAATAGACCAATTAAAACCATCGTTATATAGATATACAAACGACGGTTTTTCAAAAACAGTCGTAGTAGTTAAAAAACAGAAATTAAATCTTAAATTAAATTATTTTTACCTTCTTCTCAAATGTTAGGTCTGGATCATGGATTATATCTCTCATGAAACGCATCATGTAGTAGCCAATTTACATTTGTTGGTTGTCGAGGAGTGCGTGTAGAGTTTTCTACATAGCTAATTTACGTGATTGTTTGTTTACGTGAGAGTTATAGATTTTGATTGCACTGTTTCAAGACAACAAAAAGTGTTAATGATAAATATTTTAGCCTACTAGCACACATTAGAATGTAGTAAATCAACTTACGTATTCACTATATTTCTCATGTCCTCGTCAACTGAGCGGTTTGGCAATGAATCCATATAATATACCGTCTCCTTATCTGGTCTCACAATCTTCAACACCCAATGACCCCTACACAAAATGAGGATATGTAGGTTAAGTAGTTAGGTGCCAAGAAAAATTACAAAGAAAATCTTGTTAAGGGGACTAACCCTAGATTATAAGGCACCTAGAAAAATTGGTCCTCATTTGCCTTGTACATGCGGTCTCGTTCAAAGCCTTCAACTTGGTCTCGCAAATTGGCATAGGGCTAACAAAGGAGGTGGCAAGTCTAGCTTTGAGAAATCCTGTTTCAAGAATTAAAGAAAGAAATATAAGATAGCTTGTAAAAAAGTAAAATAAATGACTCTAACTAAACCATCCCAACCGTTGTGGTATTAAAATATAAACGACGGTAAACAGAAACCGTTGTTGAGTACTAGTTCTAACGTCGCAAAACTATAAAAAGTTCGTCTAAATAAAATGAAAAATGCAGGGAAGATGGCTTGTAAAACAAGTAAACCAAACGATGTAGTAAATAATGGAGACGACGGTTCCTGAACAAAAATGACGTAGTAAATGACTGAGACGACGTTAAACAAAAACCGTCGTTATTTACAAGTTCTAAATAAAATACAAAATATTGTGAAGATAAAACAAGTAAAAGCGTCGTGGTATTTGACTCACAACGACGATTCTTTGACAAAACAGACGTATTATGGAATTTGAAATGGTGGTAAATATATACCGTCGTTGTTTGAAAATTCTAACGTCGAAGATGAAAAATAGTGACGTCTATTTAAAATTTAAAAAGCAGAAAAGAAAAGAAAATCAGAGATTTTACCGTTTCATCACACTGTTTTTCAGCTGCATCAGCATTAAGCTTCGAATTTTCTTCCTCCAAAACAAGGGGTGTCACATTAATGGCTCTTGAGCAGCTTGCTTTGTCAGATATTAGATTTTTTGGGCTTTGCTCTTGAGGAAGTAAAGGAATTGGGGTAATTGGAATTTTGAGTATGCTGGGATCAAAATTGGGAATTAGTTGACTGAATTGTTTCAACATAATTTCCCTCTCTGCTCTGACTGCCTCCAAAATAGTTTCCTTTGCCCTAGCCTCAATCCTTAAGGTCTCTTCTCTGGCTGCCTCCATAACACTTTCCTTCAATTTGCCAGCAAATTTTACTCTATGCTGTCTCAGCAAATTGAAGAACTGAATTGGGGAAACCCCAGCTCCAACACCTCTAACTCTCCCACCATGCTCGGAGGCTCCCAAAGCCAAAGTCAAAACATCATTGCTCCCAGAGACAGTCAGAGTACCCTCGTAGGCTTGTTTTTTTAAATCATCCTAAGAGAGAGAGAGAGAGAGAGAGAGAATGTTAGTGAGTGAATAGATTGTAAAACAGATAAGATAAAACACCTAACTCAAAAATATAAATCGTCGTGTTAATTCAGTGCAAACGACTGTTTATTTATAAAACTTACGTCGCATGATATTTCAAACGGCGGTGAATTAATAACGTCGTTGTATAGAACTTATAACGTCGGTAGGAGAAAAAACAGTCGTATAATTCAAATACACAATAAAAGTTTACATAAAATCAGCATTCTTTACATGAAGTAAAGTTAAAAACAATTGCAGAGAGAGAGAGAGAGAGAGAGAGAGAGAGAGAGAGAGAGAGAGAGAGAGAGAGAGAGAGAGAGAGAGAGAGAGAGAGTGTGTGTGTGTGTGTGTGTGTGTGTGTGTGTGTGTGTTTGTGTGTGCGTGCGAGAATAAGTGAAGATAAAATAAGACGACCCTAAATGAAAAATCTAAACTGTCGTGGTATTTAATGAAGATGAAGGATTCTTGAAAAAACTAATGTAGTATTTCATTTCTAACGTTGGCACGAAAGAAAACCGTCATATAATGAAAAGTTGTGTGTAAATGAAAGTTGTAAAATAGAAACAATAAAAGTGACCCAAAATCAAAAACCTATACCGTCGTGGTAGTACAACGTTTCAAACGGCTGTAAAAAATTTTCGTCGTTGTGTATGCATTCGAACGTCGATATGAGAAAAACCAATCGTATAATTCAAATGCAGAGATAAAAATAAAAAAATTAAAAAAACTTAACAAAAATAAGCGTTCTTTACCAAAAATAGTGTAGAAAACAATTGCAGAGAGAGAGAGAGAGAGAGAGAGAGAGAGAGAGAGAGAGAGAGAGAGAGAGAGAGTGTGTGTGTGTGTGTGTGTGTGTGTGTGTGTGTGTGTGTGTGTGTGTGTGTGTTTGTGTGTTTGTGTGTGTGTGTGTGAGTAAATGAAGATAGTTGTAAAACTTTTAAAATAAAACGTCTAACTCATAAATATAAACTATCGTGGTAATTCAATCCAGACGTCTATTTCCTAAAACAACCAACGTCCTATACATTTTGAAACGGCAGTAAATAAACACCGTTGTGGTGTTTCTTTTCTAATGATGGTTATTAACACAAACAACGTCTAAATAAAATTAAAAATCTATATTTTTCAAATTTAGAACAGAATGAGTGAGACTTTCGATTAATTTTGCCTTCTCTGCAACCTTTGGATCGGGGACGTTTCCTTGTTTATCTTCTCTTGCCTTCTTCCATAACAAAGAACGATCGATTTCTACACCAGGCATGGTTTCTTCTGATTTGTCCTCCAAACCAACATACCCTTTTCGAGACAATCTATGGTTATACTCGCATTTTTCGCTTCTCTATGACTGCTCAGAATGCACAGCCTCAAATTCTGGGGATAACCTTGAAGCTACAAAGGCATCCCATTGCGATTCCTCTATGAAGTTATATAGCTGAGAGGGTTCTTTTAACTTCTCCTTGTCATTTGTGAATGGAATGATAAACTACCTTGTTAAGGTAGACTTGAAATCCTTCCATTTTCTGGCAGCAGATGATAGCACCATCTTCTTGCCCCCCTGCGCAACAACATAAGCCATTTCAACAGCTTCCCAAATATGCTCCTTCAGGTCCTTGGGGAAATTAAGTCCATTTCTTGTCCACAAAAGGGACTTTGGTGCGTGTCAAAACATCAATGTAAGATTGCATCTCAATAGCAACCTTTCCATGTGGTTTGCCCCTTTTATTGTACTCAACAACATGTTTAATCTTCTGGATTTTCCTCTTCACAACACAACACATTGTGTTGATACTGCGAGTCAATTTTGGCTCCTCATCAAATGTCGCTAAGCTAGGATCTTTCTCAGAGGTTGAAGTAAATCTCATCTTCTTCCCGGGATTGCTTTGAACTGATTTGGCTTCATTCATTTGAGCCTTTGAAACTGCAAGGTCTTTGCTTTGACCTTTTGATACTTGAGCCTCCTTACTTAGAGATTTCAAAACCAAGTTTGGAGAGAAATAAAACCTGCAAGTCAAAAAATGCCGGTTAATTAAAAACATGACGTAATATTGTATAGACGACGTCAGTAGAAAAACACAATTGTCGTAATATTTCTTATAGAATGACGGTTGTAAACCACCGTCATGGTACGAATAATAAAATGACGTCACAAAGAAAAAACTGTCGTCTTATTATGAGTGGATACAGAAAAAACCGCTCAGATTTCTCTTTCCCACAATCGTTTCTGTAACAAGACGACAGTTGTATCTTGTTTACGTCGTATTAATTTTACACTACGACGGTTATTAACTACAGTCATGCTATTTGCAATAGTATTAATTTAATTACCGTCGTGGTGTGTCAATTAAAAAGTCGTAAACAAGACAAAACCATCGTCCTCACACGTCGTGAGAGTGAGGGACTAGTGAATTTATTCACACCAATGAAAGATTTCGTCATTTTGAAAACGGAGTCTTGTTTCCAGACTCGTTCTTTCAAAAAAAAAAAAAAACTTCAAATTACTTTGAAAAAAAAAAGAGTGAGAAAAAACCCTTGGCGTGTCAAAAAATTAGCAGAGTCTCCCCTGTAAAACGGACATTTCCCAAGAACTTTCCACCTGTAAATATACAATTAATATTGAAAACTGAATCCCAAACATTCAGCAAGCATCAGACCAATAACTTTGAATGGCATCAGGCCTCTTTATACCAAATAAAACATTCTGCCATCGGAAACTGGTCTCAACTCTTAGAGCAACAAGAATACGTAACCAAGTTCTAATATAACTTAACTGAATAAATTTCAGCACTTGATCTTGTGGCTGCGCCTAGTAACTCTAGGTTGCCTACGTACACTTACTAAGGGATCAAGTCATATGTAGTTCTGTCTACATAAATTATAGGCTTATTTACTGTAGTACCCTCTGAAATTTCGGTCAAATCTCACTTTACCCCCTCAAAGTTAAAATGACCCAGTTAACCCCCCTGACCATGGTTTCATGTTTCACTTTTCCCCCCACTGTTAACTCTGTTAAAAAGTTCTTTTAAAACGCTGATGTGGCACAAATAGGACCCACTCTTGTATGCCATGTGTAAAAAATAATAAAATATTTTATTTTAATAAATATAATAAATAGGAAAAAAAAAGTTTAGAAAATTATTACTTATTTCCCCTCCCCTTCTCCCTTCTCTCCCTCTCTTTCTCTGTACCCGACCCCTCCCCAACAATTCCTCCCTATCTCTCTTTATCTCTCCCTTTTTCTTTCTCTATTCCGAGCTTCACCACCTTAACGGCAGAGACCTTGAGATAGTTCTTGATCCCAGAAACCATCTGCCTATGCTCCTCCACCACCTCCAAGGACTGAATCTCTTCGCCGACATTGCTCTGGTGGCTCTTTCGCTAGCTCCGATTCTCTTGCTCCATCGAAAACCTCCCCAACTCCTAAACCTCCTTATTCATCTTCACGTCTTCAATCTGTCGCTTGCCTCCGACCTTGGTTCCTCCATACCCATTTGACAAAGCAAACAAGAGGCAGATCAAAAGGGCCAAAATCAGATATTTCATTACTTTTGGGTGTTGTTTACGGGGGAAATTGGTGAATTGAGTTTATGGGTTTTTGGGTTTGGGTGTGAAGAACTGAAAGATTTTGTTATTGTTGAGGATGGGGATTGAATTTGATGAGTTGTGATTTGAGTCGGTTATTACAGGGTGCTTGTTGAGAGAAGGGGAATGTTTGGACACCCAAAGATAAGCCTTCAACTTTGAAAACATAATTTTGTGATTTCATATTCAATTTGGAAATTCACATATCAAAAAAAAAAATTTCCATAGATTGTGTAGGATAGATATTTTGATAGATTGTGTAGGATAGATATAAAAGGAAATAGAGCTAGAGAAATCGTTGAAGGGGAGAGGGAAAATGAAAAAGAACAGATAGGGAGGGAGAAAGAAAGGAAGGAAGGGAAAAAAAAAATTACATTATTTTATTCTACTTTTTCGAACAAATTTTTTTATATTCCACTTAAGGAAAAAAAAAAAAAAAAAGGGCTCTTTACATGACACATCAGCACTTATTGCAAAAAGACAAATAGCCATGCCACATCATCAAAATGACAGAGTTATTAATGAAGATAACGGCGGGAGGTAAAGTGGAACACGAAACCATGGTCAAGGGGATTAAGTGAGTCATTTTAACTTTTTATTTTGGAGGGGGGATAAAGTGAGATTTGACCAAAGTTTTAGGGGGTACTATAGTAAATAAGCTTAAATTGTAAGTAAACATAGGTTACTTAATCAAATAAAAGCGAGAAACCTTCATAAATAATTTAGATCAATCCACTGAGACTTAATCAAGGGCTATTGAGGTTAGAACAATCTGCTACTCATCCCACATGTGCATAAATATATATATATATATAATTAACTTATTACTTAAAAGTAGGAAAATGAGAAAATTATTAAAATAGCATTGACCACGTGAAACCTTAATGTCAATATCAACAATTTAAATAAAATATGTTTCCCTCTTTCACATGTAAAAACAAATTCATCACTTAAGAAAATAATTATGAATTATATAAAATCCTTAAAACATAGAAAACTATCAATCCTTGTCTCATAAGTTGGAAAACATATATTAAAACCCTCACTAATAAGTACCAAAATAAAATCATCAATTTTAGTATAAAACATCTCAAAACTCAAATACTCTCCACCTAGGCGTACCCCCATTCATGATTTGTCAATTCCACTACTATTTCATCAATTCCAATAACATTCCGTCAATTCCAAGTGTCACATAAGCGACACATCCTCCCAGGCCTCGGAAACACAAAGTTAACCCGAGCCGCATTCCTCGCAAGACTCAGGGGACACTTATTCAACATGAGTCGCATTCCTTGCAAGACTTAGGGGACACTTAGTCAACTTGAGCCGTGTTCCTTGAAAGATTCAGGGGACCCTTAGTCAACCTGAGCAGCATTCCTTGCAGAACTTGGCGGACACGTAGTCAACCCGAGAACGCACATCCTTGCAGAACTCGGGGGACCTATTGCCAGCTCGAAAATGCATATCCTCGCACCACACGGTTCAGGCATCCCCGAAACTCGTGGGGCACTGTCATAATTGACAAAACTATTTCAAAGGCACCTGGGGGGAGGGGGGGTACTCTTGTGGTGGTTTTGAAAACTATATTCCGAAACTTGTCATAAACTTTCCCTTATTCCACAAATCCATGTTCCAAATCTTTTATCAAGTTTCCAAAAATCAGTTCTCAACTACATTTAAATAATCCAATATCATTCAGTCATATACTTTAATAATATTCATAATAATAATAATAAATAATGTAAAATATTAACCCTTAGTGATCCCATACCCTTATTAACCCAATTTAAATCAATTTTTAATGAAAACTCACTTATGGAAGAAATTCCATAATAAAAGAGCGAAGTACACTTAAAAACAAACGTCCACTCATTCCCTAATAAATATAGCCAAAACCCACGGCTTACCATCACAACCCACCAATCAAGTATTCCATGCTCATCTATTCCATAACTTCAAATATCAAAGTAATATCCAAGAATTTCATTAGATACTACAAAACAATCTCATAATTCAAACATAAACAAAATAATTGAAATAACAGTCAAGACTTGTTTATGAGGTCGTTCTAGTACTTCCCGAAGGGTGGACATACCTCAGAAGACTCACGGTCAACCAAGGGGTCAAACTGCCCAAACTTGGTCAACCAAGCCATGGGGCCCACAACGTTCGATTTCCAATCCGAGAGTTCCTACACGTTCAACAAGGTTTTCAAAACATGTCCTTCAAGATTGGTCCAAAACGAACAGTCAAATTCTCGCAATCGCACGATCAGACGGTTATCATTTAACATAAACTTAAGTCATTGAATCGGAGCATCTGGGACTCCGATTCATGAGGATCATTTTAGGACCAAGAGGGACACCAAAATAGTGCCCATGCGCCGCCTCACACGCTTGCAGCGTGTGGGTGTATTGAGAAGTTCTGGTGACCGGAAAATCTCCAAACAGTCGGTCAAGACTTATACCTACATGATCAGGACAATGAGTGGAACAACTTTTGTTCTTGGACCATGGCCAAAAAGTGGTCAGAGATGGCTAGAATTATGAGCCGAAATCGGCCAAAATTTTAAGCTATAATTTTAGTTTCAAAATGTAAAAATCGATCCTAAACAACCCAACATCAGTTAGAACACATTGAAAGGACGAAAATGCATACATTGATCAAAGAAATTATTGGCCAGAATCGCCGGAACGAGCGTCGAAAATCTCACATAAAACCGGTCGGATTTTTCAATTTTTCGGCAGCTCGAATGCACGGCGGAGGCGGCGGAGGGGTGGGGTAGGGCGGGGGAGGCTGGCAGGTAATTTTGGGACCGATCCGAGCTCTAATGGTGGCCGCAGGTGGCAGAGACAGCCCAAAACCCATGTGGATGGAGGAGATGGACGAAGGGAGGGAGGCTTGAGGGGGGAGAGAGAGAGAGAGAGAGAGAGAGAGAGAGAGAGAGAGAGAGAGATTTCAGATTTTTAAAAACCCTTTTTAAAATAATTACGATTTTGCCACTCGGTTTCTTTTGATAGTAACTTCTTCGTTACAACCCCGATTTGAGCCCACTACGTGTCTACGGTTTCATCTCGGCGCGATCTAAATCATGGTGCCATTCATTTCTCCAAATTCTTTCCTAGACAAAAAGTCTGGTTTAGAACTTTTAAAATATTCCCGGAGTAAAATTATCTTTTACTTGCATATTTTAATAATTAAATATTAATTTAGGATCGGGTTATTACACACACACATTTGTTTGTTCGTAGGGAGAATTCACCCCTACTCTTGAGGATGTGGCGAACATTTCTCGCCTCCATGTTTGCTGGAATCAAAACCCCTTCGACATCTCTCTAACCCTAGAGGACATGGATAAGCTCATAGAACTGCGGAAGGGTGCTCCGACCTCTCCTAGCACCTCTCTCTGATGCAGTAACTGGGAACAATATTTTGATGATGCAAATAGACAGGAGTCTTGCCGGCTTGCCGCATTTATATTGCTATGGCTTGGGAGGTTTATCCTTTGTAACTGCCTGCACAAGCGAGTGTTCCTCTTAGCTTTTGCTATAGCGCGAGGTGACATGATCCCCTTAGCAACCATGTTCCTAGGGCACTTATACTAGCTACTTGACCAAGTTCAGCTTCCTGAAAAAAGTGCAGCGGGAACCATGAGTGTGGAGACTCTCTGGAACTCTAGTTTTTTGCATGTGTTTTTGTGGGAGCACCTCAAAGGATTAGACGTGTATCCACTCCCCTGTTCACGTGCTAGGCTGCTTGCTGACTTTGGCGAAGGCTCCTATATACCAGACATGCTTCCTCTGATTTGCAGGTGGTTCAAGCGAATGCAAAGGAAGGGTTAGAATTTCTTAAAGTTGCTTCACAGTATTGAGAGCTTCATCTTCCGGCCTTACGGCCTTTGGCAAAGGCATTTGCGCATGTGCATGATTTTTACAAAGGTTCTCGGGAAACCCAGGGATGTCGTGGGCATCCCAGTCACCTTAGGTATTAATAGGAACCAATGGTCTCGTTGTTCCGACGCATTAGGATAGAATTTGTGCACCCTACGTAATTTTGCTTAGGCGTGGTGCTTGTTAACAATTTGGGATCCCATCCTAGTGACTTTGCTTGGCATGCTTACTGCTAAGTAACGGTTTTTTTTTTTTAATATCATTTTTTTTAGCATAAGGGGAATTTGAAATATAGAAAGGAAAAACTCTAGGGACATTTTTTTTTTCTTTTTAAAATACTCCTTCATTTTCATTGTAAAGTCCACCCTATCATAATGGTGCATTTTACAAAAGTTTTTCTAAAAACATGAGGTGAGAATATCGAAGGAGTTCATATATAAAATGAAAAGAAAGCAATAACAAAAGGGTGGGACACAAGGTTAACATAGCAGTAGTAAGGCTTGAGCCTTTTCCCATTGATGAGATTCGTTAGCGTGCCTTCCTTGACATAGACCAAGCAATAGTAGCCACTGCTGTAAACTTCTTTGACTGCAAACGGGCCTTCCCATTGTAGGGTAAACTTGGAAGGTCCAGACAATTGCCTTCTCACGTGCTCAGCAACTTTTAGCATGTGGTCTCCTTGCTTGAATGCTCGAGGCTTGACTGTCCCGCTATAAGCTTGGGGAACAGTTTTGTGGTAAAGTGTCATCCTCCTTTTAACCTCCGCTCTTTTTTCGACCAAAGCTTCGAGGTCCAACAAGCGCCAATCTGAGCATGATCTCGTGTCCTATTCGAGGTCGTTAATGCCAATACTCTAGTAGTGGGGATGGTGATCTTGATAGGTGAGATGGTGTGGGACTCGTATACAAGTGAATAAGGTGACAAGCATGTGGCACTTCTTGGAGAGGTGCGGTAAGCCCATAAGGCATCTGGCATATGAACACTCCAACCCCCTTCATACTCATATACCATTTTGCTCAAAATTCTCAGTAAAGTCTTGTTAGTGGCCTCTGCTTGACTGTTTCCCTATGGGTAATAAGGCATGGAATGACGGTGCTTGATACCGTAGCCACTAAGTGACGATGCTTGATACCATAGCCACTAATAAAATTTGAGATAGCAGCCCCCGTGGCCTTCTGAAGAGGAACTGCCTCGACCCATTTTGTGAAATACTCAATGATGGTGAGGATCCATATGTAGCTGTCGAAAGGTGGATGGATAGTCCCAATTAAGTTAAGCCCCCAAGTGTGAAAAGATCAAGGAGTGCGCATGTCCTACAGCAGTGTGGGAGGCTTGTGGCTTAGATCGGCATGGAATTGGCATGTGTGGCACTTCTTCACAAAGTTGTGTGCATCATTCTTTATGGGAGTTCCAAAAACTTAGTAGCTACTGGTGAAGTCACTTCATTCCCTAGTGCTCACCACATTCTCCAGCATGTATTTCCTGCATGACTTGACGTGCCTCTAATTCTCCCAAGAACTTTAATGGTTCACCATTGAACCCTTTACGGTAGAGGGTTGGTCCGTCTATGAAGTATATTTTTACTGTCTTTTTAAGCTTGTGAGCATGTTGGGAGTTGGTTGATAGAGTTCCTTCGATGAAGAATGCTAAGTATGGAGTCCTCCAATCCTCCGCGAAGAGATGGTGAAAGATTCTTCGGTGGAGGGTATAGTAGAATACTTGGGACAATTGGCTTGCATTTCAGTTGCTTGCTTCTTCATGTCTGTCCAATAATAACCTGTGTGTTGCAGGCCCCAAAGATGATTGCATAGTCCTTCAAGTCTTTGATGTCGCTTCCTTCGCTTAATTTCTTCCAGCGATTCTTCCGTTGCTTCAACCATTGGTGTGTCCTTCTTTATCACAGTAATATTGGGTTCCTCCTCGAAAATGAGAGCTTTGATCCCAACATAGCCAAAGCATCAGCATATCTATTAGTGACCCCCGGAATGTGTTCCAGCACAACTTGTTTGAAGGAATTGACAAGCCTTTTGACGGCTGTATGATATGGTGCCAAGGTTGCCTGTTTCACAACATAGCTCCCTTGCAATTAACTTAGCACTAACTTTGAATCACCAATAATCTTAATCTTTTCTACGCCCATCTCCTTTGTCATAGACAATCCCATAACAAAAGCTTCATACTCTGTCATGTTATTCATACATGGGAAATTCAACTTTAATGAGAGGGTCGTGGCTTGCCCCCTCGGGTTTAATAAGTACCACACCTACTCCTCCATCATTTGATGTAAAAGAATCATCAAAGTAGAGGGTCCATGGTTCGTCCTCTGTAGCAATGGCGACCATTTCCAGCAGCTCTCCCAGAACTTCCTTAGAGAGAGAGTGGAGTCCTCTACTTTAGGAAACAGAGCTAGCATGTCAATCACAGGCTGTCCCTTGATAGCTCTAGGAGTTGTGCATGTGATATCAAACTCAAATAGTTGTAATAACTAGCATGTAAGGCGTCCTAACAACACCGGTCTCATGAGTAAATATCTTACGGGGTCAGACTTTACTATGAGTTATAGCTTGTTAGCAAGGAAGTAATGTCGCAGTCGCTGTGCAGCATAGACAAGGGCAACGCATAAGAGCTCGGTCTTTAGGTATCTTGTTTCAACTCCCCTTAATTGCCTACTCATGTAATAGATAGAGCTTTCCTCCCTATCATGGTTATCCTGGGCAAGTGAAGCCCTATTGCGGATTTCGGTGCAGCCAAATAAAGCTTGAGTGGAAGTCCCGGAATGGGCGCCCTCATGGTGGGCAGCTTGGTGCTCAACTGTTGCACTTGTTGATAGGCTTCATGGCATTCCTTGCTCCACACATACGGCTTGCCCTTCTTTATTAAAGGAGTGAAAGCACTCATTGTGGCAGCAAGGCTCGAGATGAAAGGCCGAATGTATGATAGTCTTCCCATGAAACTTTTCAATTCCTTTGGATTCTTAGATGGTGAGAGAAAATTTATGGCTCTGGTTTTTTCAGGATCCACATCTATGCCTCGTTGGTGTACTTGGAACCAAAAGAACTTGCCAGATGAAACTCCGAATGTGCACTTTTTTGGGTTCATTTTCAATCTGTACAGCCGACACCTTTCCAGCACCCTTCTTAGAACTTCTTGATAGCCCTTTGATAGGTAGCTCCAGTATTTTAAAGACTGAATGGCATGACCGTGTAGTAGAAATTCCCATATGGTGTTCAAAAGACTGTCTTTTTGGCATCCTTGAGGGACATTTTTATTTGATTGCAACCATTAAAGCCATCCATGAATGACAGTAAGCCTTTCCCCGAGGTCGAGTCGATCAAAATATCCATGTTGGGCAATGGGAATTCATCCTTTGGGCAAGCTCTGTTGAGGTCTTGGTAGTCAGTTCATATTCTTATCAAGCCGGTCTTTTTCTTTACTAGGACTATATTTGCTAGCCAGGTTGGATGCTTGATCGGTTTGATGCATCCAGCAGCTAAAAGCTTCTTAATTTCCACCTTGATCTGCATTTCTTCTTGGTTGCACAACAGGTTTCATATCTAGCTCAATATTCAAAGTGTGACTCACTAAGTTCGGATCCAAACCGGGCATTTCTTAATAGCCCCAAGCAAACACATCTCTGAACTCCTTTAACAGACAAGTTAAATCTTCCTTCTCTTTGCCTGTTAAGTGAACAATGATGGAGATGGGCCTTTGGGCAAATGGGTCATCACTTAAGTTGATTATTTCCAGCTGCTCCGCTACTGCCGTTGAACCGTCTTGCATATGCCTAGGTGCCGTCATAAGCTCTTGGAAAGCACAAGGCATTGGTATCTTGCCATCTGCACTTTCGTGGGTGTCGGCTTGCATCACTTCTCCTCCGTACTCGGAGCTTTCCCGTAAAACACGGTTGGGCCCCCAAACCCATCGAGCATTGGGGCTGGGTATAGGCATGGTTGTTGATCTCCGAGTTCCTCTTCCTTTATCGATCAACAACTGTTATGAGTTCCTCATTGCTAAGGTCACGAATTTCAGTCCACGAAGGTAGATATGCTCCAAAGGTCTTGGAAAGGTTGCTTCTAGCACTTGTGCATTCAGTGTAGAATTCCGCCTCCAAATAATGGGCTTCGTTTTGATTGAAAAGCACTTGATTTCCTGGTATACGAATTGGCCTCAGCCTAATCCTTCCTTTCACACATTGGTCGTAGGTGGAGACTACAAGCTTGTGCTTGTTGAGCCATGGTCTCTCGAGTAAAGCATGGTAACCTACGTCTACATCTACCACGTAGAATTTAGTAAGCGATCGGATTAGCCCCACCTTCAAGTTTATCTAGATGTAGCTGACTGTAACCTCGCTCTTATTCTCGAAACCTTTGATGCTTGTTTGAGACTGCACTATCTTAGATAATAGGACGCTAGCTGCTGTGAGTACAGACAAAGGTAGTATGTTGACAGAAGAGCCTATAACACCCTGACCCCAAATTTCCCCAGATTTAACCCTTAATTAATTAATTAATTATTTAAGGGTATTTTAGTCATATTTTTAACCGGAGAGAGTTTGGGGCAGTGACTAGTATTTTTGGATAGGTCGTACTGAACCGAGTTCATAGACACGTAGTGGGCTCGAATCGGAGTTGTAACGAGAGAGATATGGTCAAAAGAAGTCCAGTGGCACAATCGTAAATATTTTAAAATGGGATTTTTATAAAAATCTGGTTTTTCTCTCTCTCTCTCTCTCTCTCTCTCTCTCTCTCTCTCTCTCTCTCTCTCTCTCCCGCGACCTCTCTCTCTCTCCCGTCGGTCTCTCCTCTCTCTCTCCTCGTAACTCCGGCCACTGGCCGCGGCTGCGGACGGGGCCGGTGCCAAAAGAACCGGCTCGACCTCGGCGTCACGACCTAGCCCATCCCCGACATCGGCCGCCGCTCCAGCCGCCGGAAAATGGCGATTTTCGCCCGGATGTCACCGGATCTTCACGGCCGCCGATCTCCCTCCTCCGGCCGCCATTTCTGGCGATCAAGGTATGGAAATTCATCCCTTCTGCATGCTCTAGCTGATGGTTGGGTAGGATTAGATCGATTCTTAGCGTAGACAATTCGATTTTCGAATTGAAAATCGGCCGAACTTCGGCCGCCGTGATCGGCCATTTCCGGCCACTTTTTGGAGTAGGTCCAAGAACAAAAGTGGCTCCAAATAGGGTGTTATACCTAGGGTAGGAGTTTGGAGCCGTGATTTTGAGATTTTCCGGTGAAGCGTTATCGCTTTGGGTACCACGCGCTGCCGGCGCGTGCGGCGGCGCGTGGGCACTGTAGAAAAAGTGACACTGTGTCTTGATGAGATCCTTAGGTTGTCACGAGTGCGTAGAATTTCGCGGATCTCAATTCGGACACCGTTTGACTATCGAACGGACGATCGCATATTGTGCGTTATCCGGGTTCGATAGGTTGGGACCGTTGGATGGTCCCAAATTTAATATATGTTAATCTAGGTAATTCTAGGATCGTGTAGGAATTCACGGATTGTGAATCGGAGCCCCGGATGTTCCGAATAATAATTTTAAGTTTATATTTTATATTAACCGTCAGATCGTGCGATCGTGAGCAATCCGACCGTCCGATCTGAACCAAACTTGCAGGACAAGTGTCCTATACCTGGTAGAACCCATAGGGACTTCCAGATCGGAAATTGGAGGTCGTGGGTTCCGCAGGTCCGTTTGACCAGGGTTAGAATAGTTTGACCCTTGGTTGACCGTGAGTCTCCCGGAGTAATCTCACCTTTTCAGGGGAGATTATTGGGTGCTAGACTATTGTGGAGGGTTACACAATATTAGAATTAATTTATATAATTATAATTTTATATGGTTGTACAAGGGTACAACAGAGTCTAGAATGTCAATTTGGAGTGCTATACGCACTACTTTAGGTACCTCCCCGGATGTTGGATTTACTACAAGTACCACCAAGTGAAAGTGAGGTCCCACGTGGCGTAGGTTATCCGGCGTACGGACAGGCCCCATACGTGGCGTTGGTTGTACCGGCGTATGGGAAGAATTGTGATATTATGTTCAGGTCTCACGTGGCGTAGGTTATCCGGCGTTGAGACAGACCCCATACGTGGCATTGGTTGTACCGGCGTATGGGGAGCTATGTGATATTGTGTTGAGGTCGCACGTGGCGTAGGTTATCCGGCGTGTCGACAGGCCCCATACATGGCGTTGGTTATACCGGCGTATGGGGAGATTTGTGATATGATGTTGAGGTCTCGCATGGCGTAGGTTATCCGGCATTGGGACAGGCCCCATACGTGGCGTTGGTTGTACCCGCGTATGGGGAGTTATGTGATATGATGTGCAGGTCTCGCGTGGCGTAGGTTATCCGGCGTTGAGACAGACCCCATACGTGGCGTTGGTTGTACCGGCGTATGGGGAGATATTATGATAGTATGGCATGGTCGCACGTGGCGTAGGTTATCCGGCGTGTTGACAGGCCCCATACGTGGCGTTGGTTGTACCAGCGTATAGGGAGATTCTATGAAATACCGAGAAATGAAATAAGGCATCGCCCAAGTGTGGAACTGAGTTTTAGGGAAGAACTACGTGTGGCTTGATCCCTCAAGGAGGGTACGTAGGCAGCCTAAGGTTATTAGGCGCAGCCGCAGACTAAATGTTAGTCAAAATTTGTATTTGAATTGTTTGGTAGTCGGTTAAGAATTATTGGAAGGCCGAAGGCCATTTGTGTTAATTGCATGAAATTATATTGTGCATGCTGCCAGTTGGGAATATTAAATTCGTTTTCATGCAGGTATAAATGTTGGGAAATGTTCAATTTATAGGGGAGACTCTGCCGAAATTTCGGCAGGAAGTCTCGGTTTTTAGTAAAAGGGCCTGGCATCGGGGTGATGTCAGGAATTCCAAAGGGTTCGTCTCGGGTTTTTGAGAAAATTCCGGGCGGGTCCTTTCAGTATTGTAAGATCCCACATCGACCAACGGAGAGGGGGTGATGTGCCTTATATGTGCACACCCGCATCCATCTAGCACGAGGCCTTTTGGGAGCTCACTGGCTTCGGAGTCGTAGGAACTTTGAAGTTAAACGAGTTGGGGGCCAGAGCAATCCCAGGATGGGTGACCCACTGGGGAATTGCTCGTCAGTTCCCAGAAACAAAACCGTGAGGGCCAGAGAGGGGGGGCCCAGAGCGGACAATATAGTGCTACGGTGGAGCTGATCCCGGGATGTGACAATTTGGTATCAGAGCCACTCTGCCGTGTGGTGCGAGTGTGCCGACGAGGACGTCGGGCCCTTAAGGGGGTAGATTGTAAGATCCCACATCGACCAACGGAGAGGGGGTGATGTGCCTTATATGTGCACACCCGCATCCATCTAGCACGAGGCTTTTTGGGAGCTCACTGGCTTCGGAGTCGTAGGAACTTCGAAGTTAAACGAGTTGGGGGCCAGAGCAATCCCAGGATGGGTGACCCACTGGTAAGTTGCTCATGAGTTCCCAGAAACAAAACCGTGAGGGCCAGAGAGGGGGGGCCCAGAGCGAACAATATCGTGCTACGGCGGAGTTGATCCCGGGATGTGACAGAGCCTGTGTCCACCAAGCTCTCCTTATGAATATATCATTGATTTGACCCTCCAAGTAAAGTGGCCTTCTGTGATCTGGATACGGGACTTCCATGTCTTCGTCAATGAAGACAATAGCATTATCGTTTTCCAAGAACGACCTTTGTAGTTGAGCCGTGAACCAATGAGGACCAGACAATATAGAGATGTTCCTGAGGGCTACAGTAGCTGCTTCTCTTGCTTGTGGTCCAAAGCCAAGTTGGTCAAAGAGTGACTTGAACTTTGGGTTCCTGTAGAGGACTTGCGAGGCAGTAGGCCCATGTTTCAGATCTAGGTAATGCTCCATCACACTCGTTTCAGCTTCTGAGAGATTATGGAACGTCATGGCAGATGTTTCTACCTGACCAAACGAAGTCCCCAAGTCACGTTATTCTGGCATGTCTAACATGAATACTTTGCTGCTTGAGACATCCTCCCATCCATCAACAAGTGGCCATGAGTTGTTATAGCTTGAAGCTTTCGAATATTTACACCAGTAGGCCTTCTCCATGTTTCCACAGGGTTCCCAAATAGCCTCTGGCGACTTCAGGTCATTCTTCCATGGGTGACATAATTCATCGTCGTCAAGGAAGTCATCAGAGCATGTGATGATAGCAGCTATCTCTTTTCTCTTTTCCCCTTCGCTTTCGCAAGGGGTCCTCGTCAATAGCTTGCTTCCTAGAGGGCAGCTCACGAATTCCTTCATGTATTTTGGCATGCAAGATCCTCCTCAGAGTTTAACAAGCAGTGGTTAGATGCCCCACAAACTGATGATAACGGCAGTACCTAGGATTGCCTTTTTCCTCTCTGGTAGGGACTTTGTAAGGTCTGAGAGGTTTGATTGCACCATCAGCAAATATTGTGTCAAGAATGGTGTGGAACTCTTCGTCTTTGCACAGTAGTGGCGGATACATTTCCTTGTCTTTTCGCTTGCGTGAATTGTAGTCATTGGACGGCTTGTCGTCCACAGCTAGCGTATGGTGTGCTTCCTTTTTCTATTAGGATTTTGGCTCATCAAATATGTCCTAGTTGGTTTAGGATTGTTTCAGGAAAATTAGAGGTATACCGATTCTTGTCCTAGAGGGATTAGGAAAGAATTTCAGTTTTCCTTATTCAATTTAGGTTTGGATTTCTAAAAGTCTGTTTGGATTTGGATAAGTGTAATTTCCTAATCCACTTAGAAATAGGAATTCAATCAGCCTTGGGACATGTAAGCCAACTCTATATCTATAAATAGGGTGCGGCAAGGCTTATTTTAGGAGAGGAAAAACAGCCAGAGAAAGTCGAGAGTTTTGAGATTAGTTATAGGGGTTGCAAAAGTTCTGTAATATCTATTATTAATCAAAGGAGCGGTGATTTCTCTACCTAGAGAAATCACAACTAGACGTAGGCAAAAGTTCTGCCGAACCAGTATAATTCTTGTGTGTTTCTAAGTTTTTCTAATATTTGCTAGTTTAGTCTGTTGTCGTTGGTTACATTAAAGAACAAGATCTAGTGTACTGGTTATTTAACATTTTCTCACTCCTCCATGTTCTCTATCTCGTTGGTTTGATTGACATGCTTTCTTCCTTACTGCTTCTAGCAAGCGAGAAAATTAACTAATACTGATATTCTCCAAATAGACTCTGTAGTCTGCTGTAATGTTACTTATGCAGATCTCTACAAGCACTTCTTCATCCTACTCATCATAGCAGTCTAGAGCCAGATCCCAGAATCGGCGCACAAAGTCCACAGGGTCCTCTCCATGCTTTTGGCGGGTGTTATTGAGCTGAGTCGTAATGACTCTTTTCTCGTGCTAGAAGTACTTCTTACAAAATTTGCTTGCCAAATCATGAGCGAATAGAGCCTGGTGTTAGTGTTGTGTACCATGTATAAGCAAGGTCAATGAGGCTTTTCGAAAATTCCGGAGGCGGAGGCTATGATCATCAGCGTGCGGTCCTAAATCGTCAATGAACCGGTTGAGATGCTCTTTTGGGCTTCCTTTCCTTCCTTTAAAAAGGCTTGAGTAGGCATTGGGATACAGCTGCTAGAGTTGGTTTGATGGATATGGTGGTTGAGGGACATACTTCCAATCTTCTTGGCTTCAACTTAGTTGTTTTTCCAACATGGCAATAACATCTTCTTGGGTGACAAAAGATGGCCCTTTTTGTTCAGAACACTTTCCAGCAATAGCAGACTCTTCATGGGGGTTTCTCCCTTTTTCTTCGCTTGGCTTGGAGAGTGAACTTTTCAATTCTTTGATTGTGTCAACAATCTCCCTCTGGGTTTCCCTCATAGCATGGATGGCCGCAACAAGGTCTGTGAGAGTGAAAGATCCCTCACTTGCAAGTCCTTCCTCTCTTGGGGAGGCATTTTGCCTTGATTCCGAGTCACCATGGTCCGGCCCGTCTGGGGAAGCCATGGTATTGCTTCTGGTCTTCTTTCTTGGAGGCATTGGTGAAGATAGCTGCCTGCTTCCCAATGAAGTCGCCAATTTATGTAGTGGTCTTTTTGTTCCAGCAGCCTGAAGCATGTTCTTGAATTGATTTTGATGCCTTTGTTGCATGCTTGTTTTCTATGCTTGAATGCTTGAGTTCTTCTGTATTTGCCATAATTTGTGAACTAGAAATCGAATTCTCAGGTTGAGCTTCTGGTTTAGGATTCTAGCTTGGTGATAAACAGACAGGAGTCATACAAGCTCACTTGGGTAATGCATGCCAAGTGTCTGTCAAAATATAGCAAAGTAGCTTGTGGGCTGTTCTTTGAACTTTCGAAATGTTTCTCTTGGAATATGAGTTGGACATGAAACCAGACTTTTCAATGGCTATGTTGGAACTGGTCTTGTGCCATTTGAAGGAAAAACGAATTTTTGGTGCAATTTCAAAGGGCTATGCCATTGGAATTGTGCAGTTTCCGCTGCATAGCATGTTTTGAGAATCTGTTTGACATGATTCCCTATCTTTAAATGCAACGAAATTTTGGAAAAATGAAGCTTGATATGTCTAGTTCTAATCTGGAAAGTTTGGGATTTGTTGGTTGTAAGCTTGATTTCTAGTGATTTTCCAAATGTGGGATGTTCCAGTTGGGATGGTTGGAAAGCTTGTGTATCAGTTTTGTTTGGCATGTTGCTTTTGTTTGAGAATTTAGCATGTCATTTCTCTTGGTATTGAGTGCTGATCTGGGCATTACTAGAGCATGATCTTGAGCAATATTGTCGTGAGAGCGTGATGTTGTATGGTATTGTTGCAAAAGTATGGGTTCTTCAATTAGCTTGAAAAGCCTGAATTGCTTGGAATGCCTGAATTGCTTGGAATACTTGAATGAAATGAAATTTATTGGCATGTGGATTGGTTTTATGCCATGTGAATTTATCAAATGCTTAGTTGATGAGTTTGCTTGCTGCTTATGCATCATCTTCCTACTTTGCAGGAGGTTTTTTTTTTTTTTTTTGGGAAGAAAATGAGCGCAATGATGCAAATCCAGGTGCTCAGGCAATCATCTTCATAAAAACGAGCATCACAAGTTTGCCTAAGAAGAATGATGACGATGAGGAGGTTATATTTTACAAGGGAAGTGATAGATTTCAAAGATGAGAAAATATGAGGAATTGCATGAGGAGCGATAGTTGTTGGATGTTGCAGGTGGAGAATAGATGAATGTAGGAAAATATGCTTCCAGCATCTCTTTTTTTTTTTTTTTTTTTTTCACAAGTACCTTTCCAGCGTCTGTATCTTTTTCAGACATGTACTGAAAGGATGTTTGAAATCGGGCATGTGCTGAAAGGATGTTTGAAATCGAGCATGTGCTGGAAGGATGTTTGCAATAGGGCAGGTGCTGGAAATTCTTTGCTTGTGGAGTAGGTGCTGGAAGAATGTAACTTGGCTTGGAATGATATAGCTTAGACTTGCTCTCAGGATGTAGATAATGTAATGAAGATTTAGCTTTGTTTGGCATGAGAATGGAACAAAGTTGAGTCATACAATTCCTTGGAATCAAGGTATGGCCTGGCATGACATGAGAAAATTTGAAGTTTATTGAAATTTATGTGCTAGATGCTTGACTTGTGCTTGAGTTGGTTTTTTTCTTTTCTTTTCATGTAAATTTGGCTTGATTGATTTGCTTGGCATGTTGTAATTTCCTTCTTGGCATGTTGCAGAGGTCCTGTTTGATCACTTATAGCACTAGGTTGCATGAGTCTGAGTGGTAGCATGTTTTAACATGGGTAGCCCCCAAGAGGTTGAGGTCTCTAAAAGGCATAATGTTTGGCAGTGAATTGCAAAATTGATTTTTGACAAAGGTTAGGTGTGCTAATTACTGGTGGAAACTCAGAGGTAGATGGCTTGTTGTGTTGGCAGTACTTGTCTTATTTCAAAAAGGGGAAGTAGAAAATTGTTTGGATGGCATGGTGTCCTTTGAATTTGCTTGGAATGAAGCCCCCAAGTTAGCTTGTTGGGGTCAGCAATTGGTTGCAGAGTTCTCTTTGGCTTACTCGGGGTCGAGAAACAGAGTAAAGGCTTGCTGTTTTTTTTTTTTTTTTTTTTTTGTTTTTTTTTTTTTTTTGTTCTCCTGCAACTTGCATCAAAGAAGAAATTTGGAAGAAGCAAACTAAAGATGAGAAGGAAGAGGCGAAGCGAGTGGCTAGAAGAGATACATACAGCTTGTCTTCCTCTAGATAAGTAACAAACAGTTTGCTTTCCTCCAGGAGGAAAACTGAAATTTATAGCAACTTTTGGATTCTTATCTCTCTCTTTTGCTTGCACAAAGCCCCCAAGTCATTTGGAGTTTGCATGTGCAGTTTGCTATGATGGATTTGTCTAAGCCCCCATAGGCCGTTCGCAAGATGTTTTGTCTAAGAAGGTATATCTACAACATAAGAGAAAATATTAGAAATGTTTTTGCATCCTTTTTTTTTTTTTTTTTTTATTAAAGAACAACATAACAAAGCAAAATCAAAGTGAATGCTCTTATCTTTAAATTTTGTTGTAGTGCAGTTGCATGAATACTAATTTTAAAGCTTGTGATTCTTCAGGAGCCACTACAAGACTAATGGCCTAATCTCCAGCAGAGTCGCCATTTATGTTGTGGTCTTTTTCCGTTGGAAGGCCGTCCAGGCTTATTGATTCTTGGACCGCCATAGAGTGATGAATCAAGCCTTTGTTGGCCCTTTTTCTGAGTTAGCGAGAACTAGACCTAAAGCATCCTGAAGGAGAACAAGTCCCAGGGGAGTACTTTGTTCTTCTTCCAGCGACTGCATGTTTTGTGCTGATGTTTCCTGCAGCTTGACGAAGAGTTGGAGATGGTGCATCGATGTTGCACAGGCTTGGCATGAGAGTTTGCTTTGCTGAATTAAGATACTACTAGGCTTGGCATGAGAGGCTGGTAGCGTGGGAGCTAAGAGAAAATTAATATAAAGAAAAGTTTAATGCTTGAGATTTTGGGTGTTTTCGGCAGCTAGACAAAGATCTTGCGATGTCTGCGTTTTCTTACCAAAAAGGTAATTACTGTGGTTTCAACTTAGCTTGAGAGTATAGGTGTTTCAAATCTGGGATGGAGCTTTTGCGAGAGAAAGAGAGAGAGAAATAGAGATGGGTATGAATGGATAAGTGGCTTGAATATATTTTCCAACAGCTTGACGAATGTTTGGTCGCGCTTTTGCAATAGTTGAAGATGACTTGCTGATGTTGAACTGAGATTGTGTGAGCTCGGCATGAGAGCTTGGAGTGTGGGAGCTAAAGACCCACAAGTTTAGGAAATGAGAATGCATGTGCTTGGCTTGGTGTTGGATATGCTTGAGTTTGGGTATTGGTATTTTGTTGTTTGTGGCTATGGCTATGGGGATTTTAAGAGTTTCAAGAGAAGGAGGATGAGAGGAAAAGCTTGAGGTTTAAAGGCTATGGTGTTTACAGCTTGGAAGAAAGGAAAAGCTTGGAGTTATGCTTGGTGAGACTTTATGGATTTAAGAGTTTCAAGAGAATGAGGATGGGGGGAAAAGCTTGAGGTTTGAAGGCTATGGTGTTTATAGCTTGGAAGAAAGGAAAAGCTTGGAGTTATGCTTGGTGAGACTTTATGGATTTAGGAATTTCAAGAGAAGGAGCATGGGAGGAAAAGCTTGAGGAATAGCTGGGATGGCTGCTGGAATACTTGCAACAGCCGAAGGGAGGAAGGAAAGTGGTCTGATGGTTGCTGGGGTGCTTGAGCAACCAAGAGATGTTGGTCGATGGTTGCTGGGATGCTTGCAGCAACCAAAGGATAGAGGGGTGGCTCAGGAATGACTGTGATGGTTGTTGAAATGCTTGCAGCAGCTGAAGAAAGGTGAGTTCTCATGGTTGCTGAGAGGCTTGCAGCAACCAAGATGGGTTGGTTTTGGCTGAGCAATGCCTCCCAATTTATAAAAGGTGAAGGCTCTCTTTGGTTTCCAATAGGTAAAAGGAAGTGTTGGAGCTAGTCTATTTCCAACAGGTGAAAGGGGGCATTGGGACATTCTTATTTCCAACAGGTAAAGCTAGGCATTGGAAAATGATTATTTCCTATGGGTACAAGGAAGTGTTGGAATTGGCTTGTTTCCATCAGGTGAAAGGGAGCATTAGGACATTCATATTTCCAGCAAGTAAAGCTAGGCATTGGAAAATGACTATTTCCTATGGGTAAAAAGAAGTGCTTGAAAAATATTTCATTTGCTCACCCACATTGGAGAACTCCAAGTAATGGGCTTGGACTTTGGTGTTCCCAAGTAACTAGCCCAAAGTCTCCATTATCCAAGAGCTTCCATGGGCCTTGTAGACCTCCGTAACCTTCCACACCACAATCCCTCGGGCAAGCCCCGTAAACCACATGACTTGGGTTCATGTGAGTTTGGTAGGTGATTGACGTATGAAAAATGTATTATTGGCTTTGCATGCATGCACACTATTTCTATATTTATTTAATGAATTAATTCACAAAATACATCTAGGATTAACACATGACCAACATTATATGTTATATTGGGCTTTAAATGTCTTTGAGTTTCTCGTGACTTTTTTGGGCCTCAACACTTTTTTTGTTTTATTTTGAGTGGGTGAAAACATACACTACAAATTTTTTTGGTTGATTGGAGAAAGCTTGTATATATTGTTTTCCTCTTCTTTGGCGTGTTTCCTTTTTTTTTTTTTTTTTTTTTTTTTTTTGCTTTTTAACGTTTTTCGTTTGTTTCTTCTGTTGTTAACAAAAGGAGAAGAAATGTAAATACAACTACTGAATGACACAATACTAACTCAAATCCAACTTCCCTACTAAAATCAATGTCGTTGAATTCCAACTCTTGCACACTCAAGTATATATATATAATATACACGTAAAAAAAATTTGGGGCCCTGTGTGGTGGCATCACTTGCAAACACCCTCAGGGCCGCCCCTGCATTCAATGCATTTCCTTCCAATTTTTTATGGTTAAGTAATAGATAATTGACTTAGGGGGTGTATTCAATTAAGAGTTTAAAAGTTTGGGTGTATTCAATTTAGATTTTAAAAGAGTTTGTAAAAGTTTAGGTGTATTCAATTCAGATTTCAATTGATATTAAAAAAATACATCGAAATCTAGCTGTATTCAATTATGACTTTTTAAAAGTCAAACAAAATTTATGTGTATTCAAAAAGTAATTTATTTTGAAGGAATTAATAAGTTGCCCGATTTCGTTAGAAATTAAAGTGGTAAGTATATATACAAAAGGCCCTGACAAATCTTATGTCAACCCTAGAAACTTTGAACGTGCTCTACGCTTTCCAGTCCTCGAACACGTGTGCTTGTCAAGTGAAGGTAAAAAATCTCCTCTTTTTCACATTGTCATATATGTATGGTCCTCTTCATCGTGTGTTTGAATATTTGTTGTTGCTGTACATCACCATATATCAATGAACAGTAGCATATATATATATATATATATATCATATAACGAATATAACGTGTGTGTTTGTCAAGGGTTGCTGTTATTATTATTTTTTTTGGTTGCTGTTATTGTTAATTTTTTTTTTTTAGTTGCTGTTATTTTTTTGGTTTCTATGCATCATATCATATATAGATGATAGCCCTCTTCATCGATCTATAGTCATATATATATATATATATATATATATATATATATTTTGGGTACAATATCTATGTATATCTAGTCCATGCCAAAACAAAAAGGGAAAAATTATCTTCATATGTATATTTTTTTTCTTATGAACTAATTAAAGATTGCATGTATTATCTAGTAACATTATAAATGGGAGATTCACAACAAGGAAAAGGAAAAACACCTTATAACCCATGGACCTCGAAAGATAGCAATATGATGTTAGAATTAATGGTTGATTCTGTCATTTTAGATTATGTTGAAACTTTGGTTTAAACTATTTTTATCATGTTGGCTTAAAATACTTTTAAGACTTTGGTTTGGAAGTATTTACCATTTTGGAGAAGTGTTAAGACTTTATTAGTTTGGAATTTGTTGAACTTTGGTTTAGAATTAATTATTTGGGTAATGTTTATGTGTGTTACTTATGAGTGTTGCTTGTGTTTTATGTGCCTTTATGCTTTTTCAGTTTTGTCTTTTCATTAATGGTATTTTATTTTAATCTATATAGTTATTTACAATTTTATATGTGCACTTCAGATTTTTTTTTTGTTATTAATGGAGATGGAAGAAGTAGATGCAGTACTATGGAATGAAGAAATCGATGAAGAAAAAGAAGAAGAGGAAATGGACGACGAAGAATTAGAGAGATATGATTCTGAAACCATTAAGATATTGTTGATGACAACAGAAGCAATAGCTCAAGTGCTCAGTGCTTTAATGGCTCTCATACATGATGGTAATATTGAACGTTCGTTAGCTCGACGCCCAATTTCTACAATTGGGTACAATTATATAAATAAGGTACTGAATGAGGATGTACCCTGATGTGTTTATGAAGCTATGTGTTATCATTAGAAAGAAAACGCATTTGTATGATACAAGATTTATTTGTATTGAAGAAATGCGTGCAACATTTTTACACACTGTTGGTCAAAATTCTCGATATTGTCAAACTCGTGACACATTTGAGCGATCACATTTCACAACAAGCAAAAATTTCAACAAAGTTTTGAAGGCCTTAAACACAATAGCCCCAGAGATGATGGTCAAACCTGGATCCACAGGGCCAGCTAAAATAAGAGAAAATACAAGGTTTTACCCTTATTTTAAGGTAAGTAATGACTACTTCATTCGTTATAGTAAATATTATTATTATTTTGTAGTTTTTGTATTAGTCTTAGTACTGTCATTATTCAAAATACATAATATGTAATGCCTTATAATTTATTTTAGGGTTGCATTGGACCTATTGATGGGACACATATAGCAGCAATGGTGACAAGGCGCGAAGTAAGTAGTTATCGTGATCGTCACTTGTCTTACATGATTGTGGTCTTCTAATCCTATAAGGATTTGGCAATTCACACTGATCCAGGAGTGCAGACTCAAACATTATATGCGGTTCTTTTTTCTAAACAGTGTTTTAATAGGAAACAAGAACTTAGAGAATTCCTAATTCCATATGGATTGAAACACACTATCCTAATGCAAACTGGATTACTTAAGTATTTCTTAATGGGCAGAAAGCTTAAGTAAATGCATATAAATAGAGGTCCCTTCTCTAGCAGTTAATCACTCACTCATACAGAAATCTCACCCCATAAGAGAAAGAGCTTAAGGACTGCATAGAAGAAGAAGATCTCTATCTTACCTACTGAAGCTATGTCTGATCAAGGTTAGTATTATTTGAATAAAGACGTGAAATAACTTACATGTGGTATCAGAGCACTAGGTCTTGTTCTATAATCTAATATTTCGAATTTATCAAGTCTGCATACAAGTTTACAGTTTCTAGTTGATCATTAGTCATGAAGCATGTATTTTTAAAACAAATTGCATATCTTATTGTGATCTAGAGCATCAAGTTTTCTGCTTGATTATGCTTATAAGACTTTTGATCAAAGACTCAAAATTACAGTTGCAACAGTTAAACGAGCCACATCAGTTTAACTGTTACAGCAGCAGTTTTCAATTAATAGATTGATCAAGAATTGCATCACAATTCATAGCCTTGTGTGTTGTTTTCATCCACAGATGGAAAAGGCACAAATTGATGACAATTGTGATGGAACAACATGGAAAAGGACTGTGTAAACTGCAGGAAATTTCTTGATCATCAGATAAGAAGTTTCTTGCACAGGAAGTTTATTCAGACCTAAAAATTTCCAGTGTTTTGGAACATGTTCAGTTTATAACCTACAGGTATAAATTGATAATGTTTAAATAAAGATTTATTTGTGGACAATTCATTTATTTTATTATTATGTTTCAATTAATTCCTCAAGCTATCAGTCCATTGTAGCTCTAACTGGATCGAATTACCAAAAGTGGAAGCAAGATTTGGAAATCTCTTGGGATTTCTGGATTATGATTTTGTCCTCAAAGAGAACCCACCTCAAGCCCCAGCTACAGATGCCTCTACAGAAGTCAAAACTAAGTTTGCCAGATGGGAAAAGGCAAACAAAATGACCATGTTGATTATGCAGAGCTATGGCTCCATTTGTAAAAGGAAGTATCCATAAATCTGAACATAAGGTGTATTGTGCATCTATTGCACAAAGGTTCAAGGAATCAGAGAAAGTTGTTAAGAGTACCTTGCTGAGTCAATTGACTGACATGAAATTCGATGGAAAAGGCTGTGTTAGAGCTCACATTATGAATCTGATCGACATAGGGACTAAGTTGCAGGAATTGAAAATGAATGTGGATGAGGATATGATGGTGCACTTTCCTTTGAATTCATTGCCTCAGGAGTTTAAGTCTCTCAAAGATACATATATAGCTCAGAAGGAAAATTGGACACTGAATGACCTCATAACCATAAGTGTTCAGCAGGAAATCAATATAATAAAAGAAAGAGGTGCTAAGATGGTGAATCTAGTTCAATCCAAACAAAATCTGGAATTTAAGAACAAAGGAACTACTGTTGGAAGAGAAAAGGAAAAGCAGAATACCAGTTTAAAGGCCTTGAAACTAGTGGGACTAAAGTGCTTTTTCTGCAAGAAAAATGGACATATGAAGAAGGAATGCAGGAAATACAAGAAATAGTTGGACAAGCAAAAGGCTAAAGGTAAGAATGATCAAGTTCTAGTTTGCTTTGAATCTAATCTAGTTAATATCCCAGATAATTCATGGTGGTTAGACAGTGGTGCAAGCATTCATGTGACTAATTCTTTGCAAGGGTTAATAAGAAGGAGGCTGCCAAGCAATGATGAAGTGAAGGTGTTTGTAGACAATGGAGTCAGAGTTAAAGTAGATTTCATTGGAGTAGTTAGGCTTGAATTAGATTTTGGTTTTATTTTGGAATTGGAAGATGTGGTTTACAGTCCTACTGTAAGGAAAAACCTGATCTCTGTTACTAGGCTTGTAAAGTCAAAGTTCACTTTGAACTTTGATGATTTTGGTTGTTCTATTTTCAGAAATAAAGAGATAGTTGGAAAAGCAAGCATTGTTGATAACTTGTTTCAATTGAATTGCAAAACAGCAGAAATGGAAATCAATATCATCCAATCCAATCCCATCAAAACAGAAACTTTTAAAACATGGCATAAAAGGCTTCGACATATATCAAAGGAAAGAATGAAAACCTTGTGCAAAGTGTTGACTTGTATATACTTAATTGTGCATTATAGCAGATTAGCATAGTTAGAGGCTTCTTCATAGGAGTTGACTTTTTAGCCTTTATTTCCTTTCCATACTTGTAATTGGCTGTTCACTATTTAATCCTCCTTTTGGGAGAAGAATAACACAAGCGACTATTCCTGTATCTCTAGAGAATTCAACATGGTATCAGAGCTCTCTAGAGAGGAATTTTAAAAAAACCTTTTTTACAGGTTACTCCAAATTAGCCAGAAATCCATAATACCCAGACCTAAAGCCCCAAATACCCAAAACCTGCCCACTGCTACAGACACTACCGACTCCTATTTTCTGGATTTCCTGATCTAATGGGAGATATAACAGATTCTTCTAATTCTCGGCCTCTTGTATCTCTTCCAGCCAATTCCAATCATCATCATGATTTGATGAATGTCCAGTTGTTGCCAACTAAGCTTGATGGCACCAATTATCTGGCTTGGTCTCATTTTGTGAGATTATATATTACTGGTAAAGGTCGGATTGGATATTTGACTGGAGAGAAGAAGCAACCAGATAATACTGACCCAAAGTTCATAACTTGGGTTGAAGAATATGCTATGCTTAGATCATGGCTTCTCCAGGCTATGACCCCGGATATTAGTCTTGGCTATATGCGTCTCGACTCCGCTCATGCGATATGGGATGCGGTTTCTCAAACCTATTCTGAGGGAGGTTGTGATGCCCAGATTTATGAATTGAAACGTCGGATCCAAGCCACTACTCAGCAAGGTAAGACGTTGGAGACATACTTTAATTCACTCCAAGCTTTATGGCAGGAACTTGATTATTATCAGCCGTGCGACATGAAGTGCTCTAATGATACTGCTGCGTTAAAAAAACGGATCGAGAAGGAACGTACTTTTGAGTTCTTGGCTGGTCTTAATCCGGATTTGGATCAAGTGAGAACACAGGTGCTTGGAAAGGATCCTTTTCCCTCTTTGCGTGAAGCCTACGCATACGTGCGTGCCCAAGCTCTCCGCCGATCTGCTATGGTTATGCCACCCTCTTTAGAAGGGTCTGCCTTGATTTCTACAGCAAACCATTCGGCTTGGGCACCACCAGTACATCAATCTAGTTCTTCAGCTGCTGTCTCATCTAGTAATGTTGCTAAGAGTTCGAAATCTGATGATAAGGATGCTTTGAAATGTGATTATTGTCATCAGACTAAGCATGTGAGAGAGCAATGTTTCAAGCTCAATGGTTATCCACCTTGGTGGCCTGGCAAGAAGGGTGAAAAAGCTGAAGGCAGCAAGGGAGGAGGTGGAAAAGGGGGCCGTTCCAGCTCCAGAGCCTATCACACATCTTCTAGTGATCAGAATGACCAACCTACCTCTCAGCTCTCTTCTGCTCAAATGGAACAAATCGTTCAAGAGTGTGCTCGCTTGCTCTCTGATAAAGGATCTAAAGGGGCTTCCGGTTCCTTAGCCACCTCATCAGGTAACTTTGGTTGTTGTCTTAGTGCATCTGGTAAGTCTTTCTCAGACTCTTGGATTATAGATACAGGGGCAACTGATCACATGACTTCTAAACTTGATTTCTTCTCTCGTTATTCATCCCCTAGTAAGACTTGTGTTACCACTGCCGATGGTTCACCCACTCCTGTGGTTGGTGAAGGCTCTGTTTTCCTTTCGAATTCTTTGCCCCTCTCAAATGTTCTCCATGTTCCTGGATTGTCTAACCATTTATTGTCAATAAGTCAGCTTACTAAATCTCTAAATTGCTTTGTCACCTTTTATGACACTCATTGTGTAATTCAGGATCAACGGACCGGGGCAACGATTGGTCGTGGTAGTGAGAAAGGGGGCCTCTATCTCTTGGATGACCCAGCTGGCTATACTAGTTCTCTTACAGTTCATGCGCTTCAGTCTGCTACTGACTCATCCAGGGACATTTGGTTATGGCACAAACGATTGGGACACCCATCATTTATCTATTTACAAAAATTGTTTCCTTCTTTATTGTCTTCGGTTGATCTTTCTCAATTTAAGTGTGAAATATGCGAACTTGCTAAGCACCACCGTGTTTCTTACCCATTAAGTATTAATAAAAGTTCTGCACCTTTTGCTCTTGTCCATAGTGATGTTTGGGGTCCTTCTCGTGTGTCAAATTTATCCAATTCCAAATGGTTTGTCACATTCATTGACGATTATTCCCGACTTACTTGGGTTTATTTGATGACTGACAAAAGTGAGGTTTTCTCTATTTTTCAGTCCTTTCACCAAATGATCCATACACAGTACAATTCTAAGATTAAAGTCTTCCGCTCAGATAATGGGGGTGAGTACATCAATTCTGGTCTCAAATCCTATTTTTCGAATCATGGCATTATTCATCAAAGATCTTGCAGCTATACCCCTCAGCAGAATGGAGTAGCTGAACAGAAAAATCGCCATCTTCTAGAAGTTGCTCGTTCCCTGCTTCTTTCCATGTCTGTACCAAAGTCTTATTGGGGGGAGGCTGTCCTTACTGCTGCTTATTTGATCAATAGGATGCCTTCGCAGGTTCTCAAATTTCAAACTCCCATTCAGGTGTTCACTGCTGCATGTTCTCCTTCTACTGTTAATCATCTTCCTCCTCGAGTGTTTGGTTGCATTAGTTTTGTGCATCTTCATCATAGTGGTAAGCTTGACCCTCATTCCCTCAAATGTATTTTTCTTGGCTACTCTGCCACTCAGAAAGGGTACAAATGTTATCAACCTCCGTCCAAAAAATTCTTTGTTACTAGGGATGTTACTTTTCATGAGGACCATGCATATTTCTCTCTTCTTAGTTCTGAGACTTCTCTTCAGGGGGAGAATATAAGTAGTGAAGATAAGTCTTATGGTGTGCCAATGTTTGAGTTGGAAAAAATTGAAAAAAATGAAAGTGAAAAGAATGATAATGGAAGAGAAGACAATTCCTTGACTCTCCCACCTGTTGGTCATCGTATGTCACCATATGATTTGGTGTATACAAAAAGAGATAAGGTGCCCTTTCAGAGAAATGACCAATCTGCTGCCCCAGTGATAGGTAATTCAGAGGTAGAGTTTGTTGAACCTTCTTGTTCTTTACTTGAAAATAACCCTATAATTTCTGTTCCTTCAATTAATAATGAATTACCTATTGCCTTAAGGAGACCACTTCGTTCTTGTCCATCAAAGTACAAATATCCTATTTCAAATTTCATGTCTTCTCATCGTCTCTCCCCATATTTTAAATCATTTGCCTATCAGTTGTCTTCTGTATCTATTCCTCAAAAATTGCAGGATGCACTAGACAATCCAAGGTGGAAGGAGGCTATGGATGAGGAATTGAGAGCTCTACGAAAGAACTCTACTTGGGAGTTGGTGGAGTTGCCAAGGGGGAAGAAAGTTGTTGGTTGCAAATGGGTGTTCACAATAAAACATAAGGCAGATGGCTCTGTTGACAGATACAAGGCAAGGTTGGTGGCAAAAGGGTATACTCAGACTTATGGGATAGATTACCAAGACACATTTGCTCCAGTTGCAAAGATGAACACAATTCGGGTCCTCTTATCTTTAGCAGCTAACTTGGGGTGGACTCTTCAACAATTTGATGTGAAGAATGCTTTTCTCCATGGAGACTTAGAGGAGGAAGTATACATGGACATGCCTCCAGGTATAGATGAGACCTCTCAAGGAAAAGTATGCAGACTGAGAAAATCATTGTATGGCCTGAAACAGTCTCCTAGGGCATGGTTTGGTAGATTCTCTCAAGCTATGCAAAAGTATGGATATCGTCCTAGTCAAGCAGATCATACATTGTTCCTACGACATTCTCGGGATGGTAGGATTACTATTGTTATTGTTTATGTAGATGATATCATTATGACAGGGGACGATATAAAGGAGATCAGTAAGCTGAAAATACATTTGGCCAAGGAATTTGATATCAAAGACTTGGGGACACTACGATATTTTTTAGGCATTGAAGTGGCACATTCAAAAGAAGGAATCTTTGTCTCACAAAGAAAATATGTACTTGATCTTCTGACTGAAACTGGAATGTTAGCATGCAAGCCTGCGGACACTCCAATTGAACAAAATCATAGATTGGGAAAGCAAACTGATGATACAGCTGTTGATAGGGGAAGATATCAAAGATTAGTAGGGAAGTTGATATATTTGGCTCATACAAGACCAGATATAGCTTATGCAGTGAGTGTCGTCAGTTAATTCATGCACGAGCCACGTGAGGTCCACATGCAAGCAGTTGAAAGGATACTTAGATACTTGAAATCATCACCTGGTAAAGGCCTTTTATTTTCAAAGCATAATAACTTTGCTATAGAGGCTTACACAGATGCAGATTGGGCCGGTTCAATTTCAGATCGGAGATCAACCACAGGATATTGCATGTTTGTGGGTGGCAATCTAGTCACTTGGCGTAGTAAAAAGCAAACAGTTGTTGCTAGATCTAGTGCTGAGGCTGAGTTTAGGGCTATGGCCCACGGTGTGTGCGAATTATTATGGTTGAAAATTTTATTTCGAGATTTGAGGATTACTATTCAGGGTCCTATGAGATTATTTTGTGACAATAAAGCAGCCATTAGTATTGCTCACAACCCTGTACAACATGATAGAACCAAACATATTGAGATTGACAGACACTTCATCAAAGAGAAATTATCACAAGGATTGATTTGCACTCCTTACGTGAAAACCAATGATCAACTTGCTGATATTCTTACTAAGGGAGTTTCTAGCAAGGTGTTTGAGTCTTCTTTAGCCAAGCTGGGAATTCAAGATATCTATTCTCCAGCTTGAGGGGGAGTGTTGACTTGTATATACTTAATTGTGCATAATAGCAGATTAGCATAGTTAGAGGCTTCTTCATAGGAGTTGACTTTTTAGCCTTTATTTCCTTTCCATACTTGTAATTGGCTGTTCACTATTTAATCCTCCTTTTGGGAGAAGAATAACACAAGCGACTATTCCTGTATCTCTAGAGAATTCAACAAGAATTAGTTCTACAACCATTGAATTTTGACACAGATGAAGTCTGCATTGAATGTGTAAAAGGGAAATTAACTAACTTGAGAAAGAAAGGAGCTGTGGGAAGTCAAAGTGTTCTACAATTAATCCATACAGACATATGTGGTCCATTCCCAACTCCAACTCATGAAGGGTTCAACTATTTCATCACCTTTACAGATGATTACTCAAGGTATGGACATGTTTTTCTGATCAAAGAAAAATCCAGCTCTTTGGACATGTTCAAAACCTATAAGGTTGAAGTAGAAAACCAACTAGGCCTAAAAATTAAGGTTGTAAGGTCTGATAGAGGAAGGGAGTTTTATGGGAAATTCGATGAGAGTGGGAGAAATCTTGGACCATTTGCAAGATTTCTGCAACAAGAAGGGATAATTGCTCAGTATACAAATCCAGGAACTCCACAGCAAAATGGCATTGCAGAGAGAAGAAACAGAACATTGAAGGATATGATTAGGAGTATGATGTGCTGCACAAATCTACCTATGTTTCTGTGGGGAGAAGCACTGAAAAGAGCTAATTATATACATAATCGAGTTCCAACCAAAAGTGTGAACAAAATGCCCTATGAAGTCTGGAACAAAAGGAAACCAAGCCTAAACCATTTGAAAGTATGGGGATGCAAAGCAGAAGCCAAGCTTTATAACCCTATGGAAAAGAAGTTGGACTCAAGAACCAGAAGTGGTTATTTCATTGGCTATCCAGATGAAACAAAGGAATACAGATTTTACTGTCCCAAAAACACAACCAGGTTTGTTGAAACACAAAGAGCAGTGTTCATAGAATCTGTTGATGAAAGAATTGAAGATAACAGTTTTGAGTTTGATGAAGTGATAACAGAAGTTGAGAATTCTGTTGAAACAAACAAACAAAGTGAAATTGTGATCCTACCAAGTTTAAACCTGAGCGACAACCAAAATAATGCAGAAGAACAGATAGCAGCAAATCAAGTTCAAGAACAGCAAATCCTGCAACCAGAAACTGGAACTGCAGAGAAGGAGACAATGCACAGTTGAATTTGGAACTGAGAAGATCACAAAGACCAACGAAAAGAGCCTTGCATGATGACTATCATGTCTATCTCCAAGAATCTGGAAATGATGTGAATGGCATAGAAGATCCCATTAATTTTAAGCAAGCAATGATGAGTGAAAAATGTGAAAACTGGTGGGCTACTATGAAGTCAGAATTAAGCTCTATGGAAAAGAATAAAGTTTGGGAATTAGTGCCTGTACCAAAGGGATGCAAACCAATAGGTTGCAAGTGGGTTTTGAAAACCAAAAGAGACTCAAAGGGACAGATTGATAGATTTAAGGCAAGACTAGTTGCCAAAGGATTCACACAATAAGAGGGAATCGACTACAATGAGACCTACTCACCAGTCTCAACCAAAGACTCATTAAGGGGATCGAGTCATAATGGCACTTGTAGCTGACTTTGATACACTTACACCAGATGGATGTAAAGACTTTCTTGAATGGAAACCTAGAGGAGGAAATCTACATGCAACAACCAGAAGGTTTTATTCAAGAGAGGGGAGAAATTTTGGTTTGCAGGCTGTGTAAATCGATTTATGGCCTAAAACAAGCATCAAGACAGTGGTATATAAGGTTCAATGAAGTTGTTAAGCAATATGGTTTCATAGAAAATATCTTGGATGAATGCATTTACATGAAAAGGAGTAAGAGTCATTTCATAATCCTAGTTCTCTATGTTGATGACATATTATTAGCCTGCACTAATATGTCAACGTTGCATGACTGCAAAGCATTCCTTTCTAAGCATTTTGACATGACTGACTTAGGAGAAGCCTCTTATGTATTGGGAATTGAGATAAGTAGAGATAGAAGCAAGGGTCTACTTGGTCTTTCACAGAAAGCTTACATAGAAACAGGTTTAATATGCAAGACTGTGCAGGCACAGTTGTGCCTATTTCGAAGGGAGACAAGTTCAGTAGAGACCAGGCACCTAAAATTGACCAAGAAAAGTTGGAAATGGCTGACAAACCTTATGCCTCTCTGGTAGGGAGTTTAATGTATGCACAGGTCTGCACAAGACCAGACATAGCATTTCCTATAAGTGTATTGGGGAGATTCCAGTCGAATCCCGGACAAGCTCACTGTATTGCAGGTAAAAGAGTGATACGATATCTGCAATGGACAAAGGGTTATAAGTTGGATTTTAGAAGAAGTGACAGACTGGAATTGGAAGGTTTTGCAGATGCAAATTTTGCAGGATGCAAAGATGATCTAAAATCAACATCAGGTTTTGTTTTTCGATTTGCAGGAGCTGCAGTATCATGGAGAAGCATTAAACAACCTCTTATAGTTGCATCAACTATGTGGGCTGAATTTCTAGCCTGTTATGAAGCAACCTCTCAAGCTATGTGGTTAAAGAATTTTATCTCTAGCCTAAATGCGGTTGAATCAATTGACAGACCTATACAATTATGGAATGATAACAGTGCAACAGTCCTTTTTGCAAAAGGGAACAAGAGAACCAAAGCGTCAAGAATCCTAGAAGTCAAGTTCTTTACTGTCAAGGAGAAAATCAGAGATGGATACACTACATTGGATCATATCAGCACAAACGACGTGATTGCTGATCCACTCACTAAAGGATTGCCTAATAGTGTGTTCCACAGACATGTGATTAGTACGGGATTAACAACTGAAATGAGTGGCTAAAACAGTGGGAGCATCAATGGGAGTTTGGTTTTTCATTCAGCATTTTGTCAATTAGCTTTTGATTCTGTTTTAATTTGCTTAACTAGTAGAGTTTCATTGGATGATTTCATACTTGAGGTTAATAAAGTTTTATATTCAGTTTAATTACTGGAATTGTTTTGTGATTGCTTGAACACATATTTATGGCAGCATTGCTAGCATAAAGAGAAGCTGTACAGGTTTTTGTGTTCATGACAGTTGTGTCTTTGCTTGTTCAAAGATAAGACCTTGGTAGTCATTTACAGAGACAAAAGAATAGTCATGATATAAATAAGCACTTCCAGGTTTTGTCACGATTATTCTGTAGTTTTGGAAAATTTTAAGTGTGATTATAAAGGTTTAGATGATTGTATGTTCTATAAGCCTCGATTATTCCTTATAGTTTTCCAAAATTGACAGTTGCATAGTGGGAATTTTGTTTAGTTGAAACTCCCAAGGCCTTAAAGTGATCAGTGGAATTTGGTTTGTGATTATTGACCAAGTGGGAGACTGTAAGACAATAACTTTTCTTACATGATTGTGGTCTTCTAATCCTATAAGGATTTGGCAATTCACACTGATCTAGGAGTGCAGAGTCAAACATTATCTGCGGTTCTTTTTTCTAAACAGTGTTTTAATAGGAAACAAGAACTTCGAGAATTCCTAATTCCATATGGATTGAAACACACTATCCTAATGCAAACTGGATTACTTAAGTATTTCTTAATGGGCAGAAAGCTTAAGTAAATGCATATAAATAGAGGTCCCTTCTCTAGCAGCTAATCACTCACTCATACAGAAATCTCACCCCATAAGAGAAAGAGCTTAAGGACTGCATAGAAGAAGAAGATCTCTATCTTACCTACTGAAGCTATGTCTGATCAAGGTTAGTATTATTTGAATAAAGACATGAAATAACTTACAATCAATTGAAATATTTTCAACTCTATGAACTTTATAACTCCAGTTAACTCTTTTAAAATCTTAGTTGAATACACCCCAACCCCCACCCCACTAAATAAACATTCAAGAAAAATTTCCAAGTTTTTCTTACAATTTCCGTGATTTTTATTCAATTTTTACTGATATCGATAATTTCTCGATATTTCCATAAAAAGTAAACATAATATTTCCGAAACCATCGATATATTAGACCTTGGGGAAAACTCATCATAAAGGAAAAACAGTTGTGTTTTTGGTCTCAGGAAAAACAGTAATTTGTTAATTATGTTTAAGATTTCCCTACCTCCCAAAAATTGAAGAGGAAAAACATCATCGTCTTGTCTTTTTCTACGACTATCTTGCAAACCAAATTTTTTACACCAACATTGTTCCTCTACTGGACTTCCACCAAAGTCGGCAGGGCAGATATGTTAGGTACCAAAAGCCAGAAAGAGAAATAAACAGAGAGAGAACTAAAAGAGACAATTCTTCGTTCATATCCAAAATGGCCAAAGGCATGAGACTAGAATACAATCAGAGTGAGAAGGAACATCTAAGGAGATCGCTACACGTGTCTATGGGCTACTATCAATAGGCCAATAGCAAGAGATCCTAAGGCCCAGTAGCAAGGGATCGTAACAAGATACCTCAACATCTTTCTGAACCAACTTTTCCAAGAATGGAGCACTTTTCGCATTTTTCAGACTCTCTGCTGCCAAGTGAGATTGCCTAATGGTTCTCAGGCATGGTCTCGACATAATCATCTAAGCTTATCAGTTCTTCCTCGCTTTTTGAACAGTAGAACCGCAACAAAGGTGTTATGCTCTTCTGATTTCCAGAGTCCTCGATGCATCCCAACTTTAGAAACCTGCCAAAGTTCTCCAATAATTTCTTGTAATCCAGGGATCAAGTAATGCCATTTTCCAAGGTAATAACAATTTTCAGCCTTTCAAGTGGAATCAAAGAAGAAAACACAAGCTTAATTGCTGCTACCACCCTCTTATTTTCACTCTCAGAGACCTCTTGAATCATGTCAAATGTTTTCCGTATGAGTCTCTTTCTCATAATCCTTACCTGAAAATAGCAAAGAGATGGACACTAAGAAATAATACAATACGACCTGATACAAATATCTAAGCACATAACAAGAACAAAGAACAAAATATTAACTGCTACAGAGATGTCCAAAGAGTAATCGGATTCCCTTCACAAAATGCACAAAGATAGTGGAGAACTAGGGCTTACAATTCGACTTTCTTGAATAACCTCTTGAGAAACATTAAGAGGAAGATCATTCGAATCCACCACACCCTTAACAAAAAGCTCAGGTATCAAGGAAACTGCAAAAGAATAATTCAATGTATTACAGCCACAAACCATATTTCCAAGCAAATAAGCATCAATCCCAAAATGTATTTTCAACATTCCAGATGGCACATCACAATTGTAGCTGACGCCATTGTCTATAACATCTAAACATCTCCATTGATGATGAATAAAAAAACTCTTGTTTTGATTAGAACATGTAATAACTAAAAGAATATTAAGAGATACTTCATTTTTCCAATTTAAATACAGAATAAACAGTCAACACCAGCACTGTTATACAAGTTATTTTCCGCATAAAGTAAATCACAAAGGAAACTTAATGTGCAACGGTATCTGCAACAAAGAAGATCACCACTGACATGAAACCAAAACAACGAACTAAATGGAAGCTCAAATTCACATGGTTTCCAATATATCAAAACTTAGAAGTTCACCATTAAAATCATCTGAGATAAATATCCGTTTCACATACAAATGTATATTCTTTGTTCTTGCATTCACTACATCCTCATTGTTAAGAGACCCATTCCAGGAATATAAAGAACACTGCTGAACTCCACCTCACACTGCGCAGATTTTAAAGTTAAACTCCAAATCTGCTACATTTTCTACCTCAACCAAATTATTAAAACAACTGCCAACAGAGAGAGAGAGAGAGAGAGAGAGAGAGAGAGAGAGACCATTCCAGTACCTCAGTAGTGAAGTGAGTGGATGCAACTGGATCCAAGAACTCACTGAAAGTTTTCTTGTAAAATTCATGGTACTCATCTTTTCAACTTCCTTTGGATTCCACATCTGCACAAGAACAAAAGCAAAATTAATTTAAAAAAAGGCTAACAAAATATATAACAAGAAAATACAAGCACATTAGGCAAACAGACCATGCAGAATCTAAAATACACGTAAGAACAACAGATTCTCTTAAACTTATAACTGCAAGGTATAGAAGAAATATAGCGTCAAGGATTAGTTTTTCTGATTTTGATACAAGTTTCTACTCAGAGTCATATTTTGATAACAATTTACTTTTTTTTATTATCACCTACAATGTACACTTGACACGCACCTTCAACTAATAAAGAAGTAACAGTCCAACCATTAAGGAAAAGATGACTCACATGGAGATACCAATTCTACGAATCCCTTCAAAACTTGCCATATAGAGGGAAAGGGTTTGACAGGGCAGAAAATGAAGTCCTCACCTCAACAGTCCTTGATTTTTCTTGCCATATATAGATGGGGAAGGAAACAAACTGCAAGTAATTCTTCACAAAACCCTGGATCTGGGCCGGCTCTGAGAATTCATACCTGTCATCTGGTTGAAAGGAGAAATATAACTTTAAGATAGTTCTCCATAAGACATCAGAGGTCTGGAAATGGGATGAAACTTAATTTAAGAAGAAGAAAAAGAGGTCTGGAAAAGCACAAAATGTCCTCTGAAAAACAGTATTATGTTATTATGAAAGAACTTGGAAAGGAATCCTAAGTGCTGTTTTGACTTGGTCATCTCTGGAAATATTTATTTTTTATGAGAGAATGGAGACATGAATATAATGTTATACCTCATGAACTGAATTTTTCTACTGAGCCGGTGAACAAGTTTTCCCCATGGTCAGATGCCAAAAGATATTCACTTCCCCATGGATTACTCACGAAGAAAGCCAAGTTTGAACATCTCAGCTAGAAGCTCAGCTACTGAATTGAGATCACCAACATGACGAAAAGTATTCAGCATCACCCCACACAGTTCTTGATCAGGACAAATCCCATTGGACAGCATCATACAGAAAAAATATTTTGCATCAGTTATTAGACACCTTTTGCACAATCTATTAATAACAGCACTATAATCCTGAATGGAGATTTCAAATCCTTTCTTCACCATTTGATGGAAGAGCCCCACTGCCCTATGTACATCACCCTTTGCACAATGTGCTTTGATCAATGTGGTATAAGCAACTTTTGTCAAATTGATATTGCAGTCGCAAAGAGAAACCAGTAGCCTGTCAGCATCCATTAGGTCGCCATATACACAAAGACCATTGATGAGAACATTATATGTAACAGGAGTAGGCTCAAGATTATGAACCAACATCTCATTATGCAACTGAAAAGCTTTCAAGAAGTCTCGAGCTCTGCAGAAACATTTGATCAGAGTATTATACGTGATCTGGTCTGGAGTTAGGCCCTTAGCATACATATCCTCAACTAAGTGAACAGCCTCCTGCAGCTTCCCCAGTTTGAAAAGTGCTTTAATTACTACTGTGTAAGATACATGAGTTGGCTGTACAGCATTTGCTTCCATCTCCTGAAGCAACTTAAGCATTCCATGGATGTTTCCTCGTTCAATGTTCGCATTCATAAGAGTAGTATAAGTAAATGGACTTGGGAGCAAGCCATGCAGCTTGATGGTGTCCAACATCTTATGAGCCTCAGCCAGTTTCCCAGTTTTGCAGAAACCATAAATAAGAGTATTGAAAGTGACAATACTAGGATTTATTCCCTTTTCAATTATTTGTTTATATAATCGTGTGGATTCTACAATGTTACCTAATTTTACATATCCATCCATCATAATATTATACAGCACAATATCCTCTGTCACATCCCTTGTTCGTAGATTGTCAAAGTACTTCCTTGCCTCGGATATATCCCCTTTCTCACGCAGACCTAACAGAATAGAACGGTGTGCAAAGTAATTGGGAATGATTCTCTTCATGTACATTTCTCTATATAGTTCACTTGCCCTCTGAACATCTCCTTGCTTGCATAGGCCATGAATGAGGATAGAGTATGTTATAAGATCTGGTTCCAAGCCAACAGCTTCCATCTCATACAGCAATCGCATTGCTTCTTCTACTCGTCCACTTTTACACAAACTGCTGAGAAGTACACTGTATACAATGACACTCAACTGAAAACCCCTTGAAAGCATCTCTTTCCTCAACTTAAGGGCTTCTTCAATATTGCCAGCATGGCAGTGCCCACATATCAAAATTGTATATGTCACATGATCCGGATTCAACCCTTTAATCAACATCTTCTGAATGACCTCATGTGCTCCAGTCATCAAACCAAGTAGATGAAACCCCTTACAAAGAATGTTGTAGGTGACTGTGTCAGGCTGTACCCCATGCCTCTCCATGTCTTTAGTGAACTCCAATGCTTCTTCCAATGAACCAGCTATACACAGCCCATGAATAAGAATATTATAACTGTATGAATCTGGAAGTAGGCCACACTTGAACATCATACAAAAAAATGACTTCGCAATATCCACAAAACCCAATTTACAAAACCTAGACATGATGGTATTGAATGAAACAACTGAAGGCCCACTGTCCCCCCTTTCCACACCCATGAGGAACGAAACTGCATCTTGTAGGCCGGATTGCTCACATAGTCCATCTATAAGTATGGCAATAGTGTGGTCACTCTGATGAGTTCCACTATCTTTAATTTCATCATAAACACTCCACATGATATCTGTATGTCTTAAGTTATGCAACAGGCAGTTATAGGTTGGTGTTGAAACGTTCAAATTCAGATCTTTCATCCTAGCAAGAACAGACAGAGCATCATGAATCATCTCAGATCTTGAATAAGCAAACGCCAACATATCCCACACCACACCACTCGAGTCCCAGTCCCTGAATCTATGTAAGAGCAGCTCACAAAGTGAATGTGCCGAACTGGGCCCTATCACAAATCACAAGAAATCTATAAACAAAAACTTGATCAAAGATAAAGAACGATTAGGCAACACCCATTAGTCAGCCAGCCCCAATGTACCCATGAGCCTTGCCTAATCTCAGAAATCAGGCCCACAATCTATAATAAAAAGAAAGTACTTCAAAAACCATACCTTCCTCATCCACCATTTGCTTCACAAACAAACGCAGTTCTTTAAACAGCCTTCTCCCCGCTAATACATGAGCAACAATAAACTCTGAAACCCTGGAATGCCGAAACGCATACTCATTCCTCAAAAGGTTGAAGAAACCGAAAGCCGACTCCGGGTTCTCAGTGCTCAAGCTTTCAATAATCAAATCCACCTGAGGCTGATTCAAAGTCGGGATAATGGTTTTGAAACGATGATCACCTACACAATTTCCCAAACCAAACATTCTCAAGCCGGCAATGACTTCGGAGACTGCGTTTCTAGGGTTTGGGACGACGGTGGGCTCGTCATCGAGCTTTGCTGCAGACACTGAGGGTTGAGTGAAGATGAGGGAAGAGAGGGGAGCGAGAATTCGAGATTTTTGTAATATATGTATGGGCTTCCATTTATGGATGTGATTGAGCATGGAAATGGGGACTAGGGTTTAAGCATAAAAGGGCCTCTTTCTCACGAAAATTGGAAAGCTGAGAGAGAGCGAGAGAGAGAGAGAGAGAGAGACGGGAGAACAGATAGAGCTTTGATTCTGGACCAAATTCGAAGCTTTAGCGATGCAGACTGTGGAGGGAGGCTAGGGTTTTAGGGATCCGTTTGGCTTCCCGGCAATTTTGAAGCTTCACTGCTGAGGGTGGGCATTTCAAGTTTTCAACCAATGAATCGAGCCGAACCGAATCGAAAAAGATCCGAAAAAAGTCAAGTTAGGCTCAAAATCGAAATGTACCACTTTGGATCCTCTAAAATATGGATATAGATGGTATTAGAATTTTATTGAAAATATTGGGATATTATTGATATCGATAAAAATTAAATAAAAACCATAAAAATTGTAAGAAAAACTGAAAAAAAAATAAATTATTGAACCTTTAAAGAATGTTTATTTAGTCAATTATTTATCACAAAAAATTAAAAGGAAATGCATTGCATGATGGGTTTTACTGATTTAAGTTGATTATATAGCGACCTGAGAAATACTGAGTGTAGAAAATAGGTAGTAATTAATGAAAGAAGGTTAAACACACCATATTATTTATACATAATGATTTACTACAATATTTTACACTTTATACATTGCATGGTAAGATACATGAATGACTTAGTACCACATAGAGTTCCCCTTTGCGTATTATCACAAAAATATAAGCAACATGGTGGTTAAGGCGTTGGATGAGTGAAATGACAGGGGTTTGAATCCCCTTTGCGTGTGTGCTTTGTGTTTTTTTTTTTTCATTACAGCGATATTTTCTATATTTTCTATATTATAGCGATATTTTGACAAAATATTGCTAAAGTGCTAGCTAAATTATCGATATCGATATTTTCCGATATTATTGTCGATATTATCGATATTTATACAATATATGTATGGATACGTTTCGAAATATCCATGAATCAAAAAAACGATAATATCATCGATATTTCGTCGATATTATTGATATTTTAGACTATGGTTCTAATCAAATCTCAGTTCTTATTTTGAAAAAACCAATATAAATCAAATCGAATAAATTATGTTAAGTTTACTAATTTATTTATATTCAAAATTATTAATAAGTCTAATTAATATTTAAATAATATTTATTTACCATAATTAACGGAGCACATTCGGCATTAGGGAGACACGCCAGTTGCCAATAGGGAAAAATACTCCAAGACACTCAGACAACCCTTAGAATACGAGTGACATCACCATCTTCCTAACCTGCCGAAGGAGGACCTCTTTCCGAAGCGGTAGCCGCCTGCCGATGCTTTCAACTACAGAACCTAGAACAGTGGATACGTGTCGCCACCACAATGATTTGCACAAAAGTCCCACATCGAAACTTTATGCAAACTCTCATTTTCACGTCCCTATAAATAGGGAACAGTACCCAGATAAAAAGGGTAATTACTTCTGACTTTTATTGTTATTCTGCCAAAGTTACCACACATCCTATATTCGCTTACTTAAGCATCGGGGAGCCTTTGGCAAGTACCACACCAGTGCCCAAGGCTTAACGATTGTTTCTTCCTTATTTTCTTCTGCAAGGTCTTTCCCTACTGAAGGACCACAAACCCTCTCGCCCTGCTAAAGATCCAACACTTCTTCCAAATAAGTTGACCTCATAATTTGGGCATCAACAATGTTAGTATATTATTTATATTTTAGCTCAATTAATACCCAAATATTTTAGTTCCAATTTATTATACCCAACTAAATAACTACTTTAACTTCTTCTTTTTTTCCCAGTAAACCATACTCATTCTTGTTGTGCTTCCGTCTTTCTCTCTTTTTCACCTATTTCTTTCTATTTCTCTTCATCTTTATCTCTTTACCTCTTTCTCATTTCTATCTCTTTCTCTCTTATTTTATGTCTTCTACCTATTTTTCTCTTCTTCCTAATTTTTATCCTTCCTATTTCTCTCTTCTTCACATTTTTATATTTTTATTGTTCCAAACCGAAAACTGGGCAGAATCGAACTAGAACTTCATAGGTCCAATATGGTTCAAATACTTTTCATAAATAAATCGAACTGAGTCAGACCGTGTATAAGTTCTAGTTTCAATTCTAATTCAAGAGAAAAACTTAATCAAATCGCACCGTGCCCCCCTATTGACAAGGGTCCTAAGGGGGAGGTGGGTGAAAGTTGGATAGGGGAGAAAGGAAGATAGAGTGCAGAGAGAGACAGAGGCAAAGAGATCAGATGGCGTCGATCAAAGGAGGAGTGGGAGGCGGAAGGGGAAAGGGGGAGAGTTGCTTTTTTTAAAAACTTATGAAATTAATTAATTTTTTAAAATTTTTATCATGTTCTATTCTTTTAATAGTTTTTAGGTTTCCTGGTCTATTTAATTAGATTCTATTTGTCAAGCTTAATATAATATGCATAGAAATGAAAATAAAGGATTATTTTATGAAATATTTTGTTAAGATAAATACATTAATGATAATGAAGCAAATCTCGAAAGAATAAACTTCAATTTATTTTTACTATAAAAAAATTTATTTATTTTCTTTTGTCAGTAAAGTATAGCTCATCTGGTTGAGCTTTTCCAATAAAATTGAAACGATACATAGAAGAACAAAGTCATTTTAAATAATGATTGTACAAGATTTCTTATACAAGAAGTCGAATTTAAAAATCATAAACCCTAAACCACATATAAACAGTTGCGTCATACTGTGAACTTTCATCCTTACTCATAATTGAATGTAAAGAGTCGGTCATTGCATAACATATGTGCAATTGCATATCCTAGCTCGCATACTAACTTCAACAATTAAAGCTTACTGAAAACAGTGTACTTTCTGTTGAAAGTTTTTAAATACATATCTGTATCAACAATAATTTTAGTTGTTTGATATATATATTTGTTTTGAAATTAACGATTTAGTAATAATTGGTGACAATCCAGAAAGTTTAATTTTCTTTCCTTTAATTCAAAGTAATTCAATCATTCAAGCATTTCATTGTATATATCCTAGTCGACAAAATTCAATTTTCTTTTCGTTAATTTAATGTAGTTCAATCGTTCGAGCATTTAGTAAGAGCATTTCTACCAGTTAGCCCCTTGCCATGGCAAGGGGAGCCCCAGGGCAGCTACTATTCACGTGAATAGTGGCTGCCTTAGCTCCTCCCAGCTTTCCAGCAGTTTAGGTTTGCCATGGCAAATACTATTCATTTTTTTATTTTTTTTCACAACTTTGTTTACTTAAACAATTAATTTGGACAATATTTTCGGATAAGATTTTTGAGTTCCTACGTGTCAATACTATTCATATCGGATAAGATTTTCGGTTTCAAATTTCATATAAATTTCAGATAAATTTCAAATTTCAGATACATTTCAAAATTCAAATTTCAGTTAAATTCAAAATGTCAAATTTCAGATACATTTCGAAATTCAAATTTCAGATAAATTTTAAATTTTAAATTTCATTTGAATTTCAAATTTCAGATAAGATTTTCACCCTCTAAAATTGCGCCACGTGTCATATCTATCTGTCTAAATTTTTCCATAAAACCAGAGGCTCAGCTCATACCTCCCACACCAAATCTTCTCTACATTTCCATTTCTCATATTTTAGATTTCATTCTCCATTTTCAATGGCAAACATGCAAGAGGTTTTGGAGAGGCAAGAGCGAGAAAAGAGAGAAAGAATGCGTCGACGAGCTGCAAGCAAAAGGGTGCAGAGAGAACTAGATGAGCAACTTGGCATGGCCGTTGCTTTGCTGGAGGAAGAAAACCAGAGCCGCCGTGGTTCACGAGAAGGCTGTGCCCCGAATGTGGACAGACATAGACATTCTTGGGATAAGAATCTTCTGGAAGATTATTTTATCCCACATTCTCTGTACTCTGATGTTCATTTTCGAGCGAGATATAGAATGCAACCTCATTTTTTCAATAAAGTCATGCATGATATTTGTAATTATGATGAATACTTTGTTCAAAAGAAAAAATGTGCTGGAAATTTGGGGCTTCTTCCCGAGCAAAAGTTCACAGCTATGATACGAATGTTAGCGTATGGGTCACCTGCTGATCAGGTGGATGAGATTGCCCGGATGGGGAAGTCCACTATTTTGGAGAGCTTGGTGCGATTTTGTGATGCAGTGGAAACTCTGTACACTAGGGACTACCTGCGCAGACCTACACTCAGGGACCTGCAACGGCTTCTAAAAAAAGCTGAGTCTCGTGGATTTTCTGGAATAATTGGTAGCATTGATTGCATGCACTAGCAATGGAAAAATTGTCCAACTGCTTGGCAAGGGGATTATGGCAATCAGAAAGGGCAGAAAAGCACTATCCTCGAAGCAGTTGCTGGTTTTGATAAATGAGTTTGGCACGCCTTCTTTGGAGTTGCCGGCTCTCAAAACGATTTGAACATCCTGGGTCAATCCCGGATGTTCAATGATGTTTTGAGAGGTGAAGGCCCAAATATCACATATCAAATCAATAATACCATTTACGAGAATGGTTATTATCTAGCTGATGGTATCTACCCGAGATGGATAACATTTGTGAAATCAATTCCACATCCCCAATTCCATAAGGAAATTTTTTTTGCTGCCTATCAAGAGGGGTACAGAAAAGATGTGGAAAGGTGCTTTGGTATCCTTCAAGCCGGTGGGCTATTATTAGGGGTGCGGCGCGTCTATTTGACGATGAGGTGCTTAGGAGTATAATGATGACTTGTATCATCCTCCACAAGATGATTGTGGAAGATAAGTATGATTACGATGCTAATGAAGTGTATGAACCAGATCCCATGAACACGGCCTTAACACGAATTTATGAAAAACCCATGGGGCCAAATGGAGAACCAGTGCAGCATGATCCGTTGGTTAGAGACGGTAGTTTCTTGCCTCGTATGATTGAGTGCTACACGGAGATGCAATCGTCGTATATTCATGAACACCGTCAAGTTGACTTGATGGAGCATTTGTGGGTGGTGAAAGGCAATGAAGGTGAATGAAGTGAAGTGAAGATGTTTTTTTAATGTATTATGTTTATGTTGTATTTTTAGTTTTGCTTTATTATTTTTTTATGCTTTAGTTGTGGTTTGATTATTTTTTATGCTTTGGTTGTGGTTTGCTTTTTATGTATGGAATGTTTTGAATAAAAAGGAATTTTGTTGAATATTTTCTTTATTCACTAAAAGAAAATCAATACAACTCATAAAATAAAATACATGAATTACACTAATTTTTGAAACAAAACAAAAAATACAATGAAATAAAAGGCAAGCAAACTAACTTAATGGTACAATGAAATGAAAGGCAAGCAAACTAACTTAATGTTTTTGATCATCTAACCAATCTGTGTTGCTAAGTCCATCGTCACGAAAAAGTCTTCGTCTCATAACATCCCTTCGTTCTAGCTTCCAAAATTGTTTTGTTTCAGGGGACATATGACTTGTATCCATGGCCATGGTTTCTCGATCCTTTTTTTCAATCTTTTCTTGACGTATATACTCCCTTTCTTGGCGTACATACTCCCTTTCTTTTGCATATTCTACATCAATTGCCCTATCGTGCTCTTGTTGTTTCATGTCCATTTCAATTCTCATGGCTTGCATCTTTGAAAGTTCCTCCAAAAATTTAGATGAATTCTTGCTAGAATTACTTCCTCTCTTCGCCTTCACCACCTTCCTCCCAATAGGCCTAGGCTCCTTTTCAAGAGGCGAGTCTTGACTCATCGGGGAATCCATAGGTGAATCCGATGCCCGTGTCTCATAGAGTGGCGTCTCGTTCAAGACTACCGTCGGACCCGTTGGAATAATTTGGAATCTCTTACAATTCTTCACCACCTCCCAACATAGGGTATGGTTGAAACTTTTTTTGCCTTGCCCAGTAGCACCAAAAAACATTTGTGCTTGCATAATCTATAAAAATAAAAAAAAAGGAAATGTAAGAAACTTTAAAAAATATTGGCAATGCAACTAGTATAAAAAAAATGGCAATCCAAGAAACTTTAAAAGATATTGGCAATGCAACAAGTATAAAAAAATAAAAAAATAAAAAATTGGCAATACAAGAAACTTTAAAAAATATTGACAATGCAACAAGTATTAAAAAAATAATAATGGAAACGCAAGAAACTTTAACCATTTATTAGAAATGCAAAACAAAATATAAATATTGCAAGAAACATTCATATTAATATTGGAAATACAAGAAATATTAACACATATATCAATTGCAAGAAACATTTAAATAAAATTTAATATGACATAGAAATTAATAAACAAAAAATTACAAATAATTTACCTCACTGCTAAGGTTTTCCCCGCTTCTATGGTTGTCCATCGCTTTTGTCAATGCATCTCTCCATTTCCCCAACTCTTTGTTAAGAATTTTCCACCTACTAGATAATGCTTGATCCGTACGGGTCGAACCAATTACCCTATCACAAAATTCCTGATGAATTTTTTTCCACATATAACAAAATTTAATCTCATTGCCCGTTACGGAACAATGACTAACTCGGAGCCAAGCCTCACACAAGCTAACATCTTCCATCATGCTCCATGCCCCTCCGGTTTCATTAGAAGAACCCATAATATGATTGAGAAAAAAATAACTTGAAAGTGAAAAAATATTGTGTGGAAAGTGAATAATAGTAGAAGGAGAAGAAAATGTATGAGGAGTTGGTGTTAAAAGTGAAGAGTATTGTTTGGTATTTGTAGACAAAAATTTCAGTATTTTTTGGGTATTTTTTTAAAAAATTTCGATTTTTTTTCATTTTTTATTTGGGAAAAAATTGGCTGCCGTTGGATTTCTGGAAAAAGGAGATTGGAGAGCCCAGAAGGAGCCATGTGGAAGAGAGCCGTTGGGGGATGCAGTTTCGATTTTTTTATTCAGGGAAAAATGGCTGCCGTTGGATTGCTGGAAAATGAAATAGGCAAAATTGTATTATAACAACTGAAGTGGGATGTTGCCTATCCATTTGCCTCATGAAAAAAGTTGGTTACTCCAAGGGACTAGACAATGCAAGTCTACATACCATTATTATATTATTTATATTTATATTTTACGTTTACTATTTTATTTTATAGAAAGTAGATGAGAGAGTGGAGATGATATTTTATTATAAAAAGCAACTGGGACCCAATATACCTCTTTATTTTAGGGTAAATACCATGAGGTGTACCCACACCAGAAGAGTGGGATTAATCCCCGCTCAGGGTTCAGCTTGGCCCTAGCTACGAAGTGCTTCTAACGGATTTTGAACCTCTACCATTGAGGCACCAGGTAGTTTGCCAGCTAGAGGTGGCAATTTGCTAACCACACCACACCTTGTGGTTATATACTTCTTCAGTTTGAAGTCGGCAATATTGCCTTGTTGAGGAGAGTAGATATATTTTACCTCTTTCCTTAAAGAATGAAAATACTAATGCGGCAAGGCAAATGAAGTTTACCTACTCTTTTGCCTTTTTCCTTGGAGATTTTCTTAGCAATGATATTTGGAAGGAATATCGTTTTCAGTGCAGGCAACAAGTATGCGTCAAAAATCTACAGAAGGCTACAGTGTGGAACAAGAGTAGGTCAATAAGTCAAACAGTTTCATTCATTAATAGGGATAGTTTCTCTTTCTATTTTCACATTGATTTTGTACATGGGATTAGCCATTAAATATTTTAGGTGATCTTTATAAATCACAGGTGCTCAATAATCTCAAAGTAGCATTTTTCTGTATAATACTCGTATTATACATGTACTTATATATTTTTTAAAAATATTTTCATTTTCCGTACACATTTGAAAGACTCAATAAAATACACGTTTTTTTTTTTAAAAATCAAACATATAATGCCTATATAATACATGTACGTACACATTCTACATGTTAATAGAGATGTTTTTTTATACAAAATTTTTAATAATACAGACAAAATTCATGTATTGTACACGTATTTTTCACATATTACTAAATAAAAAATAATAGATACTAACAGAAGAGGAAATGGTAGCACACCTGTCACATCCCGGGATCGGCTCCGCCGTAGCACGATATTGTCCACTTTGGACCCCCTCTCTATCCTCACGGTTTTATTTTTGGGAACTCTCGAGCAACTTCCCAGTGGGTCACCCATCCTGGTAGAGTGGCTCATATACCAAATTGTCACATCTCGGGATCGGCTCTGTCGTAGCACGATATTGTCCGCTTTGGATCCCCCTCTCTGCCCTTACGATTTTGTTTCTGGGACTCACGAACAACTTCCCAGTGGGTCACTTATCTTGGGATTGCTCTAGCCCCAACTCGCTTAACTTTGGAGTTTCCATGACTTCGAAGCCAGTGAGCTCTCAAAAGGCCTCGAGCTAGATGGAGGTGGACATGTAAATATAAAGCACATCACCCCCTCTCCGTTGGTCGATATGAGATGTTACAACACCATTATGCATGAAACGCACATTTCACCAACCAACTTAAAGCATAACTCCTCTTTATACCTCATCTTCAATAATTCTCTTCCTATAAATCTCAGCCCACTTTAACATATTTATCTTTTCTTTTATAAAATAAAAGTGATAATCTAAACCACAAAAGGGAGAGGTTCCTCACACACACACACTACGAAGTTGCCATGAGGTTCGAATTAGAAACCACTGATTTACAAGTTAAGATCCTTTTTAATGGACTAGACCTGTTGGCACATAAGTTATATTAAGTTAGCTTTCCTTTTCACCATCTTCAGCATTGTCTTTGTCAGAGAACTCCTTGTTGGAGAACAATTAGTATAAAATCAAATAATAGAATAATAAAAAAAAACAAAATATGCTTTATATATAATCAAATCAATATAACAGTAGAATAAATTACATAATACTGACTTAGATAGATGATAGTGTCTTGCAAAGTTGCAGTGTCCTTGAGACAATATTTCTCATATACCCTTGTGCTTGTAGTTCGATAGGAGTCTGTCCACCAGGATTAAACTATCACAAATCAAAGCCTAAGAACCGTGGCTTTGATTTCTGGCGAACAGTGATATGATTTCTTTTAGGAAGTGCTTATGTGTGAGATGATAATGCTGTTAAAAAATTGTGCATTTCTGGTTTGGACGAATTGTCAATATATAGAGGTTTGACACCTTTTCATCCAACAGTTACATTAATTGTTTAACATATTCGAATTTCATATAATGATTTTATCAGAAAAAGAAATTTTAATTAATAAAAAAGAAATTATTAATTAGATCAATATAGCCCCAAGGCCCATCTTTTGACAATTAAATATTTATTTATTTATTACCCAAATATATATATGTATATATTTTTATTTTTATTCAAAGCCCAAACCATGATGAAGCCCAACTTTGCCTCCATTAGGCCCATACCCTATTTAATATTGGGTGGCTATCTAGTGAGAATGCTTATGTGCGAACCTTATATGAGAATCAAATCCAGCCATCTAAATTATCTGAATGGCTAAAGAGAAAAAGCAATCTTACGGTAAAAACGGGTAGGCTGCAGTTTCCCTTAGCCCAAGTGTCAAGTCGCGCCTGTTTCGAAGAAACAAGCCTTTCTTCTTCCTGACAGTGGCGCCGTACTTCACCAGTCGCGCCTTTCTTGTCAATAAATTTATGAATTTATGAATTTATGAATCAACCCTAAACACCCAAAATACCTACTAGACATAAATTTGTGTATTTCTCTTGTCGCAGAAACTCCCTGGTGTACTCTGTCTCTTTCACTTCCTCCCTCATCTAATATTTCTCATTCGAACGTCTGAGAAGGTATGTTTCTCTCGAATTCCCTCTCTTTCATTCATATTAAAGTTTGCATGTTATATTGCATTCACTTAATGTTTCAATCACTTAATGTTTAAATAATGTTTAGGATTTTAGGGCATTGATTTTCTAGGTAAGAGTAGTCTGTCTCTAGTGTAGGATTTTAGGCTTTGATTTTATAGGTAAGAGTAGTCTATCTCTGTAGTAGTTGTGTTTGCAAAAATATAAATTGGCTTCAGTTGCTTTTTTGCGTAGTGTTTTCTAGTTTCTAGTAATTTGTTGAATCATAGTAACTAATTTTTAAAGTTTTTATGCGGTTTAAATATTCTTTAATTTTTCTAAAAGTTTGGTTGTTTTTTTATAGCAATTTTTTGTGGTAATTTGTTGAAGTATAGATTCACAGCTGTTGGTTGTTCCTAATTTTTTTTTTGCATTGTGCTTGCTTGTTGTCTTTTCTTAAAATTCCAGGAACCTTCATGTGTTGGTCATTGTAATCCTGCTTTGCCCATCTAGTGGTGTGAGTGTATGGCATCATTTTAGGGATTTAATGGGGTTTGGAAAACAAAGAAGAAGTAACATTAGAAGTAGAATGGAGAAGAGAAAATTGAATCTTAACTGTGAATATGAGATGATTTGGGATGTAGAAGGATCAATGCATCTTGTAGTAGGTATCAATTATGTATCTTAATGTGTTGAAAATAGTGTTGGTAGGTATCAGTTCTGTATGTGAATGTGTTGAAAATAGTGTTTGTAGGTGAAAATTATGTATCTTAATGAGTTGAAAATAGTGTATCAGTTTTGCATCTTAATATGTTGAAAATAGTGTTAGTAGGTATCCATTATGTATCTGAATGTGTTGAAAATAGTGTTTGTAGGTATTAATTATGTATGTTAATGAGTTGAAAATAATGTATCAGTTTGCATCTTAATATGTTAAAAATAGTGTTAGTAGATATCCATTATGTATGTGAATGTATTGAAAATAGTGTTTGTAGGTATTAATTATGTATCTTAATGTGATGAAGATGTGTAGATAATATTGTGAGTAGGTATCACTTTTGTATGTTAATGTGTTCATAATTTTATGAGCAAGTATCACTTCTGTTTCTTAAGCAAAAGGTGTTTGTTGCAGGTATAAAATGAAATTTGGGTTCGAACTTTGTTTCCCGGAGTTAGAGGTTTATGCTATGCGGGTGAATAATTTGTGCGCGGCGAATTCAGTCCTGTGTAATTTTGGGGCGCATCTAACTGTTTTGGGCACCTGTTAGGCCTCCATAAAATTGCATTTAGTGGTCAAATTGTGCATGCTCTGGCACTCCGTCGAGTTAAAGACATGCCGGGCCTTAGTTATGCAATAGGGTCCAATGTTGCTCAATTCAGTGTAAAGGATTTTTGTTTGATAAGTGGTCTAAAATGTGGAACAAAGCCTGACATAACATCTGGTGGGGATGCTCATAATATAAACGAGGACTACTTACATTTGGTTCATAAAATGGATGAATTCAACAATTATCCGTGGGGATCTATATCGTTTGAGTTTCTGCAAGATTCTCTGTTGTTTGCTCCTTGGAAGTAAAATCCTAAGTGCATGAAAAGTACAATCCTAAGTCTAGGAAAGGAAAAGTGCGAGATGAAAAATAAGTTTCTGTGTCTGATGATGTGCGTCTTTTCCCTTCATCTGATGAGGTTTATATAGGGCCATTTGTTAGCCCATAGGTTGGCCATTAAATGGCCAAAGGTCAACTTCCTTCAAAATCTTTCCTTGTGACGCTTTCAAATCTGTGGGATCACAATGATGAGACCTTCTGATTGCTTGATTCTCTCTTATTTTGGAATACTCCGAATTGTCGTCAATCTCTTTGATTTCCTTCCTTATGAATCCTCCATCACGTGCATGCGATCCTCCGAAAATCTTGGGTTCTAATATGTGGCTTGGGCTTGGACCTCCGAGGCTTTAGCTTGACATCCGATGAGACATTATAACTTATGGAATTCTGATCTTGGTTAAAACACTCATTGATGTTGGTGACTTGGAATTGCTTGACTGGACTTGGAATTGGGTTCGCACCTCGACTTGAAGTTAAGTTCCACCTCCAACTTGGTGTTACTCTACATCGACTTAGAGTTGCTCGACCTAGACTTGGACTTGGGTTTGATCCGGCTGATCAAAGGCCTTGATCTTAGCCGATCAAAGACCTTGACTTGGCTGATCGAAGGTCAAGATCTTGGCTGATCAGATGACTTGACTTTGGCTGATTAGAAGACTTGACCTTGGCTGATCAGAGGACTTGACCTTGGCTGATCAGAGGACTTGACCTTGGCTGATCAGAGAACTTGATCTTAGCTGATCAAAGGACTTGAGCTTAGCTGATCAAATGACTTGACCTTGGCTGATCAGAGGACTTGACCTTGGCTGATCAGAGGACTTGACCTTAGCTGATCAAAGGACTTGACCTTGGCTAATAGAAGACCTTGACCTTGGCTGATCAAAGGACTTGACCTTGGCTTATCAGAGACCTTGATCTTGGCTGATCAAAGACCTTGAACTTGGCTGATCAGAGAACTTGACTTAGTTAATCATAGGACTTGACCATGACTAATTAGAGACTTTGTTCTTAGCTGGTTAGAAGACTTGACCTTGGTTGAATTTTAGACCTTGATCTTAGCTGGTTAGAAGACTTGACCTTGATCCACTTCAGAAGTTCCAGATGTTCCGACTTTGGAAGAGATCTTTTCAACCCATTGTTGGAAGTTGGGTTTCGACTTCTAAGTTCTTGGTCTGAATTATGGTGGAACATCGTGCATCTTAAGCTATAGACTTTATTGAAGATTAAACGACATAGGGTGTATGATGACCCCTAAGTCTGGCCTTCTTGTTTCGATTTGGCCATTAGGCACCTTGAGCAGCCAATTTGCATTTTGGCCTATTGGTTTTCCAAGACGCATGGTCGGACTTCGACCAGGCTCAAACAACCCCGCCACAATAACAACACTTCCTCATTTATGTTTCTCTTGTTCCACCACAACCGAATCATTATCACAACGCTAAGGCCATAACCTCAAACATGCCAAATTAAAACTTGATAGAAAATGACATAAATTTCTTATAGAAATCCATGAAATGCATTCAAAATTGTGGTATTTGAAACTGAGCGCCCAGGTTTCTTGCTTAACGACAATGGAGGCTCCTTCGTCTAAAGCCACAGAGATGGTAGCCGACAATCTAAAACGAATTTTGGAATTCAAGTGGCCGGCGGAGCTACTACACTACACGTCCAGGCTTTCAAGGATGAACGAATTGATTGCCATACTTATTTCTATAAATTTCAATTGTGTAGTTGTTTGAGCCTAGTTGAAATTTGACCGGGTCAGGCCCGAGATCCGACAATTAAACTAATAGTGAGCCCAAGCTATATTTCGTGGGCCTAATCAATAAGGTCGGATAGAAGCCCAAAATCATAAATCTAGCAGAATATCTACATATGGTGAAATACACCAATCTGACCGAACACATCAATATGGTCGAGAGCATAGAAGTGGTCGAAAGCCTATATGCAGCCGAAAGTGTAGATACGGTCGAAAGAGTAAAAGCGGCCAAATATATAAAATCAGTCAATGCTTAAATAAGGAGAGAGACAATCCATAGGAGGATTTTCTCATAGGTTACAATTCAAATATAGAAGGAATTATGCTAGCTTGATGGTCAACTAAAGTTATTGCGGGAGAGCTCAAGATGGAAGGAAAATCAAATCAAATATTATTATTCACATTAAATCACATGCATGAGACAAGGGATTGAAGATATTCTGGAGCAATTATGATTGATTTGAAGGCCAATTGACGACTAACCAAATTGGGATGCACTGAAGCCCCTATAAATACCAAGCTTATAGAAGAGAGAAAGGACTCGTAACACAACACACAACTTGTCATTTTACATTCTCTTCAATTTCTATCCTAGGAGTAGCATAATGTAGTCATAGCCTGTTCTTATTTTTTCCGCTCTAGTTTCCGTAGATTTTAATTATGCCTTTACGTTCTTGTTCTTGTTTTTCAATTCTATTTTAATTACAATAATTTTAATTATATTTTAATTACAATAATTTCAATTCATATTGTCTTTACTGTTCTTCGTAATCTAGTTTACTTTCTGCCCTTTACTTTACGCACTCGCATTTCAATTATTTAATTTATGCAATTTACATTACATACTCGTCTTTATATTATTTAATTTACGCAATTTACATTACGTACTTGTCTTTACATTCTTTATTTTACGCACTTTAAATTACGCACTCGTTTTTAAATTATTTATTTTACTCACTTTACTTTTCGCACTTGTCTTTCAATTATATTTAAATTCAAGCACCTTTTACTCACATATCAATCTACTCACATTCCATTCAAGCCCAAATTCGAGGCTTGGTGGTGGCATGCCCTGCACTCAAAAGAAGAAGGACCAAAAATTCCTTCAATAGGCCTACCCGGCCGAAAAGAGGGAAACAATAGTTTATCATTTCATCCAAATATAGAGTGCCGCTTCTTTTCGTGAATTTGGCTGCATTCCAAATAACAATCAATCGGGTATTGTAAAAGATGGGTATTGCAATTAATTGGGTATTTTGATGATAATTAAAAGTCATGAATGGGAGGAATATTGATAAGTTGCAAAGCAAACGATGGGTTTTGGTTGAATAGCTATGATATAGGAGCTAATAGAAGACAGAGATACAAAGATATAACAAAAAGACGGTACCCTCAATTTTGTTTAAAAAAACACAAAAATTATAATAGATGACATGGCCTATCTACAACCATTTGATCATTTGAACGCTCAACATTTTATGAAATGCGGAAAAATGTAGAGGGACTAAATGCAAAGGCTTGGGATCCGTCATAAGGTCCATTTATTTTTTTATTTTTCATTTGGTCTGAAGGTCCATTTAACTTGAGGTTGCTGAGAAACATCTGATGAGAAATTTGACCAATTTGGAATGATCTAGAGAACATTTTGTATCGACCCAAGAAGAGTCTTAGATAAAGTTTGAGAAGCTTGGATGGATCCAGAAAGTTTTATGTATGAATCCATAAAAATCATGGTGAAATGGTATCAGCACAAGTGCAAAGAAATGCACATGAATATGTTATATACCTTGAATTGCACTGTGCACATGTGCCTTGTGGAGATCCTTCAACTTAACTGACAAGCACACACATTATTCATTAGTGGCCAGCAAATTGGTCAAAAAAAAGCTTATTTAAGGGACACCCTTGTAGGGCCCACTCTACATTGTATTTCACTAATCCAAACAGTCCATTTTTTAGATAATCATTCAAAGATCATTTCTACAAAAAAAATCTCTTGAATCCGATATTGTTGGACCACTCAATTGTGGTATAGAAATTTTAGTACTTTCTTGAAGCACCGTATTCATTGATTTTGTAGGATACAATTAGATGTCAAAATGGTTTCCGATTTGTCTAATTTTTTGCAAGGATGATTTGTGAATGTAGACTTAAAAAACATATGGTTTGGATCTTCGGAAAAAAAATGTGTAGGGTACCCTAAACGGTGTCCCTCAATTAGAAGACTCTTTCTCAATTGCATTCTGACTCCAACCAGATATTCTTGAATCATATCTTAGGACATTCTCTCATTTTTATTGGAACTTGAGATCTCTTGTCGTACACTCACTTGTCTCTATGGACTTGTTGACGATCCCGACATTACCTTGAATCGAGCCCAAGGATGAGCTCAACCTTATGATACAATCAAAGACCGACTATGCATAAGGCAACCATGTTGCCTCACATTTAAGGATTAACCTTGGATTATTACAACCGAAGAAATCTTGTTTGACATGCCAATAGAACTTCCATACAAGAATGACTCGAGACTAATCATCCTCCTGATTGAGCAGAGAGAGTGCGTACCGGGTCTTTGCTGTTTGTCAATGCCCAAACGATCCTATGACCAGGAACATTTTGGTTTGAGTTATAGGGAAAGGTCCCTTTGCATCTAACCTCTTTAGATCACTTTCTTTATCTCATAAATCCATGGACTTGTCAAATAGGTCAATGGTCACGCATGGACTGTTACCTGTGTTGACTTATTTGCCCTTTTGTAGTAACTTAAATGATTAGTTTAAACAAACTTTCCATGAAAGATATCATCCAATATGGTGATACAGTATTACCACAACTTATAAAAGCCAAAACGACATTGCTCTGAGTCCATTGATGCTGTTAACATCATATTTGGAGCTAAATGCATCATATTAATGATCAAAGTAAACCAACATCAAAATACTTTGGAACATTACATGTAAATCTCTTAGCATTAAATTAGTCTGACCCAGCACTAATTCTTCTTTCTATTTATAGTGTAACATTTGGATTGTGCCAAAGAACCCAAAAAAAGAAAAAAACAAGAAGACAACACACTTCAACTGCTCACAAGCAAAAGGGTAACATTCCCCAAAACTCAATTCGTTCTTTGCTTCTTTAACTTTGGCCCTTCTTCGTCTTCTAGCTTTTTTTTAGATTCTATTAAAGACTTATCGCCTACTGGCAGTTCGAGAAGCCCTGCTTTTGCAAGTGGATTTTCCAAAAGGACAACCTCATCAATTTTTGTGTCTTTCATTACTTCTTCTTGTTCAGACAGTTTTGCAAGCTCTTCCCTAAGCTTAAGCAAAAAAGGATTCCCAGTCATTAGCTCCTTAGACTTTGACTTTGTTAGAATATTGTCAATGAGCTTTATATTAGACTCTAAGACTAGTTCCTGATTCTTGTAATGTTCTTGTTTGTCTTCACTTTCTTTCCGCAAAGAAGGAAGAAAACAAACTTAGATTGACATGTGAAAATCACAGCTACTTGCAGTACCAATGAGCGGAAGCCCAAAGCAAATTGTGAGTAGTCTCCAAAACATAGATATTGTAAGAGAGAGCGATTGGATAGGAAAATGGAGGGTAGTTTGTAACGACCCGAACCTAAATTAACATTTAATTATAAGTTTATTCTAGAAAAGACTATTTTGCCCTAGAATATTTTATTAGGACAAAAGTTGAATTTTTGATAAGGGAGGAATTTGGAAATTTCGATTGTACCGTTGTGTAGATCACATCAAGTTGAGTCCGTAGACACGAAGTGGGCTCAAATCTGAGTTGTATTAAGAAAGATACGATCAAAATACATATAAGGGTAAAATCGTAATTTTTCAGAAATGGGATTTTTTTAATTGAAACCTCTCTCTCTCTCTCTCTCTCTCTCTCTCTCTCTCTCTCTCTCTCTCTCTCTCTCTCTCTCTCTCTCCCCTCTGTGCGTCTTCCCTCTCTCCCCAATGTTCTCCCTCTCTCTCTTCGAATCTCCGCCCATCGCCCACGGCCGGCCACGAGACTGATGCCAAAAGAACCGGCCCAGCTCTGCCGTTACACCCCAGCCTCCTTCTGCCGTCAGCTGCTGTCTCAACCACCGGAAAACCACGAAACCCGACCGATTTTAGTTCAAAATTTCGTCGGCTTCGTTCTCCCTCCTTCGGCTGCCAATCTCAACGTGTGAGGTATGGTTTCTCATCTATTTTTTGTGCTCTAGCTAATGGTTGGGTAGGATTGGATTGATTTCTAGCTTAGGTAACTCAATTTTCGACCTAAAGTTTGGCCGGATTTCGGGTTGAAATTATGGCCAACAAATACTGTGCCTTCCATGGGACGTATGGTCATTATACAAACAAGTACTATGCTTGGAAAAAGCACCTGGAGGAGCTAGTCAGAAAGAGCCATTGCATGGAGTTCGTGTCAAAGAAGGCTATCTAGCGGATCGGGATCGCGATGCAGCCAAGGAATCTCTTCAGAAGGTCATAAGGATTAATGATAGATTCATATTTTGCATATATAATCTATCTTTATTTGCATTGTTTTCATGTGAAATTGGTTAGTTTAATGCGTTTGGTGAAGATTTTGTAGGAAATCATACCTAGCAAGGCTTTGGAGCAAATTGTGGGTATCGGCTGGGACCCTTGAGAATATTTCCTATTTTCCCTTTAAAACCCCAAAGCAAATTCCCTCTTTGACTATGCCAGCATGTTACTTCCTTTTGAGAATAGGTCTTAGTTTTTCTAATATTCCTATTTTTCCTTTCCTTCCTAAATAAATATTTTCTTCCTTATTTTGGAGGAGTCCCTTGGCCTATAAATACAAAGCGGTTACCTAATAGCCAGGGCATCTTTTCCTCCATCGTCTTTCTTCCATATTTTTCCACCAACTTTCATTCAACCAGAGAATATCAGAGGAAGCCAAGAATTTGCTGCTGCATTTTTGAGGAGCTTTTGAAGGTGTTCCTGTGAAGATTCTGAGATCAAGTCATCGGCCAAATTGGTTTTATGTCAATAATTCTCTTGTTTATATTTTCTTTGTCATGAACTAATTTCCTTGCTAGGGCTACGATGTAGCTAACTTGAATACTAATTTCTATCGGTTATATTAATTTCTGATTTATTATCTCATGTTGAGTATTTGTTACTGTCTTAATGATTTAAATATCTAGCTAATATTTATTGATGATCCAAGCGGAGACCGAGAGGAGATGTTTGGTGTTTGCTTCTTGTAACAAATACCATGACTTGAATGAGTACCCGAGAGGGACTAACATGACTCATGCAGTTTTCTTGTAGGTTCTCATAGAACTTAATGGGTTCTTGGTTTTCTAAATCCGTTGCTCGAGAGAGAATGGGTTGTTAATTGAGAATACTTTTGGTTGAGCCCGAGAGGGGATATCGAATGAATTAGGAGAAACCAACTGTCAACATGGATAGTAATTAGGGTTAATTGGCTATAAGAATTAAGTAGAATTGGTTATGGTGAAGTCGGATGCTCTAGTGTCTCATCATCTTAATTTTCTATTGTTAATTAAATTGTTATTTTTCATAATTGTTTTAGTTTTCTTAAAATTAATCAATCTTCTTAATCAACTGTTCAAATAAACTTATGCATTAATCATAATTGGTAGTTAATAGGAAATTACAGTCTTCGTGGGAACGACACTCTATTTATTTCTATATTACTTGTATGGATTGTGCGCTTGCAATAATTTCACAACAAGTTTTTGGCGCCGCTGCCGGGGACTGTTTTATTTTCTATTTATATCAATATATTTTAATTCTGAGTTTAATTTGAATTTCTTCTTTTTGTTTCAGGTACTTTGATCCGTACATGCACCGTTCTCATACCCTAGAACTCACACCACTTGACCCAGAAATCGAACGGACGTTTCATAAGCGGAACAAAGGAAACAAAAAGCACACTTTGGTGGAACCACCATCCACACCTATGGCGGAGGAAGCAGAAAGAGCAGTGGGGGAATTTGGCCCCCCAGTGGCAACTCCCTCAGCGATCCGACGTCCTGCTATTGCAGCCAACAATTTTGAGATCAAACCAGCCATGATCACCATGCTGCAAAATTCATCCGTATTTTGTGGTCTACCGAATGAAGATCCCAACATCCATCTTGCAATATTTTTGGAGATTTGTGATACGTCCAAGTTCAATGGGGTAACTGACGATGCGATCCGTTTAAGGCTATTCCCCTTCTCCTTGAAGGATAAAGCCAAGCTTTGGTTACTGTCACAGCCAACAAGACTCCATCCGTACTTGGGATGATTTATCTAAGAAATTCCTTGCTAAATTTTTCCCACCAGCAAAAACTGCAAAATTTCGACAAGATATTATGTCATTCGCTCAATATGATAAGGAACCTCTATATGAAGCCTGGGAACGATTCAAAGATTTATTGCGCAAGTGTCCTCACCATGAGCTACCAACCTGGATTCAAGTTCAGACTTTCTACAATGGGTTGAGTCAAACAAGCAGGACACTAGTTGATGCAGCTGCTGGAGGGGCTTTAATGACAAAAACGGCTACCGAAGCATTTGAATTATTGGAGACCATGGCATCCAACAACTACCAATGGCCGAGTGAGAGAATGAATCTGAAACCAGCTGGGGTCTTGGAAGTCGATGCTGTGGCTTTGCTAACAGCACAAATTTCTAACCTTACTAAAAAAGTTGATTATTTAAGTGTTAATGATATAAACACTAGTACTAATTTTGGTTGTGAACTTTGTGCAGGCCCTCATCCAAGTTCAGAGTGTACCAAAGGGAACCCATTTGCGTCCGCTGAGCAAGTCAATCAGGTTGGAGAATTTAATCGACAAAGGAATAATCCTTATTCCAATACATACAACCCCGGTTGGCGAAACCATCCAAATTTTTCATGGAGCAACACTCAGAATGTGCAGAGACCACCACCTGGTTTTCCGGCTCAAGAGAAGAAAATAAATTTGGAAGATGCGCTTACTCAGTTGACTATGTCTACCACCCAATTCATGACTGAAACAAAAACCCAATTTCAGAATCAACAAGCTTCTATTCAGAATTTGGAAGTGCAAGTTGGCCAATTAGCTAATGTTATAAGTGGAAGAAACCAAGGAGTATTTCCAAGCCAACCTGAAGTTAACCCGAAAAATCAAGAACAAGCAAAGGCAATCACTCTTCGTAAAGGGAAGCAAGTAAATACAGCAGTCGACTTGGAACAAGAAGCATTAGAGAAAGAAAAAGAAGCTAAGAAGTCTGCAGCGGAAATGGGGCATGCATCTTCACCACCAATCACCACCACAGAAAAATCCCAAGAAGAAGAAAATTCTATACCAATTCCTTCTCCTCAACTGAAGCCATATGTCCCACAAATCCCTTTTCCGCAGAGGTTGAGATAAAATAAAGTTGATGGGCAGTTTGCAAAATTCTTGGAGATGTTCAGAAAGTTACAGATCAACATTCCTTTTGCTGAAGCTTTGGAACAAATGCCAAGTTATGCAAAATTCAGGAAAGACATTCTCTCCAAGAAGAGGAAATTTGGAGAGCACGAGAAAATCCAACTGACAGAAGAGTGCAGCGCCATCCTACAACGGAAGCTTCCACCAAAACAAAAAGATAGAGGGAGTTTTAAAATTCCATGCACTATTGGAAATAATTTCTTTGAAAGAGCTTTATGTGATTTGGGTTCTAGCATTAACTTACTACCTTTATCTGTTGCTAAAAAGATTGGTATTGGTGAAATTAAACCCACTACTGTTTCTTTGCAAATGGCGGACAGGTCAATCACATACCCAGATGGAATTATAGAAGATGTTCTAGTAAAGGTTGATACACTCATATTTCCGGCGGATTTTCTGGTTTTGGATATGGAAGAAGATTATGACACGCAGCTAATTTTGGGCCCCCATTCTTGATTACTTCACGCACTCTGATTGACGTAGAAGAAGGGTTACTAACTTTGAGAGTTGGGAATGAAAAAACAACATTCAAAGTTTTTGAAGCAATTAAATTTCCAAGAGAAGCGGAGGATTGTTTTCACATGGAATTAATTGATGAAATTGCTTCAGACACATTTAAAAAGGAGAATCCGAGCCATCCATTGGAATCTACATTGGTCCATGCTGCTACCTCCCAAGATGACAACCCCATGGTTGCTGAATATGCCTTATATTTGGATGCATCACAACCATACCATCCAAGGCAAAGGAATCAGTTCGAACCACTAGGAGCAGCACCTCCTAAGGCTGCCCCTTCTGTGATTGCTGCACCCACACTTACTCTGAAGCCATTGCCAACACATTTGAGGTATGCTTATTTGGGAAATTCTGAAACTTTACCAGTTATTATTGCTGCCAATTTGAGTGAAACTGAAGAAGAAAAAGTATTACAGGTTTTGAGAAAATATAAAACTGCAATTGGGTGGACAATCGCTGACATCAAGGGTATTAGCCCTTCTATGTGTATGCATCGAATACTAACGGATGAGAAATTATTTTCCATCTACTCTGAGAAAAAATTCATCACCCCCTGGTATGCAGATTTTGTAAATTACCTAGCTTGTGGTATTCTTCCCCCTAATATGTCTTTTTATCAGAAAAAGAAATTCCTATCATTGGTTAAACATTATTATTGGGATGATCCATATTTGTGGAAGCATGGTCCTGACCAAGTTATACGAAGATGTGTACCTGAGACAGAGATGGCTGACATATTATTGCATTGTCATACTTTGGCATGTGGAGGCCATTATGGTGCATCCAATACTACAGCCAAGGTTCTACAATCTGGATTTTTCTGGCCTACTTTGTTTAAAGATGCTCAAGACTTTGTTGCAAGATGTGACCCTTGCCAACGTACAGGAAATATCTCTAGTCGAAACCAAATGCCCTTGAATAATATTTTGGAGGTGGAATTGTTTGATGTTTGGGGTATTGACTTCATGGGTCCGTTTCCAGCATCATATGGGAATTTGTATATTTTGGTTGCAGTGGATTATGTATCCAAATGGGTCGAAGCAGCTGCCCTACCCACGAATGACGCCAAGGTTGTGGTCAGATTTCTACGAAAGAATATTTTTACAAGATTTGGGGTCCCTCGTGCAATTATTAGTGATGGAGGCACGCATTTTTGCAATCGTCAATTTAATTCCCTTCTTGCAAAATATGGCATCACCCATAAAGTATCTACTCCCTACCATCCGCAAACTAGTGGGCAAGTTGAAGTTTCAAATAGGGAATTGAAGAAAATCTTGGAAAAGACGGTGAGTGCCTCTAGGAAAGATTGGTCATTAAAATTGGATGATGCACTATGGGCTTATAGAACGGCGTTCAAAGCGCCAAGTAGCTTTTCAAAAATTGAAGACCTACCTCATTTCACCTTCCTTACTCTCAAAACCTATATTTGGGGCACAACATTAGGTATTCTCTGTGTCATTAGTCCTCCACGAAAAGTTAAGACCATAGTACCAAGCTCACAAAATCATCTTCATGACAAAATTTCCTTTGAGATCGATTCTTCATAGTCTTGACGACTCTCAGCGGATCATGAAATAGGCTATCGAATTAAGTCAGTATGACCTCTTTTACCGGCTAAAGACTACTATAAAAGCCTAGGCTTTAGCAGATTTCGTTGCAGAGTTCACTCCATTTGCCGAAGAAGAGAAGCTGGCCATCAGAAACAAATGAAGTTCGAGAGCAGACGAGACCTCCTCTGTCGATCCTAACTTGCCAAAATACATGTGGTAGTTGTGCATAGACAGAGTGTCAAATCATAAGGGAGCGGGAGCAGGCGTCGTTATAATAATCCCGGACAGAACCTTGATGTAGCAAGCCATCACACTAGGCTTCCTAGCCTAAAACAACGAAGCAGAGTACAAGGCGTTGCTCACTAGCTTGCGCACAGTAAAGCAGCCATAGATTAAAAGACTGGCCATTTATTTAGATTCCCAACTTATCACCAATCAAGCTTCAGAGGAATACATAGTGAAGCACCCAAGGATGATCGAGTGCCTAGACAAAGTCCAAAAACTTTTGAAGGCATTATTTACCTTCACTATCCAACAAGTTCCCCGACAAAGAACACATATTCAGAGGCACTGGTGAGGCTGGGATCAACACTGGACACCAGTTGAGGTGCTCTATTTTTGTCGAGCATCTTGATGAGCCAAGTATTGAAGAGGTAGAACATCCGAACTTGAAGCAGATCGATGAATTTCCTAGCTGGCAAGACCCTATCATCGAATACTTGGTGAATGAAAATTTGTCAAGAGAGAAGTCCATGGCCAGAAAAATTAAGAGAGTTGTAAGATACTACATGAAGGACAACAAGCTTGTTCGAAGATCATATTCCAATCCTCATCTCACCTACATCAAGTACCAGCAAACTCTCGAAGTGCTCTACAAAATCCACGATGGCGAATGTGGAAATCACACTGGGGCTAGGTCATTCGCCTAGAAGGCTCTGTGCATAGGCTACTTCTGGCCTACTATGCGCCATAACTCTACGAATTATGTGAAAAGCTGTGATCGATGCCAAACCCTACAAGCTAGTCCTAAGTCTACCTGTGGAAGTGTACCACTTGTAGAACATCCTATGGCCATTCATGCAATGGGCTATTAACTTGGTGGGTTTCATGCCATCGGGACCTCCTAAGAAAGACACGATGATCGTCGTCACTGACTACTTTACTAAATAGATCGAGACCGGAGTTCTGTCCTCTACTAGATAAGCCGACGTGGAGCAGTTTATCTGGAAGAACGTCATCTGCTGGTTTGGCAACCCACAGTCGTTGGTAACTAACAACAGGTTGCAGTTGATTGGCAAGCAGATCACTGCATTCTTGGCAAAGTATGACATCAAGCAGCATTTATTAACTCTGAGATATCCGCAAGGCAATGGCCAAGTAGAAGCATCCAACAGGATCGTACTAAACTGCCTAAAGAAAATACTAGAAGGCACCAAAGGAAAATGGGTCTATGGGTTACATGGAGTCCTATAAGCTTATCACAATACCAAAAGAAGATCAACCAGCGAAACCCCATTTTCCCTCACCTATGGAATTGAAGCAATTATTCCCCTCATATCACTCCAAGAGTATTGAGATGGGCAGCATTGATCAAAACTGTGAGCAGATAAAGGTCAACCTTGACTTGCTTGAGGAAGAACGAGAAATGGCCATTGTTCAAGTAGCAGCTGATCAGTAGCAGTTGATATCCTATTACAACAAGAGAGCCAAAGTGAGGCAATTCCAACCTAGGGACCTTGTGCTTAGAAAATCTTTCATTTCATCCCAAAGGCAAGGATCGAAGGAGATGAAACCCAGTTTGGAAGGTCCTTATATGATTAGTCGATCGGGGGGCAGAAGGAGCTATACTCTTATCACCCTGGAGAGGAAGGCAATTCCGAGATAGTGGAATGCTCATCACCTCCGAAGGTACTACCCATAAAGCCTTCGCTTACGAGCTCAACCCCTAGTAGCGACTGAGCTATCTCCAACACAGTTAAAGGCAAAGCTACTTTTGATGTTTTTCCTCGTCATTCATTTATCTCCATTCAATAAACGATGTAATCACAACAAACATCAATGCAAGTTCGAGTTTTCATTCAACGAAATGTTCTAGACAAATTACAATGAAGCATCCTAAGGGAAACGCATGATAACTACAATAAAGCATCCTAAGGGAGACATATGCCAAACAGATTACTGTCCAAAAGAATCCTAAGGGAGATGCAGGACAACTGCAATGAAACGTCCTAAGGGAGATGCAGGCCAAACAGGTCATTGTCCAAAAGTGTCCTAAGGGAGATGCATGACAACTACAATAAAGCATCCTAAGGGAGATGCATGCCAAGCAGGTCACTATCCCTAAAGCGTCCTAATTGAGACATATGACAACTACAATAAAGCGTCCTAAGGGAGACGTAGGCCAAATAGGTCACTATTAAAAAACCTCCCAGGGAGATGCATGACAACTACAATGAAGCATCATAAGGGAGACGCAGACCAAGCATGCCACCATCTAAAAGCATCCTAAGGGAGGTGCCAGCAAGTCACTTAAGCTGTTCACAAGACCTAACATAAATTTTGGTTTAATAACTACAATTTCCATAAAAAAGTGACTAACTGGCCAAAAGTTCCACAAAAAGAAGATGGTCAACTGAGACTAATTATTGCCAAAGAAAAGCAAAGGTACAAAGCATGAAAAAGATAAATGAAGTCTTCATCTACTCTATCAGGAGCGCATGGGCATTTTGCCAACCTACAACCTCTTCATCTTCAGCTTGATCAGTTGCACCCTCGGTGGCTGGATGTTCAGCCACAGCCACCTACTCGGCGACTTCACCAAGGTCAACTACGACCACCAACTCAACAGCTGCATCCTCCTTAACGTCGCCTCCCTTATCTACAAGCTCATCATTCGCACTCTTATCAGCTACCTGCTCTTCAACTGCTTCTATGTTCACAATATTAATCTGCTCATCTTGAGCAGGGCATCTCAAGGCTGAATAATTTGGTATCTTCATCTTCCATGGGATGACATAGGGCAGCCCTTTCCTTGCAATCCAAGTAGGCCAGCTTGTATGCGTGAACAACGGCTTTAGACTTGGATTCTTCGACAGCTTCGCAGCAAGTGTCGAACTTAGCCAACAACTTTTCATAACAGTGGGTCACGTTAGCAAACTCGTGCTCAAGGCAAAGATAAGCATCATTTCGCTCATGGAGAGTGGCAGCAGAGGAGTTGAGTTCTTTATCTTTCATGGCAAGAGAACTCTACAGCAGGGGCATGCTTTTCTTCTAGTCAGACTCCTTTGTCTCAAAGCGGACTCGCTCGGCTAAGAGCATGTCAGTTAAATCAACATTATTCTTTCCAACTCCTCGAGTATAGGAAAAAAGGGGCAACGATAGGCGAGCTCTATAAGGCCTCAACAGGAAAAATTATCCCCTTTTAAAGCAAAGCGATAATTGCTTCCTTTTGTTTCTCTGAAGAAAGACTTAAAAACATGCCAAGATCACTAGCTTGATGTATGTGATCAACCATCCTGGCGTAAGCAGACAAGCATGACAGGAACTATGTCTTAAGTAGATCAGACTTGCATGCATCCGCAACGGAGCCAGTATTGTCCGTAACGGAGCCAGAATTGTCAGCAATCGGACCAGCAGTTCGCACTCCTGTTTGTGAAGGAAACATGCATCTAATGCTTAGGAAATGAACTTTCGCCACATCCTATACGACAAAAAGATTCTAAATGGCGGATTCATTTTGTTTATACTAGTTGAGCTAAACATTTTTCATTTTAAATTAAGTATCTTAGCCTAGTCTCTTTGAACACAAATAGAAAAAGGAAAAAGGGAATAGATCTTTACCTTTGATGATCTTTTCTTGATTTCTCAAGAATGAACACATTTGTTGGAAAGGCCTTTTGTTTCTCTTGATTTTGACTCCTTCACCTTAGGGCTTCAAGATTGGAGTCTCTACCTCACCACACCAAATGCTCCTAGAGATAAAGAGGAGGCAATCAAGAAGTACGGATGCTAGTCTACTTCTTGATTGGACCAATTTTTGGTTTATGGAAGATGAGATACAAATATGGTCACTCATCAACCAAAGTAGGAAACCAAAAACCCTAGCTAGGTTTTCTCCAACACTTAGCTTATTGGGTGGGTATTAGGGCTCCATTTGGTACATGGGTCATGTCATTTTATGCCACTTATCCCTTAAGCCCAATAGCCTTTTGGGCTATTTTGTCCATTTCCTTTTAAATCATATTTGAAAGCCCAATCCAATATTTCTATATGTCAATATTAATTTCATAATTAATCTTTTAATTATAGTTTAACTATTAAATTATAATTATAGTTACTTAATTGACCCAGTTGAACTATTTGACTTTGGTCAATTGCTCTGGTCAACATGTTGACTTCTGACCATTGACTTTGACATTTGATTATCAACCATTGACTTGTGTCTCCTCATTTGTACCTCTAATCACATGCTTTTGGTGTGCAGATTCGTAGGTTCCCTTTAGCAAGGTAGTGGGTTGACTCAACTCCTCAGAGATGATATATGAATTAAATTCCACAATTAAATTCTTCCTATTAATAAAGGTTAATTAAAACCTTTTAGGACATCCATAAACCATAGTTGTCGCCTAGCAGCAAGTCACAGTTATCCAAGCTAAATGAGACGTTGTGAAAGAACCTATTCAAATTGGAATGACCGTGCAATTGAATCATTCTCTTATGTCTACACTCCATATTCAAATTATTAGATCAAGGAATCCGATTGTCAATATCCTAATGTGAATAATTTATTTTATATGATTATCCTGGTAAGATTTGAAGATTTCTTCTGTCAAGTCTTATCCACTACTCTGCGCAAAGATTTAACCAATCATATCTTGGAGTATTCTCTCTCCTTTACTGAGAGTAGAGATTCCTTGTTGTACATTCATTTGCTTCCATGATTCTATTGAGAATCTTGATGAGCACCTTTAAGCTACGCCTAATTCAACACGACCGTATAGTGCCCTCAAAGATTAACAACATAGCCACAAAACATCTATGATGCCGTAGGTCTAAGGATTAGTTTGCACCATTGCAATTTATGAGTTCCAGCTTGACATGTGAGTAAAGACTTCTGTGCTGTACATGTGTTGGATCGCGTTCAGTGTACTTGTTCTTCTACAAGCATCTACACACATATCGATGTGTCTCCACACTTAATGACTTGAGACCTTGTCATTCCTTGCATATAGAGACGATATTGAGTGTACTGGTCTTTGTGGAATATTGACGCCCAATCAATATTCCTATGACTAGGAACATATTCAGCATTTAGGGATAATAAGATGTCTCCATGTATGTAATCGCATTACATAGCTCTGATATCCACTTGTGTATTCCTTGGATTATGGTTGCTCTACATATTGAAAGATAATGTATAAAACAACCTTTCTTGCCCATTGATAACATAATACGTCTTTTATCAAAGACATCCTTAACTCTAACCATTACATAATCACTTGCCTTTAAGGGCATATCTTCTAACAGTTTGAGCAGGTGACTCATTGACCTTCTTAGCCACAATCACTTTCGCCTCCAAGGGAGTCAATGAAGTTAGATTTGCTCAATGCTTGATCACTCGTGATTTGGCAGATAACGCGCGCTTGCCAAATGGAGGAACAACCTTTCCAATTTGATCCTCGTCCTTTGAGTGATGCAGAAGACTCAAAATCTTGGGAGGAAAGTCAATAGCTCTCTGCTTCTCGGTAGACAAACCAGGTTAGGAGCAAACGTCCTTGTAGAGAAGATCTCGGGTTTTAAGCCTTTCAATAGAAGACTTGAGCTGAATATCTCGAATATTCTACCTAATATACACCTTGCTATTAACGCCCACAGTGTGCATGATCCTAGTGAATGAAAACTCCTTCAAAGGCAGTCTCAGCTTCTTTCTTAATGGAGACACATCCCTTGCTCGTGCGGTCGCAACTTCATCTTTGGAAAGCTTGGCAGCAATCTTCATTTTCCAGAGAGTTCGGTAGAGGACTCCTCTCGTTCATCAGGCAGATCATCCAAGCCAGGGTCATGCAGCTTCCACCTTTCAATATCTCTAGTCGGGGGAAGATAACTTGCTTTCCTTTTATATTTGCTCGACAGCCAACACCATTCGCAAAGAAGTAGAAAAACACCTACAAGTTCAAGCCCACCTTGAACAAGCGATTAAGGTTGTCAAAGTAGATAACCACCTGGTATGCATTCGGATTACACTAACTAGGAGCACACTCCATGGTATGGAACACCCTCTTGAAGAACCTTGACATCTGAAATCGAAAGCCCAAAGAGAAGTAGAGTAGGCCAAATGTGATGATCCTGGCATCTGGATGATTAATGTTCGTGTGACCCACATCGTCTGTCCAAGGCTCAGCCAACCTGACATGTACGTTATCCAGTATGGCAAAAGCAAAGGTGGTGCACCACTTCTGAAACTGGGACTCAGTCGTGATACGATGCAGGTTCGCCATGAATCTCCTCTTATGCACCTTGGAGCCACCTCACAGATACATGAGCACTTGTAAATAGGAGGATTGGCTTCCCTCATCGGATGACAGAATGGTTGAGCAGCTGCAAAAGGAAAAGAAATTCGTGAGTCAAATCGCAGAAAAAAATTATATATGGCTTGTGTTTGAAAAAAAAAAAAAAAAAAAAAGCCTGTGAGGCCTAACCGGCTAGGGCAGCCCAAGGCGTGGTCCAAGGGGTACTAGCCAGCAGTCCACGACTTAGCCACATTCCAGTAGGTTAAGGTGCAAACTGGTGCAAAAAAAAAAAAAAAAAAACAGAGGTGCACGACCAAAATTTCCAACACCAGCCTTGCGGTTCCTCCCAGACACGGCCCAGCAGTTGAACCGCGAAGAAAATGGCAGCGGCAACAACTGCCAACGCTGCCAGCGACCAGTAGAAAAGAAAACGGATTTATCAGTGATCTTTACAAGTCTTCATTGCTGCTCAAGGTAAGTCTAATCATGCATTCATTCACGAATCATCATGCATTCACTCACGAATCATCATGCATACACTCAAACTAATTCACACATTCTAAATGTTTATTTCTTATGTGTGATTTGTTTAAATATTTGGAATGTGATGCCTTGTGGTTTTGTTTAAGAAAAGGCCAAAGGGAGAGATTGTAAGGATTATATTTTGGCTCTTCTCTTATGACAAAACCAATGTATTTTGCTGAGTTATAGGTATTGGTTTAAGTCGGTTTGAATGCACATGCTAGATTCAAAAGGGTCATCTTCGCAAACCAAACTTAAAATCATTGCATACATTCACATGGGTTAATACACAGGATTGATACAAGCCTTAAAAATCTTTTTCTGTTTCATTATGTATCAATCCTTCCTAGTCTATTTTAATCCATCTTTCACTTTGCATTCAGACACATGGATTGATATACAGGGATTGATACAACCTTTAAAAACGTGTTCTGCTTTATTCTGTATCAATCCTACATATTCTATTTCAATCCACTTTGAGCTGTATCAATTAATATTTTATTAAAATATCTTCAGCTCTTCATTTCATCAATGAAGACTTCTTAAAATATCTTATGGTGTCAATTAAACTTCTTGAAACTAGTTTTCAAAAGCAAGAGTCTTCCTTCAACCGACCTTCCATTCTCTCTTTTAGTATTCTTGAAAACAACATAGTATTATATAGTATTTGTTTTCTTGAAACTAGTTTTCTGAAGGGAAGTCTTTATGTTATTTTTCCACATGATGTTTCTGACAAAACATGGGCTCTCTATTTCAACTGCTGTTACAGCCTGTGTTCCTCTTTATTCTTCTTGCGCCGTTCACCTAAAGATAAATATCTCTATGGCTGTGTTGAATATTTTAGTCAAACCTTGCAGTTTCTTCATTTGTTCCAGCTCACAAAGCACATGACATTTTACTGTTATTTATCCTTATCCCTTGCCTTGTGTGCTTTATCTGAATAGCTTGTCTCAAGAAGATTTTTAAAACTATTTTATTTCTTTTATTCTTCTTGAAACCGCCCACCTTGAGATCACTTTTAGTTATTCTCTTTCAAACATGTCTTGGACAGACCATGCGTAGCTTTATGTGTGTTGCTCCTTATTGGACAACAAATAGGTTGTTCATTGAGATACACTTGCATACTGGTTTTCTAGTATCACTCCATAGGAACGGAGTTTGCTGTAGTCTTGCCCTTTCAGATATTTAGCCACCAGACAACATTCTTTATATTATATGTGCGGTGAATGATTCTCTGTGTTCAAAATATCCCCTCTTCATTCGAATTAAATCTCTATACATACTAAGCTAGACGTAAGGAAGAGGTTGAGAAGTTCATTTGAACTTGCTTCATTTTTATCAATTCTCTGAAGAAGAACCATTCATGCTAGACATGTAAAAACAGAAAATATGCATCTTTGATGCAGACCCGGTTCTATGTTTTGAAATCATTTTATATCTGCTCTTGAGCATTCAAAAACTATTTTATTGTTTCAGCCATTGTTAATTACTTGAGAGTATGAATATGATTGCATACACATAAAATTCCTCCAAGTATATTCACATTGATTTCGGCTGAGTCTTTTGTTTCATTGTTGTTATGTTGATTTAAACTATATGCTTCAAGTTCATTACTTCTAGTTTAACCATCACAACACTTGGTTTCATTTGTCTAGCTTAATCATTCTTTGTGATTAAGAAAGATGAAAATCTGAAACCAGAACTCACTTTATATCATTATACTTTCTGCAACTTGGAGCTTGGTGCTGTTGAAAACCATGAAGATTGTTTGTTGCAATTGGAGTTGAATGCTCATGCAAAGACTGGAAGAGAACTTGCTGTTGAGAAGTAAAGATTGTGCTTTTCTGGAAGGTTAGATAGTTAGCTTCCTATTGTGTGTAGATGAGCTAATATTGTGCTTTGCTAGAAGGTTAGATAGTTTGCTGCCTACTGAGTGTAGATGGAGTTTACTCCCTCTGTATCTAGTACTTCTCATTGATAGTGGATTCTCTTACTGGCTTGGTCCCCCAGTTTTCCCCCTTGTTGGGTTTCTGGGTTAACAAATCTTTGTGTATGTTTATATTCATGTTGTCATTGATTGTACTTGCTGCATCTTGTTCAAATGACATTAGTACACTAACGTGGATCAATATGGCGTTGCATTGTATTGATCCAAAATCACAAGGGTTTCTGTTTGTATTAATACATGGTGTCGTCTGTATCAATCCAATTTCATGCAGTCAATTCTATTCACTCACTGCAGATGCTAAGTAATTAAACACCATGCTTGTGCATGTGTTTATGTTTCCACTTATTAATTCATAGCTGGGCTTAAAATTTAAAAAGGTAGGTTATTACCATATAGCCTACTTCACCCCCCCTCTGTAGGCTTTCAGAGCCTAGGGCCTGTTTTACAAATTAGTTACCCTATTTAAGGGAAATTATAATTGATTTTAGATGGGAATATCTCCCTAAATCAAGGATGAGATTTCCACCGAATCTCCTTGATAATTCCAATCTCCTATTTTTGGGTAAGAATAATCCTAATTAAATAAGGATTATTCTTCAAACCCTAGCTGACAAAGAGCACTATAAATACGTGGCTACATCACACAAATGAGGTAATTCTAAAAACCCTAGCTAATTGCTGCTGAAGTTCCCTCTTTCTCTTGCCATTCTCTCTCTTCCTCACACTGCAACGGCTACTCGACTATCCCCTCGAGAGAAAACTCCATCCTTTCTGTTATTTATCGTATCTTTCTTAAGATCCATTTAACTAACTGAGGCATTGGAGGGCATTTGGCCAACATCACCTAAGTGTGGTCTATTTACTCTGTTTTTTTCGCGTGGATCAAGGGAGAAGAAGGGGAAGGAAGTTCGAGGGTCTTGGAGGAGATATAGGGCTTAGCTTGTATTTTCTTAAATTGTAGCAATGCTCTGGAATTGTGAAACCCCGTATTTATAAAAATTATATAGTTTGAAGATTTAATATTTTGCCATTTACTTTATATATTATATTATATTATATTATATTATATATGTGTGTATTACATAAATATCCTATTCTATTATATATGGATATGGTTAGTCATTGTTAGTGTAGCTACATGTAGTCATTGTTATTATGGATATGCTTAGTCATTGTTAGTGTAGTATGTGTCAAAGAAAAACAAATGCTTAGTAAGCATAGCTATATACTAGCTCTGTCAATTCACCAAGAAAGGTTGTATAGGATTGGAGGAATTGGGAACTACCTTATCTGCAAAGCTAGACCACCACATGAATATAACTTGGATGGTAAGTATTTGTAAACCGCCAAACACCATCCAATAGGAAGGGAGTCACTACCGACATATTCTATATATATATATATATATATATATATATATATAGAACATTATGTGCATAGCAAATGAACAGAGAGAGAGAGAGAGAGAGAGAGAGATGATGATGATGATGAAAATCTTGGAAGAGATATAGGACTTAGCTTGTATTTTCTTAACTTGGAGAAATGCTTCTTATATGCAAATCTACACGTCCCATACCATGCATTTTACCACTGTGATTCCGAATGCCCTATTATATAAACTAACACCCATTTCATTTGTCATGCCCCGGACCCGGGGTAGGTGAAAACCCTGCGCCTGGAGAGTGAGAAAATTAAAAAAAAACTAAAATAAAAAGAAAAGAAGCCGAAACATGGGTTTAAAATAAACTTCTCTTATAAAATTAGCTCCCAAAATCTTACAACTTTACAATAAATAAATACAACTCTATATTTTGATCAAAAAAAAAAAAAATACAGCTCTATTACTCTCATCTAATTCAGCCTCAACTGGTTTAGTCCTTGTCTTGCCTACTAATTCATCTAAAAATTTAAATAGGGTGAGGGATGAGCAACCACCGCTCAATAGGGAAATGAGACCTTACCACAGTGGATTGATATAACTAAATTAAGTAACACGCAATCACACAACCAAATATCACATTAATAATAATAATAATGCATGAATGCTCTTCATCTAATCCCGTTAATTCATATAACTGGGCAAGCAGACTTGCACGTCCCATACCATGCTTATACCACTTGGTCCCGAATGCCCATTTATATGAACTAACACCCATTTCAATCATCCCATAATTCCCCTTTTGTTAGTCATCTTGTCTAACTCCCTTTCGCCAGTCCCGAATCACCCAATAAAAACCATGTGCACTGTGGGATCCCTGAGACCTAGCACCTACCAAGAGTTAGACTCAACTACACAAAAGACTATATCCATTACCCTATTTTCCATTATTATCTTCTCCACCCAACAACTCCAACCAATTTCCATGACATGATATAATTATGCCAACATTACTCAAATAGTTCACAATACGTAAATATCTCATATCAAGAACATTATGCAATATCACACATAATATAGAGCTCACGAAATTTAATTAAATCAATCCCTGTAAAGGCCCCCAAGAAATCCCTACCTCGATTCCAAAGCATAATCCAAGTTTAGAAAATACAGTACTCCTCCAGGAACTATACAACTCTCTCTCTCTCTCTCTCATGTTTTGAAACTATAAAGTTATGCTCCTATTTATAGTGGTTGTCGGGATAGGATAAACTTCAATATTAAAAGGATAAGAACATCCAAGTTTATCCAAAGGATAAATATCTTAAAAAGATAATATCGTCCAAGTTTATCTAAAAGATAAATATATTCTTTTATCCGTTTAAAATACGGGTCTTCACACAAAGAATCTACGTGCGAATATTCCCCCTGTGGAATTTTGCTCAAATAGTTGCCTAAATGAAATTGGAGGGAAAAACAGTTCATTCAAACAGGGAAACAAAAAAAAAATCATATAATTTGATGTCATGTCAACAATTTAATAGAAGACTAGACAGTCAAATTGACAGAATATGTAAATTGGTCGAATTTTAAAATGTTGAGGTGTAAATTGACAAAATTGATACCTCGTGAACCATTTCAAGAATGATCCCAAACCTTCAGGGGCTAAAATATCATTAGGCCTTTCATTAAATAAATATGCACATTAGCGTTCAATAATGCCAAAGACACAACATACTATACTTAGGCCCATAAACCAATCAAATTGATCTCAATTCAAGTTTAAATCCATTTATAAACAGATTATCATATTGAACTTATTAATTTGTATCCATAAAGCATCTGATTGGAATCTGATTATTATCATATTCATTTTAAGGCTTACATAAACAAACAAAAAACAAAACAAAACAAAAACCTCACTGGACTTTGTTTTTAATAGTTTAATTGTATTCTCAATTAATATAAATAGTTTAAGTTTATTCTCAATCCATATAAACCACATAAAAAGTATATAATATTTATATTAAGTCGAATCGAATCAACTCTGATCCAAATTTGATTTTAAGCTAATGGTTGTTGGGGTCTTTTTCAGTCGGAAGGCTCATTCAGGCTTGTTGATTCTTAGATCGCTATGGTTAGGCCTCATCATTTAGCCTGTGGGCTCATGGGCCGATGGGGGCCTGCCCGGCCCATCGAAAAAAAGCCCGACCCAGCCCGTTATGGGCTTTGAGATGGCTTGGCTTGGACTTAGGTGTCTGAAGCCCTGCCCGGCCCATAAGCCCAGCCCGATTAAGCCCAAGAAAGTCCGGCTCGGCCCGCCCATAAAAGCCCGGCCCGTTAGGCCCGCATACATATATAATTATGTATAAATAAGAGTTTAGGTTTAGGATTATATCACTTAAATCACATATGTAATTTGTTTCATTTCATTTACTTTTCTTTACTCATTCCTAGTTTATAATTGAATGATCAGCACATTAATTTGTGTCAATTATTAATTCAACAATTATATATATATAAATAAATAAGATGAACAACATATCACATCACCAAATATAATCATATCATGAAACATAATCGTACCACCAAATATAATCATGCTTTCCTTGAACACATCACCAAATATTTGCATATTTATTCATACCATCCTTTAAAAAAAAATATTTTTTTGATACTTAATATTTTTTAAAATTATTTCTTAAAACGTATTACGATCTAATTACGTAATAACCTCAAAAATAATATTTGGTTTTATTATTTTTGTGGAAAATCTTATAAGTTGTGTGACTTTATTGGGTGTTTTATGAATTTGGTTTGAAGTGAAAATATTGGAATTAAGTGAGTTTAATCTCAAATTTGGACTAAAATGCCTTTATGATTAAGTTTATGATTTTTTTAAAATGAAGTAGGGTCCGTTTAGGCCCGGCCCGGGCCGATGGGCTTTCTCAAGCCCAGCTCATGAGTCGGGCTTGGGCTTTGAATTTTCTGAAAAAACTTGGCCCGGCCAGGCCCGATATTTTCTCTCTCCTTTTTAAAGCCCGGCCCGGCCCAAGCCCATTAAATTTGGGCCGGGCCGGCCCATTGACGAGCCCTAGCTATAGTGGTGAATCAAGCCTTCGTTACCCCTTTTTCTGAGTTAGAGAGAACTGGGCCCAAAGCATCTCGAGGGAGAAGCAAGTGCCAGGGGAGTACTTTGTTCTTCTTTCAGCTGCTACGTGTTTTGTGCTGGTGTTTTATACATATATATATCTTACCTAAACATGCACTCTCTCCCTTGGTAAGCAGACGATTTTCAAAGAACCTCTCTTTGGAATATGGGAAGTGTTTCTTGCGGTTTGAAGACAAGCAAGGAAGAGCCTCATATTTAAAGCGATTGGGGTTCCTTTACCTATAAGGAATCTCAAGCCCATTCCGACTAGGAGTCCAATTTCAGAAAATTAGCAAGTAGAAAGCCTCCACGCAGGAGCCCAAACCAAAGAAGGAAGCCCAGTTGCAATTGGATGGCCCAACGGTTAATCCACATCTCCTACATCCCGCCACACGCCACGCAGAAGCTAAGGGGCATTTGTGGGAACCTAATTAAATCAAAATCCTAGGTCAAATAGTTCCTTCCATTTGGGGATTATTTGACCTAATTGGGAATTATTCAATTTAATTAGGGATTACCCAATTAAATAGAATATTACATAATTGGGTCGAGAATTAATTTTATTCCTACCCCAATTCCCAATTAAATGAGGAGTTACCTATTTAAATTAGGAATTGATTTGATACCTACTCCAATTAGGGATTTGATTTACCCTAATAAATCAAATCCCTAATTAATCAAATCAATTCCAAATCGGGGAGGAATAATTCCTTTCCATCTACTGAATTATTCCTTTGAAACCCTAGCCTCTGAGACCACTATAAAAGGATGGCCATACACAAAGGTTAAGGTACGTCTAAATTCCTACTGAAACTCTACAGAAATTATTTCTCAAAAACCCTAGTCACCTCCTCTCTCTCTCTTTCTCTCTCTTTCTCTCTCTCTCTCTCTCACACAAGGCTCCAGCCACCACACACGGCTTCGGCAACCCAGATTTCCTTGAAACACCCTACCTAACTTAGGCATCGGAGGGCCTTTGGCCAACACCCCCCGGGTGTGGTCCTTTTACTCCGATCTGTTTTGCAGGGAGAAAGATAGGCGGAGAAGACGAAGGAATCTTGGGCGAATATTCTCGTGGGGAAATTTGCTCCCACAACTATGGTTTCAACTTAGCTTCAGAGGATGAGTGTTTCATATTTAGGATGGAGCCTTTTGAGAGAGAGAGACAGACAGGCAGACAGAGAGAGAGAGAGAGAGAGAGAGAAAGAGAGAGATGGAGATAAATGATGGGTGGCTTGAGTAGATTTTTGGCAGCTTGATGATTACTTGGTCGTGCTCTGGATGGTTGAAGATGACTTGCTGATGTTGATCTAAGATTATATAAGCTTGGGAGGAAAGCTTGGAGTGTGGGAGCTAAAGACCCACAAAGTTTAGCAAATGAAATGCTTATGCTTGGCTTGGTGTTTTATATGCTTGAGTTTAGGTGTTGAGAAGTTATTGTTTGAAGCTATGGCTATAGTGGTTTGATTGTTTGGCTGTGATGGTTGTTGGGATGCTTATAGTAGTCAAATGAATGGGGTTCCAAAGAGCATGGCTGAGGAAAGAAATGCTTAAGACTTTGAAGGCTATGGTGTTTGTGACTATGAGTCTAGAGAGATTTATGAGTTCTAGAGGTGGAAGGATGGAAGGAAAAGCTTGAGACTTGAAGGCTATGGTGTTTATAGCTTGGAAGGGTATGAGGAGGAAGGAAAAGCTTAGAGTTATGCTTGGTGAGGCTTTATAGGGAAAATGGAGGATTTCAAGGATGAGAAAATATAAGAAATGGTTGTGATCATTGAGGAATGGCTGGGATGGCTGCTGGAATACTTGCAGCAGCTAAAAAAATGGTGAGTTCTCATGGTTGCTGGGAGGCATGCAGCAACCAAGATGAGTTGGTTTTGCCTCGGCAATTCCTTCCAATTTATAGAAGGTGAAGGCTCTCTTTGGTTTCCAATAGATAAAAGGAAGTGTTAGAGCTAGTCTATTTCCAACGGGTGAAAGGGAGCATTGGGACATTCTTATTTCCAACAAGTAAAGCCAAACATTGAAAAATGACTATTTCCTATGAGTAAAAGGAAGTGTCGGAATTGGCTTGTTTCTAGTGGGTAAAAGGGGTGCTTGAAGAATATCTCATTTGCTCACCCATATTGGAGAACTCCAAGTAATGGGCTTGGACTTTGGTGCTCCCAACTAGCTAGCTCATTATCCAAGAGCTTCCGTGGGCCTTGTGGACATCCGTAACCTTCCACACTACAATCCCTCGTGCAAGCCCCGTAAACCACATAACTTGGGTTCATGTGAGCTTGGTAGGTGATTGGCATAGAAAAAATGTATTATTGGTTTGGCATGGCATGTACACTATTTTTATATTTATTTAATAAATTAATTCCCAAAATACAACCTGGATTAACGCATGACCAACATTATATGTTATATTGGGCCTTAAATGTCTTTGGACTTCTCGTGACTTTTTGGGCCTCAACAATGGTTTATCGGGTTTGGGTCATATTTGAATTTTCAAATTGCGAATATCAATCCATCTCCCATTAGTTATACCAACTTATCATCACCACATTATACATTACATGAATTTCCAAATCATGTACCATATCACTTAATTAAATTACTCCAAAATTTCAATTAACTTTCTTTATTTAAACTAGCCTCTCTGCACGCGCTTCCGCGCATGCGAGAGGTTTTTTTTAAAAAAAAATTAAATTTATTTTAGAATTAAAAAAGATAATGGATATTTGTGTTCCATAAAAATAGGATCCATTATCTGAATTTTCTTTTAATTTTAATTTTTTTAATACGAAAATTGTGAATTTACCATATTATCCTCATTTAATTAATAATTTCAATTCTTAATGTTTGCATTAACCAAGGACATTTTATGGTATTTTGAATGTTTCACCATTCTCTGCCTTTTGCTTTATATATATAGATGAAACGATATTTTATTGCTCAAAAGAATTCGACGGGACTACGATCCTCAAGAAAACATCATAAATAATATCAGGAAGTTTTTCAAACCAAGTACAAACATTCCTGATACGAAGAATTAAAATATCTAAATGATAATCAACACCAGTGACTTGGCGACCTATAATAAAATAGAGAATTAATTATTCAAACTCGAATGACGTAATCTATGAATTAAGTAGATCTCACATAATCTAACCTGTGGCTGACGAATCCTTGCCCACCACTTCGAAGATTTTTCGCCGTCACCAAAACTGTTACAATTAGTGCGTCACACTAGTTAAGCTACCATCAAACCTTCCTCTTTAAATATTTTGTTGTGGTAACTTTTTTTTCCTTTTATACATATATTTTCCTTCTTCTATCGTTCATCATTCTAATTGGTTCACGAAAATTCATATATATAAATTGTTCCTATCTTTTGACTGAAATTTGACCTCTCACTTGGCTATGTTTGAACGACATGTCATCTTTTGACTGAGTTAGGTTATTTCGGTTTCAAGTTAATTAAGATAGTTATCCTTTAAGTGCTATGACCATGTACATTTTCTGTAGGTCCATTATTTTTAACAGATTTTGCAGTTTTATAAACTAGTAGAGAACTCTAACCTTTCCAGGTATTCAAAAATATTACATCCAAACACCCAAAATATTGCCATAAAGGATGAGAAGCCGCTAGTGTATCCCAAATCTCGAGCGCATTGCAAGGTGATATATGTTTATGATGAGTTTGATACCTAGTTATGACTAATTCAATTACAGTTGTGTAGCTTTATTAAGGGTGTGCAGGCTCACCTTAAAAATATATTTGTAATGTCCTATTGTTTGTCGAAAACCAAACAACGAAAGAGGGGTTAGATAGTAGAAATATATAAAAACAATGCAAAATTGATATGTCCATATTTTACGACTTTTTAGTCTCTCGTTTCTTAGTTTTTGAATCTAGTTCTCTACTATCTGAGCTGTTCAATCATGTTTTGTGAATGTGCAGGTTAAGTTAATCAAATTGGTGAAAATTGAGAAAAATGGAGTTTTCCCGATCAAACTAGAAGCCAATGGCGAAACTCGAGAACTACGGAGCGGAATGTTAATGAAGCGATAGTGAAATCTATAAGAATTATGAACATGCCTAGATGAAGAAAATGAGAAGTCAAAGTGCCACACAATTAACATGCAACTCAAGATGCCACATCATCACACCAAGTCATCAAAATTGCATCCAAGTCATCATGGGAGATGCCACATCACCTTAGCCGTGCTTTACTAGGTCAGCCTCACCTAGGTTAGGTGATTCATGCTCTTGCCACACTTCCTATCTAAGAGAAGAATAAAAAAGCCTAAGTAAAAACACCTATTCAAGAAGCAGAAGGAAAAAGGGGAAGGTTTTGTGCAACTAGGAGATAGAAATTGAATGTGCACAAGGGCCCCAAGGGGGTGGATTGTAAGACCTATGAGCCATGAATGATGCAAGGCAAAAATGGGTAAGATCAGTGAGTAATCCCACATTGCTTGGGGAGGGAAAGGTGAAGTGCTTTATATGTGTGGGCACTTCCTAGCTAGAGGCCTTTTGGGTAAGATAGCATAGGCTTGAACCCAAGAACAAATTTGTGTAGGCGGGGCCTAAAGCGAATAATATCTTGCTAGTGAAGTTGGGTTGTGACACTAGCATACAAGAGCTAGAGCATGCTTGCATTCATAGTTATATAATTAGTTTAGAACTGATTTTTGTTATGGGAACATCCTTGACCAACATCCATATGCCAAACCTAATGCAAAACTTCTAAGTACATCAAACACACACAACTGATCTTGTTTGTAGGCTAAGTTTTAGTATAAATACTCAAGTATGGTTGTAATTCCTTTTATGCACAGATTTTTAGAAATCACAGTTAAGCTTCTTCATTTTCTCTCCATCTCTCCGCATAGTTATCTTTGTTTACCATACTTAATAATTAGAATGTATTAGTAAAAATGATACCAATATCATGTTGAAAGTGTTTGTCCAATATTGAAAAATTAAGTAATCTAGCCTGGGTATATAAGGAATTGGGCTACTCCCTCCATCCTTAGGTTGGAATCTCAACTTTCTTCATATCATACGTTGTATTCTCCTTACCCGAACCACCAAATAAGGATATATGAGGGGAATTTCGTCATATTTCAAGAATTAGATATAAATTGAACCAATTGGAATCATGATATTTCATTAGTGCGACGCGTGATTTGATAATCAAACTAAACCAAAATGCACTATGCCCATAGTTTTATAATTGACTTTTTTTAATTAACATTCTTTTAAAAAGTTACAAACAAGTGAAAATGAGGGAGAACTATGTTATGGCCTTGAAAATAGGGACAATGATCGCTTATGTTGACGAGTTATTCTGAATAGTCAATTTAGGACTTTGATCAGGCCAAAGTCAAAGCTTCCACATGGTCGATATGAAGCACCATGACTTCTTTCCACTATAAAAGTGGTTTTTTTTTTTTTTTGGGAAATAGCTCAAAATGCCACCCTTTTGATAATTTTAACTGAAAATACCACCCCTTCCCAAAATATTTAAATCTATCACCTATAAATACATTTTTATTGTCCACTAATCACACACATATCACTTTTTCTGAAATTTTGTTCTCTCTCTAGCGCAACTCTCTCTCTCTCTCTCTCTCTCTCTCTCTCTTTTCCTATTCGCTCTCTCGAGTAGCTCTGTCTCGCTCTCTCTTTTGAATCGCAAACCCATCCCTCGACCCCATATTTTAGGTGTGCCTTTTGAATAGGTGCCTGCAACCTTGAAGCTCTACTGGATCGACGACCTCAAATAGGTAGGGTTGATGGTTATTTTCTTAATATCTGTGGGTTTATGTGAAATTGGTTTTATTTTGATTGCTTGGGTTTCTGTTAAATTGATTTTGGGTTTAATTGCTTTCGGTTAGGTTTTTTTGAATCTTCATGCTCATCCATCTGGGTTTTTACCAATTGCATTTCGATTGCTCTGGATATGTGAATCTTGAAACTTGGGATTTTCCATTTGATGTAGTGGATGTTGTTGTGTTCCTGTTATTTTGCTATTATGTTGCTGTTATATTGCTGTTATATTGCTTTTATATTGCCATTGTATTGCTTGGTTATTGCCTGGCTATTGTGGTTGTACTGTGTTAATGAAATGTTGTTTTGTCATGGGCAGAAATGGAGACATTGTTATTCTGGTTTGCTACAATGGAAAATGGGTAACCTCAAAGAAGATGTGCAAATACGAAGGGGGTGACTCAAAAGGCTTAATAGTTCCACGGACCATCACATTTGCTGAATTGTTGAATTGTGTGCATCAAATTGGTAATACAAACAGCAGGGAAGACAAGGTTTGCGTAAAGTTCTCAGTTTTGGTGGCCTCGAATGAGTGGAAGCACATAAAGATTGAGGACGATGATGATGTTAAATTTTTTATGAAGCGATCTGAAAGTGTAGCATTGGTTTTCTCTTCGCGGGATAGTATTGTTAGGGTTCGATGGCGATTTATTTTGCATGTCTAAAATGTAGTCTGAAATGGATGTTGTTCGGCTTAATCTTCATATATGTAATACTTGTATTAATAATTGACACAAATTAATCTCGTAATCATCCCATTATTAACTAGTAATGAGTCAAGATAAGTAAATGAAATGAAACAAAACAAGAAACCCAAAATAAACACAAAAACCAATTTCTAGCACCCTTTTATAGCCACTATATCGCTACTGTATCGCCATTTTATTGTGTTTTAGGCTGAAATGAATTATGCACTTCCTTTGTTTTTCAGTTTTGCCATATGTCCATTTTTTGACCTTTAAGTTTTCTACCCATTACGCAAATTTTGTGTTCTGTATATGATTGGATTGAGCACAGAAAAATAAAGAAAACTACGTGACCAAATGTCAAAAATGGATACAAAAAAGAGTAGAAGTCAGTGGAAACGAACACGTCGTTTCAAACAAGTAAATTGTTATACCTCCATAAAGAGCAAGTATGTTTATATATTGAGCAGTACGAAATAGTTGAACTTCACAATCTAAAGAATAAGTATGCTAACTACGATTGCAACTCGAAAACAAAACCCAAAAATGGAAATAGTTTATGTGCCATGTAAGGCAATTAGCCACCACCACCGACTATACAATATTACATTTCACCATGTACAACATGGCCAAAGACCCTAGAAATTATTTCACCCTGCTACACAGAATACCTAAACCAAATAGCTCTATCAAAATGGATGGATGACCATATAAAGCACCTCCAGCATAGCTTCAATGTCTGCATCTTCATATAAAGGATTTCCTGACATAATTAAGGAGCGCAGTCAATTCTCAAGTGATAAGTGAAAACTGAACTCAATTCACTAACATTATCATATTTACCCCATATATATGTGTCTTGGGCGTGCCGAATTTGGGCCCAAACAATATGCCTCCCCCCTTAAAGCCTCAATCGCAAGCTTGAGTCGGTAATATGTGATCTTCGAAGGGTGCCTAATGTAGAGACTATAAATGAACACCTACAATTTCCCTTATTTGGATGCAACAAGCAAACACAGAATCCAATTGCATAAATCGTCAAAACCATTAAAACCACAATGGAACGGCAATAAAACCATAATAAACAAGCAATAAAACAGCACTACGATGCTAATATAATACCACTAACATGGCAATCCAACAACAATAAAACAGCAATACGATACCAATAACAACAGCAAAACAACAGCAGTTCCAAACAAAGAACAAAGATCACACTCCTTCACTGTTTCAAACAAGGAATCATCACAATCAGACAATTTCAGAGACCCCTAAACCCTAAACCAAATTCAGAGAAACCCCTAAACAAATTTCATAGAAACCTATAAACCCTAAACCAATTTCAGAGAAACCCCTAAACCCTAAACCAATTTCGGAGAAACCCCTAAACCAATTTCATAGAAACCATACACCCTAAACCAACTTCAAAGAAACCCCTAAACCCAAAGAAAATGATGATGAACCATACCTTTTGGATGTGAACGGTGGAGTTAAGCTTCGATGAACAGACACTGCTGAGGGAGGAAGACCACTGCTTCACAGAGAGAGAGAGAGAGAGAGAGAGAGAGAGAGAGAGCTGCGCAAGAGAGACTGAGAAAGATAGAAGAAATAGTGAGAGCTGAGCGAAGATAGACTGAGAGTTGAGCGACAGAGAGACAGAGTGAAGAGAGATTGAGAGCTTAGCGACAAAGAGAGATGGAGCCAAGAAAGGTGAGAAAGAACAAAATTTCTAAAAAAATGATATGTGTGCAATCAGTGGACAATAAAAATGTATTAATAGGTGATAGTTTTAAAATTTTAGGGGAGAGGTGGTATTTTCAGTTAAAATTATCAAAAGGATGGCATTTTGAGCTATTTCCCTTTTTTTTTTTCTTTTTTTTTTTTTAAACACAGAGAAAAATTAGTCACCAAAAAGGCACTAGTGTAGTACCAACCAAACCCTTTCTGATGTCAAAGTAAGAGTGGAATAAAGATAGTTTGAGAGAATAAAATGAAAAAAGAATTATCACCCTTGTCAGAATGTAGGTGGGGATATTTATAGAAGGCCCACAGGCCATGGTACCATCATGAAGAGGAGGGTGCTTAAACATGCCCTAGTGTGCTAATTGTAGGGGAACAACCAAATGATTATTTAATGCCTGCTCTAGCCATGTAGTGAAACTTGTCCAAGCAGGTTGGTTTAGAGTTGCGGCATGTAACTATTTGTGTCCTAATTACTCACAGTTTGATTAATCAAACCACACGGGGAAGAAGCTCATGCTGATTTTGCCCCAAGTGCCTAGGTTGGGTGAGCTTGTCCGACCCGACCAAGATTGGTCGTGGACAATGGTGTGGTAAATTGGTCTAGTCAAGTTTTTGTGAGGATGGTCGGGTCTTGTGGGACCAAATATTGAGATCTTTGCTATCGAGGCCATCCACATGGCGAATTGTAAGTGGACAATCAGCTCGGGCCATATCCTACGCCATCATCTTTCACTTGAACCGTAAACTCCTACACTTTTCACCATCATTTTGTTTTTTGAAGGTACAAATTTTAAAGGTGAAATTATTGTATTCGTTTTGCTCTAGAACTGGTTGATTATTATCTACCCAAAGGGCTGATAATGGGTCGTGTTGTGTCGAGTTTGTGTCATGTCAGGATTATATACGTGTTAAGAATGCTCAACCCAAATCTGACTCGTTTAATAAACGTGTCGTATTTGACCCACTAATTTCTCGTCGGATTTCAGGTCGTGTCGGAATCACCCGCCAAGTGGTAGCAAATAAAAAACAAATAAAAAAAACATGAATTTTGATAATTTAATCAAGTAATTGCATTTTTTTTAATTTTTTAATATATAAAATAATGATTACATTTTGCTTCTCTCTAAGTGTGAAGATTGAGAAAGAGAAATTAAAAAAAATTTTAAAAAACGAAGAAACAAAGAAATGAGTTGGCTGGTTACATAGGTACTTTAATGGGTTGGCAGGTTATATATGTATCTTAGTAGGTTGATGGGGTGACTAATTTAATAAACGGATTACATAGGTATTGTAGTGGGTTGGCGGGTTGATCCGAAACTCACCTGTTTATTAACCGGTCAGTGGGGGGTTGACTCAAAAATAAACCAAAAATTTAAACTTGCTGATTAACACGCTAATTTCGAATCATGTATCAGGTCGTGTTGAAAATTGCCACCCCTTACAACTATTCCAAAGCACATTCCTTGCAATGAAATGATCCTTTTCGGTGTTTCCCACAAATGCAAGCAACCTCTCCGAACCAAATCAAATTCGTTGACTCCATCCGATCGCATACAATAATAGACCTTTCCATCGATCACAACTGTCCATCAATCCCATTTTTGTTTAAATCAGCAAACAGTCACAAAGCCTTAGATTAGAAAAGTAATATAATCCAACGGTTCTCGCTGGTTGTGCTAATTACTGACCAGGACACAGATAAAGAGCTCTGCAATCGTCTCTTTTCAGGAAACTGAGAGAGACTATAAACCTCGTCCTAGATATAAATCTTGAAAGTCTAAATAAAACCCAAATTAATTTACCAAATTCCAATCAGAAAACCAGTTTCAGATTCACATTTGGTCACTCGTTCTGATCCCAATCTGGGTCTCTCTATCTTTTCACTGTAAAATGCAGAAGGAAGAGGCGGCGCCAAATGATCAAGAAGAGAACGAAGCTGAAGCTCTGGAGCTTGTTCTCTTTCAAGTGCCTGAATGCTATGTCTACTTGGTATAGTTCATTTTGATATACAATACCTGATGTGCCATCCCTATGTTTTCATGAATTTTTGTAGTGATTCTGTTGAAGGGTATCTTGGGAATGCAATGGAAAAGGCATAATTTTACTAGATTTCTTCATGATTGTTGATGCATGTAATAGTTGAATGAATTTTGTTAGCGTGTAAGTTAGATTAATGGCTGAATAGATTGGCATTTTTTTCTTTGTTCTTTTGGTTAATTTGATTATTGATGTTATAGTTAAATGAACTTGTTGGAGTGTAAACTTTGGTTAATGGTGAAAATATTTAAATTTTTTGCTAAAACAAGTTGATGGTGAGATCCTTTACCATTTAGTAATTTATTGGTGCTTGTTGGGATCTATCAAGTTGTACAAAGTCATGGGTTTTAAATTACAATTGAGCAAGTAATTATAAGAAATTGACAATGAGAGAAACGTATGGTTACTGTTATGTAGGGTTCTTGAAATTATTTGTGATGTCAAGCTAAGCTATTACTTTGTTTGTGCAGATACCACCGAGGAAAAGTGCAGCTTCATACAGGTTATGCTCAACTCATAAAAATAGAAAATGTGATATGCATTTAGCAGTTTATTTGTGATTAATCTGATTTATTTGTAACTTTGATGCTTCTGTTCCACACATTGATCAGTTACCTGGAAATGAAGCTTACAGTTAGGCTAGATTGTGCGAGCTTTTAAAAGCTATTTTGTGGATAAGTTTTCTGAGATGGAGTTGGATTGGCAACAAATCAAAAGATCCAAAAATAGACAAACAAATGGAGATGAGTTTTAGTAATCCTGAGATTGGATGCTTTTTAATCATACAATGAACAAACAAAAAGAAGAGTACTCTTCTATTGGAATTAATAACTGCTGGAACTCTTCATTGCATGTGTTGGAGTTGAGTTTGAAGTGTCTGAAGTTTATTTCAGGGCTGATGAATGGGATGTAAACAATTGGGTATGGGAAGGGATATTGAAAGTAATCAGCAAAGGAGAAGAGTGCATTATCAGACTGGAAGATAAGAACACCAGTGAGGATATTTTAGTTATTGTTATTAAATGAAGTTGTATTTCTTCCTTTTGTAGCATGAGTCATTTTGTTTCTTCTACTGTAATATGATATATCCTTACAGGTGAACTATATGCTCGGGCTTTTTTGAGAAAGGGAGAGCCTCATCCAGTGGAACCTGTAATTGATAGCAGCAGGTTTATCCTATTTCTAGTTAAACTGGAGCCCATCTTTATTGGACTGCAGAATCTTATTTAAGTTTCAATTTATGCATTTTGATTAGTATCTAGAGAGTGTCTAAATAATGTTTTTCGTTCTGCAGATATTTTGTGCTACGTGTAGAGGAGAACATTGGTGAGCTGCTATACTTGCTTCATTGGTTTAAGATCTCGGGAATCCTGTTAGACTATTGTTGGAATGATTCAAAGGCATTATTGACTCCTGAGATAGATCTTTCCCCATGTCCACCTTTGACACACCTGAGATTTAGTGCATGTGGGGGCTTGGTGGGTTCTTAGAAGACTAAATGGAACTCTGTGGAGGCTTAGATTATCAGTCAATACCATTATTAGCCCACTTAGAAGTAGATATCAAGTACCTTAAGCTTAAAAACAATTTTTTTTGGGGGGCGGACACCCACACTTGGCCTTAATTAGGTCCTCCCTATTGATGATATTTTGAGAAGAAATGTCGTAGATCTAGAGACACCACAGAGAGGTTGTTACCACAGCAGAGTAGACCAAAACTTGTGCGCATTAATATATGTATATCCATTCTAAACATTAGGAACTATGCTTACACGACTTAAAAACTTTCAAATATATTCCTAGTAGTGGGAGAGGGCTAATACTCACAAGCTTTCCATCTGTCCATAGTGGTTTGGACAAGAGTAGACCAGATTATTTTAGATGAAGAACAGTCTACCTTGAAATAAGGACGGAAGAAGTATTTTGACTAGAATGTAGAAAGCATTTGCAGATCACTGTATTAATATCACTGTGATATACAATTTCCCCGCTTCTGTAAATCGTTTCTCAAAGGTAGGAACTGGGATGCCTATACTAGGCTGGGATAATGGGTGATTAGATACATATGTGAGGTAGAACGAAAGAGGCCTATGCAAATCTAGATTCATTTACTGGAAGGGCACATCATATTGCAGCTCAACTTTTTAAATTAGACAAAGACATTTTCTCATTTGGGCAGCATATACAGGAATGTATTTATTTCTGTTAGACAGGGGAGCATATTTATTGCTTGAGTAGTGATACCACCATGTGGTGATATGTCAGAAAACCATAGACAGAAGAGTGACTCTTTTCCATAGAAGGATTATGCCACTTCTTTTGCTTTGTTTTATTTTACCTCTTGTATGACCTTTTAGTATTCCCGCTTTTCCAAAATTTTGTGCCCGACTCTGATGCAATTTTTTCCTTTTCAGTTAATTTTTATTTCCAGTTATTTGTCCATGTATTATTTCTCATTACTTTGAAATTTATGCAGATGGTCGGCTTCGGCATGCTTTCATTGGCATAGGATTTCGAGAAAGAACAGAAGCATATGATTTCCAAGCAGCCTTGCATGATCACATGAAGTATGTCCCCTATGTACAGTGATTACAATTTTGCCCGTTCTTCATTTTCTCTACAACATTTTAGAAGTTTGTTAGGTGATTTTAAATGCATATGCATGAGGATGAATTTCCATCATTCAAGCTCATGTACCTTTCTAAATTGTTTTGAAGATATCTGGACAAAAAGAAAACTGCAGAAGAGATGGAGCAAAAGTTTCAGCAAACTTCCTTGGTTGATTACAGCTTAAAAGAAGGGGAGACTCTTGTACTACAATTAAAGAACGTTAGTGGATCTTCATTTTCTTGTCAACTGTGTCCTCTGACTCATGCTACTTACTGGAGTACTCTGATTGAATTTAATCTCTTGTTGCTGTCAACAGAAAAGCGCTGAAATTGTCAAGTCCAAGGTTTCTGAGAACAACTCACCAGAGAAAAAGGCCAACCAAAAAGAGCCCTTGATTTGTATCAAACCACCACCACCTCCCCCAGGACCACTTTCACCGTCTACTGGTCAGAAGTCTCCCACAAACCTTCCCCCAAATCTCAATCTTCAGGGGGATTCTAACCACAAAGCCTCAGAATCAACAGAAGATGATTCAAAAGAATCAATTTCTTCTGGAAATGAAATCACTCAAGATATACCAGATGATGACTTTGGGGATTTTCAGACAGCTAGTTAATATGAAGTATAAACTCTGAGATGAGACATGTTATACTCGACTGCCTGAATATGTCTTTTGCCTTTGATGGTTTGGGGTTTGTGATGGTTTAGATTTTATTTACAACAAAAATTTAATTGATGTGGTGTATATTGTTACAAACTAACTAATGTGAAGTTACTTTAGAAAGCGAAATTGTGCCAATCAGAATGATTTTTATCTTATTGCAGTGTATTTTTTTTGGGTCGAAAAGATTATATGTTTGGTATTACACATGAGTAAGATGCTGGATTAGTTGAAATGTCTTATTACATTGCCTAACAGAAGTAGAGATAATTCAATCCAACTTTAATCTCAACCTTTTATTGGGCTTCATAATCCTATCTTACCATCTATCGCCCAAGGAATCAACCCTAGAGGGGGGCGAATAGGACTAATGCAATTCAAGATTTAAAACAGTAAGCCTAACAATGGAGAATATAAATGAAGCTCTCCCAATAATAACTGTCGATTATATTTATAGTGCATAAAAGGAATCTGCCCATTTTTACAGATATAACAACTGTTGGATTTGGAAAAACTTGATTTGCATTTGGAATTCTGAATTAAGCCAAGAGTGCAGCTGCTTGATTTTGGAAAAGCTTGGTCATATTGATTGATTGATATATGTTTTCCTCATCCGTTTACTTTATACTGCATTCCCTTTCCCCTCTCTCCCCCCCATTTAATAAAAAAAAAAAAAACTAGAAAATCAAATTCCCAACAAATTAAAATATGAAAATTCAGTTTTAGTCATAATATGATTTCCAACTGTTTAGATTAAAATTGATACCTCAATAAGTCAATGTATAATTGATATTAAAATCCTATAAAATCATGTTTTGTTATTTTAGCTGTAAGGAATAAAAGTCCCCAAAAATTATCTTGAGAAAATGAGTATTTGAAAAATCCATGAACTTAAAGTAGCATAAATCAGTGAAGATGCTAAAACAAAAAGTGAAGCTGAAAGTTTAGCGACACATGAACTTGAAATTTTTTAGTTTTTAATAGGCATGGTTATTTGGCCTGATATAATAAGTGTGCGAGTACTTGTAATCATCGTTCTATAGTGGATTTGTTTTGGACTAAGGAGTCTCGTGGGTTTTCCCCATAGGTGGGGTTTTATCACGTAAATTAACTCTATATTCCTTTATTTTATGTAATGCAAGTGCTACCGAAGTTTATTATTATTATTGATTTAATATTAAAATGGCCTATTTATCCCCCTCTATGCATTTTTAGTCATCTTACAGGTAATTTCAAAGGCAAAGATGAATTGATCAAGCATGTGGAAGTGTTAGCTTTTAAATATATAGTTAGAATTTGATAATATTTGCCTTTTAATCTTTACTCAAATTACATGACCATTTTGAAGAAAAAGAACTGATTGAATTGTTATAAGTATTTATCTTGTTTATGCATTAAGTTTGAATGTACTAGGCCTCAGATTTTGGAATTTTTAATTATTTATCTTGATTGTTAAATTTGCGACCCTAAACTGGGACTAAGGTTTTTTTATTTTTTATTTTAACTTAAGACTAGGGAATCTTGCCTTCATTTTATTTCAATTTTTGAGGGTTGGGTTGAGAATGTTATCCGAAAGAGTTGGTAAAAACATAAAATCTGGCTAATGGTAAAAGTCGATAGATGATTTACATTGAAAACAAAGGATTCTTTGTTTTTAGTCGTCTGGTAGAAACTCGAGGATTCTCCCATCTTGTTTATAACTCAATAGACGATTTAGGTTAAAAACCAAGAATTAGAAAATAATGAGAGTTTAAATCCCAGCATACTCAATAAGCCATTCCACTTCACCAAACCAGAATCCAACTACTGAAGGAAATAAACCCGCCAAGAGAAGACAACAAAAACTCTTGTTATAACTCTTTTGTGGTAAAATTCATGTACCAAGTGTCTAAGTATTCTCCATTTAAATAAGGCTAATTACACTGAATGAATCGTATGAGATACAACAAAACAAAATCGGAACACAAGATATAAACCTGGAACTACAAAGTTACAACCCTATCCTTTGGATAGCAAACAATGAAAATGAGGCAACCAAGAGAGAGACTCTGAAGCAGCCTAAAGAATAACATATATTACAGAAGAAAAAGAAAAAAGGAGATGAAAAAACGAATAGCATCACCTTCTCATCTCCTTGGGGGGGTCCAAGATAGCATTCATTTCTATTTGTACAGGGCTTAACGTACTCTGATTGCCAAACCTCTCAGCTTCTCTTGCAATCTGGACATCACAAGGTCTATAGTACTGATACAGAAACTTTACAACAAAGCGAGGAGCGATTGCTGCTATGGTGATTGCAAGCAAACATAACCAAAATGATGCAGTCTTTGCGACTTCAAAAACGGCCCTGTCAAATTATTTTGGAACTGCAAAGATTAGTATACACATATGCAAGTATCATACATTATGGATGGAAAATTTCAGTTTGATGCATGTATGGAGCTTCTCATAGTACAACAAGCTTGGTTTTGTTGGCAGTTGTAAGTTTCTGACTGGAGATGCGTATTTTTAGTTCAAAGAAAGAAAAAAGAAAAAAAAAATTGGTGATGGGTATTTCTCAGACATGGTTTCTTCACTCTTTATTGGAAGAATGACAAAATTTACCATGTTCAACCACAAGCTGCTGGTTCTAAGCTGATTACATACCTCAGTCAGAAGTTCAACAACTATGACTTGACCTCAAAAGTGTACCAATTGGAAATAAGTAGTGCATGTAGTGCATGAAGAAAAACCATGATACCATACTTCTGACAGGCAGGTCCCCAGAAATTAGTCAACCAACAAGAGCTATTCTCTACCAACCCTAAACAATTCTGCCCTAGCTAGAAGAAAATGAACTTGCCCAATTACTGCCCGCACTTCTTTATGGAACCACTGCATCAGGTTTCTGAAGCCTCCAAGGGACAGCAGATGGAGTGACTTGAGACCGTTACTAAAAATAATTTCGAGAGGCATATTTTTAATGAAATGTAATCTTTACATGCTTTGTGTGACATGAAATGCAACATAAATGTTCGCCACTGCATCTCATAGGGTGCGGCAGTAGTATAAATGCAATTATGCTGGCGAAAAAAATGAAGTATATAAATCTGATACTACTAAATTAGAGGGCATACCAGTAGCCAACGAGTGAAGGTAAAGCATCAATGACAATGACACAAATCCAAGTCGCAATTATAGATCCCCAAATGGCTGCATGTGTAATCCACGTCCACCGGATGACATCCATAGCCAAGTGCAAATTAACCAAAATTACCACTGAAAGTGTCCAAAGATCTCCAATACTTGATGTATCAATGGTGCTGCCCCAATATGCAAAGAGAGGGATAAAGAAGACGGCCAGACTTTGCCACAATGTGTCAACCATTGTTAGCCAAAATAATTTCGAGTTGTAGCATTCTTGTCTCTGACCAGCTCCATATAGCTGAGGATATGTCAGAAGGGTCCTTCTACTTAGGTCCTTGTCAAGAATCCCAACAACAATTGTGGGTACTGCAGTGTAGATTATAGAAAACAACATGCTGCTCCATTCAGTGATCGCAGTTGTCAACGTAAACGAAGTAAAGAGCACATACCTACAGAAAGCACATGAAATTTATTCAGCTAAATGGATAAGCAAGGATTCATAATAATTCTTCTTTCCTTCATTTTCCATGTAAACTAAAACCTATTATAACTCGCATCAAGATTCAACATCAATTATAACACATGACAATCTGGACACAACAACCTAGGTTTGACACAAACAGATTTAAATCTGACTATCTTCAACGTCATAGCTTCAAGTTCAAAAGTCACATCAGATTCATAACCAGAAATTAGCTTATGGCTTTTAAAAATGGAACTAGACAACTTTTGGCCCTTAATGACCGTGACTCCATATCTACATAATCATGAGCAATCTTCTGTTTAATATTTTGTTTTCTTTTGATTTATAACTTCAAAAAGAAAAACCAACGCATCTCAAGACCTTTTCAGGCTGGAGGAAAAGAACTTAACAACCACTGACAGTGACCTTGATGGCATGCATGAACTGAAAATTTATCCGACAAAGAATTACTCACCAAAATAAAATAAGCACAAACACTGCATTCCTGTAAAAATTGTATAATATCATATAGCCCATTCGCTGGTAATTCCAATGCCCATGTACCAATAAAAGGGGAACTAAGAATCTGAACTGCCCCATTGCAAAATCTGATGCCATTACAGCCTGTCGACCTTCTTGGCCACTGATGCCAACTCCCACATCAGCCATTTGGATCATGGAAACATCATTAGCACCTATCAATATTCCAAAAAAAATTCTACCATCAACACGATTTCCCAATGAGACTGGGAATAAGATCTTGATTTTGGTGTTGGAAAGTATAAGATATTTATTTAAGTGAAATCAACAGAAGAATAATTACCATCCCCGATTGCAAGTGTCATATCAGCAGTCCTGTTCTTCACAAGGGCAATAATTCCAGCTTTTTGCAATGGAGCCACTCGGCAACAAAGCACCACAGAACAGTTACTGGCTAAGTCAAAGAGCTGCAGTATGAAATAAGTTTGATCAGCATATTAGACATCACTCAGATCAAAACAAGCATACAAGACATAATCAAGAAGTTTAGAAAACTAAACAGATAGGTCTAGGAGCAATTACCTTTTCCTCAAGTTCGCTATCAAGAATATAAACAAGGCTGCTACCATCAATAATTAAAGCTACTGGAGTCACACCATCTCCAGAACTTCCTCTGGCAGTGTGTGTATCCCCAGAAAACATCGTAAGCTTCTTAGACATGAGTACAGCATCCTCTAAACTCCTTCGACATGAATCCTTAGAGCTGCTGTTAATTATAATCTGAGTCATCTTTCTTGTTAGAAGCTTTGATGAGTAGCCAATGGATATGGCTGTTTCTTGCTTATCCCCTGTCAAAACCCAGACCTGAATCCCTGCTGTTCTTAGAGACTCTATGGCTTCAGGCACCCCCTGTTGTAGTTTATCCTCAATACCAGAGGCACCTAGTATGATGAGATTGTTCTCTATGTTGCCAGCAACCTTGCGAAGTAGAGCAGCCCGGCCAATTAAAGCAGTACTTGCTGCCTCAAAAGACGAATGCCACTGCTCGAATTCTGAAGCACTCAGTTCTCTCATCCCAACAACAAGCGTTCTCAAACCCAGAGAGGAGTAAGCATGAATATGGGCTTGTGTTGCTCGTATTATGTCCAAGTTTAATCTTCTGTCTATGACACTGAACATGGTAGTGTCAGCACCTTTTACAAAGACTTTGAAGGTCTTATCAGGGCAACCCAATATAACCGACATTCTCTTCCGGTCACTATCAAATTCATGCAAACCCAAAACATTGAACCTGCACTGCCCATGAGTGGGAAATTATGAATGAGATAACTAAGGTCTTTACTTTTCAAAAGGCAGTTCAGTATTAATTATCATGCTGTAATCACAAGGTTAGACAAGCATGCTCATGCAATGCCAAACTTATCTATTTATAGATTAATGTATTTATATTGATAAATAAGCGAGCTGAGAGTGTCAAATTACCTTTGCCTTTCTCCTTGGATATCAATAACTATATGACCAGAGGTTCGTTCAATAAGCATAAAACCGTAGGCAGCAGCAGCATAAACCAATGCTTGTTCATCTGGAGACTCCCCTTGGTAATCTACTAATTTCACATTTGGATCCAACGTATCCATAACAAGAGGCACAATAGTATTACAAGCTGCCAATGCAAGGAAGAACTCATGCACATGTTTGCCTTCATTTGTGTCCACTCCACTTCTTAGTAATTGTAGAAGCTGTGGGTCAGCCTTCACCTTCATCTTTGGCCTCAAAATCTTCCCATCCACTGATACCAAACAAGAGAAGTAAGAAATTGGAAATTACTAAAACAATAGAAAGTAATTTTTTTTTTTGAAACCCTAAACCCTAAACAATAGAAAGTATTATTCAGAAGACAATATAATCAAAAGCACAGATTTATTACCTTGAACAGAGTACCCCACTTGGTCCTTTCCCGAATTGGCTGTCGCATCATTATAATCTACTCCCCAAATGCTTGCACATTGAAATTCCATTTTATTCTCGGTAAGCGTACCAGTTTTGTCTGAGAATACATACTTAATTTGTCCTAAATCTTCATTGATATTCAAAGCTCTGCACTGAAATCTTGCATTAGAGGCCTCATCATACATTTGAGTATCACGGATCATGAAGTATGCTTGACCCACCCGGACAAGCTCCATAGAAATGTACAAAGAGATGGGGATCATGACCTGGAATACAATGACGGACATGAGGAATGTGAAAACAATCTCTAAACCCCATCCATAGTACTTATAATTGTCCACTTTCCCCTCAGAGTAGTCCTTCTTCCTGTAGAAGAGTATGTCATCCAACTCATCATTGTGGCGTCTCAACCAAACAGCAGCACACAGAGACACAACTGTACACAAAGCAACAAGAAACCCCGAGAGTATGATGATCTCTAAGTTCATACGGGTCTCGAGACGACTCCTCTTGGATGGGGCTCCGGAGCTATTCAGCATAACTTTGGTCTCACGACCAGCATAAACAGCAACCCCGAGGACCCAACGAGTATTCTTGAGCTCACAGCCTCGAAGTACAATGTTTGAGGGTCCTAATGACAGTCTCTTGCCATCAATTTCCATGAATCCGTGAAAACCGTATATATTTCTATTGGGGTTTTCACACTTAATCAACCCGGTAATCTTCTCCTTTTCAGGCAACCTGGAGAGGGTTTCTTGTTTTGCATACCGGGTCTTCAAATTTGATTCCCCATCTAAATTGATAGTCTGCACATAAGCAACCCCAGTTGGGTCACTCGTCGAGAGCAGTACCATATCACAAGGAATAGCTTCACCTGCTTCAATTTTGATGATTTCACCAACTCGGATATCCTTCCACTTTTTTAATTGAAAATGATTATTAACCAAAACTGATGCCAACCGATTGTTCTCAATTCGGTCAGACCTATGCCGCCTATAGTCCTCATAAGCATCCTTAACTGCAGTAACGAGCAAGACAAATGCCAGTGGCAAAATGGAAACTCCCCGGCCAAAAACCGCCAGCTGGGGGAGCTGATTGAGCACAGCAATCACAAGAAAATATATGTATGCTACCCTATGAAACTGTTCAAACAAATTTCTAGGCAAAAAAGTGATAATTGAGTACTTTGCCGTCCTTATTGAATTCCCAGAAAACTCAAACCTCTCGTGTGTCTTACCAAGATCATCTATATAAATGTTCCTTACATCCTCTTCATTCATCTCCTTTTGGGACATGCTGAACGCTTCAGAATCAGCTCCTCTCGACCCATACCGTACAGGCTTTGATCCGACATCACCAAAACTCACTTCCCGGACAGAATTCGTGCCAGAAGCCCTGGAATGAATCAAAGAAATGCTTCTCTGTGAGGAAGAATTGAAGGCGGGTTCAATGTTGAGGGAATTCTCAGCTGGGTTTTTAGAATCCATCCCGGAAAACGATCCAGGGTGACCGGAAGTGGGATTTACAAAATCAGAAAAGACAGGTAAAGTAGGGAGCTCTTGCGTATTTGGGGTTCTTGGAGATGGGATCAAAAGAGGCCGCTTTGGGGTCATGATCTGAAGAAGATCAGATCAGAGGCCTCTTGAACAGCATTCAGTCAACAATCATGAAATTCAAGAAGTACCCAGATGCCAAATCCAATCAAAATCACAATATATTACAACAACAGCAACCAAATCGAGAAAACAAAACAAACCCAGAAATCAGTACAACAGATATGTGCAAGAACAGGAACCCAACTCACTAGTCAGCTAGATATGCAGATATTGTACACGCAAAACTTGAGAGTGAGAGTCAGATGAGCTTTGGTTGAGCTTACTCGCTTGCAGACCTCGGCATTTTACACGTAGAGGTGGATGGTCATGGTGTTATAGCTGTGCTTCAATGGAGGTTGAAGAAGAAGCGTGTGATACAATTTGAAAGAGACTAAAGAATTGTAAAAGGTCAAAGGCATGTTAAGCATTATAGAGTTAGAGGAAGGGCGGCTATTACAATAAATGAGGAAGAAGTCGTATTGGGTGGCGACAGCGAACATATCAAATTCAAAAATGTTAGTAAAGTCTTTGTTCTTCCAGATGGAGAGAAAGAACAAAGCCAAGGACAAAGACTAGAGGAAGATAGAGAGAGACTGTTAATGACGCTCTTTATTTTCAAATGTTCTAGAAGGACTGCTAAGGATTATTAATTTAATCTATTGCTTAAATCAATATTGGGTGTCTGAAATTGACCGGATGATATTTTATTTTCTTATTAGACGTATTGAATATGAGAGAGAGAGAGAGAGAGAGAGAGAGATTTCTCACTATTTCATTCATGATCATGAATCAGAAACTTAATCTGGTGTAATTAAATAAGATACAGATAATGAAGTTTTTAATGTCATACTTAGTGGGTGTATTCATTAAGATTTTAATAGATTGTAATTACAAGATTATAATGTAACGGATTTTAGCTGGATTTGTAATTTCAAGATTTTAATAGATTGAAATTAGGGAAATAGCTTTAAATGCCACCTTTTTATAATTTTTTCTGAGAATACCACCTCTCTCCAATTTTTTTGCAACTATCACCTATAAATATATATTTATTGTCCACTTATTGCACACATATCACTTTTCTCTAAAATTTAGCTCTCTCTCTCTCTCTCTCTCTCCCCCTATCTAGCTAACTACGCATCTTCTCACGAAGAAGAAGATCAAGAACAACCTACAGAACCCACAGCTTTGCCCTCAAAACCCAGTTCTTCCTCTTCATCTCTGTTTTCTTCTCTACCCAAATCTAAACCCCAATTTCGTCTCTCTTCGAATCCCTTTTGCAACCTAAACAAACCCAAACAAAACCATCTTTTCTGAATATGACAGCATGTGTTGGCATTAGGTGGCCATTATTTGAGCATTTTGGTCCAATTTTGGGGGGTTTTGAAGTTTGGGTTTACATGCCCTCTTCAAGAACAACTTCTCCAGAAAATGAATTGTTGGGAATATGTAAGTTTTGATGTTAAATTGAACTAACTACGCATCTTCTCACGAAGAAGAAGATCAAGAACAACCTACAAAACCCACAGCTTTGCCCTCAAAACCCAGTTCTTCATCTTCCTCTTTGTTTTCTTTTCTACCCAAATCCAACCCCCAATTTCGTCTCTCTTCGAATACCTTCTGCAACCTAAACAAACCCAAACAAAACCATCTTTTCTGAATATGACAGCATATGTTGGCATTAGGTGGCTATTGTTTGAGCATTTTGGTCCAATTTTGGGGGGTTTTGAAGTCTGGGTTACATGCCATCTTCAAGAACAGCAATCATATTATGATTTTATTGCGGTTGTATTGTAGTCGTATTGCTTTTGTATTGCTATGGTATTGTTGTTATATTGATTTTTTTTGGTGTTTTATTGATATGTTACTGTAATTTAATAGGAATATATGTTGATATCATTTTTCTTTATCTGCTTGTGATTTGAGTAGGAGTTGAGATTATTTTTGGCTGAAGTATTATTTACGATCTCTCTCTTTCTCTCTCTCTCTCTGCTCTTTGTATTTTTCTCAACATTTATGTGTTAATTTAATGTCTGGCATTGTTTTGGAACCATAATCATTGTCAGTCTCATTGTTTCTTTAAAAGATTGCTGTGAAATTGTTACTTCATTTTCTTCTTTCCTTTCTTTTAAGATATTTTTGTTTGGAGAAAAAGAACTCTATTTTTCTAATCTAAAAGACTAGGTACTCATGGTGAGTGTTTTCTGATCAACATGATCCAGACTTTATGTATGTCAGTTTACTACTTTTTCACTTAAACTTTGGCTGTCTAAAATTTGAAAAGTCTTGTATGCCAGTAGTGTATCTATGTCACACATCTTGGGTAAGAGGTATTCTTCAATTGTGATAGTTTGCTCTGTTGTACGTATTCAAACTGCCTCAAAATGTTTTCATTAGTGTCTTGAGTTCAATACCAACAAAAGTTTTTAAATGACAAGAAATTATGAAAAGCTTATACATAACAGACATATAGTTGAACATAGCTAGAGTGTATATTTAGAAGATGTCATTGTGCTTCAAATTAGCAAATTTTTGGGGTGAAAACACAATGGTTGACATGTTATTCTGCATTTGATGAAAATAATTAATGACTTTGTATGGAAGTATACTCATTAAATATCTTAGATTCTATCAATGAATGAAATATTTCCCTTCGAGAGCTTCATGTTTTTCGGTTTGTTTATCTTATGTTCTATAAATGAATGAAATATTTTGGTAGATTGGAGAGACTAGTCAACTAGTGGATTTTGGATCATGACTTTTGAAGGGGGACTAGGCTTGAGCAACTGCAAGAGTAAAATGGATGATGCTTCATGTAAATTCAACAATTAAATAGGAGATTTTTGTTTTCAATTTGTTAATTCTTGAGATACTTGGTCATTTTTTAAGATTATGTGAAATAAAAAACTTGTATTGAATATTATTGTATAGGAGACCATGTAATTATTTTGATACCATTAAATGAAATTTTAATTCAATTTACTTGAAAACTTTGGGATCTTGAGCAAGATACGACAGTCATGTATACGACAGTTTTCAAACATAAAAGACGATAATTGAAGAATGGTTAATGTTGACGATATCCATAGTTGCTTCCACTCCATTATAATGTCATGTAGATTATAAAGTGTGGCAATAGACATGCAATACAAAAGCAATATGAAAGCAATAAACAAGCAATAAAGCGGCAATAGACAACCAATGCAAAAGCAATAAAATGGCAATAAACAAGTACCGTATGGATGTCTTTGTACTCTCTTTCCCATATTATATATTGTTTTAATTGTTGAACTATTACAATATTAAGTTGCTACATATAATAAATAGTACATAAAAAATAATGACCATGTATGAAAATTTCATATCATTATAATATCAAGTACATTACACAAATATTAGAAACATACGGCTCCACAAGAAGAATACATGATATCTTATGTCCTTACTAATTCTTAGGGCCTAATAACAAGTATACTCAATGATGTGTACAGTTTGCTGCAAGCTTGCTTAGCATTTTCATAATAGAAGCTTTGCTTTTGTCTTCATAAGGCATCTCAAAGAACTCCTTGTCTACACATTATATTATGCCCAAAATAGTCTCCAATGCCAGTGTATGACTTGCACATCATTGTCTACACAAACCAGCTAAAACACATTGTGTAATTGTTAACCTCAAATTTGTTCTTCACAGGGAAACGAGTTGGGTGCGGCTTTTTCCTTGTGCAATTTGAAAAGAAAAGAAACATAAATTGTCAAGACAAAACTGCTGCAAATTATAATTTGGTCAAGTACTCACCATCAGGAAACAATATGCTTACAATGAATAAATAACATATTAATTTTCAACCAACACTACTACACAACTCATCTCAGAAACATGATTGAGATTTGACAAATATACAGGTAGAAGATCCAATCCATTAAAACACTCACATGCAAAAAATAAACCTAAATTATACGCCAACTCAAGCTACAAAAACCCAACTTGTTGAGCACCAGTCAACAAGTTTTATAGGCAAATTGAAATCAAGTAGAAATTACTTTAGCAGTAACACCTTCATTTTTTCAACAAAAGATGCCAGCTTCCTTTCAATATCAAAAAACACATTCAATTAGTCCCAAGATGTGGGATATAGATACCTAGTCCTTTAGATTACGAAAACAGAGTTCTTTTTCTCCAAACAAAAATATCTTAAAACAAAAGAAAGAAGAAAATGAAGTAATAATTTCACAACAATCTTTTAAAGAAACAATTAGATTGACAATGATTATGGTTCCAAAACAATGCTAGACATTAAATTAACACATAAATGTTGAGAAAAATACCAAGAGCAGAGAGAGAGAGAAAAAGAGAGATCATAAGTAATACTTCAGCCAAGAATAATCTCAACTCCTACTCAAATCACAAGCAGATAAAGAAAAATGATATCAACATATATTATTCTTATTAAATTACAGTAACATATCAATAAAACACCAAAAAAAATCAATATAACAACAATACCACAGCAATACAAAAGCAAAACGACTACAATACAACTGCAATAAAATCATAATACGATTGCTGTTCTTGAAGAGGGCATGTAAACCCAGGCTTCAAAACCCCCCAAAATTGGACCAAAATGCTCAAACAATAGCCACTTAATGCCAACACAGGCTGTCATAGTCAGAAAAGATGGTTTTGTTTGGGTTTGTTTAGGTTGTAAAAGGGATTCGAAGAGAGATGAAATTGAGGTTTGGATTTGGGTAGAAAAGAAAACAAAGAGGAAGATGAAGAACTGGGTTTTGAGGGCAAAGCTGTGGGTTTTGTAGGTTGTTCTTGATCTTCTTCTTCGTGAGAAGATGCGTAGTTAGTTCAATTTAACATCAAAACTTACATATTCCCAACAATTTATTTTCTGGAGAAGCTGTTCTTGAAGAGGGCATGTAAACCCAGACTTCAAAACCCTCCAAAATTGGACCAAAATACTCAAACAATGGCCACCTAATGCCAACACATGCTGTCATATTCAGAAAAGATGATTTTTGTTTGGGTTTGTTTAGGTTGCAGAAGGGATTCGAAGAGAGACGAAATTGGGGTTTGGATTTGGGTAGAGAAGAAAACAGAGAGGAAGAGGAAGAACTGGGTTTTGAGAGCAAAACTGTGGGTTCTGTAGGTTGTTCTTGATCTTCTTCTTCGTGAGAAGATGCGTAGTTAGCTAGATGGGGGGAGAGAGAAAGAGAGAGAGAGAAAACTAAATTTCAGAGAAAAGTGATATGTGTGCAATAAGTGGACAAAAAATAAATATTTATAGGTGATAGTTGCAAAAAAATTGGGGAGATGTGGTATTTTCAGAAAAATTATAATAAATGTGGCATTTAGAGCTATTTCCCTTGAAATTATATGATTCTACTTATGATTTTAATAGATTGCAATTTCACTTAGGATTTTTTGTATTCTCCAAAATAAATTTGCCCAGTGTAGATTGAATTCGGGTTAGCCACGTTCTCCTAACCCCATGACCACTCCCAGTTTTGTCAAGACTTGGACCAAAAATTGTTGTCACACCCCGGGATCGGTTCCACCGTAGCACGATATTGTCCGCTTTAGGCGCCCCTCTCTGCCCTCACGGTTTTGTTTTTGGGAACTCACGAGCAACTTTCCATTGGGTCACCCATCCTGGGATTGCTCTAGCCCAAACTCGCTTAACTTCAGAGTTCCTATGACTCCGAAGCCAATGAGCTCCCAAAAGGCCTCGTGCTAGATGGAGGTGGGCATGTACATATAAAGTGCATTACCCCTTCTCCGTTGGTCGATGTGAGATGTTAGAACCACCATAATCTTCTCATCCTCTACCCACTTCACTTGAAATTCCACACCAACTCTCACTGCAATATTTAGAATCTGTTCAACAAGTTTGTCATTCATAACTTGGAGGTCTGGGCAACCAGATCCCCAACTTTGTTGGTCTTTGTCCTTCAATACGATGAATCCCATGTCCCTCAAGGAGTTAGTTTGCTGGGCTAGGTGATTTGACGTGCTTCCAGTCTGAAGACATACATTTGTTTTTTTATACCTAGTCTGGTGTCATTTTTTCAGTTATCTGCTCTGGTGTGTTGGTGGTTCTTTTTATTGGTTCTTGCTGGGGGCAGTTTGTGGGTTATAAGAATCAGGCATGTAATGGTGAGATTTGTTATGAGATTTGGTATTTATATTACTCATTTAAAAATCTCACACAATCACCACTTAATGAAATACTTTAAAATTGATAAGTTTTTGAATACCACAGTACTTTTATTGACTACTTAAAAATTCTAATTGAATACCAACGTTCTTTTATTGATTACTTAAAAATCTTAATTGAATACCAACGTACTTTTGATTACTTAAGAATCCTAATTGAATACCAATGGACTTTTAAGCTTCAAAACAATCTATTAAAATCTCAATTGAATACACCCCTCTTAGAGTGCTGCTAAACGAATCCTAAAATTAACTGAGTACACCATATGATCTAAGTACACCCTATGTAACTACCAAAAATATCCTTCTACACCTTAATATACTATCACACAAAGTAAAGAAACAAAATCAAAAGCCTTTGGAAAGAAAAAATAGAAACATATCCCACCAATACTCGGTTCCTCCCGCAACCACAAAGTAAAAAAAACCAAATGCCAAAATGTTTCATTCAGCTAATAGCTTGTATACCTCAAACGCCAAAGTCTTACATGCACAAAAACCACAAAATTAACTGAATCAAACAAAATATCACCTCAATTGCAACCATAACCACGTCTCTAGAAAATCATCTTCATGTTTCTTGTACAACATCATCAGTATCCTTGTCTTTATTTTCAAATATGTTGCCAACCATCACCTACAATAAGGAATCGTGGAGGCAAGACAATAATTCAAGTTTAGTAGATAAATAGAACAGAGAAATAGCCTCTTACAAGTTTCAAGGCAAGATAATAATTCAACGCCAAAATCAATTCAAGTTCAACGTAGGATCTTCGAACATTCAATGACACCTCGTTGCCCCCTCTGCCAATGCTCGCTATTTGATTATGGTTGAATATGTGGCAAGTAGCACTACTACAAAAAAGCAAAAAGACGACGGTAAATCACCGTCGTGTATTGGGTTTTTCAATGGTCGTGGAATCCACCGTCATCTTTTCCCTCATAAACCACGACGCTAAATAACCGTCGTTGTTAAAATATACAACGTCATCAACAAATACAAAACGACGTCTTTGTACTGCAAAAAGATCTAAAAAAAGCAATCGAGGATGATAATAGACGACCAACTCTCTAAAAAAACCGTCGTTAAAAAGGAAAAATATGACACATATTAAGAGAACAAGGCCGCAAGATAGACATACAACGACGAAAATACAAATACGACGACGTTAAATATAATTTTCACGACAATAAAAAATATGACGTCTTTAAATACATTAGAAGACGACGTTATTGATACCTACTACGTCGCATATATAAAAACAACCGTCGTAAAATTAATTTTCCACTTCGATTTTTCGATAAAAGATGACGTGGAAATAGTTGTCAGTGTCATTATTTACGACGTATATGTTTATAGAGTAGACGTTGAAAAACTAAACAACGTCGGTTACAAATATATGAGAGTCGTATTACAAAATTTATACGTCCTATTTTCAGAAACAAACAACGACGATAAATATTAGACGTTGTTAAATAAAACAACGTCGGAAAAAAATAAAAACAGACGTGTTTAGTCTGCTAAAGTTCTAGAAAATAGTCGAGGATGAGAATAGACGACCAACTCAAAAAAATCACCGTCGTTAAAAAGGAAAAATATGACACATATTAAAAGAACAAGGCCGCAAGATATACATACAACGACGACAACTAAAATACTACGCCGTTAAATATAATTTACACGACAAGAAAAAATATGACGTCTTTAAATACATGAGAAGACGACGTTATTGAAATCTACTACGTCTCTTATTTACAAAAAACCGTCGTGAAATAAATTTTCCACTTCGATTTTTCTAAAAAAGATGACGTGGAAATAGTTGTCAGTGTCATTATTTACGACGTATACATTTATATAGTCGACGTTGTATTTATATGTATTCATTACTCACGACGCACTTAATAATATAGACGACGTTGAACTTCTAAACAACGTCGGTTCCAAATAAATGAGAGCCGTATTACAGAACATATAGACGGCGTAGATTATGATGAGAGCCGTATTACAAATAACGTCGTTTAATTGTTATTAGACGGCGGTTATAATGAATTTCCGTCGGAATTCATTTCGTTCCTCTTCGTTTATAAAAGAACTTGCGACGTGGAAAATGTATGATGACGTCGTATTTTTTAACGTTCAGATTATATATCTCGTTTTTTAGACGTCGGTATTATGGGATTGGAGTCGTGTTATTCTGAATTACATGGCGGTTCTTAATCCTTCACCGACGTGATATCCTGAATAATTGCTTCACAATAGCGTCGTGGTTCTTCATTGTTATGTTGCTTTAAGACGTCGGTAAATATGCTGAATAACTGATTCACAATAACGTCGTGTTTTATTTGAACGTAGAAAGTGAAGAAATCGCATTACAATATATTACAAAATTAATGTCATACACTGCCAATTACATAAGCATCATTCAATCCATATATCTTCATACCCATCTCGAATATTTTGACCGCCTAACTCACCTACCAGTTCATCAAATGTGTCAACATTTGGCATCCCTCTAGTAAATGGCTCACACTCAATTATCACATCACCTAAGACTTCATCACCAATAACATCATTATATTCTCTATTAGGCATTGATAACACTACCGACCAACCACGATGCATCGGGTCGTCAACAAAAAATATTTGTTTGACTTGAGAAGCCAAAACAAATTGGTCATTCCTATGTCCAATTTTACTCAAATCTACAAGGGTAAATCCAAGTTCGTCGACTACAAGACCAGAACTATCTATCCAATCACACCTAAAGACTGGGATTGTAAACTTTTGGTAGTCAAGGTCCCAAATTTCTTGAATGACACCATAGAAACCCATATTTGAGAGAATTGGGTTTTTATCCTTAGCACTAGCAACTTGCATGGTATGTGCAAGTAAATAAACTCCACTATTTTGAGTTGTCCGCACATCATCTTGTGCCTTGATATTGAATTTAATACCTTTAATAAGATAGCTCCTATATAATGGCACTGACATGTTTGGACCAGCTGCTAGCCACCTTAAATTTTCTGATACGCCATGATTGTCTTCCTCAAGTTCACTTTGAACCTGCAAATTAATCATATCTTAATTCAATCTAACATATAAATAAGAAGAAAATTAAAAGAGAAATATGTTATTCAACAACATATACCTTGAAGCGTAGCCATTGAATGAAAGTGCTATTGTGCTTATCCTGCAGCCACTTTGTTCTCTTTCTAAATTTTGGATAAGCAGTCTTGATGTGAATCATATGTTGCCTACATGACACGAAAAATTCAAGCATTACGGTCCTAAATATAGAAGATAAACATAAGAAATAATTTAAAATGGAAACTTAAAGAATAAAGCTCATACGTACTCGATATAAGGTAGGACTTCCTCCGTATTCTCCAAGACATATAGATGTGCTTGATTCAACAGGTCCTGATCAACTACGCTCACTGTGCAACCTGATAATGGCTTTGAAAGTCCCATCTTTTGGCTTGAAGGCACTCCAACTGTACTAACATCAGATAAATGCTGAGTACAACACTCTACCGCTTCTTCAGCTATATACCGCTCAGCAATGCAACCTTCGGGACGAGTACGATTCTGAACATACCCCTTCAGCACTTTCATATATCTTTCAAACGGATACATCCACCTAAAATATACTGGCCCACATAGACGAACTTCTCTGACAAGATGTACTACTAGATGAACCATGATATCAAAGAATGAAGGGGGAAAGTACTTCTCAAGCAAACACAGAGTAACTACTACATCTTCTTCCAACTTATCTAGCTTGGAAACATCAACAGTCTTTGCACATATAGCATTGAAGAAGAAGCACAAACGAGTTATTGCATACCTTGCAGGCTTCTCCAAAACAGAACGAATTGCCACAGGGAGCGATTGTTGCATTAAGGTATGACAATCATGTGATTTAAGGCCAAGAAGTCTTGAATCTTGTAAAGATACAAGATTTTTAATATTTGAAGAATAACCTTCAGGGACCTTCATACCATAGAAAGAATTGCAAACCTCTCTCTTCTCTGCTCTTGACAAATTCCAAGGCCCAGGAGGCAAACGAGTACGTCTTTCTCCATACTCAGGTTGCAAATCAGTTTTGACCCCCATGTTCAATAAATCTAATCGAGCAGCAATCCCATCTTTATTTTTTCCAGGGATCTCCAGCAATGTACCAATGATACTATCACAAACATTCTTCTCAATGTGCATAACATCTAGGGCATGCCTCACAGGAAGGTATTTCCAATACTCGAGATCAAAGAATATTGATTTCTTCTTCCAACAAACTCTGTCACCATTTTCAACCATATGCAGCACTTCTTCTCCGGTTAATGGCTCGGGAGGTATGCCATATTCAGGTTTCCCATTAAAAGCTGCACGTTGCCTCCTATATGGATGATTGATTGGTAACCATTTTCTATGCCCAATGTAACAAATTTTGTGGCCATTTTTCAACCTGTGACTAGGTGTATCATCGCTGCATATTGGACAAGCTTTATATCCTTTAACAACACAACCAGATAAGTTTCCATAGGCGGGGAAATCATTAATTGTCCACATTAATGCAGCTCTGAGTGTAAAGTATTCTCCATTATGTGCATCATACACTCCTCTAATCCTATCCCACAAAGATTTTAAATCATCAATCAAAGGCTCCAAGTAGACGTCTATATCATTTCCGGGTTGTTTAGGACCGGAAATCAATAAGGTTAACATCATGAACTTTCGTTTCATGCACAGCCATGGAGGGAGATTATATGTAACTAAGATAACCGGCCAACAACTATATCTGCTACTTAGAGAACTGTGGGGATTGAATCCATCAGATGAAAGAGCCAATCTCAAGTTTCTCGGCTCATTACCAAACTCAGGCCATTTATCATCAAGAAGTTTCCAAGACGGGGAATCCGCCGGATGAGACATCTGACCGTCAATTGATTTTCTAACAGCATGCCAAGTCAAACTCTTAGCTGTCTCATGTGATTGAAACATCCTTTTAAACCTTGGAATTGGAGGAAAATACCACACCACCTTCGCTGGCACACCCTCTTTCAAGATTGAATCTTTGCCTTCCTTCCACCTTGAGATACCACAAGTAGGACAATTAGTTGAATCCTCATACTCCTTCCTATACAAGATGCAATCATTGGGGCATGCGTGCATTTTCTCATAACTCAGCCCCAATGCACACAAAGTCTTTTTAGCCTCATACATAGAGGTTGGTATTGTATTTCCTTCTGGAAGCAAATCGCCTTGAAGTATCAATAATTCTGTAAAACAGACATCACTCATCCCATGTTTTGCCTTCAAATTATACAACTTCACTAATGCCGATAACTTCGTGTGCTTTCTACAACCAGGGTATACTGGTTGATCTCCATCCCCAATCACATTGGCAAACTCATACGGATCGGAACCAAAATCATTGTCATCCATATCAATTTCTTCAGACACAAAACTGTACCTACTATGGCCATCATCTTCTTCAACATTTCTACTAGCATTAGTAGTTGCTTCCCAAGGTTCTCCGTGAAATGTCCAATTCTTATAGCTTTGGTCAATTCCATTAAAGTATAAGTGATCCCTTATAATTCCAACCCCAAACAACTTCAAATTAACACATTTAACACATGGACAACGGATATGTGTTGTAGTTAGAAGATTTTCTACAGCAAAGTTCAAAAATGCTTCCACCCCAAACTCATATGCCTTCGATCTTCTATCCGAGTGCATCCATGACTTATCCATCTCCGACACTATAACCTATTATCTATAATAAAGTGAAAATACAGGCAATGACCATCACTATAGCAGATTATACAAAGATCTAATAGCAAGTAATACACAACAGAGACGACGGGTTTTAAACAAAAACAGACGTATTTGGCATATATAGACGACGGATTTTCAACAGACGTCGTCTAATATAAGTAATACAAACGACAGTTTATGAAAACACCGTCGTGTATAAGTAATACAACGACGGTTTTTTCATAAACCGTCGTGTAATCGTCGTCGTATGCCTAAAAAGGCGTCGTGTCTCAGTTTATTTTCAAGAACCCAAAACCCATTAAGAACACAACATATATATGAAACCAAGCAAGAAAACAACATACACATGAAACCAAGCATGAAAACAATAAATCCATTCCCAATTCAACATAACATAGGGTGATTAAAAGATCCGACAAAATTAAATCCATTCCCAATTCAACATAACAGATAATGTAATCCATGAACCCATTAAACAGAAAATCCATGAACCCATACTTATAAGCACATTATTAACAGATCGCAAAGCATATACCTAAAACCCTTTAACAAAACAACCTAATATCATTCAATGAATTTACAAGGGGAAGATAGGGTTTGTACTTACAGGTTGGACGAGCTCACAGATTCGACGGAGCAGAAGTGACAGAGCAACTTTTAATTAGAGCAGAAGTGAGAGAGCGAAATGTTATGTTGCGCGAAATCTGAAAATTTTAGGGTTCAGGGTTAGAAGAATAAGAATAAGAGCCAAATATAAAAAAATTTAGGCCGCGCGAAATTTTTTAGAGCGCGCGCTCTTTAAAACGTCGAAAGAAAAACCATGGCGAAAGTTCTACAAGAACCGACGTAAATGTAATATTCCACGACGGAAACACTGAACGTAACGCCGTTTATTTTGACGCTTCATTTTTCGGATTAATTTTAAATTTATTTTCAATATTTTGATATAAAGACGACTGAAAAACCACGTCGGGGTTAAGAAATTGAAAACGTTGTAAATTATAATACACGACTTACATATTAAAATGATGTCGTTTAAAGTAGAAACCATGTCGGATAATTTACTGCACGACATAACATATGTATTCCCCGACTCAACCACCGTCGTTAACAATTAATACCCTAAACCCTTAAAACTAAATTATATAATTTTAAAAATTAAGTTTATAAAAGGGTTTATGGTTTTACAGCCTAATATATACCCTAGACTACCCAAAAATTATACTTTAAAAATAAACCCCAATAAATAACAACCTTAATCTCTAAACCCTAGACTCTAAACCCTAAACCATAAAACTAGAAGTGATTTTATGACTCATCAAAACAATTTTGTTTTGGATGTTCATTTTAAATTTTTGTTATTCAAAATGAATTTTTTCAAGGTTTAGGGGGAAGAAAATATATCAATGACTTCATAGGAGTTGACTTTGCATTTTTCTGATTTATTTTAAATTTATTTTGAATATTTTGATATAAAAATAATAAAATATTCTTATCACAACAACAAACCACGTCGGTGTTAATAAATTGTAGACGTTGTAAATTGTAAGAGACGACTAAGTTGTTAAAATGACGTCGTTTAAATGAGAAACGATGGCGGATATTTAACTATCCGACGTAAAATATATATTCCTCGACTTAACCGCTGTCGTTACAAAGTACTACCCTGAACCCTTAAGAAATTGAAGACGTTGTAAACCATAAACGACTCCATTGTTCAAAGAACGTCGTCTAAATATCCTTTTACGTCGGATTTGTTTAAAACGAAACCACAAAAAACGACGGCTTTTGACTTTATTACGTCGTTGGAAAATTATTACACGTCGGTAACGCATTTTGTATGTTTGTTTTTGTTTTTACTTTAAGAAAACCTCAACAAATTTTTACATTATATATTATAGACAAAATTTGTACATTATACATAAATATCAAGTGTTCAATAATTCCCCTATTCCAGTTGAAGGCAAACAAACTCTGCCCATTCATTCCGGACTTCATCAATTGCTTCTTGGGGGTATGGCTCTTCCTGTTTTCCCTTCGCATACTGCATAAAAACAATGACTATTAGGGTTTATAAATAAAAGGAAATTCAATCACAGACGACCATAACCGACGTAGTATATCTATTCAACGACGGTAATTTTACATGACCGTCGTTGATAATACAAAAAACGACGTAAAATGTTTGAAGGTTATTTCTTCTTACCTTCTTCTCAAACCCCAAGGAAGGATCCATGATGATGTCCTTCATGAAGCGCATCACGTAATACCCGCATTCGACATTGCTGGGTTGCTTTGGTGTGCCTGACAGAGTTTTCCAAATGACTGCCTTACGGCCTGATCTGGCTATGTGGGAATTATAAATTTTTATGGCACTGTTCACGATGTTTTTGGCCTCTTCATCGACCACACGATTTCCTAGCAGAGGATCCAGAAAATAGACTGTTTCCCTCTTTGCTCTTACAATCAGCAAGATCCAATGACGGCTGCACAAAATTAATATAAAAACGACGGTTATTTACAAAAACGATGTATTATAATATTTCACACGACGAAATAAAGTAGCAATCGACGACATTATATATTTATCACGACGATAAATAACTACCGACGTGGTTAGTCGTTTCAAACGACTCAATAAAATAAAACACCGACGTGGTTAGTTTATACGCTGTCATTTATTGAAAATCATAAAAACAAAATCCTGTTAAGGAGACTAACCCTGGATTGTAAGGCATCAGGAAAATCTGTTCACCGTCAGTCTTCTGAAGTCGTGATGCTACCAGTCGTGATCTGTCAGCTATTGTGCCAGAGCTGGCACTAACTGTAGCAGGGTCGATAAAGCCAACCATTGTGCACATATTTGCTTGTTTTAAAACATCGTGTAAGTACCTAAATATATAAAATAATATAAACAAGTCAGCGCAAAAAAAACACACGACGGTTATGTATAACAAAACGACGTATTATAAGGTTTCACACGACGTACTTAAATAGACAACGACGTTATAATAAATTTATCACGACGGTACATACTAACGACGTGGTTAGTTAGTTAAGACGACGCAATAAATAAACCAACGACGTATTATTTTAGAATGACAAACCTCATATATACAGCAATGACTGTAGCTCCTATTTCCTCCATGCCTGCAAATTGTGTAATATCTTCAGGCAGGAGGAAGGTATCGCGCTCTAGACCAAAGACCTCCTTATCAATTGTAAAGTGCAGGGTCTTATCCTGAGGCACGAGTGTCGTTTCCACATAACGACAAAGGGTTTGTAAAGAAGATGGCGCCTCCATATTTGAATAATCAACAACTTTAGTAACTTGTTTAAAGAAATAAAAAAAATGACGTGGTAATTCAATAAAAACGACGGTTTAAGGAATAAAACGTCGTCTGAAAACAATTTAAACGACGGTGAAAAAACCGTCGTGGTGAATTATTTATTACGTCTTAGAAAACAATTCCGCCGTCTAAGTTGTAAACAAACGACGGTTTAAAGAAAAATATCGACGTCTGGAATTTTGAAAAACAAATAAAAAAGGCAAAGTTATGTGAACATACCTGGTCGTCATCTTCTTTCTGCTTTTCATCTTGTTTTTCTTCTTTATTCTCTTCATCTATGACGTCGGGAATGATTAACTCCGTCGTCTAAAAACCACAAAGTTTTAAAAATAACGACGTTTAATGGCGTGTAAAACAAGTAAACTAAATACGACATGGTATTGAAATACAAACGACGGTTTATTTTTAAAATCGTCGTGGTATGTATTTCAAACGACGGTTTTATTAATAATAACGACGTCTAATGGTTTTTAAAAAAACAGAGAATTCAAAGTTCAGATATGTTACCTTTTCTTCCTGATGTTTCCCATTTTTGGCAGTATCATCCTCAAAATGCTGGGATCTCACATCACCTCCAGAGCAGCTTGCTTTGTCAGACATTGGATTTTTGGGACTTTGGCTAATTCTGGGTTTAAGCATGCTTGGATCAAAATTGGGAATTAATTGGGAAAGCTGACTCAGGAAATGCTCCCTCTCAGCCTCTACCAATTGTTTCGTTCTAGCCTCCATCCTTAAAGCCTCTTCCCTTGCCTTAGCCTCCATCTTTCTAGTCTCTTCTTGAAGGAGAACTCTTAAACTGTCCTTCAAACGGTCGTCAAAGCTCACTCTCTGTGGTTTGGGTAAATTGAAATATTGCTTTGGTGAGATCCCAGCACCTACTCCTCTGACTCTGCCTGGATGCTCGGGGCCCAAAGCCATGGTCAGCACATCATTGCTGCCAGAGACGGTGACTTTGCCTTCCGAGACTTGTTTTTGCAAATCATCCTGAAACAAAGATATATAAAAAAGTAAGAACAAAAACACACGACGGTTATTTATATACAAACGACGTATTATATAATTTCACACGACGCAATAACATATAAATCGACGTTATTATAATTTATCACGACGGTAGTTATACCGACGTGGTTAGTTTTTTAAAACGACGAAATTAATAAACCACCGACGTCTTATGTAACAGAGGGATGATTCAATATTCACACCTTTAACGACGTTGTTTAAAACATTTCGACGTAGTAATTTAATACAGACGACGCGAAATTGAACCACCGACATCTTATGCTATAATTACAGAAAACAGAGTTGTGATTCCTATTTAGACCTTTAACGACGTGTTTTAAAAAATGTCGACGTGGTAATATCATTCACACGACGCAAAATATAACATAAGACGTAATAAGAATTATTCACAGTTTAATAAAAATTTAAAACAGAGTGAGTAGGCTTACAATTAATTTTGCTTTCTCTGCCACCTTTGGATCAGGGATGTTACCATGTTTGTCCTGTCTAGCTCTCTTCCATAAGGTAGATCGATTAATTTCTACCCCAGGCATGGTTTCCTCTAATTGATCCTCCAAACCAGCATATCCTTTTCGAGACAATCGATGATTGTACTCGAGTTTCTCCCTAATCTGTGCATGTTGAGAATGCACTGACTCAAAATCTTTGGATAACCTTGAAGCTACAAAGGCATCCCATTGTGCTTTCTCTATGAATTTATATGTTTCAGGGGGTTGGCTTAATCTCTCCCTGTCATTGGTGTATGGAAGGATATAATGCCTCGTTAGTGTAGACTTGAAATCCTTCCATTTCTTGGCAGCAGAAGCTAAGACAGAGTTCTTGCCCCCTTGACCTACTACAAAAGCAATGTCAACTGCTTCCCAAATCTGCTCCTTTATATCCTTGGGGATTTGAGCCCATTTCAAGTCCACAAGTGGGACTCTGGAGCGTGCCAACACACCAATATAGGACTGCATCTCACTGTGTGCTTGGCCAATTCCTTTCCCCCTTTTATTGTACTCAACAATTGGCCTCAGTTTCTGAAGTTTTCTCTTCACAACACGAGGCATTGTGCTCATACCTCGACCAGCCTTTGAATCATCAGAGATTGTTGTCGCACTGGTTGGTTCTGTATCAGCAGATGATGAAGCAAACTTCATCTTCTTCGAAGACTTCATTATCTTCGAAGACTTCTCTTGAGGAGGTACTTGCTCCTTACCTCCATTTTTGTTGGAGCCAGAATCCTTACTTTGGTCTTGGTGAGAAACCATTTTTACAGACAAAACTGCAGGTGAAAATATTTCAAGAAAAGATTAAGAACACAAACGACGGTTATTAATAAAAGACGACATATGATATGATTTTAAACGACGCAATGAAATAATATCAGACGTAATAAATGTTTAAAACCAAGGTAATTAAACAACGACGAAATAATTAACTACAAACGACGTAATAATTAACTATAAACGACGGAATATTTATATAACGTCGTGGTATTGATGTTCACACGACGTCAGTAGTAATATACCGTCGTCTATATAAGGATCCAAAACCCTTCTTTCTTTCTCTGTGAATGTTTGATTGCAGATTTGATTTTTCTGAACCATGGTTTTTGTTTTCTAATTTGATAAAATACAAGGCCAAGAAAGAAAGTTTTGGAATCTTATATAGACGACGGTATTTTAATATGACGTCGTGGTATTAACATTCACACGACGTAAAACAATAAGATACTGTCGTCTATATTAGATACCAACCCTAATTTCTTTTTCTTTATATTTTATCAAATTAGGGGAAAACAAAAACCATTGTTCAGAGAAATCAAACCTGCAATTAAACAAGCAAATAAAAAAAAGACTATAATTTTAAAAACAACTTTGTCAATTTTCAGACGACGCTAGAACGACTGACGAACCGTCGTGGTCTACATATTTAACCACGTAAATAAGAAGCTACCGTCGTCTTATTTAGTTGAGGTAGTTGTCTTCAAAGTTGGAAACTTTCCCTCTTTGTCTGTATATTTTTTCGAACTTGGAAAGAAGTAAAATGATTTTGGCCAGAAAAAAGGTAAAAAGATTTTTCAAACAAAAAACGTATGAGCATGCAAAACAGCAACCAAAATAGTGAAAATGAAAGCTTACCTTTTGCGTGCAATGAAAGCAAGAGGAAGACGATCGATGTTTAAGTTCAGAGACGACGAAGAAGACGAGAGGAAGACGATGAGATACTCTGAAAGTGCTCTGACAAGGAAAAAAGTCTAAAAGTTTTCTCTGGGAGATTGAAATTTTTAATCGGGTTTGGAAACAGTGCATGTGTAAGTCAGGTAGACGAAAAGTTGCTTACATATAAAACCATTTCAAAAAATAATACGGCGGTTACATATAACTACGACGTATAAATTACAAAATACGACAGTACGTTTAACTTCGGACGTGGTAAATAAGTACGACAGTAGTGTTGTAGGTACCGTCGTAGTAAACTCAAAAATTAAAGTACATAAGTAATAACTCGCGTCATGGTAGATCATTTAACACGTCGGTTTTATTAATGTACCGACGTGGATTTATGTAATATACGTCGGTCATAACGACGTTGATTTTACAATTTAAACGGCGGTTTTTTTGTAAGGACCGCCGTTGGTTTTAAAAATTTATTCTATAAATTTGTCGCTTTCATTCATTTTCGGTTTACATTTAGGGTTCCAAGTTCTTCCTCTCTCAGAGACACTGTCTCTCACATCTCAAAGACAGTAATTTGGATGTCTTTCTCAAAGAGAAATTGAGCTTACTCGCATCAAATCTATGTCCACAAGAAGAAGCTTGTCAACTAGCCTTCTCACTTCCTTGATCAAGCCTGATAGGACATTTAGTGCTTCTGAATACTCCTTGCTTTCCATCAAAAGAGATGCAAGCCTGGCCTCCACTCGCTGTCGAAGGAAAGTTCGCTTCTCAGGGAAATCTGAAGATCAGATGTGCCTGATCCTCTGCTTGATTTTCTTGGCTAAGAAGATCCGTCAGATTTGTGATAGCCTCTTCCTTTATCCGTAGAGCTTCAGAAGAAGAAGATGGGTTTCAAGAATGCGATAAAGAATAGAAATGGCTTCATGAATGCGATAAAGCATGAGTAATCGAATCAGTGCTTTGAACTATACTCTGAACTATACAAGTCCTGCAGAAAGATAAAGGACCAAACTGTTAAAGAAACTGAAACTATTAAAGAAACCATAAACTAACACGACGCAATATTTGTTTTGCGACGTGGAATCTTTTCATTTAACGTCGTTAGGTTTAATATAACCGACGTGGATTTGAATTGTTAAATTATGAATAGAAATTTTTTTCCCGTGACCTTTCAGTTTATTTTTCAATTACAGTGCGTTATAAATAGAGTTTTTTTTCCGGAGGAAATTTAAAATGAAGGAAATTAATGTTCTGGATTATGTAAAGTTTCTTTTTTGGATGACAGATTTCAATTCTTGTCATTAAGTAGATCTACCGACGTAGGATAAGAAAATAAAGGAAAAAATTGTTAACAAAAATTCTTATTAAGACGACGGTTTAAATTAAAGGTACGACGTATAAAATTAATAAATACGACGTTAAATTTTATAGTACGATTTAAAGATAACGTCGTAGAACTATACGAGAATGACGTCGATATATTTATATTTTCCGTCGTTGTACATTAATTTAATACGGCGACATTTTGTATTTTAAAGCCGTCGATTTGTTTGTAATTATACGGCGTCTTATACGAAAATTTCGTCGTGTTATTTTATGAGTAAAAACGGCGGCTTTTATTGAAATCGTCGTCTTTACTTTCTACGTCGGTCGATTCATAACTTCTGCCGTTCTTTGTTGGCTTTGATTTTACAATGCGGAAATCTGTTTCAAATAGACGTCGGTTTTTTAATTAGGTACGTCGTTGTTTTTGAACAGCCATTTGAATCTCCATTTTTAGTTGTCTAAGGTGGTATTACACGACGGTGTTTTTAGAACCGTCGTCTTTTTAAAAACCACGACGGTTTTCACTTAGACCGTCGTTGTTTTCTGGTCGTCTTTTTCACTTTTTGTAGTAGTGTAGGGTGTACTTATTACAGTTTCACAATTCAATATATCTTTTTTGGTCATTTTATATTAGGGTAAATTAGTAATTCAATAAATAGTTTGGTAGTAGGGTATACTCAGTTAATTTTAAGGTTCGTTTAGCAGCACTCTTTAATTATGATTCGAATCCAATAATCCCATCAACTTAACAAATTAAATCATATTTAAATTGGTCTTTTCCGATGATGATCTGATTCAATATATAATATAAATTTTACTTCTTATGTATGTTTGATTTTTTGGAGAATGGTGTATGTGTGTAAAGAGTTTCTTTACTAAAATAAAAGGTACCAGTTTACTAATGGGATTTTTTTTTTTCAAGTCTATAAATATTTCTGAATCGGATCCATTTAAGTGTCCATTTCGTTTGCATATTGAACTTCATGGGAATGAAATTCTCATGTCTAATCTCACAAGATGAGAATGGAGGATGTTCATTTCCGTGTTTGAGAACGTTGAGAACTAGGAAATGTCATTTTCTCCTATTCTCATGTTTGGTTTCTATTCTCATGTTTGCTTGTCTTCTTCCGAGGCTTCTAGAGCCATTGAATTTTAATACTCTTTTCATAAATTTTGATGGGATTTTCACAAATAGACCTATTCCAACATGACATTTTATACAAAAATCCTTAAAGAAACTATGTGGAGAAAAAAGCCCTCAATTAACTGCTTGCCATTTTTTAATTGGTTTTTAATGCGTTACAATTTTTTCACTTGAAACTTGCAAATACAGCATAGAGTTTTTCTAAAATATTGGACATAAAGGGTTTTTTTATATATAAAATGTCATATTATAATGGATCTGTTTATAAAAAGTTCAATTTTGAAACTCCACCTAATTATATTGTTAGGTTTTTTTTTATAGCTTAAATCATGTCTTTCGGGGCAAAGATGCTGGTTTTTTGCTCCAATTACTGAAATATTTCAAATTGGACAATTTTCCCACTATATCTTTCATAACAAGGTCCTTGGGCACTAGCGGCCAATACAAACTTCACATATAAGCAAAACGCACGTGACATTTTGACCACGGAAGATTTTATTTTATATGGTAATTACTTCTATTCTTACTGTCTGATCATTCAGACCTACGAAACAACACGATCAATTTGTAAGAGGCTCATAAAGCCGGAGTGATGCAAGTGCCTTGCCCTTGAGCTTTGTCTTGGTGTCAATGTACTCACTCCAATTGGTGACGGGTGGGTAGAGGGCAGGGTGGCTTGCGCTTAGTAGTTTTGATATTGGTGAGATTGGGACATTGTCTGGTGGTCCATAAGTATAAACAACTGATAGACGGGGCTGAGTTTGGTTCACCAGTACCCGATGGAGGACACTCACGTACGACCCGTTAGATAATATGTGCATGAGGTCACCGACGTTGACTACCATAGCGCCGGGAACCGGTGGAACCGTAAACCAACCGGTGCCCTCTTGGAAAACTTGCAAGCCACAGATCTTACTTTGGTGGACAATGGTGACAAGGGTTGAATCAGTATGGGCAACAAGACCCATGGCCCGATCCGGATCAGGACAAGCAGGGTAAGAATTCAACTGGAGGACATGTGCCTCTTGGTTATCACCTTTGGGGCCAGACCATTTGACATCTTCCTTGGATATACCTAATGAGGCAAGCATTATCCACATCAGCCTAGAGGAAAGCCTTCCCAATTCTTTATCATATTCTTCGGTAATAGAACTGAAAAAGAAAATCAATACGTTGGTTAATGCAAAACAAAGATATGCTATAGGTAACGTAACAAGTAAGTTCAAACCTTAAATTTTGAATCGTAATCTTTGCTAATTAGATAATGTATGTTATATGGTATAAAAAATGCATGAAGACATGTTGTTACGTTTCGAGAACATGTCGATAACATGTCGAGAATGCCTTGATGCATTATTAATATGTCAATAATATATATCAAGAGTACATGTTAAAATCATGAATTAAAAATAATAATATATAAGTTGTGTGTGTGAGTACTGTGAGTACCAGATTTTGGTGTACCCTTGGGGCCAAAGTTTGGCATAATGTACAAGTGGTGAACCAAGAATAGTGAAGCACTCAGACCAAAGTTTCTTATCCCAAAAGGCAGATATGAGCTGGGGGCCGTAACCAGAAATGCCACCGGGTCCTCGGGCTGCTTTGAGCTTTTGTTCGGCTGGTAGAGAGAAGAGGCTTTGAGCAACAGATTCCATGTCTTCAACCACATTGTTGGGGACGCCATGATTTATGAGTTGGAACACACCCCAAGTCCTGCATGCATGGCTTATGAGTTGGGAGGCATTTGGGTCATTTAGATCAATGATGGGCACAGAATCTGAGTCTAAAGATGGATGTTCATTGAGGTTTGTCCATGCATACTCTTCTGGTATCTCATGCAATGACTTGAAGTCATCTGGTACCTTTCCCAGAATAACATCGAAAGTTTTGGAGTTGTGAGCATCAGGGGCTGTTGCAGTTGGAGCCATTGTTAGAGCAAATGTTGAGAGAGAGAGAGAGAGAGAGAGAGAGAGAGAGAGAGAGAGAGAGAGAGAGAGATTGTTCTTGGATGTAATTTTTATGCATTTAGTGCGTATATATATAATGATGCTGCCAAGCTTACCCAAACACCCCAGACTAACTACCCCCACCCCAAAAGAGATGGACGTTGCGGAAATAAAAAAAAGAAAGAGTGAGAATGATAAGTTCAAAAAAAGAAAATTAAATAAAAGTTGACTTTTGGATTTTGGTTTTTTGAGAGAGTTGGCTCTCTCTCTCTCTCTCTCTCTCTCTCTCTCTCTCTCTCTCTATTGGATCAGTTTCATTGTGCATGTATAAACTTAAAAGGGGGAGAAAATGATGAAAAATTAAAAGAGAGGATCCAAAAGGAGAGAGTTATGAAAATGTATAAATGAGTAGCAGCTGAATTGATGAAAAAGAGGGAAGAAAATGATAAAAATAAATAAATGAGAGGATTATATCTATGAAGAAAATAGGTTGGCAGTTACATTAAAAAGGAGCAAAAATGATCAAAAAGTAAATTAGCGGATGCAGATCCATCAAGTAAGAAGAAGTTTCTGTTTTAGTACTTTTATCATGGTTTTGCATTTTGGTTCCTCACTTATTAATATATTTATTTTTTTAGTAAAGTGAATTTAGACCCATAAAATTCATTTTAAATCACCTACAACCCTTTCCTTTAGTTTTCTATGTAAAATACCCAATTTTTTCAAATAATACCTAATGACTAGGATCTAACTAAGCAAGTTACCTAATATAACTTAAAATCTGATTTATTGTATTTTTCTTTAAAATCTGATTTATTGTATTTTTCGGATTCCAAAACTACCCGTATTTATAAGCTAATGTGTTATGGGGTTGTAATTAATGACACCCGTTAAATTTGAAAATATCTCCAAATAGTTGTAATGGATGTAGGAACTAATTTAGAAACTTATTTGAAATTAAATATTAAATTCCACATTAAAGTATTAGTAATCTATTTTACGACTAGTAATCTATTTTTGAATTAATGGTGTTTTTCTTCTATGAATTACGACTAGTAATCTATTTAAAGTATTAATAATTCAAATTCAATATTAAATTTAGGAATTAATGTTGTTCTCTTTTCATAAATTATACGACTAGTATTCTTTTTTATTACAGTTTTATGAATAATAGTATAATTATGTTGAAAAATAATTTGATAATCTATTTATTGTTTTGTTTTTAAAATATTTTTTTTAATGAACTTATTTTTTTCTTCTATGTAATGTACCTATTTTTAATTTATAAAAAATGTGCATAAATTTCAATTATACAACGTACCTATTTTCTATAAATTATTGTGTACCTATTTTTAATTTATGAAAAATGTACTAAAATTTCAATTACAAAGTAATTGACCTATTTTTGTTAATTATTTTTGGTAAATAATATACCTATATTTTTAGAGGGAATGACAACAAAAAGAAATGGGGTGATTGATATGCTATTAATAGGGAGTTTTAATTACAATTATGGCACTTAATGAAATGCTTGGAATAAATTATAAATAAAATATGAAGTCGGATGGCAAGGATGTAAAAACATAGGAATACTACGACCTCTTATATCCTACTGGTCATTTAAGTTTGAAATTGGGTTTTACACATAGATTTATAGAATGATGGGTATATGTCTAGGTAATAGAAATTGTAGGGACCTACATTGGACAAGCCCTTATTTTTTCCCATACTTAGCAGTGTAGTTTTTGTTTTTGTTGCTATTTTTGAATATTTTTTTTTGAATTTATGTTTTTGTTTGTAGTTTTTATTTTAGATTTTTTTTTTGGCATTTTTTGTTTTTGTTTACATCATTGATATCTATATTGTATTTTTGTTGCAGTTTGCAATTTTTGAGTGAATCTATGTTGAAATTAAAAAAAAATTGAAAAATGCTGATTGTTTATATAAATATTGTGTGATTGAATAAATATCACAAAAACAAGTTTGATGTAGTGGTTCGTGATTGAGGTTTCCTCCTTTGAGGGTCAAGGTTTGAGTCTCTTGAATGACACAAAATCTTCTATTTTTTAAGGATGGATAAAAGGCAACTGAGTTGGTTCCCGGTTGGCCGACGATGGGTGGCGGCTGCAGCTAGCCGACGGTGGTGGCGGCTGGCCAGAAAGGGAATTGCCGTTACTACTTTTAATTACATTATTGTAAAATTAGTGTGTAATTTTGATAACTTTTAATCACATTATTGTACAATTAAGTACTACTTTTTGGTCTTTGACCTTATGCTAATTAGGTGGAAAATGATGGCTCTCTCTATTGGATCAGTTTCGTTGTGCATGCATAAACTTAAACGAGAGAGAAAATGAGGAAAAATTAAAAGAGTAGATCCAAAAGGAGAGTAATTAAAATGTATAAATGAGTAGCAGCTGAAAGGAGCAAAAATGATAAAAAAGAAAATGAGAGGATGCACATCTGTCAAGTAAAAAGAAGTTTACAGTTTCATTAAAAAGGAGCAAAAATAAATGAGGAGGAGCCAAAAGCAGTTTGATTCAAAATGCGAAAAAAATGATGAAAATGAAAAGAGACCCATGCTTTAAAGACTGTTTTGTTTTAAAAGAAGACTCCATCTCTATATATACTCGCTATATAGTATGCACAAATTCCTCCCCACACAACTCTTCCTCTCTCTTCTTTCTCCACACATAGCAAATAGCTTTGTTTGTTTCACTCTGAGAATAGGAGAACTCTCCAATGTCTATAATGTTGGGAAAGATTGCGAAAAATCAAAGAGCCAATAAATAAATATGGCACTCCCAGGATCTGACTTCTCCCAGCCTTGTGTAAATAAAATGGACAAAATTAACACTCTATCTTCCACTAAGAAAAATAATGGGAATACAAAAATAATCTCACCAAACACCGGTGGCTAAACTCTCTCTTGGTTTTTCTCTCAAGAGGATTTTCTCTCTCACACAAGTGATGTTTTCTTATCTCTCAAAACTCTCTATGTTTTGGTTTTCTAAAGGATGATTTGAACTGAAGGAAGGCAGCTGCTTTTATAGCCAATGTTCTTGACAAATTGGTGGCCTTGCATGCGAGAGAGTTTTTCTCATTTTCTCTTCCGTTCGTTTTCTTCAAATTTTCCCTTCCTTTCTTTTATTTTATTTTAATATTTATTTTCCTTCTTTTTCTCTCCTCTACTAACGAGGGAAACCCATCAATCTCCCCCTCCCGACTTAGGTGGAGGGGCTCTAGCAGTCCAGCTGCTCTTCTGCAAAATTCGTACTTGTCCTTAGGTAAGGACTTGGTCATCATATCTGAACTATTGTCATCAGTATGGATTTTCTCAAGCTGTAATTGCTTTGGCTCCAACACATCACGTATCCAGTGATATCGCACATCAATGTGCTTCGACCTCAAGTGAAAACTCGGATTCTTGCTCAAGTGGATCGCACTCTGACTATCGCAATGCAAAATGTATTTGTGCTGCTCTTGCCCTAATTCTTGTAGGAATCGCTTCATCCAGAGCATTTCTTTGCATGCTTCAGTAGCTGCAATAAACTCTGCCTCTGTAGTTGATAGAGCAACACATTTTTGTAACTTTGATTGCCATGAAACTGCTCCCCCTGAAAATGTAATCAGGTATCCTGAAGTAGATTTTCTGGAATCAAGATCTCCTGCCATGTCTGCATCTATGTAGCCAATCAATTCAGGTTTTCCACCTCCAAAGCACAAACTCATTTTGGAAGTACCCCTGAGATATCTGAGAATCCACTTCACAGCATTCCAATGCTCTCTGCCTGGTTTAGACAGGAATCTGCTTACAACGCCAACTGCGTGCGTTATGTTTGGCCTCATGCAAGTCATTGCATACATCAGACTACCAACAGCTGAGGAATATGGCACCATAGCCATGTTTTCTTTTTCTCTCACATGTGGGACTCTGCTTTGAACTAAGCTTGAAGTGACTAGGAAATGGAGTAGAAACTGGTTTTGCTTTATCCATGTTAAACCGCTTTAGTACCTTCTCGATATAACTTTCTTGTGATAACCTCAACTTCCGATTTTTTCTATCACGGGATATACTCATACCGAGGATTCGTTTTGCGGGTCCTAAGTCTTTCATAGCAAAAGACTTGCTCAACTCTTTCTTCAGCTTGTTAATCTTGTCACTGTTTTGTCCTACGATCAACATGTCATCGACATAGAGAAGAAGTATGATGAATTCACCATCATCAAATCTTTTCACAAATACACAATGGTCTGAAGTATTCCTTCGATATCAAATCATGAAGGAATCAAACTTCTTGTACCATTGTCGAGGCGCCTGCTTGAGTCCATATAAGCTCTTCTTCAGCCGACATACCAAATCTTCTTTTCCTTTGACTTTGAATCCTTCTGGCTGCTCCATGTAGATTTCTTCTTCAAGATCTCCGTGAAGAAAAGCTGTCTTCACATCTAGCTGTTTGATCTCGAGATTCAGGCTTGCAGCCAAACCGAGTACAACCCGTATGGATGACATCTTCACTACGGGTGAGAAAATCTCTTCAAAGTCAATTCCTTTCTTCTGATTGAAACCTTTCACAACTAGCCTTGCCTTAAACCTGGGCTTAGAGTTGTTTTCTTATGTCTTCAGTCGATACACCCATTTGTTCTTAAGTGCTCTTCTACCTTTTGGTAGGTTCACTAGATCATATGTGTGGTTCTCATGCAGAGATTGCATCTCTTTATGCATGGCTTTCAACCACTCATCTTGTTGATCATGAGTCAATGCTTCTTTATAGCATTCTGGTTCTCCCCCGTCTGTTAGGAGAACGTAATCATCTGGAGAATACCTACTCGGAGGTCTCCGTACCCTGGTTGATCTTCTTGGTTGGAATTCGGCATCTGGCTCTTCATCGGCTTGTGCTTCTAGCCCTTCATCTGCTGCATCATGTATTATACCATCAGTTGTATGACCATCACTCATGTCACTATCAACTGGTTCATTTATAATAGGATCACTAGCTAGATCATCAGTACCATTGGATTCATCTCGCTCGTCATTGTGCTCCAATGGGAAAGGAACTGGATCTAAGTTAGCTGGATATTCTCTAGGATTATTAGGTTTATCACCTCTTCGAATGTCTTCAATGTTCTGATCTTCAAAGAAGACAACATCTCTACTTCTAATAATCTTTCTAGCTACAGGATCCCATAACCTGTAACCGAATTCTTCATTCCCATATCCCACGAAGATACATTCTTTCGACTTTGTGTCGAGCTTGGATCTCGTCTTTAGGAATATGAACAAAAGCTCTACAACCAAAAACTTTCAGATGATTGTAGGAAACGTTTTTTCCCAACCAGAACTTGTTCGGGACATCACCATTCAAAGGCGCTGAAGGAGAAAGGTTGATTAGATCAACCGCAGTCATCAGGGCTTCACCCCAAAAACTTTTGGGCAACTTGGCATGAGATAACATTGTTCTTATTCTTTCAACAATTGTTCAGTTCATTCTCTCAGCTATGCCATTATGCTGAGGAGTCTTCAGAACAGATCGTTCATGCCTGATTCCGTTACTTCTACAGTAGTTTCTAAACGCCCCCATATATTCTCCTCCGTTATCGGTGCGAATACATTTGAAGCTTCTACCAGTCTCTCGTTCAACGCTAGCATGGAACTGCTTGAACACTTCATACACTTGATCTTTTGTTCTAAGTGCGTAAGCCCATACCTTCCTGGACTGATCGTCAATGAAGGTAACAAAATATCTTGCACCACCAAGAGTACTAGTGGTCATAGGACCACAAACATCAGAGTACACAACAACCAATACATTGGGTTTTCTTTGTGCATGACCATGTTGAAACGAAGCTCTATGCTGCTTTCCAGCCAAGCAATGCGTGCATGATTTAAGAGGCATGCCTTTCTTCATCCCAGTCAGTGCCTCTCTTTTGGCTAGAATTTGCAGCCCTTTCTCGCTCATGTGACCGAGCCGTTTATGCCATAACTCGATTGAGTCTTCTGCGAGAGCATTTACGTACCCATTACTGACTTTTGCATGTGTCATGTATAGGGTGTTCTCCTTCTTCCCTCGTGCTAGGACAAGAGAGTTCTTGCTGAGTTTCCATTTCCCTTCAGCAAAGACATTGGTGTATCCTTCATCGTCAAGTAATCCAGTGGAGATTAGATTGAGACGCATGTCTGGAACATGTCTCACATCCTTGAGGACCAAGTGACAACTTGTGTTGCTTTCAAGGGAAATATCTCCTCTTCCCACGATCTTGGACAATTTGTCATTTCCCATCCTCACATTACCAAAAGCTCCATTAGTGTAAGATGTAAAGAAGTCCCTTCGTGAGGTGACATGAAATGATGCACTAGAGTTCCACTATCCAGCATGTATCTTGAGAGGAAAAGTTAATGAAACCATCACCACATAGAATAATTACCTCATTTCCACCAGAGGTAGTTGCGGTCGTGTGCCTGGCATCACTCTTTTTGTTACCTCTATCTTGCTCTCGTTTAAACAACCTGCACTCTCTCTTCATGTGGCCTATCCCGCCACAATGGTAACATTCTAGGTCCTTTCTTGTCTTGGACCTTCCTCTCGAGCCATCTCTTGACCTGCCCTTTGACTTGTCTCGCCTGTGGAATTTTCTATTGTTAGTTCTTCCACGATACTCTAAGACGAGGGCTTCTGACTCGGCTACTACACCTTGTTCTTTCCTTCTTGCTTCTTCATTGAACATGCTATCTTTAACTATGCCCAATGTAAGAACGCCTTGAGGAGCTGAATTGGTTAAGGATACTACTAGTGTATCCCAGCTATCAGGCAAAGAGCTGAGTAACATTAGTGCTTGTAACTCATCATCAATCACCATCTTCATATTCGTCAATAGGTTGATCAAACCTTGGAAGTCACTGAGATGCTCGGTAACACTTCGACCATCTCTGTACTTAAGGTTTACCAACCGTCGGATAACCGATGCTTTATTTTGAGCGGTCTTCCGCTCGTACATGGACGAAAATTTTGTCCATAATTTGTATGCATCCGTCTCTTGTGCCACATGGTGAAACACACTTTGATCCACCCATTGTCGGATTTGTCCGACAACTTTTCTATTCATAATGCTCCATGCATCGTCTGACTTCCCTGCGGGTTTTTGTCCCAGCAATTGAAGGGGCTCATACAAATCCTTGCAGTAAAGGATGTCCTTCATTCTTGGATTCCAAATGGAGTAATTGGATGCAGTCAATTTTAACATTGTTGCTGATGATGATGACGATGACTCCTCCATCTTAAATTACACAAGAATATAATTTTTGAGCCGAAGCTCTGATACCACTTGTTGGGAAAGATTGCGAAAAATCAAAGAGCCAATAAATAAATATGGCACTCCCAGGATCTGACTTCTCCCAGCCTTGTGTAAATAAAATGGACAAAATTAACACTCTATCTTCCACTAAGAAAAATAATGGGAATACAAAAATAATCTCACCAAACACCGGTGGCTAAACTCTCTCTTGGTTTTTCTCTCAAGAGGATTTTCTCTCTCACACAAGTGAGGTTTTCTTATCTCTCAAAACTCTTTATGTTTTGGTTTTCTAAAGGATTATTTGAACTGAAGGAAGGCAGCTGCTTTTATAGCCAATGTTCCTGACAAATTGGTGGCCTTGCATGCGAGAGAGTTTTTCTCATTTTCTCTTCCGTTCGTTTTCTTCAAATTTTTCTATCCTTTCTTTTATTTTATTTTAATATTTATTTTCCTTCTTTTTCTCTCCTCCACTAACGAGGGAAACCCATCATATAAATCCCACCTGTGAATCTCCATAAGCAACAACCAGATGACTTCAACTCCTTGCATGAGCTACCGGACGACTATGCATGGACATCGCAAATCAACGAGTATCCGTTGTTGGATACTCATCATATCTTGCTCAGAAACTGTGCCGATAATTTATCTCACTAACCCCAATGCCCTTGAACTCATAGGCCATGCATGTAGGACTTGGGGTATATTCCAAGTCTCAAACCATGGCGTCCCACAGAAACTTGTGGAGGACATGGAATTTGCTTCTCGAACCCTTTTTACTCTACCACCCTAACAAAAACTCAAAGCTGCTCGTGCCCCGGATGGCTTTTCCTGTTATGGTTTCCATCGGATAACTGCCTTCTGCGAAAGCTATCGTGGTAGGAGAGCTTCATAATTGCTGGCTCACCACTTGAACAATTTCGCCAACTTTGGCCCCAAGATTACACCAAATTCTCGTACTCGCACAACTCATTATATAAATGCGTATCCCTCACATTAGCATGTATCTTGTTTTTCTTTGACACAAGAGATAGCCTAAACTATTCTATCTTCTCTGACCAACTATCCTAACATACATCATCTATTACCATGCATTTTTGCTACTGTTTGATTCTCTCTCTCTCTCTCTCTCTCTCTCTCTCATCAGCAATATTACTGAAGAATATGAAATGAAGATGAGAAGGCTTGGCTCTAGGCTAATGTGGCTAATGCTTGGCTCATTAGGCGTATCCAAGGAAGACATCAAATGGGGTGCTCCAAAACGTGAATTTGAATATGCATCTTGTTAATATTTGGATTCCAAAGGGAGCTAGAGATCTAGAGAGAGTGAGAGAGGTAGATAGGAGAAAACAGAATTTTGGAAATGTTCTCTGGTGCAATCTGGTGAACCGTTGCAGAGATCACACCTTTTGTATATTTCTCATTCTCTCATTACATCAGCCAATCAGTACCTTTGAATTATAAGGGCCAATGTGAATGTGACACATGGCAGTACAAGGCCTAAGAGCCGTTGGAAACTAACTGACTACTTTACACCTTACACTTGGCATATGAGCTCAAGACACTCAACTAACATAATGCTTAATGAAGCTAAGAGTAAAAACTTACTAACTAACCAGAAATTAGCTAGTCAATTTACATTTCAACACTCCCTTCTAAAGTGCTAGCTGATTTCACACCAAGTCGACTTCTCAAATAACTGAATCTGTCCTTGGAGAGAGCCTTGGTAAAGATGTCAGCAATTTGTTCTTCACCTTTGCAGTAAACCAAATCAATTTCACCATTTTGAATTGCATCTCTGATAAAATGAAACTTCCTACGAATATGCTTACTTCTTTGGTGAAAAACTGGATTTTTAGACATGGCTATAGCTGAAATGTTGTCACAAAACACAGTTGTTGCAGTAGTCTGTTCTTCTCCAAAATCTTCAAGAACAAACCTGAGCCAAATGGCTTGTGTTGTAGCTTCTGCTACACTCACATACTTTGCTTCTACTGTTGAAAGGGCCACACTATGTTGTTTGATTGATGCCCACGAAAATGCACCACTTCCAAATGAAAATGCATATCCTTAGGTGCTTTTCATGTCTTCTTCAGATCCACTCCAGTCACTATCACAGTAACCAATCAATAGTGCAAATTTTCCAGCTGCATACTCAATTCCATAGTCAATTGTTCCTTGTATGTACCTAGAACTCTTTTATCATCTCCATAGTGCTGCTTAGAAGGACTGTGCATGAACCTTGCAAGTACGCTAGCAGAAAACATAATGTCAGACCTAGTTGCAGTTAAGTATAAGAGACTTCCAACAATTTTCATGTACAAGCTTTCATCTGCAGCTTCAGTTCCATCCTCCCTTTGTAATTTATCAACCAAAGGAGTGCTCACTGACTTGCAATCTTTGAGCCCAAATTTATCTAAAAGAGTGAGAGCATACTTCTTCTAGTGTATGAATATGCTTCCTTCAGTTTGTGTTACTCCCATGCCAAGGAAATGGTGGAGAAGGCCTAAGTCTGACATTTCATACTTGCACATCATCTCAGCCTTGAATTCTTCCATCATTTCATCACTGCTTCCAGTATATATTATGTCATCTACATAGATTGACACAATTAGAGTTCCAACACCTTCTTTGGCTCTCACATAAAGAGTTGCTTCACTTGGACTTCTATGGAAACCACACTGAGTTAAGTAAGTGTCAATTTCGCTATACCAGGCCCTTGGAGCCTGTTTGAGTCCATAAAGAGCTTTTCTTAATCTATACACTTTATCTTCAGCTCCTTGAATCACAAAACCTTCAGGTTAATCTACATAGACTTCTTCTTCAAGAATGCCATTCAAGAAAGCTGATTTGACATCCAATTGACACAGTTTCCAGCCTTTCTGTGCAGCTAGTGCAATGAGAGTTCTAATAGTGTCTAGCCTTGCTACTGGAGCAAAGGTTTCATTGAAATCAATCTCTGGTTTCTGTGTGTAACCCTTGGCTACAAGTCTTGCCTTGTGTTTTTGAATGGAGCCATCGAAGTTTAGCTTTGTTTTATATATCCACTTCACTCCCACAATTGGTTTGCTGCTTGGTCTGTCAACCAATTCCCAAGTGGAATTCTTCTCTATCATTGATATCTCTTCAGTCATAGCCTTGTTCCAAGCTTCATCTTTGGCTGCTTCATTGTTACTTTCAGGTTCAATAATACTCATTTTGCATTAAGCATAGACCTCACTTAAGTTCTTCCATTTCTGTGGAGTATGATTAAAAGTTTCAGAGATTGAAACTGATGAATCATGCGTAGCTGACTCCATAGAGGTTTGCAGGTCATGAACCACTTGTGATCTCTGTGGAGATTGAACTGATTGAAGTGATTCATTAGAACATTAACCAATTTCTGATATTCTCGGACTTTCTTCATCATCCCATGGAATAGTCACTTGTATTAGTTCATTCAACTCCCAATTCCACATTGCTTTCTCATCAAAGATAACGCTCCTTGAGAGTTCGATCTTTTTAGTTTCTAAGTTAAAAACTCTATACCCTTTTTCACAAATCCCATATCCAAGAAATACTCCTTTCATTCCAGTTTCCTCTAGCTTGTGTCTTTTCTGAGAAGGAATATGGATATAGCACAATGAGCCAAATATTCTTAGGTGTTTGACACTTGGTTTTCCCCCACTAAACTTCTCGAATGGTGTTGTGTTGTCCAAAACACTTGTTGGACTTCGATTCTGTAGGTTAATAGCTGTGTTCACAGCTTCTACCCAAAACTTCAATGGAATCTGCTTCTCATGCGTCATGGTTCTTGCCATTTCTAATACTGTACGATTATTTCTCTCTGCAACACCATTTTGTTGTGGAGAGTAAGCTACAGTCAGTTGTCTTTCTAAAACCAGCTCTTCACAGAACTTTGAAAATTCCAGTGATGTATATTCTCCACCCCTATCACTTCTTAGCTTTTTAGTTTGATAACCACTTTGCAACTCAACCATGCTTTTGAACCTTTTGAAAATGTTGAATGCTCGAGACTTGTGCTGTAAGAAAAACACCCAACACATTCTTGAGTGATCATCAATAAAGGTGAGAAAATATCTGTTCCCTCCAAGAGTGGTAACCTGCATTGGACCACATATATCTAAGTGAATCAATTCAAGTGGTTGAGTAGCTCTCCATGTCTTTTCTTTATCAAAAGAGCTCCTGTGACTTTTGCCTATAACACAACCAGAACAGACTTTCTCAGATCCTTGTAGTTTAGGTAAGCCCTACACCATGTCTTTCTTTTGTAGATACATTAAGCTAGTGTAGTTTAGGTGTCCATATCTTCTGTGCCACAACCAGGATGATTCTTCCAGAGTTGCTTTATTTGCCATGGGAGGATTGACATATTTGAGATCTAAAGGAAAACATCTGTTCCCTTTCATTTGAACTCTTGCAATCAATTCTTTCATCTGCTTACCTTCATAAATGTCAACCTCATTATCAGCAAACACCAACCAATGCCCATGTTCTATGATCTGTCCTACACTCAACAGATTCTCATCCAAACTAGGTACAATCATGACTTCTTTAATGTACCTAGTAACACCTTGCACATCTATAGCCAAAGTGCATTTGCCTATTGATTGTACTAAATCACTCGTACCCATCTTAACTTTACAATTCATACTTCTATCTATATCAATAAGCAAAGAATCATGAGTAGTCATATGGTTACTACATGCACTGTCAACATACCAAACAGTCATATTTCTTCCAATAGTAGCAGAATGACAAGCATAAAACATAGTTGCAGGTTCTGTTGCCTTACTAGCTAAGTTTGCAAGGCTCTCAGTCTTATTTGATTATTCATAGTCTTTAATAAGATGCCCAAAATGATTGCACCCATAGCACTTTGGTTTCCCTTTAAACCAGCATTCACCATAGTGAAGTTTATCACAATGCTTGCATTTTCCTTTAGTTTGATCTGATTTTTCCCCTTATTCATGCTTTCCTCCTTGGTTGACATTATTTTGAGATTTTGAATCCCATTTCTTACCCTTCGATTTCCAGTTCTTCTTTCATTTGTTATTACCAAAACTAGAATTTGACTGAGATCCTTTTTGGTTTATGCTCATGCTGCTGAAGGCTTTCTCAGTGGTGCTCTCAGCATGTCTATCAAGCCGTTAAGCAAACCCCCTCAATGCAGCAAGCACTTCTTGTACCTCAATAGTCTCAATATCCTTCGTTTGTTCAATCACATAACAGACATGATCAAACTCCTTAGTCAGGCTTATAAGAAGTTTTTGAACTAACCTTCCTTTAGATAGATCTTCCCCATATCCTTTCATCTGATTCACAAGCTCAAGTGAGAAGAATTTTAATGAGTTGTCTAAGTACTGTGCACCACTTGTGTCGGATGAGAGGAAGAAGTGTCAGTTGTTCACCAGAGGACTTCAGCCATCCATCCGTGACATCGTGATTGGACAACGTCTGACTAATTTTGGAGATCTGGTGATGTTTGCCTCATTAATTGAAAGCAGTCAGATGATGGTTCGGGGACGAAGTGATTTCCGCAGACAACAGTATGACACGGGTGGTCCTAGTTAAGGATCATCCAAGCGAGGTAGTTTCAGCTCTGGATCGTCCAGTGGTCGTAGCTATGGAGGTTTTTGAGCTGGAGTTAACTCCAACAGAGGGTCCAACCAGAGAGTTCTGGACCCCGTTTCGGAGGTAACACAACCAGAGGTTCCAGGGGACATCTGCAGGTAGTTTTTAGTGGGAGGAATCACTCCCAGTGTGCTTTATGAGACAAATTCCATACTGGGTCTTATCAATAGGGCACTACTGGGTGCTATCTTTGTGGTCAGTCGGGGCATTTTTGGAGAAAGTGCCTGATGCTTCTGCAGAATAGATAAATCTTCGTTGGGCCAGCCCAGGGGACGAGTGCACATAGTAGAATACGAAGTACATCACAGATTATGGGGGCTCATCTAGTAGTGGGGCCCAGACTAGCGTGGCTAGCAGAGGTGGCAGTCAGCAAAGGGGACGCGGTAGACGTTCCAGAGCTACCAGACGAGTATACAACATGTCTCATCAGGAGGCACAGGAGTCACCTGATGTGATTGTATGTTTTTTACTAGTCGTTGGGATTCCTGCTAGCTAGAGTTTTAATTGACCCCTGGGCTACACATTCCTTTGTTGCGCATAGTTTTGCCCACAATGCAAATGTGAGACTCATGACCCTGCATGAGGAACTTGCTATTTCTGTATCCACGGGAGAAGTCTTTACCATTGGTTTAGTATACAGGGATACCATGGTTTTGGTAGGGGATGTAATTTTGGAGGCAGATTTAATTCCTTTAGATATGGTGGATTTACACAACTACAAAAAAGAAAAAAGACGACGGTAAATCACCGTCGTGTATTCGGTTTTTCAATGGTCGTGGAATCCACCGTCATCTTTTCCCTCATAAACCACGACGCTAAATCACCGTCGTTGTTAAAATATACAACGTCATCAACAAATACAAAACGACGTCTTTGTACTGCAAAAAGATCTAAAAAAGCAGTCGAGGATGAGAATAGACGACCAACTCTCTAAAAAAAACCGTCGTTAAAAAGGAAAAATATGACACATATTAACAGAACAAGGCCGCAAGATAGACATACAACGACGAAAATTAAAACAAGACGCCGTTAAATATCATTTTCATGACAATAAAAAATATGACGTCTTTAAATACATTAGAAGACGACGTTATTGATACCTACTACGTCGCCTATATAAAAACAACCGTCGTAAAATAAATTTTCCACTTCGATTTTTCTATAAAAGATGACGTGGAAATAGTTGTCAGTGTCATTATTTACGACGTATGTATTTATAGAGTAGACGTTGAACAACGAAACAACGTCGGTTACAAATATATGAGAGTCGTATTACAAAATTTATACGTCCTATTTTCAGAAACAAACAACGACGATAAATATTAGACGTTGTTAAATAAAACAACGTCGAAAACAAATAAAAACAGACGTGTTTAGTCTGCTAAAGTTCTAAAAAATAGTCGAGGATGAGAATAGACGACCAACTCAAACAAATCACTGTCGTTAAAAGCGAAAAATATGACACATATTAAAAGAACAAGGCCGCAAGATAGACATACAACGACGACAACCAAAACACTACGCCGTTAAATATAATTTTTACGACAAGAAAAAATATGACGTCTTTAAATACATGAGAAGACGACGTTATTGAAATCTACTACGTCTCTTATTTACAAACAACCGTCGTGAAATAAATTTTCCACTTCGATTTTTCTAAAAAAGATGACGTGGAAATAGTTGTCAGTGTCATTATTTACGACGTATGTATTTATATAGTTGACGTTGAAATGCGAAACAACTTCGGTGGCATTTATATAGTCGACGTTGTATTTATATGTATTCATTACTCACGACGCACTTATTAATATAGACAACGTTGAACTTCTAAACAACGTTGGTTCCAAATAAATGAGAGCCGTATTACAGAACATATAGACGGCGTTGATTATGATGACAGCCGTATTACAAATAACGTCGTTTAATTGATATTAGACGGCGGTTATAATGAATTACCGTCGGAATTCATTTCGTTCCTCTTCGTTTATAAAAGAACTTGCGACGTGGAAAATGTATGATGACGTCGTATTTTTTAACGTTCAGATTATATATCTCGTTTTTTAGACGTCGGTATTATGGGATTGGAGTCGTGTTATTTTGAATTACGTGGCGGTTCTTAATCCTTCCCCGACGTGATATCCTGAATAATTGCTTCACAATAGCGTCGTGGTTCTTCATTGTTACGTTGCTTTAAGACGTCGGTAAATATGATGAATAACTGGTTCACAATAACTTCGTGTTTTATTTGAACGTAGAAAGTGAAGAAATCACATTACAATATATTACAAAATTAATGTCATACACTGCCAATTACATAAGCATCATTCAATCCATATATCTTCACACCCATCTCGAATATTTTGACCACCTAACTCACCCACCAGTTCATCAAATGTGTCAACATTTGGCATCCCTCTAGTAAATGGCTCACACTCAATTATCACATCACCTAAGACTTCATCACCAATAACATCATTATATTCTCTATTAGGCATTGATAACACTACCGACCAACCACGATGCATCGGGTCGTCAACAAAAAATATTTGTTTGACTTGAGAAGCCAAAACAAATTGGTCATTCCTATGTCCAATTTTACTCAAATCTACAAGGGTAAATCCAAGTTCGTCGACTACAAGACCAGAACTATCTATCCAATCACACCTAAAGACTGGGATTGTAAACTTTTGGTAGTCAAGGTCCCAAATTTCTTGAATGACACCATAGAAACCCATATTTGAGAGAATTGGGTTTTTATCCTTAGCACTAGCAACTTGCATGGTATGTGCAAGTAAATAAACTCCACTATTTTGAGTTGTCCGCACATCATCTTGTGCCTTGATATTGAATTTAATACCTTTAATAAGATAGCTCCTATATAATGGCACTGCCATGTTTGGACCAGCTGCTAGCCACCTTAAATTTTATGATACGCCACGATTGTCTTCCTCAAGTTCACTTTGAACCTGCAAATTAATCATATCTTAATTCAATCTAACATAGAAATAAGAAGAAAATTAAAAGAGAAATATGTTATTCAACAACATATACCTTGAAGCGTAGCCATTGAATGAAAGTGTTATTGTGCTTATCCTGCAGCCACTTTGTTCTATTTCTAAATTTTGGATAAGCAGTCTTGATGTGGATCATATGTTGCCTACATGACACGAAAAATTCAAGCATTACGGTCCCAAATATAGAAGATAAACATAAGAAATAATTTAAAATGGAAACTTAAAGAATAAAACTCATACGTACTCGATATAAGGTAGGACTTCCTCTGTATTCTCCAAGACATATAGATGTGCTTGATTCAACAGGTCCTGATCAACAACGCTCACTATGCAACCTGATAATGGCTTTGAAACTCCCATCTTTTGGCTTGAAGGCACTCCAACTGTACTAACATCAGATAAATGCTGAGTACAAAACTCTACCGCTTCTTCAGCTATATACCGCTCAGCAATGCAACCTTCGAGACGAGTACGATTCTGAACATACCCCTTCAGCCCTTTCATATATCTTTCAAACGGATACATCCACCTAAAATATACTGGCCCACATAGACGAACTTCTCTAACAAGATGTACTACTAGATGAACCATGATATCAAAGAATGAAGGGGGAAAGTACTTCTCAAGCAAACACAGAGTAACTACTACATCTTCTTCCAACTTATCTAGCTTGGAAACATCAACAGTCTTTGCACATATAGCATTGAAGAAGAAGCACAAACGAGTTATTGCATACCTTGCAGGCTTCTCCAAAACAGAACGAATTGCCACAGGGAGCAATTGTTGCATTAAGGTATGACAATCATGTGATTTAAGGCCAAGAAGTCTTGAATCTTGTAAAGATACAAGATTTTTAATATTTGAAGAATAACCTTCAGGGACCTTCATACCATAGAAAGAATTGCAAACCTCTCTCTTCTCTGCTCTTGACAAATTCCAAGGCCCAGGAGGCAAACGAGTACGTCTTTCTCCATACTCGGGTTGCAAATCAGTTTTGACCCCCATGTTCAATAAATCTAATCGAGCAGCAATCCCATCTTTATTTTTTCCAGGGATCTCCAGCAATGTACCAATGATACTATCGCAAACATTCTTCTCAATGTGCATAACATCTAGGGCATGCCTCACAGGAAGGTATTTCCAATACTCGAGATCAAAGAATATTGATTTCTTCTTCCAACAAACTCTGTCACCATTTTCAACCATATGCAGCACTTCTTCTCCGGTTAATGGCTCGGGAGGTATGCCATATTCAGGTTTCCCATTAAAAGTTGCACGTTGCCTCCTATATGGATGATTGATTGGTAACCATTTTCTATGCCCAATGTAACAAATTTTGTGGCCATTTTTCAACCTGTGACTAGGTGTATCATCGCCGCATATTGGACAAGCTTTATATCCTTTAACAACACAACCCCATAAGTTTCCATAGGCGGGGAAATCATTAATTGTCCACATTAATGCAGCTCTGAGTGTAAAGTATTCTCCATTATGTGCATCATACACTCCTCTAATCCCATCCCACAAAGATTTTAAATCATCAATCAAAGGCTCCAAGTAGACGTCTATATCATTTCCGGGTTGTTTAGGACCGGAAATCAATAAGGTTAACATCATGAACTTTCGTTTCATGCACAGCCATGGAGGGAGATTATATGTAACTAAGATAACCGGCCAACAACTATATCTGCTACTTAGAGAACTGTGGGGATTGAATCCATCAGATGAAAGAGCCAATCTCAAGTTTCTCGGCTCATTACCAAACTCAGGCCATTTATCATCAAGAAGTTTCCAAGACGGGGAATCCGCCGGATGAGACATCTGACCGTCAATTGATTTTCTAACAGCATGCCAAGTCAAACTCTTAGCTGTCTCATGTGATTGAAACATCCTTTTAAACCTTGGAATTGGAGGAAAATACCACACCACCTTCGCTGGCACACCCTCTTTCAAGATTGAATCTTTGCCTTCCTTCCACCTTGAGATACCACAAGTAGGACAATTAGTTGAATCCTCATACTCCTTCCTATACAAGATGCAATCATTGGGGCATGCGTGCATTTTCTCATAACTCAGCCCCAATGCACACAAAGTCTTTTTAGCCTCATACATAGAGGTTGGTATTGTATTTCCTTCTGGAAGCAAATCGCCTTGAAGTATCAATAATTCTGTAAAACAGACATCACTCATCCCATGTTTTGCCTTCAAATTATACAACTTCACTAATGCCGATAACTTCGTGTGCTTTCTACAACCAGGGTATACTGGTTGATCTCCATCCCCAATCACATTGGCAAACTCATACGGATCGGAACCAAAATCATTGTCATCCATATCAATTTCTTCAGACACAAAACTGTACCTACTATGGCCATCATCTTCTTCAACATTTCTACTAGCATTAGTAGTTGCTTCCCAAGGTTCTCCGTGAAATGTCCAATTCTTATAGCTTTGGTCAATTCCATTAAAGTATAAGTGATCCCTTATAATTCCAACCCCAAACAACTTCAAATTAACACATTTAACACATGGACAACGGATATGTGTTGTAGTTAGAAGATTTTCTACAGCAAAGTTCAAAAATGCTTCCACCCCAAACTCATATGCCTTCGATCTTCTATCCGAGTGCATCCATGACTTATCCATCTCCGACACTATAACCTATTATCTATAATAAAGTGAAAATACAGGCAATGACCATCACTATAGCAGATTATACAAAGATCTAATAGCAAGTAATACACAACAGAGACGACGGGTTTTAAACAAAAACAGACGTATTTGGCATATATAGACGACGGATTTTCAACAGACGTCGTCTAATATAAGTAATACAAACGACGGTTTATGAAAAAACCGTCGTGTAATCGTCGTCGTATGCCTAAAAAGGCGTCGTGTCTCAGTTTATTTTCAAGAACCCAAAACCCATTAAGAACACAACATATATATGAAACCAAGCAAGAAAACAACATACACATGAAACCAAGCATGAAAACAATAAATCCATTCCCAATTCAACATAACATAGGGTGATTAAAAGATCCGACAAAATTAAATCCATTCCCAATTCAACATAACAGATAATGTAATCCATGAACCCATTAAACAGAAAATCCATGAACCCATACCTATAAGCACATTATTAACAGATCGCAAAGCATATACCTAAAACCCTTTAACAAAACAACCTAATATCATTCAATGAATTTACAAGGGGAAGATAGGGTTTGTACTTACAGGTTGGACGAGCTCACAGATTTGACGGAGCCTGGAGAGTGCAACTTTTAATTAGAGCAGAAGTGAGAGAGCGAAATGTTATGTTGCGCGAAATCTGAAAATTTTAGGGTTCAGGGTTAGAAGTATAAGAATAAGAGCCAAATCTAAAAAATTTAGGGCGCGCGAAAATTTTTAGAGAGCGCGCTCTTTAAAACGTCGAAAGAAAGACCATGGCGAAAGTTCTACAAGAACCGACGTAAATGTAATACTCCACGACGGAAACACTGAACGTAACGCCGTTTATTTTGACGCTTCATTTTTCGGATTAATTTTAAATTTATTTTGAATATTTTGATATAAAGACGACTGAAAAACCACGTCGGGGTTAAGAAATTGAAAACGTTGTAAATTATAATAGACGACTTACAAATTAAAATGACGTCGTTTAAAGTATAAACCATGTCGGATATTTTACTGCACGACGTAACATATGTATTCCACGACTCAACCACCGTCGTTAAAAATTAATACCCTAAACCCTTAAAACTAAATTATATAATTTTAAAAATTAAGTTTATAAAAGGGTTTATGGTTTTACAGCCTAATATATACCCTAGACTACCCAAAAATTATACTTTAAAAATAAACCCCAATAAATAACAACCCTAATCTCTAAACCCTAGACTCTAAACCCTAAACCATAAAACTAGAAGTAATTTTATGACTCATCAAAACAATTTTGTTTTGGATGGTCATTTTAAATTTTTGTTATTCAAAATGAATTTTTTCAAGGTTTAGGGGGAAGAAAATATATCAATGACTTCATAGGAGTTGACTTTGCATTTTTCTGATTTATTTTAAATTTATTTTGAATATTTTGATATAAAAAATAATAAAATATTCTTATCACAACAACAACCCATGTCGGTGTTAATAAATTGTAGACGTTGTAAATTGTAATAGACGACTAAGTTGTTAAAATGACGTCGTTTAAATGAGAAACCATGGCGGATATTTAATTATCCGACGTAAAATATATATTCCACGACTTAACCGCTGTCGTTACAAAGTACTACCCTGAACCCTTAAGAAATTGAAGACGTTGTAAACCATAAACGACTCAATTGTTCAAAGAACGTCGTCTAAATATCCTTTTACGTCGGATTTGTTTAAAACGAAACAACAAAAAACGACGGTTTTTGACTTTATTAGGTCGTTGGAAAAGTATTACACGTCGGTTACGCAATTTGTATGTTTGTTTTTTTTTTTAATTTAAGAAAACCTCAACAAATTTTTACATTATATATTATACACAAAATTTGTACATTATACATAAATATCAAGTGTTCAATAATTCCCCTATTCCAGGTGAAGGCAAACAAACTCTGCCCATTCATTCCGGACTTCATCAATTGCTTCTTGGGGGGTATGGCGCTTCCTGTTTTCCCTTGGCATACTGCATAAACAATGACTATTAGGGTTTATAAATAAAAAGAAATTCAATCACAGACGACGATATTTTTCATAACCGACGTAGTATATCTATTCAACGACGGTAATTTTACATGACCGTCGTTGATAATTCAAAAAACGACGTAAAATGTATGAAGGTAATTTCTTCTTACCTTCTTCTCAAACGCCAAGGAAGGATCCATGATTATGTCCCTCATGAAGCGCATCACATAATACCCGCATTCGACACTGCTGGGTTGCTTTGGTGTGCCTGACAGAGTTTTCCAAATTACTGCCTTACGGCCTGATCTGGCTATGTGAGAATTATAAATTTTTATAGCACTGTTCACGATGTTTTTGGCATCTTCATTGACCACACGATTTCCGGGCAGAGGATCCAGAAAATAGACGGTTTCCCTCTTTGCTCTCACAATCAGCAAGATCCAATGACGGCTGCACAAAATTAATATAAAAACGACGGTTATTTACAAAAACGACGTATTATAATATTTCACAGGACGAAATAAAGTAGCAATCGACGACATTATATATTTATCACGACGATAAATAACTACCGATGTGATTAGTAGTTTCAAACGACTCAATAAAATAAAACACCGACGTGGTTAGTTTATACGCTGTCATTTATTGAAAATCATAAAAACAAAATCCTGTTAAGGAGACTAACCCTGGATTGTAAGGCATCATGAAAATCTGTTCACCGTCAGTCCTCTGAAGTCGAGCTGCTACCAGTCGTGATCTGTCAGCTATTGTGCCAGAGTTGGCACTAACTGTAGCAGGGTCGATAAAGCCAACCATGCTGCACATATTTGCTTGTTTCAAAAGATCGTGTAAGTACCTAAATATATAAAATAATATAAACAAGTCAGCACAAAAAAACACACGACGGTTATGTATAACAAAACGACGTATTATAAAATTTCACACGACGTACTGAAATAGACAACGACGTTATAATATATTTATCACGACGGTACATACTAACGACGTGGTTAGTTAGTTAAGACGACGCAATAACGACGTGGTTATTTTAGAATGACAAACCTCATATATACAGCAATGACCGTAGCTCCTATTTCTTCCATGCCTGCAAATTGTGTAATATCTTCCGGCAGGAGGAAGGTATCGCGTTCTAGACCAAACACCTCCGTATCAATTGTAAAGTTCAGGGTCTTATCCTGAGGCACGAGTGTCGTTTCCACATAACGACAAAGGGATTTTAAAGAAGATGGCGCCTCCATATTTGAATAATCAACAACTTCAAAAACCTGTTTAAAGAAATAAAAAAATGACGTGGTAATTCAATAAAAACGACGGTTTAAGGAATAAAACGTCGTCTGAAAAGAATTTAAACGACGGTGAAAAAACCGTCGTGGTGAATAATTTATTACGTCTTAGAAAAAAATTCTGCCGTCTAAGTTGTAAACAAACGACGGTTTAAAGAAAAATATCGACGTCTGAAATTTTGAAAAACAAATAAAAAAGGCAAAGTTATGTGAACATACCTGGTCGTCATGCTTTTCTTCATCTTCTTTCTCCTTTTCATCTTGTTTTTCTTCTTTCTTCTCTTCATCTATTACGTCGGGAATGACTAACCCCGTCATCTAAAAACCACAAAGTTTTAAAAATAACGACGTTTAATGGCGTGTAAAACAAGTAAACTAAATACGACGTGGTATTGAAATACAAACGACGGTTTATTTTTAAAATCGTCGTGGTATGTATTTCAAACGACGGTTTTATTAATAATAACGACGTCTAATAGTTTTTAAAAAAACAGAGAATTCAAAGTTCAGATATGTTACCTTTTCTTCCTGATGTTTCCCATTTTTGGCAGTATCATCCTCAAAATGTAGGGATCTCACATCACCTCTAGAGCAGCTTGCTTTGTCAGACATTGGATTTTTGGGACTTTGGCTAATTCTTGGTTTAAGCATGCTTGGATCAAAATTGGGAATTAATTGGGAAAGCTGACTCAGGAAATGCTCCCTCTCAGCCTCTACCAATTGTTTGGTTCTAGCCTCCATCCTTAAAGCCTCTTCCCTTGCCTTAGCTTCCATCTTTTTATTCTCTTCTTGAAGGAGAACTCTTAAACTGTCCTTTAAACGGTCGTCAAAGCTCATCCTCTGTGGTTTGGGTAAATTGAAATATTGCCTTGGGGAAATCCCAGCACCTACCCCTCTCACTCTGCCTGGATGCTCGGGGCCCAAAGCCATGGTTAGCACATCATTGCTGCCAGATACAGTGACTTTGCCTTCCGAGACTTGTTTTTGCAATTCATCCTAAAACAAAGATATATAAAAAAGTAAGAACAAAAAACACACGACGGTTATTTATATACAAACGACGTATTATATAATTTCAGACGACGCAATAACATATAAATCGACGTTATTATAATTTATCACGACGGTAGTTATCCCGACGTGGTTAGTTTTTTAAAACGACGAAATGAATAAACCACCGACGTCTTATGCTTTTTTTTACAAATAACAGAGGGATGATTCAATATTCACACCTTTAACGACCTTGTTTAAAACATTTCGACGTAGTAATTTAATACAAACGACGCGAAAATGAACCACCGACATCTTATGCTATAATTACAGAAAACAGAGTAGTGATTCCTGATTTAGACCTTTAACGACGTTTTTTAAAAAATTTCGACGTGGTAATATCATTCACACGACGCAAAATATAACATAAGACGTAATAAGAATTATTCACAGTTTAATAAAAATTTAAAACAGAGTGAGTAGGCTTACAATTAATTTTGCTTTCTCTGCCACCTTTGGATCCGGGATGTTACCATGTTTGCCCTGTCTAGCACTCTTCCATAAGGTAGATCGATCAATTTCTACCCCAGGCATGGTTTCCTCCAATTGATTCTCCAAACCAGCATATCCTTTTCGAGGCAATCGATGATTGTACTCAAGTTTCTCCCTAATCTGTGCATGTTGAGAATGCACAGACTCAAAATCTTTGGATAACCTTGAAGCTACAAAGGCATCCCATTGTGCTTTCTCTATGAATTTATATGTTTCAGGGGGTTGGCTTAATCTCTCCCTGTCATTGGTGTATGGAAGGATATAATGCCTTGTTAGTGTAGACTTGAAATCCTTCCATTTCTTGGCAGCAGAAGCTAACACAGAGTTCTTGCCCCCTTGACCTACCACAAAAGCAATGTCAACTGCTTCCCAAATCTGCTCCTTTATATCCTTGGGGATTTGAGCCCATTTCATGTCCACAAGTGGAACTCTGGAGCGTGCCAACACACCAATGTAGGACTACATCTCACTATGTGCTTGGCCAATTCCTTTCCCCCTTTTATTGTACTCAACAATTGGCCTGAGTTTCTGAAGTTTTCTCTTCACAACACGAGGCATTGTGCTCATACCTCGACCAGACTTTGAATCATCAGAGATTGTTGTCGTGCTGGTTGGTTCTGTCTCAGCAGATGATGAAGCAAACTTCATCTTCTTCGAAGACTTCTCTTGAGGAGTTACCATTCCAAGCTCCTTACCTCCATTTTTCTTGGAGCCAGAGTCCTTACTTTGGTCTTGGTGAGAAACCATCTTTACAGACAAAATTGCAAGTGAAAATATTTCAGGAAAAGATTAAGAACACAAACAACGGTTATTAATAAAATACGACGTATGATATGATTTTAAACGACGCAATGAAATAATCTCAGACGTAATAAATGTTTAAAACCAAGGTAATTAAACAACGACGAAATAATATAAAATAAGACGTGATAATAACTTATTACGTCGATATTTACCGGACGACGTGATAATTAACTATAAACGACGAAATATTTATATAACGTCGTGGTGTTGATGTTCACATGACGTCAATAGTAATATACCGTCGTCTATATAAGGATCCAAAACCCTTCTTTCTTTCTCTGTGAATGTTTGATTGCAGATTTGATTTTTCTGAACCATGGTTTTTGTTTTCTAATTTGATAAAATACAAGGCCAAGAAAGAAAGTTTTGGAATCTTATATAGACGACGGTATTTTAATATGACGTCGTGGTATTAACATTCACACGACGTAAAACAATAAGATACTGTCGTCTATATTAGATACCAACCCTAATTTCTTTTTCTTTATATTTTATCAAATTAGGGGAAAACAAAAACCATTGTTCAGAGAAATCAAACCTGCAATTAAACAAGCAAATAAAAAAAAGACTATAATTTTAAAAACAACTTTGTCAATTTTCAGACGACGCTAGAACGACTGACGAACCGTCGTGGTCTACATATTTAACCACGTAAATAAGAAGCTACCGTCGTCTTATTTAGTTGAGGTAGTTGTCTTCAAAGTTGGAAACTTTCCCTCTTTGTCTGTATATTTTATCGAACTTGGAAAGAAGTAAAATGATTTTGGCCAGAAAAAAGGTAAAAAACAAAAAACGTATGAGCATGCAAAACAGCAACCAAAATAGTGAAAATGAAAGCTTACCTTTTGCGTGCAATGAAAGCAAGAGGAAGACGATGTTTAAGTTCAGAGACGACGAAGAAGACGAGAGGAAGACGATGAGATACTCTGACAGTGCTCTGACAAGGAAAAAAGTCTAAAAGTTTTCTCTGGGAGATTGAAATTTTTAATCGGGTTTGGAAACAGCGCATGTGTAAGTCAGGTAGACGAAAAGTTGCTTACATATAAAACCATTTCAAAAAAATAATACGGCGGTTACATATAACTACGACGTATAAATTACAAAATACGACGGTACATTTAACTTCGGACGTGGTAAATAAATACGACAGTAGTGTTGTAGGTACCGTCGTAGTAAACTCAAAAATTAAAGTACATAAGTAATAACTCGCGTCATGGTAGATTATTTAACACGTCGTTTTTATTAATGTACCGACGTGGATTTCTGTAATATACGTCGGTCATACCGACGTTGATTTTACAATTTAAACGGCGGTTTTTTTGTAAGGACCGCCGTTGGTTTTAAAAATTTATTCTATAAATTTGTCGCTTTCATTCATTTTCGGTTTACATTTAGGGTTCCAAGTTCTTCCTCTCTCAGAGACACTGTCTCTCAGGTCTCAAAGACAATAATTTGGATGTCTTTCTCAAAGAGAAATTGAGCTTACTCGCATCAAATATATGTTCACAAGAAGAAGCTTGTCAACTAGCCTTCTCACTTCCTTAATCAAGCCTGATAGGACACTTAGTGCTTCTGAATACTCCTTGCTTTCCATCAAAAGAGATGCAAGCCTGGCCTCCACTCGCTGTCGAAGGAAAGTTTGCTTCTCAGGGAAATCTGAAGATCAGATGTGCCTGATCCTCTGCTTGATTTTCTTGGCGAAGAAGATCCGTCAGATTTGTGATAGCCTCTTCTTTTATCCGTAGAGCTTCAGAAGAAGATGATGGGTTTCAAGAATGCGATAAAGAATAGAAATGGCTTCAGATGGCCTCTAAAGCATGAGCAATCGAATCAGTAGTTGCTGGGAGATATGATGAAGACATTGTCAATGCTTTGAACTATACAAGTCCTGCAGAAAGATAAAGGACCAAACTGTTAAAGAAACTGAAACAACGGCGGTTTTCTGTTCTACCGTCGTCTTTTCTCGTCGTCTATATTAAGGTAAGATGGCGGTAGATTTATAATTACCGACGTAGATTATTTTGTTAAACGTCGTTAAGTGTACAACAACCGACGTGGATTTTATTTTTAAATTATAAATAGAGTTTTTTTTCCCGAATTCTTTCAGTTTTAGTTTTCAATTACAAAGCGTGATAAATAGATTTTTCTTTCCCGAGGAAATTTAAAATGAGGAAAATTAATGTTCTAGAATTTGTAAACTAACACGACGCAATATTACTAACCCGAGGAAATTATAAATAGATTTTGCTTTCCCGAAGAAATTTTAAATTAATTCAGTTTGAAACAACGACGGGTTTTTGTTATGCCGTCGTTTTTAACTAACACGACACAATATTTGTTTTGCGACGTGGAATCTTTTCATTTAACGTCGTTAGGTTTAATATAACCGACGTGGATTTGAATTTTTAAATTATGAATAGAATTTTTTTTCCCGTGACCTTTCAGTTTATTTTTCAATTACAGTGCGTTATAAATAGAGTTTTTTTTTTTCCAGAGGAAATTTAAAATGAAGGAAATTAATGTTCTGGAATATGTAAAGTTTCTTTTTTGGATGACAGATTTAAATAAAATAAGAATATAAAAACAACGACTGTTTTTGTATTACTGTCGTCGTTTTTCGTCGTCTTAAGTAAGACTAAGACGACGTAATATATTTGTTGAGCGACGTTGATTTGTTTTTTAAACGTCGTTAGGTATAATATAACCGTCGTTGAAAATTGTCTCTCTTATTGCAAATTTGCAACGACGTTAGGTATAATATTTGTAGATACACAAACGCACACACATCATCAACTTCCAAAAAATTGTCTCTCTGATTGCAAATCTGTGTCATCTGTTAAGATTATGATGTGGAACAGAGTTCCATCTGGTAAGATTTCGTAACCCTTGGGATCTCAAACAAATCTGATTATGTCGGCGGTTTTCTATATAAACCGTCGTGGTTATTTCAATTCTTGTCATTACGTAGATCTACCGACGTAGGATAAGAAAATCAAAGAAAAAAATTGTTAACAAAAATTATTATTAAGACGACGGTTTAAATTAAAGGTACGATATATAAAATGAATAAATACGACGTTAAATTTTATAGTACGATTTAAAAATAACGTCGTAGAACTATACGAGAATGACGTTGATATATTTATATTTTCCGTCGTTGTACATTAATTTAATACGGTGATATTTTGTATTTTAAAGCCGTGGATTTGTTTGTAATTATACGGCGTCTTATACGAAAACCTCGTCGTGTTATTTTATGAGTAAAAACGGCGGTTTTTATTGAAATCGTCGTCTTTACTTTCTACGTCGGTCGATTCATAACTTCTGCCGTTCTTTGTTGGCACTGATTTTACACTGCGGAAATCTGTTTCAAATAGACGTCGGTTGTTTAATTAGGTACGTCGTTATTTTTGAATAGCCATTTGAATCTCCATTTTTTAGTTGTCTAAGGTTGTATTACACGACGGTGTTTTTAGAACCGTCGTCTTTTTAAAAACCACGACGGTTTTCACTTAGACCGTCGTTGTTTTCTGGTCGTCTTTTTCACTTTTTGTAGTAGTGTTAGATGTTATTCTGGGCATGGATTGGTTAGTTAAGCATCGTGCTTCGGTTGATTGTTTTCGGAAGGAGGTTGTACTCCGTAGTTCCAGACGACCTGAGGTGACTTTTTGTGGTAAGCGCAGAGTTCTTCCATCTTCCTTTATATAAGCTATGATGGCGAGACGATTGCTCAAAAAAGGGTGTTCAGGATACTTGGCTCACGTAATTGACACTCGGGATAATTGATTGAGGTTGGAGGATATTCCGGTGGTACAAGAATTCTCGGATGTGTTTGCTGAGGATCTTCCTGGATTACCTCCTCATCGGGAGATCGAATTCACTATTGAGCTCGTTCCAGGAACGAACCCTATCTCTCAGGCACCGTATAGAATGGTGCCAGCTGAATTGAAGGAATTGAAGACACAGTTGCAGGAGCTGGTGGACAAAGGTTTCATTCGATCCAGTTTCTCACCTTGGGGTGCACCAGTTTTGTTTGTGAAGAAAAAGGATGGCACCATGAGGTTGTGCATTGATTACAAGCAATTGAACAAGGTCACTGTGCAGAATAGATATCGGTTGCCTCTTATTGATGATTTATCTAATCAATTGAGGGGTGCTAGAGTGTTTTCTAAGATTGATTGGAGGTCAGGCTATCATCAGTTGTGGATCCGAGAAGAGGATGTGCCTAAGACTGCTTTCTGGACAAGATATGGTCATTATGAATTCTTGGTAATGCCATTTAGGTTGACTAATGCGCCAGCTGCGTTTATGGATCTCATGAACAGAGTGTTCCGACGGTACTTGGATCGCTTTGTGATTGTGTTCATAGACGACATTCTGGTGTATTCTAAAAGTCAAAAGGCGCATATAAAACACTTGGAAATTGTGCTAAAGACTTTAAGGAGAAGGCAGTTGTATGCCAAGTTTAGTAAGTGTCAGTTCTCGTTGGACAGAGTGAGTTTCTTGGGGCACGTGATTTCTACAGATGGTGTTTATGTGGACCCCCAGAAGGTAGAGGCAGTAGTGAATTGGCCACGACCAACTAATGTCACTGAGGTACGGAGTTTCCTTGGGTTAGCTAGGTACTATTGTCGCTTCGTGGAGGGTTTCTTTGCCATAGCGACACCTCTCACTCGTTTGACAAGAAAGGGAGTTAAGTTTGAATGGTTAGATGAGTGTGAAGAAAGCTTTAATGAACTTAAAACCAGGTTAACCACCGTTCCGGCATTTACACTTCCGAATGATAGTGGGAACTTTGTTATCTACAATGATGCATCTCGACAAGGACAAGGTTGTGTGCTGATGCAGCACGGTAAGGTAATCGCTTATGCTTCTAGGCAACTCAAGAAGCATGAGTTGAATTATCCTACTCATGATTTGGAACTTGTTGCTGTGGTGTTCGCTCTAAAGATTTGGCGACACTATCTCTACAGGGAAACGTGCCAGATTTTCACGGATCATAAAAGTTTGAAGTATCTGTTCACCCAGAAGGAACTGAATTTGAGGCAAATAAGGTGGTTAGAGTTGATAAAGGAGTGAAAACATACCCAATCTACCAATGTAAGCAGTCTCCATTAGCTGTGCTAAGGGATCAATGGCCTGACCCAAAATTGCAGGTAAAGAAAGCATCAACAGCTCACGTTTGACATCTGGAGAATATGTTTGACTGATAGGAATGTTGCTCAACGATAGACAGGTACTGAAGAATCATTTACCCAAAACAAGCATAAAACAATGTTTAAGATAGGTATCAAATCTTGTAACCCCCATCACCTAAAACTAATTAAGAGTAATCATAAGAATTTCTGCCACTCACTGAAATAGACAGGACCAAGAATCTGTTAGCAATGTTTCTCATATCAGCTTCAAAATGTTTAAGATAGGTATCAAATCTTGTAACCCCCATCAGCTTGCTTGCCCTTGTAAGATCAAGAAGGACAAAGGAAGGGAGGGACTGGCTTTCATCAACAGTAGAAAAACTCATCCACAGCTATCATGCTTATATTACCATTCACTCTAACAAACCAGAGTTTTTACAAAATTATAAATTTCTAACAAATTTGAAAAAATATAAATCTCTGTGCAAGGAAAATGGGCAGTTCAGCGTAGGCAGATCAGTATTAAGTAGTTTACGGAAACATAACAGTCCATTCCAGCACTAAGATGCCTATCTTATGTCCAATTATGAAGGGAAGAAAAATATATCACATATTAGAAGAAATCATATCAAACTAATGAAAGTAAGAGCATCAATTATTTACAACGAACTAAGTCAAAACTAAATGGAGAAATGTTAACAGAGTTGTATGCTTCAGTAAGTCCAGTAACAGATTCCCAAAACCACAGACAAAAAATGTGAACAATGGCTACAAAAGCATCCATAAAGAGCAACTATATTCATAAATGGAGGTGTACAAAATAGTTAACCTTCAAAATCGAAACAGTGTGTGTGCCATGTAAGGCAATTAGCCACTGCTTCTAGACTGTACAATATTACACCTCACCATAATATCTAAACCAACTAGCTCTAGCAAAAAGGCATGATGACCATATGAAGTAACCCCACCAAAGCATCTACGTCTGCATGTTCATATGAAGGAGTTCCTGACATAAGTTATGAGCAAAGTGAATTCCCAAGTCATAAGTCCATAGTGAGGTGAATTCACGGACATTAAGACATTTACCTCATAAATATGCCTCCCCCCTTAAACCCTCAATTGCAAGCTTCAGTCGGTAATATTTGATCTTCAAAGGGTCAACTTTATCCACCGAAATCCCAGCACTAAGATGCTCGATGAATTTGACGGTCATGATTCCGCAAGACGTACTATCAGGCCAATAAGTTGGGAAATTAGAACTGCAGTTATGTAACATTTGGATAAACTACACTAAATTGACAAAGCTTACCCATCTCGTTGTTGTGGAAGACCTGCAATGCTTCAAACTGAGAATGGCGTAAACCTCGACATCTGCAGCCCCTTTTGCTTAACCTCTTCAACCTCAGAATCTTCATAAAAGTGCATCTCGTACAGCACTCGTGCTAGCGTATCGCTAATAGGGTGCAGCAGTGTAACCAGCCTCGAAGATTTGGTATACGCAACATAGGAGTCATACACAGTTGCAGTATGTCTGACGAAATCAATTTCGATTGCAACCCAGTGGGACCCTCGAAGATTATATGGAAAATAGACCTTCCGGACTTTTGTCCAAGCTTGGCCATACCGGTGCTGCCACGTACCGCACACATAGTGATGTATATTCTTGAGCTCGTTAGGTGGAAGGTCAACGGTCTTTGAAGCAGCTGCCTTCTTCGCTCCACGTTTCTTCGCATTCAACGGCTCTAAAAATTGCTGCATAAATTGAAATTGAGGCATATTAGAAAATCACAACCGAAAGCAAATGAACCAGTGAATGTAACATGGTAATATGTTTACCTGCAAGCAATAATCTGCCGTTGTCCAGTCAGTTCCAAATACCAACGGATGAGAGAGTTGCCTTTTCCGAATAAGAAAGGTTGCCATGTCCAGGTGCTGAAAGTTGACATATATACTATGAGCACAATTTCATACAACTCTACAATTAAAAAAGGTGGGAAAACAATTGAATTATTGTAATAAAGTAGAGCTTCGTGTATTCTTACCCTTGAGCTAACCCATTCCGTGTCATCGATAAGTTTGTAGAAAAAATCTGCGCCCACTGAAAATGATTCCAGCTGCACCTCCGCACTACAAAAGGCAAACTTGCAATGATTACTTTTGTACTCATCTCATAATTCCGACAAAAATACATAAGTATATTAAAGCAAACTCTACATTTTGTCATTAGTCTATGACTACATACTAGAATAGGATGAAGATTGGATTTCAAAGGTAAAGAATCCTAACCTGATATCGTTTTTCCAGGCAGTGCAAAACTCTATTACTGCCTTCACATCTTCAATGGGCACGAGTTTTGTTGGATCAAAACATGGCGGCGTTGCAATCGCGACCAATACACTCATCGTCCTCTTCTTCCTCAAAGGATCAGTAAATGGGTTCAACAATGTCTGCGCCGAGCGCTTCTGTCTGCACCCTTTACCTTTCACTTCCTTTTTTTCAACACTCGAACTCCCTTCTTCATCACCAGCCATACTAACTGTGGGTAGACTTGGAGGATTCATTGGACCTCCCGATGACATACTCTGAGTCTTTTTCCAATCTTGCAACAAAAACAACACTCTTTGGCAGATTTCGTCACACCCGGCCACATCTTCCGGGGTAGGCAGCTTCTCGGATTGTGCCTGCTCAGCTGCTTCATGCACTTCTAAGTCAGCAACTGAAGCAGTCATTGTTGCCTCTTCGACTACCATGGCTGCGGAAGGTTCGGCTCCATCAGCGGGGACTTGTGTTTCCATTACTGCCGGTTCTGTAGGCGGACTAACATACTCATGTGGAGGCGAGAAGTCATCGGCTGCTCCTTCATTCATATGAGGACTACCGAGGTCCTCATGTCCTTCCCCACCTTCATTCACCCCACGATTTCGTATTTTCAGTTGCTCTATCTCCACCTTAAAAGAATGCTCCATTGAAGCCAGGGTGTTGCGGAAATCGTCCACACACTTTTTATTTTTTTCGAACTCTCTTTCAACTTTCAATGACTCCTTCCGTACCATGTCTTCCAACTGATGCACTCTGTTGCGAAGCGCTCGATTTGATATGGCAACTTTGGCCAATTCATCCTTTGTCCTTTGAAAGTCACGCTTCAAAGTACGTAACTCAGTGGACTCGACTGTACCCTGCATTCAATTATAACGCAAGTGTTACAATATTTCCAAATTATATTGCAACAATACAGCAGCTTTTTTCCTATTATATTATGACGTATATCTTGGAAACAAAATTAATGCTTGCCTTAGAAGACGACGGAAGGCTAGCAGTTTCGTCAATTCCTCATCTTTTTCTTCTACAGAGGCTGAAGTGCCGGTTTTTTGTTCAACGTCATCGCCCAACAAGTCAACAAGTTCTTCAGTGTCGTCAGCACTGTCCCCCCAAGTCCAATACGGCTGCTGCTTGTCCATTACAGATGGCCGGAGAAGCTGCACATCAACCTGCAATTTACACATACAATATACATATCAGTAAACTAATTATATTATATTTTCATATCCCTAACATTATCATTAAAAACTGAACTAACCTCACGGTTCTCGAATACTTGGCTCATTAGCTCATAAAAACGCGGCGAACTATTGCTCCTCCAATGTAGTAAACGAGGAATGTACGCATTATCTTCGTGCACCACCAAATGTAGTGCAGCCAACACTGGAAATACCTCATACGCCCAAATCTGGTTTGAGGAATAAAAGGTCAGTCATTGTAAACAAATGCAATTTAACTTCAACATCAATGGACATTTGCTCACCTGAAGTGCATAGGCAAAACCTTTGAGGTGGTACTCTCTTGGTCTACCAGTTGCCGTTGTTGTTGGTTTCTTTCCAGATTTTTTTTTTTTTTTGCAGTTTTTGTGGGCACTTTCACTCGCTGGTAATCTGCACAAAGTGCCCTCAGCAGTGACGCATTTGTCTTCGCATAACACACAGCACCCCATGGATACTTCCCAAAGTCTTCAAGGTCTTCCGCCAACTTCAAATATCGCATGTCAATGTGGACATGTTTTTCACTGCCCAACAGCACAAACACAGCAAAGTATACGAATCCGAGCTTCAATACATCGTCCACATCATCGCATTTGAGGAAGGCCTTTTCTAATTCCAACAGGTTCACAGTTTTATCGTTGGCAAAGTACTTCCGTTTCAATAAGCAGTTCTCATTAGTGGGAATCGGAATAAAGAGAAGGTTTCCAAACCTTAGCCCTGTCACGATGCAAAATTGCTACGCCGTGAATTGGATGACCTTATTGCCAACAATGAATTTGATCCCGTTCAGTTAGGAAACTGTCTTGGGATCAGCTTTCCTGAGCAGCAAGCCGTGGACAATTGGAGAAGTCCACTTGAGGTCCTCAATCCGTAGGAGATGACCAAAACAACTCTGTTCAAACATTTGCAGCTGCTGTTCAGTGAATTTCTCCTTTATCGTAGTGATTGCGGTCTTCGTATGGGATAGCGACAATGCTTTCCCTTGGAACTTTTGTTCCTCTGCAATCATCAACTTCATTTGACCAACCATATTTCCCTGCATGCCAATATTATAAACAAACTTTTAGTCGGTTGCAATCTAGACAATAACAAGCAATAAACAATCACCACTTATCAACAGCCTATTATAGGATATGAAGTGAAAACAAAAAAACAAAAAATACATATCATAAACAAAACCCCAGCTATTTACAACTGACCTCCTAATTTAATGGCTCAAAGCCAAGTTTCAAGACACCCAGTACTCTACCACTCCTGCATAACCCTAATATCTAAACACACATCTCAACACATCATATAATCACACCATCTAATCATGAGACAGCTTCAGCTAGAATGGGAATGTGCGGTAGCACAAGCCTAATTGAGAACAATTCAACACTAAAGATACAAATCTATCTGACTAGAAAGAGTTTTAAAAAACAACAAGACATCGGGAAACAATTGATTCGCTTCAAGGTATAATGTAATGGAACATCCTATGAATTAGTGGCTACCACAATACTGACTCTACTATGGCCCTCCTTTCAAATGTAAGAAAGTGAAAGAAATTGGCACCATCCCTTCAGTTTTTTCTTAACAAAATATCAAAGATAAATTCATAAATAAAACATCAAAACTATATAAAATGTTTGTAAGACATGTACAATTACAAAATTATAAGTTCTCCTCAGAAACAAAGTTCTCTAAGTATCCATACACAAACAAGAAAAGCAAAAGCTTAAACAGTTAGCTTATAGCAAAATCAATGTCCCCATTTCTCTAAACCACACCTGCTGGTGGTAGGTTCCCATCTTCACTCATTTCCCGCTTTCTTTTAAGCACACAATGATCAAGCACAAAACAGCAAACTTTTAAAGAACTCATATTACACCACATATGGTTCTAAAGAAAACTCATCCATATCCAATATGCAAGCCCTAAACTTAGTAAACAGAGTTATAAAAAAATATGTCGAATTAACAAGCATTATTCTCAAACAAAAAGTATGATATGGTTGGGAGTTTACAAGTTCAAAATGATATACACAAGTTAATTGTCTTACACTTTAGATATCATCTTCAACAAACAAAATAGATACCAATTAGACTTGTAAGAAGGTTAAATGCAATGGTCATAAAGACTCATACTAAGCCACCAAATAATAATCAATAACTGCTACAAAAACCATAATAAAACCATAATAAAACTAAAAATACAACAGCACTAAAATGCCAACACAACAGCACTACATTAGCAATACACTAGCGAAAAAACATAATACGACAGCAATAGCAACAGTAACACAACAGCAGTGCAAGCATCAGTCCACAAAGAACAAACTCATTCACTGTTTGAAACAAGGAATCATCATACTAAGATCATTTCAGAGAAACCCCAAAACCAATTTCGATGAAACCCCTAAACCAATTTCAGAGAAACCCCTAAACCTTCAAACAATTTCGAACAAACCCCTCAACCAATTTTAGAGAAATGCATAAACCCTAAACCAACTTCAGAGAAACCCTTAAACTGTAAGAAAATGCCGATGAACAGTACCTGTCGTTGGGAGAGGAAGAGAGAAGAGAGAGTCGGAGCTGAGCGACGAGAGATTGAGAGCTGAGCGACCAGAGATGAGAGAGTCAGAGCAAAGCCACGGGACAGTGAAGAGAAACAGAGCGGAGCCAAGAGAGAGAGCCGAGAGAGAACTTCAGCAAAACAGAGAGAATAAAATTTCAGCAAAAATGATATGTGTGCAATAAGGGGACAATAAATATATATTTATAGGTTATAGTTCCAAATTTTTTTTAAAAGGGTGGTATTTTCAGTTACAATTATAAAAATGGTGACATTTAGGGCTATTTCCCAAAAAAAAAACAGATGGTTGTTGCCAAAAGCCCTGTTTTCAATGTACGTTCTGAGTTGTTTGTAATGGTTATTGTAACTTGTTTAAGTGGAAAAGTTCATATTGTTTCGCGTCATGATTGATATGTGGATGGTGGCCATTTACTTTATGAAGTAATTAGAGATTTTGAAGTGCATCGTGGGCCTTTCCATTTCCAAATACGCGTACCTTCTTTCAAATTTCATGCTTATAAAAGCTGAAGAGCAACCTCAGCCCTACTTAGTACTTACAGAGTCAGTTTTGTTTTCTTTTAACTTTTCTAGTTTTTACCACCGCTGCTATTTATCTGCCTTTCTGACAGAAAAAGCTCATAACTTGCTGAAAGGGACCAGAAGCTTTTCTACCAGGAAAAAAGTGTGGACAAGACATCTTATAGGAAACCAATAGATAGTGATATCAGCAGTAAACCGGTCTATAAATATATTTTGAGCAGAATTAGGTCTAATACTGGTTGAGGATATGGTAGTACAGAAAACTGTTACCAGCATTCTAGGGCTAATAGCTGTTATAAAGAACTACAGAACAGTTTGGTATCACTTCCATCATTATATTACATTCAAAAGGGTATAAATATTATATATCAGTTTCCATGGACAAACCTAGCTCCAAACTATTCAAGGGTCAGCTAAAAGAGTGGTAATCTCAAGGGCCATCCATCAGATCACAACAATCACCATGCTGCAGTAGTTAATTTCTCAAAATCACGATGGATATTCTGAATGCCTTCAGTAACAGCATTTGCTTCTGATTGCAGCTTGCTAATTTCAAAACCTTTGGCCACATCGATTGACATCAGCATCGCCCGTTTTTCCTGCAAGTGCTTCATCATCTTATCAATCCGACTGATTGTTTCATTATTTCGGGTTCTGTCAAGAGTAGACTCTGTTATCTGAATTTCAACTTCTTTTGATTGGTTCTGAAGCTGCCCCAACTTAACTTTCATTTCTAGCAATTCCTTCAGACGATGTCGTACTGCCTTGACATCAAATCCCAACATTTCTAAGTCAACTAGTGCTTCCAAATTGCTATCAAATAAGTCTCTAGGATCGCCAACTTGCAACTTGGAAGTCTTCTCTACCAAAGAGGCAAAGGTTATCATATTTCCAAGTGCAGATCCTTCACGACAAACTGCTTTACACTTCACCAGAGGATGAAAATGTGGCTTTTGCGGAAATCTTTTGAATATTTCCATGGATTCAATACTTTCCCAAAATGGAGAACTTCTCACAAAAGGCAAATGTGGACTGTCTTGTTGCTCAACTTGTGTTCCTCTAACCTCATTTTGTTTGTTGGCAGTCCTAGCAGGATTACCTGGAGAACACAATCTTGATATTAGTCAAACTAATGACACCCAAAGGAATCTATTGAAAATTTTCAAAATAGCTTACTTGAGCACTCTATGGCTTTTACAGAATGCATTTCATCTATGCACAGTGATAAAGGTTGATCATGGGCACATGCCGTTGCAGATATGCCAGTCACAGCCACCTGAACTTTTTTTGTTGAGTAATCCATTGCAGAATCCACAGTTTTTGACCCTTTCATCCCTTCTTCAGAACCTACAAATTTAAGAAAGACATGAAATTTTAGACAACACAAGATAAAAAAGAATAGGATAAGCAAGTACTTCCACAGGGGAAAAAACAATAAGGGAAAAGCATATCCCTATTATGTTAAGGTAACAATTTTTTTTTTGGTCTAGCAACACTTTGAATACATCCATGGTTTCAATTTTTTTCCCAACTGGAAAACTTTTTCAGGAAAGGCAAAGTGGACTGTCTTGTTGATCAGTGTCACCTGTTACACCAGTTTCAACCTGTCTTCCTCTGACCTCATTTTGTTTGCTGGAAAACCCTGCAGGGTCACCTACAATACAACCTTGATGTTAATCAAAGAAACCAAAGCCAAAGAAATACTTTTGACAACTTTCTCAATTGCTTACTTAAGCCCTCTATTATTTTCTCAATATCAATTGCAGTAGCTTCAGTTTCTGCTTCGACCATTGCATCTTCAGAACCTGAGATTTTAAGAAAGCTATGAATTTTATACTATGCGGGATAACAATAAATAGGATTAAACAATTACTACCAACATTTTAAAAAGTGAGAAAAGGATATGGAAACCCCAATTATTTTCCCTTCTTTTCTTTTTTTTTTGTTAGTCTACCAATATGTGGTACTTTTCCTTGTTGACTCATTTTGACAAAAGAAAAATATTAAGGGATTTAAGTAGCTCCCTCACACATGATTCAGTTGCAGAATCTACACTCAGTATTACCAAAATCAGTGTATTTCTTGAATTCCAAAATCATTGTTTCTTAATTATGTTTAACTACCTCTATTCTTGAATCTTCCAATTTCATTTTCCTAATCACTCATCCAAATGTGGTAATTGACTCGTATCTTTTTCACAACAAAAAATTATAGAATACAAAAGCAAAAGCATACCAGTCATGGGGAGCATTCAAATTAAATTGCACACGAGTTCCTGTAATTCTTTTTACATAAACTAAAGGTTTTTCCAGGTTCTGATGTACCATACCATTATCATTGACAGCTTGAGTCTTAGTCAATTCAACTTGAGCAACAACTCCAGTTCCATTGTGCTTCTCACCTGCCAAATATAGAATTTATTCAGGCCACAAGTCTTCTACTCCATTGTGCTTAATTCAGGTTGTTAGCTACTCATTCCAGTCAAATCCCACATTGTTATTACAGGCAATTCAAATATATTATTCGTATCATCTGCAGCAAAAGATCCAACGCCATTATGTTCCTCAACCTCAACCACACATGCTGGTACACATTTGATTTTGTAAATATACACATCTATCAAGAATTGTGTAGCTCTGACACATTATACACACCTGTTGCTGGATCTTTTGAGTGTTCAACAAGATATTCACGCAGTTTTCCATTCCCTTTTATTTCACTGCTCACCCCATCTTCATTCCGTTCAACCTCCTGAATGATGATCAACAAACTTGGGTTAGAGGGAAATAAATCTCAATAGGATGCCTCATAGTTTTTTGAATTAATTATAGATAAAATTAAAATAAAATATCATAGTTTTTTCTATTAACAATTGTCTTTAAAAAAACAAAAACAAAGATTTCTAGAATTATGGGCATGAGCAATCTTAGTCCTTCCTTTCACTTTTACAGCACCCTCTGAGGTATAATTAAGCTCTCTTGTGTTACGTAACACTCCTATATCAATATGTATATAATTAAAAAGAAAGGAAAAAATTAAAAAAGAAAAAGGAAAAAAAGGGGCCACTCTGTATTTCAACCATGACTACTTTAATCGCCAAATTAGCATGTATCCAGTTAGCTAACACGAGAATCATTCCTTTCTCTTGAGCATAAATGTTTTAATCCTTCTCATCATATTGGTCTTCCATTTGTTCGATAGGAAGCACAATGGTCTTGCCCTTCTACCCCAAAGCTTAATGCAGACTCTTTTGATACGTAGAGAGATATAGAAGGAAGCGTAGCATACAGGCTCCAGATATACCTCTATGGAGAGCAGACATGATGTTCCAGCATGAGATCCCCCTGTTAGTTCAGAATCTGACCTTATACCAGAAGATTCAATGTTGTCTAGTCCATACTCATCTTCAACATCTTCTTCATCAGCATTTTCGATTTCACTGCCCTTCTTGACTGCAACAATTTATACACATTTGGTTTAGTGGATTACCTTACCCAATGAATATGTTAATACAGAAATAATATCATGTAATGTTAATCAGTGCGGATATATGCCTCTGGCTATTGATATTTTCACCAGGCAATTCCAGTGGCCTCCTCCTCCCCTCATGTCTCACTCTTAGACAAAGGATACCAACTTCAGAATTTTGTGGTTTACCTTTTCGTTTATCAGAAACTATTGTTCGATTGTCCAGTCCTCCAACCTGCTGTTGCTTAGTCTTCTGCAATGGGAATAAAATGCATTCTGATTAGGACCATCAGGTGTCAGAAGAAACAAAACCAGAGGAAAAAATAATGCATTTTTGTACATCACTTCTTACATTCAAATGTATGCTTCTCAGCATAGAAACTCAAACTTACCTATGGTCCAAACATCTTGACCATCATACCCATAATTAACAAGCCATGACACCCCCTGTCCTTTTCCCATCATAAAACAAGACAAAAATATACATACCTTAAAGTAAGGAACCCAGTTTCCATCGATCATAGTAACCCGTTTTCTATTGATCATAGTAACCCATCTTCCATCCGTCCAGTACATGCGAGGCCTCAATTCTGACTGACTGTATTGCTTCACCTCCTCTGTGAATTTAAAACCGACCATATACTTATTTCCTGTAAGAACTTTTTTAATCACTCCAACCCACCAACCCATATCACAGAATGCATCCACCTTTTCCAGCAACCTAAAATCTCTTTCCGCCAACTTTGGAGGCTGAGGCCGAATCTGTTTGACACCTACGACCACTTTAACATCATAGTTGTTTGAGCTCTTATATTGAAGCAAGAAAGAGTTGACCCCTAGTTCACCAAGATAAATTGCTGGGAACCAAGCACAGAATAGATGTTCTTTGTTGAGATTCACTTCCACCGCTGTCCCAGGGCTGAAAATTGATCCCGCCATCCTCTTTGAACAATTAGTGAAAAATATCAGTTTTCTTTCTATTAGAAGCACAGCATATAGAAATTTCTATCATCCCTCAAAAATAGTTATCCAGATATATTGCAAATGAGATAAAGGAATGAGCTGAAAAGGCCTGAACTTGCAAACATATAAGTAAAGACCTCAATAAATCCAAACTTAAAACTCCATAAAATTACAAATTCCTAACAAACACCACAATATCAGAGAAGGCCCAGAAAAAAATTAGAAAGCACAAACAAACCTGATATCAATTACTGGTTCGGACCAAGGACAACAAGCAATAAAAATAACAACTTTGGTTGATAATTCAGGAAAATCAATGGAATAGTCAAGAGAACCAATGATACTCATGACAACCGGTATTAAAGAAAACATGAACACGGATAAACTGCTCTTAAAAAGTGCAACAACATAAAAACATTATCTTTTTAGGAAAAAAAATAAGAATCTAAAAGCAGAACAACGAAGGCAAGGCCAATGTACAAAAAACAACCTGCATGTTCTTAAATCATGAAAATCCATGTTAAAAAGCTCCAAAAACAATTCATTGCTAAACAAAAGAAAGCTCATGCAAGCATAAACCAAGTCCAAATCCTATATTAAAAAGACAAACCCATATGCATTATTAAAATGTAGAACTAGTACCTCCTTCTGGGCACCAACCCATATGCCGTCCTGCAAATCCCAATGAGGCCGCAGCTCAGAGCGCCTTAACTCAAGCAGATCAGGTGGGTTTTTGAAACCCACCGTATACTTGTCATCCTCAAACCTCATCACAACCCCCACCCACCAAGCATCACGGTAAGAGGCGTCTACGACGTCGGCTGGCTCCAAGGGCTCGTCAGGATTGTCAGGAGGCGGCACTGGCCGGATGGAGCGCACGTCAACAAGCTCAGTGAGTGGCTTGTTTGGGTCATCGTCAGAGACCAGACTCTCGTACTGAACCAGAGCCTTGCTTGAGTTGCCAAGGCTCCTCCTTTTCTTCGTTGGTGAGCGTTCTGATGGTTGTGGGTCAAGGATTATGGCTGGGAACCATGCACCTTTGTACCCGTCTTCGTTGCTGCAAACTTCTACCTTTGAATCCTTGCTCAAATGCGCTTGGCTCCGCTTCACAACCATTTTCTTACTTGTTTTCTCTCACTTTTTAGTTCTCCAAAGAAAAACAGATGAAAAAAAACCTTTTTAAGTACCAAATTGATGAACGCCAAAGCAGGAAAGGTGATAATTTCACAGACCTTTCACAGACCTCATAACCATTTGCGATAAAAATAGTAATATCTAGTCAGGGTCGATAAAAAGAGTAGTATTATTTAGTCAAGGTCAAGTTGAACAATTTGTCGCGTAGAACAAGTTTTGTTGGAAACGACAGGCTTTTAGTCGACCCACTGAGAGTTGATGGATTGGATTGGATGTTTGTTGGGCTTCGGCCCACCTTCATACCAAACAAATTTTTTTAGAATAATACTGGCTGACAAATTCATATACGACAATTTAACCATAGAATTTCAAGATTGAGGATATAACAATAATTCTATAGTGAGATCCTTACTAATTTGATTCAACAACTAACTTATTTGATCTAATTGTTAAGAAATAGGACCTAAGAACCATAAATAAGACGCTCACTATAGAATGACTCGAAGATATTGTAGTACATACAGATAATTGTTTGTTTCCAGCATTCTAGGGCTAATGGCTGTTATAATAAATAAAAAAGCTACAGAAAAGTTAATCTAAAGGGTGTAAATATTATATCATTACATTCAAAAGGGTATATATATGTATATTATATAACAGTGTCGAAGGTTAGCAAAAGGGGTGGTAATCTAAAGCGTGTCATCCATCAGAATCACAACAATCACCATGCTGCAGCAGCTAATTTCTCAAAATCACAATGGATGCTCTAAAGCCTTCAGTGATAGCATTTGCTTCTGATTGCAGCTTGCTAATTTCAGAACCTTTGGCCACATTGATTGACATCAGCGTTGCCCCTTTTTCCTTCAAGTCCTTAATCTTCTTATCAATCCGACTGATGGTTTCATTGTTTCTGGTTCTGTCCAGAGTACACTCTGTGATCTGAATGTCAACTTCTTTTAATTGGTTATGAAGCTGCCCCAACTTAACTTTCATTTCAACCAACTCCTTCAGACGATGCCGTACTGCCGTTACATCAAATCCCAACATTTCCAAGTCAACAAGTGCCTCCAAATTGCTATCAAATATGTCTCTAGGATCGCCAACTTGCAGCTTGGAAGTCGTCTCCACCAAAGAGGCAAAGGTTATCATATTTCCAAGGGCGGATCCTTCACGACAAACTGCTTTAGACTTCACCAGAGGATGAAAATGTGGCTTTTGCGGAAATCTTTTGAATACTTCCATGGATTCAATACTTTCCCAAAATGGAGAACTTCTCACAAAAGGCGAATGTGGACTGTATTGTTGCACAACTTGTGTTCCTCTAACCTCATTTTGTTGGTTGGCAGTCCTAGTAGTGTTACCTGGAGAACACAATCTTGATATTAGTCAAACTAATGACACCCAAAGGAATCCATTGAAAATTTTCACAATAGCTTACTTGAGCACTCTATGGCTTTTACAGAATGCATTTCATCTATGCACAGTGATAAAGGTTGATCATGGGCAGATGCCGTTGTCAAGTAATCCATTGCAGAATCCACAATTTCTGTCTCTCTCATGGCTTCTTCAGTACCCGCAAATTTATGAAAGACATGGAATTTTAGACAACACAAGATAAAAATGAATAGGATAAGCAAGTACTTCCCAAGGGGAAAAAACAATAAAGGAAAAGCGTATCCCTATTATGTTAAGCTAGCATTGTTATTGGTCTAGCAACATTTTGAATACATCCATGGTTTCAATTTTTTCCCCAACTGGAGAACTTTTCAGAAAAGGCAAAGTGGACTGTCTTGTAGACATTACAACAATATTAAGGGATTTAAATGTAGCTTCACATGTGATTCAGTTGCAGAAAGCACACTCAGTATTACCAAAAGTCAGTGTATTTCTTGAATTGTGAAATCAATGTTTCTTAATTATGTTTCACTCCCTGTATTTATTGACTCTTCCAATTTCATTTTCCTAATCACTCATCCAAATGTTGTACTTGACCCGTATCTTTTTCACAGCAAAAAATTATAGAATACTAAAGCAAAAGCATATCAGTCATGGGGAGCATACAAATTAAATTGCACACGAGTTCCTGTAATTTTTTTACATAAACTAAAGGTTTTTCCAGGCTGTGATGTACCATACCATTATCATTGACAACTTGTGTCTTAGTCAATTCAACTAGACCAACAACTCCAGTTCCATTGTGCTTCTCACCTGCAAAAAAACATAACTTATTCAGGCCACAAGTCTTCTATTCCATTGTGCTTAATTCAGGTTGTTAGCTACTCATGCATGTCAAATCCCACATTGTTATTACAGGCAATTCAAATATATCATTCGTATCATCTGCAGCAAAAGATCCAACGCCATTATATTCCTCAACCACACATGCTGGTATACATTGGATTTTGTAAATATACACATCTATTGAGAATTGTGTCTCTCTGACACAGTATACATACCTGTTGCTGGATCCTTTGAGTGTTCAATAAGATATTCAGGCAGTTTTCCCTTCCCTTCTATTTCACTGCTCACTCCATCTTCATTCTGCTCAACCTCCTGCATGAATTAATAAGAAATATCATCATCAATGAAATTGTGTTAGAGGGAAATAAATATCAAAAGGATGCCTCTAAATCCATACTTATTCCAGAGATTAAGTAAAGCCGAATACATTTTTTGAATTAATTATAGATAAATATAAAATGAAATATTATAGTTTTTTATTAATAATTGTCTTCATAAAAACAAATCATCTAGTAAGGTCAATATTAAATATTTGTAGAATTACGGGCATTTTCCATTTTAGTCCCTCCCTTCACTCATACACCACCCTACGAGGTAAAATTAAGCTCTCTTGTTTTTTGCAACAATATTTCTAACTTTTTTTTAATATTTAAGATTAATGTAGACTGCAGTTTTGATAAATAGAGAGATGTAGAAGAAGCATAGCATACGGGCTTTAGATATACCTCCATGGGCAGCAGACATGATGTGTCAACAAGAGATCCCCTTGTTAGTTCAAAATCTGACAGTATACCCAAAGATTCAATGTTGTCTCGTCCATACTCATCTTCAACATCTTCATCTGCCTTTTTTATTTCACTGCCCTCCTTGACTGCAAATAATTATACATGTTAATATAGAAACAATATCATGTAATGATACTCAGCTTGGATATATGCCTCTGACTATCGATTTTTTCACCAGGCAATTTCAGTGGCCTGCCCCTCCCCTCATGTCTCAATCTTGGCCAAGGATATCAACTTCAAAATTTTGTGGTTTACCTTTTCGTTTATAAAAAACTATTGTTTGATTGTCCAGTCCTCCAGCCTGCTGTTGCTTAGTCTTCTGCAATAGGAATAAATGCATTCTAATCAGGACCATCAGGTGTCAGAAGAAACAAAACCAGAAGAAAAAATAATGAATCTTTTTTTTCTTTTCTTTTTTTTTTTTTTTTTTGTATATCACTTGTTACATTCAAATCCCTTCAGATGCTATCAACTTATAAAATTCATATAATGAGGGCAAGTTAATGAGGTTTTGTGAGGGAAGACTTGACTTATGATTTTGTTTACCCCGAAAGGAACACTCAGCAATAGGAGAATACATACCAACAACACATTTTGAGAGTTCACTTACCGCACCATCTCTAACTGGGGCTTCTTTGCTTGATGTTTTAACTGGCGTTCTTCTTCGAAATAATTGTGCAAAAGATACGGAATCTTCTGAATGTCCATATATTAACTTCTTGGACAGACCTAAAATGGTTGCATCATCGTTAGGTTTCTGATTAATTTTTAGTTTCTTTTTGGTCTTTCCATAAGGTGATTTATCAATGCAAGGACTCAAGTCCTCCGACTGATTCTTCCACGAAATCCTCGAACAAGGTGTTTTTTCTTCATTATTATCCTTGGTAGCACCTGAACTTTCAAGTGCTGTAGCTAACTCAGAACTACTGAAACTCTCACATGCGAGCTTTGATCGTACTTCATGGTCCCTACTAAAGTGACCTTCCTGAAAAGAAAGGGCAAAAATTTAGCCACCCACAAATAATTTGAGACCATGTATGCTTCTCAGTAATAGAAACTGAAACTTACCTATGATCCAAATATGTTTACCATCATACCCATAAAGTAACAAGCCGAGACAACCCCCTGCCCTTTTCCCATCATAAAACAAGACAAAAATACACATACCTTAAAGTAAGGAACCCAGTTTTCATTGATCACAGTAAACTGTTTTCCATTGATCATAGTAACCCATCTTCCATCCGTCCAGTACATGTGAGGCCTCAAATCTGACTGATTGTATTGCTTCACCTCCTCTGTGAATTTCAAACTGACCATATATTTTTTTCCTGTAAGAACTTTTTTAATCTCTCCGGCACACCAACCCATATCAAAGAATGCATCCACCTTTTCCTCCAACTTAAAATCTCTTTCCGCCAACTTTGGAGGCTGAGGCCGAATCTGTTTCCCACCTACGACCACTTTAACATCGCAGTTGTTAGAGCTCTTATATTGAAGCAAGAAAGAGTTGACCCCTAGTTCCCCAAGATAAATTGCTGGGAACCAAGCACAGAATAGATGTTCTTTGTTGAGATTCACTTCCACTGCTGTCCCAGGGCTGAAAATTGATCCCGTCATCCTCTTTGAACAATTAGTGAAAAATATCAGTTTTCTTTCTATTAGAAGCACAGCATATAGAAATTTCTATCACCCCTCAAAAATAGGAATCCAGATATCTTGCAAATGAGATAAATGAATGAACTGAAAAGGCATGAACTTGCAAACATATAAGTAAAGACCTCAATAAATCCAAACTTAAAACTCCATAAAATCACAAGTTCCTAACAAACACCACAATATCAGAGAAGTCCCAGAAAAAATATTTGAAAGCACAAACAAACCTGATATCAAGTACTGGTTCGGACCAAGGACAACAAGCAATAAAAATAACAACTTTGGTTGATAATTCAGGAAAATCAATAGAATAGTCAAGAGAACCAATGATACTCATGACAACCGGTACTTAAAAAAAACAAGAACACGGATAAACTGCTCTTAAAAAATGCAACCACATAAAAACATTATCTTTTTAGGAAAAATAGAAATTATTTTAAGGAAAAAAAAAAAGAATCTAAAAGCAGAACAACAAAGGCAAGGCCAATGTACAAAAAAAAAAAACTGTACGTTCTTAAATCATGAAAACCCATGCTAGAAAGCTCCAAAACAATTCATTGATAAACAAAAGAAAGTTCATGCAAGCATAAACCAATTGCAAATCCTATATTAAAAAGACAAACCCACATGCATTATTAAAATGTAGAACTAATACCTTCTTCCGGGCACGAACCCATATGCCGTCCTGCAAATCCCAATGAGGCCGCAGCTCAGAGCGCCTTAACTCAAGCACATCAGGTGGGCATTTAAAACCCACCGTATACTTGTCATCCTCAAACCTCATCACAACCCCCACCCACCAAGCATCAAGGTAAGAGGCGTCTACGACGTCGGCTGGCTCCAAGGGCTCGTCAGGATTGTCAGAAGGCGGCACTGGCCGGATGTAGCGCACGTCAACGAGCTCAGTGAGTGGCTTGTTTGGGTCATCGTCAGAGACCAGATTCTCGTACTGCACCAGAGCGTTGCTTGAGTTGCCAAGGCTCTTCCTTTTCTTCTCCCGTGAGAGATCTGAGGGTTGAGGGTCAAGGATTATGGCTGGGAACCATGCACCTCTGTAACCCACTTCGTTGCTGCAAACTTCCACCTTTGAATCCTTGCTCAAATGCGTTTGGCTCCGCTTCACCACCATTTTCTTGTTTTCTAGATATTTTCTTGCTTTCTCCCACTTTCTCCAAAGAGAAAAACAGTACTATATTTAGTAACAGAGCGGTCAAGGTCAAGGATTTTTTATGTCCGTCCAGGACTCTCAAATTGTGTGTCTCTGGTGAAACGACTCATCGTAAATTTTGAAGGATTTGTCGTGTAAAACAAGTTTTGTTCGAAACGACAGGCGTTTGTCGCACTAGGAGTTATTGGATTGGATGTTTTGGTTATCCCTAGACCCGAAGTACTGGTGTAGTTTTCTTGGGCTTCAGCTTACCTTTATACCAAAGAAAAGATTTTAATAATATTAAAGCTTGCTTCTATTGTAGTTGATTTATCTATTAGAGCAGTTTCACTCATTTGTTAGAGCAACTCCACCCATGAGGGCAAAGTTTAAGGCAAGGGCAAGCAAGGGCTGCCACTATTCACGTGAATAGTGTCAGCCTTGAGATTTGTGGTTCCACCCACAAGGGCAAAGTCTAGGGCAATTACTATTCATTGTACTTTATTTCCTATTTTTTTATACTTTAAATCATTAATTTTGATAATCTTTTGTAATTAAATTTTTGGATAAGATTTTCGGATGAGAATCTCGGTTGCCACGTATCTTATTCCAAATAAAATTTTCGGATATTCATTAATAAAAATTATAATCTCATATTTCCGATAAAATTTTCACCCTCTAAAATTGTGCCACGTGTCCCATGTCAGATAAGATTTTCAGATATTTTTAAAAAATTATAATCTCATATTTCAGATAAGATTTTCACCCTCTAAAATTGTGCCACGTGTCCCATGTCTGATAAGATTTTCAGATATTTTTTTACAAATAGTGATCTCAGATTTCATATAAGATTTTCACCCTCTAAAATTGTGCCACGTGTCATCTCTATCTTCTGAATCCCTCTATAAAACTACACCATCAACACCACTCCTCTCACACCATCTCTGATATATTCCTTCATTTCTCAGATTTTACAAAACACATTATACTCTCAATGTCAAACTTCAGGAGGGTGTTGGAGAGGCATAGAAAGAATGGGAAGAAATCGGGCGTAGACGTGAGGAAGAAGATCGGGACGCCGATGAAGAAGAGGAAGAAATGCTTGTAGCAGCGACGGTGTGTATGATGAATCAATCAAGCCAACACCATCGTCGTCGTGCCCCGAATGTGGACAGACGTAGAGAGTCTCGGGGTAAGAATCTCTTGGAGGATTATTTTATCCCAAATTCGTTATATCCAGTTTCTAAGTTTCGAGAGAGATATAGAATGCAGCCACATTTGTTCCAAAAAATCATGCATGATATTTGTAATTACGACACATACTTCATTCAAAAGTATGATGCTGTTGGAGTTTTGGGTCTTATCCTGGAGCAAAAACTTACAGTTGCTTTGCGGATGCTTGCTTATGGGGCATCTGCAGAGCAGGTGGATGAGATTGCAAAGATGGGAAAATCTACTCTCCTAGAGTGCTTGGTGAGATTCTGTGATGCAGTGGAAAATTTGTACACGAGGGAGTACCTTCGCAAACCCACTCCGAGGGACCTGCAAAGGCTTCTACAAAAAGGCGAGGCTCGAGGTTTCCCAGGAATGATCGGAAGCATCGATTGCATGCATTGGCAGTGGAAGAATTGTCCTACTGCGTGGCAAGGAGAGTATGGGAATCGGAAGGGCCAAAAAAGTATCATTTTGGAGGCCGTAGCTTCATTCGACACTTGGGTTTGGCATGCCTTTTTCGGGGTTGCCGGATCTCAGAATGACCTCAATGTCCTTGGTCAATCCCCGGTGTTCGACGAAGTATTGCGAGGTCATTCCCCCCCAGGTCACATACCAAATCAACAATACCGTATATTCTGGTGCGTACTATTTTGCCGACGGAATTTATCCTAGGTGGACGACATTCGTGAAAACAATTCCGAATCCCCGATCTGAGAAGAAAAAAAGCTTTGCTGCCTTTCAAGAAGGCTACAGGAAAGACGTGGAAAGGTGTTTCGGTATCTTGCAAGCTCGTTGGGCAATTATTAGGGGTGCTGCTCGGATGCTAGATGAGGAGGTGCTGCGGAGTATTATGATGACTTGCATCATCCTCCACAACATGATTGTGGAGGATGAATATGACTACGATGCTCCAGAGGTGTTTGAACCCGATCCTATGAACACGGCGTTGACAAGAATATATGAAAGGTCAATGGGACCAAATGGACTACCAATGGAGCCCGAACCGTTACTTCGGGATGGTCAATTCAACAACCCCATGATTGATCGTTATCAAGAAATGCAATCTTCATATGTTCATGAAAGACGTCAAGTTGACTTGATCGAGCACTTGTGGCAGATGAAAGGCAATCACAATGGATGAAGGTTAGATTCGTGCTTTGTTTGGAATTATGCTTTGTTTTTTAATTATGCTTTGTTTTTGTGTGTGGTGTTTTTTGGAATTATTGCGAGGTCTTTTTTATTATTATGCTTTTATGTATGGTTTGTTTTGTGTGTTGTTTGCAATAAATGAAGGTTTGTTTTTAATTAATCTTTGTGAGGAATGCTCAAATGTTTTTAATAAATAGTCCAATTATAGAATGCTTTTTTGATTGAATAAAAAAGAAACAATACAACAAATTAAAGGATAATAAACAATTTAAAAAAAATACAACAATTATAAAAAATACAACAATACAATCTAATGGTTTTCATCATTTAGCCAATCCGTATTGCTAGGTCCGTCATCATGGAAAAGTTTTCTTCTCATCACATCCCTTCGTTTATGCTTCCAATAGGCCTTTGTTTCAAGAGACATATGACTCGTATCCATGGCCATGATTTTCATCTCTCTCTCATTGTCGTCTTTTTCTTTTGCATGTTGCTTTTCAATTGCAAAGGCTTCCAATCGTGTCTTGTCCGCTTCATCTCCCTTCAAGTCTCTCTCATATTCTTAGAGAGTTGTTTCTTAGTATTTACTCAAAATATTTGAACACAATCAATTCGAAGTGCCCCCTCTCTTGGCCTTTGCCGCCTTCTCCCAATAGGTCTCGGGGACGTGGGAGTGGTGACTCGTTTCCATTGGGGAGTTCAATGGCGAATCGGTTGATGGCGATTCGTGGAGCGGCGTCTCATGCAACACAACCGGGGGTGCGGTAAGAATAATTTTTGAATCTGGAACAGTCCTTGACAATTTCCCAACATTGGAAATTGCACAAAACTTTTTTTCCCTTACCCCATGGCACGAACCACATTTGTGCTTGTATGATCTATTCAAAAAAAATAATTGGAAGTGCATTAAAAAAAATATACAATGCAAGAAATTATAAACTATTTTGAAAATGAAGAATAATGATTATGTAAATAAATATAGACAAATTGAAAATGCAAAACAAAAATAAAGATTATGCATGAAATTATAAACTATTTTGAAATGCAAGAATAAAATTGATTATGTAAAGAAATAAAGCCAAGTATGAAATGCAAAAATAAAATAAACATTGTGCAACAAAAGAAATAGAATATGCAATAAAAAAAAAGTTACATTAAATTGATTAAAATGGCAATTAAAAATATTTTACCTCATCGGAAAGATTTTGACCGCTCCGAATGTTCTCCTTTGCTTTTGTCAAGGTATTTCTCCATTTCCCTAACTCTTTGTTTAGAAGTTTCCATCTACTAGACAAAGCCATTTCGGTCCGAATGGAACCCGATCTTTGACAAAATTCTCCATGAATTTTGCTCCACATATGATGGAACTTCATCTCATTGCCCGTGATAAGGTCATGACTAACGTTCACCCAAGACTCGCACAACGCAATATCTTCCTGGGTTGACCACGAGCCTCCATTTTCGACAGAAGATGCCATTTGTTTATTTTCTACAAATGGAAAGTAGTACAAAAATGTGAGTGGATAGTAAAAAATATTGGAAGGAGAAGAGTTTGTATGGAATTGGTGTGGAAAGTGGAAAATATGAGTAGAGAGTAAAAAATATTGGAAGGAGATGAGTTTGTATGGAGAATTGGTGTGGAAAATGAATAATGTGAGTGGAGAGTAGAAAATATTGTATGGAGAAGAAATTGTATGAAGATTTGGTGTTGAAAGTAGATAAAATGGTTAGGTATTTATAGGGAAAAAAGACATACTTTTTTGGTATTTTTTTAAAAAAAATTTCAGAATTTTTTAGGATTTTTTAGGATTTTTTTTAAATTTTTTTGGCCAAAAAAATGAGAACCGTAGGATTTCTGGAAAAAAACCAATCGGAGCCACCCGGTGTTGACACGTGGCAGGTTACCGTTGGAGACTGAGTTGGGTGACGTCACGATGACGTCAGCGCACGGTAAGTTCAAATTTTTTTACCGTTGGCGCGTACAGTGCCGCCAACAGCTCTCTGCCACGTGGCGCATGATGGGCTCTTCGATTTGAATTTTTCCTCCAATCCAACGGCAGCCAAATTTTCTAGAATAAAAAAATCAAAATTTTTTTTACAAAAATACTAAATTTTTTTCTATAAATATCAACCAATACTCTTCACTTTTAACACCAAATCCTCATACATTTTTTTCTCCTTCTACTATTATTCACTTTCTACTCAATATTTTTTTCACTTTCAAGTTTTATTTTCTCTATCATATTATGGCTTCTTCTATTGAAACTGAAGGGGCATGGAGCACGATGGAAGATGTTTTCTTGTGTGGGTGTTGGGTCCAACTTTGTCATTGTCCTATAATGGGCAATGAGATGAAATTCTCTCAAATGTGAAAAAAAAACAAAAATTCATCAAGAATTTTGTGAAAGGGCAATTGGTTCGACCCATATGGAAATGACATTATCTAGTAGGTGGAAAATTCTTAATAAAGAGTTGGTGAAATGGAGAGATGTCTTGGCAAAAACGATGGACAACCATAGAAGCGGGGAAAACCTTAGCAATGACGTAAATTATTTGTAATTTTCCTTTTATTAATTTCTATGTCATATTCATTTGTATTTAAATGTTTCTTGCAATTTATATATTTTGTTAATATTTCTTGTATTTCCAATATTTATTTAAATGTTTCTTGCAATATTTATATTTTGTTAATATTTCTTGCGTTTCTAACAAATTGTTAAAATTTATTGCATTTTCATTATTTTTTTTATACTTGTTGCATTGCCAATATTTTTTAAAGTTTCTTGCATTTCCATTTTTTTTTTATACATGTTGCATTGCCAATATTTTTTAATTAAAGTTTCTTGCATTTCCATTATTTTTTTTTATACTTGTTGCATTGCCAATATTTTTTAAAGTTTATTGCATTTCCCTTTTTATATATATATATATATATATATATATATATATATAGATGATGCAAGCACAAATGTGGTTTGGTGCTACTGGACAAGGCAAAAAAACTTTCAACTATTCCGAATGTTAGGAGGTGGTGAAGAATTGTAAGAGATTTCAAATTATTTCAATGGATCCTCAGGTGGTATTGAATGAGACGCCACTCCATGATTCAACGGCATCAGATTCACCTATGGATTCTCCGATGAGTCAAGACTCACATATCCAAAAGGAGCCGAGGCCTATTGGGAGGAAGGCGGCGAAGGTGAAGAGAGGGAGTAATTCAACCAATAATGCATCTAAATTTTTGGAGGAAATTTCAAAGCACTAAGCCATGAGAATTGAAATCGACATGAAACAACAAGAGCACGATATGGCAATTCAACAAGAATATGCAAAAGAAAGGGAGTATATATGCAAAGAAAGGGAGTATGCACGCCAAGAAAATATTGAAAAAAAGGATCGGAAAACCATGGTCATGGATACAAGCCATATGTCCCCTGAAACAAAACAATTTTGGAAACTAGAACGAAGGGATGTTAACAAAGAGTTTTTCGTGACGATGGACCTAGCAATACGGATTGGTTAAATTATCAAAACCATTAAGTTAGTTTGCTTGCCTTTCATTTCATTGTATTTTAATTTTTCGTTTCAAAAATTAGTGGCAATTGATGTATTTTATTTTATTAGTTGTATTGATTTTCTTTTAGTGAATAAAGAAAATATTCAACAAAATTCCTTTTTATTCAAAACATTCCATACATAAAAAGCAAATCACAACCAAAGCATAAAAAATAAACAAGCCAGAACCAAAGCATTAAAAAAACAAAGCATAACTAAAAATACAACATAAACATAATAAATTTAAAAATAAAAAAAAACCATCTTCACTTCACTTCATTCACCTTTATTGCCTTTCACCGCCCATAAATGCTCTATCAAGTCAACTTGACGTCGTTCATGAATATAAGACGATTGCATCTCCGTGTATCGATCAATCATACGAAGCATGAAATGACCGTCCCTAACAACGGTTCATGCTGCACTGGTTCTCCATTTGGCCCCATGGGTTTTTCATAAATTCTTGTAAGGTTGTGTTCATGGGATCCGGTTCGTACACATCTTTAGCATCGTAATCATACTCATCCCCCAAAATCATGTTATGAAGGATGATGCATGTCATCATTATGCTCCTCAGCACCTCCTCATCAAAGAGACGCGATGCGCCCCTAATAATAGCTCACCGGGCTTGGAGGATACCAAAGCACATTTCCACATCTTTTCTATAACCCTCTAGATATGCAGCAAATAATTTTTGCTTCTGGGATAGGGGATGCAGAATTGATTTCACAAATGTGGTCCGCCTCGGGTAGATGCCGTCAGCTAGATAATACTTATTCTGGTAGACAGTATTGTTGATTTGGTATGTAATATTCGGGGCTTCACCTCTCAAAACATCGTTGAACACCAGGGATTGACCCAGGACGTTCAAGTCATTTTGAGATCTGGCAACTCCGAAGAAGGCGTGCCAAACCCATGTATCGAATCCAGTGACGGCTTCGAGGATGATACTTTTCTGGCCTTTCCGATTTTCCATAATCCCTTTGCCAAGCAGTTGGACAATTTTTCCACTGTCAGTGCATGCAATCGATGCTTTCAATCATTCCTGGGAAACCTCGAGCCTCAGTTTTTTTGTAAAAGCCGTTTGTAGGTCCCTGGGTGTAGGTCTGCGCAGGTAGTCCCTGGTGTATAGAGTTTCCACTGCATCACAAAATTGCACCAGTGACAGGACCAGCCCCGGAATTGTCCCGAAACCGGGGTGAATCCCGTGTTTGTTCTGACATCACCCCGATGCCGGGCCCACTTACTAGAAACCAAGACTCTTTACCAAAATTTTGGCAGAGTCTCCCCTGTGAATTGAACAAACCCAACAAAATTTCAACTTGCATAAAAATACAAATTAATCCCAACCAGCAGCATGCTTTAAAGCAAATAAACAGTTTACTACAAAATGGCCTCCGGCCTCACAAATCAAACCCTAACAGGGCGATAACAGAGCATGTCTAAGAACTTCAATTTCAACAAAACAGAGTTCAAAGGGAATAACATGAAGAAAGAGTCCTATGAAGGCTCAAGGCTCGGAAGCGCACGATCCGGCTCTGCTGCGGAGCTCAGTCAACTATTGGCTGGGGGGCGCAAAACAAAAAATTGTGAGTGGACAAAAATAAATTCAATTAAGTGTAAACCAACGTAATATAACCCCACCGTTTAGAAAACCATGCAAGAAATCTCATGCATCTCAAAACCATCATACTCAAGTATATATATATATATATATATAAATATATATCAAAACAAATCAACACCAGATGCCAAGTTCGAAATCCATAAAGAACACTTTACAAACTCACATCCAAAACTTATAAATCCCACAACTAAACTCTCGAAAGCGTACCCATTGACACGACTGGCAAGGAAGTATCCTCACCAAAAAACAAGAATGAATGAATTATATATAAAAATATATAATATAAGAGATATATATATATAATATAAATATGACCATCACCTAGTTGTACCGGGGAAACAATCCAACCGGGGGATTGTTTGACTAGTCACCCTGGCAGAGTCCTCAATCCACCATGTGACTAGGGAACGAGCCGTCCAACTGGGGGACCAACTCTCAGCCAGCACATACCGTTGATAACCTCAAAACCCGTACGTCTGTGATCAGTCCTACGCGCGCAGATTACCCAATCAAGAGTCTACAACAACATCCCGTCAAGGATGCCTCGGGTTTCGACAATTCCAAGTATCTCAAGTCTCCGTATCCAAGTTCCAAATCCAGGGAGGTACATAGGGTAGTGCTTATAGCACTCCAAACTGACATTCTATACTCACCACTTTCCACAATCTCATCTCAACAACCCAAGTACCCCACACATAGCCAAATATATATATAGAAATCCTCAAAATCCATATATTCATACTCAAGATACTCAAATATGTCAAAACCCAAAATATATTTTCAATGCCTCATAAAAATATCACTTTCAACAATTGAATAAATTATATATCCAAAATACCATTTAAAACATCACGCATAATATTTCCCAAAATTCATATAAAATATACTTTCAATACCCAACTATGCCAAACCCACAATATATTGCCAAAGCGCTATACAAACATTAAATTCAACCCATGAATATAATATATTCAATAAATCATTAAAAACATTATGCATAAATCTTTCATCAATAAAACCATGCATAAGATTTGAAAACAAAGTCCACTCACAAGTAGTCCCACGCTGCTTGACACTGAGAGGGTCCCGCCTGCTACGTATACGTGGTCGGAGTACATATTTCAGAATACGTATACGAGATTAATACGAAGCGTTTCGAACGAGTACTTTGAATTAAATATCCTAATTTCCCAGGGTTCTAGTAAGTGTACTAGGAATGAGACGTTCTAAGGTCCAACTACCCGCTTTGGACGATGGAACAGCTTCGGGAGACACTCGGTCAACCGACGGTCAAACTTCCCAATTCGGGTCAACCAGGTCCACGGGACCCACGACCTCCGTTTTACAATCCGAAAGTTACTGAAGGTTTCACAAAGTCTAAGATACCCGTCTCGCAAGTTTGGTCTGAAACGGACGGTTAGATTGCTTACGATCGCACGATCGGTCGGTTATTATAAAACATAAACTTTAAGTTATTGAATCAGAACATCCGGGGCTCCGATTCACAATCCGCGAATTCCTATACGATCCTAGGAATACCTAGAACAACATATATTGATTGGGAAACAATCCAACGGTCAGAACCTATCGAACCCGGATAACGCACAATATGCGAAAATCCGTTCGATAGTCAAACGATGTCCGAATTGAGATCCACAAAATCCTACGCACTCGTGACAACCAGGAGATCGCATTGGTACAATAATGCCCTTCTGCTACAGTGCCCACGGGCCGCCACACGCCCTGGCAGCGCGTGGTGTCCAAAGCGATAAAGCTTCGTCGGAAAAACTCAACATCTCGGCTCAAGATTCCTACCCTAGGTACAACACCTTATTTGGAGTCACTTTTGTTCTTGGGCTTACCTCAAAAAGTGACTGGAAGTGGCCGAAAACAAACTCCCAAAATAGGCAGAATTTCAAATCGAAGATCAACTATCCTAGGCTCAAAATTAAGGAAATCCTATCCAACCATCAGCTAGAGAATAGAAAATAGTCAAAAATCCATACCTTACTCGTCAAATTTGGAGAAGAAATGAGGGAGAACGAACGATTTGAATTTTTGGAAAAACTGGCGCGTTTTCTGCAGATTCCGACGGCTAGAGTGGCTGACGGCGGCGGAGACTGGGTGGGATGAGAAGAGGAGGAGGTGGCGGTTCGAACAAGACCGGTCTAGACGAAGATGGCGACCGATGGTGGCTGTGGTGGCTCTTAGAAGCCACGGCTATGCAGAAAAATTCGAAGGGGAGGGGCTACTCGCGGGAGAGAGAGAGAGAGAGAGAGAGAGAGAGAGAGAGAAGAGAGAGAGAGAGAGAGAGAAAGAGAGAGAGAGAGAGAGAGAGAGATCATATATTTTAAACCCAAATTTCAAAATATTTACGATTTTGTCATTGTCGATGTTTTGATCACTGCCCCAAACAATTTTCGAGCAAGAAAATGACCAATTTACCCCTACCCTAAGGGTAAATTTGTAAATTCACTTAAATAATTTAAAATATGAATTAAATTTGGAGTCGGGGTGTTACAACCAGGCTCTCTAAAACAGTGGACTTCCTCATCTGGGCAATCTCATCCACCTAATCAACAGATGACCCATACGCCAACATTCATATCACAGTGTGAACTTTTGTTCGGGAAGAAGTCCCAAATTTCCAGCAGCATTGTTTTTAAAACAAAGTATTCATCATAATTGCAAATATCATGCATGACGTTATTGAACAAATGAGGTTGCATTCTATATCTCGCACGAAAATGAACATCAGAGTACAGAGAAATTAGGATATAATAATCTTCCAGAAGATTCTTACCCCGAGAATGTTTATGTCTGTCCACATTCAGGCCACGGCCTCCTCATGAACCACGACAGCTCTGGTTTTCTTGGTCAAGCAAAGCCACTGTCATGCCAAGTTGCTCATCTAGTTTTCTCTGAGCCCTTTTGCTTGCAGCTCGTCTACGCATTCTTTCTCTAGTTTCTCGCTCTTGCCTCTCCAAAACCTCTTCCATGTCTGCCATTGAGAATGGAGAATGAAATCTAAAATATGAGAAATGGAAATGTAGAGAAGATCTGGTGTGGGAGGTATGAGCTGAGCCTCTGGTTTTATAGAAAAATTTAGGCAGATAGAGCTGACACGTGGCGCAATTTTAGAGGATGAAAATCTTATCTGAAATTTGAATTTTGAAATGTATCTGAAATTTGAATTTTGAAATTTATCTGAAATTTGAAACCGAAAATCTTATCCAATATGAATAGTATTGACACATAGGAACTCGAAAATATTATCCAAATTAATTAGTTAAGTAAAAAAAAGTTGTAAAAAAAAAAAAAGTATTTGCCATGGCGAATGGGAACTGCTGGAAACACATATTGCTTTTTGCAAGGGCAGCCACTATTCACGTGAATAGTAGCTGCCCTAGCCCTCCCTCCCCTTTGCCATGACAAGGGGCAAACTGCTGGAAATGCTCTTATGGCAAAGGGTAAGAGGAGGCAAGGGCAATTATTATCCACGTGAATAGTGGCAACCTTTGCAAAAGGCTTGTGATGTTTCCACTCATTGCTATGGCAACCACTATTCACATGATAGATGAGAAGAGGAATTTGTATAGAGTTTTGGTGTGAGAAGTGAAAAATATGAGTAAATATTTATTTTAAAAAAATTCTGAAATTTTTTGTAATAACCCAAAACAAAAATTCGTATTTAATTAGTAATTTATTTGGAGAAAAGACAATTTTGCCCTTGGAATATTTTATTGGGGAAAAAGTTGACTTTTTGACCAAAAAGTAATTTCACAATTTCACTTACACCGTTGCGTAGAGCACGACGAAACGAGTCCGTAGACACGGAGTGGACTCGAATCGGAGTTGTAACGAAGAAATTACAGTCAAAATATCGTGAAGGGCAAAATGATAATTTGGACAAAAAGTCAGATTTTTATCTCTTCTCTCTCACTTCCCCATCAGTTTCTCTCTCCTCTCTCTCTCTCTCTCCCGCGCGTGACGTCCGTCGCCCCCCCTTCCGATCAGCCCAGCCATCACCACATGCCACCCCGACCTACGGCGCCGGTACCGACGGGACCGCCTCGCCCTCGCCGTCACGACCCGACCAGTCTCAGCCCCTGCACCGACCGGAGCTCGCCGGAATCAGGCGAAAATCGACAGGTTTTCAGTCGAAACTTCAAGCTCCTCGATCTCCTTCGTTTCTCAACCAAATCGTTCGAGTAAGGTATGGTTTCTCAGCTATTTTTCATGCTCTAACTGATGGTTGGCTGGGTTTTGATCGATTTTCGAAAATCGGCCGAGCTTCGGCCGCCGTGATCGGCTTTTTCCGGCCACTTTTTGGGGTATGTCTAAGAACAAAAGTGACTCCAAATGGGGTGTTTTACCTAGGATAGGAGTTTGGAGTCTTGGTTTGGAGTTTTTCCGGCGAGACGTTATCGCTTTGGACACCCAAACTGCCGGCGCGTGTGGCGGCGCGTGGGTGAGGGTAGTGTAGTAACTCTGTGTATTTTTGCGATCCTCGTGTTGTCACGAGCGCGTAGGATTTCGCGGATCTCGATTTAGAGTCCGTTTGAGCCCCGAACGGATTTTCCATATTGCGCGATCCTTAGGTGCAGTGTCGTCGAGCCGTTGGATCGCACCCAAATTCAGATTTCAGGATCGTGTAGGATTCGACGGATACTCTGAAATCGCGAACCCTGTGGCTAGAGTTTGGATTTTAAGCGATAATGCAATTTTGGCTAAACCGACCGTCCGTTTCGAACCAAACTCGCAGGACATGGGTCTTTCTCTGTAAGGAACCTTTAGAGAAGCCCAGATTGACCATCGGAGATCGTGGACCCCACGAGGTTCCGGATCGGCCGGTCTGACAGTTTATCGCTTGGAACAGCTTCAGGTCTTTCAAGGCCGTTTTAAGTGTCTGAAAGGCTAAAGTGGGCATATGAGTGACTTTAAAATGAGTACACGCATTTTTAGGAGTCGGGGGCAGGGTTTTTAATTTAATACTTTTATTGAGCAGTTTTATTAATTTCATATTCATTGTTAATCAGGCACCAGAGGCCAAACTGAACCACAGGAGGGACCTTCAAAAGGTCCAGCTAGCTCGGACAAGCAGTGAGTGGACTTTTCGTTTTAAATGATTTTATAAATGAATTTCATTATTTGATCTTGAATAAGTTTTATGAACTGTTTCTTTCGAGCATGATTTTTGCTGCAAAATATTTTGATTTACATGCTGCTTAGTTAATGATGCCAAAGTGATATAAAAAGCAGAGTTTAAGAATGTTACCAGAGGAAATAGCAGTTAAATTTCAGTTTTACTGTAATGCAGTTATTTAGCAGACTTTCCTAAGATATGTATTTTAAACCACCATGTACCCAGTTATGGTGATTACCCTCAGTTGGACCGATGTCTACGGACATCCAGTCTATTTTCAGTTCTGTCAGTGCACTTGACATTGCCTCACGAGCTTCGAGGACGCTCGGACCGTGAGTGCCAGGATTTGCGGCTCGGCAGACTTGGTGTCCCGAGACCTGCCAGGATTTGCGGCTCGGCTGACTTCGTGTCCCGAGACCTGCCAGGATTTGCGGCTCGGCTGACTCTGTGTCCCCGAGACCTGCCAGGATTGCGGATCAGGCTGACTACGGTCCCCTGTATCTTGCCAGAGCGGCTCGAGTCGACTTGGTGTCATCGAGACCTGCCAGCGGATCAGGCTGACTATGGTCCCCTGTATCCTGCCAGTTTACGGCTCGGATAGACTTTGTGTCGCCGAGACCTGCCAGGGGAATTGACGGAATTACAGGGGTACAATTAGGTGGTAGTTTAAAGGAATTTGAGTACTTTTATACAGCTATTGCTTTCAGTTATTTTATATCAGTTTCCTCAATGTTCGTGCATGTTTTATATCTCCATATAATTGTTCAGTTTTATGAATTTATATACATACATTTATATATAGTTAGATGAATACCTTATATTAAACACAGTTGAACTTTAGCTTTAATTATCAAGTTATTTTTACCATGGGGGTTATTATGATTATAAACTGATTTCAAGAACATTATTTTTGTCCACTCACATTTTCAAACTTGTTTTTCGCCCCCAGGCTGTAGAAGTGCGCAGACATCCACCACCGGGCCACTCTTAGCTTCCGCACCACCAAGAAACGTAGGATTTTATTGTAAAAGTTCTTGAAATCTTGTAAATTAGTAGAAAATGCTCTGATATCTCGTTTTAGTGGGAAACTTGATCTGGTGAATGCTTGGTTATTTTATTCTGACAGTTGGTGGAAAATTATTTGCTTGTTTAACAGGTGTAAGATTTTGGGTTTAGACAAAATACAGGGGAGACTCTGCCAAATTTTCGGTAGGAATCTAAGGGAAGTTTTAATAGTAATTGTAACATGAAGGGTAAAAAGGTCATTTGTGCCCGACATTCGCCAGGTGTCGGACACGCACAGGATTTGGTTCGAATTCCAAAGTGGAATTGGGATCGGGTCCTGTCATTTTTAGTATTTTTTTTAATTTTTGTTTGTCGCTGACGTCAACAAACCCAGACTAGAGTAAAGGTTGGTTTTGCCTGAGGGCCAACCCAGGCTTGTGGAGCCCACACCCAGCCTAGGCAAAAAAAGCCCGCTTAAACGCCATTTTCTTCTTGGGCCCTTTTTGCCCCAACCCTGGCGCACTGCTGGATCACTCTTAGACAAATGATTTCGCAAAATTAATTGGGATTAGCAAATGATTGATTTCTTCATTTAAAGTTGTTAAATGACACTGGACCCTGGACCATCCATACACTTGCGCTTATTTTATTCCTTTTTGGTATAAACATTAGCCCCCGATTATTTGGGCCATTAAGAGTAAGGGTGGGGAATGAATCTGGCTAAATCGATGAAATTGGCCGAATCAAATTGTAATTACTAGTTTGGTTTGATTTTGACTAAAAAAAAAGTTAAACAATTTTAAAATCCAATAGGACTATATTTGATTCAGTTTAGTTTGATTTTGAATTTTTGTAAACCGGCCTAAACCAAGTAGGATCGTTTATATGTATATTTATTTGATTTTGAATTTATATTTTATATGTGTTATATTGTAATTAGGTAATAACTATATATGGATATTTGAATTAAGCTATATTAGTTATTAAAATTTTAAGTTTTATGGCATCTTGAGCTAAGGATGGTTTCGTCCTCTAGAAAATGATTTAAGTATGGATCAAGTTGTGAATTTATTGGCTGTAATTGGGCTAACAATATTGAAAAAAATGCAAAAGGAAAGAGAATTGAGTTTAGGTCCAAACCAATCGAACCAAAGCGTCTTAAATTGGTTTGATTTGGTTCAGTTTCCTTTATGACTTTTGTCAAAACTGAACCAAACCAAAATGTTATATTGTAATTAGTTCAGCCTAGTTTTGAGGTAAAACCAATCTAATCCGGACTGTGCATAACCCTAATTTAGAGACAACAGAATGGGTCAAATAATGAACCAAGCCCAAAACACCAAAAGCAATTGAGTAGCCCCTAATTGTGTAATGCCTCAAATGATTTAGGGAAAAAGTTACTTTTGGTCCCTGTATTTTTATTCTATCGCAAATCAAGGATACAACCAAATTTTATCCAATTTCATCTAAAATTCAGTCCAAAATACCCCTCCACATAATAGACAAGTATTTATTCCGTCAACAAGTTGGACGAAAATTTGGACGTATCCTTAAATTCCAATAAAATCAAACTACATGGGTCAAATTGCCATAACTGAGCTAAAAGGACGAGAGTGAAAATTTCATCAAACTACAAGGACAAAAATTGACTTTTGCCAATGATTTTATGGTGCCGATTTTCCTTTAAATTTTTTTTTTTGGGTGTTGTTGTTATATTTATAAGGCTTATTTACTGTAGTACTCCCTAAAACTTGGATTAAATCCCACTTTACCCCCTCAAAGTTAAAGTGACCCACTTAACCACCTTGACCGTAGTTTCGTGTTCCACTTTACGCCTTACCGTTGACCACATACAAAGACCGTCAAAATTGATGACGTGATAAGGTGTTTAAGTAATTTCATATATGTGGCTTATTTTCTAAGTTGATGATATGGCAAAGTAAAGCTCACAGCATAATAAAATAGGGATATTTGTAGAAATGTCACCTGAACTTATACCTTAGTTTCAATTTGTCATCTTAAAATTTTTTTTAAGAGAAATGTCACCTGAATTTTTCAAAATCTATAATTTGTCATCTGACTTTAACATCATCAAATTTTCATCCATGATTAAAGGTATTTTAGTCTTTTCATTTTTAAGGGTGGTTTAAAAATGGAAAAATATTATACAAAATTGTATATGTTTTAAAATAAACCATTAAAAATCAAGATTCTTTCCTACCAAACGTTAAAAATTAAAAATTGCATTTTTTTCTATCTCCCTGTCGTCTCTCTCTATTCTCCCTTCCTCCCCAACCACAACTCTGTTGTGCGGAAGCGTCAACCAACTGTGAGTGAAAAATAAACAACTACTGGCAGGAGAAAAAAAAAATTGAACAGAAAATTACAACAAGAAGAACACCAAGATTTATACTGGTTCGGCAATTGCCTACATCCAGTTTGGAGACGACGGAGTATTCCACTATAATCAATGGGGATATACAATAGTGTTTACCACTCAATTTCCCAAAGACCCAAATACACCCAACCTCACACACTCACAAAGGAAGAGAAAACAATGATACAAAGCAAAGAACAACTAGAGAGAATTTGTTTCTCTCTTTGGCAAAATGCCTTTCTTGCTATTTTTCTCTTCTACTCAACACTTGGTTGGATACTTCAAATGAAACCATTTGCTTCCAATTTATAGCCAAAGGAAGTGGCTTCTCAAAGAAGCCAAAGGTTAGGCAAGTCAACAATAGCTTACCACCATTTGTGAAAGCTAATTAATGCATTCCCATTGCAACTTGTCAATAGCCATCACTTTTGACTATTGTAGCCATCACTTTTGACTATTGTAAAAGCCAATTAATGCATTCACATTGCAAGTTGTCAATAGCCATCACTTTTGACTATTGGTTTGAGGCAATAATCAACAATCTCCACCTTGGCTCAAACCCTCGAAGTAGAACTCCCAATAGTCGTCTCCCAATCCCCTATGGGGCAATCAACAAATTTTACAAATGCCAATTAAGTCTAAGCAGTGCTTAAACTTGAGCAACGAAACTGGCTTTGTCAACATATCCGCAGGATTGTCAGCAGTCCCAATCTTCTGAAGAAGAATATCTCCCTCTTCAATAATCTCAAGAACAAAATGGAACCTTACGTCAATGTGTTTTGTACGTGCATGATGAACTTGATTCTTTGCTAAATAAATAGCACTCTGACTGTCACAATGAACATCCACATGGTCTTGTTGGACCCCCAAGTCATCAAGCAACCCTTGAAGCCAGATGGCTTCCTTTATAGCTTCTGTTACCGCCATGTATTCTGCCTCAGTAGTCGACAAAGCAACTGTAGATTGCAGAATCGACCTCCAACTCATTGGACCTCCAGCAATAGTGAATACAAAACCTGTAGTGGACCTACGCTTGTCCAAATCTCCTGCGTAATCAGAATCCACATATCCAACAACACATTGACCAGTAACTTTATCTTGCTGAAACAATAAACCAACACCTACAGTACCCAGAATATACCGCAGAATCCATTTCACAGCTTGCCAATGCCCTTTTCCTGGATTATGCATATATCTACTGACAATACTAACAGCTTGTGAAATATCAGGCCTTGTACACACCATAGCATACATCAAACTACCAACAGCACTTGCATATGGAATTTGAGCCATGTAATGACTCTCTTCACCAGTTTTAGGAGACATAGAAGCACTAAGTTTGAAATGAGGGGCAAGAGGTGTACTAACCGGCTTTGAATTTTCATTCATCCCAAAACGTTGTAGTACCTTCTTCAAATACTGCTTTTGACACAGACTAATCTTGCCCTTCGCTCTGTCTCTTTTAATTTCCATACCCAGTATCTTCCGAGCTTCTCCCAAGTCCTTCATCTCAAATTCATTACTCAGTTGAGTCTTCAACCTTTCAATCTCCACTTTGCTTTTACATGCTATAAGCATATCATCAACATATAAAAGCAGATAGATGAAGGTTCCATCTTGTAGTTTGCGAAAGTATACACAATGTTCATAATGACTCCTTGTGTATTTATACCCGATCATAAACCTATCAAATCGCTTGTACCATTGTCTTGGAGACTGCTTCAAGCCGTACAATGATTTTTGCAATTTGCAAACCCAATTTTCTTTTCCAGCAACTTTAAAACCTTATGGCTGAGACATATAAATTTCTTCCTCCAAATCACCATGTAAGAATGCAGTCTTGACATCAAGTTGAGCCAACTCAAGGTCAAACTGTGCAACCAAAGCCAACAGAATACGAATAGAGGAATGTTTTACTACAGGAGAAAATACCTCATTGTAGTCAATGCCTTCCTTCTGAGCATAGCCTTTAGCTACCAATCTGGCTTTGAATCTTACATTGTCTTTTCCCAAAGATTCCATCTTTTTGGCATAAACTCATTTGCAACCAATTGCTTTCTTCCCCTTTGGTAACTGAACCAGCTTCCAAGTCTCATTTTTATGAAGAGACTTCATCTCCTCATCCATAGATTTCTTCCACTCCAAGCTCTCTGAACTTCTGACAGCTTCTTTGTAGGCGGATGGAATATCATCTTCAATAACGGGAAGTGCATATGCCACAATATCAGTAAACCGAGCAGGCTTTCGAATTTCCCTTCTCGATCTTCTGGTTGCAATAGAATCTTGTTGCTGTGGAGGCTCTTGGGTAGGTGCCTCCTCTTCATCATCGTTGTCCTCATCATCATAATCAACTGTAGGACTAGTGTCTGTAGTATCAGACCTTACTGGAACAACTGGAGTTTTCAGTAACTCCACCTGCTTTGAACTACTCATGGTCTTAGTTGCTTCAATTTCACCTTCATGCTTGTTCTGATTTACCATAGCAGCCTCATCAAAAGTCACATCTCTGCTTACAACAAATTTCTTCTCATCTGGACACCAAAGTCGGTATCCCTTCACGCCAGTGCTAAATCCCATAAATAGAGCTTTCTTTGCTCTTGGATCTAACTTGCTTTCCCTGACATGATAGTAAGCAGGACAACCAAATATGAGTAAATACTTGTAATCAGTACAAGGTTTACCAGACCATACCTCCATGGGCGTTTTGCCCTCATTCGCAGCAGCAGGCAACCGATTAATGAGATGGCTTGCATAAGTAATCGCCTCAGCCCAAAACGCCTTGCCTAAACCAGCATTAGACAACATACACCGAACTTTCTCAAGCAAAGTACGGTTCATGCGCTCTGCCACCCCATTCTGTTGCGGTGTCTCCCTAACCGTGAAGTGGCTCACAATACCCTCATCTTGACAAACTTTCAAGAAAGGATCAGACTTATATTCACCACCATTGTCTGATCTGAGAGTCTTGATCTTTCGACCGCTTTGCGTTTCAATCATCTTTTTCCACTTCAGGAATATCTTCAAGACTTCATCTTTACGCTTCATGGTGTACACCCATATTCTTCTAGAGAAGTCATCAACAAAGGAGACAAAATAATGGCTACCTCCCCAAGATGCATTGTTGGAAGGTCCCCAAACATCAGTGTGAACATAATCTAGAATGCCCTTAGTGTGGTGAATAGCAGTGCCAAATTTCACTCTAGTTTGCTTACCCAGCACACAATGTTCACAGAATTCCAATTTGCATGCCTTCGCACCTTTCAATAAGCCTTGCTTCACCAATCCTTGCAACGCTTTTTCACCAGCATGCCCAAGACGCATATGCCATAACCTTGTGGTGTCTGTGCTATTTGCGTCAGCAGCTTCGGTGACAGCTGCTCCACCAATAACTGTACTCCCCTGTAAGAAATACAAGTTATTTCGTCTTGTACCTTTCATCACCACCAGTGCCCCGTACACAGCTTTAAGAACTCCACCCTCCATGGTGATCTTGAGACCCTTGGATTCCAAAGCGCCCAATGAGATGAGATTCTTCTTCATATCCGGTACATACCGGACATCACTCAATTCTCTGACTGTTCCATCATGTATCTTCAAACAGATTTTGCCTATCCCTTGTGTTTTGCAGGCATTATTATTGCCCATCAAAACAACTCCATCATCCAGCTCCTCGAAGCTAGAAAACCATTCCCGAATGGGACACATATGATAGGTGCAACCTGAATCCAAAATCCACTCAGTTGAGTGACCATCAGCAGATGAACTAGCCAAAGCAAACTCGAAATCAACATCTCCAGATTTTGCAACATTTGCTTCAGAACCGGCTTTCTCCTTCTCTTTGTTCTTCAATTTGGGGCAGTCTTTCTTCCAATGACCTTTTTGGCGACAAAAGGCACATTCATCTTTAGCAGGAAACTTCCCTCGTGACTTTGAACGAGATTTTCCCCGCTTCCCAGATTTTCTTTCATCTGTTCGACCCCTTGCAACGAGTGCCTCGGTTTGTGAATTTTGAGTCTTCTGTTCCTTTTTACGACACTCATAATTCACCAATGCCGCAGACACCTCATCCAGTTTCACCTCGGATTTTCCATACAACAAAGTAGTTGTCAAATGATCATAATCATCAGGCAATGAATTTAACAAACATAGTGCCTTATCCTCGTCAGGAATTATCACATCAAGATTTGCTAAATCAGCCAGTATTTTATTATAATCATTGAGGTGTTCATGCATAGAAATACCTAAACGATATTGAAATCGAAAGAGTCGTTTCTTCAAGAAGAGCCGATTTTCTGCACTCTTGGTCATATACTTCTCCTCCAATTTCATCCATAACTTCTTAGCAGAAGTTTCCTTCATATACGGGTATTTCAACTCTTTATCAAGGAATGATTGAATAGCGGCACAAGCATGGAGATTAATTCGCGTCCACTGCTTGTCATCCATATCTTCGGGTTTATCCTCCAGAACCATATCCAGCTCTTGTTGATACAACACATCCATAACTTCACATTGCCACATACCAAAATTATTAGAGCCATTGAATTTATCAACCTCTAACCTTGTAGTGGCAATTGGATGTCTGTTGGATGTAGGTGCCGATGACGACGATGCCGACTCCTTCTCCTTCAAAACTTCATCTTTTTCTCCAGCCATCAAATCTGCCTGGTACTATTCACGGACTGTAGCAGAGCACTATTCACAGGTACTGTTCACAGTACTGTAGCACCAGCAAATTTTTCACTCCTATGAGACCCCAGTCGAAAACTGGAGCTCTGATACCACTTGTTGTGCGGAAGCGTCAACCAACTGTGAGTGAAAAATAAACAACTACTGGCAGGAGAAAAAAAAATTGAACAGAAAATTACAACAAGAAGAACACCAAGATTTATACTGGTTCGGCAATTGCCTACATCCAGTTTGGAGACGACGGAGTATTCCACTATAATCAATGGGGATATACAATAGTGTTTACCACTCAATTTCCCAAAGACCCAAATACACCCAACCTCACACACTCACAAAGGAAGAGAAAACAATGATACAAAGCAAAGAACAACTAGAGAGAATTTGTTTCTCTCTTTGGCAAAATGCCTTTCTTGCTATTTTTCTCTTCTACTCAACACTTGGTTGGATACTTCAAATGAAACAATTTGCTTCCAATTTATAGCCAAAGGAAGTGGCTTCTCAAAGAAGCCAAAGGTTAGGCAAGTCAACAATAGCTTACCACCATTTGTGAAAGCTAATTAATGCATTCCCATTGCAACTTGTCAATAGCCATCACTTTTGACTATTGTAGCCATCACTTTTGACTATTGTAGTCATCACTTTTGACTATTGTAAAAGCCAATTAATGCATTCACATTGCAACTTGTCAATAGCCATCACTTTTGACTATTGGTTTGAGGCAATAATCAACAAACTCCCCTCTCATATGTTTTTTTTTCTCCCCCAAGACCTGAGCACCTCATCCCCACCTGCAACCCACCCTCACCCTCTCCCTCTATTTGACTCCAGATAAAACTATCTTGCAACCCACCCCCACCCTCTTCCTCATATTTAATCATGAACAAGAGTTACCCAAGTACATTAATATATGCAATGGGTGTGTGTAAACACTCTAAAACAGTACATCGAAATTATTCCAACATTAAACAATAAAACATTAACATCACATAGAATAGACTACTATGACTCTGAACAAAAGAAACACCGCCAGTTCTCAACATTACAGGCATGGAAACAGAGGAGAGGGGAGTCAAATAAAAGGAGAGGGTGGGGGTGGGTTGCAGGTGGGGATGGGGTGCTCAGGTCTTAGGGGAGAAAAAAAAAATAGAGGAGAGGGGAGGTGTGGTTGGGGAAGAAGGGAGAATAGAGAGAGACGACAGAGGGGATGGGAAAAAAAAAATGCAATTTTTAATTTTTTAATGTTTGGTAGGAAAGAATCTTGATTTTTAATGGTTTATTTTAAAATATATACAATTTTGTATAATGATTTTTTCATTTTTAAACCACCCTTGAAAATGAAAAGACTAAAATACCCTTAATCATGGATGAAAATTTGAATGATGTTAAAGTCAAATAATAAATTATAGATTTTGAAAAATTCAAATGACAAATTGAAACTAGTCTATTAAAATATTTAAAATAAATATCCTAAATTAATTTAAAAAAATTTAGCTAGCTTCATCTTCTCCACATCGCCACCACCATCCCTCCCAGCCCAGCGTGCTCTACTCTCTCCTCTGATCTTCCTCCTCTTCCTTGATAATAAAAACCATCCAACAGCTAATCCAACCTTAAAAATGTATTTTCTTTTCAGATTTCAATGTTGAGCCGAATGGTAAAAACAAATTTCGAGATCACCCATGAAGTTTGATTTTGCATTCTAGGGTTGTTTGAGAGTTGAAATCAAATGAACATGAGAAGACATCAGAAGGAGAGGAGGAGTGTGCATCGGGGAAGGGAGAAACAAAAGAAGGGATGCTCGAGTGGAGAGTAATTTCATAAGTTGGTGGTTTGTGGCTGAGGTATTAGGTCTTCGGGTTTGGTGAGAGAGAGAGAGAGAGAGAAAGAGGGGCATAGCAGGTCGGGTGGAGGGACACACAAGGGCAGAGAGGAGTGCGGGGTTGTGGCTGGCTGCGTTGGGTTTGTTATTTTCTCATCTGGGTTGGCCTTAGATCTTCGAGAGCTGATAGAAAATGTTGGATCCAATAGATAAAGTGGGTAATATTCCGGGCTTGAAAAAAGAAAACACGAATGATAAAAAGGGAAAGAGAAACAAGCAGCTAGGTGATGATTTGAAACAGAGACTATTTCCCGAAACATTGGGACCTTTCATCAGGCAAACAAATTCCAATTGCACTAAAAACTGATCATTGGGATCTTTCATAAAGGAACATGTAAACTAGAAAAGAAAATAGCAATGGAAATGTGGCCTATGAGATCCACCAAACCCAGAGGATGCTTCTTTGACTTTGCATCTCTGTCCTTAATTTATGTTCACAATTTGCAAGTTTGGGTTTTCCTCTTTTTCTTGTTTGTTTCTCTCTATGATATTCATAACCACACGGATGAAGATTTGATTTATTTTATGTGAGGATCTAACAACATTGTTTTGTAATCATAGGGAGAGAGAGAGACAGAGAGGGGCAAGGGGAGTGGTGGGGGATTTGGGCGGGAAGGGTTGGGGCTGCTGGAGGGATAGTAGTTGGTTTTTAAATTTGTAAATTTTTAAAATAATTAATTTTTTTAACTTTAAAAGTAAATATTTTTTATTAATTTATATTTGAGAATCATGTGGGGTCCACTTTTCCACATAAGATGTTGACTATGCTCAACAATTGACTAATGTGTGTGATTTTACCATAATGACCCTACCACGTCAGCATTTTTGACGGTCTTGTGGGTGTCGTTAATGGTGAGGGGTAAGGTGGAATAGAAAACCACGGTCAAGGACTCAAGGGGGTTAAGTGGGCCAGTTTAACTTTTTTTGTTTTGGGGGCGGGGGGAGGAGAGGGGGGGCGTAAAGTGAGATTTGACCAAAATTTCAGGGGGTACTACAGTAAATAAGCCTATTCATAAATCAAAAGTCGTTTTGAGGGGTGATGGAGTTCAAATCCCGAAGTCTTCAAAATTGCTTGTAATTTCTTTTTATCTTCTAATTGATTTCTTGTAATTGTATTGTTCCTGATTAACATACATGCCTAAGAATTCTATATCTTGTTTATGTGGTTCTATCTTATTCCTGCTAATAACTATACCAGGCTTAATAAATTATTGTAAAATTATTTCTAGGTGTTTTCTATGTTCATTCCTATTGAATGCATGTACAAGTATATCATCTACATATATATATATATATATATATTACAAAAACTATTATACTTCTTAAAAAATGTATCCATCTTCCTTTGAAAGATTGATGGTGCATTTTTAAACCTAAAGGCATGACTAGCCATTGAAAATATCCTTTTGGACAAGTGAACGCTGTCACTCAATTGATTCTTTTGCTAATTTAATCTTCCAAAATCATGATCAGATTTAGAATCAAATTTACTAAAATATTTACTATCTTGAATTTTGTTTATAATCTCAACTTTATTTGGTAACTTATATCTATAATCATATTTTCAAATTCTTGCTTATTTTACAAGGTATATATGTTGTCTTAATGGTTAAATCTAGGTTAATAATATCTAATGTTGCTATTATCTTATTCTTGCTCCATTGTAACTGACGGTCTTCTCCTATATCTTATTTGCATTATTTTTAATGGTGGTGTTTGTCCTAAAGTTGAATATTCATGCTCAAATATCGTATCATCATATTCTAAACTATTTTACTAATATATTTTTCTGTGGTGATTTTGTTTTTTTTACTATAAGAATTTTTTTTTTTTTTTTTTGGTAAAGTAAATCCAACCCAACCTATTTTGAAATCCTCGCTCCATCCCTGAAGTAAATTCAACCCAATCCATTTTGAAATATTGGCTCCATCCCTGAATCCACCACAATCGGTTCGGGTTCATTGCAGGAAGCAGTTTGTTTTTGTAGCCTGTTGCAAAAAGCCCCTTTAATCTAATCTTCCCTTAACAAGATAAGAGAAGTTTGATTTCTGTTAAAGAAGAAACAAGAAATATGAGTAGAAATATCTCTTACACGCCGTTTCACTTGTTAATAAATAACTAATTAAAGCACACGCTTCAGTGTTGTGTGTGATAACAGGAATTTAACAAGAAAATCATATGATACATTTTTGTACAATTTAAGGGAGATAAAAATAAACTCAAGAAGGGACTTGTAGCTAAAGTGGTTAGGAGCATCCATCCTTACACTGAAGTCCAATGTACGATTCTTCCTTCCCCCAATGTCGCTTGTGTAAAACCTAACCAAGGTAGCATATCTAGTTTATGATCTCTCCCTCTTCTTCCTCAGCTCTCTCAATTCCCCCTTCTTCATCATCTTCACCACCACCATCATCATAATTACAAACATCATTATGATATTCATAATCATTGTTATGAACTATTTCAACCATGGAATTGTCACTGCCTTTAGAAGCATCTTTCGCTGCAAGTGAAGACAGTTCTTCAGCCATGTCTTCATTGCACCCACTTTCTTTAACTGCTACCGTAGGAAATTTCAAAGGTTTTTCAGGACAATCTTTGAAGAAAGAGTTTGTCACCATGAACCTAAACACCTGCAGCAGACGGCTTCTATCTCTCTTTATATCTGCACTAAGAAGTTTCTGCAGTAAGGTTGGCTCCCTTTTGCTGAAAGAAGGGTCATTAGATGAATCCTTGTGATGAGATTTTTGCCTCTTGGCAAACCGATCCTTTTTATCATATTTTTCTCTCTTACCAAAATTGTTTGGTAATCTCCCCTTCTTAGTGAAAGACTTATTGTCTTCTCTTCTATGCCCTTGATTTGAATCTTCAAGGTAGTATGATGGTATTTCGGCAACTTCAACTCCCAACTCAGCCTGCTTTGTAAGAATCTCCTTCAGTTGCTGCAACAAAGTTCCTTAACATTTACTGAATGTTGATAGTGTATTTAACTCAAGCGACAAGCTTAGATACAGACCAGTCAGAAATTAAATTGAAACATCAGAGGTTTTTTGAGCATGTAAGAAAAGAGTAAAGAAAAAAACAACACACATTAAATTTCCTGCACTTGTGTATTGAATGGATTAACTTGGGGCAGGGAGTTCTCATGACACCTTTAACATAAAAGGGCTTTCTCCATTTTTATTGTAATGATCACAATGCCCCTCCCCACTAGACTATCTACAGTAACTTGCAATCTGGACGTTAGCCAAAGTCTAGGCAAAAGTGTGCACATATTAGGGAAGAGATATAACCAAGAAAGGCAGTCTTGAAGAGCTTTCATGACATAATCTGGATATAAGCCAAATTTCAGGTTTAATGAAATACCCGTGATCTATTCGAGTATCAATTAAATTTATCTGACAATGCGTTAGAAACATGCACAAGTGACAAGTTATTATAAGAGGCAAAAAGTAATCCAAAACTAGCTCAGTTGGTCCAGGTGTCAATAACTTGAGCAAAAGTATTGCTCAGTCTTGTTCAATGATTATAGTATACAAACAATCAGAAGAGAGAGAGAGAGAGAGTTAATAAGCATACCTCTCGTCGCATTTTGGCCTCTCTCTCAATGACCTCTGAGTTTATCAGCTTTTCACTTAGCTTCTGCAAGTGATATTTTAATATCAGGACATCTACATTAGATTTGGAAAGTAAAAGCAGGCACGTCTCAGTCAGGCAAACCTTCTCTATGTTGGATTTTGATGGGTAGTGCCTTCTGCGTTCTTCACGCCACCGCTGAATCTCTTGTTCAGTATAGGGCAAAGAAAGAGATCTTCTCATTTGAGACAGAAAGAATTCATGTCCATTCGAGAAAAAAGAGTGATGAGATTACATTAAGAAACTGTAGTAACATATAAGAGTGATCATACACAAGGAGGCAAGAAGTAAAAATTATGGATGCTGTGAATGTAAATTCATGTCTGTAAATTTTTCCATATATTGCTATGTAAAGCACAAAAACATTTAAATTTTCAACTCCTATCAGTGCTCCTTGGAACCAGGCAATCAGTGTAGAAAACTTTAAAAGTTTTGGAATTCACAGAAGACAGAAATATCAGTCATCTTAACTTACACCGAGGAAGTCTCCTGTTATCTCTATCCTTGAAACAGATCAACTCATCTTATAGAAACTTTATAATGTCACCAATTTTCAGATTATATTAAAATTGATATTTTCAAAGGCTTTGGAATTAAAGTCAAAATATGGTTGTTATTGAAAACATTGGTCAATTTTCAATGCTAATGTTACTGCAGCAGAGGAAGAACAAGGACCCAGTTAATGCTGTTGATATAGTAATTAGGACTGTTAATTTGGCTGAGCTATTTCAAACCCTAACTTGTTCATCTCGAACTTTTTAGGTTGACTGTCTTTGAACTTGGACAGAGCTGATTATGGAAAAAGCTTTTAGGCCTGAAAAATGGAATAAAGCATAGAGCAGCCCAATCCTAACAGTCCCAACCTATAACTCATGTTTTAAATAAGTTTGAAACTGTTGATTAAAACCAAATCTTCAAACTATTCCATGCTGTCAGTGTCTCAGCCCAAATACAAGTCTACATGATGGGCTGATTTCGATCTCAATGCCTAGGACTGAAGATCAGGTTGGGATGAGCTCAGCCAAAGCACATCATATCTTGGTGAAGCTCACATGTGCCCTCAGCTCGCCAAATGACAGTCCTACATTGACTACTCAACTACTCAAAGAAGCTATTATATTTTGGACACTGCCATAATCAACTAAGGACCCGTTTGGATACCTTTGTTTTTGGTTTTCAGTTTTTTTGTTTTTAGCAAAAGATAGGGAGGAAATGCACTGGAGAAAAGAGGGAGAGGGAAGCGAGATCGAAGAGGAAGCAATGAATGAGGGAGACAATGTGCTTGTAAGGTTACCTGAAATGAAAACAAAACTCAAAAAAATAAAAGATATTCCAAATAGCTTTCACTATCAAGTTTTTATGTCACACATTCTCCTTGAATTTCTCCCTTATTTCTTCCTTCTCCCTCCCTCCTTCCACCCATCCATCTCCCCTCTATCTTCAATCAAAAACAAAAAACAAAAACCCAAATATGAAAGTGTTACCAAACAGGCCCTGAATAATTTAACTTTGATCACTGATTCCACCTGAGAGGAAAGTTCACTGATTAACCCTAAAGATTTGGCAGCCTGAGTTGTGATATTTCAATTAGAGCATACTCATTAGTTCACATGTAACAATATAAGATATGAGAGATCAAGCAGAGATTACCTTTTCCCTTCCCCGCCTTGGTTTGTAAACTTTCCTTTGCTCTCATTTATCAACCCTGTTTTTTTTTGTGAAGAAACAGAGAGAGAAAGATATTCATTTAACATCATTCTTACAAAGCTCTAAGTATTCCTTACTTGCTAAAAGTAACAGGAAATCTTAGATTCATAGTGTACAGTAGCTCCCAAACCCACACTCACGCATGCCTAACAAAGACACTGAAAGAACAGACCGGAAAGGAGAAAAATAGGGACTATAAAAATTATATGAAAGGGTACTAGATGATACGGGGCTTCATCAAACAACGCAAGTTAATGAGCACACATGAACCTCTTCTCTATTTTTTTGTAAATATTTTTAATGTTTTATTAATCCAGTGAGAATTTTTTTCTTCTGTGGCAAATATCCATTGAATCTCGTATAGCAAGCTTCTGTAATGCTATGGTCTAAAGTAAGGTGTTTTCCATTAACTTTTAGTAACACCGCAAAGCAACCCAAGAGAACAATTTGTGTGTTTTAGGCTACCTCAAGCCCACCTTCATGGGATTCCACACATAGCATGTGGAAGAGCAGTTAAATATAGTCATACCCATTTTGAATCCAAGTTTTATCTGTGAAATTCCATGATACTGAGATACTGATATTCCACAAGCTTCAGGTGGTTAGGGAGAATACACAAAAAATAAAATAAAACTCTATGTAATTGAAGAAATTGATAAGGACTACTGCATCCCAGATCAAGCATATTGAAGAAAATGCACACAGGCAATAAGCAGTAGTAGATATATAGTTGGATTCTATTAAAACAAGCCAAATTTGCAGTACCTCCGTCACAAAATCACAGCATTTTCCTATCTATAACATAAAAGACTTAATAAACTTGGTAGACATATATAAAACCACACCTTTTCCTTTGTTCCCGTTAGGAAAAGCAAACTTTCCCTTTGCATTTTTCATATGATGGAACTGAGAATTCTGAAATCTGCACAAACCATATCTATAATGAATCACAAGTCACTGGTCAAAATCTTCAGGAAAAAAAAAATGAAGTGACACGAGAAAAACCTACCCCCCTTGCGGCTGCACCCCTCTTTTTGGATGCTTTGTAAAGCTTTTGCTTGGTGAATGTTTCCAATTGGTATTTGAACTGTAAACACCACCAGTGTTCGTATGATTTCCCTGAAAAAACTGATAACATGTGTATTCACCACAACCGATGCAGCTAATTCAGAATAGTGTATCAATTAGAAATTATCTCTTTTCGAGACAATGTACTTCGGAAAAATGCTGGCATAAGATCTGTAAAAGAGAGAACAGAAATTGAAGGCAGGAAATGAAGGCATAACCAAATAACGGATTTCAGAAAAGTACGGCCTTACTATATCAACATAATGTAAGAACTTTGTCCTTACAATCTTAACCAACAACAAAGTGACTCAGTTTATGCAAATTAACCACCCAGTGCATATACAAATGCACAGATAAAGGAAGTCCCAGAATCTATCACGTCCTTAAGCCTAATAAAACAAAGTTTTTTTTTCTTCTAAGCTTAAAAAGATGAAATAAAAACGTAGATATGTGAGAGATATTCATGTAATATTTTTTCAAGAAAGAATATAAGTTCAAATACACACAGGGCAAAAACAAAGCTACCTGTGTCCCTTGCTTTGCAGGCAGAACCGAGTTTTGCTGATTCTGGTTAACTTGCTGGCCTGCCTGATTAGAATACGCACCAAACTGATGAGTCGGAAAAAAAAGGGGAATTTTGAGAAACTGTAGCCTGAAATTTTTTTTTTTCTAAGCTTAAAAATAAGAAATAAAAAATGTAAATAAATATTAGGAGATATGTGAGAGATATCCAAGTAACATTTTGCCACAAAGAATATATTTTCATATACACACGGCAAAATAAAGTTACCTGTGTCCCTTGCATTGCAGGCAGAACCAAGTTTTGCTGATTCTGGTTAACTTGCTGGCCTGCCTGATTAGAATGCACATTACCGAACTGATGAGTTGCAAAAAAGGGGGAATTTTGAGAAACTGTAGCCTGAGGTGCTTGATTCAATCCCGCAAAAGCATAATTAGGACCAAGTTGGGATGGATTATGCATTTGCATTTGCACAAATTGATTCATATTTTGCAATGGATTTGGCAAACAGAATTGTCCATATGGCAAACCCATATTTTGGTTGATCTGTTGTGGTAAATTTAACAGGTTATGCCCAAGTAATTGCCCAGGCGGCTGCGATGAAACCGCTTGATTCACATTCTGCACCAAATTGCAGAATTGCCCATGAAGCGGAAAGGAAGCAACGGAGTTCATACTGTGTGCATTATTTTGTGAACCGAAAAATCCAACATGGGGCTGACCTGGTTGAGATGTAGGACCAACGGAACCGAATTGAGGCATACCCAGATGGTTACTTTGCATAGGATGAAGGTTGTTAGGTACACCCATGAAATTGGGTTGAGCAATCATGGAAGGTGGCATATTGGGCATGGCCCCTCCATGCCCATTGCTTAAATGTGCATTAGCATTACTGAACGGGATTGGAACTTGATTATTCTTGATACCCAATTGAGGTTGTATCTGCAGAAGAGTTTGCAACATATTAGAAGATGAATTTTTAAGCCCTGGATTAGATTGCATAATCCGCTGCCGCTTAAACAAACCAAACCAAAACCCAGGAAAACAAAACGAAGCAGCTTTAAGTTTGTGAAAGCAATTATTGGCATCTACGAGTGCCTGGCAGTGTAGGAGAGATACCTGGTGAGATGGAGCAGAGCTACCATTGACGTGAACTTGGTTGGAATTGTGAGGAAACGAATTATAGTGAGGTAGCATTATGCCAGCATAGGGAGTCCAAGAATGAAGTCAGAGTACTGAATGATTGAACGAGTCCAGTGATTTTTTTTTTTTCTTTCTTAGAGGCAAGAGAGGAGGAGCTAGGGTTTAAGAAGGGTTTAGAAGTGGCACCTGCCTTCTTCGTCAGCTTTTGTGTCAAAACGAAGAAGTCGGGGCTTCTTTTGTTCTGTTCTTTTTAATTTTTCAAATGTTGGGCCTGTTCATTCTAGTTTTTACATTTTTGGTCTCAAAATGTTGGAGCCTTCCCTTTCACATTTTAAGAGACCCAATGGGGAACAATGGGCCTGGAAAGAGTTAACAAAAAGTGGGAGCCCAACATATTTTTTCAAAACATTCTCACATTTGAGGATTTTTTCAGAGCGTCTGCCCAAATGGATCCCGTAGTGAGAGATTCACATTATCCTCTCATTGCACTGCACACTATCCAAAAAGCAAAGTAAAAAAGAAAATTTAATTAGTAAATAAGTAAATTAAAACAAATAAACAAGGTAATAATAAAACCTCAAGACCACTTCATTCACTAAACAAACATAGAAATATATGAAAAACTTACAAAGGTTAAAAGTATTCAATTAAGAGAGTTATGTCTGATGCTATTGTTGAAATTGATCCCACCTCTACATGAGATGAAAAAGTGTAATTAACTGAATAATAAGATTATTGCCAAAAATATAGTCTAACCAATTAATAATATAGATGACATACCTGACTCAACTTGCTAATAAAATTCCATCACTTTAAAAGTATAGTTCACTCTCCAATGATATAAGAAAAGATTGCAGTCAACTAAGTGCACAAATAAGTGACTTGGAGGCCACAGTAGAAATCTAAACATCAAACACTTCTCTAGCAAAAAGTGATAAAACATGATATCTAGTGGAATTTACCCTCCACCAATTAAGCATGTTAAACTTTTCTTCACTTTCAATATTCTCAGCAGAATCTAGTAAATACCTATCAACTATCTCTTTATGTTCTCTCATTTGTGCAACCCGAGCAAGACGTGCAGATTGATAATGATCATTATTACCCTTTGGAACAACAATCACACTAGAAATGACAACACCCTTAGAAGGGTGGCCACCACCTAGCAGCAATGTACAATAAAAGACATACAAACAAAACAAGAGACTTTTGATCTCACTCACTTTCTCATTATTTACACCAACATCATACACATCACTGAAGTAGAAAGAAACATACTCCAACTTATATCTAGAATCAAGAACAACAACATTAATCAAAATATTGTTAATAAACTCCATTGAACCCCAATATTTATCATATTTTATCTTCATGCTTTTAGTCATGCTACCCAAAAGAGGATCATTACTCGTACTCAAAGTTTTCAACTCAGATTGCAAGCCACATATTTCATAAAAAGTTATGTTGGAAGTCACACACAATGAACCATTAAACATGTAAGTAATATCATAAAAAGATTTTAAACATCTAAGGAAAACCTTAGCATTTTCCTAACCAACCCTTCTCTCTCTCTCTCTCTCTCTCTCTCTCTCTCTCTCTCTCTCTCTCTCTCTCTCTCTCTCTCTTTTCACTATAACATCCAAGAAGTAACTGACATATTGCCCATCATCCTCCTCTAACCTCTCGAAAACCTTTTGGAATATAATAGTTGCACCAAGCATCATATAAGTAGAGTTCCACCTAGTTGGAACATCTAAAAAACAAGAGCTTTTGAATCAAGTTTCTCCCTCACTATAGTAGCTTTAAAATTATCAAATATTGAGGGGTTGGACCGAACATACCTCACAACATTCGAAATGCTTATAATGTATGCATGCATATCCTTCAACCCCTCGATCACAATAAAATTCATTGTGTGCACAACACCTCAAGTTCATAAACTCACCATCAAAGACACATTGATTCCATTTATTTACCTTTTCATGACATATTGCACATCAAGATCATCCGCACTAGCATTATAAACAATTATAGTACAAACTTTCTCAATGCCCCAGTCAAGCAAACAAGGTTCAATAAGTTTCCCTATACTTTACCATTTGTGATTAACAATAACATAAAAATTTAGAATTCTTTTATGGTATGTCCAATATTTTCCAAAGAAGTGTGAAATAATTACCATGTAACTTGTGTTTCGAGGATATGTACATGTGTTCTTAGTAAGACACACTCTTAGTTTATTAGAAGCAAACACACTTTTCAACATTTTCTTTTCTTCCACATAAAGTGGATACACATCTCTAACAATGGTTCTACGTGAAGGAAGAACAAACTTAGGACATGCCAAGCTACAAAATTTTCTAAACCCTCCACAATTTTAAAAGGAAGTTCATCAAAGAATATCATCACAACCAATGTTTTTCTTCAAGCTTCTTTGCTAAAGCTTACAACCATGAGATTATTGCCAATAGTCCAACCTCCTAGTGACCTTTCTAAAGCAAGAACTTTTTTATTTTTTACACTTTAGCGTACTTTTAAATTGATTCTCTAAGTGGCTTTTCAAGGTAGAGGCAGTGACGGCCTTGAGCTAGGGCGGGAAGTGCAACCGCCCTGGGCCCTAGCTCAAGGGAGGGCCCCAATTTTATTTTTCATATGAGGTTAGATTTGTTTTTAATACTTATACAAACAAATGCAGCATAATTCATGAAGTTGACTTCAACACCAGTGGTTTAGACAGTGTTTTAATTCTAATCAAACTCGGGTTCAAATCCTACTATCGTAAATGTTGCTTTCTTTTTTTGTCAAAGTGAATGGCTCTTCTTTAGTACTTCAGGTTTTGAATTTTTTTGCAATCCTTTTTTACATACAGGAAATAAATTATATATGTTTGATATCTAAATTTTTCAAATTATTTATTTATAAAAGTTTCCTTATATTTTTTTTAATACTTTATACATACACATGCAATAAAAATTAAATGATTTTTATTGTGTGGATGTATAAATACATAGGATCTATTTTCGGTATTGCCCTAGGCCTTCAAAATCTCAAGGCTGACTGACCCTGGGTAGAGGTGCCACATATTTTGGTATCACATGCATAATCGTGTTAGCAATAATTGCAAACAACCTTAAGTTCACTAGGTTTAAAATTTGGAAGTTTGGTAAAATGATCCCATATTAATGAGGGCAAGTGGTTTGTGTTGGCACCATGACTGGATTTTAGGAATTAACAGGAATAAAATTATTTGAACTTTGAGCCATCACAAAAATTGCAATAAAGACACAAATGAACGGACAAGTTTGCAAAGAAAATACAAAAGCTCAGCACTCAATTTTCCCTTCCAACCAATATTGAAGAGCATTAAAAAATAAGCAACAATCAATAACATCTAGAAGAAGAATAAATGTTAGAAATATTAAATGAACAACAAAAATTGAAATTCAGAAAATGAAAAAAAAAAAAAAAAAAAAAAAAAAACACACCAACCTCATATGTGGACTAGAAAGAAGAAGATGAGATGATTTCAAGATGTGAGAGTGGTCATGGTGGTGTAGTTGACGTAATAGTGGTTTGCAGCACAGGATTTAAGCCATGTTTAGGATTTTTTTTTTTTTTTGATTGTTGTTGCCAAAAATCGACTTCACTTTAAAGTTAAGCAGTTTAACGTGTTTGGTAAAAATAAAATAGGTTGATTGTTTTAAAAGCAATGACCTCTTGATAGTAACGGTAGAAACAACCTCTAAGTTGCATTTGAAAGATGCTTTCACAAGAAGCTGAGAATAACCTTTGATGAATTTTTTAATTCCCATAATACCATCATTAATTTTAAAAATGTCATCATCTAGCACCCCCACCATCACCTCCTCCATCACCACCTCCATCACCACCGCCACCACCTCCTCCTCCACTAGCTTCTCCACCACCAGCACCTTCACCTGCAACACCACCCCACCAACAACACCTCCACCATAACCACTAACTTCACCTCCACTTATACCACCAAAACCATCTCCACCACCACCAGCTCTATTACCATCATCATCACCACCACCACCATAACATAGTTAGCACATAACATTATCAATATCATGTATGTTTTAGTCATTATCTACAATTACAATATTTTTATATTAAAATTTACCAAACTGTTTTGACATTGTTTTTATACTGACAACAATTTGAAAATAATGTTTACAAAACAAAGAACTGTTTTACTATACAGCTCATTATTTTCAAAACACAACAAAAGCAGCTTCCTAAATTAGTTTAACGTTCGGATTTGTAATCATTCTTGTGCACTTGCAAGGGCATACCAAGTTTTTTGGTTTAAGGTAATACAAGATTCGAAAAGAAAAAGAAAAATAGAACTATAAAGAAACACGCAATAGCAAATCGGAAAATAGCAAGTCGAAAAAGCAAAAGGAGAAATCCTTCTTCCAAACCGAATCTTTCACGCACCCACTCATTGGTTCCAATTGGACAACGACAACTTCACTCAAGCTCAAATTGGAGAAATGGTTTCACCAACTGTTCATTCACGTTCTCCCTATACCAATTAGGAATCATCATGCCCAATCCAAATCTCCTATTCAATTTGAGTTATGGGAATCTCAGTAAAAAGAAAGGAGACTCATTCGTGTTCTCCTTCTACTTCTTCGATTAGGAATCATCTTTCCAATCTAACCCAGGCTTCAATTTTTCATTTCCTTTCCAATTTCATTTGGCTTTGTTGATTTCCTACCCTAATTGTATTATTCTTTTCTTATTTAAATAACTATTTGCCTTTGTTGCAAGTACAAAAACCTAATTTCTAAAAATTGTACTCATGGGAGGCGTTCTCTCAAATTGGAGCTAATTCCCATTGATCTAGAGCTTCAGTGTATGGTACGAAAGCATCAAATGCAACGTTCTTTACCAAGCCTAGCTATGGGTGATCTAGTTACCATGATGGAGATAACCCACCACCACCACCACAACGACTACTACGACGTCTTAGGGACTACACTACACCAACGAACGCCTCCCTTGTGTACTAAGACGTCTGTGTGAATTTTTTATTTTGTCACAAGGCAGAAAGTTGGTTATTCACTCTACCAGCTAATAGCATTACTACTTGACAGCAATAACACACAAATTTCCTGAACAAATATTATCCAACATCCAAGACATTGAATTACAAGAGGGAGATTTTGACATTCACACAGAAGCCTAATGAAGAGTTTCATGAAGCATGGGAGAGATATATAGAGATGTACATAAAGTGTCCACATGTTAATATTGATTCAGATACACAGATGAATATTTTCTTTGACGGACTTAATCCGACATCTAAGAGCCATGTTAATGCATTAGCTGGAGGATCGTTGTCAAATAAATATGCAAGGGAGGCATTTGAACTATTTGATATGATGGCTACAGAATCTTAGCAATGGACAGCAGAACATTCACATAAAAGGGGCATTTTTGAGTTATCAGTAGGTTCTCCCAACATGTCTACACAAATGGAAAAAATGGAGAAGAAAATTGATGCGAAATTTGACATTATTTTACAACAAATAGCAAGTTCTACATAGCAGCAGCCACCTGCAACAACAATTTGTAGTATTTGCAGCATGGCTACACACGACATAATAGGCTACCCGCATAAAGAATCCTACCCAGAGCTTGTTGAGCAACATGTTAATATGATGAACAGCTATCAAAGGCCTAGGAATGATGCATATGCCACTCAGTACAATCCAAGATGGAGGGATCACCCTAATTTCAAATAGGGTGACAATCAAAATAATGCAAAACCATTCCAGCATGCACGAAGACCATTTGCTCCATCCAAACCAACTTTGGATTATCAGCTTGCTAAATTGGCAGCAACAACTCAATCATTCATCGAGGGCAACAATCAAAGATTTCAAAATGTAGAAGTATCAATTAAAAGTTTGGAGCAACAATTTGGATAGCTAGCTGCACATATTTCAGACAGAGAAAAAGGCAAATTTCCTAGTCAAACATTGCCTAATCCAAAAGGACGTGAAGATTGCAACGTTGTTCGGACTTTACGATGTGGAAAAAGCTATGACAATCGTGAATATAGCATTGAAAAGGAGCAGCAAGCAATGGAGAATAATGTAGACAATTTTGCAGCAGCATAACCTGCCAAAACTGCAGAAAAACATAATCTGGGAAATCCCAAAACTGTCCCAAAACAGGTTTTACAGCGTGTTTATGACCCTCCACTGCCCTATCCTAACCGTGTAATTCCTAAAGCGAGGGATCAGCAACTCAAGGACTTTATGCAGACATTATCCAAAGTTCAAATCAACATTCCATTGCTAGATGCGATCAAGAAAAATCTATCTTATGCCAAATTTTTGAAAGAAGTTTGCAGCAGCAAAAAGAACCTTGCAGATTTGGACAAAGTCTTTTTGACAGAACAGTGCAGCGCAGTTTTGCTACACAAGCTGCCACCTAAGAAAAATGATCCAGGGAGTTTTAATATTTCTTGCACTATTTTAAAAGTGCTTTAATTGATTTGGGTGCAAGTATTAATTTGATGCCTTTTTTCTATTTTCCAGGGATTATGACAAGGAGATTTAAAGCCTACATCAATTATACTTCAACTGGCTGATCGTTCAATCACTTATCCAAGAGGTGTTATTGAAGATCTAATTATTAAGGTTGATAATCTTTATGTACCGGCAGATTTTGTGGTTTTAGACATAGACGAAGACTTTCAAACACCTATTGTTTTGGGGAGGCTGTTTATGGCAACAGTTAGGACTTTAATTGATGTGGAAGCTGGAACATTGACTTTACGGGTTCAGGACCAATCTGTGGTGTTTAATTTGTTTGAGGCAGCGAAACGTCCTGCTGAACAGCAAGAATGTATGTGCATTGATGTGGTAGACAGTATGGTTCCAGACAGTTTTTATGACAGTTCTCGGATCTATAAGGAAAGAACTAAGGCATTTCATGACAGTCAAATTTTACGGAAGGAATTTCAGCCAAGGCAAAAGGTTATGTTATTCAGTTCAAGACTTAAGTTGTTTCTAGGGAAATTAAAATCTCACTGGACTGGACCCTACCCGGTGACTCAAGTTTTTTCTCATGGGGCAGTTGAAATAACTAATAAGGCTAAGGGAAACGCATTCAAGGTAAATGGTCACAGACTGAAACCCTACATGGAGACACCCTTTGACATTATAAATGAGTCTTTGACTCTGAAGGAACTAGTGATTTGACCACCAGGCTTCTGTAAAGTTTAGCTACAGACTTCAAATAAAGCGCTTATTGGGAGGCAACCCAATTTTTCTAAACTCTTTACTTCTTTTCAATAAATAAAAAAATAAAAAAATAATTTTTGTTGCTGTTTTCTTTATCTAGTTGTTTTTATTTTCTTTCTACTCCTAGCACATAATTGATTCAAGCCCCAAAACGCAATGCCATCGGGCCTCAGGCAACCCACTTCAGCCCATGGGCCATAGGCCAAATTATGATCCGTATTTGTTGGAACATACATGAGATTTTGAGACCACCAACTATTTCCTTTTCCGTACTATCAATATGTATGAGTTTTTTTATATATAAAAAAATGCCAAAGTTTAGAAGGGGTTAGGGGAAGTGTCTTTGGAGTTTGAATTTGAGGTCACTCATCCATAAGCAAATGTTCTTACCATTGAGCTATGGTTGACTTAAATGCAATATTTTAATGTACGAACATGAGATGAATATCCTAAGACACGCATAGTGCATTAGCTAACTGGTCTTATTGAATCAAATCAAATGATGATTTATTTGTGTTTTATACTCAAATAATAAGTCACAAAATAGAGCTTTTCATATATTATTTGAATTTAAACTAATCCAAATGATACGTAGATCATTGATTGTACCCAATACACATGTCATAAACTCAAATATTATAGGATTGAACTTCCATAATGTAAATATAAACTCATGAAAAGTTTTCATTAGTGTAACTGTGTGGCTCAAAATGTGATGGAGCAAGCAACCTCTACTTTAATGTATGTTACATATATTATTATGTCACTAATTGACCAATGGTTGCTTGAAAACATCCTTCTTCTTCTTATGAATGATGAGAATATGGAAATATTGTAAGTGATATTGTAGGACAAGAAAACACCAAAGTTTGGTGCAGCCATTGTGGTAGGAATTGGAAAACATAGCCCAAAACTAAAGCCATTGATTTCGAACTACAAGAAAAATTACAAGAAAAATTACATATAACAACATGAGGTTAATGTGCATTTAATGTGTGAATAATCATGTTTAACAACGTGCGTTTAATGCGTCTTGTGAATCATTCTTTGTTACAATATGATATAATTGCGTGTTGTTAAAACGGTGAATAAAAAAATTATTCTACAACATACATAGACGTGTTGTGAGTTTGATTAACTACTACAACATGCCTTGCACGTTTTGAAATATTTTTTTAATAAATATTTTATGCGGGACCCAAAACCCCCTTTTGGCAAATTTTTGTTTGTTTGTTACTCGTTCTCTACAGTCTTTTCACTTCCTCTTTCTCTACTGTCTCTCTCAAGCTTATAAAAACAAGAAGCCACACCCTTTCTCAAAATCTAAAATGCGTGTTCTAAAAAGTCCCTCTCAACCTTTTCACTTCCTCTTACTCTACAACCTCTCTCTCATCACTCTCAAGCTTATAGAAACAAGACATTTATCTATAGCCTCTAGGAAATTTGGTAGTGTTAGTTGCCCTTTGTTTAATGTTCCCAGCAGTATAACAATAGTGAGACAATTTATGAAAATGTATGATGAGCATAAGTTGAAGTTGAAGAAAGATTTGAGGGAAACTAGGGTTAGCCTCACTACTGACACTTGAACAAGTGTCCAAAATTGTAACTATATGGTGCTAACCAGTGGCGGATCCAGGAATTTTCCTTGCAGGGGTCAACGTTTAAAAGGCAAAAAAATTCTATACAAAATAGACCCAAAAAAATGAAACAATAATATTAAAATTCTTAATTAATAGAAAAAACCACATTACAATTGTCCACGACGAGTTTCCATACTCTGAAAACGTTGCATTATAGAGTCATTATCAATACAAATAAACACATATTTCTCAATGTAAACAAGTAAGCTATCACTCAACCATTAATCTCCCATTCGATTGCAAAATGGACCTTTCACAATATTCATAGCAGAAAATGCTCTCTCCACAAAAGCTGTTGCAACCGGTAAATTAAAGCTAATGTGAGAAGCAGATAAACATAATTAAATGTTATATGCAAGCCTTTCTCCACCATTTTTCTTGCAAGGCTACCAATCCCCTTCAATTAAGAAAAATCGCTTCTCGTACGCATATGATGAATATAAATTCCAAGTTGATCTTCAAGTGCCAAGAGGTCTCGGGGAGTAAAATCTTGAGGATAAAATTCAGCAAAATGAAGTAGCTTTTGTTTGTCAAAAGCTATGAATGAATCATCCGGGCTCAAACACGCCAAACAAAGAAGTAACTCAGTATTTACCTCACTGAAACGATGATTTAATTCCTCAAGTTGCCACTCAATGATTTGAATAAAGATATCCACACGATAATGATGGAGATGTGTTATTCTAGGAGCTCTCTGATGTGATCTCCATTGAGCTACATATGCATCATCCATGTTTGGAACCTCAATATCATGTTTGCCACAAAAGGAAGATACTTGATCAAGCAAGGCTTCAAATGCATTCTCTCTCATATGTTGTAGTTGGTCCTTGCAATCTTTGACTAAAGTCATTGCATTCCCAATATCTTGGTCTTGCCTTTGTAATGCTTGTGACAAATCATTTGTGACTCCCAATATAGATCTCATGAAAAATACAAACTCAAAAGATTGTATATCTCTTAATGACCTATTTGCTTCACCTATATTATCAGTGGAGCCATCCTCAATAATCAATTTTAGCACTTTCACCATAGATTTGAACATAGAAATGATACTAAGTAATGTACCATAATGTGAGTTCCAACGTCTATCACCGGAACGCTTGAGACAATTTTCTTGATTTAGGCCTCGCCCTGTTGGAAGAGTATCTTTTTCAAGAGCTTCCATAATATCCATTTGTAGTTGATCTCTAAGCATGTTACGACGGTTACACAATGCTCCAACAATATTAACCAAGCTATTGCAAGATGTGAAGAAAGTGGCAATATTAGCATTTCTCTTTGTCATGGCCACAAGAGCTAATTAAAGTTGATGTGCAAAACAATGAATATAATAGGCACAATGATTTTCTCTCAAAATCTGTGTTTTGAGACCATTGAACTCACCTTTCATATTACTAGCTCCATCATATCCTTGTCCTCTTAGCATAGAAATGCTCAATTCTTCTTTTGAAAACAAAGTGTCAATAGCCTCCTTTAGTGAGTTTGATGTAGTGTCACTAACATGTTGAATGCCCACAAACCTTTCAATTACATCCCACTTTTGTCCACATAACGAAACACCACTGCCATATGTTCTTTAATTGACACATCAACTAATAAAGAAAAGCATGCACCATCCATATCCTTAATGATTTTCTTAATAGTTTCAGTGGCACAAGCATTCACCAAATCTTTTTGAATTGTTGGAGCTATTAGCTTGAGATTCCCTAGAGCATTTTCTAACACAACGGCCTTAACTTTCTCATCATGATCAGCAAGAAATTGTAAGAGCTCCAAATAATTCCCCCTGTTGTTTGAAGTGTCACTCTCATCATGACCACGAAAAGGAAGACCTTGCTTCAATAAAAATCTCACGCAATCAAGAGAAGGTGTCCAGCAAATACGATAATCAATACGAGCTTGGTCTGATTGCTTGCCCAAAACTGTTTGGATGTGTTGCTTCTGATTCATAAGATCTATACAATATTGTCTAGATTGATTATGAACACTTCCAACACCTCCAATATGATTCCTAAGTCTTTCTTTCTTCTTCCAATTTCTGAACCCATCTCTGTGAAGGCATCACTACACCCATGACTAATTTTGAAATTGGATTTGAAGAGATAACAATAAAAGCAAAATGCAACATCTTTACTTATACTGTACTCCAACCAGTCAAACTCATCAAACCACTTGACATTAAAACGTCGATCATACCCGGAAAGATCGATTTGTGGAAATGTGTGATTCTTAGGTTGACAAGGACCCTTTTGTAGATATGCTCTTTGAACTTTGTCTCGAATGTTAAGATCATGATCTAACATTTGAGGTCGAAGTCCAAGGTCTGCAGGAAGATTATTCATAAGATCTTGCAACTCACTTTTTTTCGAAATACCCACATCTCTTGAAATACCCACATCTCTTGAAATATCCTCATCTCTTGAAATACCCACATCTCTTAAGTCTGAACTACCCACATTATCCGAACTAGAAGTGGTTGACGAGAACTTTCTCTTAAAGTATCGTTCCATAACTTTATATGCAAAAAAACATACAAACTAATTAACAATCTAAATTGCCAAGATTTTTTTCTAACTAACCAAAATAATAAAAAACTTCTAACAAATACAATAATCAACAACAAAAATGTACATTAATCTTTATTAATCAATTAAAGCATAATAAAAGATTAGAAATTAGGATAACATAATTTCAATTTGAGAGATAAAATCCATCATATTAAAACATACAAACTAATTAAATCATACAAACTAACATATAATTAATTAAACACTCTGATTCATTCAAACTAATCAACATATTAATCAATCTCATCAAAGCATAAAAAGATTATGAAATAGGATGACATACTTTCAATTTTGAGAGCAAATTTCAAAGCTAATTGAATTTGGGGTTTGCTACTGCCACTTGATGAGGAGAACGCCGGTGCCGAAGGATGATTCACGTGGAGAGGCCTTCAAATTGAGTGAAAGTTGAGTAGAATTAGGGGTTGGGGTTGGGGATTTAGGGTTTGAATGAGAGGAATGAGTGAAAAACCCATTCCCCAATCTGTTTTATCGATCTGCTGTGGGTTTTTTTTTTTTTTTTTTTTTTTTTTTTTTTTCACCTTAGCCAAAACGACGTCGTTTTGGCTAGGTTCTAAAATTTTAAAAAACACTCACTTAAATGGAACGACGTCATTTTTACGTCAGGAACGAAAAAAGAAAAACTACTTAAGTGGAACGACGTCGTTTTGACGTCAGGAACTTAAAAAAAGAGAGGTAGTGTTGGCCTTGCGTGTGCGCTGCGCAGCTCTTGGCTATGGCAGCTCCCTCTTTGGGGCATTTCATCAAACACATTCTGGGCATTTGCAAGGCCCAAGTTCTTCAGCTCTTATGGAGGATTCCGGGCTTGCGGGGGTCAATTGACCCCCTTGCCCCTATGTGGATCCGCCACTGGTGTTAAATGCCCATTTCATTAATTGTGGAAAATGCACAAGTGAATTTTGAACTTTTGTGTGATTTCCAATCACCAAAGAGCAACCATAGGGAAGCTCATTAAAAAAAATTTACTTCAGTAGGGGATAGAAAAAGTGATGGCTGTAATGGTGGATAATGCATCTACCAATAAAGCGGCTATAAATTAGGTTAGGTCAAAGTTAAATAAAAGGGATAAAGCAAAACATGTTTTGCAAGGGAATTACCTACATGTGCGATGTTGTGCTCACATCACAAGCCTAATAGTAGGTAGTGGTTTGAAGAGGCTTTCTAAGTCTATTTTGGCCAATGTTGTTAGGTATGTTAGGTCTTCTCCTCAAAGGTTGGAGTTTTTAAAAACTTGTGTGGACTCAAAGGGACTGTCCATCAAAGGTATGGTTTGCATGGATGTCCCCACAAGGCAGAATTGAACATTTATAATATTGGATGCAGCCTTCAAATATAAAAAAGCTTTTGTAAGAATGGGAGAGGATGATGACAACCCTTTCTTGGCTTAGTTCAAGGAATGAGAACATGAAGTTGATGAGGATGGTGTAGTTGTGAGTAATAGTAACCATATTAGGGTTGGACAACCAAGTGAAGATGATTGGGACAATGCTACTATTTATGTGAAGTTCTTTTTATGAGGTCGCACTAAAGGTGAGTGCATCTTTGCACCCCACTACCAATAAAGCTTTCCATTCCATTTTAGCAATAGAAAAAGAGATTGATAAGTTGTTTGTGTCACCTGAGATGGCCACTGATTCAAAAACAGAGAGAGTGTTGGTTGATACGGCATCCAAAATGAGAGAAAAATACAAGTACTTTGTCAAATTTGAAGATATGTGCTACTAGTTGTTGCTATTATTTTGGACCCCAGATTCAAGCTTAGGCATGTGACACATCTGTTTAGGAAAGAGAAGTTTGATGAGGCAGAAGTGGAAAACAAAACCAAGGAGATAAAGGAGGTGTTGATGTCTATGTGTGAAGAGTATGCACCTAGATTGGATGGTAGAATTCACATGAGAAGTGAGAATGTAAATTCTGCTCCACATAATCTGAATTAAGATTCACAAGATGTTGATGATATAATGGATGATTAGATAAAAGTGGTGGAAGAGATTGAGGAGGATATAGTGGCACATGAATTGAATACCTACTTGTAAAATCCTTTGGAATTAACAACCAAAGAGTCCTTTTTTGACATCTTGTTGTGGTGGAAGCTCAATGGTCCTAAGTACACTTTGTTGGCAGCAACTGCAAGGGATATTCTGTTTTAGCACTCGGGGAAGAGTAATTGATTCATTTTAGGAGTTCATTAACTCCTAGATCAGTGGAGACATTGATATGTATGCAAAATTGTTTGAAGGGAGATGACATTTCCACCACTTTAGAAGATGAAGCTACTCTTGAAGAATATGAGTTTTATAAGTGTTGAATTAGGTATGTTATTACTTTATAATGTTGCATTTGTTTTTAATTTGATTAGGCTTTTTTCTAAGCATTTTTAATGATTGTGTGGATTTATTTTCTATAGAATATGCAAGTACTGAAGCTGCCACTAGTATAAACACAGTAGCTTCAGATCCAAAGGGAAATGGGCATGCCAAGTAGCCTTCTCTTTTGTTGTTCTTTATAACCTGTTTTGTTAATGTAAAATTTTTCTTTGTGTGGTAAACTTTGGTTGTGAGATTTCCATTATGTTCTGTTTTTTTTTTTTTTTTTTTGGGGTTTCTTTTCTGTTGTAATTTAATTTGCAACCATTGAGGTTTGTTGAGTTACTTTGAGTTTGAGTCTTGATTCTTGATTTGTAATTCATTTGGCATGTCTTGAATTGACTGTATGGGGCTTGATTCTTGATTTGTAATTAATTTCGTAGATCTTGATTGTATGAGGCTTGATTTCTAAAAGGCAATGTATCATATGGGAAAAATGGCAGGTCTTGTTTGGTTCTGGTATGGCTCAAATGTGTCTTGAGAAACATCCATATTGTTTCGTCCCGTACCGTCCCAATTATCCTTTCCGGGATTGACACCAGGAAGTCCTTCATCTTGTGTCATCTCGTATCATGCCCAATAGTGTGCCTTGAAGTTGCTCTCATTAGTGGAAAATGTGATAGTGGGTTAACTTTATTGTTATATTTATTATTTATTGTATTTATGAGCAAGAACCGGTCCTAGACATGCTTAACTGGGCTTGCCCAATCTTGACCCAAACCCAACCTAATCTTAAAGTAGATTGAGCCAATCGAGCTTAAACAATGGACCAGGTCGGGCCGACCCACTTCAGCCCATGGGCTTCAAGCCAAATGGTGATCCCTATCTCAATCCCCATATCTTCAATCTTTTATATTGAATTGTTGATTAGTAAGCAATAAGAAAATTGATGTTAAAGAGGAAATTCCCAATGAAAAGCTAAATAAAAAAGAATTTTGATTTTCCCTCACGTTTTCACAAATATTTGTTTTATTTAAGGAGGTAAGTTTTGTTCATCCAACCGTAGTGAGTACTAGAAAAAGCCTCAACATTCACAAGTTTATCGGACATGGTAATAGCACACATGCCTATATATCCCAACCTAACATGGAAAAACATCGTAGCTTCTCATCTTTCCATATCTTAGTGGGTACGGTACATCTTCCCTTTTTATTGATGTTCCACTTCGACATCTAAACATTGTTCACATGTTCCCCTCTTCAAGTGGAACAACCATGAATTGTTTCATTCCTCAGTGACTTATGCAATGATGGAATAATAAATCTTTACAAAATCCGATTTTTTTATAGACAAAATTACATATCCAACGCATTATCAACACTAACTGTACACAGCCTCCAACTACATATTGTACCGAAAGACATCTTTGTTTTTCTTGAATTACTGCACATGTTACCGAATACGTTGTAATTATTTAGGTTAACAATTCTTTCCAATATAATGGAAAAGAAAATATATGCTAATGGGAAGCCACCACCAAATATGTGCTAATAGGAAGCCACCACAGTGGTGGTGGCTTCCCCTCCCACCATGGCACCCCAGTTCGAACCTGTTTGAACTCCAATGTAACACACAAAAAATGCAAGAGTGCATAATTATCTTTTGGCAATGGAACATCTCTACTATTATAAAGCCAAGCCAAGAGCAGTTGGGATCACAAGTTTAACCCAAAAAAAATTGGACAGGCCCCTCAAACAAAAAAAATCAATCGCTGCTGGAAAATTAATATTTAAAGTTGAGATGGGTATTGTCGTAAAAAGGACAAAAATAAAAAAGTGAAAAACCGAAGAGATGATCCAACTTCCACATTCAGAAGAAAATATCACTCCGTTCAGGGATAACTGCTGGGCACAACGGAAACAAAAAGTGAGCACACCTGAACTAGACGAGGTAAAATTAAATATGAAGTTAGTATAGCTAACTTGAGATATCATTAATCCCCTCATAGGAGAAACCAGTTCAGGGTCATTGATCCATTAAACTACACTTATAAAATAATTCCTAACAAACCTAATAAAAATCGAAAAATAAATATTGCAAGCAAAACTCTGTTTCCAGGGGTGGAAAAAAGGGAAAAAAAAAAAAAAAGATTGCTAGCAAGTATGAACAGATTAGACTTCCCATTTGAGAGTTCACAATAATTTAGTATTAAATAATCTTCTATCTCCTTGGCTTTGAATCTTCTTTGTTTCATTCATCATCGTAGAAAACATGACCTAAATAATGGCATCATCAATTAAATGTTTTGTTACAAACGGCATGATTATTTCCATGTCCATTAAGCCAGTGGGGAGAGGCAAAAAGGGGGCGATGTAAAGAAAATTTAAAAGTACATAAGCCTCCATCTCGCCTCACCCGATCTTCCCTGCTTTTATGTTCAATTACAAAGTTTCACTGGCTCTGAAGAAGCACTTTGCAAATAATCCTTTGTCACAACGGAGGTAAGTATGTCTTTGATGCATGGTTCTGGAACTTTACGTCTGTGCAACCACAACATAGAAAATTCGAAGAGTCGCAGGGGAATTAAGCAATAAACTGGTACAAACTCGCCTGAAAATACTTGGCATTCATCAATTTTGTGTCAATCTTAGTTCCTTCTGATTTCAGCAGCATTCACTTATTAATGTCCATCTTGCTTCAGCTTTCTGCCGCATGAAAAAGGTAGAAAGGGGTTACTGCATAAATCATCTCTCTCATCCAGAAGCACAGAACGCCCTTAACCAAGTGCTATAGATTCCATAATCTTTCACTCTGTCGAGAAAACAAAATACTTATTAGAAATAAATACAAAAAGTTTTGCATCTGTTATATATAATGAAAATGGGAGTGATCCTATCACCACCTTATCATCTTCATTAATATCTGTTTAAACAGAAAAGCATAAGATGTGATGCCAGAGCGACTGTTTTTAGGTCGCCTATAACAAATTAGGTGGGAAAATGGATAAACATTTAGGAATTTTCAGAGAAAAGGAATTACATGAGAAGGAAACTCAACAAAGTGATTTGAATTGTGAGAAAATGGATAGACCTAAGAAAATTACAGAGGGTCCTGCACATAGAGAAAAGGATGGGGATGCATTCCTTTTGTATAGACTTTCAGACAGCCATTTCAATTTTGTGAATTGATTGGACTGTGTACACTCATAAATTGAACAGTGACCATTATATTCATGCACAGACGCATGCATTGTATGCACTATCCTAATTTCATAAGGTTCAATTTCATCCTCCTTTTGTGATGTTATGTCTTGAACCCAATGTCTAGGCTATGCGCACAATTCAAAGTCAGTTAAGAACCAATAGTTCCAGCTGGCCAATTCTACTACAAGTATCAACATTTCTGAAAACCGGAAATCTTGACTATATGTCCTACAGCCATCACTAGCTTAATTGTCACCATACTCAACTAAACAATGTAAACACAACTTTATTCCAAGGTTTATTGACCATACACCAAAGGCACCAAAAAACATAAGATATCTACATCCAAGCATCATTATGCAGTCACAGTCATCAGTCAGTGTTCAATCTCGTAGCTCCTACCCTATACCTGTGGGTACATGAGTATAAACACATTGTCCTGGAAATTTACAACAACCCAACAAAGGAGTGATAGTTTCACATTTCCAAATGAACCACTGCTGGAAAAGGTGAGAATGTAAAAATTATTACCAGTTACTAAATCTAAATAATGATTTGAGTAAACGAAACACTGACCCACAGGGTAAGACACAGACTATTTATTACAAGACAATAAGAATCAATTAATGAGAAACTATAGCAAAAGAAACCAATTCCACCACAGAATAAGAATTATTGGAGAGGTTGATCTAATGAAAATCTTTTTGAAGATGTTTAGATTGTAAATGAAATTAAATTGAAGTACATTTGACAAGCAGCTTCGTTAATAGATTTCACATTTGGCAAACATAAAGTAAGGAGAAAAAACAGCCTTGCAAGATCAACACAGATTTCACTTACGAGAACATGTCATTTGGATCGATTTCAGGAAACAGGTTAACATAAAAGCGAAAGCCATCGGGGCTTATATCTCTGCATAGCAAACCTGCCAACAATATCCAATATTAATCAAAATTTAAAAAATATTAGAAATTCCTTTTGATAGGAAACATATACTTCTATGTAGAAAACATTATTAGAATATTGTCAAACAAAGTTGTGCAACAGTGTACCCTTGCTTTCAGCAGTAAGAAGATGCTCCTTGGCCATGCCTGGTGCAATACCTAATGTGATTGCAGCATCACTGGCACTTATCCCAGTTCGAAGAGCATCGGGCTTTGTTACAAGGGTCTTGATTCTACCAAAAACCTAATTTGACAAACACAGTAAGTTGTGTCAAGCAACTTGAAATGGCTTCTGATGTAGAACGACCATGATGTCATAATCAAAGATGCAAACAAAGTGTAAATTTTAGCCTCTTCCTTGGCCAAGATTTGTTTTCATCATTACCACAAATGCAAAACAAAAATATTTGTATTCATCACATAGCTTGAATGGCCAAGAATGAAAATCATTCTCCTTCCTCCTATTCCAGTGTTTACAACATAGTAATCAAGAGAAACACGGGAGCCATATAATATAGGCCCTGCATAAAATAAGGAATCTCATTCCTGTCCAGGAATCATTCTGAAGACTTGGGAATCGAAATCATTTCCACCAGGAATGAAATATGTTTCAATCCACACAACTGTAGAATCTTATCAACATGAAACAGCTTATAGAGAGATAATAAGATCACCTCTTCATCACTATGAGACTTATTCTGGATGACCATGACTCCACTATCAAACTTTCGAAGCATTACAGGGCTGCAAACAGAACGAGATTATATTATGGTAATAACAAGCTCATGTTACAATACTACTGATATAGACGGGTATTTATTTTTCACTTATTACAAGTAATGAAGACTAGCATTTATATTTTGCATTATCATACAAAGGTGCATCCACGCTTTCAAATAAACAAATTTAAGAAATTCCTACATACACGTCAAACTTCTCCCAGAGAGAACATGCTTGCAGCAAATCTTCTGGCGAGATCAATTCTGCATAAAGAGAGATAACAATCCATGTTTGACCCTTTAAACATCCTGACAAGAACTCAGAACTTAACAAAGTCATGCAAACAAAATTAAATTAAAACAAGAGCTCTGATATCATCACACAAAACCTGTGCCTCGAGCACGATTGAAGAGACAGTATATGTCTATAAGATTCATCATTCCCCCAGATCTCTCAAGTGGAAGTCTGACAAAATCTGCTAACTATTTACCAAAAACAACAGAAAATGAGTTTTCTCCTCTAAGACGAAAGATATAAAAAACTAATAAACAACATGAGGTATTTTTCATAAATCAATAATGTGAACATCCAATATGAATAAACGTATATATCAGACAAGTTAAGACAATATAGTTTGACAAGATAAATCAGAATTGCACAATAGAAATTTCCTAGCATAACTTCAAATTGCTTGGTCAATAATTTTTTTTAAAATTTATTTTGAAACGAGATTGGTCAAGAAACTAGAAATATTGTTTACATTTTGTTGCTTTTTAATGAGGAATAGCTCGGGGTCTAAGGATGGCGCTAACTTTCTCTTCAATGGCACAGACTGATATTCCAGTGACACAATCTGACTTTACAGTTCACTTGATCATCAAATGCTAAAGAGAGAAACTAAACAAAGTGGTTTCATTCACAAAGAATATAGAAAGAAGACAACCTGACGGGACAATTGTTGGTGATACATAGCACCAGCAGACTCCTTGGTAACAGGCGATATAATACCAACACTCAGCAACCAATCTTGCATCTCTTGTTTGGAACCCAATTCTTCATCATTTTCCGCACTGGGCTGAGAAGTCGAGCCAGATAAAAGTTTCTGCCTCATTTTCTCTGCTAGCATCACCATCTCTTTAGCCTTACTCTGTAAATTTAATATTGCTCTACAACTTAAAGCCATTCACAAACAGAGAACATAACACTGGTTCAAAAGTATCTACACTGAATGCACCCACAAGTCGAAAATATATAATAAAAAATAAGAATACAAGCCTACTTTTAGGACTCAAATGCAATTACTTTTAAAATTTAGAAAAATAAAAAATAAAAATCCAGTGTTCACTAGCTAAGCCGCATATTACAGCCTTCAGCTGTGCATTCAACAATTTTTTCGGGAACCAAGCAAAACACATATGATCACAAACCCAAAAACGAAAAGCCTAAGACCAAAAATTCTCAATAAAAGTCCTTCAACACAACACATATTCTCATCAACCCAGCACAGCATTACAAATTACTTTACCAAAAATCAAATACTTGAGATGCAGACATACACAAAAGGCACATTTACCCTATACTTTGATTTCAGAATTTTCCCCCATTCAGTGAACAGCCAGATTCTACTTTCCCAGTTGATACAAAACTTAAATTCATGGAAACAGGCAGCATTACCATGAGAGCATTCAAGTCCTGGAAAGCGTCCTGCAAGCTCTTATCAGTACTCTCCCACATCTCCTGCTCCTTCCTTAGAATCCCTGACACTCCAACCATCCTCACCGCCCCTTCCCTCGTATACATCCCAGAGCTCGACCCGGAACCCGAAGCAACATCCGAGCCGGCCTGCTCATGCACAATCTCCCAGGCCCTTCCCCGCCAGCTGTCCCACAACTTGTTCAAAAAGGCGTCCAAATCGCCCTTCCCCCTGATTACGACCGTCACCACCACGGACCTTGAACCCGAACCCGAATCCGAAACCCGGCCGTCGGGCGAGACCGAGAGTTGGAATCGGAGCCGGGGTGAGGCGAACATGGACTTGATTGACTTTTTGGCGGAGAAGATGTGGGTGATGGCGGCGAGAGGGATGGCGGAGGCTGAAGAGGCGGCGGTGGACTCGGGAAGCCATAAGAGGCGGTGAGTGGTGAGAATGAGGAGACCCGATTTGAGGTGAGGGAAGTTGGGGAGGTCTTCGCATTCTAGGTCTACGGCGGAGAGGAGTGAGCATTCGATCTCCGTTGGGAGGAGGACTGGGCGGCCGCTGGTCGTTAGCTCAGCCGCTTGCAGGCAGTTTCTGGCCATTTGATGATCATATGAAGAATTTGTGCTGTAGGATTGATTAGTATGATGTAATTTGATGTTGCTAATTGTAAGTCAAGTTACTCAATTAAACTGAAGGAGGAAGCTTCACCACAAGTCAGAAAAGGCTTTACACGAGCCATGTTGGGTGTGGGAGAAAATGTCTTTTCTATTTTTGGACAAATCAATACTTTGGTATGATTACTTCTATTTTATTTTTTTTCATTTTCTAGGAAAACCTATTTGTACATTACCATTTACACCATTGTGGTGTGTTTATTTAGTTGGAATGAGGAAAGTTATGAATCGAGCAAGCAAGGAATAGCCAAGAAAAAATGAGTACGGAATCAACCACTTCTTCCTAAATCAATTTATTTTCTGTATTTTCAGATATTAAATTGACATCCGTATACTTTTTAATTTCATACGTAAATAAACTCAAGCAAAGTCAAAATTAAAAATAATTTCAATACCATATATTAGTAGACACAAGAAATCATGAATCAAAATAGTGCTAGTACCCTCCTATGTAAATAAATATGCCATTATTTTCTTTCTCCAAAACCCATATTTGATCATGCACAAAACTCCAACAATATCTTTATTCTTAAGCCTGGAAAACTAGGGATGGAAATTTTTTTCTATGGAAGTCACAATGAAAATAATTAGCCAAATATCTTTATCCCTAAAAGTTATTACTTTTGTCTTCTCATATGTGTGTGAACGCTTCAGCTTTTATCTATTTAATAAAGTAGTCAATTGCTACCAAGAGATAGGAGGTATTGTATTTGTTTTAGCGTCTTTCGTAAAGGGCTTATTATACCACTACGTGAATGTCAAGACCAACCCTTAAATTTTTCCTTGAAATCTGAGAGGAGTTCTAAGCATGTCTGACACCTATTAATTTTCCCTTGAAACTCGAGAAAAACCCTGAAGAAAAGTTCAAAAACAAGAAATAAATGAAAATTATACGATAATGAAGGTGACTAGAAATGAGTGGAAAGATATGATTCAATGTAGCTTGAGTCAACCTCAAAATCTACAACCTCGGCTAAAAATAATTTCTTAGTTTACTCATGAACTTACAAAAATTTTGATGAAATTAACGGAAAAGACCATTAATGCAACATGTAACATAATTTGAGAACAACAACAACTATAAGTAGAATTCGAGGATGAAAATGCAAGTTGGTATAATTTATAGACCATTGCTATAATTTAACCTATATTTTTAACTTTTTTTTTTTGTAAAGAAAAAAAAAAAAAAAAAGGAACTCAAAAATTCAAATGTAAACCCAAAAAAAAATTTATCACACTTGACCCAAAAAATTATCACACAGTAGCATTGTCCGAGAACCAAAACTCAGAAAATTTTGTCTCTTTCGTTTCACGTCAAACACGAAAACCAATGCTTGCTTTACACAACATAAAGGTCAATACAGAGAGACAACTCGGGTCCCAGTCCCACTAACGACGTGTCTGGTCAAAAAGGGGTTGCAAGAAGAATATGGCAAATTGGGCCAAATTTAGACTTATTTCTTAAAAGGGTAATTTTCGTTTTTGAATTTTGATTCATTGTCTTAAATCCTGTTGAGATTTCATTCTTCTGGACATTGGTATTGGTGTTGGGTATTGCAGAATTATGGATCTGCGCTGCATATACAAGTGAAGTGACCTTTAGAAGAAGCTTTCTGAGAGAGAGAGAGAGAGAGAGAGAGAGAAGGGAAGACGAGTAAGACACAGTCCCGGTAGATTAAACCAGTTGGAAGAGGGAAGAGAAGCTGAGGGAGAAATGTCAGAAATGAAGTGAACGTGTAGAGCAAAAGAAAACAAACAGATTGTCCACTCAAAACGGGTCAAGAAGTTGAAAACGGGGGATCTATCACATATTTTAAGCCGTTAGATCTGGCCAAGCATAATCCTACGGTTGTAAATGAATAGTTGCTCTCAGGTCCTCAGGTGCATCGGTGCCTTGGTTTTTCCACCTTTCTCTCAGAACGGTTACAACAGGTTACAAAACAAGAAGGGTTGAAAAAAGATATGGCAAATTGGGCCAAATTTAGACGTATTTCTTATAAGGGTAATTTTCGTTTTTGGATTTTGATACATTGTTTTTATCTTTCTCTTAAATTCTCTTGAGTTTTCATTCTTCCGGGTATTGCTGATTGCAGAATTCTAGTTATGGACAAGTGAAGAAGCTTTCTGAAGACATCTCCTACCCCCTACATTACAAAAATGATGCAGGTAAGAAATATCCTGAGTTTCTTTAGAAAAAGAGTCTTTAAAAAAAGCAAATTGTTTTGAATTCATGGACTTAAATCAGTATTGCTATATTGATCAATGACAATGAAGAGGTAGAGTAGTAAAGGAGGAATTTAAGATGTTGTGGCAGCTTTTTCATTTTTCCCATTATGTTTACCTGGGAATTATGATCTCATGCATGTACTGTGAGGAGTAAATAAGCCTTGTAGATGAACCATGTTGATCTTGATTTCAGAAGGGCTTTAGAATGAACATGTGATAGTCAGAATACTAGGTATTGTTAATTCCCGTGACGAACCCTTTTACGAATGTTATGTTTAGAATACAAGTTATGATAACATCTGGGAAACTCAGCAGGCATCAACCCATTAGGTAATATACCTTGCTAGTCTTTTCTGACCAAAAAATGTATTAGTCTTTGAAAGTCACAAACAGATGCAACAATAAAATACATACTTGTTTGTTTCTTTTTAGATTCGAGGATGAACATGTGGACTACAAAATTCTTCATTAAATTTCTCTTGGAAAATAGAAACTTACTGGGTGAGTAAGTGGTGTATTGAAGGCTGAAATTGTTTGCAGGAATTGTCAACCATTGATGATCTACCTGCAAGTAATGTGGAACTTGAACCAGAAAGGATAGAAGATGGGAAAGATGGAGGTCCTGCATTCCATTGTGATCTTTATGATACAGAATTAGTTCACAAGATAGCTCAAGTTTTCATCCCTGGATTAGCTACAGCTTGTGTTGACAATACATCTGGTGATATCTTCTGGACCCCTGCTTCAGTGGCTGCTGATGTGAGAAAGGAGATGGTGGAGTATATCACTCAGAGAAGTGAAAATTTTGTTGCAGAATCAGTTATCTTAGAAGATGGCGCAGATGCACAAGTATCTGATCATCCTTATGATATAATTTCTGATTTTGTTGATGACTTTGCAAGTTCCAAGAGAAATTTGTTTAGTCGGGTTTCAGGATGGTTGCTAAGTGAAAAAAGAGAAGATAAGATAGATGATTTCGTGCAAGAGATGGAAATAAATGGGTTTTGGTTGCTTGATAGAAGAGAAACAATAGCTCAGTCTTTGCTTAAGAATGTGGACTTTAAGAATGAACACCACTGCAATATGAAATTTAACTCTCCAGTGGAGCTTGCAGAGCATATTTCAAACTGCAGTTTTAGGTCTATGACTTGCACAAATCAAGGGTGTAGTACCGTATTTTGTGCAAGTCACAAGGAGAAACATGACTCAATTTGCCCCGTCAAGATTATTCCATGTGAACAAAACTGCTCCAATACCATCATGAGACGCGACATGGACAGACATTGTATTACTGTCTGTCCAATGAAGCTCGTTAGTTGTCCTTTCTATGCAGTGGGTTGTCAATCTCCTATTCCACACTGTAAAGTTGAGCAACATAATTCAGATGATCTCCATTCTCACTTGCTTTTTGTTCTTCAAAGTATTCACAAGGAAGCATCGGCGGAGGATCTGGAAAAACAGCTGGAGCGACTGAAAAAAGTGAGTTTCATGGTATTTTCCTTGCATTTATGTTAATAATTTTAAAGTCAAATTACCACAATAATCTGCAATTTCTTATAAGCAAACTTATATATAAATACTTAAAAGCATTGAATAAGAAAAATAAATCTGCTTGTACAGTGGCATGCTAAGTACTAAATATTCCGATTGCCAATATCTTTATGGATCTGTATACTTCCATCTTTCTTCATTAGAACAGCTCGAGGGAGTGCTCTGCTATGATTAGCCATTTTAAGACTCAGTTATACTCTTCAATCCAGTAATTGCAATTCTCTTTTAACCATGTAGAATCTAGTTGAACAAAAGCTTTTCAATTTGTTTTTGTGAAAAAAATTCTTACATATGGTTGTTTCCAAAAGATATTTTACATGCGGTACAACTTGTGGTAGTGTACACCCATATGTAGATTTTATAAAAGCACAGGAAAACTATTTTCCTTGATTGCTTTTGGACAAGAGTGTGATTACCTTTTGGGAATATGCATGCTGGAATTGAGTGCTTCTCTGCAAATTTTTTTATAGTTCTTATTAGCAATGTATATATGATGCTGTGTATTTGTCTAGAATGATACCAAATACTTTGTCCCTCTGGTAACTAAGACAAGCACATTTCATGTTACATGACAGGCATCATCATCCAGTCAATTAGCAGATGCTCGAGATGTGAGATCATTAACTTATGCAGTCAAGGAAATTGAAGCCAAACTTGGGCCAATGGAAGTGAGCAGCAAGCAGCCAGAGGATTTTGAAACAAAATTAGGGCCTAAGGAAGTGAGCAACAAAACCCATGAGGATGTTGAAGCAAAAATGGGGCCAATGGAAGTGAGCAGCAGCAAGCACCCAGAGGATCTTGGAGCAAAACTAGGACCAATGGAAGTGAGCAGCAAGCACCCAGAGGATCTTGAAGCAGAACTAGAGTCGATAGATTTGAGCAGCAAACCTCCCGAGGATCTTGAAGAAAAATTAGGGCCTAAGGAAGTGAGCAACAAAACCCCAGACGATGTTGAAGAAAAACTAGGGAGAAAAGAAGTGAGCAGCAAACCCCAGGAGGATCTTGGAGGAAAACTTGAGCCTAAGGAAGTGAGCGGAAAATCCCCAGAAGATCATGAAGTAGAACTAAGGCCAAAGGAAGTGAGCAGCAAACCCCCTGAAGATCTTGAAGCAAAACTTGGACCAAAGGAAGTGAATAGCAAACCACTCGCGGATGTTGAAACAAAACTAGTGCCAAAAGAAGTAAGCAGCAACAAATCAACAGAGGATCTTGAAATAAATCTAGGGCCAAGGGAAGCAAGCAGCAAACACTCAGAGGATCTTCAAGCAAAACTTGGCCCAAAGGAAGTGAGCAGCAAGTCCCCAGAGGATCTTGAAGCAAAACTTAGGCCAAAGGAAGTGAGCAGAAAATCCCCAGAGGATGTTGAAACAAAACCAGGGCCAAAGGAAGTAGGCAGCAAACCCATAGAGGGTCTCGAAACAAAAGTAGTGCCAGACAAAACGAGCAGCAAACTCTCAGAGGATCTTGAAGCAAAACTTGGGCCAAAGGAAGTGAGCAGCAAATCCCCAGAGGATGTTGAAACAAAACTAGGGCCAAAAGAAGTAGGCAGCAAACCCCTAGAAGGGCTTGAAACAAAAGTAGGGCCAGACAAAACGAGCAGCAAACTCTCAGAGGATCTTGAAGCAAAATTTGGGCCAAAGGAAGTTAGCAGCAAGCCCCGACAGGATGTTGAAGCAAAAATAGGGCCAAATGAAGTGATCAGCAAACACTCGAAGGATTTTGAAGCAAAACTAGGGCCAATGGAAGTCAGCAACAAAGACTCAAAGGATCTTGAAACAGAACTGACGCCAACGGAAGTGAGCAGCAAACTGAATGATAGTAAAGAGAGGAGGGAAACCTCGATTTCGAAAAATGTATTTGGGGAAGTTGAAACATAAACTCAAACCTGTCAAGTATCCAGTTTTATTAGACCTTATTCACAAATTAAAGAGTTCTTGCCTTACCAGAAACTCACAGCATCTGTAACCGTTCTCCACTGCCAATCAGGCAGTGTGATTTTTATATACTCTTAGATCAGTTTATTTTATGCCCTGTTCTTTATTCCTTGTTCGCAATCACTCTTTGTAAGCAATATAACATTGTGATAAAAATTATTTACTGAAGAAATATTTGTCTAGTGACATTTCTATTGTTGTGGGGTGTTTTTCTTATTTTTTGGGAAAAAGTCTTGTGTACTACTGTTGTATGCAGCGCCCCTCTAACATTAAACCTGCCACATGCAAGTTACATGAGCACTTTAAAAAAAATTCATTTAGTATGAAACAGTTAAAAGGCAAGTTTAGAATCTCCCATAACAATGGAAAAGTGATCCTTTGGCTTTAGCTCAAGTGGGAAGGGATTGGATAAATGTTCCCAAATAATAAACAAAATAAAGGCAAGGGGTCTGTAGCTCAAGTGGTTAAAATTATTTACTCTTGCACCTGAGGTCTTAGGTTTGATTCCCCTCTCTCAATATATCTTTGAGAGAGAGAGAGAGAGAGTAGTAAAACTATCTTGTAGATTGAGTTTACACCTACTCTATTGTCAGGTGATGATCTATTTGTAGTTATAACGTCATTTGGTTAGCATAGCTTGGATTGGAGTGACATTGCCTATTATATACTCACAAAAATAGCTTTGCAGATGCTAACGATCATGTATACTAGTGTTCATTTGCTGCACAAAAGTAGCCTAACAGAGACTGAAAGTTTCCTGCACAACTACTTATGCAATTCAATTTTCAAATCTAACTCCAACTGCACATCTATTTCTTCCAAAACAAATTCATGACTTGTATTATTTCAGTAGTGCTTCTACTTTCTGGCTAAGCATATTAACTTTTAGCTATTGTTGAAAATATTTTATCAATTGGAAAACATCTGCTGATCTTGAAAAAAATTAAGATAAAAACTCAACAATAAATCATCGCTCTTCTTCTTGCATTCATGAGGCAGGTCCTCATCCAGATACCATTTCAATTTTTTTAAAGACCTTCCTTCAGTTAGTTCAAGACAAACGTTGAGCTTAAAATTTGGACTCAAAAATCCAAAAGCAAACAGAGGGCATGCAAGGGAAGACAATCACATTAAAAAGAGTAGGTTCATTGAGAGAATGAATGTAGTTCGTGCGTGATCGTTTTATCAAACACATCTATCGAGCTTTCAAGAATGACTTGGATCAGTTTGAGGTTTACAAGTCAAAGACACATGACTCCTGCACTCCATTATTCTTTGCCAACACAAGGCCTTGCTCTCATGGGTAGAATTACGGGCAAATCTATGCATACAGATCAATGCCCCAAAACTTGGCAGGCTGATTTGTCCGGTGTTTCCTGTCTACCTTTTTAATCAGGTCCATTTCCTCTTTCGTAAGCTCAAAGTCAAAAACTTGGAAATTCTCGTTCAATCTCTCAAGTTTTGATGTCTTTGGGATGACAACTGTGTTGCGTTGGATGCCCCAGCAAAGGACAACCTGGGCTACAGTCTTTTTGTATTTCTCAGCCAGATTCTGACAGAGGAATGTGATTGAGAAGCCAGATTTTTTACAAAAATTAGCACACAAAATGATGAGATTTATATTCCCAATAATTTGAAAATAAATCTAGCGATTCAAGTGACAGAAAGGGAACTAGCTTACCTTAAGAACTGGATCATCCAGACATGAAACTGAACCAAACAATTCGCTGTTGGCCGCAGCACCTCCAAGAGGAGTGTGGGCTGTGACACAGATGCCATGCTTCTGACAGAATTTGACAAGAGAATCACGTTGGAAGTATGGGTGAGTTTCAATCTGATTCACAGCAGGCTTCACTTTGGAATAGGCTAAGCAATCTCTCGTTAGAAAGATGTCATAGTTACTGCAGGTAATTGTTCCATCAGATCCCAATTTATAGAGAATTCACAAATGAATGAAATTAAAATGCCAAAACATAGAATATGAATGTTTTACTAGGGCTGGTGGCATATATTAGACTAAGCTAGATGAAGGACATATAGAAAGTTCAATTTATATGTTTATCAAAAAGATCAAAATTCCAAGTAGCAACAATAACAGTTCTAACTTCCAAGTTTCAAACAGGGTGATGGAGCAATAACAAAGTGACATGACCGGGTACTTAAGGGAGCTTACCCATATCATTCTATACATGTTCAGAAGCACACAAACTTGTTACTCATACTTCCTGACTAATATGATCGTAGCAGAAAAATAATACAATAATGTGATAGCTCACAAAATCAAACCTAACAGTATTCCAAAATGTGCACAAACAGCCACAAGCAAACGACACAAAATTTACTGAACAAGACTAAAATAACTCCTCCAACTGAAGCTGTTTTTGTAGAAATTTATTACCATTTTCACATACACATGCATGCACACATTACTGCAAGGTTTCAATTTTCTTCAGCGCATTCACTTATATTTTTCCAATTTGGTCTCCCAAATATTCACAAAATGAACTAACTTACACAATAGTATGTATAGAACCATAATATTGCACATGGAACAGTAGGAAAAGGTAATACAAAGTCATAATATCATTACTATTGATTCAAGTAGTCACTGAAATGTGCTAAATTATTATAATCACCTAATCCCAATGCTACGAACTAAACCCATAGAAACCAATTCTTCCATAGCATGCCAGGTAGTTTCCAAAGATATGGTTGTGTCTATTTCTAGCACCCCATCCTCATCCAAAGCACTTGCAGTTGCACCAACTCCTGCATACATGCAAATAAATTGACATATGAATTCCACATAAGGGTCAATATATTTGAAGACTACAAGAAAACAGTTCATAAACAAATTCATAGAAGGATGATTATATTTTTCATCATTTTTAATTATCTAAAGGTACCATTCGTACTCAATAACAGTAATTGTGAGTAATTAGTTAACCAGCATACATGATAAAAGAACTAAGGTTGTGTCTGGTACACTGGAATTGAATGTCCAGTATGTTGCAGAGCCCCCTTTTTATCTCTCCAAGCCCCAATCTCTCGACTCACAGTCGCTCTCAACCCACTTACTGGAACGTCATTGATGCATTTGAAACTTTTTTATTTATTTTAATGTTCTCATCTAGCTTGTTCAACCTGTGAGTAAGTGTTCTGCAAATGTATTGTTTTCCTCCGTCAGTCTTCAATTTTGGGATCTTTGTTTAGGTGTCAAATGAACCTTAAGTTTGATTTGGTTTCATGAGTTTGGAATATAATTGCTTTCTATTTCTTATTGAGCTCATTTGGCCTGCAATAAGTTCGATTAGATCATTCAGCAAATGTTCTTTAACCCCATGAAGTCGCTTTCCCTTTTTTTATTTTTTATTTTTTTTATTTTTACCGTATGGTATAAAATTTCTTCTTAATCATACACGGGATTGACTGTTTTTACTAGTTAATGAGGATAGAATAGCATAAAGCCACACATGTAAACGGTCATGATTATGCCACAGTTAATATTATTTTTCTCAGTATCCCTGACAAGGAGGCATAGGTGAGAACTCTCCTCAGTGACACTATCTAGATGTGGATCTATTAGATGGCTGATGACTGTTCTAACACATTGTAAATTGTGGCTTTTGTAGAGGTTGATAATAGAGACTTATGAACTTAACTCTTTCGTTCCTACATTAAACATGAGAGTATGACTCAACCCAAAGGTGTAACTCCTTCAACTTTTTTACTCATATATGAAGATATGGCATGTGTTAATGTTCAAACAAGAGTATGAAAATATATGAAGGCATATCGTCTATTTTTTTGTTTTTTATGTGTTAGTGTAATGCTGTTTATGAACTGTAACTTTTGGGTTTACTTTGTAATTAAGTATCGAATTAGGAATATATATGACTCTACATGGTGTATAAACCTCACTTGGCTTTATTCATAGCGATATCAAGATATGGCAAATGTTGATGTTTACAGAAGGAGAATATTAAACTTTACAGAGAGATGTGTCCTGTAACAATTAGCTTGCATGGTGACCTTGCCCCCTTCCTAGACATGCGACAGCACCATCGATGTTGTAGGATAGACATCGATAGCAAGTTAACCATTTTCTTTTGTACTCTATAGTTTTTAATCACACACTCCTATTGTCAAACAGATTTTAAAATTATACAGCCAACATTATAGGGACATAAAGTAGTAGAGTTTAGATTACATAACAGAATATAGAGTATTGTATGAATAATGAGAAAAGCAGGAATTAATCACCAGTATGCTTGGTGGCAACAGGAAAGTGAACAAGGTATAGATCCAGATAATCCAACCGAAGCTTCTTCAGACTGTCTTTACAGGCCTCTACGACATGTCCATGATCTGAATTCCAAAGCTGCAAAAAGGATGAAGAAATGGGGAGAGAGAAAAAAATTCGTCATAGTCTAGAATGCATAATATGCACTACTTGAGCAGAAAAAGAAAACTCTTGATTGAAAATTAAACTGGCCTTGGTGGTGATGAAGAGATCCTCTCGCTTAACAAGCCCAGTCGAAAATGCTCCTGCAAGTGCCTCCCCTACTTCTGCTTCATTTTTGTAATCAGCTGAAAGCAACAATAACTTGTTCACGTATGTTACAGCCCAATGGGTAATTTGTGCTACTACCTACAACTAAGTTACCACCATAGAGGGCCAGACAGGAAAAAGAAAAATATAGAGGGATGAGGGCGACTAAGCTAGTAACTACATGCATCACATTTTTAAGTGCAAAGTCAACTTTGGAATCTAGTGGACTTGAGGATACTATAGATCGGTTGAATGCAAAACAAGGTTAGAATGCAAAACAATTTCCTTTCAACCAACCTCAAGCTCAAGGGCCCTGAGGTCGGGCAAATGAGTAGAACCTAGATTCAAATGTTGTTGTAAACAGGAAAAAAAAACCAAACCAAACCAAACCAAAAACCAGATAATAAGCTATTTCGTACTCATGGCATTCAGTGGTGTCAAATTGCCAGTAGAAGAGGTGTGATACATTTCAGACACAAATTGGTAACTGGCAATCACCCTGGAGAAGAGTCGATATTTTGGGTTCAAATTGTCACATTGTTGTGCTGTGTGCTTGCAACTAAATAAATTTATGGTTTCAATTTTGCTATAATTTATAAAACCTATCACCCATGGAACCTATAATTTATAAAACCCTCTTCAAATGCTCCAATTAAGCCATTTTCGACAAACTCAGATGACAAAATAAATTCAACCCCCACTCCCCTTCCTCCACCCATATGAAGAGCAAAGAGTAAACTTGTACATGAAATAAGCAAAGAAACATATCAGAGGAATCATCAAGATTGACGATTGAGGAGAAAATGAAATACCAGCGCAATCAAAATGGCGGTAACCAATGTTGATGGCATTGATAATGAGGTCTCTGATTTCTTTTCCTTCCATGCGCCAAACACCAAGACCGACTGCTGGCATTTTGAACCCATTGTTCAGTGTTATTGCCATTTTTCTTTGGACCCTTCAAAACCAGACACACTCTACTGTGTCCTACTGGAGCTCACGACGCCAACACAGCTGCTTCGCCCTAAATCTATTGGCGTTGTCCCTGGGCATTATGTGTAAAGACTAAGGATAGGGTTAATTACATTTGCATCCATCTAGTTTGGAGTGAGTGACAGTTTGGTCCCTTTTTTACAATATTGACACTACTACTTCAAGGTTGTAGGAGGATTTTTATGAGTGAAAAAAAGTCAAACGGTTAAAAACCGAATCAAACTGTAATGGTTTGGTTGTGGGTTTGAGCTTTTTGAAATCGGCTTAAGTGAATCAAACTATCTACTTTGTACATTAATATTTTTTATTTTAAATGTGTAGTTCTTTTATTGTATAATAACTATCTAAGGTAGATGACCCACTAATGTAGTGATTTGGAGCAATTACTCCCTCAGGCAAGGCTCTAGGTTCAATTCCTTGCATCTGTGTAGTATGTGTGAGTTTAATATATTATTGCCTCTCTTAATAAGAAAGGTCCTAAAAAAAACTATCTAGAGATGCTTAATTTGAAGTTTTTATAGTGTAGTTATTGATCTTTGAATTGTATCTATATTAATTATTGAACTTTAAAATTTTATGTCATGTTGAATTTTAGGATGGTTTGTTTGCAACTGGACTACAAAGTTGAAAAAAAAAACCTAAAAGTAAAAAGGATTGGGCTTAGGCCTAAGCTGGCCATACCAAACCGTCAAAAATTAGTTTGGTTTTATTTTCTTCGTAGTTTTTTGTCCAGAACTAAACCAAATTGTTCTATTGTAATTGGTTCGACTTTGGTGTAAAACTAATCTAGTTCGGATCGTGCCCACCTCTACTTTTTATATACAACTTGAGTCCAGCGTTTTGTTTTAAACAATGCACAAACCGGAAGTAAAATGAATCCTTTTTATATATAAAAAAAAAAAGTTTAATACAAGTGATAATCTAAACTACAAGAGAGAGGGTTGGTGAGCTAAAATGAATTTTTGTTAAAAAAATAAAATTTATTTTTATTATTTTTGAAATTAAGGTGATAATTACCCCATAACCACCCGGGTCAATCTATCTCCTTTTCACGATTATAAGAGCAAGCCCAGCGCATCGCCCAAACTGGGTGAAAGGGCCACCAGGCCAGCCCGAAGTAGCTCCAGCGCGAGGAAGGAAGCCCGGGCAGCAGCTGGGTCCCACGAGTCCGGGCAGGCCCAAGGGCAACTTCAGCCTGGGCTTGAGCCCGAGTTGGCTGACGTCAGCCCTGACAGCAACCAACAGTAAAAAGCCACGTGTCGCGCCAGGGACGCTCCGATGGATTTTTTTCCAGAAATCCGACGGTCCTCGTTTTTTTTGCTAAAAAAATTGCAAAAAAATTATGAAATTTTTTTTAAAAAATACCAAAAAATTCAGTATTTTTTCCCTATAAATACCTAACCATTTTATTTACTTTCCACACAAAATCTTCATACAATTCTTCTCCATCCCCAATATTTTTTACTCTCCACTCACATTATTCACTTTTCTCACCAATTCTCCACACAAACTATTCTCCTTCCAATATTGGGACACGTGGTACAATTTTAGAGGGTGAAAATCTTATCTGAAATATGAGATTATAATTTTTTAAAAATATTTGAAAATCTTATCTGACATGGGACACGTGGCACAATTTTAGAGGGTGAAAATTTTATCGGAAATCTGAGATTATAATTTTTATTAATGAATATCCGAAAATTTTATCTGGAATAAGACACGTGGCAACCGAGATTCTCATCCGAAAATCTTATCCGAAAATTTAATTACAAAAGATTATCAAAATTAATGATTTAAAGTATAAAAAAATAGGAAATAAAGTACAATAAATAGTAATTGCCCTAGACTTTGCTCTTGTGGGTGGAACCACAAATGGCAAGGCTGACACTATTCACGTGAATAGTGACAGCCCTTGCTTGCCCTTGCCTTAGACTTTGCCCTAAGGGGTGGAGTTGCTCTAAAGGTCCGAAGGTATGCCCATGAGCCTCCACCAAACTAAACTGAAGCATTACACGCTAGTTTTCAATATATATATATATATATATATATTTTAAAAGAGCCCCAAATTTGATCAACCGTTTTTTTGTTGTTGTTAATAAACATATCATATATCTTCTTCATATTCGTGGGACACGCAAATTTGTCTTTTGATCATTTACGTTAAAAAATAACCTACAAAAATTTAAATGGTAAATTTTATTAATGTTTCCTGACCTTGGGATCATGTCTTATATTGCTCCATCAACTCTCTTTTTTGGGCCAAATTTTGGTCCATAAACTTTTGAAACATGTAATTTGCTTCAAGTTATGATACATGGGCCTTCTGCCTTCGATTCCAGTCTCGGGCCCAAGCTTTCACGCGCGTATTACAATGTTATTTTTATATATAATTTTGGTTGTGATATCCTGTTCCTAAATTAATATTTAAGCATTAAATTATTCAAGTAAAAGACAATTTTACCCCCGAGAGTATTTTAATAGGTTTAAAGTTGACTTTTTATTCTGGAAAGAATTTGGGGATTTGAGTAGTATAGTTGCATAGAGCGTGTCGATACCAGTTCGTAGACACGTAGTGGGCTCAAATCGAAGTTATAACAAAGAAGTTACGACCAATGGAATTGTAGTGACACAACCGTAAATATTTCGAAGTTATATTTTTAAAAAACAAACAGATTTTCTTTTCTCTCTCTCTCTCTCTCTCTCTCTCTCTCTCTCTCTCTCTCTCTCTCTCTCTCTCCCTCCCTCTCCCCCTCCCGCAACCTCACCTCTCTCCTCTGTTTAAGCCACCTTCGACCACGAGGACCACTTCCGTTAGAACCGACTTGACTTCCTCTACATGTTCCTCCCCTTCTCCGACGAGCCCAGCCACTACTTCGCTGGCGATAGCTCGATAAAGTTCCGACTTTCTCAAAACTTTCTATCGTCATTTTCGGCGATTCTGGCCACCAAATTTATCGATCCAAGTATGCTTCCTCATCCTTTCAATGTGACTTAGCTGATGGTTTGGTTGGTTAGGATCGATTTTGAAGTTTTGAAGTTCGATCTAAAGTTTTGACCGGTTTTCGACTCAAATTTCTGGCAAGTTCCGACCACTTTTTGGCCGTGGCCCAAGAACAAAAGTTGCTCCACTAGTTGTCCTAATCATGTAGGTATATGTATTGTTCGGCGTTTTGAGAATTTTCCTGTCGTCGGAATTTTCTCAAGCCACCCAAGCGCTGTTGGAGTGTGTGGTGTCACGGGGATCAAGTTTGGGTTTTCCATTTGGTCCTAAAGTGATCCCCATGTCGTTACGAGCACGACGGTATGCTTGGATTAGAATTTGGTTATCGTTTGACGATCGAACAGATTTTTACATATTAGGCAATATCCAGGTTCGATATGTTCGGACCATTGGATCAACTCTATTTCCAAATATGTTGATCTAGGAACCTCTAGGATCGTGTAGGAACTCACGGATCGAGAACTGGAGTCCCGGATGCTTTGATTCAATAATTCAAAGATTATATAAACGGTGATCGTCTGATCGTGCGATCGTGAGCGATCCGACTGCTAGATCTTGACCAAACTTGTAGGTCTTGTTTAGTAAATTTTGTTGAATCCATTAGAACTTTCGGGTTCAGAGTTTTGATTAAATATTTGTGGTTGAGCTGTTTTATTAATTAAATATTTTTAATCGCTTAAATAGGTACTCGGGCTACACCAAACCTGCAGGAAGGACCTCGAAGGGTCAAGCAAGCTCGAACGCACAGTGAGTGGATGTCTATTTTATAAATAAATTTTATGCAAAAAAAGTTTTATTAATTGATTATAAATGAATTATTTATGGTTTTTTCTTTCCAACCATACAGTTTCAATTCAAATGCTTTTATAAAATTTTGTTTATGATTAAATGTGAATGGATTGGAAAGTAGAAAAGGAAATGGTAATAGGATTTAAGGATTTAGTGAGAAATGATATTATAATTTTTCAGGAAAGGTTTTAAACTACCATAGGTACCCAAAATGTTGCATTCGAATAAACTGTTGCCTTTGGATAATGATGTCCACAAACATTCTAGTTGCCTTCGGTTGAGTCAGCGCACGTTTGACAGTTGCCCCATGAGTCTTAGGAATACCCGGACCTTGAGGAGCGAGAAATGCGACCCAGGTTGACTAAGTGTCTCCTGAGTTTTGCGAGGAATGCGGCTCGGGTTAACTTTGTGTATCCAAGTTTTGCGAGGAGGTGTCGCTTATGTGACACTTGGAATTGACAGTATAATGTGGGAAATAAATAGAAAAATCATGGAATTGACGGATTTATGAAGGATACACCTATACTACAAGGAAAAACCTTTTTCGCGATCAAATTCTCTGCAACCAACCAAAATTTGGTCGCCCAATGCCTTTTAAGTACAAGCTAATTTTTGGTCTTTTCGCGGGAGGCTACCTTCATAGGCGACAAAACTATTTGGTCGCTTAAAGAATTTGGTGACGAAAATTAGCTTGCCTGGTACTTTCAGCCACGAGGCTAAGGCGACGACCTTAGCGACGAAACAATTTGGTCGCCAAATTGTTTTGGCGACGAAATTTGACCGAAATTTGACCTTTTAGCGACGACAAGTGGTGGTCGCCAAAAGGGTTTTTCCTTGTAGTGCTACGTGGAAATTAATTATTATTTTTCAATGCTTTCAAACAGTTTTGATGAATTGTTAGAAGGTATGAACATTTATATAAATATAAATATGCATGCTTGATTTTTGTACGAATATAGAACATGAAATGAATTTTCAAATGGTTTTAACAATGGGGTTAGTATGTTGATATTATATTTTGCAAACATTTCTTTTGTCCACTCACATTTTTAATGTTTTGAGCTCCCAGGTAGTAATCGAGTACCGGAGCACCACCACGGGGCATTCATCACCCACCACCCCTCTACTTCCATTATGTAGAATATTCTACTATAACTGTACTACTTTTGTAAATTAAACTAATTAGTAGGCTCTGATATTGCCCCAGGATTTCTATAACGCCTGAGGTCACACAGATTAGATGTTGAATTGTGTGTGTTATAACATTGTGCATATTGAACGATTGTGGATATATGAGTTGCATTTTGTACAGGTATAAATTTTGGGAAATGAGTAAATTACAGGGGAGACTCTGCCGATTTTTTGGCAGAAGTCAAACCTTAAAAGAATTTTTTTTAGTTTTAGTTTAAAGGGCAATTTGGTCAAGTGTACCTGACACCTGACAGGTGTCGGATACGCATACGGTTCAACGAAGATTCCAAAGTGGAATTTAGGTCGGGTCCTGTCAACTTGGTATCAGAGCATTAGGTTAAATTCCTGTAGACTTCGCACTTTGTGTGCACTCCTGTATTGATGAATTCATGTTTTTTGTAACAGAATCATGGGCCCTAAGCGTGGTGGTACTCATAGGGGGACTCACCAGTTGTCCCAACTTCATGGACAAGATGCTCCTCCTGAGCCGGAGAACTATCCTATTCTGGGTCCGACACAGGAAACTGTTTAGCAATCGGTTATGGGAGACCCACAGGGGCAGTACTGGGGGAGGAGACTACCACTGGAGTAGTTTATACACTTGAGATGCACCATTTCGACATTTATACATTTTGAATGTATGCTTCAAGACAACAAAGAGATAGTGGATTGGAAGAAGAAGAGTGAAGCCAATGCTTGGAGAAATTATATCACCATGTCAGCTAGTGATACTTTCATTTAAAATATGCCATGTGGCATATTTTTAAACAACTCACACTTTATTTTATAGCTAGAATTGGAACCTAATTTTCACCCTTTAAAACAAAATTAAGAAAATAAAATGAGATGAGCAATCGATGACCCCAACAGTCACCTACCTCCGCATCGCTTGCCCTGGTCGCCTTCTATCTGTGTGTGTGTGTGTGTGTTGCCCTTCAACTGCTAAATCATAGCCAGATGCTTCTTAACCGTTCAGTGGCTACTCTAAGACCCAGCTATATTTTCTCGTTGATGAATGTTGACTTCTAAATTACAAATTGCCATCCGATGTTAAGAAGGTTGTAATGGGAGGTGGGTGTCCACATCAGATATGGATATTGAAAAGGTTGATTGTGTTGGGTATTATGCTGGCTCTTGGTTGTGGATCTAATAAGCCCCATAAGATATTAAGATTAGATGATTATTTAATTCATTGATAATGATGATGAAGTTTCTTGGTTGCAACAATGTATTGGGCTATGGGGATTTGGCTTAGTTGTTGTGACTAATGACTATTGATGGCAACCAGAGAAAGAAGAAGACAGAGGTGGTGTTGGCTATGGCATGGGGGAGGCGTTGGGTTGGGTTGCTGGGACATTTTCTTTTCCTTTTTGTTAAGTTTTTTATTTTTCTAATTTTATTTCAATAGATATAAATAAAGTTCAGCTATAAAAAAGAATAATTATTTTCTTCCTAAAATGACACATAGCATATTTTAAGTGGAAGTATCACTAACTGATGTGGTGATACCATATTACTCTATAATTTCTCCGATGGTTGTCAATTGGGCTATTTTTTCGCTAATAACTATTTTTTCTTTAAGAAATATATTATATATCTTCTTCATATTAGTAGGACATGTGAATTTTTCTTTTCATCATTTACGTTAAGAAATATATTACATAAATTTTAATGGTAAATTTTATTAATGTTTCCTAACCTTTGGATCATGTCTTATTTTGCTCCACAAACTTTGGAACATGTAATTTGCTTCGCCTTATGATATATGAGCCTTTTGTCTTTGGTTTCATTCCTAGGTAGGGACCTGCTACAATGAGGGGGTATAAGTGAGGGGTTCAACTCAACCATGTGTAAGTCGAAAATGTTGAAGTTGAATGGTTAGATTGAACCATTCACTCAAGTCCCTCAATCATAACCCACATTGTAGCCTTTTCTTTCCCAGGCCCTCATGATCGACATTGCTTCACTAGCAAGATAGTGTCTGCTTTGGGCCTAGGCCCTCACATTTTTGTTCCTAGGCTCAAACTTATGACATCTTGCTCAAAGGTCTCTTGCTAGGAACTCAAGTGGCCACACATAATAGGTACTTCACTTTTCCCTCCCCGAGTGACGTGTGATTGCTCCCTGATCTTGTCCCTTCTTGTCTTGCATCCTTCAGGTTTCACATGTGTTACACTTTGGCATGGTGTTTTGGCCTTTCATGAGCATGTTAAAATGTTTTTGTTAATATTTATTTTTATATAGAATTTTTGTTCTGCATAGATATTTGCATTTTAATATAAACTATTATTTTGCTTGTTTGGCCATTTAAAATAGTTGTGTTTTGAAATTCTGGTGATAATTACCTAAAAACCACCTCGATCGGCCAAAAATGATCATCGCAATAAGAATTGTTGGAGGGGGCATTTAACAGTTTGACTAACAATCTAACTAATGGTGTGATTTATTTGTAGGTTTTTCGAGAGTTTAGGTATCTACGTGCAAAAATTTTAAGGTTAGGTACTATTTAAAACGACTCCTAAAGTTTGTGTACTTTTATATAATTAACACATTATTATATATTGTTGATGTTTCAACTAGTACTTAAATTAAAATGTTAACCTAGCCAAAGGGGTCTAGCACCATGGTCTCAAGTTCAAACCCCCATGACACCTTGGTAGTATGTAGGGGTGGACACGATCCGGTTTGGACCTCACATTGGAACCGAAATCGGTATTGTTCAACCAATTCAGTCTGGTCCGGTTTTTGAGAAAAATATGAGGAAAATCGCACCAAGTCAAGCTGCCTATTCCAGGTGCGATTTTACGGTTTTCCAGTTGGGATCGGTATTTATTTATTTATTATTATTTTTTTTTTCTTTCCAATATAAGGCCTTGTTTCACATTTGTATAACAGTTGGGCCTAAACTTTAATAATTTCAACATGCCATGCAAACTAATTCAATATAGTTTCACATTTCAATCGAGCCTAAACTTTAATTAAAGCATATCTTTCACATTCAATACAATCCAACAAAGCAAACAACATATACATGATATATGCATATGCAATTTAACTTCTACACACAAAACATGAATGTTGCCATGTGCCATCCCATCCAAACATACAACCAAAACATACAATATTAAGAATTACATACCAATGTAAAAATTGATAATTAAATTACAAACCAAATTAGAAATTCTAAACATAAGCCAAAAATTAAAACATGGCACAACCAATGGAAGCTTCACATATTAAGTGATCATTGGAAAGTAGCAGGACTTGAGTTGGTAGGTGCGGGTAAACTCGTAAGATCTACAAATAGAAACATAAACACATTGAAACATTAGGCAAGAATGCAAAATATATATATATATATAGTAGGGTAAATTACTCAAATGGTCCTCAAATTTGTAACCGATTTACATTTTGGTCCATAAACTAAATTATTCATTCAAATGGTCCACCAACTCTTTATTAATCGGCGCTTTGGTCCTACCGTTACATTTTCTGTTAAATTTAGTCATGTGAGCAGCACATGCTACATTTGTTGGGGTAAATAAGACTTTTGACCTATGTATCACCCTTTTATCACCACTTTATCACCTATGTATCACTACTTTATCACCTACGTATCACCACTTTATCACCTATTTGGAGAACATAAGACGGTTATGGACGGTTTTACCTTACATTTGACGGCAACATTAACATAATATAACGGTAGGACCAATGGAGCAATTAATATAGAGTTGATGGACCATCTGAATGAATAATTTAATTAAGGGACCAAAATGTAAATCGGGTATAAGTTTGAGGATCATCTGAGTAATTTACCCTATAGTATACATCATTAAATCACATAAAACTAGAAACAAATACTGACTCAATGGATTCATAAAATTCCATCTCTTGAATGGTTGGCTCATATTGTATAGAGGAGATGTCATCAGATCTTAACTAATTTTGAGAACAAATTAAGGCCTCCACAATCTTAGGAGTTAAAGAAGTACAAAATGAATTAACCACCTGTGCTAAAACATGATTCCGAAATCACTGTTGATGAGGGAATATCAAGCACATCCTTTGCAATAAGTGACAAACCCGGATATTTAACTCCATTCAATTTCCACCACTTCAAAATATCGAAGTTGGGAATCACTTTTTCAATTGGGTCAGTTAAGTACCTATCAATTTCATACTCCAATATCATGGTGTTACTTGCTTGAGATTCTTTTATCTAACTTTCCTCCATTTCCCAAAGGTGCTTTTCTCCTCCTTTTTGGTTAGAACTTGTCATAGTGGTACTAATAGTAGAACTAGTATCACTATTAGCACTAGTACCTTGAGTAGTAGGAGGTGTTGAGATAATATACTCCTCATAAAGCTTCATTAAAAGCTCTTTCATTTCATTCTTCTTCTTAGTAGCATCTTACAGGTTTTCAAACCTCATTTTTAATACAAACTCCAAGTTCCCGAAATTGTACCGAGGATCAAGAACATGTGCTACCATTAAAAGTTGGTTCACTTTATCAAGGTCACCCCAATACTTCTCAAATTTCATCCTCATGCTACATGCGATATCTTTCAAAATAGTGGAGGTGTGAGTTTGACTTGGTAATTGATCTCCAAAGAACAAGTCACCAATTTCACCCTCAATTGCAATCAAATTATAAAAGGTGGTATGGGAAGCGAGATACAAAGAAATACTCATATTCAATGTCATATTATAAAAGACCTTTAAAAAATTGACAAAAGTAAGAGCATTGCTCCAATCTTCCTTAGTTGGTGGCCCTACCCTATTTTTAGGCCTAGATGCAACCAACCCCATCTTCCCTAACCAGTTCATCTTCACCAAACCAAAATGAAGATGGGGCATTATCATCTTCTCCCATTCTCACAAAGACTTTTTCAAACCTCAAAGCAGCATCCAACATCATATATGTTGAATTCCACCTAGTTGGAATATCCAACACCACAAGCCATTTGCATTCTATTCGCTCCTTCAAAACAAAAGTTTTAAATTCCTCTAATCTTTGTGGAGAGGATCTTACATACCTAACCGCATTCCTTATTGACAATATGCTTTTCTCTAGTTTTTTCAAGCCATCTTGAACAATCAAATTGACAATATGAGCACAACACCTCACATGCGTGTACTTTCCTTCCAACACAAGACTACCATTCTTCCAATGACCCATCTTCGACTTCAAGTAATCTATTGCCTTCATGTTTGAAGAAGTATTATCAGTTGTGATTGCGAGTATCTTCTTCAAATCCCAATGAAGCAAACAAGTCTCAAGGAGTTTACCAATTGAGTTTCCTTTGTGATTAGCAATAACACAAAAGTTCAAAACTCTTTTGTGCAAATTCCATTCACCATCTATAAAGTGTGCTGTGATCAACATATAATTTAGGTTTTGAACAATTGTCTAAGTGTCGTTGTGAGGCACACTCTATGTGATGCTAATTCTCCTTTCAACTTTTGTTTCATCTCATCATACATAATCATAAAATGCCTTACAAGTGTCCTACAAGATGGCACTTGAAAATGACGGTTCAATAGTTTACAAAAGCCCGATTAAGGTTGGTATAGTCTACACACATGCGTCAGCCTTTCTTTGGTTTGCGGACCATCACCACATTGGCAAGCCAGGTGGGATAGTCCACCTCCTTGATGAAACCAATGCTACTCAGCTTGTCCACCTCCGCCTTCATGACCTCATATTTCTCTAGGTCATAGGCACGATGCTTCTGCGAAACGGGTCGAACGGTAGGGTTAATGCTGAGCCGATGGGAAATGATATCGGGTGATATGCAAGGCATGTCATTGTAGGACCAGGCAAAGACCTCGGAGTTTAGACGAAGAAAGGCTATGAGGGTGGAACAAAGGTCGGGTGAGAGGGCAGTGCCGATCTGGACCTGTCGATCCCGGAGGTCGTCATGAAGTCAAACAAGTTCAAGGTCCTCCACAGGTTTAGCCTACTAGGTGACAGATTCCTCCCTAGGGTCCTCAGGTCTTTTAGAGCTGGCTTGAGGAGGGGGTTAGGCTTTAGTCACTGAGAGGGCCTCACGCCGTTGGCTTAGATTGGTAGATTTGACTGTTGAAGCATAGAAACTTCGGGCCCTAAGTTGGTTGCAGCGCACCGTGCCCGTGCCATGAATGGTAGGGAATTTCAGCAACAACATGTGCGTGGAGATGAAAATCCTCATTTGTGCCAAGACAGGGTGTCCAAGAATGACATTGTAGGCCGTGGGACAATCAACGATGAAGCTCACGAGAGGTGTGATGCTTCGGTCGAGTAACTGAATAACGACTTGGAGTTCGTTGAAAGCATCGGTGAACATGACACTGACCGAACTGCCAGTGTGTCGACCAGGAAGCGCCCGACGTCAAAGTTAGAGATGTCAGCCCAAATGATTAGTGGGTCATCATAGGGGAGGATGACACCACGCTCCTCCCCCTCGTTGAAGGTAAATCGGGACCCAGCCTGACTTAGGCGTCTTTGGCAGGCGCCCCTGCTCAGTGCTGAAGACCTGGTGTGCGTAAGAAGAGCAGACATAATGCTTGATGGAGTTATTGGAGATCCCAGCCAATGTAGGACCGCCATTGATGGTGGAAATCATGTTCATCTGTTGTTGGTAAGGGTTCGGGGGAGGCGAGAGGTTGTAAACATTCTTGTCTAGTTTCCCCTCACAGATGAGACCTTCAATGATGTGGCGCAGGGCGATGCAGGATTTTGTGTCATGACTAGTAAATTGGTGAAAACCGCAGAAGACGCCTGTGTTCGACATGGGCTTGCTGGTCGGTCTCTAAGGGGGAGGTTTGGGTTAATGGGTACCTCATTGACCAGGATGTTTTCATAAGTGGTGTTGAGGGTGGTGAATACTTCGAATCTGGGCTTGGGCTAGAAGGGGAGCGGGGCACGACCATTTGTCCTTGAAGGGTTGTTGCCGTCGAACTGATGGTGGTTACCGTGTCGGCTGCGCTTCCCATTGCTGAAGGTATGCTGGTAGCCATCCTTCCTCTTGGGGTGCTGGGTACCTTGATTATCGGGGGCAGGAGCAGAATGGTGAGGTTTCGCTGGAGTAGGTGCTGAAGCAAGTAGGGCATCGCCAGAAGTGCTACATGGATTGCTGCCTATTCCGTGATGGGTTGGTTGGGCCACACAAGAATATAATTTTTTGAGCCGAAGCTCTGATACCACTTGTTGGGAAAGATGGCGAAAAATCAAAGAACCAATAAATAAATATGGCACTCCCAGAATCTGATTTCTCCCAGCCTTGTGAAAATAAAATGGGCAAAATTAACACTCTATCTTCCACTAAGAAAAATAATGGGAATACAAAAATAATCTCACCAAACACCGGTGGCTAAACTCTCTCTTGGTTTTTCTCTCAAGAGGATTTTCTCTCTCACACAAGTTAGGCTTTCTTATCTCTCAAAATTGTCTAAGTTTTGGTATTCTAAGGGATGCGTTGAACTGAAAGAAAGACAACTAATTTTATAGCCAGCATTCCTAACTAATTAGTGGCCATGCATGAGGGAGAGTTTTTCTCATTTTCTCTTCATTCTTCAAATTTTCCCGTCCTTTCTTTCATTTTATTTTAATATTTATTTTCCTTCTTTTTCTCTCCTCCACTAACAAGGGAAACCCATCAATCTCCTCCTCCCGACTTAGGTGGAGGGCTCCAGCAGTCCAGCTGCTCTTCTGCAAAATTCGTACTTGTCCTCAGGTAAGGACTTGGTTATCATATCTGAACTATTGTCATCAGTATGGATTTTCTCAAGATGTAATTGCTTAGACTCCAACACATCATGTGTCTAGTGATATCGCACATCAATATGCTTCGACCTCGAGTGAAAACTCAGATTCTTGCTCAAGTGGATCGCACTCTGACTATCACAATGCAAGATGTATTTATGCTGCTCTTGCCCTAATTCTTGTAGGAATCGCTTCATCCAGAGCATTTCTTTGCACTCTTCAGTACCTGCAATAAACTCTGCCTCTGTAGTTGATAGAGCAACACATTTCTATAACTTTGATTGCCACGAAACTACTCCCCCTGAAAATGTAAGTAGGTATCCTAAAGTAGATTTTCTGGAATCAAGATCTTCTGCCATGTCTGCATCTGTCTAGCCAATCAATGCAGGTTTTCCACTCCAAAGCACAAACTCATTTTGGAAGTACCCCTGAGATATCTGAGAATCCACTTCCAAGAATTTCAATGCTCTCTGCCTGGTTTAGACAGGAATCTGCTTACAATGCCAACTGCGTGCGTTATGTTTGGCCTCGTGCAAATCATTGCATACATCAGACTACCAACAACTGAGGAATATGGCACCATAGCCATGTTTTCTTTTCCTTTCTCACATGTAGGACTCTGCTTTGAACTAAGCTTGAAGTGATTAGGAAATGGAGTAGAAACTGGTTTTGCTTTATCCATGTTAAACCATTTTAGTACCTTCTTGATATAACTTTCTTGTGATAACCTCAACTTCCGATTTTTTCTATCATGGGATATACTCATACCGAGGATTCGTTTTGCAGGTCCTAAGTCTTTTATAGCAAAAGACTTGCTCAACTCTTTCTTCAGCTTCCTAATCTTGTAACTGTTTTGTCCTACGATCAACATGTCATCGACATAGAGAAGAAGTATGATGAATTCACCATCATCAAATCTTTTCACAAATGCACAATGGTCTGAAGTAGTCCTCCAATATCCGTGTTCAATCATGAAGGAATCAAACTTCTTGTACCATTGTCGAGGTACCTACTTGAGTCCATATAAGCTCTTTTTCAGCCGACATACCAAATCTTTTTTTCCTTTGACTTTGAATCCTTCTGGCTGCTCCATGTAGATTTCTTCTTCAAGATCTCCATGAAGAAAAGTTGTCTTCACATCTAGCTGTTTGATCTCGAGATTCAAGCTTGCAGCCAAACCGAGTACAACCCGTATGGATGACATCTTCACAACGGGTGAGAAAATCTCTTCAAAGTCAATTCCTTTCTTCTGACTGAAACCTTTCACAACCTTACCTGAAACCTGGGCTTAGAGTTGTTTTCTTCCATCTTCAGTCGATACACCCATTTGTTCTTGAGTGCTCTTCTACCTTTTGGTAGATTCACCAAATCATATGTGTGGTTCTCATGTAGAGATTGCATCTTTTCATGCATAGCTTTTAATGATTCATCTTGTTGATCATGAGTCAATGCTTCTTTATAGCATTCTGGTTCTCCCCTATCTGTTAGGAGAATGTAATCATCTGGAAATACCTATTTGGAGGTCTTCGTACCCTGGTCGATATTCTTGGTTGGAATTCGACTGTTGGCTCTTCATGGGCTTGTGCTTCTAGCCCTTCATCAGCTACATCATCTACTATACCATCAGTTGTATGATCATCACTCATGTCATCATCAACTGGTTCATTTATAATAGGATCACTAGCTGGATCATCAGTATCATTGGATTCATCTCGTCCGTCATTGTGCTCCAATGGAGGAGGAACTGGATCCAAGTTAGCTGGATATTCTCTAGGATTATCAGGTTTATCACCTCTTCAAATGTCTTCAATGTTCTGATCTTCAAAGAAGACAACATCTCTATTTCTAATAATCTTTCTAGCTACAGATCTCATAACCTATAATTGAATTCTTCGTTCCCATATCCCACGAAGATACATTCTTTTGACTTTGTGTCAAGCTTGGATTTCTCATTTTTAGGAATATGAACAAAAGCTCTACAACCAAAAACTTTCAAATGATTGTAGGAAATGTCTTTTCCCAACCAGAACTTGTTTGGGACATCACCATTCAAAGATGCTGAAGGAGAAAGGTTATTAGATCAACCGCAGTCATCAGGGCTTCACTCCAAAAACTTTTAGGCCGCTTGGCATGAGATAACATTGTTCTGTTCATTCTCTTAGCTATGCCATTATGCTGAGGAGTCTTTAGAACAGATCGTTCATGCCTGATTCCATTATTTCTACAGTAGTTTCTAAACGTCCCCATATATTCTCCTCTGTTATCGGTGCGAATACATTTCAAGCTTCTACCAGTCTCTCGTTCAACGCTATCATGAAACTGCTTGAAAACTTCATATACTTGATCTTTCGTTCTAAGTGCGTAAGCCTATACCTTCCTGGAATGATTGTCAACGAAGGTAACAAAATATCTTGCACCACCAAGAGTACTTGTGGTCATAAGACCACAAACATCAGAGTATACAACATCCAATACATTGGGTTTTCTTTGTGCATGACCATGTTGAAATGAAGCTTTATACTGCTTTTCAGCCAAGCAATACGTGCATGATTTTAGAGGTATGCCTTTCTTCATCCCAGTTAGTGCCTCTCTTTTGGCTAGAATTTGCAGCCCTTTCTCGCTCGTGTGACCAAGCTATTTATGCCATAGCTCGATCAAGTCTTCTACGAGAGCATTTACGTACCCATTATTGACTTTTGCATGTGTCATGTATAGGGTGTTCTCCTTCTTCCCTCGTGCTAGGACAAGAAAGTTCTTGCTGAGTTTCCATTTTCCTTCAGCAAAGACATTGATGTATCCTTCATTGTCAAGTAATCCAGTGGAGATTAGATTGAGACGCATGTCTGGAACATGTCTCACATCCTTGAGGACCAAGTGACAACTTGTGTTGGTTTCAAGGGAAATATCTCCTCTTCCCACGATCTTGGACAATTTGTCATTTCCCATCCGCACTTTACCAAAATCTCCATTTGTGTAAGATGTAAAGAAGTCCCTCCGTGGGATGACATGAAATGATGCACCAGAATCTACTATCCAGCATGTATCTTGAGAGGAAAAATTAACGAAACCATCACCACATAGAATAATTACCTCATTTCCACCAGAGGTAGTTGCAGTCGTGTGCCTGGTATCACTCTTTTCGTTACCTCTATCTTGCTCTCGTTTAAACAACCTGCACTCTATCTTCATGTGGCCTATCCGCCCACAATGGTAACATTCTAGGTTCTTTCTTGTCTTGGACCTTTCTCTCGAGCCATCTCTTGACCTGCCCTTTGACTTGTCTCGCATGTGGAATTTTCTATTGTTAGTTCTTCCACGATACTCTGAGAATAGGACTTCTGACTCGGTTACTACACCTTGTTCTTTCCTCCTTACTGCTTCATTAAACATGCTATCTTTAACTATATCCAATGTAAGAACACCTTCAGGAGCTAAATTGCTTAAGGATACTCCTAGTGTATCCCAACTATCAGGCAAAGAGCTGAGTAACACTAGTGCTTGTAACTCATTATCAAGCACCATCTTCATATTCGTCAACAGGTTGATCAAACCTTAGAAGTCACTGAGATGCTCAGTAATACTTCGACCATCTCTGTACTTAAGGTTTACCAAATGTCGGATAACCAATGCTTTATTTTGAGCAGTCTTCCACTCATACATGGAGGACAATTTTGTCCATAATTTGTATGCATCCGTCTCTTGTGCCACATGGTGGAACACACTTTAATCCACCCATTGTCGGATTTGTCCAACAGCTTTTCTATTCAGAATGCTTCATGCATCATCTGACTTCCCTTCTGGTTTTTGTCCCAACAATTGAAAGGGCTCATACAAATCCTTGCAGTAAAGGATGTCCTCCATTCTTGGCTTCCAAATGGAGTAATTGGATGCGGTCAATTTTAACATTGTTGTTGATGATGATGACGATGACTCCTTCATCTTAAATTACACAAGAATATAATTTTTTGAGCCAAAGCGCTAAAACCACTTGTTGGGAAAGATGGTGAAAAATCAAAGAGCCAATAAATAAATATAGCATTCCCAGGATCTGACTTGTCCTAGCCTTGTGTAAATAAAATGGGCAAAATTAACACTCTATCTTCCACTAAGAAAAATAATGGGAATACAAAAATCATCTCACCAAACACCTGTGACTAAACTCTCTCTTGGTTTTTCTCTCAAGAGGATTTTCTCTCTCACACAAGTGAGGCTTTCTTATCTCTCAAAACTGTCTACGTTTTGGTTTTCTAAGGGATACGTTGAACTGAAAGAAAGGCAACTGCTTTTATAGCCAGCATTCCTAACTAATTGGAGGCCATGCATGAGGGAGAGTTATTCTCATTTTCTCTTCCATTCGTTTTCTTCAAATTTCCCCGTCCTTTCTTTCATTTTATTTTAATATTTATTTTCCTTCTTTTTCTCTCCTCCACTAACGAGGAAAACCCATCAGAATGTCCTCCTAACGATAGTTGAGGATACGTTCGGTGAAGGGGCCAGGGCGTGGCTTCGTCCAGAGGGGCTGATGGCTGCAGCGCTGCTCACTCTCAAGACGCCGGACCTTCTCAAAGAGGAGCCTCATGGCCAGGTCGGCATGAGGGAGGACACCGGGTGCTGAAGGCTTTGGGTTTGGGTGGGTAGGAGTTGGGTAAGCATCCCAATCCTCGAATGCTTCGGTATGGTAAGACTCCCAGTCTTCGGGGTGATAAGGTTCCCAGTCATCCGAGTCCCTCACACTTTCCCCTACGGATAAGTGGGTGGGCTTCGATAGGGGGCCTAGGTGTGCCACTCATGGGTCGTCAAGGTTGACAGGGATAGGGATAGGCTCCGGTCGAAGCTCCTAGATACAGTGTCTGCAATCTTTATAGATCTTGGTCAGGATATGGGGCCAATCATTCTGTAGGGAAATAAGGAGAAGCCGCAATTTGGTCGCCTTTAGGTGAAGGTGGCCTTTGCCCTTGTCGAGCCTGGACTGGAGCGAGGCGCTATGACGGGAGGCACCTGGCTGGTTCGGCTAAGTGTGTTCAATATCCTGGGTAAAGTCCTGCTAGTCGCCCTGGGGGTAAGTTTTTTCCCAGTTACGCTTCAGGGCGCGACAATAATACTCTAGCTCGACATTCTTGGTACGAAGGTATTCGTAGTTCTCCGTCATATTGGCCATATTGGCACAGAGGCGCTCCATCTCCTCCTGGAGATTCCCCTTCGCCGAAGGATTTCCCACAGAAGGTGTGGCGCTGGATATCGTGGCTGGTCTCGCTCGGCATAGCAGAGGGTGGGGAGTAGAATAGGCGATGGGGCTTGATGAGGGAGAGAGCCAGCGGGGCTAGTAGAGGGAAATGGGATTCAGAAGTCAATTCCCACAGACGACGCTAAACTATTAATGCTTTTTTTGGGAGGGTCAACTTAGAGAAGTGTAGGATCTTCAGCAGGGAAGAAGGTGAGGTCCTTCGGAGTTTGAAGAACTTGCAGAAGACAAGGAGGAAGAAGCAGTCGTCAAGCTTCAGATACCAGTGTGGTGCCTGCCAAAGGCTCTCCGATGCTTAAGTCAACTATATGTGGTAATTTTGGCAGAGTAACAGTAAATGTGAGAAAATAGTTACCCTTTTTACTCGGGTATTGTTCCCTATTTATAGGGAAGTGAAAATGGGAGTCTTGCACAAAGTTTCGATGTGGGACTTTGTGTAAATTGCTATGATAGTGACACGTGTCCCTGGAGATTAGGTTCGGCAGTCGGGAGCTTTGGCAGGTGGCTGCCGCTTCGGAAGAGTGTCTTCCTTCGGCATGTGGGAAGGTGTTGACGTCAGTCCATTTCTAGGGATTTGTCTGTGTGTCCCTTTGGGGTATTTCAGCAGGGGAGAAAGCATGTATGCCTTAGTGCTAGTAGTTTTGATGCTGGATATGCTCGGTTAATTATGGTGTAACCAGTTGTCATTGTCCAAGGAAAATAATGAGTAATTTTGATGAACCCACTAATTTTTTCCAATTGACATTTGCATTTGGACCCAAATATACCTTTAAGGATTTTAAAATTGATCCATGAACCATATAATAGGCAATGTGGGCCTCTGTAAATTTAATGAGTGTTTATTTGGATCACTCATTAAATATTTTGGGCTTTTGAGAATTAATAGGCAAACAACCCAATAATTTATTTATGCGCCTAACATTTTTTATCAGTTTGCCCATAATTGGTCATCAGCATGAAGCTCATCCCTTCTAGCTAAACCAGTCACAATTGAATTAGGACTTCAGGTGTTGAAGCCGTGAAGGAATTGTAGTGTTGATTGACTTAGGAAACAATTACTCCACCACCAAGAATCCCTCCTTTATTTAGAATGAATCCCCATACCAATTTTCCTTTGCTTCACTATCAGACCTTCTTAGAGAGCAATCTTTGTCTTCACAGCAAAAGGTATGCATGACCTTTCTTTTTGTCAGGCCATACAACCAATAGTTTCATAGAATAGCATATATTTTTTTTTTTTCTTTCAGTCAAAGTAGACAACTTCTTTAATTGAAAACAAGGCACATGCCTATTCTTTTTCTTTCTTTTTGCTGACTTCCCTTTTTTTTTTTCTTTTTTTTTTTGTCTGTATACAAACAAACATAACACAAATCCATCTTCCAAACGGAGCTGTATATAGGCCACTTTTCCTTTCTTTATCTATATGAACACAAACACAATATGAGGAATTCAAGCAAGAGTGACTGTGCAATGTAACCTCCTCCTTTAAACTTTCTTTCTCTTTTTTTATTTGCTGACTTATTCTCTTCTTCTTGTTCTGTTTGTATGCAAATACAATCCAAATCAATCTTCCCAACACTATATTTTCTTCTTTGTTATTTGCAACGACTAATTTCTTTTTTTTTTCCTTTGCTTTCGATGCAGCATACTCAAACTGAGAAGAGAATGGTCTGTGTAATTTGCACAAACAGGGAAGAAACTGGTGCATTTTTTTAACAAAGAGGGAGAGAGTTGGTCAGCGAGTTTCAAGAGGTATAAACACATTTTGCATTTGTCGTGAGATTAAACTCCTATGTTTTCGTTTTTGTCATCAACTCCTTTACTGCAACTTGTGGTAGAGAACTAACTTCCCATTTTTTATTTGCAGCTACAGAGAAGGAATTGGTGTGATTTCATCAACCAAGGGTATAGCACGTTCCTGTTTTTCTACACATTTTGGAATTAACTCCCAAAACATCAATTTTTTTATTTTTCCATGGATTTCCTTTTGCTCGGCAAAGCTTTATTGAACTGGAATCATCCCACGGATTTGCTATCCATATATGTGATTTATCATCCAAGAAATTGATTCAAGGGTTGCCACCCAACATGGATTTGTCATCCAAGAATCTGACACAAGGGTTGCCACCACACATAAATTAATGGAGATGACAATTTCTTTTGTCTCTATGCTCTAGCTATTTTTTCAGCAGCAACTCAATTTTTTCTTCTTTCTCCTCTCCTTTTTCTTCTTTGCTACTGTGCTTTTTATGGGCCATATGTGAGAGATCTCTTTAGTGTAGGATGGTTCATTCAAATATTGAATAATTAACTTCACAAAAACAGAAGCCGCCAACCTCTTTTGAGAGTTTTCATTAGTTGGTCAAACTCCCTTCTTTTTTGAACTCTTTTCCTATACAAGGTTTACTAAGTTGTGCTTTATCTTTGCCTTCAATTTGAGGCTTGCTGGACGTGGCAAATAAACAAAGCCAATTTTTGTTGTTTCAATGCACGTGAGTATCAAACCCACTCGAAGTTGTGGGACTTATCCAATCCCATGTTTGAATTTTTTTTTCAACATTTACGAAGCATGTAATTAGCTTCATTTGGTGCCAGGCTTCATCGGTATGGTGAAGAAAAACCTCTTTTATACAACTTCTTGTTGCTGATCAAATATCGGGATGACCTACACCGTACATGCTGAGCTTCTACTTTGTCTTCAGGTAGGACTCCATAAGCTAGATAATCACATATTAGATTCATCCAAGTTGGCTCGGAACCAATAGGGAAAACTTCCACAAAATCTTCCTCTATGCTAGGTTTCTCTAAGAATTCCACCGGGATAGATCTTCCAAGGTCAAATATCAAAAGAATACACCAATTGAGCAAGGACGTCAGCCTTCATATTATTAATCCGGAGAATTTAAATGATTTCATAACCAATAAAATCATCCAACAACTTAATGACCTTGGCTAGGTAGGCACTCATGCTTCCATCTCAAACTTGGAATTCTTCAGTGACATGGTTTACCACCAATTGGGAGTCCCTGAAAATGCATAGTTGTTTAACCCCGAGCTTAGAGGCTAGGCATAGTCCTGCAAGGAGTGCTTCATACTTAGCTTCATTATTCGAGGCCTTGAACCCAAACCGTAAGGCATAATGGGTCATGGTCTTCAAGTGAGGTTAATACTAACCCCACCCCACTTCCTTGTTGATTGATGCACCATCAACATGTAGAATCCAAAATGGAAGGTAAGGTCGTATCTTCTTCTCCGTGCTCACCTTAGGCTAATCAATCGGCAATGGTGGTGGCTTTACATCGGTGAACCCAGAAAGAAAATAAGACACAACTTGAGCTTTGATTGCTTCTCGTGAGCGGTATATGCTATCAAAATTCACCAAGTTCAATTGACCATTTGATGAGCCGACCTGAGGTCTTGGGTTTTTGCAAGACTTGCCTCAATGTGTGGTTGCTTAGCACAATGATGGTATAAGACTGGAAGTAAGATCTCAACTTTTGAGCTGAAATAACAAGGGCGAGGGACAACTTCTGGATCTCAGGGTATCTCATTTCGGCATCTTGGAAAGCTCAGCTTACATAATACATGGGGTGTTGAACCTTGCTTACCTCTCTGATGAGCACCGAGCTTAACACCGTGGAAGACACAGATAGGTACAACAACATATCTTCACCATATTCAGGCTTGGACAAAAGAGGGGGTTTTCCCATGTACTCTTTCAACTCTTGAAAAGCACGCTCACACTCAGGGGTCCAATCAATGAGTTTCATCTTCCCCTTTATTGCTTGGAAGAATGGTTGACAATGGTATGTAGCTTGGGATATGAATCGATTTAGTGCTGCCATATGGCCTGTTAGGCTTTGCACTTTTTTCAAGGTCCTAGGCGACTTCATGTTACGTAGAGCTTGGATCTTTTTTGGCTTCGCCTCGATGCCACTCTAGTTGACCATGAACCCTAGGAATTTTCCCGAACTGACCCCGAAGGAGTACTTGGCTGGATTAAGCCTCATCTTATACCTCTTAAATACCTTGAAAGTTTCAACTAGGTCTTGAATGTGATGATCAACCATGACACTCTTGACTAGCATGTCACCGACATAGACCTTCATATTTTTTTCAATCTGGTCGGCAAATATCTAATTGACAAGTTGCTGGTATGTCGCACTTGCGTTCTTGAGCCTGAATGGCATGACCTTGTAACAATGAAGACCTCAGTCTGTGATGAACGAGGTGTGCTCCTAATCTGGTGGGTACCTCAAAATCTGGTTGTACCCCGAGTATGCATCTATGAAATTGAGGAGCTCGTGGCCCGCGGTTGAATTGACGAGATGATCAATACGGGGTAACATGAAGCTATCTTTAGGACACGCCTTCTTCAAGTTAGTGAAGTCAATGCACATTCGCCATTTTACAAGTGTCTTCCTTACCATGACCATGTTGGCCAACCAACTTGGATAGTTGACCTCACGAATGAAACCAATCTTCGTGAGCTTGTCTACTTCTTATTTCATGGCACTGTACCGTTCAACATCGTAAGCTCGATGTTTCTGGCATACTGGCTTGAAGGCGGGATCTATACTTAGACGGTGCGATATGATCTCAAGATCTATTCCCTGCATATCTTCATACGACTACGCAAAGACCTCACCATTCTCACGTAGGAAGTTTGTCAGGCCATCACGAATCTGAGGTGGTAATTGAGCGCCAATCTTGAATATCCAATCTAGGTGATTATCATTGATTTGCACCTTCTTTAAGTCCCATCTTGGCATTACTTGTTTTTTACTTGCACTTTCTTGTGTGTCGAGCTCGACCGCACGGTCTATCCCACCTCGTTTGATGGCGTACATCTCCATATTTTCCTTCCCTTTTTACTTGGATGCCATAGCATAGCACTCTGTAGTTTTTTTTTTTTTTTTTTAATCACCCTTCACATATCCCACACCAACTTTGGTTGGGAACTTCATCAAGAGCATGTGGGTGGTAATGAGGCTTAGAGAAAGCATAGAGCTGGCCGACCTAAAATAACATTATAAGCAAAAGGGCATTCAACTATTAGAAAAGTTGTGTACACCGTTGTTCGTTAGGGTGCCGTTCCAAGTGACAGAAGTAGTGTGACGCTTCCAATGGAGTTGATGTTGTCCTTAGTGAATTTGAGCAAGGGAGTAACCACTAGCTTGATCTCTTCTTGTGATGTCTCCATTTGTCCGAAAGCCAATGTAAAAATGATACTGACCGAACTTCCTATGTCAATGAAGACCCGTTTCATGCAAAAATTTGCGATCTCAGCTTGGATAATAAACTGGTTATCATGTGGGTGAACTACACCTCTTTCCTCCTCCTCGTTAAATGTGATCGCGAGTACCCGAGCTTGGGTGACTTTGGAGTACGATAGCTTAGACCAATTAAGAGTACCATGAGTCTAACTTGGGTACGTCGTGCATATTCTTTTCGTGCTTTGTTGGAGTCCCCAGCTAGGGTTGCTCCACATGAGATAACATTGATGTCTTTCAAAACATATGGTTGCTTGTCTGGTGTGTTGTCATGTTGCCCTGCTTGCTTCTTTTCACCTACAAATCGGTTTAAACGACCTCGCGCAATTAGTGCTTCAATCACATAATGGAGTTCGTAACATTGATCCGTTGTATGACCGTTCTCGCAATCATATCTGCAATATCGATTTAGATCATTTCACCCTTTGGAAAACCTCAAAGTTCGAGGTTTTGGCAACTCAGTTTGGATGTGGAAGAAGACCTCCTCTCGATTACTATTCAACGAGGTGTAGTTGTCAAACCACGGTTGAAATGGATTTTGTGTTTGATCTCGGTCTCTCCCACCTCGCCTAGAATTTTCAAATATTCTTTTCTTGTCGTGTGGCTTATCACATACATCATTTCTACCTTTTCTCCGTTTATCTCCTACACTAGGCTGCGATGAATCTTTCCCTTCTGGTGTGTCATATGTCATCTTCTCAGTGATGGCATGATGATACGCCTCAGACACCAGGTCCTCATAACTCTTAGGTGGAAACTTGTTGACATGGAGCAAAAAAGGTCCTCTTCGGAACCCAGCTAGAAGGGTAGTATAGGCCGTATCTTTGGATCAATTAGGGATGCTAATTACTTCTTGATTGAAACAGTTGATGTAGTCTCGCAACTTCTTCTTAGGGCCCTACATGATGCTGATGAGGTACTTGGGTAGGTGCCTCTTCTTTGAGGCAAATAGAAATTGGTTCACGTAGCTCTGTTTGAGCAAGTCAAATGAGCTGATGGAGTTAGGCTTTAAGGACTTGAACCAATCCTTAGCTGATCCTTCTAAGAGCAGAGGAAAAGCTCAACATTTCATGGCATCTCCGACATCTTTCACATACACCAAGTAACATAAGTTTTTCAAAAAGTCCACCTGGTCAGTGGTCCCATCATAGAGTCGCATCCTTGGCTGTTTGAAATCCTTTGGGAGCTTGAATTCAAGGATGTCTCAAGTGAATAGTAGGGTGCCAGTTGTCATGGCCACGTCAAGAGGTCCTAGACCTAGCTCACGCTCGAGGGTTGTTAGGCGGACTTCTAGCTTCCGATCCATCTCATCTTGTATCCGCTTCATGGCTTCCAAAATTCTACTTTCTTCGGTATGCTCGTCTCCATTAGGGCAGACTTTGGACTGATCGACTTCCCGATCATGATTGACCTCATGATCACTATTACGAGGTCGTACATATTGAGCTTTCTTTTCCTCAAGCAAATCTCTTAGGTCAAGATATTTTAGCCAAATCCAGGCTTTTTAGTTTGTATCTAGGCAGCTACTCTCTAGCTTCCATCTATTCTTCCTTCTCTTATGGTACTTGAAGCCAAGTAAAGGCAGCTTTCTGTTGAGTTATATTCTTTCAGATCTGAGATTTAGTCGTAGAGCCTGAGTTAACCAAACTAGTAATCTAATCAGTCATCTAATCTTAGGCTTCGCTACTGTACTTATTCTAGCTTTCGGCTGGCATGCGAGAGAAACCAAAGAATAAGTCGTGAAGGCTAGGCTCAAAAGTTTGCAACTTCCCACGATTCTTTCCATTAGGAGATCAGGGATGGCTCTCACCCTCTTCATCGTCATGTCCCTCAAGTTGAAGTTCGCCTCAGCATTGGGGTCCACTAGACCACTGTGTTGACGATCTCCATATTCCTAACACGACTCTTCTAGCCTTCGTTCTCTTCTTGTATGGGTCTTCTCAGCTTCCTCCATGACCTCCTTGTTCTGATCATGGAGTTCGTTAATGTCTTTCCTCATCTCTTTCAGGTAGGTTTCAATGTTAGTTAGGTGATTGGATTTCTTCCTTCCTTTCCTCGGCGTAGTAGGGGTGACAAATTAGTCAGGGCTGGAAGTTGATTCCCACGGACGACGCCAAACTATTGATGCCTAAAATTGGTTCAACAGAAGATGACTTCTTCGAGATCGAGGTCGGATAATTCTTCCGAACTAGGTCAGCGTGACTAACCAAGTCGTCCTCCAGAACCTACAAACCAAGAGAGCTTCTTTGGGTGACACCAATGTGATGTCGGTTGAGGACCCTCCGATGCTTAAGTCAGTCAAGTGTTTTGAGAGCAAAATTGCACAATGGTTCTAGTACTTAGAATTGCATACATTTGACGAAGGGTGGCCTCAGCCTTTTATTTCACCCCAAACGACCTAGTCCCTCTCGGAGTGGAACTCCAAAACAACCTAGGCCTTCTCGAACTAGGACTCTGGAACAACCTAGTCCTTCTCGGACTAGGACTCCATTTAGATAGGCATCTCGGTGATATCGAAAGATCCTAACTTCTCAAATATTAGGAGTCCTTTGAGTGAACACCATGTAAATTAGGCTAATATCAACCTCATGCACTCCAAGCCCAAGCTCATGGGCCAATGGGCCCATAAGCCCCATTGGGTTAAGGTGGAAAAATATATGGCGATCGGGCTCCGGCCCAGCTCGACCACTAACACCGTGCTCTGGCACAGTTAGGCCACTAACACCGTGTTGTTACCAAGGTCCAAGCCTTCAAATAAAGCTTGGAATCCCATGCTGTTACCAAGGTCCAAGCCCTCAAATATATGCGACTCTATGATGGGACCACCGACCAGGTCCAAGGATGCGACTCTATCAAATAAATCTTGGAATCCCATGCTGTTACCATGGTCCAAGCCCTCAAATATTCTAGCGTTGTCGCAGCTAGAATCGGGTTTGGGTAAGTCCGTCATCTCAAGCTTGAAATTGTAGATTGACAAGGGAGAAGAATAGAGGGTGTGTCACAGGAGGGAGCGGTTGAGGTGGGTGGGGTTTTTGGGTTAGGGTGCGGTAGAGGTGTCGGCATGCAAGGATTGAAGAACTGGAGCTTGGAAAAGGCAAGGACCCAATTCCTGAAGCCGTCGGCTCCGATGAAGGAGTCGATTATGTTGTTGAGTTGTTGGGCTGAGGTGGTCAGGGAAGGCAACAATAGAGGTGGGGGATATTGGGTGGCTAAGATGGGTTGTGGCAGGAGGGATGGGCCTAGGATAGGTGGGTGGGTGGAGGAGGAAAAGGTGGGTTGTGGCAGTTGGGGTGGTGGGCTTGTGGGGAAGAGGGTGGGTGTTTTTTTATTAAGAAAAATTATTTTTCATTTTTACAATTATAAATAACATTATATATAGGGTAATGATTTCCCCACTCCAATTTTATCCACTTACACTCCTTTTTTAGTTATAAAATGGAGTGTAAGTGGATAAAATTGGAGTGGGGAAATCACCACTCTATATATATATATATATTAAATTATATGTATTTGACTATTATTTTATTCAAAATTATAAATTTACCTTTATTACTAACGGAAAAATAGATGAAATTTCGAAAAACTTAACGGCAAGAGTTAAATTGGCCGATTTAATTGATTTAGGTGTTAAATTGGCTGACTTTTTAGTTCGAGAGGTTAAGTTCGATTGGGTCCTAGTTCAGGGGGTGTGCGACAATTTACTTTTTTTTTCTTTCTTTTTTTTGTCTGCCAGTAAGTAATATATTATTAAATCTCAACGGCGGATATCAGTTCCCTAAAAATCTAAATTTATTTCCACCGCTCGGCCCTTGAAGAAGAAAAGAGGAGGAAGTAGAAGGTAGGGCGAGAAGCAAAATCTGAGCATGGAAGAATTTGAGAAGAAGGTCTCACTAAGAGACCCAATGGAAGAAGAAGAAGAAGAAAGGGAGAAGGCAGGAAAGTGCTCGTCGAAAACCATCGATTTGCTGCGCGAGTTCCTCGGAATTCAGCAGCGGAGGGCGGAAGCATACGCGAAGTTGAAAAGAGGGTTTGGGGAGTATATGGTGTCGTGTTCAGGGGCACATGGGGAGTTGGCCTACCAACAAGTTTGCAGTGAGGTGACGCTGGAATTCAACGAGTGCTCAAAGCACGTGCTTCGTATTGAATCGCTCTTTCTCAACGATCCCGATTATGGCCGAGTTGATTTGGCCCATCTCCTCAGAGCTGTCCAAACCCAGGAGAAGCAAAAATTGAATTTGGTATTTATTTCATCATATATACTTTCCATTTTTATGTAATTTAGTTTGGTTATTAAATCTGGTTATGAATGGATCATGGAACGGAGGACCAAATTCGTGTATACGTTGCCAAGATTTTTGTTTTTGTTTTTGGGTTTTTGTTTTTTTTTTTTTGTGTTGTACTAAATAATGCTTGTAGAATAGCTAGAGAAAGAACCCATACCAACCCACACAAACATTAATGTGCATATATTTTTGTAAATGATCATGGGTTCTGATTAATGGGGTATGCTATGCTCTTGGAAGCTTTGGTTGTTTTTTTTTTTCTTTAAAGTGTTCTTAAAAATAAATTATAATTGGGTTATGCTATTTTTTCTTTATTTCAGGTACATATTCTAAGAAATGTGTGTAGTTATTTTTGCTACCAGATTTTATTCCATTTTCTGCTGACATTAAGTATACCTTTGTTTGATTTGAAGACGGCTACAATTCAGGTGCTGAAGAAGGCTGGTAGACCCTCGGAGCGTCTGGTGAGTCATGAAAACTGCAGATTTAAGAAACCAATGGAGCATGAGTGTGTGCATCTCCATGAGATAACAGAAGCTGCTGGAACTGAAGAGGCAGAAGCAGATGCCCAGTATGATAATGATCTCAAGGAAGCCATTAGAGGGGTGCAGGATGCTGTGACCGCTATAAATGAGCATTTGGAAGAAGTCAGATATGAAATTGCTGCCCTTGAAGCTGAGTAAACTCACATGTTTCATTAGGTATGCATTTCTCGGTTTTGAGAACTAAAACTGTGAACAAGGAATGCACAATGCTCAGATTTTTGCATAATGTTATCTTTAAATTTATACAGCATCCACATGCTATGCATGTGAAATATGATGCAGCTTCCTCTGACTAGGAATGCAATGGAGGTTATAGAAGTTAGAAAAATGTGTGGTATGTGGCATGAAAGTAAATAGATTGAAGTGGGGCAATGTAATTACCCTACCCTGATTCAAATTGAAATATATATATTTTTAAAGTGTGTAAATAATGAGAATAGATTGATAATTTTTGAGTTGTCTTCTTAATATAGATGTTTGCTCTGTGACATGCATATAGTTCCTCATGGCATATGGATAGCACATACTAAGATGAAGCTACAAACAATAATTGCAGGGATCATCAAATTTTGAGTGCCATTCTGAACCTATGCTTTCTTTTGCCAAATATTGCAGGGATATCTTATGGGAAAAACCTTATTAGTTCCTTATGTTGTAGGAATAGGCTATCTTAGCACAAAACACCAATGAACTTTGCATTTGCATGTTCGCCGAATCCATTTTTCTCTCAGGTCGTAGGTAGATTTCTCATCCGAAAGTTCACAGGAAACAGTTCCATGGAATGGAAGTGAAAGAGGGTGACATACGACGTGCCGTTGTTGGTCATACTATTAGTATTTTTTGTTCAGTGTAGAAACAATCTGATTTCTCAACTTCCTTTCACAAGGATTGAATGTTTTCTTGGTTCACTGCTTAGCTAATTCATGCGTTCAGATGTGTTGCTCCTAATCTCATTAGTTGTTAGGACTTCATCGACTATATGATAAAATTTTAAATATACTTGAGAATTGGAACAATTTTAATAATAGATTTGAAATTCAAGGATCATAAGATAAAACAGTTGTATTCTAATTTTCATTTTTTATCTCATGTTCTCTCATTCTTTGTATTCTAATTTTCACCTGAAAAAAAAACCAAGAATTGAAGCAATGTGCCACATCATATAAACTTGAAAAATTTTATCAATTTTGCTGTCACTTAAATTTTTATTATGAAAAAAGTGCTTTGTTCTGATGAATTCCCAACTAGCAACATCCATAAGAAGGCAAAGAAAAAGTTATTATCACAAAGTTATTATCTTTAAATGGCTCAACTTCTTGTTGATGAAAAGTTGTTCCCCCAACCACCCTACAGACAACTCACCCCCACACCACAAAAATCAGCCCCCCTCTAATTTGAGTAGGGCTAGCACTAGCAATGAATTGTGTCGTGTTGGGTTTAACTCACTAATTTCCCGTACAGGTTTCGAGTCGTGTCAGGTTGACCCGCTAAGTGATAACAAAAAAAATAAAATAAAATAAAAAATCTTTAACTTTGATAATTTAATCAAGCAATTGCATTTTTTATATATATAAAATAGTGATTGCATTTTGCCTTTCTCTATATATGAAGATTGAGAAAAAGAAACTAAAAAAATAAAAATAAAAATGAAGAAAATGAAGAAGAAACAAAGAAATGGGTTGGCTAGTTGGCGGGTTACATAGATATTTTAGCGGGTTGGCGAGTTACATAGGTATGAGTTGACTCATTTAATAAAAGGATTATATAAATATTTTAGCGGGTTGGCGGGTTGACCCAGAACCCACATGTTTATAAACGGGTCAGTGGCAGGTTGACCTAAAAATGACCTAAAAATTTAATTGTGCTAGTTGACCAGCTAATTTTCCGTACGAGTTTCAAGTCATGTATCGGGTCGTGTCGGAAATTGCCACCACTAACTATGAGATGTCAAACGGGTCGTGCCGAGCCTGTCTATTTATGAAAATCATCAATCCCCGCTCGGGCCGTGCTCGTGCCGGGTCATTAAACAGGCCGAGATGGGCCCACGCCAAATTTAACCTATGTATTGCTTCTTCTTCTTTCTTTTTTTTTCTTTTTTTTTTTTCTAATTTTCTTTACAACTTCATTTAACAAGATTTATTATTTGTTGAAAAAAGAGTCCACGAACTTTATTTGAAGTACATTTAAATAAAAAATGACTAGATTATTATTTAGATTTTAAAAATTGAAACTTGAAAAAGAAAATAGAAAATCATTATTTTACATAAAAGGAAAACATTAACTTTTAATACATATTATTAGAGAAAAGAAATAGACTTGAATTTAAGATATAAATGTAATAATATTATGTATTATTTTTCTCTAAAACAAATATAATTTAATAAATGAGCTTTAAAAGGGCCGGTCCGTTGGATTTCGAGCCTGCACGGCCCTGACGAATCTTGGACCGACCTGGCCCATTGAACCTAATTATCTCGTCTCAGCACGACCTAAGGATACGGGTCGTGCCGTGCCAGGCCTTACTTAAGTGGTTCATGCTCGTGCTGTGCTCAAACCGACCCGATCCGTTTGACACCTCTACCACCACTTCATTCCCATCTCTCGCTCTCATGAATTCGTCTCAATGTCCTCTTTCTTTTGGTGCAAGATCCACTCTTTGAAACTCACTGTACCCAAAGATCAATGCCAAAAATTACGTTTTCTGATGGATTTTTCACCAATTCCGACAAATATCGGTCACTTTTGGGGTCGACCCGGGTATTAAATTTGCTCCTCTTTTTGTGTTCTACAAGTTCATATCCTTTGATTCTGTTGTTCTTGAGTTTTTAGAATTTAATGTACACACTCAACCACCCCTAGGTGTTACATGGGGCACACCCCTAGGTGGTACTCCTTTTGTCCTCATGAGCTCGACTTTATATCAGTTTTCCGAGTTTTGGTCGTTTGCCCATTGAACATGACTTACCTGCCACCCAAATTTGCGATCCGTGGAATTCCAACCTTTAGATCGTCGCCCTTTTAACGAGGCACCCTTGTGAATGTGTTTAAGACTTACTAGAGCTTGTTGATAATATACAGGAGACTCGTAGAACCACGATATGAGGAAGCTGACTGTTTTGACCTATGTTAAGCAAACTTTACAAAAAGTTGAGTTTTGGTTGAAATGCCCCATGTCATTGTATGTTGCCCTTGACACGATGTGTAACTTAAATTTGAGGCTATTGATTGATTTGTGAAGCCGATATCGAATTTGGATGAAAATTAGGCTATTGATGTGTAAGTTAATAGATCGTCATGGGACATGCTTGAATGTATTTGATGTCTCAAACTTGTTCTCAAGCCTCTTTAGAAGGTCTAGGAAACTCTCAGTGTACATGTTTGGGGTTAAGTAAGAATCAAAAGTGTCGAGGGTCATTTGCGAATTTTAGGTCTAGGTTGCCTAGTAGGACACTCAAAACACATTTTCTTGCTTCAGGATGAGTTTAATTATGCCATCTCTATCTACTATTTGGAGAAACTCGTTTTGAGTTAATCGGCCCCCAATAAATTTATTTTGGGAAACAACTTCATATTTTTTTTTATATAATCAAAATTAAAGGGGTTGATAACTTATATTCTATTTTACTAGCCTCTCCGCACGTGCTTTCGCTCCTGCGAGAGGTTTTTTTTTTTTTTTTTTTTTTAAAATTATTTTATTTTAGAATTAAAAAAAGATAGTGGGTAGTTGTGTTCCATAAAAATAGAATCCAGTATCTGATTTTTTTTACCATATTATCCTCATTTAATTAATAATTTCAATTCTTAATGTTTGCATTAATCAATGGCATTTTTTGGTATTACTTTATGTATAAGATTCTTCATTTTATGATTATATCCTTCATTTTTACATTACTTTTAGTATAATATATTGGGCTTTCACATATAAGCCCATAAGTATGGCCCAAAATATAGAAACGCCCTACAATACTCAAACCTTAGTAAAAAACCCATTTGGACTTTTCAAATGAACCAAATATACCATACAAGACTTTAAAAAGCTTAATAATTATGGCACTGTTAAAAAACTAAACGATTGTAGGGAGAATTGAGGTAGAGAGAAGGCATAGAAATCTGATATTTTTCACTGAGACTTTTTGTTCTATTACAATGAGGAGGATGCCTCCCGTGGATGTATAGTTTGCTCTCAAGGAATGATGGCAGACAAGCTTCATCATGATGTTCTTCATTATTTCCAAATGTGTGGGCTCCACTCAAGACTTTACAACACTCTCCCTTGGAGACCACCATATATGGAATATGCCTCGTTAAAACCCTTGCCAGTAAAACCTAGTGGGACAAAAACTGGTCGAAGGGAAAAAGAGTACATAACCATGTGTAACATAAAATTCTGTGTATATTGACACGCGTGCAACACTGCCTTATTAAAACCTTGCTAAGAAAAACCCAGTGGGATAAAAATCTGGACGAAGGAAAAAGAGTACAGTGTGTGAAGGTCTTTATTGATAGCACACTTCCCCTGATGCTTGGAAAAATATCCTTAAGCCATATTGTTGATCATATTTATGAATATCATAGTTGACATTGCTTCTGTGAGTCAATCTTGTAATATTGTTGGATGCTTCCCGTGAAGAATATCTCCCCCTGAAATCTTCGCAACTAACTTTTTCCAGTAAGTGACCATAGAAATTTCCATAGTCCGCGTATCCAACAAAATCTGGGCTATTTACAAGTTTACTTGAAAAGAATATGCCCGTATATAGTGTTATGCGGAGATAGCATCAAATATGCCTCACATCATCCCAAAGTGGTGGTGATGGAGCTGAGCTCTATCTGGAAAATATAATATCCAGTCCAGTATACTTCCGAAAAAATATTTAAGTGCCAAATGGTTAACCCACATAAAAATGCTTCAATACTTTCTTAGTATAAGCAAAAATCTCGTTGGCATAACGCTCAATCTTCAAGCCAAGACAAAATATTTCTTGAACTCTTCAGGAGTTTCAATGTGTTGCAAACATATTATAATCAATGTACTCACTGAGGCAATTTATGTGTATTTAGTATTGAGTACAGGTTTTGTGCTTCAGGCACATGTCATTCAAGGACTTGCTTAATGTAATTGCAATCCTTTCAGGGATTTTGTTTAAGCGATTACACTTTATGACACATTATATAGCTTTAACTCAGCTATTTATACATCTTTAGGGAATCACTTCTGGTGATATGCTCCGTGCATTTAATAAACCTTAAAGATAACATGTTAATCTCAGTAAATGTGCAATAAGGTGGCACATTTGAATCTGTAAATATGGAGAAAACCCAACATTCCTTATTTCTGCCAGAAACATTGTGTCATATAAGTGAGTATATTCCCTTTTTATTCCGAACACCCAAGTACAACTTTCAGTATTAACATCCTTTGGGGTTCGTACTATGGGTTTGTTCTTTCACGTTCATTCTCATCTGTAATGGAAAATCACAATTCTTCTCTCTGTCAAAAAATAACCCTCAATGTTAGGATCACTACATGGATTCTTTCTCCATATGTTCGTTCTAAAGAAATAAATTCCCTTATGAATAGAGAGTTATAAAAAGAAAGAAAAGATAAAAAAAATTGTGATATTGATTGCAAGGTAAGGAAAGCAATCAAGGGAGGATAGGCCTTATCATTTGGCCCGCGGGCTTGTGGGCCGATGGGGCCCGGCCCGGCCCATGGGAAAAAAGCCCGGCCCGGCCCGTTATAGGCTTGGCCCGGCCCGCCTTGGGCCGGGCTAGGCTTGGGCCTGTGTGTCTGAAGCTCGGCCTGGCCCATGGCCCAGCCCAATTAAGCTCAAGAAAGCCTGGCCGGGCCCGCCCACAAAAGCCTGGCCCATTAGGCCCCTATACATAAATAATTATGTATAAGTAAGAGTTTAGGATTAGGATTATATCACTTAAATCACATATATAATTTGTTTCATTTCATTTACTTTTCTTTACTCATTCCTAGTTTATAATTGGATGATTAGCACATTAATTTGTGTCAATTATTAATACAACAATTATATATATAAATAAGATGAATAACATATCATATCACCAAATATAATCATATCACGAAACATAATCGTACCACCAAATATAATCATGTTTTTCTTGAACACATCACCAAACATTTACATATTTATTTATACCATCCTTTAAAAAAAATATCTTTTTGATACTTATTATTTTTTAAAATTATTTCTTAAAACATATTACGGTCTAATTATGTAATAACCTCAAAAATAATACTTGGTTTTATTATTTTTGTGGAAAATCTTATTAAGTTGTGTGACTTTATTGGGTATTTTATGAATTTGGTTTGATGTGAAAATATTGGAATTAAGTGAGTTTAATCTCAAATTTAGACTAAAATGCCCTTATGATTAAGTTTATGATTTTTTTCGAATGAAGTAGGCTCGTTTCGGCCCGGCCCGACCCATTGACGAGCCCTAGGGGAGGAAGCTGATGAGGGCAAACAACAAACTCTCATTTCTCCTAGTTTAGAAGAACGTCAGGAGATCAGAGCATTTGGTGTCATTATAGTTCCCTGATGTAGCAAAAACGTGATCAGGGATAGTCTCGCTTCCTGAATGGATGATCACAGATAGTCTCGCTTTTCAAGCACATCGAGTGCTTATTGATAAGAAAAACAAGTGGATATCGCATTTCTAGGTATGGAGAAAACTAGATGTCTTCTGCAAAGAAAATTTCGTTAGTAACATATTTATACACAAATAAAAGGAGTAGGTAGAACCGGTGAATTTCAAATTAACCACAGAAATTCGCGAGGTTCTCGAGGTGCTTTTGAAAAAATAGCTCCGTGAAATTCGCAAAGCAAGATCGGCTTTGACGAAAATAATACTTGAAAACGCCAAAAGTGCCGACAGACATTAATGGAGGTTGAGTGAAGTTTGGAATGTGGGAAAGAAAAAGAGAACATGGGGATTCGAGAAAATATTGGGATCCTGGAACCGGTGCCACATTTTCTTCTCTTCAAAGAATGCTTCATCAGTCTCAGCAAGAGGTTGAAAAGCTTAAAGAAGAAAATAATTCCTTGCTGAAATTGGTGAATTCATACTATTTTGATACGCAAACAAGGCTTGACATGCTACAAATTTCAAATGAAAAGATTCTGGGAGACCACGAGAGGCTCATGGCTAAGCTTAAGAGGCGCCGTCCTCTTCCTTCGGAAGTTTCCAGAACATAGTGGAATTTAATAGATTTTACAGAGCCCGCTCCTTCCTTGCAGGTGAAAAAATCTATATGTTGTATGCCTTCTTTCTTGTTATAATAATTGCGCAAATTCTTAAACTTGCACTTGTGGTTTTCACGTCTTTTCAAAATAACGGTTTGGAACCTTATGCCTTATAGGTTCAAGCAACCACATCAAATTTCTAAAATTGCATGTTTCAATGCATGTGAGTCCGGAACTTCTGGCCAGGGCTAAACACGACCTGATAATTTATTTGCCCTTTCCAAATGGGCATGAAATATAAATTGAGTAAAAGTCACGATAATATTACAATATAGTAGTGAAGAGCATTAACTACTATATACCCAAAACTTCAGGTTCGGGATCTCTCATATATTTGGATCTATGGGCTTCCAGCCCAGATCATATAATATAACAAAATATATGAGAAGCCTCAATTCATCCTTTGAGGTTTGTCCTGATATTATCCATTTCACGGTGTATTCTTAACAACCGAAATTCACAAAATATATTTCTTCCTTGAGATGTTGATTATAACATAATCGAACTTTATTAAATTCATCATTTTCTTATGCCAAAGAAATATGTGGTGTACCACAATTTGTAATAATACCTCAAGGGTTGTCAATTTAACTGTTGGAACTTCAAGTTCTCAATATTGTTGGATTTTGAACTTCAGGCCAAAATCGCATATGGACATTCAATACTCTTAGATTTTGAACTTCATGCCAAAATCACATATTCTCATGGTGTGGACACTTTTATAATTTCCTGCATATATTTCGGAACTTTGGGCCCTTACATAATTGTCCATGTTTTGAGGAACTTCTGGCATCTCATTTAATTGCTCATCCATGAGTTTAAGGAACTGCAGGTCCTATTTTGTATATAGTGACGGTTTATTCAAAATGGTTAATATTTATGTACACATCACTATTCATGTATACAGTACTATTCATCAAGTCATGAATATGTGTCTATTCATGCATACAGTACATTTGCCAGTACAATTATTATTCATGTGTACGGCACTATTAACCAATACGGTATTGTTACATCATCAAGGAACTCCATGTCCTTATTTACATGTCAAGGATCAAGGATCTTCAGGTCCGATCACTTGTTTACAAATATAGTACCAGAGAGACTGCCAGCTCTCATATCATTATCATCATGAAGGATCTTTAGGTCCTGATGTAATTGTATGATGAGGATTAAGGAACTTCTGGTCCTGATCTGTATACTGTAAAAACTCATCATATCGCACAATTAATCCATAAAATAAATTACTGGTATGGATGATAAACCTGCACCATACTTTAAAAAAATGTAAATGTGCGGTAAAAATAAATTCATAAATTAAATTGTTTCATGTATGGACGTTAATCCCGCACCATACTTTAAATAATAAAGTAAATGTGCAATAAAGTGTGCGAGCATGGGCACTAATTCTACTCCATGCCACAATCAGAGTTTTTATTTTCTTTCTTAAAATCATAATGCAAGAATAATATTGGTATTGTTGTAAAGTCTTGAGCGGAGCCCACACATTTGGAAATAATGAAGAACATCATGATGAACCTTGTTTGCCATCATTCCTTAAGAGCAAACTATACATCCATGGGAGGCAATAATCTTTGCCTATAAAATAAGGCATCTTCCTCATTGTAAAAGATAGAACAGAAAATGACTCAATGAAAACATCAGACTTCTATGCTTTCTCTATCTCAATTCTCTCTACAATCTCTTTAGTTTTATAATATGTTATCAGCACGAATATCTCTGAAATACCAGCTGGGACATTCGATCAAAACACTCTGCTTCATTGTTTTTCTTTCTTGGGTTTGATTGAGTTGCTCATGCTTTTCTGTGTATCAATATAGCTTGTGTCACTCTCCATAGCTTCAAAACACAAACCCAACAAAACAAGTCAATCCCACCACAGGCTCTACAATTTTCTACACTTACCATGAAGCTCAGAACCTCACAATCTCACCCGATCTCTCTCGAACACCACTGCTCAAATTGGCTTCGAGGCGGCCCTGGTCGCTCTTCCATGATTGGCAACTTCTTCGAGCTCATGGCGTGTAAATTTTAACAAACGCCCTCCTACGCGTTGCCGTCTTCCTCCTCCGTACCAAGATCATCGCTGACGTCGACTGCCGTCACCATCACATCCGACCTTTACATAGCCACCGCTGGAGCCTGCCAGATTCCCAGAGCGAGATCAGTGGACGAAGCCTATATCTTCTTGACCTCTAGCCAGAGTCATGGTGGTCGGATCATGGAGCCTCCTTGCCATGGAGCTTTCCAAAGCTCTTTCCCACACTCATGTTAATTTGCTTCCAAAGATCTTGACAATAACAAGTCTGCCTTCACTTCTTCTTATGGTGTTAGTTCATGTGATATAGTTTCCATGCGCTTAAGAGAGCCTGTGAGGTTGCTACTGGGGATGGGCTCACACAACCAGAGATTCACGTGGCTACCCATGCTGTGAAGGCCTACTTCTTTGATTTGTTCATAGCCTGATGGCTTTGCTTGCAATATGAAAAACTGACCAGAAGAAACCACACCGAAAGGATTAACTTTCCTTTATCTTTTCAATTATTTTATTATTATTCTATACTATTTAATATCAATATTAGTGCAGGTGTGTGCTGGTGGCAGGTGGAAATGGCAAGCATGATATTCATCATGCACTAGTTCTTTTACTTGTCTGATTACATATATTATTATATAATTCTATTATATAATATTATTATAGCATGATGCATGCATATTATTTTACATAAGACCCACGTAAACTTTAATGGGTTATGGCAATATACTATTATGTAATATGTATACTATATAATATTATGGATGGTTTCACTTTCTATTATTTGATCGTGGTGTTAATAAGAACCCACCAATAATTACCTTTACTTTATCCACATATATAGTAATTCTATGGACAGTTTCACCTCCTATATTTTTAGTGGTGGTTTTATCCCCACATTTATTTTATTTACTGCATGGTGTAGGTTTATTACCCATACGACACCATTTATTTACTGTATGGTGTAGGTTCATTACCCATACAATTTATTTACTGTATGGTGTAGTTTTATTACCCATACAACAGTATTTATTTAAAGTATGATGCAGGATTATCGTCCATACCAGTAATTTATTTACAAGCAATTTAATTTTTGTATTTATTTTACCGCACATTTACATTTATTTAAAGTATGGTGCGGGTTTATCGTCCATACTAGCAATTTATTTACCAGAAATTTATTTACAAGCAATTTATTTTAATTGTGTGATATAATGAGTTTTTATAGTATACAGATTAGGACCAGAAGTTCCTTGATCCTCATCATACAACTATATCAGGACTTGAAGATCCTTGATGATGATAATGATATGAGAGCTAGCAGTCTCTCCAGTACTATATTTGTAAACAAGAGATCGGACTTGAAGATCCTTGATCCTTAACATGTAAATAAGGACCTGGAGTTCCTTGATGATGTAACAGTACCGTATTGGTTAATATGCCATAGACATGAATAATAATTGTACTGGAAAATGTACTGTACACATGAATAGATATGTATTCATGACCTGATGAATAGTATTGTATACATAAATAGTGACGTATACATAAATATTAACCATTTTGGGTAAACTGTCACTATGTACAAAAAGGAACCTGCAGTTCCTTAAACTCATGGATGAGCAATTAAATGAGATGCCAGAAGTTCCTCAAAATATGGACAATTATGTAAGGGTTTGAAGTCCCGAAATATGTACAGAAAATTATAAAAATGTCCATACCATGAGAATATGTGATTTTGGCCCAAACTTCAAATCTAAGAGTATTGAATGCTCATACCATGAGAACTTTATTAAAATCCAACATGTTGAGAACCTGAAGTTCCAACAATTAAATGGACAACCCTTGATGTATTATTGCAAATTGTGGTATGCCACATATTTCTTTGGCATAAGAAGATGATGAATTTAATAAAGTTCGATTATGTTATAATCGACACCTCAAGGAAGAAATATATTTTGTGAATTCTGGTTGTTAAGAATACACCGTGAAATGGATAATATCAGGATAAACCTCAAAGGATGAATTGAGGCTCCCCATATATTTTGTTATAGTATATGATTTGGGCCAGAAGCCCATGGATCCAAATATATGAGAGAGCCCGAACCTGAAGTTTTGGGTATATAGTAGCTAATGCTCTTCACTACTATATTGTGATATTATCCTGATTTTTACTCAATTTATATTTCATGCCCATTTGAAAAAGGCAAATGAATTCTGAGGTCATGTTTAGCTCGGGCCAGAAGTTCCAGACTCATATGCATTGAAATATGTAATTTGAGAGATTTGATATGGTTATTTGAACTTATAAGGCACAAGGTTCCAAACCGTCATTTTGAAAAGACGTAAAAACCACAGGTGCAAGTTTAAAAATTTGCGCAATTATTATAAACAAGAAAGAAGGCATACAACAGATAGATTTTTCTACCTGCAAGGAAAAGCAGGCTCTATAAAATCTATAAAATTACATTATGTTCTGGAGGCCTCTGAAGGAAGATGACGGCGCCTCTAAAGCTTAGCCATGAGCCTCTCGTGGTCTCCCAGAATTCTTTCATTGGATACCTGCAGCATGTCTAGCCTTCTCAGCATATCAACGGAGTACGAACTCACCAGTTTCAACAAGACATTATTTTCCTCTTTAAGTTTCTCAACCTCCTGTTGAGACTCATGAAGCATTCTCTAAAGAGACGAATTTTCAGTGTTCAGCTCCTGAATCTCTTTTGCTCTAGCACGCAAACGATCAGCCATGTTAGAAACAGAAGTAGCACTCTGAATGCTAAAAGACATTGAGTCATCATTAGCCTCTTCATCAGACATCACTGATAACAGCATTTCATCCATTGGAGTGAGGAAATTCCTAGCTACTATGACAGCAATCGCATCATTCATCATCACAGAATCATTAACTGTGAGATGACGATTTTGGGATACAAAAGATGGATGCCAGACTTTGGCATCACGAGTTGTGTTGGGAGCAACATTTAAATCAAGATGGTTTGGGTGAGAAGAAGAAGAAGCCATTTTTAGGAAGGTTTCAAGGAAAGTTTTAAGAGAAGCTGAATTTTCAGAAAATGAAATGAAGTTGAGTTGAAACGCAGTTACTCCAATCAAGTCTTGCAGAGGCAATATCTATAGGCGGAAATATGGCAACGGTTTCCAGGATCCCCATATTCTCTTTTTCTTTACCAGATTCCAAAACTTCACACGGCCTCCATTAATGTCTGTAGGCACTTTAGGCATTTTCAAGTATTATTTTCGTCAATGCCGATCTTACTTTGCGGATTTCACGAAGCTACTTTTTCAAAAGCACCTCGAGAACTTCGCGAATTTTTATAGTTAATTCGAGATTCACCGGACCTAACTATTCCACTCATTTATGTATAAATGTGATACTAATGAAATTTTCTTTGCAGAATACATCTGGTTTTCTCCAGTTTTCTCAATATCTAGTTATGCAATATCCACCTGTTTTTCCTACAAGTGAGCACCCAATGTGCTTGAGAAGCAAGACTAGCTCTGATCATTCATTCAGGAAGTGAGACTATCTCTGATCACGTTTTCGCTACATCAGGGAACTGTGAGGACAACCACATGCTCTGATCTCCTGAAGTTCTTCTAGACTAGGAGAAATGAGAGTTTTTTGTCTGCTCCCACCAGCTTCCTTCCTTGATTGCTTACCTTACCTTACAATCAATATCACAATTTTTGTATCTTTTCTTTCTTTTTATAACCTTCTGTTCATAAGGGATTTTTATTTCTTTAGAACGAACATATGAAGAAAGAATCCATGAAGTGATCCTAACTCTAAGGGTTATTTGTTTTGACAGAGACAGAAGAGTTGTGATTTTTGCTCTTGTAGGATATAACTAGATCATCAAATATTACATTGTATTTGCTAAGCTGATACAAGCTTGGAAGATATTTGAGCAAAGTCTCTCCCACCTAAGGATGTAAGCAATACTTATGTTCTTTTCATACTTGTACCCTTATTTTGATATTTTGTACAACATCCTTAAAGGTAACCAATGGGGGAGATAAGGCCGTTCCAGAAGAATGCCATGCAAAGGACAATTCCAGAAGAATGACTTGCATTATAGATCGTTTCAGAATAACGACTTGTATTATGACCATTCCAGAAGAATGGCTTGTATCATTCTATTATGTATTCATGAATTATTATTGTAAATTTCATAGATTGCAAGTTGAATACATTAATGATACACTGCATAGATTAAAGTCCCATAAGAACAGAACATCGGAATAGCAGTGATCAATATGATGCACGCCTGTTGCATAGCAAATAATATGGATTGAAGTCCCGGAAGGACAATCCTTTATCATGTCAACATTAATACAGTGCACGCCTAATGCGTAGAAAATTATATGGTTTAAAGTCCCAGAAGGACAATTAAATTGACATGTATGTATTAATATGTGGCATGAACCAACTCCCTAAATGGAGATTATCCATGCCTTACTGTAAAATAACGCTCCATTGGAGGTTATGATCCACATTCTCACATAATTCATCTTATGAGAGATGTCTGTCTGGAAAGAGATAATAAAAGCCCCCTGAAGTGGCTTGGGTACCCAAAAGCAAAGAAATGCTTATAATTGATGCATGCGCATGCACATGAGAATGGTGGGATCATAAATTGATGAATGACGATTTTTGGTTTTGGAGTAGCTACTCAAATCATCAATGGGTTGTGTTGATTGGAACCACGTTCTATTATTAAATGTCGACAATATTATTGGCCAAAATGGAAAGAGGCAATTCCATTACATATGAGAATGAACGTGAAAGAACAAACCCATGGTACGAACCCCAAAAGATGTTAATACTGAAAATTATACTTGGGTGTTCATAATAAAAGGGAATATACCCACTTTGTATGACACAATGTTTATGGCATAAACAAGAAATATTGGGTTTCTCCATAATTACAAATGCAATTGTGCCTCTTTATTACACATTTACGGAGACCAACATGTTATCTTTAAGGGTTATTAAATGGACTGAGCATATCGCCAGAAGCGATTCCCTAAAGATGTATAAATAACTGGGTTAAAGCTATATAATGTGTCATAAAGTATAATCCCATAAATAAAATCATTGAAGGATTGAAATTGCATGAAGCAAGTCTGTAGACATGTGCCTGAAGCACAAAATCTGTACTCAATACTAATATGCATAAATTGCCTCAGTGAGTACTTTATTATAATATGTTTGCAACACATTAAAACTCCTGAAGAGTTCAAGAAATATTTGTCTCGGACTGAAGATCGAGTGTTATGCCAAGAAAGTATTGAAGCATTTTTATGTGGATTATCTGTTGGGCACTTAAATAATTTTCCGGAAGTATACTGGACCATATATTATATTTTCCAGATAGAACTCAGCTCCATCACCACCATTTTGGGATGATGTGAGGCATATTTGATGCTATCTCCGCATAACACCATATACGGGCATATTCTTTTCAAGTAAACTTACAAATAGCCCAGATTTTGTTGGATACATGGACTCTGGAAATTTCTATGGTCGCTTACTGGAAAAAGTTAGTCATGAAGATTTCAGGGAGAGATATTCCTCAGGGAGAGCATCCAACAATATTACAAGATTGACTCATAGAAGTAGTGTCAACTATGATATTCAGAAAGATGATCAACAGTATGGCTTAAAGATATTTTGCTAAGCATCAAGAGGAGTATGCTGTCAATAAAGACCTTCACACACTGTACTCTTTTTCCTTCGTCCAGATTTTTATCCCACTGGGTTTTTCCTGGTAAGGTTTTAACGAGGCAATGTCGCACGCGTGTCAATATATACAGAATTTTATGTTACACATGGTTATGTACTCTTTTTTCCTTTGACCGGTTTTTTGTCCCACTGAATTTTTATTGGCAAGGTTTTTAACGAGGCATATTCCATATATGGTGGTCTCCAAGGGGGAGTGTTGTAAAGTCTTGAGTAGAGCCCACACATTTGGAAATAAAGAAGAACATCATGATGAAGCTTGTCTGCCATCATTCCTTGAGAGTAAACTATACATCCACGGGAGGCAATAATCTTTGCCTATAAAATAAGGCATCTTCCTCATTGTAAATGATAGAACAGAAAATGACTCAATGAAAATATCAGACTTCTATGCTTTCTCTATCTCAATTCTCTCTACAATCTCTTTAGTTTTATAACAAGTATTTCACACATAATCTTTTTTGGGGGGTTTTCCTTCAATTTATAGCTTTTAGTGTTTATTTATAAGATTATTGCAAGAAATGAGTTTTATTATAAATTTCTCTAATATATATATGTTGGTTTTTATTGGGCTTTTGTTGCTGCGGTAGAAATGGAAGTCTTAGCAGTGGGATCATGGGAACTTGAAACCACTGCCAGAGCAGCAAGTTTTGCACTGCAATGGAAAAGTTGACGGCTCACCATTGGGGTTTCATAATAGGCGCCTTTGACTACGTTACATGAAACAATGGACTCAACAATGAGAACAGAGGGGGTGGCAGGGAGTCCAATTTTCCTGTTATCAAATCTCCTGTGCTCTTCTGTTTCCTCAATTTTATGACATGTGGTAAACAACTTAACATTAATTTAATTCTGTTAATTCTCTTCAGTAATTTTTAAATTAAAATACATATTTGACAAAAATAGTTTGCACGCCTCTTCATCTTCTCAGAGACCCATGTTAATTTTGGCCATTATCTTTAGCCGGGCACAAAGAGCACTACTACAATTGCTCGCTTCCAAGTGCCCTCTTCGTATGGAAAGTAATCAATGTCTTCCTTTTTAACGCAATTGAACATCAACGCCGCCAATGACCCAAATATTCCTGCAAAAAACCATCAATCACACACAAATAAAAAAAACCCAAGAAAACGCAAATCTGCTCCGCATCTTAATTGTTTTGGTTTTAAATCTCTTCGTTCTTAAATCGCTGGGCCTGAGTTTTGCCAAGCGGAGAAGATACAGCGGCTGAGGTTTGCAGGGCGGAGAGGATACAGGGGGTGAAGGTGAAGAGGCGTGCGAACGTTTTTGTCAAACATGTATTTTAATTGAAAAAAGGACTGAAGAGAGTTAACAGAATTAAACTAGTGTTAAGTTGTTTGCCACATATCACAAAACTGAGGAAAAAACAGTGGGCACAGGGAATTTAGTAACAGTTAAATTGGACTCGTGGCAGGGGGAGGGGAAGTGGGAGAATTTAGTGTTCTGTTTTTTTAAAAAATTTTAATTTCTTAAAAATTTTCAGAACATAAATTGTTTTTTATTCAAATTCACTTGGCATGTAATTATTGGACATGTGAGCTCCATATACATGTCACATCATCAACTTAACAGAAATTTCAACATAACCCAATAGCATGACCAAATTAATGTGAGAGGTATAACATAAACGACCAATAATGTCAACAACATAAAAACACAAGGGACCAAAGATGATAATTTCTCAAATCTCAGAGACCATTTGTGATAAAAAAAAATACCCTTACCTAAAAACACCCTAAAAATTAAAGACTAGAAATGTCGAAAACCTTGCATACGACAGAGTTTCAATTCGTCAATCGACTCATTTAACTTTACCAATATATAATGGAACACAAGCAAACATTAATTGTGTGTAGAGTTTTCAGCGAGGAAATGTGCAATGAGTGTTGATTTTGTAGGTACAAGAGTGAGGAAGAGAATATATCGTATTTCTAAAAGTGGGTTCCTTTTTCTTAATATGATGTACCATTTGACACTAGGGTAATCTTGTCCTTTAACAATCGGGTAAAATTTGAAATCTAAAAATCGTTAATGTTGAAATAAAAAAGTTCATTGACAGCAAATTAAATTTTGGCCCAAGTTTAAAGAAGTTGGGCCCATAGATAAAATGGTGTTGTGGACTTGTTGCTAAATTGGTTTAGGCCCAAATGAATTAATATTAATATTTTTACAAGAAAATATTAAGCAGTAACAGAACATGTACGTTGAGGAGTGACTGAAAATGGGAAGTTACTCCCACCCACACAATACGTGAGGCCATAACTGGCTCCACTCTGTCAGTTCCTCTAAGTCTATAAAAAGGGACTAAAGGAGGCAAAGAAGACAGAGGAGAAAAAAAGCACCAAATTGCTGCAGAAATACACAGAAAGGAAAAAAAAACTGCTACAGAAATCCAAAGAAGAGAAGCAAGCAAAAGAGATACGAAGCTCTGTCATAATACCATTCAGAAGGTATAAACAAATTCATTTGAGTATCCTTTTATGTACAACTGACTTGCAGGCAAAAAAAATATGTATGTGAGGCCATCGTACAGAAGTTTGAACTTCCTCCATGTTTGATATCAAGAAATGTATCATATCAACAGAGACTTCAGCAGTGGAAAAATGCAAACAAATCCTCCCAAATTGGCAATAGCTGTGCTACTTACACAAAGAGAGCTCTCACAAGGACCTCTCTGTTGTGAATTACAGATGGGCTTCTGCAAGAACCCCACTGTACAAGTGCTGTGAACACCTTGTGAGTGTCCATAGGCACATTGTGGTACTCAGAGAAGACCTTGCGAGTGTTCTTGAGTACCAAAAAAATAGAAAACATCAACAGACCATACGCTCTGTTACTTGCCCAACCCACCTTCAGCAGAGCAAAAATTCTGCAAATTGGAGAAAGAACGGGTGGCAAAATGTGCTGCAAATGGAGAAAATCAATAACTCTGTTTTAGCCTCACAGATTGGCACAAATAGAAGGAAATATAAAAGAAGATATTAAAAGATATGCAGAAATTAATGATTGCCAGAAAGCTTACAGAAGTTGATGATTCACACCCACGAAGGTCACTAAGACAACACTCCTCTGAAGCAAATTGCAAAAGGTTCTCACTTTGTTGCTTGCAAAACATGAAGCAACTGAAACAAAACAAAGCCAGCACCTCAATTGGCAGTATGTTGGTCCTCTCAAATGATATGAGTCTGCAAAAGGAAATATGCAAAGCCTTAGAAATTCCAATCGAATTGGAAAGAAAAGGATGCAGCAAAGCATCAACAAGCTAAAAAGCAAAAGAAAAATGGCTCACCAAGTTCAGGCTAAGAAGCCTCCTGCGTTGCGGCTATTGAAGAACCCAAGAGCAACATAAGCAAAAAAAGAAGAAGAAGAAAGGTAACAAAATTCAAAAGAGAAGAAGAAAGACTTGCCATATGAAAAAGGAAAAGTCAAAGTTAAAATGGATGCACGTTTTGTGCCAGCAACTTTTCTTCAAACCAAAGTTTGGTCTTTAGACCAAAAAAATGAAGAAACTCGTTGCTCAAGGAGAGCCTTCCTGTCAAGTCACCCAGCAACTTTTTCTTCAAATCAAAGTTTGGTCTTTAGACCAAAAATGAAGAAACTCGTTGCTCAAGGAGAGCCTTCCTGTCAAGTCAACACAAAACCAAAGATGAGTATTTTTTTTTATTATTATTTGAAGGACTCTAAACACATAATGGGTAAAGACAAAACCCATTTTGATGGAAGTCTGCCACAAGTACAGAGGAAACAACAAAAAGCAAAAAAGAGGTCAAGCATAGATTCGTGGCTGAACTTTGGGATTAAAAATGGGAGAAGCTTCAGCTATGAATTTGGTACTGCCAGACTCAACAAAATACACAAATAGCTCTTTGGCTTGTGCATGTTTTCGTGTTGCATATAAGGAAAAGAAAGAAGAAATGGCTTACAGGACCTACGCCAAAATAAAAAGGGGGTGAGTTTATGTTATTGTGTCAGAACAAAAAAAAGAGAGTTGAAAGGCCAAGGAGAGACCAGCAAAGGCATGGAAGAAGAAAAGCAAGAAAGACAAAGAAGCCCAGAAGTTGAACCAGAAGCTGAAAGAGAAAAGTGACGAAAAGCAAATAAGAAGAAAATAAACAGAAAGCAAAGAGAGGGGAATAAGACAAAAAAAATAAAAGAAACCTGCCAAAGCAAAGTGAATGACGCCTGGGCCCCCCATGTACTTTCAATTCATTTTTAGTGGACTACATAGTCTGCTTTGACAAACATGAGCCAAGGAAAGGTCTTGCCTTGGTTGGTTTTTGCATCTCAGACTCAAGGTTTCGTATTGATTGTGACAGATGAGTAGCTGAAGAGATATATAAAGTGGTCCAGTTTAAGTTTAAATTTGAACTACTCCAGATAAAGATGGGGGTGGCTCAGTTTGAATTGATCTCTATTACTCCAAATAGATATCGGTTTTGGTTTCAGTTGGCAACTAGCTCTCAAGGCCTTTCTGACATGGACTCTTTGATTATAGGCCCACTATTATAGGCCTACTAATAAAATGTTAAGGTCGAAAACAAATTGATGGGTTGACAAACAAATTACCCATTAACTTCCAAAAGCTCCAATCACAAATCAAAGAAGGAATGCACTGCTGTTGTTTAGTGAAAAAGTAAAGGAAGAAACTGGGGTGGAGAGTTTGTTGTTTAGTGAAGATGTGATAATAGCAAACCCAAAGCCCAACCAATTGGTTTTGCTGGACATGCAGAGACTCGCATGTTCCCAGCCAAATATCCAAAAATCGTCAAAGAATGATGAAGGGCAACTGGTCATCTTCCAAATTCAAGTGTTCAAACAGTATAACAACTCCCACATATTTAATGGAGCCAACCATTGACAATTCTCAATTGCTAGAAAATACCAGTTAACAAACCATCAAATAAAGTTGGATGGACCTTTTCCTCAAATCAAAATTGGTCCATCCAAAATTCCCTTCAAAATAAAAAAACGTATCAATTAGCAAATAATTGATACGAAGATCCCAAATTTCTCAAATGGTACAAAACCATTTCAAATTTCATTATGGGTCATCTACCCGTGCAAATTTCAGTGAGATCAAATTCAAATCTCTCAAACAACAAATTCTTTCAAGGGATCATTCATTCTTTGAAAGTCCAATCAAATTTTAAGGAACTACGTCCGGTTTGATTCCCCAAGGATACGTAGGCAATTTGGAAATTCAACCCAAATACAACCGCAAGTCCAAACAGAATCCCTGGTGTACCTTAACCAAATTCGCCCCAAACACTTTTCCAACCATAAAATCAAATTGAATCCCTGGTCCAACCACATTCATCCAAATTCCATAAAATATTTCTCATACCACAAATTCTTTCAAGGGGTCATTCATTCCTTGAAAGTCCAATCAAATTCTCTTGAGAACTACAAAAGGCTTGATCCCCAAAATGGGGTATGTAGGCAGTCTAGGGTTCCCTGGATGCAGCTGTAACATCAAATCAAATTCCATTATTTATTTCATTTTTCATATTGGAATCAAAGGGTTTTCTCTTTATAAAGAGATTATAATTAAGGGATATTTTTTATCTTGAGTGGGTCATATTCAATTAAAAATAAAAACTCCTATTTGTAAATAAGAGTGAGATTATGTTGGGTGAATTTTTAATTTCTTTATTACACTTTTTATCTAACATAATTTTTGGCACGCCCGGTGGGACCCATTCTCCCTTTCATCTCCAATTATTGATGAAATGAACTGATAATGTTTTTGTTATGTCTTTTCTTTATGTAACAGGAAAACGACATGGCACCACAAGTAACTGTATACTTTCATAAGCTTCCTGCTGGATCACCAAAACGTGTCGGTCATCGAGTCACCTTCACTGTGGATCATGCACCGGTTGTCAACGATGTTCCAAAGGCTAGCCCGAAGATCAGGACCAGCAAGGCTTTCGTGAAAGTCACTAAGACTCAGCTGACGAAATCCCCATCCAAAAATTCCATAAGGAATGCAAGGAAAAGGGTTGCACGAGCTTTCAAGAAGAAAACTGCACAAGCCAACGCATTTGAGCTCATTGAAACTATCCCGGTTGTAGCTGTTGAGACACATGTATCCAAGACCGCCAAAAGCATTCGATGCAAAGTCAATGGTTCGATCGCAACTCCGATTATTACTCAAATTATGATTGGTTCAATTCCAATCACCTTAACTACCATCGAGTCCGTAATGGTAATCACTACCAAGGAAGATGAGGAAGTTTCACCCAAAACCCCAAAGGACCAAGATTCTGAGTCTCATTTGAAGATTGCAGAGGAATCAATAAGGCTTCCACACTCTGATCATAAACAGTCAGAAGTGTCCGACCCAAGCAAGTTTAAAGAAGGCTCCAAGAAGCAAACTTTGGAGGCCCAAGATCACTTGATACAGGGGGCAAGTCCCAAATCTTTAATTATTTCAAGATCATACACAGGGCCAGTCACTCGCGCAAGGGCTCGGGCTTTATCACTTCAGTCTCCTGAGGCGATACCTCTCCAAAGGAACAAGTCGGATTGTCAAGAACAATTAATAACCAAATTCCAAGGGTTATATATAAATGAAGAAAGTGAAAGTTTCGAAAATATGTCTGTCATGGTGACCGGTACAACAAGTGTAGACGAACAACTTCTTGATATTCAAAGAAAGCTTGCTGAAAGGGAAGTAGAAGTGGCAGCACTAACAGCTCAATTAGCCGCCAAACTTATCGTAGATAGCGAAAAGAAAGATGAAGAAAGAAAGGAGGAGGAGGTAGGAGAGAGTTCTAATAGCCAAATAACTCATCAAGATATAAAGACTTTAATCGCAGAAGGAATCCGCGAATTCCAAATGTCTATATCACCACCTATCCTCGGATATCGGAAGCCTTATCCAGCTCATTATGATGCGTTGCCTTTCCCCAAGGGTTATCAGAAGCCGACTTTCGATAAGTTTGATGGGATGAGCGGCTCTCCACATGAACATTTAGCTCACTTTTCTTCTGCATGTGGAGAAACTTCACAATCAGATGCTTTGTTAATAAGGCAGTTTGTTCAATCCCTTAAAGGGTCTGCTTTCACATGGTATACTCAATTACCGCCGGGTTCCATTGTAACATGGGACGACATGCAGAAGGTTTTTCTTGCACAATTTGTCAGCTCAAAGAAAAAAGTCTCGCTCATAGATCTGGCCAAAACCACACAAAAACCAGGGGAGAGTGCAAATGATTTTATTATGAGATGGAGGAGTCTTAATCTCCAATGTACTGAAAAGATCACCGAGCAATCTGCAGTGCAGATGTGTTATAACAATCTCCTGCCAGAAATTGCAACCTTTGTTGCAACAGCAGAGCCTCAATCGTTCGACGCATTGGTATCAAAGGCGAGTAACGTTGAAATACAAATTGCTCGTCAGAAGACAATAACAAAAGTCCAAATTGGGGAAAAGAAGAATGAAGGCAAGAAAACATTCAAGAAAGGGGAGTCAATGGCTACTTTCGTCAAAATGGACAAGAAAAATGACAGAGGAAAAGGGAAAGAAGAAACGAGGAGACTCACTCTTAAAGAAAGGAAGGAAGTCAAGTATACATTTGATGATGAGGATGTTGAAACTATCTTGGATGAGCTCCTCGCAGCAAAAGCAATCAAACTTCCAGAACCAAAGCGCCCTGCAGAAGTTGATAAGACTAATGACTCTAAATATTGCAGGTACCACCGGATCGTGAGTCATCCATTAAGAGATTGCTACGTGCTTAAAAACATAATTCAAGAAAAAATCAACAATCATGAGATAGAGGTGGATTCATCTTCAAAGCAGCAAACCGCAACATCTAACATGATTGAGGGTGAACTTATTCCTCATGTTTCCTTGCCAAAGGAGCTATACCTGTAGGATTCCATGTTGACAATGAGGTTACAGTCGTTCATGCATACCCTGATATGCCTCGTTCTAGAAATCCTAATGTTCCTACCTTGTATGATCTTATGACCGCACCTAGCCTAGATGTTTGGGAAGATTCGTCAGACTTTTCCGATGAGTCCCAAAGTGAATGGCAGACAGTTGTCAAAAGAAGGGCTAAAAAAATTGTCAAACATTCCTCGGTGCTAAAGTCATCCACTCGCCATTGTGTAAAAATTACGAGTAGGTCATCTCTGAAAAACAAGAAATTGAAAAAGAAGATTTCAGAGAAACCGAAGACCATACAAGGGAAAGAGTATGAACAACAACCAAGGGCATCAGTTACCCTCGCTGAATTTTTACCTGCTAGTCTCCTCAAGAAAAATTACGAAGGAAAGGAAGAATGCCTTACTTGTTTCATGACTTCGTATAAAACCTCTGAAGAAGCAGATCAAACCACGCTGCATACTGCACCAGTCATTCCTGATAAGTTAAAGATGACAGAAAGTCCAATTTCTTCAAAAAGTTTTGCAGTAGAAATACCAGTTAAAGCAAGTAGCTCTAGATCTCAGGAAAGACAAACTTGTGCCGGGGACCAATCACAGCTTGATATGTTGGCTCATTTGAAAAGTATCCCAGCTTTTCTTAATATTTATGATGCTATGCAAATGTCAAAGGAAATTAGAGAAGCACTCACTGTGGCTTTAATGAGCCCCGAGATGTTCAGAACCAATTTCGAACCAGCAAACGCGGCTATTACATCACCAAAATATTGTGCTTGTTGTTTAGCAAGCATCACATTTGATGAAAATGATATGATGCTTGGATCTGAGTTCCACAACCGACCACTTTATGTTAGCGGAGAGGTTGGAAATACATTGATCAACCGAATTTTGCTTGATTGTGGCTCAGCAGTAAATCTTCTTCCTTTAAAGACACTTCATATGATTGGAATGAGTGCACGACAGTTGTCTCCATCCATGCTGACGATTCAGGGTTTCAATCAAGTCGGACAAAGAGCCATGGGTACTATAGCATTGCAAATGGAAATAGGGGAACTCTATTCCGATGCCCTTTTTCATGTCATTGACGCTGACACATCTTACAATGTCCTATTGGGGCGCCCATGGCTCCACACATATGGCATTGTTCCTTCTACATTACATCAGTGTTTTAAGTTCTTATCAAATGGGGAAGTCAAAAGGGTCTCTGCAGATGCTGATCCGTTTGGTGGTGAAGAAGTTAATTATTCAGATGCAAAGTTCTATAAATCACCAAGCCTTACCTTTCTACAGCCGCAAAATACAGAAAAAGCCAGGCAAGAGCTGAACATAAAAACGGGAGGAGCATCAGGGTCAACAAAACCGATCAAAATAAAGATCACAATGCCTTCTGGTGTTTTCCCAAATAAAGAAAAGACTTCAAGGGTGGCTTTCAAATATTCACCAAATGACCAAAAAAGGACAAGTCAAAAAGCACTGATGTCAGTCCAAAATACAATTGAGACGCTTATGACGACATACACTCAGCCACTACGCAGGATTAACTGTTCAATCCCAGGGGGCAGTATGATAGTCTCAACTGTTTTAAAGAAGAACAACAGTCGGCATAACCACATTGTCTTTAATGGAAATCCGACTGTTTCGAAGAAGAACAATAGCCGACGTAACCGTGTTGTTTTCTTTGAAGGAAATAAGTCTATGAGGACATCATCTTCAACTCCATTGAAGATAAAATCCAAAAAGGGCAAAGTCAAAAAAAACTGCATTGACGTCTCAGTAAAACAAGAAAATGGCATGCTCAAGGTAAAAGGTCCAGAAACAGGAAGAGACGAGTTAGTAGTTTTGACTGACTTTGAAAAATCTTTGTTTGCTGAAACTGAGCCAAGCAATAAACCACCCCGTATTTCAGTTTTTGAACGGCTTGGGAACAAAGCAAATAATTATCCCACTCGCATCTCAGTTTTTGAAAGACTTGGAGGCATTGATACCTCACAAAAACTTCAAAAGAGTAAGAAATGGAGAGTCAAGAATAGCGTGATGACAAGTTCAGAGCAATCCAGAGATTTTGAGGCTGCTCAAGTTAACTGTGTCTCAATTGCAGATGATAACCCAACAAAAAACGAAGAGCATGAAATCCGAACTCCTGATAATGAGCCTTTGGAGTTTATTGATAATGTTCAGCCAGCACCATCCCAAATTGAAGATGGAGGTCAAGCTACTGTGGATGAACTACAAGAAATTAATCTTGGTACAAATGAAGAGCCTAAACCCATTTTTGTGAGTGCCTTACTAACTCCAGATGAATTGGAAAATTATAAGTGCCTTCTTCAAGAGTACCGAGATGTGTTTGCATGGGGTTATCAAGACATGCCTGGCCTGGATCCTAATGTAGCAGTACACAGACTAGCAGTATCAAGTCAATGTCGTTGTGTGAAGCAAGCTCCACGACGTTTTCGACCAGAGCTACAGGTACAAATAAATGCTGAAATTGACAAGTTAATAAATGCTGGTTTCATTCGAGAAGTCCAATATCCTACTTGGCTCGCAAGCATTGTCCCTGTAAAAAAGAAGAATGGTCAAATACGTATCTGCATAGATTTCAGAGATCTTAATAATGCCTGTCCTAAAGATGAATTCCCCCTCCCAATCACTGAATTATTGGTAGATGCAACGACTGGATTTGGGGCTTTATCCTTCATGGATGGGTTTTCAGGATATAACCAAATCAAAATGGCACCTGAAGATGAAGAGGTTACTGCGTTTCGAACCCCAAAAGGGGTTTATTGTTATACTGTGATGCCGTTCGATTTGAAAAATGCTGGTGCGACATACCAAAGAGCCATGACAATCATTTTTAGCGACATGCTACATAACACCATCGAATGTTATGTGGATGATCTGGTTGTAAAAACCAAAAAGAGAGAGCATCATTTAAACGACCTGAAACGGGTGTTTGATAGGCTCCGAAAACATCAGTTAAAAATGAACCCTTTGAAATGCGCATTTGGGGTGACGTCAGGAAAATTCTTGGGTTTTGTAGTGAGACACCGTGGGATCGAAATTGACCCTTCCAAAATCAAGGCAATCCTAGAAATGCCTCCTCCTCGAACCTTGAGACAGTTAAGAGGTTTGCAAGGAAGACTAGCTTACATACGGAGGTTCATTTCGAATTTGTCTGGGAGGTGCCAGCCATTCACAAGGTTGATGAAAAAAGACACACCATTCATATGGGATCAAGCATGCCAGAATGCTTTTGACAGCATCAAAGCATATCTTCTAAAACCCCCAGTGCTAATGGCACCAATTAAGGGAAAACCCTTAATATTATACATCGCCGCACTTGAACGCTCACTGGGGGCAATGCTCGCTCAAGAGAATGAAGACGGAAAGGAGAATGCACTTTACTATTTAAGTCGAACATTAGTGGGGGCAGAACGGAACTACACCCCCATTGAAAAGGTTTGTTTGGCTTTGATTTTTGCTGTGCAGAAATTACGACATTATATATTATCACATGGCATTACTTTAATCTCCAAAGCAGATCCTCTCAGATATCTCATGGCAAAGCCAGTGCCTTCTGGGCGTTTGGCAAAATGGTCTCTTTTGTTATCAGAGTTTGAAATTAAATACGTATCCCAAAAGGCATCAAGGGACAGGCACTAGCTGATTTCCTGGCTGCACACCCCGTGCCAGACAATATGGAGTTGCCAAATGATTTACCAGATGAAGAGGTATTTTCTATAGAAATCTCACCATGGCAACTTTATTTTGATGGAGCAGCTAGAAAGAAGGGAGCGGGGGTAGGCGTGGTGTTCATCACACCATCAGGGGGCTTGATCCCCTACTCTTTTTCTCTAATGACACTCTGCTCAAATAATATAGCAGAATATGAGGCACTCATCATTGGCCTCGAAATTGCACTTGAAATGAACATCAACTGTCTGCATGCATTTGGAGATTCACAACTAATTGTCAAACAATTGAATGGCCAGTATGCAGTAAAAAATGAAAACTTGGTTCCGTACAATTGAGGAGTGACTGAAAATGGGAAGTTACTCCCACCCACACAATACGTGAGGCCATAACTGGCTCCACTCTGTCAGTTCCTCTAAGTCTATAAAAAGGGACTAAAGGAGGCAAAGAAGACAGAGGAGAAAAAAAGCACCAAATTGCTGCAGAAATACACAGAAAGGAAAAAAAAACTGCTACAGAAATCCAAAGAAGAGAAGCAAGCAAAAGAGATACGAAGCTCTGTCATAATACCATTCAGAAGGTATAAACAAATTCATTTGAGTATCCTTTTATGTACAACTGACTTGCAGGCAAAAAAAATATGTATGTGAGGCCATCGTACAGAAGTTTGAACTTCCTCCATGTTTGATATCAAGAAATGTATCATATCAACAGAGACTTCAGCAGTGGAAAAATGCAAACAAATCCTCCCAAATTGGCAATAGCTGTGCTACTTACACAAAGAGAGCTCTCACAAGGACCTCTCTGTTGTGAATTACAGATGGGCTTCTGCAAGAACCCCACTGTACAAGTGCTGTGAACACCTTGTGAGTGTCCATAGGCACATTGTGGTACTCAGAGAAGACCTTGCGAGTGTTCTTGAGTACCAAAAAAATAGAAAACATCAACAGACCATACGCTCTGTTACTTGCCCAACCCACCTTCAGCAGAGCAAAAATTCTGCAAATTGGAGAAAGAACGGGTGGCAAAATGTGCTGCAAATGGAGAAAATCAATAACTCTGTTTTAGCCTCACAGATTGGCACAAATAGAAGGAAATATAAAAGAAGATATTAAAAGATATGCAGAAATTAATGATTGCCAGAAAGCTTACAGAAGTTGATGATTCACACCCACGAAGGTCACTAAGACAACACTCCTCTGAAGCAAATTGCAAAAGGTTCTCACTTTGTTGCTTGCAAAACATGAAGCAACTGAAACAAAACAAAGCCAGCACCTCAATTGGCAGTATGTTGGTCCTCTCAAATGATATGAGTCTGCAAAAGGAAATATGCAAAGCCTTAGAAATTCCAATCGAATTGGAAAGAAAAGGATGCAGCAAAGCATCAACAAGCTAAAAAGCAAAAGAAAAATGGCTCACCAATTTCAGGCTAAGAAGCCTCCTGCGTTGCGGCTATTGAAGAACCCAAGAGCAACATAAGCAAAAAAAGAAGAAGAAGAAAGGTAACAAAATTCAAAAGAGAAGAAGAAAGACTTGCCATATGAAAAAGGAAAAGTCAAAGTTAAAATGGATGCACGTTTTGTGCCAGCAACTTTTCTTCAAACCAAAGTTTGGTCTTTAAGACCAAACAAAAATGAAGAAACTCGTTGCTCAAGGAGAGCCTTCCTGTCAAGTCACCCAGCAACTTTTTCTTCAAATCAAAGTTTGGTCTTTAGACCAAAAATGAAGAAACTCGTTGCTCAAGGAGAGCCTTCCTGTCAAGTCAACACAAAACCAAAGATGAGTATTTTTTTTTATTATTATTTGAAGGACTCTAAACACATAATGGGTAAAGACAAAACCCATTTTGATGGAAGTCTGCCACAAGTACAGAGGAAACAACAAAAAGCAAAAAAGAGGTCAAGCATAGATTCGTGGCTGCTGATACGAAGATCCCAAATTTCTCAAATGGTACAAAACCATTTCAAATTTCATTATGGGTCATCTACCCGTGCAAATTTCAGTGAGATCAAATTCAAATCTCTCAAACAACAAATTCTTTTAAGGGATCATTCATTCTTTGAAAGTCCAATCAAATTTTAAGGAACTACGTCCGGTTTGATTCCGCCAAGGATACGTAGGCAATTTGGAAATTCAACCCAAATACAACCGCAAGTCCAAACAGAATCCCTGGTGTACCTTAACCAAATTCGCCCCAAACACTTTTCCAACCATAAAATCAAATTGAATCCCTGGTCCAACCACATTCATCCAAATTCCATAAAATATTTCTCATACCGCAAATTCTTTCAAGGGGTCATTCATTCCTTGAAAGTCCAATCAAATTCTCTTGAGAACTACAAAAGGCTTGATCCCCAAAATGGGGTATGTAGGCAGTCTAGGGTTCCCTGGATGCAGCTGTAACATCAAATCAAATTCCATTATTTATTTCATTTTTCATATTGGAATCAAAGGGTTTTCTCTTTATAAAGAGATTATAATTAAGGGATATTTTTTATCTTGAGTGGGTCATATTCAATTAAAAATAAAAACTCCTATTTGTAAATAAGAGTGAGATTATGTTGGGTGAATTTTTAATTTCTTTATTACACTTTTTATCTAACAGTTAAAAGGTTAGGTGTATACCTAGGAAAGGAAAATAGTTGCGTTTAAATGGAGGCAGACATACCAAAATGATTGATATCCATTAAATGTGACTATTCTCAAGGAGGGACATTATAATATGGAAAAACTTGTTCAGGGTTCGAGTTACTAATTGGTCACCATTCTCACTGGGAATGGTCACCAAATTTGTGGCCTAATTTACCTTTACATATTAGCACCAATACACCGGCCAAGACAAAATATTAGCTCTACTAATTGATCCTATTGCTGAGAGCTATTCACTTCTTTTGACGAGCGGTTAGCCAAGTGCGGCAGCTTCAACTTCTACCTCCGGATCCTCGTCTGTTGCTGAGATTAATGAAGCAGATTGAATCTTTCCAGCATGATCAAGCCGCATCAAAATGACTCCCCTGAAAAAAAATGTATAGTGAGTAAAATGTATGATCACGACATCTGCCAACCACAATAAGAGATGAAAAGGATTTGTCTATAATACATGCAAATCATATCGTTCCATCATAGTGGGTAGTTGAAGCATATTATGCCAATATATTTCAGAATAGAAGGAAAGGAAATACCAAAGTTGAAGTTTACCTTGCATAGCGAGACTGTATAGAAATATCCCGCACCTTAATTCTATTGACTGTACCACTTTGGCTTACAAGAACCACTTGTTCATCACTTTCTCCATCTTCTGTGAAGTTACATTAAGTTGAACAAAATTCAAGACATCGCTCATAGATATCCGGAAAAAGCCTCAAATATAGTTTCCAAACATCACCTGCCAAAGAGAAGCCCACCACAAAAACTGCTGCCAAGCGATCCTCCAAGGCAAACTGAAAAAGAGCAGTGAAAAATAGGTTTATTTCTTATTCAGTCTTGAATAAGTAACTTCATAAGGCTTTGAACAAGGAACTTCATAAGCATACCTTATATCCTATCAGGCCAACCCTATTCAATTTGGAGGAGTGAAATCTGCTCAAGGGAACACGCTTTCCATATCCGCTCTCAGACACAAATAACAACCATGGCCCCTTCACACTTCTAGTGCTGTGGAAAAATCAACACAAAATATTAGATTAGCATATCCGGTTATTCGGGTTACATTGCATCTGGAAAATAAATTCAGCTTTAAACCATCTTAATCCCAAGCAACTAGGTTCAACTATGTAAGGCCAATTTTCTTTAGGTCGTTGCAACATTAGCCCCTTCCATTTTCAACCTCCCTTTAGCTTTTTTTGTTAGCTGTAACTAGTTAACTAGTAGGTCAACTAGTAGTGACTATCCCTCAGATTTTCTGCCATTCAACCCCTACCATAAATTTGGTTTATTCCTTATTCAGTCTTGCCTCCATTTCCACTCATCCAGCACATCCACTTTCTAGCTACAGATTGCCAACATTCTATCAACATTATTTCTCTTGTATTAATAAATGAGATGCCATTCAGATTGGCCAAATAACCAAACATCCAACCAAAAGCACTTATATTACTAGGTTTTGGTAATTCATGCTTATATAGCAGCAAACCTGAAGTCCAGTATGGTGCTAACCAATGATTAGGTAATAATAACAAGCTAGAAAAAAAAAAAAAAAAAAACAATATGTTATAGAAATTACGCAATATGGGGAGCTTCCAACACCCTCTCCAAGTCTTTTCTCATAGCTGCTGGTATAATGTCCACACTTGCCATCTTATCCCCTTCTTTAAGTCTCATGGCCACTGCCCCCCTAGTGTTTCTCCCTAGTGCACGAATCTGGTACATAACAGAGATGAACGTGATAAGATGCAAATTAGTAAGTACAAAACTCCTTCATGAAATGTAGCCGTTAGATGGTAATATAGCACCAAGAATTTCTAAAACTTTTTTTCTTTTTATTATTATTATTTTTTTGTAAAATGACCAAGGATATAGGACCACAGGTAGTACTAGTTCTCTACAATAATGAGATTTCTACATGAACATAGTGAAACAACTACAGAAACTCAATTCCAGAGATTTAGGACTTGCAAGTTTTAGACATTTGCACATAAACGGGTGCCAAAGTGCACGGGAGATACAAGATGATTCCAGCAAAGAGAGAAATAAAGAGACAAACAAATAAATAAAATGGGAGAACATGGGTAGCCCACAGGAATAGCAATCTCAAGACACAAGAACTTGAATTATAAAATTATTATTGTTCTACATTTCAAGAGATCAGGAACATGGGGACACCTGAAGTCCGGAGGTTAACAAACTTCTTGAGGATGAAAAAATTGTGCTTAGTAGGTAGGAAAAAATGACATACAAAACATTGTGCCTTGCAATTGCCCTAACACCGCAGTTTAATGATATACAAAATCCAAATAATAGCAAAAGATTCAAACGAGGCTGCTGAGCTACAAGCCTACGAAACAGTAATAATACTAGGAAAAATAACAGTAGTAGTAATGACAATAACAATACTAGTAATAACAACAACAACAATAGCAATAACAATAACAAATAATTGGTAGTACTAACAATAACAATAACAATAACAATGACGATAATAATAATAATAATGGGGTTGGTGAAGGGAGGGCCCCAATTGGTTAAAAAAAGAAAAGAAAAAAAAAACCCGCCCCTTGGGCTTATCCTGCACTTGGAAGAAGTAGAAAAAGGAATAAATATAGTGATAATTTGACTCTTCGTCGCCTTAGTAAATACGCGAGAAAATAGAATTTGTTTCTTCATCTTTACAAAAATAAAAAATAGGAGTAATTAATTGTGACGCGTTCACTAAAATAAATAAAAAAATCCTTTTGTAGCGAATCATTTAGTAAGAAGAAAAAAACAAATACACTTAACACAAAAGCAGAAAAACAAATAATAGTAGCCTGGTCCCGTTTTAGTATTTGTTTATTTAAATAAAATATTTTATTAAATGTAAACAGGTTTTAACTGCACACCAATGTGTATATCAATGAGAAGGAAAGTGATGTATACTTACAATATCAGAGGAACTTAAGATGACCATTCCATTCTGTGATGCCATCGCTACAAGGTCATCATTTGTGCAACAACGGACCCATTTTAGCTCATCACCAGGAACCTATCACATGAATGATGATTTGTGAACCAAAAGAAAATTTATGCATGGCCAGAAATACAAGACACAGAAGGAGAACGAACCAGTTGAATTGCTATGATTCCTGTTGACCTGATTGACGAAAAATAACTCAAAGAGACCTTCTTAATGTAGCCATTGACAGTAAGCATAAGCAAAAACTGATCCACAGCAAATTCACTCACAGGAATAACAGATGTAATTCTCTCTCCATCTGACAACGATAAGATCTTGCTCCAGTGTAAAAACAATTATTAACCTTCAGCAATTTAAAAAAGAATGTCTGAAAAAGAGAGACTGATTAGTAAATAAATTACCTGAACCAGTGGTGTACCAGCAGCTGTCCGAGTGCATTCAGGAATTTTATACGCACGAGCAGAGTACACTATTCCTTTATCACTGCAAACATAACTTTTGTAAGTCATCAATCGACAAACATCAAACAAATAAATTTGGAAAAATTGACAACCTTAAGACGGACACCAGATGCAAAAGTCCTTTCATCACAAAAGTACAAAAGCAAACTCCTCCTTAACATTCAAGTCATAGGCAAGCCATATGGTAGGACTCTGGGAACTAGGTTTGCACCATCTTTTAGGAAACCCGGAATCAAATGAAATTATCTATCAAGACAAGATTTTAGCCTAGTAAAAGCAACATCTTGTGTGGGCTGTGAGTAATTAATTTCATACCATAAATTGGTGAATAACCCATGGGACGAGAACAGTTTGTAATTTAAGTATGAGCATAGAGAAGTTTTCATTTTTCCAAAGTAGTAAAGAGGCACAATACATTACTGTGCATGATTCCTGGGTTCCTATGTGGTGTTGGTGAAGAAAATTTCACTTGGCGCAACAGGGACTATGGGGAGGATGAATCTTTGAACCATAACATTAATGTCTCAGTAAGTTGAATCCTGAGGTTTTAAAAGGCTAGGCGTACAACTGAGGCGTAAATTATTTCAATAAAATAATATAAAAGTAATTAAAATATTAAAAATATGTGCTAAAATTTATTTAAAAGAAATCTTAGAAGATGAGTCAATGAGAGAAGGAAGATAGCAGTTGACACAATTGGCGTGAGAATTAAAATAATATGATTTGAGAGCTTAGGTTCGCAATTTTGGGAGAGTTAGTTGAATTAGGGTTTACATGGTCTGATTTGGGATTGGATTGTATCAGTGGTAGGGGATGAAGAACCTGGTGGTGTTGTAAGGCTTAAACAAAAAAGGATGTGTTCGCTTTTTAAACATCCTTCACAAACGATGATGTTTTGATATTAGCCTTCCATGAAACATGGAGTTTTATTAAAAGGAACCAGCCTACTTGACAAAACGGCTGCATTTCAATTTTAAAAATTCCAGAAAAGTTAGGCGCACAGGGCAGGAGTCGTCTTCTTTGCAAGGTGCAGCTGCCACTGTTGCCACTTTTAGCTGCAGCGTGTATGCCTCCAACTGCCTTGCACTGCCCCGCACCCAACGCGTGCGCCTTTATGCAATATGCTAGCAATTATACACCTGAGGCAGTTTGCCGACACCTCTTCTCAACGCCCACCTGAGAAACGCTTTTTAAACCTTCATCTTGTTTATAATCTACAATGCCGCCACAATCCTTGTCCCATCGTCTCTTCAAGCTAACAACATTACATATAACCTTGGTAGTGATAAGGACAGAAGCATTGGATCTAGTTATACTTCGCCAAATCCCCATTTGGCACAGCCAAGCATAAACCTTTGCCGTCAACATGAAAAACACTAGACCACCAGATTATGAGCCCTCCAATACATACTGAGAGTTCCAAACGTTTTAATCCTTCTAATTACTAGATAAAAGAAACCCTCGCATAAGAAAGCCAAGAGATAAAGTACCTGAAGTACAGAACATGATCATGTGCGCGACAAACAATAAAGTCTGACATTGCATCATTTACCCTCAATTTCCCAACAGATTTGCCAATGGTTCCTCGATTTTGTAGATTGAAAGTGTTAGGTTTCATCCGCTTAACATACCCCTTTTCACTGAATGCCTGACAATTATATGCAAAGAAAACTTTAAGAAAAAAAAATTGAAATACTAATGGGTTCTTTTCTTTTAAATTTTCCTTCTTCGGAAATAAAGGAGTAAAATATAACTTCATGATAAAGAAGGTTGATTAGCATATACCAAAAGCATTTCTTCATTTGGAATAACATCTATGTCATCAAGGTGGCCACTATCACTGTCCTCCAGCATTGAACGCCTTGGACTGGAAAACTTGCTTTTTAACTCATTTGCTTCTTGTTCAATCAACTGATTGAAATTTAAAAAAAAAAAAAAAAAAAAACAGAATTGTAATTCAATTTGAACCAAATGGAGGCAATTAAATTATCTTCCCTATAAACAGTATAACAGTCATCTTAAGAACATTTAACATCATTTCCAAAAAGGGTCGATGAAAAATGGAAGTGAAAATGATGATACAAAGACAGCCTATGCACCATTTTTTTCCATAACAGGCTAAATCAACATAACGATCAAGATCCCACTTCCAACCTAATTAAATGCATTCTACACTGCCTCAACAGGAGCGTGGTGCAAGAGGTTCGACCTAATCAAATGTGCATTTTTTAAAATAATATAATACAAAGAAGCGCATTGAAAAAAACTATCTGAAGGATTACAAAACAGAGTCCTAAAACTATGTACAATAATCAGAAGAAATATATAATACAAAATTGTATAACTCAGTAGGTTTATTCCAACACATGGGGAAAAATTTCAGACAGATATATAGAAATACAGGAATCGATACGTATGTCTAAACATAATGTGTGACGAAAAATGCAAGTCTGAAAATATGTCCTGATCTTTAAAAAGAATTATAAATGAAATCTAAAGCGGCATGCATATACACCTTCACAATACGTGCAACCAATTGGTATTAGAACTATACCTGTAATATGTATTTCTTGCTTGACAAGAGTTCTTCTAGTTTTGAAATTTGCTCTTTTAACGATTCACTTTCATTAATAAACTTTTTCCTCTGCACAATAAGGAGAAAAGGATACGAAGTTATCACCCAAGGTCTCTCATCAAGCAATCAGAAATTACATTTGAATGCACCTCAAGCATGGTAATTCTTCTCAGGCTAATGTCTAATATTGCTTCAGCTTGTTTCTCAGAAAGATTGAACTCTGCATAAAAGAATAAGAGATAATATCAGTACCTTTAACCACACCTACTGCTCAAAAACAGCCGCCACAATTAAGTAGAAAATATGAAAACAACCTGAAAATAATATTCACCATTGGGTATAAAGACACGAAACTGGCTAAGGTGTAAGCTGGGGAATCTCGCAACTAGAGTTATATATGGCTTCACAAGTTATTATTAAGTTTTCAAATTAGAGCATTCAACCCAAAATAAATTGGAAATAAGAGGCCCATATTTCATGGCTTCAGCTTGGTAAGTAGATCTTTGAACACAGTTGATTCGCTAAGGAATACATTTTTGAAAAAGGAAATCAAAACACCAGGGTATGGATAGAATACAGATAAAAAAAGTCTGCATTCCAGAGCTGATTTCAAAGAAAACCAAACCCTAGACATCAAGGAAATTTGAATAACAAAATTGCAAAACATGATTACATTCTGTTACTGAACTGGAACTCTCAAATACTCCCAAAAATACCTTGCTAAGTCAGGCATTAAATAAACCCTACCCCTAAGAACTAAGTTTGAAAAAAATAATAGATTATTGGAAGATTCTAATTAGTAAAACCATAAGCATCCTTAAACTTGTTAAACTTGTGTTGCACTAGACCCCAGGTGCCCAAAAAAAAAAAATTTCACACGTTTTAGTTTTAGGCAAGAAATTTCATTGATCAAAAGAAGCAAACACAAAGCACATGACAAAAAATCTACTGCACCAAAAAATGTTCCTCGCAGCAGAAGCTAGAAAGTGAAAAAACAGAAAAACAAAACATGCAGAACAACAGAAGTTTAATGACAAAGCCAGAAAATCATGTCTCAGTGCTTTTGAACCACAACTTCTACTTAAGTTGAAGAAAATGAAAAGCTCAAAAACATAGGGGAGCTCACCGCTCCTTAGACCAGATGATGCAATTGCATTGCTAGAAGATTCTCTTAGTATACGAATTACTGCATCCAAATTATCCAGGCCCACAACAATGCCCTATTTCAACAAGAAAATACATAAGGACTATGAGTCTGTAGTATGGTGACATAAATATGAATCCAGTAAAATAGAGTCACAATAACACAGCAGTACATAAAGACAAGCTAGAATAATGTGAAATGCAATGGGAAAAAGAATGAAATCTTCTCAAGTTTACAGTGGTTTAGAGCACACATCCAAGGACATGTATGGATGTCCAAAAACATCAAAATAATCACTTTGAGACAACTTATGAATAAACTTATCTAGAATTAGAAGGAAAATAAAAATAATAAAAAAAGGGTAGCATACCGCAACAATATGTCTTCTTTCCTGTGCTTGTGAGAGCTTGAACTTGGCACGTCTCTCAATAACAGAACATCTGAAGTCTAAGAATGCCTGTGAATATTCATTAACAAAGGTAATATTTAGTACAGCCTCACCATTTGGTACATTGAGAACCTTGTACCAAAACAAATACCAATATCTTAATGCAAGAATATCATAATCTCAATACAACAATGAATGAGTCCGTTTTCCTTTTGTTGTATGATCGAGGATAATTTCTCCTCTTGATTATCAATACAAAGGTACAACAATGAATGAGTTAAGCATCAATACTTAGGAGTGATGAACCAAATATTAACCATTCACTGCATGCTTTAAAACCAAAAGAGCAAAATTAAATAAAAAATCAGCAACCAGGTACATTGAGATAAGACAAACTATCCAAGATTTGAAGCCATTAAATGTCCCAACAGAGTAATACAAAAGCTGAGCAAAAACATTATCCATGAAATCAGAATCTAAATTTTCCAGTAAACGTTTTCCTGAATAGACTTACTGATGTAGTACAGCCTGTAGGTATTAGATTAATCACTTAAACAATACAACAGAGAAGAATATAAGAGATCAAGGAGAAGAAAATATAGATCGAAGAGACGAATGAAAGGGCAGAAACAGTAGAACAAAGAAGAATATCAGAGATCGAGGAGAAGAAAATATAGATCAAAGGGGCGAAAGAAAGGTGCAGAAATCATAGAGTTCTATAAAAGGTTTACTCAACATTCAGAACTACATGGGGGTATTTATAGCAAACTAAAACCTAGACATAATAGGATAAAAATCCCTTGCTTAAACAGAAATCCTAACCCAAATAAAATAGGAAACTTAAAACTAGGAACCTGGAAATCTGTAAAAGTAGAAATCCTACTAGAATTTGGAAAACTAGTGAATCTATGAAACAAATACATTAGGAAACTAATAAATTTAGGTCCTACATGTCCTGCATCACTTACATAGTTAATAGGAGCAGGGGAACTCAAAAGCCAATAAAATATAAGCCAGGGGGCTCAAGAATTTGAACTAACCAACCCATTGAAGTGAAATATTTTTGAATTACCAAAAAAGTTTGCATACTAGAGCAACATATTTTCATATGGCAATTTAATAAGGCATATATCTTCAGATGATGGCCTCTTGACAGTTTCTCTTTTTCTTTCGACATTGAGGTCTCTTGAAAGTTTGGACAATACCTTTCTGCTTTTAAGTTTTGAATGTGTTCAAAGAAATCAGAAGAATTTCACTATCCAAGAACTCTTTCCAAATTGTAGTTGATTTCAATGCATCAGCTCTTGTCAATTTTTTCAAAGACGACTACGATACTAGTCAAACTGTCAGTACCTAAAAGTGCTAGCAATGTTAAAATAATTCGTACTTGCACAAATCTAACTAGATATCAGAAACTAGAACACTATAATCCAACAAGATTTATTTGATTTTCCATCAGTAGTTGACCAAATTATTATATGCTTATTGTATAAGTTTTCTTTTTGAAGCTTCTACATGAACAGTACACTTACATGTCCATGTGCCGCAACTATTTCCATAGCCATAAGTTATTTTATTTATTTATTATATATTTAGTTTAGTTAACTAGGAATCATACATTTCACAGAATACAATTCTCATGGGAGTGACAACAATGCTGGGAATTCCTTCAGATTGATGGCTAAGCATTCCTGAAAGACTTGGAAGTACAGAAGTACTGCCCCTTTCAAGACAGTATCAACAGAAATAGATGAACGGCTAAAACTGATCAACAACAAAAATTCCACCTTGCCACAAATCCCTGACAGTTCGACCATTTTTGCTGCATCGACATATAAGAAAGTGTAGTGTTTCTATTGTTTTAATTCTATCTCTGAACTTTACTACTTCAGCAGAAAATGTAAATCCTAAGACTCCTAGGTCAGTTTGTTTTGACAGAAAATTATAACAATTACCTAGGTTGCAATTCCTTGATGTTTGTTTGAACCCAAAAAAAAAAAAAAAAAAAAAAAAACAGAAGGATTTCCCGTTTAGAGCACAAGCATTTCCTTAATTCTTTTTCACTACTTTACTGACAAGATTTATTACAACTTTAGCTACCTTAGTGCCTCACGTGTTTCCTTTACAAATAATACTTACATTAAAGGAGACAAAGCGGTGCAGTAAAAACGAAAACACATAAAAAACCATATAAAGTCCAGTACGAACTCATGAAAACAGCAGCCCAAGTAGCGTGAATTACAAAATGATTCTTAAGGGAAAACAAATTCCAGCAAGACAAAACATTTTCTTGAAATAGCTTACCTACAATATACAAATATATGAAAATAGCATATATGCATGAGTAAGCAAGTGGGTCAGTGGGTGGGCATTTATACTGGAGAGATTAAACTTAGGTAGTCACCTGCAGCAACTCCTTTAGACCCATCTGCTTAGGTTGCCCATTATGAATACTGTGAATAGACAAAATACCAAATGAAAACCCAAGCATTGTGATGAATCATTTGAACAAGAAAGTTCAATCAGGAAAATATAGTGTACTTCTAGAACAATGGAAAGCCATAATTTAGTAACACCAGAATCATTTTGAAAGAAGAAATTCATCCAATCGGATTGTTAATTAATATCATTATGTGTGGCATTGCAATGAAGGCTACAATGTACACATGCTTCTTGGTTGCACCACTATGTGGATCATATCTAAACAAATTTCTAAGGCTACGTTCTAGTGATATTGACAATATTTCACTGACATTTCTGTTTTCTTAAATGAAAAAAAAGGCAGCTTCCGCCATGCAAGCATGGCGGACAAGTATTCCACACCTTCACAAAATTACCTTGTGTTTGTCCAATTGTATCTCCCAAAACCTACTCCAATCTCAAAAACAACAGCTTATGAAGTACTTCATTCAAGCTGGAAACCAAACTCAGTGGCGTAGATTTATCCTTTCCCATTGAACCTTTTGCCTTAGCAATAAGGCATATGTATGTCTAATAGGTTATTGCATTTATCACCCATCCTTTTGGAACTTTTCAAAGGCTTTCATCAAATTTGCCTCCAAAATATCCCAATTCCCAACAATGTTGAAACAAATCAAATGAAAAACCAACAGGCCCGGAGCCTTCAACATGAGAACTTTGTGTATAGTTTTATCACACAATCCTTGTATTTGGGATATTTTTATTACAGCTCAGCTTTTGACTAAAATTATTTAATTCAACGACAATAGACTAATTTAATTTTCTTTATAAAATTAGTTTCCAAATCTAAATATTTTGGTTCCTTGAAGTTATAATATTCAATCAAAGTCATAACTTTCAAGGCCAAAATGCAAGTTTCAATTTTTAGCCCTAAAAATCAACTAGAGAAGTATAGGGAGAGAAAATGCATACACCAGTGAAGAACCAAAAGCCAGAATCTTAAATCTCTACCAATGTTCTTGAATGATGATAAAGATATCACTCACCCAACCATGTTACAACTAAAACTGCATTGAAGAGATGTGAGGCGATAAAGATTATTCAGAACAATTGATGGGTCAGATCCTCGCTTGAGCTGAAAAGAGGATGAAAATAGATCATAATCCAATTGCAGAACCCCTTTTTTATTTAGCAAAACCATTTTACTAATTAAATCTCCCATAGTATTGTGAATTCTTCAGAATGTTAGTATTTAAACGCTACAAAGTACTCATAGGAGAACAGAACTAAAAATAAATAAATTGCATACCTCAATGACAACACGCATTCCAGAGCGATCACTTTCATCCCTAATATCGCTTATGCCTTCTAAACTCTGTAGAAAAAAAGGACAAAAGTATAAATAAATACTAAAACGAGAACTTATTAGGTAACATATCTTCAATGAAAAAGCTGCATCCCTAATATAAGGTCAACATGATATCAACATCTAAGAATAAATACTAAAATGAGATAAGAATTAAGAACAATGTATGACCTTATTACTTTAATAAATTTCATGTGAGTGATACAGCACATAACTTAGATGAATATATTGGTACTTATTGGATTTAATATAGTCACATATTAAATTAGAATTACAATACTAACAAATGCATTTGGACCCTAAACACTGGAATCTTTCAGATTAGAATCAAATAACATATATAAAAACCAATTGCAAAACTACTTTTTTAATGAAAAATTACAATCCAGCAGTTTTTAAAGGATCATTTGCTACTTGCAAGAATGTCACCTTATTTTCCACAAGTTCGGCTATCTTCTCCACGAGGGCTGATTTGTTGGTTTGGTAAGGGATCTGACTCATTCACAAAGTACAAAATCACTATAAAATATAAACTCTTTCAGGATAATCTAAGCCTACATGCATATTTAATGCAAACCAGACAAGACCAAGGCAAACCTCCTTTATGATAATTGCACTTCTCTTTGTTCTAGAATCAAGCAATTCAACATCAGTTTTCCCTCTGACCACAATGCGTCCTTTCCCAGTTCGATATGCCTCCAAAATGCTTCACAAAATGAACATTTATCCAAACATTATGGTTGAGCTAACATAAATGTCCATGAATGTTCTTACCCACATGCACAAGAACAAACACACATATATAAGGAAGATGCAGCCAGCATAAGAAAAAGGGATAATTCTGCCACCATGGCAATCCTTTATTACTCTCAGCATTTGTATTAGTACATCTTCAATTACACTAGTATATACTATTTTAATCTATCTTCACCTTTAGCTCAAGTTTCTTGGCAATTTTACTTATTCAGAAAAATGAAACAAAACTGTTTGTACGAACAGAGTAGCCCCCATGAATTTAGCAGCAAGTATGCAACATAAGACGTATCACCACTGCCCATCATCACATTCAATTTGAAAGCATCCCTTTAGTACAACCTATTCAAACGTTATACAAAAACTGGTAAAAACCAAGGAAATAACTACTACAAGGAGGAGGCTATCACTTTTTCGTCCAAGCTTACTAGAATGAACCATGCTTTACATAGCGAAGGAATGGTTCCAACTTACCCAAGGTTTCCCATAATCAGTCCTCCAGTTGGAAAATCAGGCCCTGGCATGTATTCCAGTAATTCTTGCAACTGTCACAGGGAAAACCAAATGTCAAATACTCGAAAGGAAAAATGAAACGAAAAATAAAGTAAACTCAAAAACAAAAATGGGTCGATAGAAAGCAAAGTTCTTTTTAGTTAACATGAGAGTTCGAATTACGCCCAATAGCTCTAACTTCTATGGAGAACAGTGATGGCAATGATAAAGTCATACTTAAACATTACTGTATAGCCAATCATTGAGATTCTTTAATATCAAAGTTTCAAATCATCTTAATGGACAACAAAACTACAGGTGCGGCACGAAATTTCTCAAAGACTACTTCCAAAAAAGTTATTGAGCAGCGCCACATGCAAAAAGGAATTCTCTGATTGGTTTTAAAGGAATTGACGGAAGATAAGTGTATTTGATGCTACATTAAAGACTTGCAACTCTTGCCTAAACATATTTGTTTGCCGTTAAACCCAAATTGTTATATACTAATCATGGATACAGTTTATATGTAAAATTGATGCACAGTTGATTAGTTTTGTATTTCCTTAAGTTTCATTCAAAAATTCCGTACTTTCTAAGAAAAATTTATCATTTTCATTAATTTCAATATTTCCAGCAATATTTTCAGTGACATCAAGATTTTCATCCTTGGATATAACAAAGGGAAATACTAGATTCATTTCAACTATCTTATAAGTTGATAGAAAAGAAGCAATTTTTCCATGTAGACAAAGACTCAAGTTTATGTCAAAGACTCTTCCCCAACTGACTCCAAGTTGGTACATAATGTGTAAAATGTAAGGAGAGAATGCAGATCATTGTTTGTCCCTCGTCGGGTAGCTTTAAACTTGTGGTGTTTACTATTCAAGGAGGCTGGAGTCATTTGGATAATTCCACAAGGGTGCCCTTCATTGGTTAGTGAAAGTCTTGCTGCTTTTGGAAGAGGAAATAAGGCTCGGGTCTTACGGGGTTGTTGCCAGATGGCTATCCTGTGGGTGATCTGGATGAAGAGGAATGAGGGATGGGGGTAGAAGAGCTGTGGGAGAGGGTGAGGTTTTTGTCGTCCCTTTGGGCTTCAGTTACATCAGATTTCAGGGATCTTTTCCTTTTTATTTTGCTAAATTGGGAGTCACTTATAGGATAATGTGTTTTTGCAGGTTTCGCTATTTTTTATTTGTAATCATTTGTAGTTTGTTTTTGGTGGACTCCTTGTTCACTATCTCTTGTCTATCTTAGATTATCTTTAAATAAAATTTGTTTCTTTTCAACCCCAAAAAAAAAGGGGGGGGCAGTCCTTTGAAGGATACAGCACATTGTTGTTGTAATTATTATCAACACCCATTATAAAGTACAACAGGACTTCAATTTTAAAAAAAGAAAACTAATTGAAACATACCTAATTAATATAAAATAAACAAAAGGTCTCGCCACTTACCGTCGCTTCTGGATTGTGAATTAACACACTAAGAACATCTACCAACTCTCCAAGATTATGCGGAGGAATGTTGGTTGCCATGCCAACCTGAAAATTAATTTTAACCATATGTGAATTGAAGATATACAATTACTGAGGAAGAACAAGAAAAACACAAGCAGCAGCTTTTGATCATGAAGGACAATTAAACCTAAGAAAAATACCGCAATCCCAGAAGCACCATTCAGTAATAAAGTTGGAAGTCGAGCAGGTAAAACTGATGGCTCTTTTTGTGAATTATCAAAATTCGGAGTAAAATCAACCTGCGCCAAATGAACCACATTATGCAAATGAAGAATAATATTTTATGACTAGATAATGTATGGAACAGCTCTGACCGTATCTTGATCTAAATCTGCCAATAACATTGCTTCTGTCAGTGGCTGCAAAAATAAAGCGTCAATATGGTTATTACTAAAGATAAAAATATTCCTTATAAACAAAAAGCATATAGCAAAAAGGGGAATTAATGCACCATATATATCTGCATGTCTAGTACATCATGGCATAAAGTTCACTGTAAAAGTTAGCAATAAGAGATTTTTTGGGACCCGAATTGAATTTAAATAATGATGTTTATTTTTATAACCTATCGATGATGGGGGGAACTATTCATGATGACACATTTACTTGGACAACCAGCTATGTGGCACAGGGACTTGTAAAAGAGCTGCCCAAGGCTAAATTATAAATATTAAAAATAAAAAAATTGGCTTTGAACAATGGTTCCCCCTACACTCCCTGGATTTGTGTAAATGCAGCATTTTCACACTGTGCCAATGTGCAATAGGCATTAAGTAAACACTCTAGAACAAGATCTTTTACCTTTTAGAGCACTAAAAAATTACTCACAACATCACTATAATGACATACATACTGAGAGAAGGAAGGGGGATGAGAGAGAGAGAGAGAGAGGTTGCCCCATTTCTGGAATAGAATATAACCTAAAGATCTTAATATTCATCTTGATATCATGATTATTAAGAACCCATACAGTGTTCAAAGTAACTAAAATATCTGAACATACTTCCAATCTGCACTCTGTGTAACGCATGGCAGCTGCAGGATCAGCATCAATCGACCCAAAATTCCCATGCCCTTGGATTAATGGGAATCGTAGGGAGAAATCCTGGAAAATTAAGATTCAAAGCAATCAGGAGAACACATGAACTAAATAACTACTTATAATGTGATCTAAATCAATATTTACAAAGAGAAAAAGTTCAAAAACAAATGGAGTAGAATCCAGAAAGCTGGAATTTTTTTATACGAGGAAATTTTCTATCCAAAAAAGAAGTAATGAAATTTTATTGTAAAGACATTAAGGGGCATCGCCTAGTATATACAGCAAATAAACATAGAAATAGAAAATCAAAGGAGGCAGCAACCGATGTTGCTTGTCCATCCAAAGAATTATCAATGATGTTGAGCTTCCATTCTCCAAATAGATTGTTCCATCCCTCAAAAGCTCTTTGGTATTTAATTTCCAACCATGGATGCCTAAAGATGTGCAATTTTTTTTTTTTTATGGTAAGAAAAAATCTATTCAAAAATAAAATAAAGTATATCCACTGGATAGATTGCCCCCAAAACAATACATCAACATAACGGGAACAGCAAAACAAGATTAGACTGAAAACAGTACTATTTCTCTCACAATTGGAACCCCAAAAACAAATTAGACTGTACAGGTGCTTTTCAAAACTCGAAGACACAGAAGCCTAGAGTTGAGACCAAAATCTGACTTTACCCCATAACACCTCCATCCCCACACCACTATAATTCACAAAAATCTTCTTACACCTCGCCAGCCAAATTACAAAAAAGTTGCAGAGAGTATTTATCTATAACCATTATAATTACACTTTTCAAAAAACCTACCATGTCATCCAGAGAAGACATGGTCAACACAAGATGACAGCACTCAAATATCCGCAAACAAAGAAAGAATACGTCGCCCTGTTTCAGAGTTATTCTAAAGAAACTAACTCCTACAGCTGAGAAAACTAAAAAAAATGTAACAAACGAGAATAATGGAACACTACAAGAAGGTCATCCAGAAAATGAAAAAAAAAAAAAGAGATCGCAGATGTTGAAGTATTTTTTGTATTTACTACTAGCTTATCCGTTTTTACTTCTGTAATGAATTCATGTATTGGTTAATAGAAAAAGTTATTGTTACCTGAGCCATTCGCACCAAGGAATCATAGACAGCAGTGTCACCATGGGGATGAAATTTTCCTAGAACCTGCATCCAAGCATTTTCTATCAATCGTAAATATAAATATTGGGAATTCATACAAATGACACAGAAAGTCTCTGATTACTAACCTCTCCAACAACTCTAGCACATTTCTTGAATGGTTTTCGTGACGCAAGCCCCAATTCATGCATTGCATACCTGTAGTTTGAGAACAATACAGAACAAGTAGTTTGAGAACAATACAGAACAAATTAAACATCGCTCACAGAAATTCTTTTCTTCCCAGAAAATTTTCTCAGGAACCATGCAATCTGCTAAGCAAACATCACTCACAAAATACGACGGTGCACAGGCTTCAAACCATCGCGAACATCAGGCAGGGCGCGGCCGAGCAGGACAGACATAGCGTAGGCCATGTAGGCTTCAGTGGCCTCCTTGTGGAGCTCAACACGAACGATTCTTTCTTCGCTGTTCTCACTTGTGTCTTTGACCAGCACACTTCCATTCCCATTCTGCCCCTCGCCTGGGTCCTCCTTTTGCGGTTCGTCCCGGAGCCTCGCTTTGATTGGGCGGACGTGGGTCCCGGGACGGGAGGACGATGCGGACAGGAAGCGGAGCTCCGACAGGTTGTGACGGAGACTGGAAAATCGGGTAGGGTAGAGCGGGGCAGCGAGGCGGTAGCGGAGGATGGAGGAAGAAAGGCGAAGACTGGAAGCTAAGGCCATGGTAGGGGTTTGGGGAGAAACTGAGGGTTTCATAGAGATAGGGCTGAAGGCGCCATTTGGGGGTTTTGAGGTTTCAGCTACAATCTAAAACCCTGGCTAGCGATTGCTTTTGTAATTTCGAGGCCTCTTGCGCGCCAAGATGTATGTGGGTTTTTGGATTGGAAGCACGGCACGTCACTTTCTAAGAGCAGTTTAAAGGGTTACTCACAAAAGCATTTCAAAGGGAGAGTCTCAATCTTTGGACCACAGGAGTCCAAGAGATTGTGGTCACCCACCGTTGGATATTAATCTAATGGTTCAAAAAAGTTTCTTAAAAAAAGTGCAATAGTAAGAGAACCGTTGAATTTATATCTAATGTTGAGTGACCACAAATCTCTTGGACCCCTGTAGTCCAAGAGATCAGGACTATTCAAAGGAATATGCAAAGTGTTAGTTGGATAGGAAATGCTAGCAACTTTCTCTCTAACCTTTTTTTTTTTTGGACATTCTCTCTTCTTCTTATGACAAATGTTACTTTCCTTACACTTAAAACAATGTCATTAATATATCACACAAACTAGTTTTTGTTTTCCAAATTTACCTTTATTGAATGTATTAACTTTTATATTTCCTTCAACTTTCCAAATTTACCCTTATTGAAGGTTAGAGAGAAGGTTGTTAGCATTCCCCTAGTTGGATTAGTCAAGTTTTTGGTGAGCTTCCAACTTGGTTTCCCCACTCCTCCTTCTATTGAAAGGACCAACTTTTTTCTAAGTAGCCAAAATGCAATGTGTAACATCCCAACCCAAATTTAAGTATTTGTTTAATTTAATTAATTAAATAAATTATGAAATTACAAGTTTGCTCTCGAAAATGGGGTTATTTTGGTCACTTTTTAATCTGGAAGGTTTTGGGGAAACGAATGGGACCATGACATAGATTGCGTCGAAACGAGTTCGTATACATGTAGTGTGCTTAAATCGGAGTTGAAACGATGAAGTTACGATCAACAGAAGCATAATGGCACAATCATAAATATTTCGAAGTTGTTTTTTTTTTTTTTTAAACCTGAATCTCTCTCTCTCTCTCTCTCTCTCTCTCTCTCTCTCTCTGTGCGAGCGACAATCCCCCTTTGAAACAGCCGATCGGTTTTTGCTTCACCGCTGCCACCTCTGGCCACCCCGATTGATGGGTGACCGACTCGGCCCCCTCTTCGCATCTCACCCCTCCGCCGCCCCAGCCCCCAGCCGCCGTCACCGTCACCGAAATATTGAGAAAACCGGCCGATTTTGACCCAAAACTTCCACCGCTCGTTCCAACGATTTCAGCCACCAATTTATTCGATCTAAGTATGCTTTTTCATCCTCTCAATGTGTTTTAGCTGATGGTTGGGTTGATTAGGATCAATTTCTGCGATTTGGAACTCAAATAATCGCTTAAAGTTTGGCCAGTTTTTGGCTAGAGTTTCCGGCAAGTTTCGGTCACTTTTTGGCCATGGAACAAGAACAAAAGTTGCTCCACTCATTGTCCTAATCATGTAGGTATAGGTCTTGATCGATGATTTGGAGATTTTCCTATCACTGAAATTTCTCTGGGCACCCACACGTTGCCGGCGCGTGTGGCGGCTCATGGGCACTGTTTGGGTGACTCTTTTGGTCCTAAAATGCTTCACATGTCGTCCCGAGCAAGACGATATGCTCATATTTGAATTTGGTTATCGTTTGATTGTCGATTGGATTACGCATATTAGGTGTTATCCGGGTTCGATATGTTCAGACCATTGGATCGACCCCAATTTCATATATGTTGATCTAGGCATCTCTATGATCATGTAGGAATTCGCAGATCGTGAAACGGAGCCCTAGGTACTTCGATTCAATGATTAGGTTAAACAATAATCGTCCAACCGTACGATCTTGAGCAATCCGACTGTTCAATTTGGACCAAACTTGCAGGACATGTGTTATAAACCTTGTTAAACTCATCGAAACTTTCGAATGGAAATTTAGGTCGTGGGCCCTGCGCCCAGTTGACCAACTTCGAAAAGTTTGACCACTTAGTTGACCAAGCGTCTTCCGAAACTAATTCATCATCCAGGACACATAGTTGGACCTTAGGAACTTCTCATTCGACGTACACACACTTTAATCCCTGAAAATTAGGAATTTGTTTTAAAGTCCTCGTTCGAAGTGCCTTATTTTAATATCGTCCTTATGTTCTTAAATAGGTACTCCGACAACTCATACTCAGCAGGCGGGACCCTCTCAGGGTCAAGCAGTGTGGGACTACTTGTGAGTGGACTTTGTTTTTAAACTATAATCATTATTTTCAAGAATGGGAAAAATATGCTTGATGGTTTCTTGATTATTGAGTTATTATTTATTTAAATGATGAATATAATATTATTATGAAAGTATTGGAATTATATTCAAATAATTGCGAATTGTGAATATTTTGAATGGATATGTATTATTTTTTAGGATGACTATTTATACGTGGATATGTGTTGAGTGCATGGGGTTGTTGGGAAGAGTTATGAAATGTGGATTGGGTTGTGTTTTAAGTTAGTTTGAGTGCTATTAGCACTATCCTATGTACCTCCCCGGATTTGGAATACTTGGTTTGGAAATGTTGGAACTATGGGATACTTGGATATGTTGGAACTCGGACACTCTTGATAGGGTGTTTCGTAGACCCTTAGCGGGATTAGTTTGCACGCGTAAGATTGTTTCCCCGATACAAACTTGGTAGTGGTCACCATGGCACCATATTTTTGACACAATTTTTGGGCCATTAGATTACTCCACTTTTAATGGTTGTGATTAAACCTGACATGGCAAAACAATATTTTTTTTAAAATTAATATTTATACATTGGGATTAAAATTCTGATACCATATTAATTAAGAATTCATTCTCTCTCATCTCATTAATTATCTTTAATTAATTCATTCTCTCTCTTCTAAAGAGAATTGACGTTCTCCTCTGCCTCTGCTTTTTTTTTCTCTCTCTCTCTCATCCCATTCTAATCCCCAAAGCCACCCTCACCACCACCACTCCAACCCTTATCCTACCTAAACCACAAATCACAAGGACTCTCTCTCTCTCTCTCTCTCTCTCCCCCCTTCCTCTCTGGTAACGTCATCGCTTCTGAACAAGGAAAGAGGGATTTTGAAGATTGCTGATCTTGGACTCAGCCGCACCTTCACTATACCTCTCAAGAGTTACACGCACGAGATTGGTTTAGCTGACTTTGTCTTTCTCAATTCCGTTATGAACTTTGTACCCTAATAAAACAAATATTATAAATAAAAAAGTGCAAAACGATATGGTTTTCTCAATTCCTTTATGACTCAATTTAGCTTCATGTCAGACTAGGTTGCCCATTGCACTGTAAATTTTACTTTTACTTTTACTTTTTAATTCTTTCAAATGTTGTCCCTTAAAATAATTATGCATGGATTTTATAATATTGGGAGGGATAGTTTGCATGCATGGTAATATCAGCACGACTACAACATATAATTGAAAACCTCCAACAGTCGATGCATAAATACTTGTACTAAAATCTCTTAAGCAACTGTCTACCAAACACAACCTCCCAGGCGAGTGGATGCTTAATTATCATGTTCTCAAAACTCTCTAGGAACTAATATGCTAGATGAATTGTACCTATATAGGGCAAGGGAGGGAGGGAGGGAGGGAGAGAGAGAGAGAGAGAGATTAGATTACCAAGAAGAGATATTACGTTTCCAAGAAAAAAAGGGAGAAGAGAGAAAATAATTTTATTTTATTTTTATGAGAGAGAAAATAAAATTAATGATTGTTTATTTAAAACATTAAAACTATTTCTCATGTCATTCCCTTAATGTTAGCAAGAGTCCAATCAATGGCAAATCTTTGAGAATTCAACACATTAAGTAACTTACCTTCTTGCAAAGAGTCAAGTTCAGAAGATATTACCACTGGAAAAGTGTTGTTGGACCCCAAGAATGCATGTTTAAGTCCCGTAGGTAAGGCTTCAATTCTAGCTTAGGAACTTCCACATTTGACGGCAATGTCTTTTCCTTCCGAGGTGGAAGTTTCTCAAACCTTGGCCTCCATTTATCAACCTGCAAGGAATTTAACAACGAATTATGATCAGCAATTTTCCTCAAGTAGTTCAGATTCTTTAGAATTCAATAAAAGAGACTCTAAAGGTTCAGAAATACTAGTCTTCTCAATTGGATCCTGCACAAGAGCTTCAATCAAGTTCACCACTACACATTCATCATCTTCATAAGGTCGCCTAAAAACATTAAAAATGTTAAATTCCAATGTCATGTTACCAAAACTGAGTTTCATTACCCCACTTCTACAACTAATGTGTGTGTCACATGTAGCAAGGAAGGGACCTTTATCCAAAAGGTCTGATGAAAGTTGGATGGCCATTTAATGGCCTTATAACATCTATATAATAATATACGGATATAATACATATATTTATATATATATATATATACCAAAATTAGTGTAACACCCCGACCCCAAATTTCCCCAAATTTAACCCTTATTTAATTATTTAATTATTTAAGGGTATTTTAGTCATATTTTTAACCGGAGAGAGTTTGGGACCGTGACTTGTATTTTTGGATAGGTCGTACTGAGACGAGTTCATAGACACGTAGTGGGCTCGAATCGGAGTTGTAACGAGAGAGATATGGTCAAAAGAAACCCAGTGGCACAATCGTAAATATTTCGAAATGGGATTTTTATAAAAATCTGGTTTTCTCTCTCTCTCTCTCTCTCTCTCTCTCTCTCTCTCTCTCTCTCTCTCCTCCTCTCTCTCTCTCTCTCCTCCGCGCGACCTCTCTCTCTCTCCTCTCTCTCGCGCGCGACAGCCGGCCACGTTTTGGCCGGCCGTGCTCTCCTCCGGCCACCAATGACGACGGGACCGGTACCAAAATGACCGGGCCGTCGTCCTCTTCCAACCCCAGCCAGCTCCCGCCTCCAGCCGCCGCGGTTTCGCCGGAATTTGGAGAAGAAGCGGTCGACGTCGCCCGATCTTCACAGCCGCCGATCTCCCTCCTCCGGCCGCCATTTCTGGCGATCAAGGTATGTAAATTCATCCCTTCTGCATGCTCTAGCTGATGGTTGGGTAGGATTAGATCGATTCTTAGCGTAGACGATTCGATTTTCGAATTGAAAATCGGCCGAACTTCGGCCGCCGTGTTCGGTCATTTTCGGCCACTTTTTGGGGTAGGTCCAAGAACAAAAGTGGCTCCAAATAGGGTGTTATACCTAGGGTAGGAATTTGGAGCCATGGTTTTGAGATTTTCCGGCAAAGCGTTATCGCTTTGGGCACCCACGCGCTGCCGGCGGGTGCGGCGGCCCGTGGGCACTGTAGAAAAAATAGCACTGTGTTCCGATGAGATCCTTAGGTTGTCACGAGTGCGTAGGATTTCGCGGATCTCAATTCGGACGTCGTTTGACTATCGAACGGACGATCGCATATTGTGCGTTATCCGGGTTCGATAGGTTGGGACCGTTGGATGGTCCCAAATTTAATATATGTTAATCTAGGTATTTCTAGGATCGTGTAGGAATTCACGGATTGTGAATCGGAGCCCCGGATGTTCCGAATAATAATTTTAAAGTTTTTATTTTATATTAACCGTCAGATCGTGCGATCGTGAGCGATCCGACCGTCCGATCTGAACCACACTTGCAGGACAAGAGTCCTATACCTGGTAGAACCCATAGAGACTTTCGGATCGGAAATTGGAGGTCGTGGGTTCTGCAGGTCCGGTTGACCAGGGTTAGAGTAGTTTGACCCTTGGTTGACCGTGAGTCTCCCGGAGTAATCTCACCTTTCTAGGGGGGATTATCGGGTGCTAGATGATTGTGGAGGGTTACACAATATTAGAATTAATTTATATAATTATAATTATATATGGTTGTACAAGGGTACAACAGAGTCTAGAATGTCAGTTTGGAGTGCTATACGCACTACTTTAGGTACCTCCCCGGATGTTGGATTCACTACAAGTACCACCAAGTGAAAGTTAGGTCCCGCGTGGCGTAGGTTATCCGGCGTTGGGACAGGCCCCATACGTGGCGTTGGTTGTACCGGCGTATGGGGAGCTATTGTGATATTGTGTTGAGGTCGCACGTGGCGTAGGTTATCCGGCGTGTCGACAGACCCCATACGTGGCGTTGGTTGTACCGGCGTATGGGGAGATTTGTGATATGATATTGAGGTCCCGCGTGGCGTAGGTTATCCGGCGTTGGGACAGGCCCCATACGTGGCGTTGGTTGTACAGGCGTATGGGGAGATATGTGATATGATGTGCAGGTCTCGCGTGGCGTAGGTTATCCGGCGTTGAGACAGACCCCATACGTGGCGTTGGTTGTACCGGCGTATAGGGAGATATTATGATAGTATGGCATGGTCGCACGTGGCGTAGGTTATCCGGCTTGTTGACAGGCCCCATACGTGGCGTTGGTTGTACTGGCGTATGGGGAGATTATATGAAATCCAGAGAAATGAAATAAGGTATCGCCCAAGTGTGGAATTGGGTTTTAGGGAAGAACTACGTGTGGCTTGATCCCTCAGGGAGGGTACGTAGGCAGCCTAAGGTTATTAGGTGCAGCCGCAGACTAAATGTTAGTCATAATTTATATTTGAATTTATTGGTTGCCTTGTTTAAGGCATGAATTGTTTTGTTAGCGTGTTTGGTAGCTTGTTAAGAATTATTGGAAGGCCGAAGGCCATTTGTGTGAATTGCATGAAATTATATTGTGCATGCTGCCAGTTGGGAATATTAAATGCGTTTTCATGCAGGTATAAATTTTGGGAAATGTCCAATTTATAGGGGAGACTCTGTCGAAATTTCGGCGGGAAGTCTCGGTTTTTAGTAAGTGGGCCTGGTATCGGGGTGATGTCAGGAATTCCAAAGGGTTCGTCTCGGGTTTTGAGAAAATTCGGGGCGGGTCCTTTCAATTAGAGACTCTGGGAGCCACATCGTCTGACCAGATGTTAGGTCTAAGTCCTTGGAGGCCCAAGCTCTACCCTCGAAAGTAGGCCCAAAAACCTCTGAATGTTTTCATGCACGTGACGAGATCCATCCAAGGAAAGCAATCAAAAAAGAGTGATATCAATCTGGAACATTCCTAAGGAGGAGAGAATCAAGTGATTAGATTTGTAATCCAATGATCTCATTCGAATCAATTCCGTGAATTTGGGAAACCACACAAGGAAAGATTTTGGACGAAGTTGACCTTCGACCATTTAATGGCCAGCCCATGGACTAACGAATGCCCCTATATCAACTACATCAGACAAAGAGCAGAAGGACCTCGACATCAGACACAAAAACTTACTTTTTGTCTTTCAATTTTCTATCCCTAGACTAGGTTTTTATTTTCCAAGCAAGTAGACTAGATCAGTTCTTCACTTTCGTTAGTGTAAGTTTAATTTCTTGTATTTTTTCATTATGTTGTCTTAAAATTCAATTTTATCGCTTTATTGTTAATTGTTATCGAATTTGCTTTAAGCTTAATTTAATTTCAAATTGCTTTATTTTATTGCTTTTATCATTTATATCGTTCTTCGTTTAATTTAAGTTTATCTATCGCTTTGATTTACTTTATCGCATTTCAATTCTCGTTTTTAAGTTTAATCGCATATTTTAATTTAATTTGCATCATTATCATTAAAAATCTCTAAAATACTAAAATACATATACGAAACCTAACCATCATCGACTCTGAGGAAGTGAAAGAACCTAGGCCAAGAGGAGGTTCCTTGCTTGGCTGATCAATCTGATGGTTAGAAGTCAGAAGTGCGAACACAACAATCCAACCTTTTCCATTCAAGCCAGTCAGTGGTTTGGTGGTGGCACACCTACGTAATCTAAAAGAAAAAGGACCAAAAACTCCTTCAATCGGCCAACCTGGCCGAAAAGAAGGAAACATAATTTGACACGCCCAATGGGACCACTAGGTTTGTATGTTCGTAAACACTAGGGGGAGTCCTAGAAGAGATCGAGAGTTTGAAGAGTCTAGACTTCGTTCAGAATCAGAGACAAGCATGGTTGGTTCACTTCCCATGAACACTCAGCCACAAAATGTTATGAAAGGACAACAAAGCCAAAATGGCATCGGCCTAGCTACGACCATCGACCCTAACCATGTGGTGGTCGAAGACGTTACGGAAGCCGATGGAGGACCAGTCTTGAGGCCGAATCCGGCCACTTCACTAGAGATCCAACAGCTCATCTGAGCAATGGAGACATCAAATCAACTCAACCATCAACGGTTGCTAGATATGGCTCAAACCATCGCAACCCAAAATGCTCAGACAAATGAGAGGTTTGATCGATTGCTATGCCACCAAAATGGCCAAAATGGGAATCAGGTGGCTTCAAATAGAGTGCCAGCTGCGAGGCCTCAAGTAGAGGTTCAACTAAACGTCTTAGGTGCGAACCCGCCTCAACCGAATCCACCAGCTGGGGGTAATCCAGCTCCAGCGATCAATGTTCTGCCGATAGGTAATAACCCATATGTGGCGGCCAACAAATTCCAAGGATTCCTGCCATATAACCAATTCCGTCCACAAGTCCACCAGGGGGCAGGAGTCAACTTCGCTGGTCCTCATATTAACTAATTCGCCGGAATCGGTAGGTGGAATAATCTTGGTAGGAACATAAACTTGAATAATCCACTACTAGGAAACCAAGTGATCGACCGAGGGGTGATCGAACAGATGATCCAGGATATGGTGCCTCATGCTAGGAGGATTGGTAGACTAGTTTATCAGAAGCCTTATCAGAAGCATTTTGATCAAGAGGAGTTTCCACGAGGATTCAAAGTTCCAGACTTTGCATTGTTTTCAAGAGACGGATTTTAGTCGACTGTGGAGCATATGGGCTGATTCACAGCTCAATGTGCTGAAATCGGACATCGTGAGGCCTCGAAATTAAGGTTATTCCCGAGTACCCTCACGGGGGCTGCTTTTTCATGGTATGTCAAACTTCCTCATAACTCTGTTCCAAATTGGCAGACCATGGAGCAAATCTTCCATGAACAATTTTATCGGCTAGAGCCAGAGGTTTCGATGGCCAACTTGGCCAAGATGCGTCAAGGATCAAATGAGTCAGTCCAAGAATACTTGGGGAAGTTCAGAGAAGCAAGGGCCAGATGTATGGTCAACATGCATGAACATGAGTTCGTGAAGTTGGCACAAGGCGGCTTATTGCTCGATCTCCAGAAGAAGTTTGAGGGTATTGAGTTTCGCGATATCTACGACCTCCTACTACGAGTGGATCGATATGAAGCTCTTCTAAAGGAGGAACAACAAAAGAACCGACCAACATCTCAGCCGACCTTTTATAGAGATCCATCAAAACCTTCTAAATCTAGAACCACAGTTGTCCATGCAGTTGATATTGAAGATATAGACTCAGATGAAAGAAATGAGGAGGTCTTCGAAGATGAAGAAGAAGAATAAGCTGGAATAAACTTGGCCGAAATCGTGGGTAGCGGACCACACGTATGTAAGGCTTTGTCCAAAGTCTCCAAGGATCAGAGGCCGAAGACGGTCCAGATTTTTAAGTTTAACGAAACCTCACAAAAGGGAGTTGGAACCAAGTCCTATACCTTTGACATTTCGAAAGCCGAACTAATCTTTGACCAGCTTTTAAAAGACAAGATGATAAAATTGCCTAATGGTCATGATATTCCGTCGGCTAATGAACTTAGAAATAAGACTTTTTGCAAATTGCATAATGTATGGTCTCACGCGACTAATAATTGCCTTGTTTTCCGAAATGTTGTGCAGGACCTCATCGATCGAAAAGTCTTGATATTTTCGGAGAAAGCTGTAATGGGCGTCGATCAGAATTCGTTTTTTTAATGCTCAGGCCAACATGGTGAATATCAACTTCCCAAGGCCAAATCAGCCTCAACCAAGGTTGGACTTGGGTGGCTCCGGAAAAGCAGTGGCTGAGAGAAGAGCAAGGGAGACCCAGGCGGATCCTAAGGCGAAAGGTAAGGCCAAGATGTATCCGGAAATGACCAAGGCCCTAGATGAAGAACCTCCCAAGGCCATTGTGTTATGCAGTCAATGCCAATGTAAGGTTTCATTTGAGGTAGTTCCACCAAAGGCCAATGAGCCACCCAGAGAACTAACTAAGGAGCTGGCCAAGGAGCAAGCCCAGACAATTAGGCCCAAAAGTGCTGGGAAGAACATGATAAAAAGTCCGGCTGAGAATTACAGCCCATATAGCCCAAGGGACATGATGGATATAATGCCGAACAAACGGCCGTTACATGAGTGTCAAGATAGGTACGAGAAGCCACGATATCAGCCTAAGAGAAGAAATCAGCAGATGCCACTAAGGTATGCTGATGTTTATCCGTTGAACCCAAGCCGAAACCAAAATAGAAGCATGTGGGTTTCGGTGGGAGAATGAAAGAATCGAGAGGTGGCTTATGTATCAAGACCTCACCTAGCAGATGGCAGGGGTGTTCCAACGTTCAAGATGCCAAACACCAAGGCAGGTCAGTGGTATAGGAGTAGAGGTTCAAAGCTTCTCCCGATACCTTTAAGCAAAACTCAAACAAGAATGGCTCAGAGGCAATATGCTGCCTTGTGTAATGCAGAGTTTGAATGGGCAGACGAGACACAAGCCCAACTTAACCTATTAGTCGAGCTTCAAGAAAAGCTTCGGCTAAAAGAATTGGAGTTGGCCAAAGCCAATGTTGTGGCTTCGCTAGAGGCAGCAGCGGCAAAAGAAAGGAAAATTTGCCGGCAATGGGCAAATGGCCAAGTTGTGGTGACAACCTTAGATGAGCCGATCTTGGAGTTGGAGGCTCATTTGAGTAGAGCGTTTGAGGCGAACAATTCCAAGGCCAAATCCAGTGAGCCAATGAAAAGGTTGGATGACGGACCATCAAAGGTGGAGAAACCTAGGAAGGTTCAGTTGGAGGCCAAGCCTCTAGCCCTCAAGAATCAAGTAGCGACTAAAGTGGTATCAGCATCTGAGGTCGATGAGAAAAAAGAGAATGACCATGAAACGGTCAGGAATGTTAGGGGTAAAACCCAAACGAGAGAAGACAAGCTAAAGGCAGAAGAAGACCAAGCTATGGTCGATGTTCAAATGCCTGAGGCGGAGGAAAAGGCTGAGGCTACGGCCGATGTTGAGGCCACAGAAGCTTCAGAAAATCCAGAAGGCACTTTGGCTGACAATGAAGAACTTTATAGGGAAAGTGAAGAGTATGGTAATGATGAGTATTTCGAAGAACTTACAAAAGAAGTTATGGATCAACTAGCTAAAGAATGCACAGAAGAGATGACCAAGTTTGAAAATGAACTAAAAGTGGGCAAGGCCAAGGTGAAGTTTGGGGACTTCGATGAAGTTGAGGCCATGGTCGTCACACTTCCGTTATTTTTCGAAGCTCAGCCAGGTGAACAAAATTCCATGGATGGGGATGTGTTCGATGAAATCGAATCCATGTTTCAGATGGGAAAACCAAAGGAAATTGAAGTGATTCGAGAAATCCGGAAGGCAGAGGTAGCTCAGCTTCAAATCGTGGTGCCAAGTTTAGAGAAGGAAATGCCGAAGAAGGTGTGCTACGAAATGCCCACCAAGAAGATGACATTCCATCTTAAACCTCTATACGTGAGTGCTCATTTTGATGGGATTCCGATGAGCAAAGTTCTAGTCAACACAGGGGCCACGGTGAACATCCTCCTTGCCTCGGTGATGAAGAAATTGAAGAAGAGTTCAGATGAACTAATCCCGACCGAGACAACAGTTAGTGGCTTTGTGGGAGATACCACAAGATCGAAGGGGATCATCCCACTCCAAGTCAGAGGAGCAAAGGTCAGGGTGACAGCCTTCTTCGTGGTAGAAACAACAGCTCATTTTAGTGCGTTGTTGGGCCGAGATTGGATCCACGGAAGTATGTGTGTCCCATCCAAGATCCGCTATTGGAAATCAACCTAGGAACGGAAGACAACCATCGGCCAATTTACGTTAGTGGCATAATAGAGCCAGAGCTTCAGACCAAGATGGAAAAGCTTTTGAGAGAGTTCAAGGATTGCTTTGCTTGGGATTATACCGAGATGCCTTAATTGAGTTGTGACTTGGTCGAGCATTGCTTACCAACAACGGAGGATTTCAAGCCCTTCAAGCAGCCACCTCGCCGAATGTCGACTGAAGTAGAATTACAGGTTAAGGAAGAAATTGTAAGGCTTGTTAAAGCCAAATTTATTAGGCCAACTAGGTATGTAGAATGGCTTTCAAATATTGTACTTGTAAAGAAAAGGAAGGGAGCAATAAGAATTTGTGTTGATTTTCGTAATCTCAATCTTGCAATTCCTAAAGATGAATACGCCATGCGTATGGCTGACCTCTTAGTTGATGGGGTAGCCAAGCATAAGATCTTGTCCTTTATGGATGGGCACTCAGGCTATAATCAAATTTTCATAGCCGATGAAGATGCCACAAGACAGCCTTCAGATGTCCCGGTTCTATTGGAACCTTTGAGTATGTGGTGATGCCATTCGGCCTCAAGAATGCCGGGGCCACATATCAACGAGCGATTAATGCCATCTTTCACGACATGGTCGGTCGAAACTTGGAAGTTTACATCGACGATGTAGTTGTGAAGTCGGATTTAAGGCCTGGTCACTTGATTGATCTTCGGTCAGCTTTCGAGAGAATGCGAAAACATCAATTAAAGATGAATCCAAAGAAGTGTGCCTTCGGGGTTTTAGCTAGAAACTTCCTAGGATTCTTGGTGCACTAAAGGGGGATCGAGATAGACAAGAACAAAGCTAAGGCCATTATTGATGCGCCACCCCCAAAAAATAAGAAAGGGTTGCAAAGCTTACTAGGCCAAATAAATTTCCTTAGGAGGTTTATAGCAAATTCAGTCGGGAAGGTCGAACCTTTCTCATCTTTGCTAAAACTCAAAGATGAAGAGAAATTTAGATGGGATGAAGTCCACCAAAAGGATTTCGATTCTATTAAGGAATATCTGACAAAACCACCAGTGCTCATCCCACCGAAACGAGGACGACCTTTGAAGCTTTATATCTCAGCCTTAAAAAATTCCATCGGAAGCCGTTTGGCTCAAGACAACGATGATAAGAAGGAGCAAGCAGTGTATTACCTTAGCCGAATTCTAACGGCCATCGAAAGGAAATATTCACCGATTGAAAAACTTTGCTTAGCTTTATATTTCACCGTGACCAAATTAAGGCACTACATGTTGCCTTCCACAGTTCATATAATTGCCAAGACCAATCTAATAAAATACATGCTTACTCGGCAAATTATTAGAGGTCGAATAGGAAAATGGACAATGGCCTTGGTTGAGTTTACCTTTCGTTACGTGCCGCAATTGGCCTTCAAGGGGCAAGCTTTGGCTTATTTCTTGGTCGCTCACCCTTGCGTTGAAATAGAAGACATGGACTATTTTCCAGTCAACACGTTGAGTCTATTTCAGTAGTGTCTCTATTTTGACGGATCTCGAACTTCAAACATGGGTGGAGCAGGCGTCATCATAGAATCACCCCAAGGTTTCCGAACTCGCTATTCATTCCAGTTGGACTTTGATTGTTCCAACAATCAGGGCGAGCATGAGGCTTTAGTCATCGGGTTGGAGATCGTGAGAGAACTCGGAATAAACAATGTCGTGATTCTTGGGGATTCAATGTTGGTTCTGAAACAACTATCTGGTGATTACAAGGTGACCAACCAAGCCTTGCTCGGCTATCATGCTTTGGCCAGCCAAATGATCGAGGATTTGGATGAAGTGATACTTACTTACCTACCGAGGGAACATAATTCTCAGGCCAACGATAGCCCAACTAGCCTCAGGAGTTCAAATCTCCAAAGGGCTATCTGAAGAACTTTTCAAGGTAGAGAAACGATCTCTTTCTTCCGTTTTTGAAAGATAGATTTCACTAGAAGTCATGGTGCTAACTGTAACGCCGGATGATTGAAGGCATGAAATCGTATCATATATGAAAGCCCCAAATAGGCCACATTGCCAACAAGTTCGGCGGAGGGCTCGATATTATGTGATAAGGGATGAGATACTCTTTCGCATAGGCTCTTATGACTTGCTCATGAAGTGTTTGGGCAAGAAAGAACAACTTATTGCCATGACTGAAGTCCATGAAGGCATATGCAGAGCTCATCAAGCCGGAATAAAGATGAGATGGCTTTTGAGGAGACATGGCTATTATTGGCCAACTATTCCCAAAGATTGTATTGAATATGCCAAGGGGTGCCAAGATTGTCAAAGGCATGGTTCGGTTCAATATGTTCCGGCCGAACCTATGAATCCCATTGTAAAGGCGTGGCCTTTCAAAGGTTGGGCAATGGATGTGACAAGTCAAATTTACCCGAAGTCGTCCAAAGGCCACAAGTACATCTTGGTGGCCACCGACTTCTTCACGAAGTGGGTTGAGGCCGTCCCGCTAAAGAAAGTAACTCAAGCCGAGGTGTTAGAATTCATTGAGAAGACTATCATCCACCGATTTGGTCTACCCGAATCCATCATGACTGATCGAGGAACAGCTTTTATGGGGGAGGCTGTCCAAGCAGCCACAAGAAATTGGGGAGTTAGAATGGTTCAATCCATTCCATACAATCCTCAATCAAATGGCCAATCTGAGGCCAGCAATAAAGTTATAAAGGGAATTTTGGGAAAAATGATTGAGAATAATCCCAAAGAATGACATTCCCTCCTTTCTAATACTCTATGGGCATATAGGACCTCAAGAAGGTCCGGTACCGGAACGACACCATTCGCACTCACATATGGTCATGATGCCGTTCTCCCTTCGAGATATCCGTGAGATCATTGAGGGTGGCCCGTCACAACGAGTGGAGTAAGGATGACTACAACCAAGCCATGGAAAAATTTGCCAAGAAGATGAAGAACATTCAAACTTTCAAAAGTTTAAAAAATGAGCTTCCAATGGCCACCATTCATCGAAATCACAACAATATCAACTGGAAAACAGTTCAACATACTTGAAAACTCACCAAATAACGGTTTTGGTGATTATTTGAATGGTTTTTTGCCTATCAAATGGTGAATCTAGGAAGCAAAGTTTAGGTTTGGTGGGAGAGAGTTTCCTAAGAGCAATGGCAATGGAGTTTTGAGTATGGAGAAATGTTTGGAGCCAAATTGGTATTTATAATGCCTAGGTTTTCTAACGGTTATGAAGTTCAAAGGTCTCTCAAGAATTGATTAGGGTATCCCCTTAAACATCAATTTTACTCAAACACCATAAATTGCTACAGTAAAGCATGAAGTTGAAACATTCGGAGAAAACTAAAAGTCGTGAGAATTTTGATTCACTTACCCTTTCACCAATTGAAGGCCAAGGAATCAAGGGGGCAATGTTTGGATGTGGTCACCAAATTCAAACCAAGTCAAGTGGAAACCCAAAGGCCTAGCCAAAACAAAGATATTGTTATTTATAATAGCAATAGTCAAATAAGGAATCAATTGAATGGCAAGATCTACAATGGTAGCTAGAATGGTGAAAGAGATATTGCCTATCTGAGTTGAGCTTTTAGTAAGATGGTTGCTGAGTTTCCAGAAATGAACAGTTGGCTGGATGGTTGTTGAAATGAATAGTTGGCTGAAATTTTGGAATTGTGGGCGTAGGAACAGATCATAAAGATCTTTGTTCAAATGCAAGGTCAAGGTTGGCCCGCGTCCCTTGGTTGAAAAATGGAAAACTGAAGGCCAACTTTATGCATATTAGTGTTGGTCTGTAGCTTTTGTACAATTCATATATATTATATTGGTATAAACCAAAAAGGAGGTTTTGAACCTAGTTGAAGGATTGGTTTTGTTTTACTGATGACTGTGAAGATGGCCAAAAAGTTGGCTAGAGAAGCATGGCTGAGAAGATAGCAGCCGGAAGGGTGCGTGTTTGACAAGCTAAAGTAAGCTGGATTGGTCATAATGTTGTTCTGTATTCCTGACCTGAGATAAGGCATGTTAAGTAGCATTCTGACATAAAGAGTTTGTGTTATTAAAATATTAATTGGCCAACCAGACTTGATTGCCCATAGTCTAGGCCAAAAAAGCTTATTGATCTATGCAAATACGTTGTGGAGGCCTTAACAGTCTGGTAGATTGGGAAAAGAATTAAAGACCAACTAGTGGCTTACGAATTCCCTCTATAATATATATATATAGTTATTTGCAACTTAACATGTAATTGGTATATATATAAAACATATATTTTGATATGGAGGGACAAGAAGTCACGTCACCTTTGCTGGGCTTCTTCAAAAGGCCAAATGGCCTAGAGACCTTTATCCAAAAGATCTGATGAAAGTTGGATGGCCATTTAATGGCCTTATACCATCTATATAATAATATACGGATATAATACATACATATATATATATAGTCCATTTCTATTGAGAGATCCCTCAAATAATTTTATTTAAGGGACGCCCTTTAGGGTACCCTACAATTTTTTTCCCAATGATCCAAACCATCTATTTTTTAGGTCTTCATTCATAGATCAGCCTTACAAAAAATTAGACAAATCGGAAATCGTTTCGACATCCAATTGTGTCTTACAAAATCAATGAACATGGTGCTTCAAGAAAATGCTAAAATTTCAATAACTTAATTGAGTGGTCAAATGATATCGGATTCAAGTGATTTTTTGTAGAGATGATCTTTGAATGAGTATCTACAAAATAGACGGTTTGGATTAGTGAAATACAATCCAGAGTGAGGCTTACAAGGGGTGTCCCTCAAATAAGCTTATTTGAGGGATCCCTCAATGGAAACTCTCTGTATATATATATAGGGGGATCCCTCAAATAATTTTATTTGAGGGACGCCCTTTAGGGTACCCTACAATTTTTTTCCCAATGATCCAAACCATCTATTTTTTAGGTCTTCATTCATAGATCATCCTTACAAAAAATTAGACAAATCGAAACCCGTTTCGACATCCAACTGTGTCTTACAAAATCAATGAACACGGTGCTTCAAAAAAATACTAAAATTTCAATAACTCAATTGAGTGGTCAAATGATATCTGATTCAAGTGATTTTTTGTAGAGATGATCTTTGAATGAGTATCTACAAAATAGACGTTTGGATTAGTGAAATACAATCCGGAGTGGGGCCTACAAGGGGTATCCCTCAAATAAGCTTATTTGAGGGATCCCTCAATGGAAACTCTCTGTATATATATATATATATATATATATATATATATATATATATGGTGCAAATGGACTCATTGAAATTCCAAGTCACCCAACATCGATGGATTATGTTCAATCAAAATTAGAGACTCTGGGAGCCACATCGTCTGACCAGATGTTAGGCCTAAGTCCTTGGAGGCCCAAGCTCTACCCTCGAAAGTAGGCCCAAAAACCTCCGGATGTTTTCATGCACGTGACGAGATCCATCCAAGAAAGCAATCAAAAGAGAGTAATGTCAATTTGGAACATTCCTAAGGTGAAGAGAATCAAGTGATTAGATTTGTAATCCGATGATCTCATTCGAATCAATTTCGTGAATTTGGGAAACCATATAAGGAAAGATTTTGGACGAAGTTGACCTTCGGCCATTTAATGGCCAACCCATGGGCTGACGAATGCCCCTATATAAACTACATCAGACAAAGAGCAGAAGGACCCTGACATCAGACACAAAAACTTACTTTTTGTCTTTCAATTTTCTATCCCTAGACTAGGTTTTTATTTTCCAAGCAAGTAGACTAGATCAGTTCTTCACTTTCGTTAGTGTAAGTTTAATTTCTTGTATTTTTTCATTACGTTGTCTTAAGATTCAATTTTATCGTTTTATTGTTAATTGTTATCGAATTTTCTTTAAGCCTAATTTAATTTCAAATTGCTTTATTTTATTGCTTATATCATTTATATCGTTCTTATTTCGTTCTTCGTTTAATTTAAGTTTATCTATCGCTTTGATTTTCCACTTCAATTCTCGTCTTTAAGTTTAATCGCATATTTTAATTTAATTTGCATCATTATCATTAAAAATCTCAAAAATACTAAAATACCTATACGAAACCTAACCATCCTCGACTCTGAGGAAGTGAAAGAACCTAGGCCATTTTGTAATTTAATCAAATACACTTGACTGGCTTGAATGAAAAAAGTTGGATTGTTGTGTTCATGCTTCTGACTTCTAACCAGCCGATTGATCGGCCAAGCAAGGAATCCAAATACACTTGACTAGGTTCATGTGGTCACCAAAGTGAAAGATCATCCTCATTGCCACAAAAAGTGGATAAAGGTCATTAAAATTTGTCATACATATAGGCCAAAGTGTACCAAATGAGGAGGTTCCTTGATTAAATTAGCCAATAAATGGCAATAGATGTATCAAATTTGACCACAGGTGTCTATAGATTATCTTTGCTTCTATACAACAAACTTGCTTATACTTTCTCTTATGAGTTTTTGGTTTGATTCTATTACACTTTGGGTCTTTTGGTTTCATTATGTTACAGGTATTTAATAATTTGTGGAAATGACTGAGATTATACTTTGTTCACTAGATTTGGAGAATACTTGGTGTATTTAAATTGTGGTTTGTGCAATTGATTTTGTGGCCATAATTCTGTAATAATAGCCATTGTCTTCGCTCAAATTTTCCTATTTGTCTACACTAACACCTACCATTTTCCAAATTTGTAGCAACAAAATCAACGCCCCTTGATTTGATTCTATTAAAGCTCAGGTGTTTTGGCTTAATTTTCTTATACCTATTTAATAAATTGTCACAATTGTTCAAAGTTTGTTACCAATTGATTAAATAGAATGAGGTTATACTTTTGTCCATCAGATTAATAGAATGCTTGATGTATTTAAACTATTGTTTGTCCTGTTGGATTTTTTTAACTTAATTCTGTGATAATAATTATTGCCTTCACTCAAATTTTCCCATTTATCTATTCTAATGCCTGTCATTTTCTAAATTTGTAACAACAAAGTTGAAATCCCCCTGTAGAGAACAAGAAAGAACATAAGCCACCTCTACGGCAGAGCCAGCAAAGCAAAAGATGGATCCCCTTCCAGTAGACATGAAAGCATAAAAAAACCCCTTCCACCACCCAATAGCATGTGTATAAAGACTTGTCCAAACTCTTTTGAACAATGAGCATCTCAAAACTGCTGATATTTTGGTGTTTTGAGTGCTGCTTGGTTTATTAAAATATGGTCAATATTTTAACATGACAAGCAACATATAATACGCTTATTAGTGTATTTTTATAACTTAAACTTGCTAAACAAAGCATGATGCAACTATTTAGATCTCCATGTCTATATAAATAGTACCATTTTCCCTACATATTTGAATGACGTTGTACACAATTCACACAGTTTTAAAACCCGCAGCATCGCACGGGCTCCTTTACTTTACTAGTAAAATACTAATATTAAATTGAAATCACCGTTCCGCCCACCCAAACAGAGCTACGCTCGATGAAATGAAAGCAGGCGCCTCTCTGAATTCTGGAAATGTGAAGAACCACCGGCACAAAATACACACCTGACATTAAAATGTTTCATTTTATCTTCAAAACCTCTCTCCATCTTCAACAAACCAGAACCCTGAATGCCAATATCAGATCCCTCACCACTCTCAGCATTTGTGACTACCCAGCACTCACAGACTATCTCACAAACACTTTGGCTTTCACCCCAGAGTCAGCTTTTCAAGTCTCCAAGAAAATCCATGGTAGACCCCCCAACAATCCCTACCCAGTCCACTCCCTCTTCGAACATTACGGTTTTACCCCTACCCACATAGCCAAAATCATCACCATGTGCCCATCCTTCCTCTGGGCAAACCCAGAAAAAACCCTCAAGCCCAAGCTAGACTTTCTCGCCCAAAATGGCATTTATGGTCAAGACCTTGTAATCACAATCACCACCAACCCCAGAATTCTAGAGCGGAGTTTGAACAAACAGATTGCGCCCTGTATTGAGTTCCTCAAGAGCTTTCTTGGGTCTGCCTCGGCTTTGTTGTCGCACTTTTCGGTCAAGCGTGGTACTGCGGTTGTGCTCAGATTTTCTGACTCTATGGGCGCGAACGCTGAGACTCTAAGACAACACGGTGTGCCTCACAGTAACATTATGAAGATGATCGCGTGCCAGCCAGGGATATTTTCAAGGGATGTTGAGGTTTTCAGTAAGATTGTGAGGGAGGTTGAGGAACTGGGTTTCAATCCGTTGAGCATGATGTTCATCCATGGCGTGTGTACGCTTTTTTCGATGACGAAGGACAAGTGGGTTTCAAAATTTGAGGTGTTGAAGAGTTTTGGGTGGTCGGAGGCGGAGTTTCAGGCTTTGTTCTTGAAGCAACCCCCGGTAATGAGGTCGTCGGAGGAGCGATTAAAGAGGGCATTGGACTTTTTCATGAACAAGATGGGGTGGGGCACTTCGGACATTCTCAAGTACCCAGTTTTGCTTTGCTTGAGCTTTGAAAAGAGGGTGTTGCCAAGGTGGTCGATACTTCAAGTTTTGATTGCCAAAGGTGTTATAACCAAGAGCAAGAAGACTACTGCGAAGGCATTTATGCAAACTGAGGACAAGTTTGTGAGCGAGTTTGTGAAGGGATATGAAGAGCATGCCCCTGAACTTTTGGAGATGTACCAAAAAAAGCTCCAAGGTTTATGATATGTGACTCTGTTTCCTTGCAATGAGGTGGGAGCTTTTATTTTTCTGTGCAATAATTAGGTTTTTTATTTATTGTTATTGGTTCATGATTTGGTTATTGAAGAACCTTGACGGGATTATGGTTTCATTTGCTTTTATCTATATTGGCAATTGTTTTAATTCAATATATGTTGTGCTTTCATAGTATAATTTTCTGACTTAGTAATAAGGCAATATTTTGTTTTAAAAAGCTGAAACCCGATTAGTGAACCAGTTTGCAGACAGACAAAAACCTAATGAAAGCATTTTTGAAGTGTTTTTCCTTTTCCTTTTATTCATTTACTAGGCATTTCTCTTTTGAAATATGTCATGGTGTAAAAAAGAAAAAGCATGTCCTTGGAACGGAACCATGCATTTATCTGATAAAAGGGAAGACTACCATTTGCTGTTAATATGTTTTTTGCTAGGGGAGTTGGTAGGCAGTCTGCCTATGTGGTTGTCCATGTTACCGTTCGAAGTCTTGATTTGCTTGGCCATGCAAATAGACCGCTGCTGATAATAAGAATCTTCTATTGTTGGCAGAGTATTATTTCTGTACCAGGAATTGTGTAAATAACCTGAAACTTGACAATGCGCATGTGTGTCTATTTTTCTAGAGTGTATATTGAGGAAAAGGCATGAGAACTACTAGCACTTTTAGATATGATTTATTGGATGATGGATTGAAATTGAGGATGAGATGACATGAAGCTACTAGGCCTGGCAACTTATCAGTGGTGAGTGAGCTGATTTTCGGTTCTTTTGGAAATGCCTAATGGTTCTTGCACTTATTATGGTAGAAGCTGGGAGATCTCATTGGTTCCAAAGTCAATTCCTTACTTTTGTTTTTCCCACTTTTAGTGGGGTGTGGGGGATAAATGATCTATTCTTTAACAGTATTTTTAATATGTAGATGGAAATCAGGAAGGAACATGTAATGAGAAATTGGGGTTGTGACTAAATGTGATGGTAGAAGAACGAGTGATGCTTTTCTTATGGGACAAAGCCAGATTCTGGGCCTCGCTCCAGGCTTCTTCTGAGTTCCCAGGCTTCCCTTTCTTCCCTCTGACTTTGGATTGGGAAGCAGCTAGTTCTTATGGTTTGGGTCTGTTTTCAGCGTGGCTGTTCTGCTGTTTTGTTGTTTTTTTGTGGCCTTTTGTAGTTTGATGGTTGTTTTTTAATGGACAGCTTGTTCACTTATATTGTACTTCCCCCTTTCATTCTTGTTCAATTTTTCTGTTAATGTGGATCATTTCTTCTGTATATAGCTACATTATTGCCTTATTACTAAGTTTCCCCTAACATTCTTTCCTCCTTTTAGGGTAGGTTGGATGGCTGGTGTGGTCCTGAGATTGGTCATCAAGGAGTTTGAAGGTTTTTCATGGACCAATTGCTTCTCAGTTCCCACTGTATTTGTTGTGTCAAAAGAACATGATGGTCACTGTATTAGTTTGAAGGTTTTTGTGTATGTTATATTTTTGGGGCCTCCATTTTCAGTTCCATGCTATCTTTGTAATCACTATGACTACGCCTCCAATGTGATGCCTTTTCTGATATAAGAACAAATGGGGAAATCCTGCAAATAGGAATTCTTTATATGGCAGACTTTTTATATTTGGTTTCTTTTAACTCATCAAAAAATAATAATAAAGGTTTTCTTACTATCTTTATCATCCTTCTCACTTTTGCAAACATTTCTGAATATCTTTTCTTTTTAAAATTTATCTGCGGCATGTCTATGAAAGAAAATTGAAATCATTATATGTGAAGGAGTTTCTTTTTTCTTTTTTTTTTGCCAGATGTGAAGGAGTTCTTTTTAAATCCGCATGTTTTTATGCAGTTGGTTTCGACCTGAACAACAAATCAACGATGAGCAGCTGGCCTACTTCTCCATTCATGACAGGTAATTGTTTTTCCTTCTAGTTTTCCTTCACCCATTTATTGAATTTTGTATTTATCAAATCATTTTGGAGATTCCTGTGCGTTTGGATATAAAATGCTTCCTTGATTTTTATAAAAAAAATCGTCCTATTTGGTCCTCCAAGTTTGCCATAAGATTTTACTTTTGAACTTGTTGCTCTATTGCTTGCAATTCTTTCTACTCTTCTGGCTTCTTCTCTTATCAAACAACATGGAAAGAAAAAATATGTGGGGTTCTTTCATTACATCACCTCATGTATGGATACTTTCTTTTTCTTGGATGAGTTGTTCTGCTTTTTGAAGTCCCTCTTTAAGTTGTTGTACAAGGTCATCTACTTAAGCATGTAGTTAGTTTTGTTCCAACTATTCAGCAATCTGATAATCATTTACTGTATTGTTCAATTAATTTAAGAAATAGAGTGCCACGCTTGGTTGGTGGTGAAGACATTGATTGACTAGTAAATACGACCCAAATTTCACGTCACCCTCAACTACAAAATCTTGCAATATCAAACCTAACGTTTACAAATCATTTCAATGCGGCCCTTCTGTCATTTCGGCTGTTATTCTTCTCAGTATTTCCTCCGTAGCTTGGGTGGGTCTCAATTCTTTTGTGATGTATCAACTCATGGACCCATGTCTACACATCTGAGGGCATTTTATGTTAGGTTTGATAGTGCAGGATTTTGTAGTTCAAGTTGCAATGTGAAAATATAGGACATACTTGAGTGGTGCAAAGTGTCTGATATTTGTATGATATTTGAACAAATCTGCTTGTTGCTGGCCAGTGGCCAATAATTATTGCTTGGATTTCGCAGGTCTTTCCTTTCAAGGAGGTTTCAAGTTTTGGGAGTCGAGGAGATTTCATGTAGATGTTATTGGATCTTCAAAAGTCTTTTGATTTGGATACCAAAAGTAGAGAAAATATTGACAATCATAATCTGATTGAAAGGAGTTGTCTGGCTAATCCATGATATTGCCCTTGGGGGGTTTGTAGGACACATCTTTTTGTTCTAGGCAGATCTTGATGCTGATGGACCCAATGGAATGATTCGACCTTTGAGGGGCCGAAAGAATGGGATTGGTGAAACACTTTCCTATCAATTTACTCTTTCCCTCTGTAGTCTGATGGAACTGGCAGAAAAATAAATCCATATTCCTATACCTTCCAACAAATGGCCAATAAATTCTCAAATATACATGCTCTCTCTCGAGCTCCAAATGAAAGCTAGCCAATCGAGGAAGTGGAGTGCAAAGAAAATTTTGATACCTGTTTGGGATGGGCAGATTATACCTCGTTCAATAACTTAAAAGTTGTATCCTTTAATAAAAAAAACACTTCATTAATCAATCAAGTTAAAGAGTAATGCTAGGCAGGTCCTACCCCTATTAGGGATGTGGTCTCCCTAGAATTTTTCGTAAGTTATTTGCATGCCAGACGTTGAAACTTGGAAATTACATATTCAACGAGAGAACATAGCTTCATGAAGACCAGCTTAACGGCAACTTTGAAGGCCTAACCACAATTTAAAAGACAAAATCTTCACGAAAAACAACCCTATTCTACATGAAGTTGGTTGATTTGGGGTAGTGGGCTAGCTTAAGGCACCGATCACTGAAAAAACTCAATGAGATGCTTATTAGAGGAGGCAGCCGTATACAAAATTCTGCTTAGTCTTAACAGTGAACAAATTGTTTGATCTATCGATTAGAAGATAAATAAATACTTTGAACTTGTAACAAAGTATTTAACATATGCTCTGCAATCATGCTCATACTTTGGTTAAGAATCTCAAGTACAACCTATGTAATTATACTTGCAAATTTTCCAAATATGCGTAAACATCTGTTCCATGATGTTATGACTTGAGTTATAAGTACCAGATTGGATATAAACAAATGAATTAATTCTCATCATAGAACACTTTTGAACTTACGCTAGGCCTCTGTTAAAAGTTCATGATTATGCTGGCTTTGAATTCAACTTCAGCCAAAAAATTTGAATCAATGATGACATGTAAGAATGCATACTAGCGATTAAACCATCCCTATTTTTCTGCATACTAGCAATCAACCATTGATAGTCCGACAGAGTAGAATCAGATAACGGCTCCAAAAATTCACACCTTGCCAAAATCTGAGGTGGAGGTACTCCTGCAACGAGGTTTGTGTCCAGTCTTGGCTTTCCCTTGATGAGCTCATTCAAAACTTCGGGCGGAGCACTATCAAGAGCAGATGGGGATGCTCCGGGGACTACCTCCTGCTTAAAAGGGAGTGCTCGAGCAGTTTGCAAGCAGAACTCTATCCATTGATGGATGAGCGGAGATGGCCCTCTAACTCTCCCCCCAATTCGATTTGTTTCAAGTTGAGAGACAGCAGGAATTGCCTAGAAAAAGAAAAAAATATATAAACTTGACATCTAGGAGAAGATATCATATAAAGGACGACTTAAATTTCTACGACAACATGAAGCAGGGTGTACCCATAGATCAGCCCATATACTAGCTCCTGATTTGGGAACAATTACTGCAACATTAGACATGCGTTTGGCAACAGGAAGAACATCACTGCTCCACCCAACAGCCATCCACACATCTCCAACCCCAAATGCTTTTAAATAGTGCACACTGTCAAATAGTCGGACCTACATAAGGCCAATGAGCACATCATGATACAAGTTAGAACAGAGCAAGTAACCTTCTGCATCATTCTGACAGACTTTTTTTCGTTTTCCTAACAATTCTGAGACATGTTCACCACATGAATTATCATAAATGTTTCAGCCACCACTAGAAATACCCCTACCTAAAGTAGAATAATTTTGAGCCATAGCTCTAAAACTGACTCCCATTACCCAAATTTAGCTCCAGATTTGGCAGTAATCTACTTTTTCAGTAGTTTATCAAGAGCCTCTAACTTAGATAGTTTCTCTCAATACCTGTTTTACAAGTAAAGCAAGATTTTGCCTGACAGCATCTTTCCCACCATCAACTTGCAAATGGATGTCTTTTGTGTTGTATGATGCTCCCATGTACTTCAAAACTGCACCAATAACCTCTCTAGGAGAATCAACCATTGAAATCTTTCCTGCAAGTTCAGGTCGCCATAAATCTGCCCAGTCCTGCAATGCCAACTCTTAGAATGTTTGTATTTAAGACAACATTTAGTAAAAACCAAAACATGCCAAATACAAACAAAACCAGTTATTCAGAATTTAATGTAACTCTCAGCTTTCTTTAAGCAAGTTCCATCAGGTAACCTTGTCAAACCACTATAGCCCTTGAATCAGTTTCCCAACTTCTTTTTTAATATTTTCCCCTTCTCCATGGCATATCATGTGTATCAATGAAATTGTTAAAACTCTCTCAAGGAGAAAGAAGTATAGCATAACAAAATAACTTCAGAGACATGTTACCTCTACAGGAGCCAACTTATGCTTTCGGAATTTAGTTTTTTTGTATGCTATCACCATGCAGCCCCAGCGATATGGAGCAGCCCATACTTTACCATCAGGATCAATTCTCCCCTCAGAGCTCCTGCGGAGATATACCTGATACCTTTTTAGCAAAAGTAAAACACCATAAAGCGATTCTTTATGGAACAAAAGGGCATTGCCAATTCGAAACAGTACACCAAGCAAAAGCAAATGGTTAAACAACTTAAGGAAACATGCACAATAAAACTCAAGAATTTCATAGAATTAACTGATATTGACTAAGAATCGGTATATAACACACTGTTGACGGGAGGAAAACAACAACACCAGCTAACATATATTGATTCTGAGGTCTGGCATGCCAGTTGAAGCATTTAAGCAGGTTTTCAATCCACATATCATCTACATGTATAGTACCCTTCAGAATATGTGTGATTCCGGAGTTTCCAGTTACACAACATAGATCTTAGAAATCAGGGCTTGCCCCTCTTCGTAGCTCATTTAAGATTTATAATAAAGCTACTGATATAATCCATCACATGGATGCTACTAAAACTATAATAAATTTATCTATTCCTCTGATTTCTGGTCAAGAAAACAAGTGTTGCAGTTCAACATGACCTGTGACCTTCAATAATTTGGACAGGACAGACATCAACATAAAATGGCATAGCTGGGCATAGATAGCATCACTTAAATGTGTAAACGGGGGATCCACTAGAACACACTATTCAGGAATCAGGAAACAAGAGGACACGAAAGAGCAGTTGTATTCTTACTTTCCATCTGTCACTCAATCCTTTAAACCAGTCCTGGTCTTCTACCCCTTGAATGGGTTCAATTAAAGCCTTGTTAATGGCATAACTGAGCCAAGAATCCCCAACACTAACGAGGTCAGCTGCTACAATAGATGAAGGTCCAACTTTGCCTTTGCTAAAGGCCATTGACAGATCAGAAAAGATGCCCTCAAGACTTGCATGGGACTTCAAGTGAACCTTTGATCTTTTTCCTTGAGATTGCATGAAATCCTACAGGTCAGAAAGCAAATTAAGTTATGAACCACGCATGTTGCCTAAACTCGCACAAAACCAGCTACCCATCAAACCAAATACTAAATTCCATGTCATATGACAAAATACAGAGAAAGAAATGCGCCACAGACCTTAACCCATGAAGGTGGAACAGAGCCACGCAGAGCAGCAATTCTCAAAGGTACAGTCAAAGCATATGTCTTAGACTTCCAGACTCCAAAGGCTGCTTCCAACTTGCTATCTTCTGACCTTTCCAAATTGCCAGATTTACCCTCATCACCATCATCTCTGGCTGTGCTCATCAAATGTACAATCACCACAATTACAACAATCACACTTACACTAAACAGCCCGCCCTTATTGTTATTGATAAAAATAAAAATAAAAACTAAGTCGGCTGCTTTGGAAAATTACCTTGAGCTGTGTGCTCCTCCTCCAGGACCGCCCCAGGGTCGCCGAGAGGAAGAGGCGGACATTGGGCCGAAGCGGCCCAACAGCAAAGCCCAAGCCCAAAGAAGAGGGCGGCAGAGGCAGCAAGCCGAAGCAAGGTCTGAGGCACGGCAGAGGTGGGCTGCTCCGGCGCCGGAGAATGTGGAGTGAGGCTGAGGCCACAAGAGAAAGAGAGAGGCCTATGACAGCGGAGAGTTGGTTGGGATTTGGTTGAGCGATGGAGGCGAGGGAAGAAAAGGGTGAGCTTATTAGGATTTTGGGGAGATGAGAGGTCAAAGGGGAACGAGATGTGTGGTGGCACCAATGGAACGACACATGCAGCAGCAGCAGCCATGGAAGAGAAATAATTGAACTGAAAAGGAGTGACGACGGAGGGAGCAGAGTTTCATATGATCCAGGTAGAGAGTTATTTACACTAACAGCCTGAAGTTTTCGGAGTTTTTATAAAATTCTCTAAGGTTTCAGAAATTACATGAACATCTTCTCAAGTTTAAAATTGTTTTCACAAAATTTCTTTTTATTGACTTTTGGTCCAAAAATTAATATATATATATATATATATATATATATATATTCTCCAAATGACAAAGTTGGCCTTTAAGACTAGATTGCATATATATCATTGCAGTCCCGATCTCTTGGACCACAAGGGTCCAAGAGATTTGTGGTCACTCACCATTGGATGTAAATTCAACGGTTCACTCACTCTTGCACTTCTTTTAAAAAACTTTTTTGAACCATTGGATTAATATCCAATGATGGGTTACCACAATCTCTTGGACTCCTGTGATCCAAGAGATTGGGACTGTATATCATTGATGTTAATTTTGTTATTTGCATAAAAAAAAAATTTCAACAATGAAATCATCAATTTTTGGACGAACAATCAACGAGAAAGGATTTTGTGAAAACAAACTGAAACCTCACTAGGTATTCGTGTAATTTTTGAAAGTTGAGGGGATTTTGTGAAAATATTTATAAAAAAAACCTCATAGAGTGGTAGTATAAATAATTCTCAAGTAGCACTTGGAACATTTGGGGTTTATTATGTGGAAAGATCAGGACATTGAAATTTGAATGGTGACGTTGGTGTAGTGGAACAATCCTTCTAGCAGCTCAAAATTTTCTCATTTGTGGAGTTTTTTTTTTGTTTTTTTTTAGAAGGAGAATTCATTCATAAAATCACAGACGTAAAAGAGCGACATGATACAGTGGCCTCGTTAAAATCTTCATAAGACAAATCCTAGGGGATGAAAGAGTACCACACACGTCATGGACTAACAGGAGAGTCCAATTCAAGTCACTTTGGACCATTACAATAAAAGAACAAGTCAAAAACAAAACCTAACACAAAGACCTCCGACGAGAACCGCAACTAGAGACCAACACAGTAGACCCACATGAGAGGACCGTAGAAACCCCAAATAGTAAAGCCACAGGAGAGGACCGCAGAACATCCCAATTGTCAAAAGAAGCCTTTTATGAGCAAAATCATAGTCTTTTGACACTCATACAAACTGTAAGTCATACCATAGCAGAAACCAGGAGAGAATACAGAGGACAAACACAGAAACAACAGTAAAAAGACCCATGAGAAGTACTCTACTTCAACTCAAAACCTGACAAAGAAGACCTCCTATGACCAAGCATAGTTCTTCGTCGATACGAAGTAAAGAAGAGCACCACATCCCAACAACTACCACCAGCGTCGCTGCTGCCGCCGCTATTAAAACAGAGACAAAACATCAGCCACCAGGTATCACAACTCTCCCAAGGAGAGACACAATCCAGCGTCACTACTGTCGCCGCCGCCGAGACAAAGACAACATCAGTCACCTGGAACACTACAAAAACAACCAAACAAAACAAACAGACCTAGATCCAAACAAATCTAGACTATCTGGAGAAGGGAAGGGGAGGAGAAGAGGGGATAAGAGGAAAAGAAAATATGGGAGAAAAAGAAAGGGAGATGAGGAGAGGAAGGGGAAGATGGGATGAGGGAAGGCGGGGCAGTGGCCACCTCCCTCCCCTTAGCTTCCTCGCGGTTGGTTGTTAGCAAGGAGAAAGGGGATCAGAGTGCGGCTAGGGTTAGCAAGGAGAGAGTAACAAAAGTGGAAACGAGTACCAGTCTTCTACTCTCATTGGTGGAGTTTATAATTTCATATTCTCAGCCTTTCATTAAATGTGTTGGTGCATGCAATATACATGCAATCCAACAATCGAGATTGGATGGCTTTGTTACTGCTTCTTTACCTGCTTAGTGAATGATACTTTGATTGTTATGGTCCCCAAAGTAGAAAAACCTGTCTTTATGGCTCTACTCAGGCCTATCAGTTTGTCTTTATGGCTTTACAAGGTAGTTTTTAAAATCCTTGTAGGCTTCGTTCTTGTATGGCTAAACTTGTTAGTCCAACTCAAGTTGTTCCAAGAAGACAAATTGTAGAAAATATTGTGGTCCCCCTACCCTCTCGTGTGACCCACCTACCCAAACACACCACTGCACCGACCCCTTTCTCTCTCTCCCTACTTTGCCCCCTCTTCACGCTACTGTAACTTGCATCATCCCCACAACCTAATTCCACTATCACCTCGTGAATCATAAAGTTCCCAACTTCATCACATACAGTATGAAAGGGAAATAATTCAAGAAAGAAAAAAAATGAAGAGGTCCAAAAAAAAAAAAAAACAGAAGGGTCTAAAAGAAATGCATCTAAACCTTAAATAAGAATGCAATTACACAAAGTGGAACACAAGTGTCGGCCAGTTGCATACACTATTAAAAAAAATTGGGGAAATCATGACCCAAAGGCCACAAAAAAGAGGGTCATGTCATTTTGAATCACATTTAACACAGATATGTTGTATTTGTGTCATATGTAGAGAAAACATAATAGTTTCGTACCCAACTTGAATAGACGAAAGAATTTATTGCGCTTAATTAATTTAGGCACAACTTTCATGGCTTATAGAGAGCACAAATAGACAACTTTTGTGCCTAATGGTTATATATATATATATACTTTTATTTTTTTTTAAAGTCTCATGACTTATATAAAGCACGGATACTAAATTTTTGTGCCTTTGTATTGCACACACTCCAAAGTATTGTGTCTATAGAGCATGAATACTGCAATTGTGTCTCTTTAGGTTGCCTATAGAGCACAAATACGGAAAATTGTCTCTTTAAGTCACATCATGTCTCATGCATTAACCGAGAAGCTGGATATATAGGCCACATTTATATCATTCGTGCCTAAACAGTTTGTTTTGCACACATATTATAGTCTATATAAAATGCTTAAATGTACATAATTTCCATTTTCAAACAAATTTGTGCTTAGTAAAGAGTACAAATTCCTGATTTTCGTGCCTTTAGTATATATTTTTTTAAGAACCAGTTTTGGGGAATAAGCAAAACGAAATTATTGAGGCCCAAATGAATACAAATTCCTCTTACTATCTAGAAGACAACTCTGGAGACTATTATCCAAGCCCTCCACACAGTGGGTATTAATTTATGTTTATTTGTAATTGTTGTTTATCTTTATTTATAATTGTCGTTATCTTTATTTGTAATTATTGTTTATCTTTATTTACAATTTTCTTTTATCTTTATTTGTAATTTTTGTTTATCTTTATTTATAATTATCATTTATCTTTATTTATAATTGTCATTTATTTTTCTGTGATTAGTCTTTTTTTAATTTCAATGATAAACCACATAATTCATTAAAATCACACAACCACTTTTATAATTTAAACATACGTTCATAATTTAAACACTCTTACATAATTTAAACACGCTTACATAATTTAAATACACAACATAATTCAAACACACAACGTAGCTCGTTGCCCCTCTCCTTCACATCTCCAAATGTGGTTGATCAAATCATTTTTTAGATTGAGATGCACTTGCGAAGCATGAATCTTATTATGATGGACCATATGTAGTATGAGATAGTTGGTCTGTCTTGGTTCATATCATACTTGATAGTTGGCTCAAGCTCATAAGCAAGTCGTGCTCTTCTAGATATTCGTGGACATTCATCATCATCATCATATTCTACATCTAGATCATCATATTCATCCTCAACAATCATGTTGTGCAATATTATGCACGTCATCATGATTGAATGAAGTTGTTCTTTATACCACATACGTGCAAAACCCCTAACAATTGCCCATTGAGCTTGAAGTATTATGAAGGCTTTTTTGAAATCCTTCCTATTTGTTTTTGGGCAAATTTTTTTTTTTTTTTTTTTTTTGGAGTATCTGGTTGGGAAATCGTCTTAACCAATGTGGTCCAACAAAGGTAGATACCATCAGCCAAGTAATAGCCCAGATTGTATTCATATCCATTAACAATATATTGGATATGGGGAGACACTCTATTGACTACATCATTAAACAATGGGGAACGAGCTAGGACGTTGATATCGTTGTTATATCCGGCGACTCGAAAAAAAGGCATGCCATATTCAAGTGTCATACGAGGCCACTGCCTCTAGAACAAAAGTTGGCTTATGCTTGTAGCCGATAAACTGGTCTGCCCAAGCAGTGGGATAGTTCTTCCATTCCACAATGCATGCAGTTAAGATTGCCTAACATGCCTGGGAATCCTCTGCGACAAGCCTTAGGCAAGAGCCTGTTATGGTTGGCCAGATTTGGGAAACGGAGGTACCACTGGCCATACACAACTTCATTAACAAAATAAAACTTTTGCAAACATTCAAGGGATGTAGATTCACCCAATCTACAGTGCTCATCGGTGGAGTTTGTCGAGCCTCAATATGCTACATTCAAAAAACAGCCATTAGCTTATGCTCTGGGGATAGACTTTGTTGTCCACAAGCGTCTATCTTCTAGGTAAAGTATGGCTCATATGCAACAACATCATTCAAGATACGATAGAAAAGCTCTCTTCTCATGTGGAACCGCCTGCGAAAATTCACTGGGGGATAAAGTGGTCTTTCACAGAAGTAGTCTTCCATGAAACTCTTATGATATTTTTCTCTCTTCCGATTCTTGTATTCACGGCTTACAATAGAACCACTATGTTTGGGTCATTGAACATATTACTCCAACAAAAACGTATGGTGTTGAATGGCCATTGCAACCCTCTATTGATGAAGGTCATCATCATCATAATCATCATTGAAGAACTTTTGTGTAGCCTTCCCACGTGAATTCATTGTAAGAAAGAGAAGGAGATTGAATGAGATTGTGTGGTCAATTGGGTAGAATAATGCTTCTTAAATAGAAATGAGGATGAGATGACCTATGTGTTTGAAAATATTGAATGAAGATAGAAAAAGATAGAGAAAGATAAGGGAATCCAGTAAAGTGAAATGGACAGCCGATGGTTTGATTTTTTTGGCTCAAATCTCTCTATTTCATTCAAATCCTCCTCTCTCGCTCTCTCAAATCTCACTACATCTGGGATGAGCCCAACCGATGGTTTGATTTTTTTTGGGATTTTTGGATTTGATCTTGGTTGATTTGGTTTGGGTATTTCTTATGGCAAGGACATTGAATTTCAGTTTGTAGGCTATTTTGATATCTTGAGAAAGTTGAATTTTGGTGTTTTCTCGGATGTGGGTTGCCTCTTTGCTCTGCCTTCCTCTCATCTGAATGTTGGGTATGCAGGTAAGCTTCCTCGTTCATGGGTAGTGAATATATGAATTTTGTTCAAAGGGATTTGGTGAATATTGTGAAGTCTCTGAAGGCTACCTTTACTTTAATTTTGAGTTCCATTAGCATACCTAAAAACTACAATGCAAAGCCAAGGAGCAAAAAATAAAACATGTATGTGACCCACATTAATTAGCTAAAACATATCTACCAGTATGGTAGTCATTGAACACAACGTCTATAAATCTTAGATGTTGCCTTTTTCACCACTGTACTCGGTTCTTAAACAATGAATGGTCTTTTTAGCCAATGAAGTTGAATTCGCGGCAGATAAAATACAAAAAAAGAAAAAAGACCTATCCAATCCCTAATTATGCCAAGAAATAGAACTGTTAAATTCCTCACTCTGCTATTTCTTTCAGAATTTTGTTATGCTTAATATTTCGATATCAATTACATTTGCTTTTATTTGATTTCTGATAATTTTTGGGCACCTTCGATTCTTTTTTCATTGAATCTGATTGTATGCAATTCTGAAATGGGAAGATGAAGAAGATGTGGGGAATAGGAAGAAGAAAGCATATCTGGAGATTGGAAGATGCTATTGTCAGGAGGGACGTTGTTGCAAATTATTTGGGTTGTAATTCAAATGAGTAAAATACGGAGATACTCAGAGTTGTACAAAAGAATTATTGTAACAAAATTTATTTGTTTTTGGTATCTCAGTTTATTTTCATTTAATTTTTTTTTTTTAAAGTTTGCATTTTAACCACATTTAGAGAATTTTGTGTCCATATTGAATAAAAAAATTTATATTATTTTCGTATTCTCAAAGAGCCGTTGTCAAGAGGTGGAGTTTTGGTGGGGCCCAACTACTATATAACCATAAATACTAGGGGTGGGCATCGGGACCGGAAAACCGGAACACCGAACCGAACCGGTGAAAAAAAACCGGAAAAAAAACCGGTTGACCAAAAAAGTCAACAAACCGGACCGGAACCGGACCGAACCGATTCCGGTTCCGGTTTTACATCTCTCCGCACCGGACCGGACCGAACCGGACCGGTCATATATTTTATATTTATATTTTTACAAAATTTTAAAATCTAATGCCATATTTTAACTTTTATAATCACTAATTTTCCAAGTTCAACTTCAAAAAATTTCTAAATGTATGAATTGGATTATTTGTTCATTTTTAAGCTAAAAAAATAAGTTATTTATTATAAATTTTTTTATAAAAAAATTAAAAAAAAATTAAAAAAAATTAAAAAAAATAAATAAATTAATAATCCGGTTCAAAACCGAAACCGGTCAGAACCGGTTAGAACCGAACCGGCCAGTTTTTGAAATTTTTTTTGCCTAAACCGGACCGGTTAAATAATACCGGTTTCGGTGTTCCGGTTTGAGGTGAGAACCGGACCGAATCGGACCGCGCCCACCCCTAATAAATACTTCATTCGTGCTCTAAATATCTGCCATGAAATAATAAATTTGTGCTCTATAATCAATGGAAATTCCTATAAAGTGCATCGACAACTTTAAAGTGACTGCAACGTGGTCAATTTTATAGAACACGAATATCCGTGTTATTTAACATAAAGAACACGAATGAAATTCGTGCTTTTAGCCCAATTTTTTATTTTTTTAGTAGTGATAGAATGTGCAATTCAAAAATAGGTGCCCATGAATGATTTGATTTCAGATTAGGGAAGGGGTTAGGTGGCGGGTGGGTGTGTTGGCTATGGGGAGAAGCCACCGTAAGATTGGAGAAGAGCCTCATGAATTTACTTGTATTAATAAAGGGTATTTTATGACTAATGGTGGGTGAAAAGATAGGATTGTGTTTTTCGAAATTTACATGTTGAGTGGAAAGATAAGGTAGGTGAAGAAATAAGACAGGTGGGTGGAAATAGCAGCACTGTACATAATTGTAAAAAAAAATATACAAATAAAATTGCAATACATAAGTCAAATTTGGCATGGGCCCATATCGGCCCGTTTAGTGGCCCGACACGAACACGACCCGATCATATATGGGCTAGGGTCGTGGACTTGGGCCGGAATTGATGATTTTCATAAATGGACGAGTCTGACATGACCTGTTTATTAAATGAGCCAACTCTAAACGGGCCGCGTTGGGCCGTTTGACACCTCTCTCGAAAGTTTACGTGGCAAACTGTGAAGAAAAAATATATTGGCTAGTAATTGCATACACTGTTTATAGTTGGGGTGGTATTTCTGCAAAAAATTTCCTTTCCTGTTTGGTTCATGGGGAAGGAGGCTTGGAGATGAGAAATCAATTGATTTTTCATGTTTGGTAAGTCTAGGCAAGAGAAATGGTTGCTTGACATATGAGAAAGTAGGGGGGAAAGTGAAGCCATCCTTCTCTCTTGGGTTTTGTTTTCCCTCCTCATGAAAAAGTTTGGGAAAATGAGCCAACATAAAATGCACATTTTATGAGCTATTCCTACCCCCAACAAATATTAGCCCATACCTCCCTCCTGCGTCCTTCAAACTTTGGTGCCGTTTTTTTTGTTTGTTTTTGTTTTTGTTTTTGTTAAAATATTAGCCTAACCCTACCCCTAGCCCAACCCATATTGTTTTCAAAATCAACCCAACCCAATCCATGCCCACCCCTATAAATAACTAGGCCTCGTCAATCAGCCCGGTCTAAATTTAATAGGCTTGGACCGGGTTGGATCGGGCTTTAAAGAGGAGAGAGAAAATGACGGGCCAGGCGGGGCTGGATTATAGAAAAAAAATCAAAGTTCAAACCAGACCCATGAGTTAGGCTTGAAAAAGCTCATCGGGCCGAAATGGGTCTACTTTATTTTGTATTTTTTTAATATTGATTTTGTTGTCAATTCTTTATTTTTTTCTATGTTTTGGTGTGTTTCTATGTTTCGTTTTTTTTTTCCTTCATAGTTCTGTATTTACATTTATCTATATATTTATGTCTTCATTTTTTTCTTTGTTCATTTCATAAATTCACAATACATAAATTAAAATTTAGAAAAGTACAACAAAAATTCATATGAACTCTTGTGACATTCTCTTCACCGTAAAGCTCTAATAGAGAACATGGAACCTTCTCCCATTCCCTTTCCCACCAAAATTCACAGTTTGATAATAAAGATTACAAGCATAAAGAAATAAGAGAAAGGCTTCCAAGAGACATACCATGGCGGAACAAGGGGAATGTAAACAATACTTGGCTCCAAAATCTCACCAAGAACAAGTATACCCCCTCCATTGTCATCTCCCTTCAAACAATGAGAGAGCACTTTGAGAGTTAATCCTTGAGATAACAACTGTGATATAACAGATAGAGGCCCTTGGCTAAACCCAAATATCCCATCCAGTGCAGTGTGTACTAGTCAGACTCATAGGTACTGCAACTGTATGTTCCAACACCATCAGCCAAGGCAATTTCAGAATTAATTCAATCAACACAACACAACATAATTAGTTATAAGTTATAATCAGAGAAATTATTCTGCATAATATTAATTATTTTTGTTCTAAACGATGGGACCTATGCGGCCAAGCCATGCCATTTCAAAAATTATACTAACTATGGATAAGCTATATTATTAAACAAATTATTTTATTTATTCAGAAAAAAAAAAAACAATCTAAATAGATAGTTACTATTTTTCTCTTTCACCTTTTTTTTTTCCTCAATGATTGGTTTCTATTGCACATTTTTTATCCACACATCATCTCAGTACAAGTTGACAGAACTGTGTACAGCAGTGCAAGAGTTGTAAACTACTAACTCGGTGCAAATTTTATAAGCTATTCCTACCTCCAACAAATATTAGCCCAAACCTCCCTTCTGTGTCCTTCAAACTTTGGTGCGGTTTTTGTTTTAATAATTTTGTTTTTTTTAATATTAGCCTAACCCCTAGCCCAACCCATATTGTTTTCAAAATCGACCCAACCCAACCCATGCCCACCCCTAGAAATAACTAGGCCTCGTCAATCGGCCTGATTCAAATTTAATGGGCTAAGACCAGGTAGGATCGGGCTTTAAAAAGGAGAGAGAAAATGAAAAGCCAGGGCGGGCTGGATTTAAAAAAAAAATTCAAAGTTCAAGCCAGACCGATGAGTTAGGCTTGAAAAAGCCCATCGGACCGAACCGGGCCGAAATGGGTCTACTTTATTTTGTATTTTTTTAGTATTGATTTTGTTGTCTATTATTTATTTATTTTCTATGTTTTGGTGTGTTTCTATGTTTTGTTTTGTTTTTTTCTTCATAGTTCTCTATTTACATTCATCTATATTTATGTCTTTTCTTTGTTCATTTCATAAATTCACAATACATAAATTAAAATTTAGAAAACTACAACAAAAATTCATATGAACTCTTGTGACATTCTCTTCACTGTAAAGCTCTAAAAGAGGACATGGAAAAAGTGCCTTCTAAGTTGACATAGTTTGATGTAGCTCCAACATTATTGATATGGCTTAAATTTAGTTATCGCAAGGTGTTTGATGAAGCATATATAAATATCAAATGGTGTAGCGTATAATCACTTTTACTAAGTTGTTGATTGGGATGAAAGTGGTAGGGGTTTGAAACCCCTTGTGTGCGTCTCCATTTCCTTTCACTTTTAAACTAAATTTATATTTATATAAAATATATAGGCTTGCAGGCTGGGCCTTAATGGGCTTTGCGAGCCTGGCTTTCATGGGTTCAAACGGGCTTGGCCTATGGGCCGGGTTGGACTTTGGAAACGAATATGACTTACCCATGGAGTGAATATTGGTTTAGAGGTGTTTCGATGGGCTGCCAATGGAGTGAAACAAAGTAACAAAGAAATAGAAGAAGCAATAGTGGATGGGGGATGACGGAGCTTCTCTGTAGTTATTTCTAGGGGTCATCATTTGGCCCACGGGTCCGTGAGTCGATGGGGGCTCGCTTGGCCCATCGAGAAAAAGTTCAGCTCAAGCCGATATTTAGTGGGTTGGGCTTGGGCTTAGGTGGCGAGAGACCAATAGCAAACAAGTACTGCGAGGGAAGGACTTTGAAAAGAGAGTAAAAGTAATATGGGTATAATTGGAAAATTATACAAACTTTTCCATTCCTACTCAAAACAAACAGGAGAAATGAAATAAAATGATATCTCCCAGTTACTTTCCCACCATTACCAAACATGGGAAAATAATCTTCCATTTTCCATCTCTTGAGAAATGACATAGGAAGTGATTTCCCGTCAAATCCATTCCGTGAACCAAACGGAGCCTATCAATAAATATCCACCTATATTATAACACGTGGATGAGTTATATCCCATAACGATACTATTATATTACACTACTCCAAGTTTTGGACTTGATACAAAGGGTTTTGATAATTTTGGTAATAACGGGGTTGAGTTATAGTTGCATTTGGTCTTAGGTTTCTGTTCACCCGTTTTTTATTTAATCCTGTGATGGTAGGGTAAAGTTCTCCATTGGCTTGAAAACCATTGGTGGTCAACAAGTCAACTTTCTTTTGTGTATGAGTGTGCCACTGCTAGCAAAAAAAAAAAAAAAAACCCTAGTAGACTTCTTAAAAATAGATAACTTGAGCTCTAAGTTATTGATTTCTAAACAAACGATTGTGAATTTGGGTGAGGAATATCTCCCAAGTAAGTTCTTTTTCTGCCTCAGATTGGTGAGGACTTTCACAATTTTTCACAGTACAAAACTGATAGTTCTGGCCAAAATAAATGAAAAGAAAGCAAACTGTTTAAGCAGAACTACCTAAAAACACAATAATTACTTAAGAAATTTTCAAAATTTGTAATAATTACTTAAGAAAAGGAGTTTTGATAAACACAATAATAAGGAATTTTGGTAACACATTTAATGTGGTTCAAATAATAAGGTTACACACATTTAGAAATAATCCATTTCGATAATTTGGTCTAATGACACTTATCTTCACCTTGTATTAGAAGGTATTCTAAATTTAAATTTTATAGACGACAATTGTTGAACAAGAAAGAAAAAAAGAATTCTACACCACTCTATTGAAAAGTTTGAAAACATTTCGATATACTCATGTCACTTGACTTCTCTCCATATGAATTTATCCTACAATGTCTATTATAAGTAGGACAATACTTCCCTTCTTATCATGTAAATAGGAGCTCCTACATTCATGTTAATAGGCGTATATGTTGCTGATATCAATTTTAATTTATTTAATTTAAAAACTTTAAATCCCATCAGCATCAAGTGATAGTCTATTTTCCTGCTGCAAAGATAAGTCTTTTCTTTTGACACTAAAACTAATAAACTATATATTAGCCCGACATTTAGTATCGAATTTAATCTTATTTGAGACTAATTATAGCAAATTTTTATTTACTTTTCCCTAAATACATATTGTTAGTTCATATTGTAAAAATCTGGATTATGCTTGACTTGGCTTGTGCTGAACCAAATTTGTAATGAGAGAAGTCTCGCTTTGTAAAACTGTTTCTCTGAACTGAACTGAAATCAGAGATTTGAATTTTAGCTGATTTATTTCTTGTGGATCAAAGAGCCTTGGTTGCTTTAGTGTCTGAAGGCTTTTGAGATCAGTTAATCTTTTTGAGTTTGTCAGTTGTGACTTTGAGAGTTTTTGTCTTGATTGATTTTTTTTTTGCTGTCCTTGATCTATTTCTCCTCCTCTCATATTTATAGAAAATGCTGGAGTGGGGTTTTTAATTTAAAATAATGGGCGACAGTTCCCATGGTGGTCTTTTCCTTGCTTTTTCTGAAAGAAAACCAACTATTCTTGTTCTCTGTCTGCCCCTTGTAAAAATACAATCTGCCATTATGGCCAATTTGCTTTTCCTGATGAACAACTCCCTTACTCCCTACTTATCTCTTGAAAATATAACATGCTTATCTCTTGGAAATATAACCTGCTTTGCTGCAGAGCTTCTCTGCATATTTGAGTGGGGATTTGATCTTCTTTCCCTTCCTATAAAGTGGAGAAGTTCTCCTCTTGGACCTGTCTTCATTAACTCCTCCTCACTTCTTCTGTGATAGTTGAAAATTTTGACTTTTCCAAAGTCAAAAAGTCACGTAGGGGTTTTCTTAAGAAAAAGATCTGCTAACTTGCCTTTTTTGGGGTACAGATCAAGTGGTGTGAATTTTTCAGAAGCTGGGCTTTTTATCTAAAGTTGTGTGTGAATTTTTTAATTGCCAATAATGGTATTTTATTTTCTAGACCATGGCTATATTTATAATCTGCTAAAAAAGGTCTGGGCTATTTCAACATTTTTGGTTTGATTTCTAATTCCCATAGATAAAAAAAGCCTAAATATTTGTGTTCATGGGCCTCTTGACAAAATAGGCTGGCCTGCAGAACTTTAGCCCAAACAGTTTCAATTATATATTGTGCAAATTAGAGGAGAGAACAATGAATTCTTACTCACCTGGCCTCTTGGGTTGTCCCATTGACTTTCTCATTTCTTAAAGTTATGAAGGTCAGGAGTAAGGAGTTAGGCATCAGTTCCCCAAATTGAATGCGGAAAAGTGTTGAATGCCACAGATGCTGAAAAACTTGATTTGATGATGTTGGACGAAGATGCTAAAACTAAGGAGAGTGTATTCAATTGTGATTTTAATAGATTGTACTCACAGGATTTTAATGTAATGGATTTCAGCAGGATTTGTAATTACAATATTTTACTTATGATTTTAATAGATGGTAATTATGATTTTCTTATGATTCACTTAGGATTTTTTTTTTGTATTCTCCAAAGAATCAAAAGATTTGCTCTAGGATTTCATATGAAATAAAAATCATATAATAACATGGATTAATTATGGATAAATAGCCAAATGATAAAAGTAATAACAATAACGTCATGTAGCAACTAGACATGACTTAAGGAAAACAAAAGTTATTCAAGACGTAATAAACATTTGTTGGAGCTTCATCTCCTCATATGACCTAGATAGCATCTCTCGACATACCATGTAACTTGATAAACTTTCATTAATTGATTGGTATGCAAACCTTGATTATTTTTCATGTTCTAGAGGCCCTCCTTGGGTTTTTATCGGAATCACTAGACGAGTGAGTTCACATTTGAATTTTATATAAAGAAAATAACAGAAGAAAAGGGTCGATTGAATTTGTTGACTGTACATGCATCTCACTAACAATCAAATTAATGATAAAAAGATAAAATTATTCAAAAGATAATTTATTCCTATATCCCAAATTGAATTTGTTGACTGTGCATGCATCTCACTAACAATCAAATTAATGATAAAAAAATAAAATTATTCAAAAGATAATTTATTCCTATATCCCAAATGTTATTCTTAGCATAGTGGTCCTTTTCTCCCAAGTGGGACTAGAAGACCCAGAGTAAACAAAACAAAGCTCTATAGTTAATCGAATCATCATTCTCCAGTTTTTACAAAAGTAAAATATTATTTTATGAAATAAATGCTAAATAAAAAGAAAAATCAATCCTAAAGAATGAGGCAATGTGTAACAAACCAAAAACACCCAAACTATCCATCTTACAGATTGGTTTCTTCTTCTTTATCTGTTCCACACTCTTATTAATAATTGATAAATTGGCAAAGTGGAAAGATATAAAAAACTGATGTATGTAGGCTTGTGCCCATAGCAAAGCAACACAGATGAGAACTTTGTTTATCTTCTCAAGTCTGTTCGTCTTCTTCCAAAACAAATCAACGTGAGAATCATATATAATAGGGTGAGATTTTTTATGAGGTTTGATATTTATATTACCTACTCAAAAGTCTCAAACATTGCATCATTTAATGAAATACCTCAAAATCAGTAAGTTTTTGAATACCACCGTACTTTTTATAATCTTTTAAAAATCCTAATTGAATACCACCAGACTTGCATTGATGATTTTAAAATCCTAATTGAATATCATCAGATTTTTATTGATTACTTAAAAATCATAATTGAATACCACTAAACTTTTCAACTTCAAAAAAATCTATTAAAATCCCCCTAAAAGACAACGTGATGAGAGATGAGTCTGAAGCAAGTGGAAGTGAAGTTATTTGCAAATAGAAAAGCAAAACTTTGTAACGCGTAAAGAAGGGCCCCATTGCATGTCGTGGATATATGGGTGAGTGTGAATGCTTGAATCTTTTGTTGGGTAATTTCTTATCTTCTCCATTTTCCATTTTTCTGAAGTGGTTGGATGAATTTTGTAATTTTGTTTTTGAACAATCATACCACACAATCCCAGTCAAGTCAACAAAGCTAGCTAGCTTATCTCTAGTCTCTGAAACTCCACACTCGCTTTCGATTCTAATAATCAGGGCAACTAGTCTCTCCAGCTGCAACTCTTTCTACTTCTCTTCCTTGGATCCCCCTGATTCTTGAGCTCCAACGTGATCATGGCTGCTTCTTCGGCTCCTCCTGCTCCTATCCTCCATCCTCAAGAAAAGTATGATGTGTTTCTTAGTTTCAGAGGTGCAGATACCCGCTACACTATTACCAGCCATCTTCATGCTGCTTTACGTGGGAAGAAAATCAAAACGTACATAGACGACAAACTTGAGAGAGGAGATGAAATTGCACCCGCCCTTGTCGAAGCAATCCACAAATCGAAGCTTTCAGTAATCATTTTCTCGAAAAACTATGCTTCTTCTACTTGGTGTTTGGATGAACTTGTGCATATACTAGGATGCAGAGAGAGAGATGGACAGTTTGTTATACCCATTTTTTACGACATTGAATCATCTCATGTACGAAAACAGCTGGGGAGTTATGCAGATGCATTTGCTAAACATGAACAACGTTGGAAGGACAGTGTGGACAAGGTGCTCATGTGGAGATATGCTTTGGAGAAAGCAGCCAATCTATCTGGGTTTGATAATTCAAACAAAACTAGGTAACAATCTCCTCCTCTAATTTGTGCCTATTTGATTCATTAGATGAGATGATTGGTTATTCATGTACTTATGTTTCGTTTGGGAGTGATTCTGGATAGGCCAGAATCACATTTTGGAAGAAGAACCTCCCAAGTACTTCTCCAGAAAATCACTTTTAGTGATTTTAAGTTATTTTGGGAAGCAGACCAAAAAAAAAAAGTGATTCTGGGAAAAAACACTTCTCATGTGCTTTTCCATAAAATCACTTAAAATCATTTAAAGTGATTATTTGGAGAAGTGATTCTCCATAAAAGTGATTGTTGGACTCTCCCGAATCACTTCCAAACGAGCATTTACTTTGGATAATTCAAGCTAAGCAAGGTAACTAAGTCTGTATTTGTATTACTTTCTAGGTGTGATGTTTCAATTATGAGAATTACATTAATTGATGCATACTTACTGTCTATTAATTGTCCATATTGAATCAAATATACCAGGACGGAGGCATATTTAGTTGAGACTGTTGTTGAAGATATTTTGACCAAACTGAATCGAAAATCCTCAAGTGATTTAAAGGGCCTGGTTGCAATTGAAAGCCAAATTGAGCAAATTGAATCATCCTTATGCATTGATTCACCAGAGGTTTGCTTTGTAGGCATTTGGGGCATTGGTGGTATTGGCAAGACCACCCTTGCTGGTGCTGTATATAATCGACTCTCTTCTAAATTCAAGGCTTCTTGTTTTCTTGCAAATGTTAGGGAGGAATCAGAAAAGCATGGATTAAATCACTTGCGAAATAAACTTCTTCGTGTGTTATTAGAGGACGAAAATCTTACAATCGACACTCCATCAATAGGATCAACTTTTGTTGGAGAGAGGCTTTGCCGTACAAAGGTCCTCATTGTTCTTGATGATGTGAACGACATGAGCCAATTAGAACTTCTAGCTGGAGATCATGTCGGGTTTGGCCCCGGAAGTAGAATCATTATAACAACTAGAAATAGGCGCCTGCTTAAGAAGAAGGTTGATGATGATAAGATATACAAGGTTAAAGGATTACATTGTGATGAAGCTCTTCAGCTCTTTCATTTGCATGCCTTCAAAAATAACTCTCCTAGAACCGATTATGCAGAGTTGTCAAAAATGGTGGTAGATTATGCCGAAGGCATTCCGTTAGCTCTTAAGATTTTCGGTTCCTCATTCCTTCACTGCAAGAGCAAAGAAGAATGGGAAAATGAATTGAAAAAATTGAAAAACTTTCCCAGCAAAAAAATTCAGAATATGTTGAGACTAAGTTATGATGGATTAGAAAAAAATGAGAAGGAGATATTCCTTGATATAGCATGTTTTTATAAAGGAATGAATGTGGATTTTGTGAAAAGAATGTTAGACATTCGTGGTTTCTTTGTGGTGGGAATTGGAGTTCTCATTGATACATCTCTAATATCAATTTCAACAAGTTACTGCCTAGAGATGCATGATTTGGTACAAGAAATCGGTTGGGAAATTGTTCGCGAACAATGTATTGAGCCCGGAAAGCGTGATAGGTTGTTCATTGCTGAGGATGTCTGTCATGTACTCAAAAACAATACAGTAAGATCCAAATGCATTCGCTTTCTCTAAAAAAATTCTTATCATGAAAATTTCTATGGAAAGGTAGGAAATTTATGTCTACAGATGTAGTTTGAGTAAATTTTGTTGTGTATTGTATTATCATTCTCATTTATAGTTGCTCTTTTATTTTCAGGCAACTGCAATGGTTCAAGCCATATCCTTTAACACGTCTAACATTAGAGAGCTACACTTGAATCATGCAGCCTTCAAAAAGATGTACAATCTAAGATTGCTAGAAATTTATGATTCTAGCTATGGCCAGAAGTACTGCAAATTATACCTTTCTCAAGGTCTTCAGACTCTTCCTGAATCTCTTAGGTATCTTTACTGGGATGGATACCCTTTGAAATCTTTGCCATCAAAATTTTCTCCAGAAAATCTTGTTGAGCTCAAAATGCCCCGCAGCCTGGTTAAGCAACTTTGGGAAGAAGACCTGGTATATATGCTTATTGTACTTCTTGTATAAAATGTAGTTATTTAGGCCAAGTTACTAATTCCTGCAATTTCTCTTTAATTTGTTACAGATTTATCTCGGGAACTTAAAATTGATCGATCTTAGCTTCTGCAAACATTTGACAGAACTTCCAGATCTTTCTCAGAGTCGAAAAATGGAGCATATAAATCTTTATGGCTGCACAAGTTTGGTTCGAATTCCTTCGTGTTTGCAGTATCTTGGCAATCTTACTTTTCTTGACCTGGGTTGCTGCTCAAATCTCAAATATCTCCAGGAGATGCCAGGCAATATTGAATTATTGAATTTAGAAAGCACTGCAATTGAGGAATTGCCTTCATCAGTTTGGTCTAACAAAAAACTTTCTTTCTTGAATATTCAACGCTGTAAATACCTTAAGAATCTTCCTAGCAGCAGTTGCAAGCTAAAATGCTTTGGTTTTCGTCTAGGGGGCTGCTCATCTCTCGGTAAGATTTCAGAACTTCCCAGGAATATAAGTGTATTAGATTTGACTTGTACAGCAATAGAAGTGGTGCCCTCATCAATCGAGTGTCTATTTGGTCTCACTACAATTTACCTGAATGATTGCAAAAGGCTTGTGAGTCTGCCAACCAGCATTTTTAAGCTGAAATCTCTTAAGAGTCTTGATCTCAATGGTTGCTCTAACTTTGAATGCTTCCCCGACATCTTGGAGCCTACTGAACATCTGGAACTTCTTAATTTATCTAAAACTGCAGTTAAACAGCTACCCGTGGAGATTGAAAATCTGATTGGGCTTCAAACATTAAATCTATGCCGGTGCAAGGACCTTGAGTTTGTCCCAGATAGCATCTACGATCTAAACTGTCTTAAAACTCTCAGTTTTTATGGCTGTTTGAAACTTAAAAGCCTGCCTCCCTTTTCGATCGGTTTGTGCTCTTTGGAAGAACTAAACCTCGGTTACTGCAATATATTACAAGTCCCAGATCCCCTCGTTTGTTTAACGTCATTAAGATCTTTAAATCTAAGTGGAACCAGGATTCAGAGCTTACCTGCAAGCATCAAACAAGCTTCTCAGCTGCGTTACCTGTGGTTAACAAATTGCAAGAGACTTCCATCTTTACCTGAGCTCCCTGTGCTGCGTCATCTTGAAGCACATGGCTGCACGTCATTGAAGGTTTGGATGCATTTGATTCTTTTTTTCTTTCTACAACTTGGCAAGGAATTAACTTATGTTTTCTAATATTGCATCAGAATGCTTGGAGGAATATGATGGGTGAAGCACAGCTTAGAATTATGCAAATGGCAACTGCGTCATCAAACCCTACAGATGATGTATATTATGTATGTCTCTCTCTCTCTGTCTCTCTGTCTCTGTCTCTGTCTGTCTCTCCTCTCTCTCTCTCTCTCTCTCTCTCTCTCTCTCTCTCTCTCATTAAGCCTTCAATAAGCAGAACTTCCATCCACGGTACAGGGTTATGGTCCTGCATTTCCTTCAGTTAGCATTGTTTGTCCAGGAAATGAAATTCCAAATTGGTTCAGCTATCAAAACGAGGGATCTTCAATAAATATCACCCTTCCTCCAAATTGGTTTCGTACAGATTTATTGGGTTTAGCTCTATCCCTTGTCGTTGAATTCAACAACTATAATGTTAAACGGGCGGGTTTTGCATGTACAGCCAATTTCAAATCCAGTAATGGTGAAGGCCATGAAATCAGTTGTCATTTGCATCGTCTGTATAAGGGTATAAGCAGCTCTGGGCGGAACAATTTCAATTCAGATTATGTGTTTGCATGGTATACTGCATCCATGCTTGTAGCTGCAGCAAGATATTCCAGTGGCACTGGTTTTGACAATGTCACTGAGGCCTCTATTGATTTCTTCCTGATGGATTTAAACGGGTTTCCCCTTAAGGATTACAAAGTTCAGGTGAAGAAGTGTGGGTTGTGGTTGCTGTACGCCGAAGATGCTGAGAATTTGATGTCATGCTGAGAAATTTTCTGCTCTAACTTGGAACAAGAAGATGAACTACTTCCTCAGCTCTAAGCGAGTGTTAGTGCTGTGGCTGTAGCTGAGGATGCTTTTGGGTTTGTCAAGCCTAGGGATGCCCCAGTATCAGTGCTGGTACAATACAGAATGAGGCTAAGGCGAAATTCACAGATGAGAACCTTGCCTTTTGATATGCAAAATTGCTGATAAATGTATGTATTCACTGGCCTACAGAATGATTAATATTTGATTCTTTGGAGGTAAATCCACGTAACAAATGAACCAGGGAACCACTTACAATGCAACTTAAGAGCTCCAAGGGGCTAAGCCAACAAAAAGGACAATACATCAAAAGAGAAAGAAAAAAACAACAAAGCTACTCGATGAACACACAGCATGACAGAATCAAACCAAGCTCGACCAACCCGAAAAATAAGGGGCTTTATATGATGTGATTAATTGCAAGTAGATAGTATCGCTTTAATTAATATAGTAGTAAATATAGTATCGTTTCAACATGGATCAAGTTAATTTATTAAGTACTAGAATGATTTATTCTTAATTATATTTGAATTAAACAACAAGAGGAATACGTAAATAATGTAAAGAAAGATGATAAAGGACGTAGATTAAGAATAATTAAATAATGTAATAGATGAAAATAAAGATGATAAAGCATTAGGACATCGATTTCACCTAACTAATCCCACTCAAATCCTTCTAGCTTGTTAACCTAATTGACCTAACATGTAGATAGTCATTTTCCCTTAAAAGTATGGCGCCTCCAGAAGGAAACATGTATATAAATATTTGGCCAACTTCTTCCTCATTGGTACACTAGTTGCCCCGCTCATCCAGTACACTATTAACAATATTAAGACGACGCTTGCTCATGAAAGAACCTTGTGTTGGAAATATGAGTGCTAAATTGCTATAAAATAAACAAAATAAATACTGCACATAAAACAGATTTTTACAAAGCATAATTGAATTAGAAGAACCTTAATTGAGTCGAGGCAAGTGTTAGACACTATGACCTTAAGACGAATTACGCCCCACATGGTGCTTATGGTTCACTAGCGTTCGCCTCCCAGGATACAACGACTCCCCTCCTTATGAAAGAAGCACTGCAATTCACAAGGAACTTTGAACCAAATTATGCAGGAACCTCTCTTTATGAGACTCTAATGCTTTCTATATGTGAAAGTCTATATGTAGAGAATTAAACTGAACGAATAAAACTGTAGGAGGATTGCTCTATTTATAGATGATGAAATACCCTTTCTAAAAAGGTATCTCAATCTGAAAAGGCGAACAATGCATCCCTTGGTCTGAAGAGTTGTCACCCCAAACAATGCATCCCTTGGTTTGAAGAGTTGTCACCCCCCATGTGAAGATGTCTTTAACCCAAGAGCCATGTCTTTAACCCAATGAATTTTATTAATTTCCATTCAAATAGGAAAATCAATATTAGTTAATATTAAATTTTTCAACAATCCCCCACATGAATGGAAATTGACTCAACAACATGCAAACAAAAAATGAAGACACTAGAGAGAATCCCTATTAGAAGAATACTGCATCCGGATAGGTAGCTTTTGGCCTTGAACCTTCCATAGTGGAATACTATCGGATTTACTTGGCTAATCAGTGAACGTGATGTCTTGAACTGTTCAGCCGTTTGTGTAAACCCAGACAATAGCACTCACACAATATCCTCCTAAACATATTTGGTTCGATCGGTTGTGCTCGTTTTGGCCCTGAGCAATTCCTGGTATTCATGAGAGCTCTAGAGAATTCAAGCCTTAAAAAATTCTCATAGAAACGGCCTCATTTCACACTCACATAGGTGACTTCTTATTAAGAGTATCATGCACTACCCCACTCGGATTTCCAAGCTATAAGAATCATTAAAATCAAAGATTACACTAAAACACGCTACAGGCAGCATTGTTTCATCATAGGATATGGGTAGGAGATGTAATCTCAGCAGTGCTACTACTTAGTCATCCATAATTTGGTTGTCCCTTTTGAACCTAGATCTTGGGATCTCCAGTCAGCTAGGTTGGGTATCCACTATGGAGACTTTAAATATTTAGGCTTATACTCCCATTCTCCTCGATGATCAACTAACTCTCTAGTCTAACCTTTAAATATTGGATCCACTAGGTTGACTATGAACTGATGGTGTGCACATTCCATCTTATGAAATTATATTCATTCGAGAGTAGTTGTTTTCAAAAAAGTCCTCCATGTGTTTTGTTGGGAATTACTAAGTAATTTGCCAACTCTTCGGTGGACTTCCCCCACATTTAAGGTATTTGTAGGGTCTTCAACCTTTTTATACCTTAAAATAAACATTATTCTTCTCTTTTAAAGAGCAAATTACTTTTCCATTCTTACACAAATATGAGATTACAAAGATAGTTAAGCCACCCCCACAATTCTCTTACAATTGTGGTTGCTATTAAACTACCAATGAAATTTCATACCTTAAACTTTGCATATTACGTCTAGTGCAATTTTGCAATAGACCCCCACATTTTCGGATTCTCAACATTTGTGTAATTTTGTTACACATATGAATATCCTTTAGGAAATTTCGAAGCCACTTTACTCATCATTTCCTTTTAATGGAAATTTTCCCTTTCATACTGACCATTGTAGTTTGAAGCCTCATAATTAGAAACTTAATTCTACAAAATAGGGCTTTATCCCCACATTTCAGTTGTTGTCTTTGTAAGACGGAGAAATACATGTTTCTGGTCATTTCAACACTACTTCTCTTCTTGGAAGTATTCGTCAATTGTGTTTGTCAAATATAGATAATACACTGACATGTTTTCCCTCTTTAGGAAAATTTGCAAAAACCAAATATTTGCAATCTTTCTATATGCAATCCAATATATCAATTGCATATCTTGATGTCAACCCAATGGTTCATATACATACGTTTATATAAGTAACTAGAAACAAGCACTATATGCTTCTTAATGTATTTGATCTGCAGAATCCATGCATCATTATTTATGAATGCAAAATTTATATGAACAGTCAGAAGCTCAACAAATGGATTTAACAGCCTATAACTGTTAGAAAGTGAAAATCAAATTTCTAGTTGGATCACGTCCAGACACAATGGCTTCATTTTATATAGACAGGAAATGGTCCAACATGCATACATAATTTTAGATTGTAAAAAAAATTTACAACCCACTTGATTCAAGTTTATTCTTCACATGTTGACCATGAATTTACCAACTAGTGAAATAGATGCAACGGTTAACAAAACAAACAATTAAAATATAGCAACTACACCATGATAATTTGTCTTAAGATTGTTGGAAATATGAGTGCTAAATTGCTATAAAATAAACAAAATAAATACTGCACATAAAACAGATTTTTACAAAGCATGAATTAGAAGAACCTTAATTGAGTCGAGGCAAGTGTTGGACACTCTGACCTTAAGACGAATTACGCCCCACATTGGTGCTTATGGTGCGTTTGCCTCCCAGGATACAACGACTCCCCTCCTTATGAAAGAAGCACTGCAATTCACAAGGAACTTTGAACCAAATTATACAGGAACCTCTCTTTATGAAGACTCGAATGCTTTCTATATGTGAAAGTCTGTATGTAGAGGATTAAACTGAATGAATAAAACTGTAGGAGGATTGCTCTATTTATAGATGATGAAATACCCTTTCTAAAAAGGTATCTCAATCTGAAAAGGCAAACAATGCATCCCTTAGTCTGAAGAGTTGTCACCCCAAACAATGCATCCCTTGGTTTGAAGAGTTGTCACCCCCTATGTGAAGATGTCTTTAACCCAATAAATTTTATTAATTTCCATTCAAATAGGAAAATCAAGATTAGTTAATGTTAAATTTTCCAACACCTTGTACTACAATCCCCCATGTTTAAGCCAAGAAACCCTGAACGCTATGGCCAAAAAATTAGTTACAATTAGGGGACCAAAATAAACACTATTTCCAATTGACAGACACTTTAGGACAACATAAAAATTTAATTTCAAAAATAAAATGAATTAGATATTTGGATTGAGTCTATACGGGAGATTGCTTAGTTGTTGTTAAGGCCATCTCCAACTATGAGGGTCAAACCTAAATTTTTGGATTATAGCCCCAAAAACCTTCTCCAACCATGTATAGGGAGGGGTGGTAATTTGGGTCAGACTGAAATCTTGGGCAGAATTTGGCCCAATTTTCCAGTCAGGGTGGAATTTCTATGGGCCCTAAGTCGGAGCCAACTTGCGCAGCACGTGAAGGAATGGCAGGACAAAGCCAACTTGCTGGACGCATGGAAGGTTCACATCAAAGGGACATTGGAATCCAAAGGCTCCCTTTGAAAACCAATGATGCATCTTCTTGTCTTTTTTTTAATTCTTTATCTAATCTTTTGGAGCCTTTAAAAACTGGCCACGTGTCAAGCAATGAGAACCAACTTTTTGTGATTTTTCAAGCTTTCTCAAAGAGATATAAATGGCCCATATTTTTTTCAACTTGATTTTAACGAGAAAAAGAAGATCCAATGGTCGAAATTAAAATCAAATGATTAAATAATATTTTTAATTTATCTGAATGAGATTCCACTCTCAAACTCTACAAATGGCATTCCCATTTTAAATTTAAGTGAAAAGAAATGTTATGTTTATGGAATTTCAAATTTTTTAGATTAAAATGTTTAGAAAATTCAATCATGAATGTTGAAACAAAAATAATATCAAAAAAAATTAAAGACAAAAAAAAATTTAGTAGTTAATTATTTTTAAACAATTTAATAAAGTTGCTGACTCAAATTATGAGTCTGGAAGGTTGGAGGAAAATAAATTTGAGTCCTAAAAATACACAAATAATTGTATTTTAAATGGTGAAAATTTGAGTTTAGCCATAATATAGTTGCAGATTGCCTAATACTGTCAAAATATTTTATGATGTTAAGAATTTAGAGTTCCTTCGAGAAACCTCTGTGTAATGTTTTTCTGGTTAAAAAAAATTAAAAAACAATCTACTGGTTAATAAATAAATAAAATATCCACACACAAAAAATGATGATGACAACAACGAAGGCGGAAGAGGAATCACTTTCAGCACTTTCTTCGTTTTTGTCTTATGTCTTATGGTGATTGTGCTGGCGGCCTTACACTTACCCACGCCACGCATATTCTTTTCTTACAATATTTTGATATGGACATCTCATCTCACTAGAATATGAATATCCTTTTGACAAAAAGAGAAAAAAATAAACCCAAATTCAACTGAATTGGACACTCAAAATTCCTACTCCAAGTTTCTGTAAACTCTCTCTTCTTCTCATTCATTTCCCTTTTATTTTCCACTTTGCTTTCCATTTTCCATTTCTGTAACAAACAAGAATTACAAAGCGGATAGAAATATGGCTGTCTCAGCCTTCAAATCGTCAAGCAAAAGGAGCAATGCCGCCACAAATTCCTCAGCATCAACAACCTCATCTGTTGGCAGACAGCAAATCACAGACAAAGATGATAACAACCCAGCAAAGAAAGCCCCGCTCAGAAGGTCAAGAAGCGTCAGTGCTTTCTCAAGGACCAGCCTTGACGCCTCCGCTGAAAGCTTCTTGAACAAGAGAGACAACCCTCTCTTCTGGTCAACGGACGCCCAAGCCGTTGACTCCCAAAAGCTAGTCAAACCCACCAAGCTTGACGCTGCAACATCGAAAGATTCGAGACCGGCGACCTCCGCTGGTGCTGATTCTAGAAGGGGCCGCTCCGGGTTGCGGAATTCCGATGCTTTGGGGACGAGGATGGAGGCGGGTCGGAGCTTGTCGCGGGTCGACCCGAGCCGTCGGAACCGCTCCATTTCCCGCGGTCCGGATTCCAGGAGGCATTTCGTCAATTCTAAGGTTTGTTGTTGTGTTGCTTTCAATTCAAATCAGAATATTTCAGATTGGATTTTTGGGTTAATATTGTCGAGGAAGAGAAAAGGAAGATGAATTTGAGTTTGTTGTGTGTATAGAGTGACGATGAACAAGTATGGGGTTCGTTGAATAAAGTGGGCAGTGATGGGAAAAAGGGTACTTTAGTTAGAAGCAGTTCTGATGAGTTGGATGAGTTGAAAGGTCTGCGTACATGGTCCAGCCAGCATTCACAAGATTCTGATGCAAATTTGGTAAAAGCTAAGCTGACCCATGTTCTGATTTTGTATGATATGACTAGTGGTGTTAATATTAGCATCTTGCTTGATGATTTTTCCTTCTGTTGTTCATGTTTCTCTTTCAGTCTTGTTTGCAATCTACAAATTGGGAAGATGGAGTTTCAGTCGCAGGTTCATTATCTGGAGCAGAAGAGAAAACTGTTAAAGCAGTGTGTGAACGGATGAATATGGATCTTGGGCATTCTCATTTGGTCTGTATGACTACGATTCAGAAGCTTGCCTCTTATTTATTTATTTTTTTGGTGACATGCTCATCGGTAGTTCAGATATCAGTTGGAATGCTACTTTTCGAGATAAGTAGTTGGTTATGATAATAAATAAAATTCCTTGCTAATTTGCAGTCAGTTCAAGGGAAACATTTGGAAGATGATAACCCGAGTACTAGTATATATGAAACAGTTCGATCTGAAGTGAGACGTGCTATCTCTGAGATTCAAAATGACCTTGAAAGTGTAAGTTCTTATGGATTTATTTATTTATGCTTACAAGTAAAGAAGAAATTAGCAGCAGGTTGTTGGTTGTTGGCATTCTATTACTTACTAAAGAAAGGATTCTTGTAGGACTCTTATATTGAATACCTGTACCTAATCTTTTGGTATTACTCCTTCGTCTAGAAAGAATGCTTGCTAGCTGAACTGCGGTTGTCTTTTCAACTTCATTAGGATGAATTAAATTACTAGGAGTTGTTGGACTTAAAGAAAGGTACACTTTTTAAAAGTGTTGCAAATGTTTTTGTAGTACAGTATCTCTGGTAAGTACGCATGCTCAGAGAAGAAGTTAGGAATTTGAGCTACTAATTTGAGTATATGTTATGCTGCATTGTGCAAATAATAGATTATGTGGCCTCTTAATTAAAGTTTGCATTGTGTATGAGAACACCAGAATGTTAAGCAGAATTAGAAGTTTATGGTACAATCATTCTGATATTTTGACCATCAAGTGATACATTAAAATGAAGGTAGTTAAGAACATAGGTTAGATGATATGGAGTGATGCATAAATATAAAGCTTCGTTAACCTTGGCAGTCGTTTTAGGGATGAATACAGTACAAATCACTTGATGAAAGTGACTAATAAAATAAGCGCATAGCAAAGGCCTTTTTCTTTGCTCTAACTGTTAAGTAAGCCCCTATAGATTTTGGTTGAGTTATTTTCTTTCCACACCCAAAAAAAAAAAAAAAAGAAAGAAAGAAAGAAAGAACGAAAGAAGTAAGCCCTTATAGATTTATTGATTCTGAATGTAGGTATGTACAAGCTTATGAGTAGAATGTGAAATATCTTGGACTAGAGAAAGACTTGTTAGATATGTTTCAAGGAATTGCTACTAGCGACAATAATGCGTAATCCAACTCCACTCAAGGCTTCACAATTGGAAATAAATTCAAGGCTGTATTTACTGCCTAACAAATTTTTGTGCAGTTGCTAAGGAACCCGACATAAATCTACTCACCTTAAGTAAAATGGATTGCTCCTTAACATATCAAATAGTTCTTATAATAGAGACATCAATGAACCTGTTGTCTCTTGAATGGACAGATCACCTCCAGATGTTGGATTAGTTGGTGGAGGCTTGATCTTTGGATTTCGGCTTTTGTGGAGTATGGGTTGTGGCATTACCAATATTACAAAGTGACCACTACACGACAGCCACTTTATTCAGTTGACTTGTAATTTAAAGATTTTGTTTATTGAGTAAGGTATACCAAGAAGAATGTAACATATGTATATAGGTTATTTAGTTTCTGTAACCCTTATTAAATTAGTTCTCTTGCTTGTACTCCCATGCTTTTATTTTGATTAATGATGACAATGCTTCAATTCTGACATATATTTATTCTTTGCATATGTGCTTGCAAAGTGCAGTCACTGCTATTTGATAATATGCTCTTTCTTTCTTACAAGCTCAGGCTATGCGAAGGAGTAATGCTCCAGCACTTGCAACTACCGACATTGCTGATATCCCTCCTGACCTGGTAAATCCAAGTGCAGTTGAATTAGTTTTGGACATCAGAAGAGAATATGCCAAAAAGCTTGAGCAGGTAAATTTCCATTTCTCTAACCGTACTTGGTCTGAGGTTGGCCAGAGTTTTGTCAGTTGAGTAGTCGGATGTGGCTTAATTGACAATGCCATTGTTGTGGAACTTACTAGATGTTAGCATTTGAGCAGATGAAGATGCATGCATTGATTAACGAATATGAATAATTGCAAATACTTGCTTCTAGGTTAGAGTAAACAGACAGGAGAATGTGTCTCATCTGGGACACAATTGGCTTCTTGTATGGTATTGGTTAATGCACATTGTCCTTTCATTGTTGGATGGAGTATGCAATTTGGGTGGAAATACTTGTGGAGTCCATTTATTTTATTGTGATGATTATTGATGTCTTTAACAGAGTGTGTAAGTTGCTTTTATGATAAATCCCGTCATCCTCATATTGCTACTGCGTGGGTTGAAAACTTTGAAGTGGTTGCTTCGGGAAACAATGTTAAGGGTGTAAACATATTTACCGTGTTTTGACAGGACTTTGGGTGATGGTATTTTTCATTAATTGCAGTGACGTATATATTCAGCTTGATCTGAAGGTTTTTCTTTTATTTATTTATTATTTTTTCTGTTGACATGATATAAAAGAGAGGTTGATCCCCTTTGTGCTACTCTCAGCTGTGACATAAAGGAAACATTATTATTCTAGGCATGCTACATGGACTTCTGTGACACTTCAAATCCTATAATCTTTTTCTTTTCTGTTACTTTTTCTCCTTTTTCTTTACATTTTATGTGGGGAACATAACTCCACTAAGTAGACCCTTGCCTTAAACTTGCAGTCCCGGGAACGCTCTAGAAAACTTCAATCGGACCTGGCTGTTGAGGAGCACCGTGGACAAGAGCTCAGCAGGATCCTGAAGGAAGTGCTTCCAGATCCCAAGACCTCTAATGTGCCAAAATCACGTCCAGGAAGAAAAGTAGGATTTTCAATTTTTTATTTCTTCCCCTACCTTCTCTCTTAGTATTTAGTCAAGTTCCATGCAATATGCTTGTATTTGTTTTCCTTGGAGCATGACAAGCATGTTTTCTTTTCTTGTGTTTATATATTGTTGGTTCTTGGATGCAGATGCTAAATAGCTTCTTTTTTCAGAACATGAAGTGAGTGTGTATGGATCTTCATTTCATTTTTACTTTCTTAGTAAAACTACACATCATGCTTAAAATAACATTTTGTAAAAGCATTAAGCGTCTAGGATTTGTCATTTAAATTGTTTGTTTCCTTTAAAAAAATGCATCTGTTTGTACACAAATGGTCAATATTTCTAAAATGGAATGTTTTTCACCCCTTTTTCTGAGGCTGTTATAATTTTGTGTATGGAGAAATTTGAATCTCTGTGATGATAATTGGAGAACAAAGGTTTGCATCCCATACACAGTTGAACTTTTTCTTACAGCTAGCATCTAGGTAAGAGTTTCACAGGTTGTTTGTCTTTCCTTCATGTTCTTTTATTAATTTATGGTTACAGGCTAGCATTGAAAGAAGGAAGATGTCGAAACGTCTAACAGAAGAAGCCATGTCTTATTTTGATGAGTGTGTATCCCTATCAACTTTTGATAGTTCTGACTTCTCATCGCCAGAAGACCCACCGCTCAACTTAGTTGGCTTTACTACTCCTGTTGGTAAAAGCATGTCTTTACTCCAAGCAAGTTCAACTGCTGCAGTCACCAATAACTCAAACTCTTGCCACAATGATAAACAGGTCCATGTTATTCCTTGCTGCTAATTAATTTTTTACCTATTTTATATGCCTTTTCCCCCTGAATTTGTCAAATTATAAGCATGTAGTTATTCATGTAAAATCTTATATGATATCCGAACAGAATCATCTAGTTTCTGAAACAATAATGTTCATTCTTTCAGGGATTAATCATTGAAAATCAGTATACCAATGACCGTCATGCTTCAGGACTGATGGCAAGCAGTGGTCCTAGGGAGCCACAGATTAGTCCTAACAGTGCCAACATGCCCCAGGATTGGAAGTTCTCATTTGCTCATAAGCCAACAGAAACCCTTGAGCTTCAACCGGACATTATGAAGTACGCAAGACATTTTGAGAAAGGAATTGAGAAAGATGACACGGAATTGCAGATTGTAAGATCAAACTACTATGATTTGGGTGAGTACAATTTGCAGGCTGCAGCACAAAGCTATATGTTCGACAGGGTATTGTATAGAAATAGAATAGAGTCGGGTGGTATTTTACTCTGTGGCAATGGTATTTCAGGTCCTTTGTCACATTTTGCTTCTTTTTTCTGATAATGTGGCCGAGGAATGCGATAAATAGAACTATGTCTCCGGAGTGAGGTTAGGAGTAATTTTTTAATTTATTATTATTATATATAGGAAAAGTGAGTAATCTTTTGTTAGGACGGAAGCCTTGGGGAGAATGAGGGCGAGAGTCGAACTCTTACCACGAATGAGTGTAATTTTTATGAATGAGAGTAATGTTTATGAACGGGTGTAATTTTGGCCCCTAGCTGATTACCTGTGTTGATTGTTAATTAAGCCAAAAATGGTTTAAAGTGGTGTGTGGTTGTGCACATCATACCTTGCTTATGGTTTATTGCCTTTTTCTATTCCTTAGAAAAACCTCAATAAAGAACAAAGCCTCTTCTACAACCAGAACCCCTACTATCAAAATTAAAAGCAGAAACTAAAGAGACGGAAAGAGTTATCCCAACGCCGTTGAGAATACTGAAGAGAGCGGTGCCCAAGCTTGGCTTATGGTGTTATTGTCATGTATATATATATTTTTGTTTTGATGAAACAAAGCAGACATAGAAAGGTGGATGTGAATTGGGCTAGTTGGCTACGGCGAAATCGCTCTCCTGTATTCAAGTTTGACTCCTCTAGGTATAGATTAGATTAATTTAAAGTATTTTAGACTATCGTTTATATAAAAATACAAATAAAAAGTAGACTTACAAAGACGATGTGAATTGTTAGTTAGACTAGTTGGCTAGGGTGAAACCGCTTCTTTGCACTCAAGTTTGACTACCCCTCCGTGTAGATTAGATTCATTTAAAGTAGTTTAGACTATCGTTTATATAAAAATAAAAATAAAAAATAGACTTACAAAGATGATGTCAACATTCCGTACAATTAAAACAAATTTGAAGTAGAAAATAAGAAAATCAGACAAAAGGTTGTGAAATTAACTTATGTCCAACTACTTCACCCACCTATTTCTCTAATCTATAATTTTCACTGTGGTTTTACAATGAATAATCCCCAACATTTTTGAAAGTATCATTTTAAGTCCATCAATTTGCAATGCAGAATGCCTATGGCAATTTGGGGCCCATATTTGTTCATCAGTTTTGGGTCGTCTATTATGAGCTCATCATGGAACATGGACGGTGTATCTATCAGTCATGGTTAGTGTCTTCATTTTTTGCTTAATCAGTATTATCAATCTAATAAGTTTTCAAGATTATTTTTTCTTTTTCATTCGTTTTTTTTGTAAAAGAGGTGTTGAGGTTTTGTGTCTAGGGAAAACTTCAGTAATGCCCTCTAAACTTTGACAAGGGAAAACTTTCTCCCTATGCCTTATGACCTCTGACATGTGTAAACATCCCCTAATACTAAATTTATCACGTGCAAGGCCTGATCATATTTTCAGGGATACTTTAGTTAGGATTGTTATTCTCTTTTTTGTTATTATTATTTTTTTTAATGCAAGCGATAATAGAGGAGGGGGATCCGCCCATGATCAAACTGGTTTTGGAAGTTTAAAGGAACATTTTATGAGCTTTCAAAAACTAGTTTTAGAGTCGATTTTCATGGTCATTTGATGGACTAATATAATTTTAAATAATCTTAGTGTTGATTGATGCTCTAGGTTTGGGTTTCTTTGATTTATTGTTGGATAAATTATATCAAAGAGTATAAACAAGATTTTTGGCATGTGGAGAACCAAAAAATCTGTATTTAATTTTAAATTTCGAAGCTCTATGAAGAAAAATTACAAACTTACTCTCTTACTCAACCGTGACCACCACTCACTTTAGCTTTTCATTTATTTTCATGTACATTATTTTGAATTACATATACGTATGTCAAACTTGTTATATGAGCAACTAAACTCATAGGACTAATTGGTTCAAGATTTAGAAGCTCGGGAACGAGTATGAGATGTCATTCCAATGTTTAGTAAATATATTCTTTGAAATCTAATACCTAACATGAATAGACATGAGAAGTTCATTCTTAAACAATTCATTCTATGAACCACAGGGCCTGTATGATTTTAATGATCAAACATGAAGAGAAAGCGAGCATGAGACAAGTGACAGATAATGGAGTGAAAGGAAGAAGAAAAGCAAGGGAGCCTGTCATGGCCAAAATACCCTTCAAGAAGTGATCATGTGTGAGACAGACGATTAATCATTTATGGAAATTATGGTTCTATTTGGTTTCTGTTAGGATGCACCCCGAATTCCCCTTTGGAGTCTGAAAGAAAGTCTTGAGCATGTCTGACACCCAAATGGGAAAACAAGACGGTAAGACTTGTATCGAAAATTCGATAGTCTCCTTTGTAATTGATACTATCACCAAATTTCTACTTGTAAGAAAAACACATATAAAGTTCCCAGATAATTAATGAATCAATATCCAATACCTTAATCATCCAACATATCCTTTGACAAAAAAAATTTAAAAAAAAAAAAAAAAAATCATCCAACATATAGGCCAATAGTCCAATAAGGTATCATGCCTTTTACACAAGTCACTACAATCTAGAAATGGGCATATCAGAGCAATAGTATACTTAATTTCAAAGTTTTAAAACTTAAGAGAAGTTTAGAACATGAAGAAATAGAAATCTTACGATAGCATAAGGTGATTGGAAGATAGTGGAAATATATGCCTTAACGTTGCTTGAGACAGTTGAATGCGTTTTAAAAACAAAACCCCACTCACAATAGTCCAAAGCTAGCTCAATATCCTCAACGGGTTCGTTGTGGGTGTATGCGGGGCCCTGGTATTAGATTTGATCGGACGCATAACGACGCGTTGAAATAAAAACCTACTTCCCGAAACCCTAACTAAGTGTGAAACCTACACTAATTCGTCCAATGACACCCCCAATGGGTTTAATGGATGTTCTAGAGCTTTCTCTGAGGTCAAGAGGCCTCGAAGGGCCTCCGGGCCTACAAGACATGTGGGACGCACACAAACTTGAATGGTCTTGAACTCAACATCACAAACGACCTCCGATTTAGATGAAATTTATATTAACGAAAAGAGTTTGAAAGAAGTTTCACTTGAAAGTGACTGTATATGGCATAAAAGTCGCGATGGCCGCGAACTTTTCGGCATTGCTATTGGGTGCACAGTAGTCCAATGAGGACGTTGTAATCAAAACATGTAATTGAGTTATTTATTCAAAAAGATCAAAGTTTAAAAACCAATATTAACCTAAAATGATCATCACCATCACATGCTAGTTTTAGTTTTTTTAGTTTCACCTCTCACCATATCAACCATCAAATCCACCCATATGTTCATTATCACAATTATTTGTGAGTTCCCATTGACTATTATGTCATGTTAACTGAAATCTTGTTAAGCTATATGAATTCTTTTGCTCACCGATATTGCTAATAAAGATTAGGTCCCATTGACTATTATAACCAACTACTACTATGTTAGTAAGAATCTTGCTCCCAATGGGACCTTCCTAGTTGAATTTATTGTCTGGATCCAACGAGGGTAAATGCATACCCTTTTTTTTTTGTTCTTAAATGGAAATTTAAAATTGAATATTCTTAATTTTTAACTTGCATGTTGATGCAATGAAAAGTATAATCTAAGGACAAGACGTTAAAACGTATTAGTAGCTTAAATATGAACTTTTCATTTCATAATAGAATTTCTAAGATTTTTACGGTTTCTTAAATCATTGGGAGATTGGGTTTCTAGGACTCCTATTTTTTTTCTTAAATAAATTAAGCCCTAAAAATCTGGGGATGAATCAACAAGTCTACGGTTTGGACTCTTTTCTTGGTCAGGGTGTAATGGTGATGAAGAATGCTGGGAGAGTGATAGAGAATGCTCCTCTTGTTCTAAAGTGGAGCCAAAGATCCAAAAAATGAATTTTCGTCCAAAAAAAAAAAATGAAAATCCAAATGAACAACAAAGAGGATTTTAAAAAGCTAATAAAATATACTCTTGTTTCTGGGGTGCAGAGAGAGAGAATGAGGTAATAATTAAAGGGTATTTTAAGAATAATGGTGGGTGAAAAAATAGGATTTGTTATAAAACTAAAGGGAGAAAATGTAGAGAGAAGTGATATGCTAAAGATAAAGCTTCACCATATTATTCTGTCCTTAATCTTTGGTAGAACCACCTATTTATAGGCTTACAAAATAGAAGATTGAATACCATCATTTACAATATACCTATAGGTTACAAGCACTAATTACAAATACTTAGTGCATAGGTTACATAAAATCCAACGGTGGAATATTAAGAGGTATGGTGGTCATCCACCAACTCACGCATTTACAACACTCCCCCTTGGATGTCCACCATACAATGACATAGTTCCCTCATTAAAAACCTTGCTTGGAAAACCCAGTGGGACAAAACCAAAGCGAAGGGAAAAAGAGTGAAACTTCTTCTTGATCATTGATATGATGTTGGATGCACTTATGTTGCCTCGTTAAAACCTTACTAGGAAAAACCCAGTGGGACAAAAACCTAGTCGAAGGAAAAAAAGTACAACGCGCATGTGTCCTGTATGTAGTAGAATTGGGATGCTCCCCCTAATTGATATCTCCCCCTGATTAATATCTCCCCTTCTCTGATTTGAGCAATACAAGCAACACTGTCTTCATACATGATCGTCTATCACACTATTTAACATGCTTTTCACTTTTCAAATGATTGAAATCTTTAGGAGCATCAACAACTAATTTAGTAGTTAGAATATGTTACAACAATATCAAATTTGAATTCAAAATACTCAAACTCTTAGTGTTAACTCTTAATTAAGAATATTGTGGTACTTTATATGCTTCAAGAGGTTGCTTCATCCAATATATCTCAAATATTTCATGAGCTTCGAGGATTTCCATGTACCATATAGTCTTAATAAATATACATTTAACACATGCTATAAGTTTCGCGTTAAAGTAACAACTGCACTTATAGAAATGTTGATGCATTTACGATGAGGTGGGATACTAAAAACCACATGTCTCTCCCAGGAAACCTTATGTCATATTAGTGATCTTATTTCACTTCAAAAACACCAATTCGTAACCTTCATACTTAACATTTGTAATTTGGTATTTGAGTTATAGGTTCAATATCCAACCCTTCTTATTTAGTGATAAATGGAATTGCCTATTTCCATTTTTGGTCAATCACTTAACTTGTCGACATTCATGAAACGTGATTTAATATAATCATAGCCCTTGATGATTGTAGTAGCTACTAATAAACCAAATGTATCATCGATTTGTGATCCCACAATTCTCATGTGCATGCGCATGCATAATTTATAATCATCTCATTGCTTTGGGGTACCAATGCCTCTTCAGGGGCTTATATTGTCACTTATGGGACAAACATCTCTTTTACAATGAATTATTAGAATATGTGGATCATAACCTCCTATAGAGCGTTATTTTTTATAGGGCTTGAATTTTTCAAATAATCTCCACTTCTAGGGAGTTAAGTTTTTAGAACCTATATTTTTGTCATGCTTCAAGCATGCATTATATATATAGTCACCATGTTAATAGATTGTGATACAAGAATATCAATCCATGTTAGCATATGTACAACTTATATATGCATTATCTTGATGAGACAAAAGTGGATTGATTCAACACTATTTCACGACGTTCTTCAGGAACTGCCATTTCTCCCCCTAACGGCGGGAAAATTGTCTCAAAATTTAGGAAAATAAACTCACAGTCGTTATCAAATATGTGACCATTTTAGTAGGCACATTCAGTAAAACTGGTGAAGTGATCCATAATTAAATGTTGTATAGGCTCACAAATATCCCCTTCAAATATTTCAGGAAAGATGGCTCAAAGTTAATTTTGGATTGAGATGATCTTATGACAGCTTTTATTTGTAAGCATTCTGTGTAATGATATTTGTTGGACAAGACAATATTTTGAGTCTTTAAACGATGTCCTTACAAATTTATAAAGATCTTATGTATCATTGTGGAACATGGATTGCCAAGATAGTCATGCCACAACATAAAAGTTATCCGGTCAATGAACTTTTGATTCATGATATCATAATCTTCAACTAATTTAATAGTTGTTTAATATTGGGGCCTCATGAACTTTTGGTTCATGACATCGTAAACTTCCTACCCACAAAAGAAAGTCAGAAGTTTCTCCAATAGACACCTCTCACTACTACAAAAAGTGAAAAAGACGACCAGAAAACAACGACGGTCTAAGTGAAAACCGTCGTGGTTTTTAAAAAGACGACGGTTCTAAAAACACCGTCGTGTAATACAACCTTAGACAACTAAAAATGGAGATTCAAATGGCTGTTCAAAAACAACGACGTACCTAATTAAAAAACCGACGTCTATTTGAAACAGATTTCCGCAGTGTAAAATCAAAGCCAACAAATAACGACAGAAGTTATGAATCGACCGACGTAGAAAGTGAAGACGACGATTTCAATAAAAGCCGCCGTTTTTACTCATAAAATAACACGACGAGGTTTTCGTATAAGACGCCGTATAATTACAAACAAATCCACGGCTTTAAAATACAAAATATCGCCGTATTAAATTAATTTACAACGACGGAAAATATAAATATATCGACGTCATTCTAGTATAGTTGTACGACGTTATCTTTAAATCGTACTATAAAATTTAACGTCGTATTTATTCATTTTATACGTCGTCCCTTTAATTTAAACCGTCGTCTTAATAAGAATTTTTGTTGACAATTTTTTCCTTTATTTTCTTATCCTACGTCGGTAGATCTACTTAATGACAAGAATTGAAATCTGTCATCCAAAAAAGAAACTTTACATATTCCAGAACATTAATTTCCTTCATTTTAAATTTCCTCCGGAAAAAAAACTCTATTTATAAGGCACTGTAATTGAAAAATAAACTGAAAGGTCACGGGAAAAAAATTTCTATTCATAATTTAAAAATTCAAATCCACGTCGGTTATATTAAACCTAACGACGTTAAATGAAAAGATTCCACGTCGCAAAACAAATATTGCGTCGTGTTATAACAGTTTCAGTTTCTTTAACAGTTTGGTCCTTTATCTTTCTGCAGGACTTGTATAGTTCAAAGCATTGACTTGTATAGTTCAAAGTATAGTTCAAAGCACTGATTCGATTGCTCATGCTTTATCGCATTCTGAAGCCATTTCTATTCTTTATCGCATTCTTGAAACCCATCATCTTTTTCTTCTGAAGCTCTACGGATAAAGGAAGAGGCTATATCACAAATATGACGGATCTTCTTAGCCAAGAAAATCAAGCAGAGGATCAGGCACATCTGATCTTCAGATTTCCCTGAGAAGCGAACTTTCCTTCGACAGCGAGTGGAGGCCAGGCTTGCATCTCTTTTGATGGAAAGCAAGGAGTATTCAGAAGCACTAAGTGTCCTATCAGGCTTGATCAAGGAAGTGAGAAGGCTAGTTGACAAGCTTCTTCTTGTGGACATAGATTTGATGCGAGTAAGCTCAATTTCTCTTTGAGAAAGACATCCAAATTATTGTCTTTGAGATGTGAGAGACAGTGTCTCTGAGAGAGGAAGAACTTGGAACCCTACATGTAAACCAAAAATGAATGAAAGCGACAAATTTATAGAATAAATTTTTAAAACCAACGGCGGTCCTTACAAAAAAACCGCCGTTTAAATTGTAAAATCAACGTCGGTATGACCAACGTATATTACAAAAATCAACGTCGGTAAATTAATAAAACCGACGTGTTAAATGATCTACATGGAGCGAGTTATTACTTATGTACTTTAATTTTTGAGTTTACTACGACGGTACCTACAACACTACTGTCGTACTTATTTACCACGTCCGTAGTTAAATGTACCGTCGTATTTTTTAATTTATACGTCGTAGTTATATGTAACCGCCGTATTATTTTTTTGAAATGGTTTTATATGTAAGCAACTTTTCGTCTACCTGACTTACACATGCACTGTTTCCAACCCGATTAAAATTTCAATCTTCCAGAGAAAACTTTTAGACTTTTTTCCTTGTCAGAGCACTGTCAGAGTATCTCATCGTCTTCCTCTCGTCTTGTTCGTCGTCTCTGAACTTAAACATCGATCGTCTTCCTCTTGCTTTCATTGCACGCAAAAGGTAAGCTTTCATTTTCACTATTTTGGTTGCTGTTTTGCATGCTCATACGTTTTTTGTTTGAAAAATCTTTTTACCTTTTTTCTGGCCAAAATCATTTTACTTCTTTCCAAGTTCGATAAAATTTACAGACAAAGAGGGAAAATTTCCAACTTTGAAGACAACTACCTCAACTAAATAAGACGACGGTAGCTTCTTATTCACGTGGTTAAATATGTAGACCACGACGGTTCGTCAGTCGTTCTAGCGTCGTCTGAAAATTGACAAAGTTGTTTTTAAAATTATAGTCTTTTTTTTATTTGCTTGTTTAATTGCAGGTTTGATTTCTCTGAACAATGGTTTTTGTTTTTCCCTAATTTGATAAAATATAAAGAAAAAAAATTAGGGTTGGTATCTAATACAGACGGCAGTATCTTATTGTTTTACGTCGTGTGAATGTTAATACCACGACGTCATATTAAAATACCGACGTCTATATAAGATTCAAAAACTTTCTTTCTTGGCCTTGTATTTTATCAAATTAGAAAACAAAAACCATGGTTCAGAAAAATCAAATCTGCAATCAAACATTCACAGAGAAAGAAAGAAGGGTTTTGGATCCTTATATAGACGACGGTATATTACTACTAACGTCGTGTGAACATCAATACCACGACGTTATATAAATATTTCGTCGTTTATAGTTAATTATCACGTCGTTTATAGTTAATTATTTCGTCGTTGTTTAATTACCTTGGTTTTAAACATTTATTACGTCTGATATTATTTCATTGCGTCGTTTAAAATCATATCATACGTCGTATTTTATTAATAACCGTCGTTTGTTCTTAATCTTTTCTTGAAATATTTTCACTTGCAGTTTTGTCTGTAAAAATGGTTTCTCACCAAGACCAAAGTAAGGATTCTGGCTCCAAGAAAAATGGAGGTAAGGACCTTGGAATGGTACCTCCTCAAGAGAAGTCTTCGAAGATTATGAAGTCTTCGAAGAAGATGAAGTTTGCTTCATCATCTGCTGATACAGAACCAACCAGCGCGACAACAATCTCTGATGATTCAAAGGCTGGTCGAGGTATGAGCACAATGCCTCGTGTTGTGAAGAGAAAACTTCAGAAACTGAGGCCAATTGTTGAGTACAATAAAAGGGGGAAAGGAATTGGCCAAGCACATATTGAGATGCAGTCCTATATTGGTGTGTTGGCACGCTCCAGAGTTCCACTTGTGGACTTGAAATGGGCTCAAATCCCCAAGGATATAAAGGAGCAGATTTGGGAAGCAGTTGACATTGCCTTTGTGGTAGGTCAAGGGGGCAAGAACTCTGTCTTAGCTTCTGCTGCCAAGAAATGGAAGGATTTCAAGTCTACACTAACGAGGCATTATATCCTTCCATACACCAATGACAGGGAGAGATTAAGCCAACCCCATGAAACATATAAATTCATTGAGAAAACACAATGGGATGCCTTTGTAGCTTCAAGGTTATCCAAAGATTTTGAGTCTGTGCATTCTCAACATGCACAGATTAGGGAGAAACTCGAGTACAATCATCGATTGTCTCGAAAAGGATATGCCGGTTTGGAGGATCAATTAGAGGAAACCATGCCTGGGGTAGAAATTGATCGATCTACCTTATGGAAGAGAGCTAGACAGGACAAACATGGTAACATCCCTGATCCAAAGGTGGCAGAGAAAGCAAAATTAATTGTAAGCCTACTCACTCTGTTTTAAATTTTTATTAAACTGTGAATAATTCTTATTACGTCTTATGTTATATTTTGCGTCGTGTGAATGATATTACCACGTCGACATATTTTAAAAAACGTCGTTAAAGGTCTAAATAGGAATCACAACTCTGTTTTCTGTAATTATAGCATAAGATGTCGGTGGTTCATTTTCGCGTCGTCTGTATAAAATTACTACGTCGAAATGTTTTAAACAACGTCGTTAAAGGTGTGAATATTGAATCATCCCTCTGTTGTCTGTAAATACAGCATTAGACGTCGGTGGTTTATTAATTTCGTCGTTTTAAAAAACTAACCACGTCGGTATAACTACGGTCGTGATAAATTATAATAACGTCGATTTATATGTTATTGCGTCGTGTGAAATTATATAATACGTCGTTTGTATATAAATAACCGTCGTGTGTTTTTGTTCTTACTGTTTTATATATCTTTGTTTTAGGATGATTTGCAAAAACAAGTCTCGGAAGGCAAAGTCAATGTTTCTGGCAGCAATGATGTGCTGACCATGGCTTTGGGCCCCGAGCATCCAGGCAGACTCAGAGGAGTAGGTGCTGGGATCTCACCAAGGCAATATTTCAATTTACCCAAACAACAGAGAGTGAGCTTTGACGACCGCTTGAAGGACAGTTTAAGAGTTCTCCTTCAAGAAGAGACTAAAAAGATGGAGGCTAAGGCAAGGGAAGAGGCTTTAAGGATGAAGGCTAGAACGAAACAATTGGTAGAGGCTGAGAGGGAGCATTTCCTGAGTCAGCTTTCCCAATTAATTCCCAATTTTGATCCAACCATGCTTAAACCCAGAATTAGCCAAAGTCCCAAAAATCCAATGTCTGACAAAGCAAGCTGCTCTGGAGGTGATGTGAGATCCCAGCATTTTGAGGATGATACTGCCAAAAATGGGAAACATCAGGAAGAAAAGGTAACATATCTGAACTTTGAATTCTCTGTTTTTTTAAAAACCATTAGACGTCGTTATTATTAATAAAACCGTCGTTTGAAATACATACCACGACGATTTTAAAAATAAACCGTCGTTTGTATTTCAATACCACGTCGTATTTAGTTCACTTGTTTTACACGCCATTAAACGTCGTTATTTTTAAAACTTTGTGGTTTTTAGACGACGGAGTTAGTCATTCCCGACGTCATATATGAAGAAAATAAAGAAGAAAAACAAGATGAAAAGGAGAAGGAAGATGACGACCAGGTATGTTCACATAACTTTGCCTTTTTTATTTGTTTTTCAAAATTCCAGACGTCGATATTTTTCTTTAAACCGTCGTTTGTTTACAACTTAGACGGCGGAATGTTTTTCTAAGACGTAATAAATTATTCACCACGACGGTTTTCTCACCGTCGTTTAAATTTTTTTCAGACGACGTTTTATTCCTTAAACCGTCGTTTTTATTGAATTACCACGTAATTTTTTTTATTTCTTTAAACAGGTTATTAAAGGTGTTGATTATTCAAATATGGAGGCGCCATCTTCTTTAAAATCCCTTTGTCGTTATGTGGAAACGACACTCGTGCCTCAGGATAAGACCCTGCACTTTACAATTGATAAGGAGGTCTTTGGTCTAGAGCGCGATACCTTCCTCCTGCCTGAAGATATTACACAATTTGCAGGCATGGAAGAAATAGGAGCCACTGTCATTGCTGTATATATGAGGTTTGTCATTCTAAAATAATACGTCGTTGGTTTATTTATTGCGTCGTCTTAACAAACTAACCACGTCGTTAGTATGTACCGTCGTGATAAATATATTATAACGTCGTTGTCTATTTCAGTACGTCGTGTGAAATTTTATAATACGTCGTTTTTTTATACATAACCGTCGTGTGTTTTTTTGTAATATGAGGTTTGTCATTCTAAAATAATACGTCGTTGGTTTATTTATTGCGTCGTCTTAACTAAATAACCACGTCGTTAGTATGTACCGTCGTGATAAATATATTATAACGTCCTTGTCTATTCTTGTACGTCGTGTGAAATCTTATAATACGTCGTTTGTTATACATAACCGTCGTGTGGTTTTTTGTGCTGACTTGTTTATATTATTTTATATATTTAGGTACTTACACAATATTTTGAAACGAGCAAATATGTGCTCCATGGTTGGCTTTATCGACCCTGCTACAGTTAGTGCCAGCTCTGGCACAATAGCTGACAGATCACGCCTACTAGCAGCTCGACTTCAGAGGACTGACGGTGAACAGATTTTCCTGATTCCTTACAATCCAGGGTTAGTCTCCTTAACAGGATTTTGTTTTTATGATTTTCAATAAATGACTGCGTATAAACTAACCACGTCGGTGTTCTATTTTATTGAGTCGTTTGAAACTACTAACCACGTCGGTAGTTATTTATCGTCGTTATAAATATATAATGTCGTCGATTGCTACTTTATTTCGTCGTGTGAAATATTATAATACGTCGTTTTTGTAAATAACCGTCGTTTTTATATTAATTTTGTGCAGCCGTCATTGGATCTTGCTGATTGTAAGGGCAAAGAGAGAAACCGTCTATTTTCTGGATCCTCTGCCAGGAAATCGTGTGTGGTCGATGAAGAGGCCAAAAATATCGTGAACAGTGCTATAAAAATTTATAATTCTCACATTGCCAGACCAGGCCGTAAGGCAGTTATTTGGAAAACTCTGTCAGGCACCAAAGCAACCCAGCAATGTCGAATGCGGGTATTATGTGATGCGCTTCATGAGGGACATCATCATGGATCCTTCCTTGGGGTTTGAGAAGAAGGTAAGAAGAAATTACCTTCATACATTTTACGTCGTTTTTTGTATTATCAACGACGGTGATGTAAAATTACCGTCGTTGAATAGATATACTACGTCGGTTATGGTCGTCTGTGATTGAATTTCCTTTTATTTATAAAACCCTAATAATCATTGTTTATGCAGTATGCCAAGGGAGGAAAACAGGAAGAGCCATACCCCCAAGAAGCAATTGATGAAGTCCGGAATGAATGGGCAGAGTTTGTTTGCCTTCACCTGGAATAGGGGAATTATTGAACACTTGATATTTATGTATAATGTACAAATTTTGTCTATAATATATAATGTAAAAATTTGTTGAGGTTTTCTTAAATTAAAAAAAAAACAAACATACAAATTGCGTAACCGACGTGTAATACTTTTCCAACGACGTAATAAAGTCAAAAGCCGTCGTTTTTTGTTGTTTCGTTTTAAACAAATCCGACGTAAAAGGATATTTAGACGACGTTCTTTGAACAATTGAGCCGTTTATGGTTTACAACGTCTTCAATTTCTTAAGGGTTCAGGGTAGTACTTTGTAACGACAGCCGTTAAGTCGTGGAATATATATTTTACGTCGGATAGTTAAATATCCGCCATGGTTTCTCATTTAAACGACGTCATTTTAACAACTTAGTCGTCTATTAAAATTTACAACGTCTACAATTTATTAACACCGACGTGGTTTGTTGGTGTGATAAGAATATTTTATTATTTTTATATCAAAATATTCAAAATAAATTTAAAATAAATCAGAAAAATGCAAAGTCAACTCCTATGAAGTCATTGATATATTTTCTTCCCCCTAAACCTTGAAAAAATTCATTTTGAATAACAAAATTTTAAAATGACCATCCAAAACACAATTGTTTTGATGAGTCATAAAATCACTTCTAGTTTTATGGTTTAGGGTTTAGAGATTAGGGTTGTTATTTATTGGGGTTTATTTTTAAAGTATAATTTTTGGGTAGGCTAGGGTATATATTAGGCTGTAAAACCATAAACCCTTTTATAAACTTAATTTTTAAAATTATATAATTTAGTTTTAAGGGTTTAGGGTATTAATTGTTAACGACGGTGGTCGAGTCGTGGAATACATATGTTACGTCGTGCAGTAAAATATCCGACATGGTTTCTACTTTAAACGACGTCATTTTAATATGTAAGTCGTGTATTACAATTTACAACGTTTTCAATTTCTTAACCCCGACGTGGTTTTTCAGTCGTCTTTATATCAAAATATTCAACATAAATTTAAAATTAATCCGAAAAATGAAGCGTCAAAATAAACGGCGTTACGTTCAGTGTTTCCGTCGTGGAATATTATATTTACGTCGATTCTTGTAGAACTTTCGCCATGGTTTTCCTTTCGACGTTTTATAGAGCGCGCGCTCTAAAAATTTTCGCGCGCCCTAAATTTTTTTATATTTGGCTCTTATTCTTATACTTCTAACCCTGAACCCTAAAATTTTCAGATTTCGCGCAACATAACATTTCGCTCTCTCACTTCTGCTCTAATTAAAAGTTGCACTCTCCAGGCTCCGTCGAATCTGTGAGCTCGTCCAACCTGTAAGTACAAACCCTATCTTCCCCTTGTAAATTCATTGAATGATATTAGGTTGTTTTGTTAAAGGGTTTTAGGTATATGCTTTGCGATCTGTTAATAATGTGCTTATAGGTATGGGTTCATGGATTTTCTGTTTAATGGGTTCATGGATTTTCTGTTTAATGGGTTCATGGATTACATTATCTGTTATGTTGAATTGGGAATGGATTTATTGTTTTCATGCTTGGTTTCATGTATATGTTGGTTTCTTGCTTGGTTTCATATATATGTTATGTTCTTAATGGGTTTTGGGTTCTTGAAAATAACCTGAGACACGACGCCTTTTTAGGCGTACGACGACGATTACACGACGGTTTCTTTAACTACCGTCGTTGTATTACTTATACACGACGGTTTTTTCATAAACCATCGTTTGTATTACTTATATTAGACGACGTCTGTTGAAAATCCGTCGTCTATATATGCCAAATACGTCTGTTTTTGTTTAAAACCCGTCGTCTTTGTTGTGTATTACTTGCTATTAGATCTTTGTATAATCTGCTATAGTGATGGTCATTGCCTGTATTTTCACTTTATTATAGATAATAGGTTATAGTGTCGGAGATGGATAAGTCATGGATGCACTCGGATAGAAGATCGAAGGCATATGAGTTTGGGGTGGAAGCATTTTTGAACTTTGCTGTAGAAAATCTTCTAACTACAACACATATCCGTTGTCCATGTGTTAAATGTGTTAATTTGAAGTTGTTTGGGGTTGGAATTATAAGGGATCACTTATACTTTAATGGAATTGACCAAAGCTATAAGAATTGGACATTTCACGGAGAACCTTGGGAAGCAACTACTAATGCTAGTAGAAATGTTGAAGAAGATGATGGCCATAGTAGGTACAGTTTTGTGTCTGAAGAAATTGATATGGATGATAATGATTTTGGTGATTTTGGTTCCGATCCGTATGAGTTTGCCAATGTGATTGGGGATGGAGATCAACCAGTGTACCCTGGTTGTAGAAAGTACACGAAGTTATCGGCATTAGTGAAGTTGTATAATTTGAAGGCAAAACATGGGATGAGTGATGTCTGTTTTACATAATTATTGATACTTCAAGGCGATTTGCTTCCCGAAGGAAATACAATACCAACCTCTATGTATGAGGCTAAAAAGACTTTGTGTGCATTGGGGCTGAGTTATGAGAAAATGCACGCATGCCCCAATGATTGCATCTTGTATAGGAAGGAGTATGAGGATTCAACTAATTGTCCTACTTGTGGTATCTCAAGGTGGAAGGAAGGCAAAGATTCAATCTTGAAAGAGGGTGTGCCAGCGAAGGTGGTGTGGTATTTTCCTCCAATTCCAAGGTTTAAAAGGATGTTTCAATCACATGAGACAGCTAAGAGTTTGACTTGGCATGCTGCTAGAAAATCAATTGACGGTCAGATGTCTCATCCGGCGGATTCCCCGTCTTGGAAACTTCTTGATGATAAATGGCCTGAGTTTGGTAATGAGCCGAGAAACTTGAGATTGGCTCTTTCATCTGATGGATTCAATCCCCACAGTTCTCTAAGTAGCAGATATAGTTGTTGGCCGGTTATCTTAGTTACATATAATCTCCCTTCATGGCTGTGCATGAAACGAAAGTTCATGATGTTAACCTTATTGATTTCCGGTCCTAAACAACCCGGAAATGATATAGACGTCTACTTGGAGCCTTTGATTGATGATTTAAAATCTTTGTGGGATGGGATTAGAGGAGTGTATGATGCACATAATGGAGAATACTTTACACTCAGAGCTGCATTAATGTGGACAATTAATGATTTCCCCGCCTATGGAAACTTATCTGGTTGTGTTGTTAAAGGATATAAAGCTTGTCCAATATGCGGCGATGATACACCTAGTCACAGGTTGAAAAATGGCCACAAAATTTGTTACATTGGGCATAGAAAATGGTTACCAATCAATCATCCATATAGGAGGCAACGTGCAGCTTTTAATGGGAAACCTGAATATGGCATACCTCCCGAGCCATTAACCGGAGAAGAAGTGCTGCATATGGTTGAAAATGGTGACAGAGTTTGTTGGAAGAAGAAATCAATATTCTTTGATCTCGAGTATTGGAAATACCTTCCTGTGAGGCATGCCCTAGATGTTATGCACATTGAGAAGAATGTTTGCGATAGTATCATTGGTACATTGCTGGAGATCCCTGGAAAAAATAAAGATGGGATTGCTGCTCGATTAGATTTATTGAACATGGGGGTCAAAATTGATTTGCAACCCGAGTATGGAGAAAGACGTACTCGTTTGCCTCCTGGGCCTTGGAATTTGTCAAGAGCAGAGAAGAGAGAGGTTTGCAATTCTTTCTATGGTATGAAGGTCCCTGAAGGTTATTCTTCAAATATTAAAAATCTTGTATCTTTGCAAGATTCAAGACTTCTTGGCCTTAAATCACATGATTGTCATACCTTAATACAACAATTGCTTCCTGTGGCAATTCGTTCTGTTTTGGAGAAGCCTGCAAGGTATGCAATAACTCGTTTGTGCTTCTTCTTCAATGCTATATGTGCAAAGACTGTTGATGTTTCCAAGCTAGATAAGTTGGAAGAAGATGTAGTAGTTACTCTGTGTTTGCTTGAGAAGTACTTTCCCCCTTCATTCTTTGATATCATGGTTCATCTAGTAGTACATCTTGTCAGAGAAGTTCGTCTATGTGGGCCAGTATATTTTAGGTGGATGTATCCGTTTGAAAGATATATGAAAGTGCTGAAGGGGTATGTTCAGAATCGTACTCGTCCCGAAGGTTGCATTGCTGAGCGGTATATAGCTGAAGAAGCAGTAGAGTTTTGTACTCAGCATTTATCTGATGTTAGTACAGTTGGAGTGCCTTCAAGCCAAAAGATGGGAGTTTCAAAGCCATTATCAGGTTGCACAGTGAGCGTAGTTGATCAGGACCTGTTGAATCAAGCACATCTATATGTCTTGGAGAATACGGAGGAAGTCCTACCTTATATCGAGTACGTATGAGTTTTATTCTTTAAGTTTCCATTTTAAATTATTTCTTATGTTTATCTTCTATATTTGGGACCGTAATGCTTGAATTTTTCGTGTCATGTAGGCAACATATGATCCACATCAAGACTGCTTATCCAAAATTTAGAAAGAGAACAAAGTGGCTGCAGGATAAGCACAATAGCACTTTCATTCAATGGCTACGCTTCAAGGTATATGTTGTTGAATAACATATTTCTCTTTTAATTTTCTTCTTATTTATATGTTAGATTGAATTAAGATATGATTAATTTGCAGGTTCAAAGTGAACTTGAGGAAGACAATCATGGCGTATCAGAAAATTTAAGGTGGCTAGCAGCTGGTCCAAACATGTCAGTGCCATTATATAGGAGCTATCTTATTAAAGGTATTAAATTCAATATCAAGGCACAAGATGATGTGCGGACAACTCAAAATAGTGGAGTTTATTTACTTGCACATACCATGCAAGTTGCTAGTGCCAAGGATAAAAACCCAATTCTCTCAAATATGGGTTTCTATGGTGTCATTCAAGAAATTTGGGACCTTGACTACCAAAAGTTTACAATCCCAGTCTTTAGGTGTGATTGGATAGATAGTTCTGGTCTTGTAGTCGACGAACTTGGATTTACCCTTGTAGATTTGAGTAAAATTGGACATAGGAATGACCAATTTGTTTTGGCTTCTCAAGTCAAACAAATATTTTTTGTTGACGACCCGATGCATCGTGGTTGGTCGGTAGTGTTATCAATGCCTAATAGAGAATATAATGATGTTATTGGTGATGAAGTCTTAGGTGATGTGATAATTGAGTGTGAGCCATTTACTAGAGGGATGCCAAATGTTGACACATTTGATGAACTGGTGGGTGAGTTAGGCGGTCAAAATATTCGAGATGGGTGTGAAGATATATGGATTGAATGATGCTTATGTAATTGGCAGTGTATGACATTAATTTTGTAATATATTGTAATGTGATTTCTTCACTTTCTACGTTCAAATAAAACACGACGTTATTGTGAACCAGTTATTTAGCATATTTACCGACGTCTTAAAGCAACGTAACAATGAAGAACCACGACGCTATTGTGAAGCAATTATTCAGGATATCACGTCGGGGAAGGATTAAGAACCGCCATGTAATTCAAAATAACACGACTCCAATCCCATAATACCGACGTCTAAAAAACGAGATATATAATCTGAACGTTAAAAAATACGACGTCATCATAAATTTTCCACGTCGCAAGTTCTTTTATAAACGAAGAGGAACGAAATGAATTCCGACGGTAATTCATCATAACCGCCGTCTAATATCAATTAAACGACGTTATTTGTAATACGGCTCTCATCATAATCAACGCCGTCTATATGTTCTGTAATACGGCTCTCATTTATTTGGAACCGACGTTGTTTAGAAGTTCAACGTCGTCTATATTAATAAGTGCGTCGTGAGTAATGAATACATATAAATACAACGTCGACTATATACATGCCACCGACGTTGTTTCGAATTTCAACGTCAACTATATAAATACATACGTCGTAAATAATGACACTGACAACTATTTCCACGTCATCTTTTTTAGAAAAATCGAAGTGGAAAATTTATTTCACGACGGTTGTTTGTAAATAAGAGACGTAGTAGATTTCAATAACGTCGTCTTCTCATGTATTTAAAGACGTCATATTTTTTCTTGTCGTGAAAATTATATTTAACGGCGTAGTGTTTTAGTTGTCGTCGTTGTATGTCTATCTTGCGGCCTTGTTCTTTTAATATGTGTCATATTTTTCCTTTTTAACGATGGTGATTTGTTTGAGTTGGTCGTCTATTCTCATCCTCGACTATTTTTTAGAACTTTAGCAGACTAAACACGTCTGTTTTTATTTGTTTTCGACGTTGTTTTATTTAACAACGTCTAATATTTATCGTCGTTGTTTGTTTCTGAAAATAGGACGTATAAATTTTGTAATACGACTCTCATATATTTGTAACCGACGTTGTTTCGTCGTTCAACGTGTACTCTATAAATACATACGTAAGTAATGACACTGACAACTATTTCCACGTCATCTTTTATAGAAAAATCGAAGTGGAAAATTTATTTTACGACGGCTGTTTTTATATAGGCGACGTAGTAGGTGTCAATAACGTCGTCTTCTAATGTATTTAAAGACGTCATATTTATTATTGTCGTGAAAATGATATTTAACGGCGTCTTATTTTATTTTTCGTCGTTGTATGTCTATCTTGCGGCCTTGTTCTGTTAATATGTGTCATATTTTTCCTTTTTAACGACGGTTTGTTTAGAGAGTTGGTCGTCTATTCTCATCCTTGACTGCTTTTTTAGATCTTTTTGCAGTACAAAGACGTCGTTTTGTATTTGTTGATGACGTTGTATATGTTAACAACGACGGTGATTTAGCGTCGTGGTTTATGAGGGAAAAGATGACGGTGGATTCCACGACCATTGAAAAACCGAATACACGACGGTGATTTACCGTCGTCTTTTTGCTTTTTTGTAGTAGTGTCTGGCTGTCAATATTTGGGCGGTAATACAAAACATTACCATTGTAAAACGAAATTAACTAATAACACAACATAAATAAAATAAAATGAGTAAAGTGGTATAAATAAGGAATAAAATAAATAAATTAAAGACTATGAAATTCCAAGATAATCCAATATTAATGTGGATTCAATATGTAGATAAAACTACAAGTTTAAGAATAGGATTTCCAACCAATTCAGGTTCATATGGGCACAAATAAGTAATGAACTTTAGGTTCATATGTAGTATTAAGATCCATGAAAAACTATGAACTTCAGGTTCATATCAATCTATATTCGAAACTTCGGGTTCGAATATGTAGATCTAAATAAATTGAATTAATAGTTGTGCTTTGAACTTCATACTCAAATCGATGTATATGCACTCGAAACTTCTGGTTCGAGTTCTTGACATATGTAGGCCTCATGGAATTCTGATTTTGATTAATACAAAATCGAGGAGTTTCATGTCCTTATGTGCTCTTTAAATTTGCGGAACTTCACGCCCTCAATTATTTGGAATCAAAGAACTTCAGGTTCTGATTCAATCAAAAGGACTCTATGTCCTAATCTAGTTATATGATGAGGATCACGGAACTTCGGGCCCCTGATCTTTTGTATAATTCAAACTCATCATAATAATTAAGATCATACTTAAAATTAAATAAACAAACAAATAAAAATAAAAACATGGCATTATATTCATGTGTAATAAGAATAAGAAATTTTTTTTCTTAAACAAGCATGATGAAGTCTGATGGTAAGTACAAAGAAACTCTATACCATGTGATGACTCTAGCTCATATAAGAAGAAAGAAAATTCAGAGAAAGAAAACATACCAAGAGCAATGTCGTGCTGATAACGTGTTATAAAACTAAAGGGAGAAAATGTAGAGAGAAGTGATATGCTAAAGATAAAGCTTCACCATATTATTCTGTCCTTAATCTTTGGTAGAACCACCTATTTATAGGCTTACAAAATAGAAGATTGAATACCATCATTTAGAATATACCTATAGGTTACAAGCACTAATTACAAATACTTAGTGCATAGGTTACATAAAATCCAACGGTGGAATATTAAGAGGTATGGTGGTCATCCACCAACTCACGCATTTACAACAGGATTGTGTTTTTTAATATTTGAATAATGCTACTCTTACCACATTTGTATACCACATCTTTATACCATCTTATGTGGCAACTGAGGTGGACAGCCACATCAATTAAAATTATTTAATATTTTTTTTCTTTTATGATTTATTTCAATATTTGTTTTTCTAATTGCCTTAATTAAAATACACTTCATTGATTTAATTGATGTGACATATAATATGGATATGTCACATCATGTGGTGTAGAAATGTGAGATAAAAATATGGTAAGTGTAGCATTACTCTTAAAATTTATATGGTGGGTAGGAAGATAAGGTGGGTGAGAAAATAGGACAGCGGGTGAAAATAGCAGCACTCGACTCAATTCATATTTGGTATCAACACTTTTTTAAAAGTTATTGTCATATATAATTTAAGTGTCACATGCTATTTACCGTTAGTAACAAGGTGACATCAAAGCTCAACAAAATTACTGAATACCACAAAACCAATAACATAAGTAAATTAATTATTTAAATTTTTCATGCCATTATACCAATCAAAACATATAATTGAGTTACTTATTCAAAACTCTCAAAGTTAAAAAAAAACCAGTATTAACCTAAAATGATCATCACCATCATACTATTTTAAATTTTTTAGTTTCATCTCTCACCATATCAACCATCAAATTCACTGTATATTCATAATCACTATAATTTATTAGTATCTTGATCCCATTGACTGCTTGCTCATCACTTGGGCTTTCGAGTTCATCGATTGCGTCACGGTTACTAAATTTTTTTAAAAACTATATGTATTCTTTTGCTAGCTGATAATGCTGATTAGGGTTATAAATATTCATTTGTAACAAACTACTGATATGTTAATATGGATCTTGCTCCCAATGGAACATTACTAGTTGAATTTTCTGTGTGGATCCAACGGGGGTAAGTTCATACCCTTGAAACACCAATGAATTTTTTGTCTTTTTCAACTTCACGACCAGAAATCCCAATAAAACACCATTACAGTCAACTCCTCAAATCCTTTTGGAAGAACTACTCAAATTTACACTACCATATCAATATTCTCATCAGCCCCTTAGCAATACTGGTGTCTTCATCGTCGTGACACCACCCCCACAACAACATGGCTACGACCAACAAGACTGCCATGTATTTTAATTGAAGTGATGTTATATGGATAAAGACCCGTATGTGGGTTAATTAGACTGAAAAATCTTTAAAATGGAATAAAATTCAAGGAAAATTTGGCCTCTATTATCAACACCCACCAACCTTGACACAATATTAAAGGTGGAGTTGCGAATTTGATTTTTCTTATTTTTTTACCTTTTCAAAGGATTGGGATGGGTAGATTGGTGCTCGCTGGATTTGTTGAGGTGAAGAAGATGAAAAGAATATGGAGAGTAAAAAGAAAAAAATTATTTTCTTTTTAAAATTTGTTTTATATTTAGGGTTTTAAAAGTCATTTTACAAAGGGATAAATTTGTCTTTAAATATTTTAAGATAAAGTGGGTGGGAAAATAAGAGAGGTAGGTGGAAATAGCAGCACTCATAAATTTTTCATGCCATTATACCAATCAAAACATATAATTGAGTTACTTATTCAAACTCTCAAAGTTAAAAAACCAGTATTAACCTAAAATGATCATCACCATCTCACGGTTACTAAAATCTTGTTAAACTATATGAATTATTTTGCTAGCTGATGTTGCTGATTAGGGCTATAAATATTCATTTGACCACTGATATGTTAATATGGATCTTGCTCCTAATGGGACATTACTAGTTGAATTTTTTGTCTGGATCCAACGGGGGTAAGTTCATACCCTTGCATTGTTCTTATATGGAAATTGAAAATTCTTCTAAAACATAATTTTTCACTTGGATGTTGATTCAATGCAATGTATAAACTAAGGACAAGATGTGAAACCGTATAAGTAGCTTAAATATGTACTTTTGATTTCATAATAAATAACAAGAAACATTGCGTCATCTATTTCAAGAATGTCACTTTGTGCAAACCATCTAGGGCCCAATTGGACACGTTTGCCCAATAATGAGGGATAATTAGGAAATTATATAGATTGGATCATGAATATGTAGAAACAATTCGGGATCTAAGAGATTGGTTGTTTCTACAGATATGAAAAATATTGTATATACGTCGACAAATATGGAAATAAGGAAAAATGTCGCTTTTCAGGTTATTGCAATAGCTTCATATTTTGTAAATGTAAAAGTTGTAATAATCGTAAGCACACTATAATCCTAATATAATTAACATTTTTAAACTCTAGTTTTGAGGTTGTATGCAACACCAGACATCGGAAAGGAAATAAACTGGTACGTTTGGTTACTTTCTCGACATTATCAAACATGGAAAATAAATTTTCAATTTTCCATCCCTTAAAAAAAGATATAGAAAATAATTTACCATCAAATTTTTTCCTTGGACCAATCAGGTCTTAGAAAACTTTATCGGGGTTAAAAAGAGATTTCCAAACAATGCCAATGTCAAGCCCAAATGCTGAAATTTAGTCCAACAATGTGGTGGGTTGTGGATGTAATATTTGTAAGTATTGAGGGCAAATTCGTTCTCAAGTAGGACATAGAGGCCCAACTCAAACCCATGGAGCAACAGATACACATACAATATAAAGCCATATGGTAGAAATTAATTTCAATTTTAAAAATTCGGGATGGAGAGAGATTCTTTGAAGCCTAGGAAGGCCAACGTGGAGAGCAAATCCGATTGGTAGCATGACTGCGGCTTAAGCCAAGTGTAGGGTGCTTAATTAACTCTTGGTTAATTAACCCAGCTCCAACTTTGACCCGGGGTTAACCTCCCCCAACACAAAACCAGAAAAATGGTCTTGCTTCCTTGTATACCCCAAATGGTCTTAACACACCACCCTTCCAACTTCTTTCTTCCGCAGTCCTCCTCTCTCCCTTTTTCGGTAAACCACTTTTGTCTACCCCAAATGCCACTTCTTCTTATGCTAGTACAACTCCATTAAACCCACTCACCATAAAACCAGAGGAACCCCAGACATGCATTTGCATCTTCCACTATTTCATTTTCCCTTCCGATTTTCATCCTCCTCTTCAAGTTTTTTCTTTTCTCTTCTTCTTCTTCTTCTTCTTCTTGGGTTTCTGTCATTTTCTCTGTAATTGGAAGGGAGATGAAGAGGTCACCTAGTTCTTGTTGCTCTTCTTCTTCCTCTTCTTCATCTTCATTTGCAGGGCCTGAAACTCCCCATCTGAACCAGGCAGAGAATCAGAAGCCCAAGGCCAAGCGGATTAGAAAAAACCAGAGCAACCCAACAGAGAAATGCCAAAATGGCACCAACCCAAACACAGGAGGGGGCAGAAGAAGCTCCATTTACAGAGGGGTCACCAGGTCCATTAATTTCCCACAATTTTTTTACAGAGAATTTCCCATTTGTTTCTCAATGGGATTTCTTAATTTCCATTTGCATGTCTGAAATTTTGCTGCATTTTGTGTTTTTGGGTCCACAGGCATAGATGGACTGGAAGATTTGAAGCTCATCTCTGGGATAAGAGCTCATGGAACAACATTCAGAACAAAAAAGGACGACAAGGTAATTAAATTTCTTTTACTGAATCCTGATCGGGTCCAAGGAGATCTGTAAATTTGAATTTTTATTTTTATAAAAAAAATCTGATAATCCTTTTATTTATTTTTGTGTGTGTTTCTGACTGTGTTTTTATTCCTGTAAAAACCTCTGTCAATGCAACGTTCGTATGCTCTACTTTTGCCGCTGCTTAATTAGTTTATTTGGGTAAGTCAGTCTCTCCTTCAATCTAATATTTTACTTGTATTTTCTTTTATCCTCCTCTGACTCTCTATTTTTTTCAATTTAATTTAATCTTATTTTTCCACTTCTGGAAAAATAAGATATATATAAAAGGTAAAAATAAAAGAATCTTTCTCATAATTATGTGGTCATGGGGGCTGACGGGGTGTTATTAAATAAACTGCCTGCGTTTGACGTTATTTATTAATTTATTAATTAATTTATGGCATGTATATAGGGGCCTACGATAGTGAGGAGGCTGCTGCTCATACCTACGATCTTGCTGCCCTTAAGTATTGGGGCCCCGGGACAACCCTGAATTTCCCGGTACATTTATTACACCAACCTTAATGTCTCTGGAGAAATGTCTCTCTCTCACTCTAATCCCGTCACACACGGCCTCTGTCACGTGTGTGACGGTCACAGCTAAGTTTGAGAAGACGTTTTTTTTTCTTCCCATTTTTGGGTACTGATTAATGTCCTCTAAACTTGCCAACAATGGTTGAATTTGCGTGCAATGCTGCAGATAGAAACATACACAAAGGAGCTTGAAGAAATGCAGAAGGCCTCCCGGGAAGAATACCTAGCCTCATTGCGTCGCCGGAGCAGCGGATTTTCTAGAGGCGTTTCGAAGTACCGCGGCGTGGCTAGGTAATTAAATGCAATGTCCAGGCCAAATTGGGAATGCAATACAATCCTTTGGGTAAAAAATTTATACTTTTTTTTTTTTTTTTTACAGGCATCATCATAATGGAAGATGGGAGGCCAGAATTGGAAGAGTTTTTGGAAACAAGTATTTATACCTTGGAACTTATAGTATGTACCTTCTCCTCTCCTCTCTTTTCTTCTGTTTTAATTATTATATTTTTCAAAATTTCAGATCCAATTTCAATTGCCTCGCTCAGTGGACTTTCATTCACTATGCATGCCTTCACATTTTGTCTCATTTAAAACAAAAATTTTAAGGAGTTTTTAGCATAAATTTTCAGAAAAGTCAGTCGGTCCAGCTTAATTTTAATTTGGAATTTTCTGAAGAACTGGATGCTGCCAATTTCCAACTGCTCTACTGACTATAGATGCCAATTTCTAGCACCTTTGGGTCAGCCAATGCACAGACGTGGCCAATTTTATAGCACCTTTAGTTTTCCATTCCGGTCCAAACCAATATAATATACATGTCAAAATGAATCTGTTTTCTGTATGAAAATTTTAAATTATCTTCTATTTTTGTGTGTATTAATTTTATTTTATTATGTATGTTCCTTTGAGAAAAAAAAAATACGCAACCCACAAACAAATACAGCCTCATATGTCAAGAGGCATGTAGTTCAAGTGATTAACAGTGTTTACCTTGCACTGACGTCCTAGGTTCGGCAGTTTCGCGATCAATGTTATCAGTAAGTAAACTTTAGGTTCAACTAGGAAGTTGCCAAAAGATTGAACTGATAGAGTTATTACTTTTTAGGTTAGCAAATAAAGGTAGTTGCACCACCCAAAATACCAAATATTTTGCCTGAGTAAATGAAAATCAATTATTATTTTTGAAACGTAACTGTGTGTTCTGATCTTGTTTTTCATTCGTTCTTTTTTTGTGAAATAAAACTATTTTCATTTGAATTTTTGAAACCAAAAAGGGGGATATTAAAAACCATTAAAACACCTTAGAAAAGTACGATTTGGTTTGGGTTTTGGGTTTAGGATGGCAGTAATCAGGTACATGCGGAAGTACAATAGTAGCAGGAGGTACACGCAACCAGCCAACGATTGCATTGACTGGATCTGAGGGTGGGTTGAGAGATTATTTATATATATATATATATATATTTTTTCTTTTGGTCAGATGGGTTGGGTTGAGAGATTTTAAGAAGCAAAAAGAGTGTGATATTTGCTGCAAATCGCCGGCAGTGGGGCACGTGACACCCAGCCTTTGCCTTTTAGTCGGAGAGAGAAAATAAAAGTTGCCTGTCATTCTTCTTCAAAGCGTCGCAGTGGATCAGATTGATCTTGGTTTTTATTCAAGAAAGCGACAGGCACGGGGGCTCACGTGTCCTATGGCTCTCCTTGTGGCTCTCTCTGGGTGTGCCAAGTCATCCTGGCCTCATCTTGCTGCTGTATTTTTTCTTATGCCAGATCCACACCGTCCAAATCTTGGGTGCGTGCGTGTGCTTTCCATCTCATTTCTAAAAAAGAACCAGAAAGCTAGTCTAGATTCTCATTTGCGTGTGTACGACTCTCAACCGTTGATGATATAATTCCCATTCTCTCATTTTTAGACTATAATTATCAACGACAGTCAGTCGTTTACGCACAAATGAGTGATGGACACGAGCTTTCTTTGATTGTTAAGTAGGGATTGAGAGGCAAGGGACCCACTAAGTATAGTAGTTCGTAGTAATTGCTCTCCCATACAAGGTCTTGAGTTCAAGTCCTAGCATTCGTGTAGTGTGTGTGAGTTTAGTACATTATGGCTCCGCTCAATAGAAAGGTCATAAAAAAAAAAAATTAATTGATTAGTTATTGTAGTTGAATAAAATATGCTTCATTTGATTCTCAAGCTTCAATACTTTACACAAAAAGTATCTTTATCTAAAAGTATTTATTTATAAAAAGTTACACAGATTTTTTTATTTCTTTTTGGTAACCAAACTCAGCTAATTTCCCATTTCCCACCTGACAAAATACATGATCCATGATTTTGCTCTTCTCAAATTATGATTTTTTAAATTTTTAATTTTTGTATTTACATTTAGAAGTGACCACATTTCTTATCAAATTAAAATTCTGCAACCCGTACGACAATGACAGGGACAAAAAAGGTGTTTGGTTTGAAATTCAAGATAATTGCAAGAGAAAAATTAGGGTTTCAAATTCAAGACAACATATTTTAAAGCATGAATTTTCTACTGTCGGGGAACATAGATCCACTGCTTCAGGTTCTGTGCATCTTCTTTTCTTATATTTTGCCTTTTTGTTTTCCAAAGTTCAATGTTTGTGGTTACAAATGGAGACCCCAAAAAAAAGAAAAAACAGTGGGGAAGGGGAAATTGAAAACAAGCATGTGAAGCAGTGAAGGGTACTTGTAGGCTTTCACCTAATTCCTACCTTCTTTTTTGCTTTTTAAATGCTACAAAAATTAGGTGTTGTGGGGCATTGAAATTCTTGTAGATTAATTATTTGGTCCAATTATACAAATGCATAATGATCTTCACTAGTATGTATTTTTTAGTTAAATAGTATGAACTATCAATGTCACATGAGTTCTGTATACACACGCATTTAATCATAATGTTATTTAAACAGTCGAATCATATTTATCTATCACATTGTAGATTACATCGATAATAACACGTAACTACGTTTATAGGTGAATCCCACGTCTATTAGAGATGTGGTCGACAATGTAGTTCTAGTTGATTTATATTGTTTCATTATTTTGTTGTTTTTTCTGTATTTATTTTTTATTTTTTATAATTTGATTTATTGTGTGTTATTGAAGATACACAAGAGGAAGCAGCAGCAGCATATGACATGGCAGCAATAGAGTACAGAGGAGCAAATGCAGTGACCAATTTTGATATCAACAACTACATTGACAAATTCAAGAAAGAGTCGGAAGAAACTCCTCCCAAATGCTTCGATGCCGGACTGCCGGAAGACGAAAAAGTCGAGCACAAAGTGCACCAACTACAACCACAACAGCAGCAACAACAAGAAGAACAAATTGTCTCAACCCAACCTCAGTATCCACATCTCCTGCATTGCATAGAAAGTAATACAATGGACCAAGTCATGGATGCTGCAGATGAACACAAGTTCACTTGGAACTTTTTGGACACAGGATTGATGGCTCAACTTCCAGTTCCTGACATCCCTCTGGATAACAAGCCCTTAGAGTTACCAGACCTGTTTGAGGACTTGGGCTTTGAAGAAAATTTTGACTTGATATTTGGGGCAGCAGGTGATGCTGATTTGGGTGGCTTAATGGAATCTGCAGGTTGTGGGGTTGATGTGGGTGTCCCAAGAAACTTGGAGGATAATGGGCCATCTTCTTCTCCTTCTTCAACAACCACCTCTATTTCTTTTTAACTTTTCTGTTTCATGGCGTTCATCCACTGGGGAGGGTTGGGATTGTTGGGGTTGGTCTCAGTTTGTTGTGATTTGATGTGGGTGGGTGGGCAAGGAAGATAAGAAAAAAAAAATGGTTTTGGCTTTTTTATTTTTGTAACTTTAGTTTTGGGAAAAAAGAAGAAGTTTCTTTATTTTATGTTAAAGAAATAGAGGATAAAAGGAGACAAAAGGTGGGAATCTTGATAGAGATTTTCTCTCTTTCAACAATAAGACATATTTTTGCCTTTTTTAATGATAGAAATAAAACTTAAAAAACATTAGCGGGGAAATTAGAAACCAATATAGAGACATTTGCCATACGTATAGAAGCCAGCCAATTCATCTTTCATGAAATTTGCTTCGTGAAAAAAGGCTTCGTGAAATTTGCTAAGTGTGGCTGTGGCTCTTCTTTCTAGCTCTACTATTTCCACGCACCCCTTTTTCAGCCTTATTAGTTGTTGCAAGTTAAAGATTCAAGCTGGTTGGAGGTGTTCAGCTAAGCATATCTTTAGGGAGCAAAATGCGGTTGCTGATGTCTTGGTTTCAAAGAGGTTTCTAAGAGTTATGAGTTTGGCCCTGGGGTGCAGTCTTTTGCGGAAGTGCCAGCTTTTCTTGTGAATTGTTTGGCTGCGGATGCTATTGGGGTGTCTAGGTCCCGTGTTGTCTGTGCTTAGTCTTCTTGTCCTGGGCTCTTAGCCCCTCTTGTTATCCGGAAAAAAAAAGGTCCAAATTCTTTAACTTGAAGCTCACGAGTCAACCTATGTTTTTTTTCTTTCAATATTCTAAACTATTCTAAATAACGGAGGTTCGAACTTGGATACATGGCACGCACAGTGTCTTGCACAACTAGCTTAACCCAAATTTGCTTCCAACTGCTAATATCTTGCAATACGGACAACACATGCAAAGGAGGAGTTTTATTTTCATACAAAAGACAAATCAAAACTTGAGGACCTCCAACAATTAAACCATACTTTAATCTAGTAGCTTCAATTTAAGAACCGAAGAAAAATCAATAGATATTGAACTAACACTTTAGCATACCCATTGGAGTTTCTTATAACAAAGCTTATTTATTGATATTCCTCCTGTTTTTATTGAAAATTTTAATTTACCTATTGACTTTGTAATTGGGTCAATATGCTCTTTGTGCTATTATTTTGTGTATCACGTTGCCAAATTCCGTCAATTTAGTAACACTGTTAACCCGCTGAACATTCTAATAATTTTGTAAGTTAAAACCCGAATAAAAAATATTTATTAAAAAACATTTTTTTTTTTAAGAACTTGCAATTTTTGAAGTGTTTAAAAAGAAACCCATCAACCCCTCCTTCCCCTCTCTCCAACCACCCTGCTGCAACCACATTTCCCCCCTCCCTCCCCTCCTTAACTTATTAATCCAAGACACTGAAGAAGTAGGGAGATGAATTGTGTTTGACAACCCAATCCCACTACCACGACAACCCAAGCCACACCTACCCTTGTTGTCGTCACCATCATTATCCATATCCCAACCATTAGGAGGCAAATGATTGGTTGAAGTTGGAGAATATCAAGTCCAGATCTGGTCGGGTTTGGTGGGGTGGGGGGGATGGGTTTAGAGAGAGAGAGAGAGAGAGAGAGAGAGAGAGTGGGGTGGAGGTGGCTGGGTTGGGGAGGGTGAGGGTGAGGGTCGAGGGTATTGGGAAAAGGTTTGAGTTGTTGGTGTTTTTAAAAATAAAAAATATATATATATATATATTTTGATAAAGTTATTTAATTTTATTTTGTTGATTTTTAACTAATTTATAAAACTGATAATTGTTTAAATTTTAAAAAGAAATTAAAAATATTTTTAAGTATTTTTAAATATTTAATTTAAATATTTAAATATTTTAATAATTAAAATTACTAAAATGCCCATGCTATATTAGCAAGATAACGGTTTTATTGAGAAATTTGACGGAATGAGGCAACATGACACACATAATAATAGCACAGGAGATATATTGACCCAATTGTAAATTCAAGAAGTAAACTTAGATTTTTGGTAAAGCATTGGAGGCATATAAATAAATAAGCCTATAACAAAACGTGATGCAACATTCCCAATATTAGAACATAACATGAACAACTTTTTTGTTTATCCAATATGAACAAAATTTAACTCCCCAAATAAATTATTAGGTGGTTCCCATTTTATATTATTGGTGGATATTTTCTATTGACGTGAGCCGTATTTAGGATAGGATTAATACATTGACTAATTTGTAATTAATTATTAATTGTAATTAGGTTTTATTGTATACTTCTTTCCTTGTAAGAAAATATTCTTTACTTGGAAGAGAAGTCTTTGTACCCTATATACCTCTATTTGGAGAAGAATAAACACTTTGAAATTTACCTAAGAACTCTTTTTGTCTAATATTCTTTTCTTCATGGTATCAGAATAGTTTGATTGACTGGGGCTTTACCCTTACCCTTTACCCATTATGTGATGTTCACATGTTTTGCTTGAACGTTTACCCTTACCTCTTACCCAATACATGGTGTTTAGGTGTTGGGCTTGATTAATTGCCTCTGATGTGGACTTGACCCACGTGTGACTAGTGGTCCCACGTGAGGTGGCCTATTGAAACATATAAAGTTCCACATCAGAAACTTGACAAATAAAAATACAACATATAATGAATGGTTCCACTACTAATATCACCGAGGCCCTTTATAATAAAACCCCACACCTACTAAGCTTTGTAGGTGGTGTTAGATATATGCCCTAGAAGCCAATATAAAATGGATAATTTTAAGGAAATAATATATAATAATCAAAGGGGCAAGAACGTTGCTTTAGATACATTACGTACACAAAGTAATAAGTCCATGGATTAAGATATAAATGGAAAGTGGTCTAAAGAAGTTAGATGCACGAGACCTTTCCATACATATAATATTGTATCCTAAAATGTTCCTAGTCATAGGATCACCAATTGGACAATAGTGACTCGCAAAGACTAGTACACATTATGTCTACTCAATTGGGAGGATGACTAGTCTCAAGTCATTCGTGTAGAGACATTGAGACAGATGTGTAGATACTCTATAGAAGATGGTGTCCACTAAATGTGATCAACTCTAGAATTCTTGTATGGAAGTCTTAGAATTCTAAGTTGTAATAATGCAAATTAATCCTTAGACTTGAGACATCACAGTTGTCTTCTGTATATGTTGTTTCTCTTTGAGAGCACTATACGGTCGTATCAAAATGATGTGACTTAAATGTGTTCCTCAGGATTCTCAGCGTATACGCAGAGACAGGTGAATGTACAACAATGAATCTCTGCTCTTAGTAAGAAGATAGAATACTCTAAATATATGATTAGTGAATTTTTGGCCTAAGTATTGGATGGAAATTGAAACAAGAACGTTTGTAATTTCATCAAATTGAATCATATAATATAGAGACATCATATTAGGGATTTTGACACAAGTTTACCATATCCCAAGAATATGACATAGAGCATTGAATTAGAGAATGATCGAATTGCATTGTAATCACAAACTGACTAGGTTCTCTACATGAATTCTTTATAGCTTGAGTAACCAAGACATACTGCTAGGTGTCACTCATGGCTTGTGGAAGCCCTGTAAGGACTAATTACAATTAGCCTTCACCGATGGGGAGAATTGTATGGAGGAATACAATTCACACTTGATTATGAGTGAATCATTCATACCCATTGTCTCGCTAATTAGAACCTATAAGATTGCACACCGAAAAGGAATCGATTGGGAAATTATGAAGAGAATGAATGATTTTGTGACTTGGTCAAAGTCAATGTGAAAGTCAAAATTCAAAAGTCAAACGGTTGACCCGACACTTGACAAGGACAACTAAGGATGACCAGGACCAACACTCGTTAGACAAGTGAGTGATTGAATTAGTCAAGTCACCAGAGCAATTAAATTGATTAGACTAATTTAATTATTCAATTAAAGTCAAGAAACTTTAATTAAAGGTCCATATGACTTGGAAATTCCAAAGGGATTTGACCATATGGACTTAGGCACATATGTGACACATTATAGGATTAATATGTTGAATCAAGATAGCAAAAGATGACACACACAAAAGGGAGGAGGAGGAGGAGGAGGAGGAGGGAAGGGGTGGGGAGGGGGGGGTGGCGAGGGGGGTGTGGTTGTGGGTGCACTAAGGTTTGGCGGCATTTTTGTCACTCTTGTGACATTTTTTATCCTACAAGTGTGCAGCTATGGAATCCTATCATCCTAGGGTATTTTGGTGAAATTAGAAGAGAGAAAGCATCAAGCCCTCTCTCCCTAACCCCTTCAATCTATCACATCAAGTGAGGGTGCTAGCACCACTCTTCACTTGTTGTCTACTCATTCTCTCATCTCATTCAATCCTTTGTAAAGAGCTTTGGGGAGGTGCATATCTTTGTACCTATTTGGAGAGCTACAAGGTAGAGAATCAACATCAAAGGGAGAGCCAACAACAAAGGGACCACTCCCTCTACTTGAACACCATTCTTGGTTTCAAGATTCGCTCTAAAGGTATGAACATCTTATCCTTCTCTCAAGTAGGATTTAGAGAGTCTTTGGTGCACATTTTCATAAACTTATAAAGATTGGAGCCAAATGAGACTTGCACGAATCCCTAGTTTATTTAATACTTCCGCTTTTATTTTGATTTCATATTAGATATGGCTTGTTAGGTGATTTGTACTCTTAAAGTTTGGTTGTAGAGTTTTTAGAAATTTCTACACAACACCATTCCCACAATATTCTCTTAAGGTGGTTAAGTTGGTGACAATATCGGTGTTGTTAGTAGTGGGTTGTTAGCCCGTCTCTCTAAAATTCTTCATTTTCCTCTATCCTGAGCATTATGAATATTTCATAAATTATGTAGTACTTGTTTAATAGTAGTTATTCCTGCTAACATTAGCGGATTTATCATGAAAAATCATCCTATTACGTTGATATTTGCCAAAGAAATTATAACAATCCGTTTCACATATAAAGAGGGTTTTGAACGTATGTGCATTAAGATTACTCTGCATGTGCATATGGCATCATATTTGGCATGCCTATGCATTGAGTTCTGCACAAGTTTTCCTCAAAAACCCTATTCCCTACAAATTTTACCCGATTTAAACAATTATGTTCCACAACCAAAAGGTTTGGGTTGTACAAAGGTATCTTGAAGAAAAAGAAAGAAAGAAATATAAAAGACTCAAGAGAGTTGAGGGTTTTAAGTAAAACTTGTTCAATAAATTGAACTAGGATATAATTCTTAAAAAAAAAGACATACAAATATGACAATCACGATTATTGAACTTCTATTTATATGATCTGCGTAATTCACTTTGCGTAGCAGTATTAGTATACACGTTATAAAATAATCATATTATATTATTTGTCTTGCCTATGGTTATAACTTACTAGTTATATATTAGTTATTCTCAGTGGCGGAGCTAGGATTCTTAGTATGGAGGGGCCAAAATTTCAAAATCACTTCTACTAGGTTTTTCATCTTCAACTGGGAGGGCCATCACTAATCTAATTGCAGTAATTGTATTGCTATATCATATATTTTATAATATATTACAAGAGATTAATAATTAAGTGGGGGGGCCAGGGTCATGGCAGGCCTTGTTGTGGCTCCGCCCCTGGTTATTCTTTTGGTTAATTCGTGAATAAAAGAGCTATGGTTTCTTTGTAAATGTATATATGAGACTAGACTTTAAAAATTATTCTTTTCAAAGTTACAACATTAAATTATTGAAGCTTTGTGTATAGTTGATGGAGTTTTGCCATTAGTTTATTCTTTTGAAAAAAATAATAAGACAAAAATGGTGATTGATGTATGTGGCATATGCCAAATAAGAAAGTATAAAAAATTGGTATGAAAATGTGGTATCTCTACCATTACTCTCACATTTATTGTACAAATAAAATATATGAATGCAAATATAAATTACTTTTTAATTACCATAAGTAATAATTTTTTTTTATTTTTAATACAAGTGATAGTACAAACTACAAGGGAGGGGGATTTCTCTCTCTCTATCTCTATCTCTCTCTCTCTCTCTCTCTCTCTCTCTCTCTCTCTCTCTCTCTCTCTCTCTCTCTCTCTCTCTCTTTCTCTCTCTCACACACACACACACACACACACACACACACAACTATGATGTTATAGGAGTTCGAACCTCAGACCTCTGTTATCCAAGTCAATGCCCTTTTCTATTAGGCTAAACTCCATTGGCCATAAGTAATATTTCCTAAGACTATAGTTTATTACCATTTCTAGGAAGAGCTTAGCACTCACATTCACAAAGAGCACATTCCCGAAAACAAATGTACTTAAAAATAGTGGTAAAATTCAAATCTAACATAACAACTCCCACAAATAGCACGGCCACCTCTCATTTTATAACTAGAATCTAGAAATTCTTTTATTAGAAAATTAAGACAATTCATGCAATTTATTCTAGAAAAGATCCCTAGTACATTCAACCGTACCATAAAGTGTTTTTTTGGTCAAACACATCTCCCATCCCCTGAGCATACAAATGTTCATCGACAATTTTAGAAGTTAATCGAGCGAACAACTTACCAACTTCATATTTAACCAAGTTTGGATGATCATTGATCAATAATTTTGAATTTGTCTCATAAAACTCGTTATTTGTATCAATTATACCAAAAAATTATGCATTAGAGTATTTTAAAAGGCGACCTTTCATCCAAATTATGGCTCCTCAACTGTGAGGGCAATGCTTGCGAAGCTCTAAGCTAGCTATACTGAGGTAGCTTTTGCATGATGCAAAACTTTTTATGTGCCGAATAGAATTCCAACATTGTGCTAGCCCATATGTAGAAGTACTTTGTTCTGTTAAAGACTTAGATGTGCCACTAACTAGTCTACTATGGGTGCCTACCCAACAAACGCCAACTCAGTAGCTTCACCAAGTTACCCCCATGGTCGACGCAACTTCTAGCTTGCAAACTTGGGGGACTGGGGAACGCCCTACGACACTTGCTAGACCAAAAATACTCGATTTGATTATCCAACCCAGAAGCCACTTCTTGATCGCAAAACTTGAGGGACTATTGTTTATACCACAATCAACCAAGCATATTTGGCACTGGAGGACCAGCACGAAGATAGACTCGAAGCCTGCCAAAGGTGATTGCCGAAGCTCTCAGTTACAAAGCCTAGAACCATGGACACGTGTCACTACTACAACGATTTGGACAAAGTTCCACATCAAAACCTTGTGCAAACTCTCACTTTCAATTTTCTATAAAAGAGGAATAGTGCCCAAGTAAAAAAGATAATTACTTTTCACCTTTACTGTTACTTTACCAAAATTACTACATAACCTATTCTTGCTGACTTAAGCATCGGAGACCCTTCAGTAGGTACCACACCGGTATCCGAAACTTGACAATTGCTTCCTCCCTATTTCTTTTGTGGGATCTCTCCCTTGCCGAAGGTCAACAACCCTCTTTTCATGCTGAACACTTGACACTTCTTCCACCTAAGATGTCCTCCGATTTTGGGCATCAACAAGAGCAAAGGCACAAAATTTCAGGTAATTTTGAAAAGAGAAAAAAGAAAAAGAAAAAAAAAAAGAAGATTTGAAATTAGAGCTGAAGAGTGACAGTTTCCATGTTCTATTGAAGTGAAACAGGTACTTGCCGTAGACTTACATAAATTTAGGTGTTTGTTTATTTGCTTCTTCATCAAATGGTAGAAGGTTTAATAATCTATAAGTTATAATTTGATTTTTGTTTTTCTAAGTTTGCTTTTCCATTATTTTTCTGAGCAATGCACTGGAGTTTTCTAAAGGTGATAGCAAACACAAAATACTATTGGATTTCTTCTCAAGAATGAATTATGTAATTTAAAATGTGGGGTAAAATTTGTATTTGGATTGTCTTATAGGTTTGGAGGAAAGTACTGGGGGAAACTTGGGGAATGAGATAGTAGACAAGAAGGGAAAATTGTCAGTTTCAAGTATTGATTTTGTGGGGCTTGGCTCTGCGGTTAAGGAGGAGGATAGAGGACTGCCAGCTGGGTTGGATTCCAATGGCAGACTATTTTCCAGAAGGGGACTCACCTGACGTTGAGATTATAGTCGGGAGACGCTAGAAATTTTGATGCAGTGGCACGGAAGCCAGAGCAGACTCAAGGAGACAACTCAGATCTTTACAAGCCAAAAGTTTCTTCATGGGGTGTATTTCCTAGACCGAACGACATTTCAAAAACGGTGTGACAGTTAATGTCACAGTTAGTGTTACATTAACGTGCTTGATACATGCATATAACATTAAGCATGAATAGGGGCTTTCATTTTTAAACGGATATTTGAAGAAGTGCCATATGCAATCAATCCTAAGAATGAAATAGGGGAAGGGATTGAAAATGTGATTGATTTAACTAAGTTTTCTTTATTTGTTCAGTTTGGTGGTGGAAGAGTTATACGCCCGGGGGAAGTGCTGGAAACAGCTGAAGAAAAAGCTGCTAAAGAAGCACGCACAAGACGATTAGTTGCTGTTTACAAGAGTAAAATGGGCATGAACAGTGATCCAAAGCTAAGATCTGAATGCGAGAAGGTTTGCTTCTAGGGAGCTTTAGTTTTCACACATAAAATACTTTACTAATTTGAAAGATAGATATACAATTTTACTTAATTAATATAAGACCAAAGACAATAAAGTAACACCTACTTTTACTAAAATAACATTGAAGAGCACTAAAATTACTACATGTGCCATTATTGTCAAATATAGATATTTAGTTTTTACCCACTCAAAACTTACAGTCAAAACGACATAACAAGACGCAAAACAGAACAAAAAACGACACTACTCAAATTGAAATAAACAGTTCTAAAAACTCTTTCGCGCGACCTTTCATCTTCAACTACAGAAACTCAGACGATAGTTCCACACTGACCACCACCAACAACGAGCAGCAACGACGACGAGGAACGACGACCAGCAACGACGACGAGCAACGACCACCACCAACAACGACAACTACTGACGACGATCGAAGCGATTTTCACTCTCTTGGGAAAAATACAGTAAGAAAATGACCCTCTAACACAGATTTGTCTTCGATTTTAGGGATTACACATTTTTGCTGTAGTTCTTTATGCAATGCAGTTTTTGGAAAAATGGATGAATCGTTGGATTCAAAACTACTCTTCGTTTAGGTTTTGCTTCGTTTATAGGGATTAAGGATTTCTGAAATTTTACTTACTGTTCATTCTTCATTCTACAATGTAGTTTAGGGTTTATGGGAATGTTATAACTGCTCATGAAGTTAAACGTGTTTTGATATTCAGTACTGTCTTTGCATTTTGATTTCTGGTTGTTTGTAGCAGATTTTTGACCAGAAACTGCACAGTTTCTGGTTCCATAATTCAATTTCAGAGTTCTTTTTGCTAGGATTTATGGGAATGTTATAACTGCTCATGAATTTAAATGTGTTTTGATATTAGTTTTAGTACTTTGCCTTTTGGTTTCTGGTTGTTTGTAGCAGATTTTGACCAGAAACTGCAATGCAGTTTCTGGTTCCATAATTCAATTTTAGAGTGCTTTTTGCTAGGGTTTATGGGAATGTTATAACTGCTCATGAAGTTAAATGTGTTTTGATATTCGTTTTTGCTACTGTTTTTGCCTTTTGGTTTCTGGTTGTTTGTCTTCGATTTTGACCAGAAACTGCATTGCAGTTTCTGGTTCCATAATTCAATTTCAGAGTTCTTTTTGCTAGGATTTATGGGAATGTTATAACTGCTCATGAATTTAAACGTGTTTTGATATTCTGTACTGTCTTTGCATTTTGATTTCTGGTTGTTTGTAGCAGATTTTTGACCAGAAACTGCAATGCAGTTTCTGGTTCCATAATTCAATTTCAGAGTGCTTTTTGCTGGTTTATGGGAATGTTATAACTGCTCATGAATTTAAATGTGTTTTGATATTAGTTTTAGTACTTTGCCTTTTGGTTTCTGGTTGTGTGTCTTCGATTTTGACCAGAAACAACCCAACTGCAAACCCCTAAAACTAATATCAAAACACATTTAACTCCATGAGCAGTTGTAACATTGCCTTTATGAAACCAGAAACTGCAATGCAGTTTCTGCCAACACTCCAACAAACAGATGCAGTTTATAACAGAGGAGGCAAAACAAATCGAATAGAAACCAAAAGAAAACCATGTTCAAAGTACTAAAACTAATATCAAAACACATTTAACTCCATGAGCAGTTGTAACATTGCCTTTATGAAACCAGAAACTGCAATGCAGTTCTGCCAACACTCCAACAAACAGATGCAGTTTATAACAGAGGAGGCAAAACAAATCGAATAGAAACCAAAAGGAAACCACGTTAAAAGTACTAAAACTAATATCAAAACACATTTAACTCCATGAGCAGTTGTAACATTGCCTTTATGAAACCAGAAACTGCAATGCAGTTTCTGCCAACACTCCAACAAACAGATGCAGTTTATAACAGAGGAGGCAAAACAAATCGAATAGAAACCAAAAGGAAACCACGTTAAAAGTACTAAAACTAATATCAAAACACATTTAACTCCATGAGCAGTTGTAACATTGCCTTTATGAAACCAGAAACTGCAATGAAGTTTCTGCCAACACTCCAACAAACAGATGCAGTTTATAACAGAGGAGGCAAAAAAAATCGAGCCACAAAACTGAACCACAAGATCGCGCCACAAAATCGAGCCACAAAACTGAGCTCGAAAAACCCAAAACTTAAGCGATTCGGCATGATAATCGAACCAAAGATTATCCAATTAGAAGGAAACAAGATTCGGCATGATAATCGAACGAAAAAGATTCGGCATGATAATCGAACAAAAAAACTGACAGATTCGGCATGATAATCGAACGAAAAAGGAAGAAATAAAAGGAAAACCAACCAGAAAATTGAGCTCCAACGGCGAGAACGAAAACGAAAACGAAAACGAATGAAATCTGCCTGCCAAACTAACGAAATCTGCCTGCCAAACGAACGAAATTTGCCTGCCAAACGAACGAAATCTGCTGCCAAACAAACGAGGACGAAAACGAAACAGAGAAGAACGAGGACGAAAACGAAATCTGCTGCCAATACTCGCGCCTTGTTTAAACATTCAGGGGCAAAAGCGTCATTTACTTTGTAGGTTTACAAATGGGCCAGGTTTTTTAAGGAGAAGGGTAGAATTGTCTTATCAGTTGTTAAATTTTACCTGGCCCAACGAATCTGGGCCTCTCTTTGGGCTAATCCAAAATAGTAGTTTTTTCCTAGGTATTAAAACTAAAACCAAAATATCCAATATCTTACAAACTAATTAATAAAGTTAATTATGTCTAAAACCTAATTTTTCTTTGCAATTAACAGGAATGGTATACCTTATTGTTTTTTTATTATAAAATGCTCAGACAGCATTCCCAAATAGGAATTTGAAGTGTTTCTAAAATTCTTGTTATTTGCAGGTTTTGAGATGCATTACTGAGTAGGGAGCATGGTGAATAATAATATTGTGATAGGTCAATCAAAATCTTCTGGGTACTAAAGTCAAATTCTAGTGGCATCAGGTTGTTGTTTTGGGTGGTGCCGCTGGTCTAGATCTTAACTAAACAAGATGTTGTTGGAATTATCCATGAATGGAGTAAATTTATAAATAAATAAAAAAGGAACAAAAACCAAATTATATGATCTCTATAAAAGGAACATGGATATTGGGTTTCTGTTCTAAATACTTCCAGATTTCGACTATGATCGACTGATGTAAGAGCAGGAGAAAAATATATAGCAATGTTACTGATTGTTTAACTTACGATTGCTGTTTTCCGTAAATTGTAGAGAAGTGAAGAACATAGCATCACACTAGTAGGATTCTTGGAATTCCCTAGAGACCTTGGGCATCACACTTGGCTGCATTGTATCATAGAATCCCCTACAGACCTTGTGTATGAGATTACAAAAATACCATTGCCACGTCATCATAATTAACAAACTTTTAGACGGAATTGACGACAGGAGACAAAGTAGGTCACCAAACCACAGTCAAGCATGGTAAATGAGTCACTTTAAGTTTGGAGAGACAATGTGAGATTTGATCGTAATTTCATGAAGCATTGGTGTAAATAAGCCTTATTTTTATTTTATTTTTTTGGGACGAAATAAATAAGCCTTATTTCATATGGCAAAAGAAGTGAATACAGCCTGTATATGTTAGTGACCTTAGGGGTCGTTTGGTACACAAGTTTGGCTTGGACTGGATTGGACTAAATTTAGTACCATGTTTGTTTCATTTAATTCTAGTCTTAGATGAGATTGCTAATACCGGGCCCACCAAAAACACCTCCTTAAGAGGGGGACTACTAAGCCCATGTAAAAAGGGAGGATTAACTAGTTCTATGTTCATCAATGTATAAGATGCATATATTATATTGTAATATTAATAACATATATTACTATTATTATTTATTATTATTATTATTACATACACATATACTATAATGTACATATATACACGTATATACACATATACATGTATATATATATATATAAACACATATATACATATATAATATATATAAATACATATAGATATATACACGTATATTATTATTATAATATATCCATATGCACATACATATTAATATTATAAAAATAATATACATGTATATATGTAATATATATATTAATGTACATATATACACGTATATACACATATACATGTATATATATAACACACATATATACATATATACAGTCCTGATCTCTTGGACTACAGGGGTCCAAGAGATTTATGGTCACTCACCGTTGGATATAAATTCAACGGTTCACTCACTCTTGCACTCTTTTTAAAAAACTTTTTTGAACCATTGGATTAATATCCAACGGTGAGTGACCATAATCTCTTGGACTCATGTGGTCCAAGAGATCGGGACTGTACATATATAATATATATAAATACATATAGATATATACACGTATATTATTATTATAATATACCCATATACACATACATATTAACAGTCCTGATCTCTTGGACTACAGGTGTCCAAGAGATTTGTGGTCACTCACTGTCGGATGTAAATTCAACGGTTCACTTACTCTTGAACTCCTTTTAAGAAACTTTTATAAACCATTGGATTAATATTCAACGGTGGGTGACCACAATCTCTTGGACTACTGTGGTCCAAGAGATCGGGCCCGTACATATTAATATTATAATAATAGCATACATGTATATATGTAATATATATATATATATATTATATACACATATACATTATATATTTATATTATATGTATATATATTATAATATACATATATACACGTATATACACGTATATTATTATTATAACATACCCATATATATTATCTATTATAATATACATATATATATGTATATGTATTATACCCATGTATATATTATAATATATAGATACACCTATATACACATATATTATATACATGTATATACGTAGATACATGTATATTATAATATATAATATATATACATATATACATGTATATACATGTATATTGTTATTATTATAACATACCATATATATTATATATTATAATATACATACATATATATATAAATATATGTATATGTATTATATATTTATATATATATGTATTATATTATAATATACATATATACACCTATATACAACACACACCTATATATATATGTTATTTCTAATATATAATGTTATTATAATATACATATATACATGTATATACATATATAATACATGTATGCTATTATTATAATATACATATATATAGATATTTTTAAAAAAATAAAAAAAATCTAGTCCTAGTCCAAGCATACACCAAATGTAGGATAAGTGTTATCCAACTTAGACCAAGCCAAGACAGTCCCTAAGCATAATTCATGCCAAGACAGTCCTGTATAATAAACGAGCCCTTATGCTTCTGTGGTTTTCAAACTCCTTTTTCTTTGGACAAATGTTTTCAGACTCGTTAATAATAATGAAAGACACTAGAAGACTCTTGGGCTGGTACAGCTGAAAGACAGCCCATAATTGACCCCACCCAATTAGGCAAGGTCCAAAGTCAGTCCAACAAAATCCAGCTTTTGACAAATGAAGACTTGGCATTGTAGCCTTCTTTTTCACACCTCTGGTAGACTTTTGAAGGGTGCTGACTTATATCCATAATTGACAGGAGTATTACTTGCAATTTGTGGCTGCTATGTACATTTTTGACAATACACTCTGTTATTTGAAGTCATATACGTATTTTTGGTTATGGATAAGTTACCATTTAAGGTAATGGTGCTGTAAATTATTTGAGCTGCTTGCACATATAAAACAATAAATAAATTTTGCTATGGACATATTTGGACAATGGGTATTTTTTATTATGACGAAATTGAGCGATGTGTGCTTTTATGAGTACCTATGAAAGTACTCTAGCGAAGAAGCTACACTGAGATCAGGCGTTAAGAGGTATTTATATCCCCCCATAAATGCAATTTTCTATCGTGCTCAATAAAGCTCCATGCCTGAAGGAGGGCCTCTATCGAATCATAAAATATCATCAGAGGGTAGACCAGAAAGAAGGTGTCAAATGACTTTAAGCAAGAGATTGGTTGTCTTATAAGGGTCTATTTGGCAACAAAGTGTTCGGGTTAATTCGGTTGTGGCGTCTTAATTGTTGCTCTGGTAAAATTAATCATCCTTAATTTACTTTGTATTATGACGTCCAAGTGGTAATTTATTTATTTATTCTGAACATGGAAACCTTCATTGGAATGTCAATTAAAAACGGGGGAAAGAGCGAATAACTTTATTTTATCTATATTTTTTAAGTTTTACAGTAACCTCCTTTATTTATTTATTATTTTAAATAAATTAAAAACAAGGGGAAAGAGCGAATATCAACCAGGGCTGCAATAGTAAAAATGTTAACTGATGCAAGTCCACTTTTCCATGATAAGCTTCAGTTCCCCAACTTTGACAACTCAAGGCAGAGGACAAAGAAGAGGTAATTTGGACAAAACTTATCTATGTAATCTTTGCTATTCATGTGAATGTGAATCTTTTTTGCCACCTGATGTGCTTGTTTCAGTTTAAATTGGCAGCATCAACTTGGCAAGAACCCGAGTCCAAATCCTGACATAGAAACCCTGTTCTGGGACCATCCTTGTGAACAAGTGGTTCATGCTCCTTCCTTCCCACGAAATTAACCTTTTATGCCATGTTTGGTAGAGTGGACTGGACCGGACTTCTCCAATGAAAATGGACTAAAATCCTATCTGTTGTTTAGTGGGCTTAAATGCAAACTGGGAGTCGTTGGGCCTCATGTTTTGATCGGATACCAATCCAGTGAATAAGGGTTTTATAAACCTTAGTGGAACTAGGGGTGGGCATCGGGACCGGAAAACCGGAACACCGAACCGAACCGGTGAAAAAAAACCGGAAAAAAAACCGGTTGACCAAAAAAGTCAACAAACCGGACCGGAACCGGACCGAACCGGTTCCAACCGGTTCCGGTTCCGGTTTTACATCTCTCCGCACCGGACCGGACCGAACCGGACCGGTCATATATTTTATATTTATATTTTTACAAAATTTTAAAATCTAATGCCATATTTTAACTTTTATAATCACTAATTTTCCAAGTTCAACTTCAAAAAATTTCTAAATGTATGAATTGGATTATTTGTTCATTTTTAAGCTAAAAAAATAAGTTATTTATTATAAATTTTTTTATAAAAAAATTAAAAAAAATTAAAAAAAAATTAAAAAAAAATTAAAAAAAAAATAAATTAATAATCCGGTTCAAAACCGGAACCGGTCAGAACCGGACCGGAACCGGTTAGAACCGAACCGGCCGGTTTTTGAAATTTTTTTTGCCTAAACCGGACCGAACCGGACCGGTTAAATAATACCGGTTTCGGTTCCGGTTTGAGGTGAGAACCGGACCGAACCGGACCGCGCCCACCCCTAAGTGGAACCATGGGTTTCGAAGCCTCCGCCTCCGGCTTTCACTGCGTACGCAGAGCACCTCCTCATCGTCTCTTTTTCTTCTTTTCGTTCTCCCCTGCGACTTCAACACCTCTTTGTGCCATTATGAAGGTAGATTTATTTCCTCAATGCATCTATGAGGTTGTGATTCTTTTTTTGGATTCTCTCTTCTCTCCTCTCCTCAACTATCAACTATCATCTCAGATTTCTTTGTACATTTTTTATTTAAATGTTAAATATTGAGATGTTTTCATGATTGCCATCACTTTCTTCTGGGTTAGAGGTCGAGATCTATGGTTTTTTGGGGGGTTTTTTTTTTTTTTCTCTTTTGAATGTTGTCTTTCATATCTGAGATACTTTCATTCTCTGAATTCTTTTCATTTTGTTTCGAATTACCTTTTTTTTGCTAGACTACAATTTCGTTTCTCATATCTCCTGTCTCCTCTCCTCTCTCTGCCTACGAGAAGCCATGGATCAAAGGCTTCAAGAATTCAAATCAGAATTTTCGCCTTTTCTTTACGAAAGAATCCCAGATTTGTGTTTTTTTTATTTATAAATATTGGTTTCTGTAATTCATTGCCCCTTTTCTTTATGATGATGGGTTCTAATATTTTATTTATTTTTTGTATCAAAGATGATGGGTTTTGTTTGTTTGTTCAGAAAATTTAGTAAGTGAAATAACCAATAGCAAAAAGTTTCTAAGTTGCAGTTCGTATTGTAGTTTTCTTCTCTGTGTGTTCATGATCCAATCTCCTTTTTATTTATTATTTATTTTATTTTTTAATTTATAATTTTTTTTTATTGAAGTCCCAATCTTGGTGAATGTATTGGTTCTATAATTTTTTGTATATAAATATTGGTTCTGTAATTTGGTGCGTTTTTAATTAATTAATTTTTAAAATTTTTATGATTCCAACCAAAAAAACAATTATTTTTTTATGATGTTAAATAATCTAATAAACAGTAAATTAATTTTGAAATTTTAAAGAAATGAAGTTCAATGTTGTCCAATTTGGCCTTGTACCAAATAATGGATTGGACTTAAGTCCAGTCCAGTCTATTGCTTTACCAAACAATTCAATAGGACTTGAAGTTTAGGTGTCTTTGTATGAGGAAGTAGTTTTCTTTGGAAATTTTTATTTGTATGTTTATTTAATATATTTCATTTTCCGCTAGTTCAGCCTTCGCCGACACCTTTTACGGCATCTGTCACTGAAGGGACGGCTAACCAATCTCGTGGTCCACACCAAACAATTTCTGTTGGACCGATCAGTCTAACAGTTCCAAAGAATGCTTGTATGGTTTCTTATTATCTGGCTTATTTAACTTCTTTCAATATTTTCTTTATGCTTATGAATTTATTACTGATGGTGCTGTATTGCTAGGAAATGTTCAAATAACATGTGAGTAGTAAAAAGTACTAGTTTTCCAGCGAAACATTAGATAATATTTGCTTTGTATTTCTATTAGAACAAGTCAGTACACATTAAGTCATTATGTTGCAAATGTCAAACATATAGAATGTTGTCATAAATTACTAAATGGAAACTGAAAATGATTGCAGTATGAGATGGAGTTTCCTTAATATCATGACACCTAATTCTATCTGTTAAATGATTAAAATGCTAGTTTGTAAAATAATTTTAGTTTGCAAACGTGAAAAACTCAAAACTCCGTGGTATTGACATTAGTTGTGGTTTCTGAAGTTCTGACCAGTGCATTGTGGCCATAGTATGCGCCATTGTCTGGGCAATGGTTTGAGTCATCTCTTGTATTCATTGATGGTTGAGGTTGTTCAAAGTCTCCATTGCAAGGATGAGTTGTTGGACTTCTAATGAAGTGCCAGATTTGGCCTCAGGATTGGTACTTCAGCGACTTCTGTAACATCTTCGACTAACACGTGGTTGTGGCCAACCACCACAACTCGGCCATGGCCATTTTGTTGTTTAGTATTAGGAACATTTTGTGGCCGAGCGTTCTTAGGGTGTCAACAAACTACAATTCATGGTCACCAAATCTCACTAACAAACTTAACCCGCGCTGACCAATTTCATTCTTATCCCAATCAACATCCAAACCCCATTGATTTAAATACATTCTTGTAGGTAATAGCTCTCCACATCCCTCATCCTTATGCACTGGTCAGAATTTCAGAAACCACAGCCATTGTCAATTCCACAAAGAGTTTTAAGTTTTTCCTGTTTGCAAACTAAAATTATTTTTACAAACTAGCATTTTAATCATTTAACAGATAGAATTAGGTGTTTTGATATTAAGGGAACTCCATTTCATATTGCTAGATTATTTTCAGTTTCCATTTAGTAATTCAAGACAGTATTCTATACGTTTGACGTTTGCAACGTAACACCCTATTGTGTACTAACTTGTTCTAACATAAGTACAATGTTACTATCATCTTATGTTTGCCGGAAAACTGGTACTTTTTACTATTCACATGTTATTTGAATATTTCCTAGCAATACAACACATTCAGTAATAAATCTATAAGCATAGAGAAAATATTAAAAGAAATTAAATAAGCCAAATAATAAGAAACCATGCAAGCATTCTTTGGAATTGTTAGACTGATTGGTCCAGTAGAAACTGTTTGATGTGGAGCACAAGACTGGTTACCCATCCCTGTAGTGAATATCTTCTAAGGATGGATAGAGTTCTTTTCGTGAAAACTAGAGTATTCCCTGGTACTCTATTTTATCTCTGTCTTCAGAGTACAAATATATAATTGGTGTCAGTGTCTTAAATTGGAGTGTTTCAATTTAAGATTTTTGATTGTTGAATCCTAGGAGATGGACGCCTATAGAACTGGGAGCACAAGGACGTGGACGAAATATGTCTTTAGGACATTGCAATTCTTGCAAGCCTCAATCGCTAAAGTTATTAGTATTTCTATTTGTGTTTATTGATTTACAATTTTATGTAAATTTGTTATTGTATTTGATTATTACAATTCTGTTGAGAATTATTATTATCTTTAAATTCATATTTCCTATTGTTCCACAACATTGTATACCAACTTGAAACCTGTACAATTGTTCTTTATGAATGTTAAAATTGGAAGTTAAATAAAACAGGTAAACAATTACCAGAAATAATCCTCACCCAACTTTACAAGAGAACTAACTGAAAACACTAACATCATCTCATCAACATATCCAACAATTCTTTGCTATATAACTTTGAAAAAGTAGACACAAATAGCTATTATATGTACTGTAATTACAAAAATGCAAATGATAGCTACTACATGTATTAAAATTACTACAATGCAAGAACAATTCAGAAAAATAATTACCTAGCTACTCAAAATGGCCTGGATACTTTCATTGTAATAATCTCAATTTTAGATTTTGTTGTAATCCGATCCTAAATTAATATCTAATTATTAAAGTACTCAAATAAAAGGCAATTTTACCCTTAGAATATTTTAATGGGCTTAGTGTTGACTTTTTGATCCGGAAGGATTTTGGGGAAATGAGTGGCACCATTATGTAGAGCTCGTCGATATGAGTTCATACACATGCGGCATGCCCAATTCCAAAGGAGAAAAGGTCTAGAAACGAAAAAGACAGTGGGAATTCTAAAAATTGATACAGTAGCTACAGTACCGTTACAGTGCCAGGTCTTCTTCTTCCTTGCCATTTAACCAGATTTTCTTCATTCCTTCCACTTCCATAATTTTTTTGAGGCACTATCCCATCCCAGTTGCCATCGCAACCTTCATGAAATTTCTTCCCCTCGTCCTCCTCTACAAAACCCACCCAAGACCTGATCCGATTTCGTGATGATGAGCTTGATTCGAAGCTTAGAAAAGGGATAGGTTTTCTGGCGGTGTTTTAGAGTTTTTCGGCGACTCCGATGGCGAAATCCGTCAAGTGACGTATGGAAATTCGTCTCTTCATTATGCTCTATATGCTTATGTAATTAGTTTGGGTTAATTTTGGAGTTTTGGATTGATTTAAACACCCATTTTGGGCCTATAGTTCTAGCCATTTTTCACCAATTTTTGGCCACTTTTTGGCCAAGGTCCAAAGAACAAAAGTTGCTCCATTCGTTATTCTGATCATGTAGGTATAGGTCTTGACTGGCGGTTTGGAGATTTTTTGATTGCCGAAATCGCTTTGGACACACAAATGCGGCCGGCGCATGTGGGCCAACTTTTGGCATGTCCTCAAGTCCTAAATTAATCCTCATGTCGTTCTGAGCACGACAATGTATTCAGATTTAATTTTGGGTACCGTTTGACTGTTGATCGAATATAGCATATTAGGTGATATCCGGGTTTGATATGTTCGGACCGTTGGATCGTTTTGATTTTCAAATATGTTGATCTAGACACTTCTAGGATCGTAAAGGGATTCGCGGATCGAGAATCGGAGTCTCGGATACTTCGGTTCAATAATTTAAAGTTTAAATAAACGATAACCGTCCGATCGTGAGCGATCCGACTGTTCGATTCGGACCAAATTTGCAAGACCGGTTTAGTAAACCTTGTTGAACAGCTGTTTTTACAGTGGGATTAGTATGTTCATATGCTATTTTCTAAACTTTGTTTTTGGGTCCACTCACCCTTTTTAATGTTTTGCGCCCCCAGGCAGTAGGCATGCACAGGGATCCACCACCGGGCCGTTTTCCACCTTCTGCGATTTCCTTTTGATGTAGGACTTTTTGTTTTGTAAAAGGATTGACTCCTTTGTAAATTCTTAGTAGTCGCTCTGATAATTTGCCCTAGAATTAGAATGTAACTGTTGGAATGTATATATACGTATGCTTGCAGTTGGTTGTGTATATATACTTGTTTGGCAGGTGTAAATGTTTTGGGATTGATCCAATTTACAAGGGAGACTCTGCTGATTTTTCGGTAGGAGTCAACCTTGTTATTTTATCGTGCTTTGTAGGGAAGGGCAATTAGGTCATTCGTGTCCGACATCCGCCAGGTGTCGGACACACACAGGGTTCGGCTCGGATTCCAAAGCGGCATTTGGGTCAAGTCCTGTCATCAATGGTGCCCTTAACATAGCGGAGAATCCTCTTGACGACAACCATGTGAGGAGAGCGAGGAGTGCTCATAAACTAGGCCATCGCATTGACTACAAAGGAAATATTTGGGCGGGTAAGGGTGAGGTATTGAAGACTCCCTACAAGTTCAAGGTATTCTGTGGGAGAAGCGAGCAAGTCACCATCACTGGCAGTTAGAACAGACTTGGCCGCAAGAGGAGTGGAAGCAGGCTTGGCATGTAGGAGATTACTCTTGTGTAACAAATCATGAACATACTTGAGTTGATTGAGATGAAGAACGCCATCATGAGAAACAACCTGTAAACCCAAGAAGTAACTAAGAGGACCAAGGTCCTTGATGTCAAATTGGTGGCTCAAAAAAGATATAAAATTCTGTAAAAAAGAGGAATCACTGCCAGTAATCACAATGTCGTCAACATACAATAGGAGAAATATGGTGTGGGATCCCTGCCAAAAGATTTAAAGTGAAGAGTCTGCCAAACTTCTCGAAAAATCAAGGGATAAGAGGAAGGTGTTGATACGATTAAACCATGCACGCGGAGCCTGCTTGAGGCCATAAAGAGACTTGTGATGTTTACAGACATGAGTGGGATGAGCAGGGTTCACAAAACCAGGGGGCTGGACCATATACATGCCTAAAAAAAAAAAACAAAGCAAAAAGAAGGCAAGGGTAGGGATTAGTTACAGAGATTTGATTGTATCTCTAATCTTCTTCCCCCTTCTCATATCTCTTTTTAAAGGAACCCATGAAGAAAGGCATTCTTGACATCGAGCTGCGTAAGGACCACCGGCGGGAAACAGCAAGACTGAGAACAGTGCGAATTGTGGCTGGTTTGACAACAGGGCTGAAGGTCTCAAAGTAGTCAATGCCAGGGCATTGATGAAATCCCTTAGCTACTAGGCGTACCTTGTAGCTTTCAATAGTGCCATCCGAGTGACGCTTGATGCGGAAGACCTATTTGAAACCGATTGGAGTATGTGTGGGAGTTGGAGGAAAAGAGACCAAGTCTGATTTTGCAGCAAGGCATTGATTTCCTCAGACATTGCCGTGCGCTATGCTGGATGTTTTGAAGCATGAGAAAAACAAGTGGATTCAACATCTTCAATGACAGTTAAAAGAGCACGAGGGACCGGGTATCGAACCCTGCCGTCGGTGCGGTTTTTAGGCTGAGAGATGCCATCACACAGACATGTATGCATGGGATGAGCAGGCGCTGGTGGTGCTGGTTCGACAGGTGGTGGATGAGCTGGGTCCGTAGAGGTAAGGGAAGGAGGGACTGGCGCAGGTTCCATAGATGGTATACGAGGTCTTCTGGAATACGTGTGGAGTAGGGGCTGGACTGGCTCAAAAAGAGTCGCGTCATGTGGATTAAAGGGTGCTACACGGTCAGGGTCGGTACTGTGCTGTGGGTGGGGACTGCAGCTTGTGGAAAAATGGAGGTGCCGAAAGCTTGTGGGAAGGTGGAGGTGCCGGAAGCTTATGGAAGGATGTAGGTGCCGAAAGCTTGTAGAAGGGCGGAGGTGCCAGAAGCTGGTGGAATGATAGAGGTGCCAGATGCTTGTGGAATGATGCAGGTGCCAGATGTGGCAATGTCCTGTGTGGGTATCGGTGGGATGTGCACAGGTGGAGGTGGTCCTGGAGTGGCCGCATATGCTGGAGAAGGAGAGGCAGAGACCACAAGATGAAAATTTATTTCAGTATACTCCGGGAAGGAGGAGACCTGCAAATGCTGAAAAGAAAAACTTGTTTTGTTAAATAAAATATGTCGAGAGGTATATACACGACCAATGGAGGGATCGAGGCATCAATAGCCTTTATGTTGGGTATTGTAGCTAAGGAACACACATTCAGTGGTATGGTTGACAATTTTATTTTCTGTGTAAGCACCAAGATGTGGGTAACTAGAACAACCAAAAATCCTAAAATGAGAATAGACAGGAGGTTGGTTAAAGAGTTTGGTGTATAAGGTTTCCAGGATAAAATTAGGGTGGATAGGAGATTGATGAGGTGGACAGCAGTAAGTGCCGCATCAACCCAAAGTGTGAGGGGCATGGGCTATAGTGAGGAGGGGTTGAATTACTGTGGCAATGTGGCGGTGTTTACGTTCAGCAAGGCCATTTTGTTGTGGGGTGTAGGGACATGAGAACCATTGTTGAATGCCTAATTTGTGACAATAGTGAGTGAAGGAGTTGTTGACATATTCAGTGTCATTGTCACTTTGAAGAAATTTGATGGAGGAATTGAAGATGTTATGTATCATGGATAAGAGAGTTTGAAAATGGTGAAAGACCTCACTTTTGCGACGCATGGGATAAATCCATGTATACTGGGAATATTCATCTGTAAATAATACATAAGATCGAAAACCAATTGTAGAGGGAACAGGGGACATCCAAACATCAGAGTGAATAATAAAAAAGGGAGAGTGGGCATGACTTTCATTAGTAGAAAATGGTAATTTAGTAGATTTGCCAAGGGCAAGTCTTACAAAATTCCTTATTTAATTTGAAACCTAATGAAAAAGAAAGATGAGACAAAACAGTGGAAGATGGATGACTAAGACGACGATTCCAAGCAGTGGAATTAATGGAAGTGAAGGCATGCTTGATGGGGGAGGTGGATGGAAAAGAGATAGGATAGAGACCATCTTTTGGCCCTGAAAAAGAAGAGTACCAGTTTGTAAGTCATAAATTTGAAAGAATTGGGATTAAATACAAAGGAGATAGAATTATCCCGAGTAAAACGAGCTATGGAAAGAAGATTAGTACGGAGGGAAGGAACATGATAAACATTATGAAGAGAATATGCGGAAGAACCTAAAGAAACAGGAAGAGTACCAGTGGATGAAATGGTTAGAGAATCACTGTACCCAAATAAATGGAATCATTACCCATGTAGGATTGGGGGTTTTGAAGGTTGGTGGTAGTACCAGTCATATGATGGGTTGCTCCGGAGTCGAGATTCTAGGTATTTTAAAGAGGTTGGAGAAATTGTGCACTGGCAAATGGAGGAAAAGTTTCAGGGCTACGGAAGCAGTGGGGACATGCTGCGTGAGTGTGTTGGGCAGTGTTGCACGTGGGGCACCATGGGAGAAGTGGTGTTGTAAGCAATCCCAAATTGCTTTTGAGGAGTCGCAACTAATGGTGAGAGACAACATTGATTCAGATAGAGTGCTGGTGAGATAACTGACAATGAGTTGGTCTTGTTGAACCATGTTTCATAGGCAAGATTAGGTTGAGGAGGAGCAGGTGCTTGGTCAGGAGCGGATGCAGGTAGGGACTGGAAGGGAGAAGGTTGAGGAGAGGAGCCATCAACATATTTCCACAAGCTGTGGCCAATGAGAAAAGGTTTTATTTGTTGGAGCCAGCATGAGATAGTTGGTGTCAGTGAGCTTGATGAAATGAGAGGAGTGGGGACCAGGAAGAGAGGAGGAGGAAGATGGAGAACCCATGAGCTTTCGGCTGGAGAGAGAGAGAGAGAGAGAGAGAGAGAGAGAGAGAGAGAGAGAGAGAGAGAGAGAGAGAGGGGAGAGAGAAGAGGCTACCGCTTGGAAGAGAAAGGGATCGTTTAGGCTGATACCATGTAGAAGTTTGAATTCAGATTATTTCCCTTGTGTAAATATTACAATATTTATAATTGCACAATAAAGATATAAATGGTATGAGCCTTGAATGGCAATAAATACAAAATATTGCTTGATTAAGAAGAATCCGTTTCAGATTCTTCTTGCTTGATGAGTGCGTGTGGTCCTCGGAGGATAGAAGAAATAATGAAGATCTGCCAATCTTCTTTTGCGTCCTCAATAATTTAGTTTATAAGAATGCTTATGTGAAATTTTCAATTGCTCGTATATCTTATGAGGGTTGCTGTTCACATTGTTTTGGGGATTGTTTGACATCACCAGTACCTTGCGTCTGTGTGGCTGAAACTGGGGGTCTGTTTGCATACACTTCGGGAGGATTTGTCAAGGTGAAGTTTCTGGAGGAATGTATATCCTTGAAGCGGGAACCTAAACAAGACCACTACTTGTATTGTAGAAACTGCCCACTTCAAAGGTCTAAGAATGAGAAGAGTTCTGTGCCATGCAAAGGCCATTCGTTACCGAAATTTATAAAGGAATGCTGGTCTAAATGCAGATGCAACAAGAAATGTGGAAACCGGATTGTTCAGCAAGGCATCACTGTGAAGTTGCAGGTTGGTTAGTCCTCTGTGAATTTCAAGGCCCTAGGTAATAATAACCATATGGGTATAATCTATGTTGTAGGTGTTTTTAACACCCAAAGGGAAAGGGTGGGGTCTTCGAACACTGGAGGACTTGCCAGCAGGGGCTTTTGTTTGTGAGTATGTTGGAGAGATATTAACCAACACAGAACTACATGTGCGAAATGTGCAAAGTGCTAGTAACAAGAATACACGCTACCAAGTTCTACTAGATGCAGGCTGGGGTTCAAAGGGTGTCTTGAAAGATGAAGAGGCCCTTTGCTTGGATGCTACAGTTTATGGAAATGTTGCAAGATTTATCAATCACAGTTGTATAATCCAAAGTTAATGTAATTGTCCGCTAGCTTTGAATCTGCATTGGACAGGTAAATTCCACTCTAATCGTTAAGCTATTTTCACTTGCAATAAACTTAATGAACAGTTATTACACGATCATTAATAAGCATCATTTAAAGTAAGTGATGAAACAATTTTAATTTTCTGCTATCATTAAGATAATTTTGCATCTTCTAGGTGTATACATTTATATACATTTGTATCTTAACATCTAGCAAGGAAATGTGTTGCACTTTGTTGCTCAGATTTATTGAACATTTCAAACTGTTGATTAGCATGCTCGCACTACTACAAAAAAGCAAAAAGACGACGGTAAATCACCGTCGTGTATTCGGTTTTTCAATAGTCGTGGAATCCACCGTCATCTTTTCCCTCATAAACCACGACGCTAAATCACCGTCGTTGTTAAAATATACGACGTCATCAACAAATACAAAACGACGTCTTTGTACTGCAAAAAGATCTAAAAAAGCAGTCGAGGATGAGAATAGACGACCAACTATCTAAAAAAACCGTCGTTAAAAAGGAAAAATATGACACATATTAACAGAACAAGGCTGCAAGATAGACATACAACGACGACAATTAAAATAAGACGCCGTTAAATATCATTTTCACGACAATAAAAAATATGACGTCTTTAAATACATTAGAAGACGACGTTATTGATACCTACTACGTCGCCTATATAAAAACAGCCGTCGTAAAATAAATTTTCCACTTCGATTTTTCTATAAAAGATGACGTGGAAATAGTTGTCAGTGTCATTATTTACGACGTATGTATTTATAGAGTAGACGTTGAAAAATGAAACAACGTCGGTTACAAATATATGAGAGTCGTATTACAAAATTTATACGTCCTATTTTCATAAACAAACAATGACGATAAATATTAGACGTTGTTAAATAAAACAACGTCGGAAAACAATAAAAACAGACGTGTTTAGTCTGCTAAAGTTCTAGAAAATAGTCGAGGATGAGAATAGACGACCAACTCAAACAAATCACCGTCGTTAAAAAGGAAAAATATGACACATATTAAAAGAACAAGGCCGCAAGATATACATACAACGACGACGACAACTAAAATATTACGCCGTTAAATATAATTTTCACGACAAGAAAAAATATGACGTCTTTAAATACATGAGAAGACGACGTTATTGATATCTACTACGTCTCTTATTTACAAACAACCGTCGTGAAATAAATTTTCCACTTCGATTTTTCTAAAAAAGATGACGTGGAAATAGTTGTCAGTGTCATTATTTACGACGTATGTATTTATATAGTTGACGTTGAAATGCGAAACAACGTCGGTGGCATTTATATAGTCGACGTTGTATTTATATGTATTCATTACTCACGACGCACTTATTAATATAGACGACGTTGAACTTCTAAACAACGTCGGTTCCAAATAAATGAGAGCCGTATTACAGAACATATAGACGGCGTTGATTATGATGAGAGCCGTATTACAAATAACGTCGTTTAATTGATATTAGACGGCGGTTATAATGAATTACCGTCGGAATTCATTTCGTTCCTCTTCGTTTATAAAAGAACTTGCGACGTGGAAAATGTATGATGACGTCGTATTTTTTAACGTTCAGATTATATATCTCGTTTTTTAGACGTCGGTATTATGGGATTGGAATCGTGTTATTTTGAATTACATGGCGGTTCTTAATCCTTCCCCGACGTGATATCCTGAATAATTGCTTCACATTAGCGTCGTGGTTCTTCATTGTTACGTTGCTTTAAGACGTCGGTAAATATGCTGAATAACTGGTTCACAATAACGTTGTGTTTTATTTGAACGTAGAAAGTGAAGAAATCACATTACAATATATTACAAAATTAATGTCATACACTGCCAATTACATAAGCATCATTCAATCCATATATCTTCACACCCATCTCGAATATTTTGACCACCTAACTCACCCACCAGTTCATCAAATGTGTCAACATTTGGCATCCCTCTAGTAAATGGCTCACACTCAATTATCACATCACCTAAGACTTCATCACCAATAACATCATTATATTCTCTATTAGGCATTGATAACACTACCGACCAACCACGATGCATCGGGTCGTCAACAAAAAATATTTGTTTGACTTGAGAAGCCAAAACAAATTGGTCATTCCTATGTCCAATTTTACTCAAATCTACAAGGGTAAATCCAAGTTCGTCGACTACAAGACCAGAACTATCTATCCAATCACACCTAAAGACTGGGATTGTAAACTTTTGGTAGTCAAGGTCCCAAATTTCTTGAATGACACCATAGAAACCCATATTTGAGAGAATTGGGTTTTTATCCTTGGCACTAGCAACTTGCATGGTATGTGCAAGTAAATAAACTCCACTATTTTGAGTTGTCCGCACATCATCTTGTGCCTTGATATTGAATTTAATACCTTTAATAAGATAGCTCCTATATAATGGCACTGACATGTTTGGACCAGCTGCTAGCCACCTTAAATTTTCTGATACGCCATGATTGTCTTCCTCAAGTTCACTTTGAACCTGCAAATTAATCATATCTTAATTCAATCTAACATATAAATAAGAAGAAAATTAAAAGAGAAATATGTTATTTCAACAACATATACCTTGAAGCGTAGCCATTGAATGAAAGTGCTATTGTGCTTATCCTGCAGCCACTTTGTTCTCTTTCTAAATTTTGGATAAGCAGTCTTGATGTGGATCATATGTTGCCTACATGACACGAAAAATTCAAGCATTACGGTCCCAAATATAGAAGATAAACATAAGAAATAATTTAAAATGGAAACTTAAAGAATAAAGCTCATACGTACTCGATATAAGGTAGGACTTCCTCCGTATTCTCCAAGACATATAGATGTGCTTGATTCAACAGGTCCTGATCAACTACGCTCACTGTGCAACCTGATAATGGCTTTGAAAGTCCCATCTTTTGGCTTGAAGGCACTCCAACTGTACTAACATCAGATAAATGCTGAGTACAAAACTCTACCGCTTCTTCAGCTATATACCGCTCAGCAATGCAACCTTCGGGACGAGTACGATTCTGAACATACCCCTTCAGCACTTTCATATATCTTTCAAACGGATACATCCACCTAAAATATACTGGCCCACATAGACGAACTTCTCTGACAAGATGTACTACTAGATGAACCATGATATCAAAGAATGAAGGGGGAAAGTACTTCTCAAGCAAACACAGAGTAACTACTACATCTTCTTCCAACTTATCTAGCTTGGAAACATCAACAGTCTTTGCACATATAGCATTGAAGAAGAAGCACAAACGAGTTATTGCATACCTTGCAGGCTTCTCCAAAACAGAACGAATTGCCACAGGGAGCAATTGTTGCATTAAGGTATGACAATCATGTGATTTAAGGCCAAGAAGTCTTGAATCTTGTAAAGATACAAGATTTTTAATATTTGAAGAGTAACCTTCAGGGACCTTCATACCATAGAAAGAATTGCAAACCTCTCTCTTCTCTGCTCTTGACAAATTCCAAGGCCCAGGAGGCAAACGAGTACGTCTTTCTCCATACTCGGGTTGCAAATCAGTTTTGACCCCCATGTTCAATAAATCTAATCGAGCAGCAATCCCATCTTTATTTTTTCCAGGGATCTCCAGCAATGTACCAATGATACTATCGCAAACATTCTTCTCAATGTGCATAACATCTAGGGCATGCCTCACAGGAAGGTATTTCCAATACTCGAGATCAAAGAATATTGATTTCTTCTTCCAACAAACTATGTCACCATTTTCAACCATATGCAGCACTTCTTCTCCGGTTAATGGCTCGGGAGGTATGCCATATTTAGGTTTCCCATTAAAAGCTGCACGTTGCCTCCTATATGGATGATTGATTGGTAACCATTTTCTATGCCCAATGTAACAAATTTTGTGGCCATTTTTCAACCTGTGACTAGGTGTATCATCGCCGCATATTGGACAAGCTTTGTATCCTTTAACAACACAACCAGATAAGTTTCCATAGGCGGGGAAATCATTAATTGTCCACATTAATGCAGCGTACACTCCTCTAATCCCATCCCACAAAGATTTTAAATCATCAATCAAAGGCTCCAAGTAGACGTCTATATCATTTCCGGGTTGTTTAGGACCGGAAATCAATAAGGTTAACATCATGAACTTTCGTTTCATGCACAGCCATGGAGGGAGATTATATGTAACTAAGATAACCGGCCAACAACTATATCTGCTACTTAGAGAACTGTGGGGATTGAATCCATCAGATGAAAGAGCCAATCTCAAGTTTCTCGGCTCATTACCAAACTCAGGCCATTTATCATCAAGAAGTTTCCAAGACGGGGAATCCGCCGGATGAGACATCTGACCGTCAATTGATTTTCTAGCAGCATGCCAAGTCAAACTCTTAGCTGTCTCATGTGATCGAAACATCCTTTTAAACCTTGGAATTGGAGGAAAATACCACACCACCTTCGCTGGCACACCCTCTTTCAAGATTGAATCTTTGCCTTCCTTCCACCTTGAGATACCACAAGTAGGACAATTAGTTGAATCCTCATACTCCTTCCTATACAAGATGCAATCATTGGGGCATGCGTGCATTTTCTCATAACTCAGCCCCAATGCACACAAAGTCTTTTTAGCCTCATACATAGAGGTTGGTATTGTATTTCCTTCTGGAAGCAAATCGCCTTGAAGTATCAACAATTCTGTAAAACAGACATCACTCATCCCATGTTTAGCCTTCAAATTATACAACTTCACTAATGCCGATAACTTCGTGTACTTTCTACAACCAGGGTACACTGGTTGATCTCCATCCCCAATCACATTGGCAAACTCATACGGATCGGAACCAAAATCACCAAAATCATTATCATCCATATCAATTTCTTCATACACAAAACTGTACCTACTATGGCCATCATCTTCTTCAACATTTCTACTAGCATTAGTAGTTGCTTCCCAAGGTTCTCCGTGAAATGTCCAATTCTTATAGCTTTGGTCAATTCCATTAAAGTATAAGTGATCCCTTATAATTCCAACCCCAAACAACTTCAAATTAACACATTTAACACATGAACAACGGATATGTGTTGTAGTTAGAAGTTTTTCTACAGCAAAGTTCAAAAATGCTTCCACCCCAAACTCATATGCCTTCGATCTTCTATCCGAGTGCATCCATGACTTATCCATCTCCGACACTATAACCTATTATCTATAATAAAGTGAAAATACAGGCAATGACCATCACTATAGCAGATTATACAAAGATCTAATAGCAAGTAATACACAACAGAGACGACGGGTTTTAAACAAAAACAGACGTATTTGGCATATATAGACGACGGATTTTCAACAGACGTCGTCTAATATAAGTAATACAAACGACGGTTTATGAAAAAACCGTCGTGTATAAGTAATACAACGACGGTTTTTTCATAAACCGTCGTGTAATCGTCGTCGTATGCCTAAAAAGGCGTCGTGTCTCAGTTTATTTTCAAGAACCCAAAACCCATTAAGAACACAACATATATATGAAACCAAGCAAGAAACCAACATATACATGAAACCAAGCATGAAAACAATAAATCCATTCCCAATTCAACATAACATAGGGTGATTAAAAGATCCGACAAAATTAAATCCATTCCCAATTCAACATAACAGATAATGTAATCCATGAACCCATTAAACAGAAAATCCATGAACCCATACTGATAAGCACATTATTAACAGATCGCAAAGCATATACCTAAAACCCTTTAACAAAACAACCTAATATCATTCAATGAATTTACATGGGAAAGATAGGGTTTGTACTTACAGGTTGGACGAGCTCACAGATTCGACGGAGCCTGGAGAGTGCAACTTTTAATTAGAGCAGAAGTGAGAGAGCGTAATGTTATGTTGCGCGAAATCTGAAAATTTTAGGGTTCAGGGTTAGAAGTATAAGAATAAGAGCCAAATATGAAAAAATTTAGGACGCGCGAAAATTTTTAGAGCGCGCGCTCTTTAAAACGTCGAAAGAAAAACCATGGCGAAAGTTCTACAAGAACCGACGTAAATGTAATATTCAACGACGGAAACACTGAACGTAACGCCGTTTATTTTGACGCTTCATTTTTCGGATTAATTTTAAATTTATTTTGAATATTTTGATATAAAGACGAACCACGTCGGGGTTAAGAAATTGAAAACGTTGTAAATTATAATAGACGACTTACATATTAAAATGACGTCGTTTAAAGTAGAAACCATGTCGGATAATTTACTGCACGACGTAAAATATGTATTCCACGACTTAACCACCGTCGTTAACAATTAATACCCTAAACCCTTAAAACTAAATTATATAATTTTAAAAATTAAGTTTATAAAGGGGTTTATGGTTTTACAGCCTAATATATACCCTAGACTACCCAAAAATTATACTTTAAAAATAAACCCCAATAAATAACAACCCTAATCTCTAAACCCTAGACTCTAAACCCTAAACCATAAAACTAGAAGTGATTTTATGACTCATCAAAACAATTTTGTTTTGGATGTTCATTTTAAATTTTTGTTATTCAAAATGAATTTTTTCAAGGTTTAGGGGGAAGAAAATATATCAATGACTTCATAGGAGTTGACTTTGCATTTTTCTGATTTATTTTAAATTTATTTTGAATATTTTGATATAAAAATAATAAAATATTCTTATCACAACAACAAACCACGTCGGTGTTAATAAATTGTAGACGTTGTAAATTGTAATAGACGACTAAGTTGTTAAAATGACGTCGTTTAAATGAGAAACAATGGCGGATATTTAACTATCCGACGTAAAATATATATTCCACGACTTAACCGCTGTCGTTACAAAGTACTACCCTGAACCCTTAAGAAATTGAAGACGTTGTAAACCATAAACGACTCCATTGTTCAATGAACGTCGTCTAAATATCCTTTTACGTCGGATTTGTTTAAAACGAAACCACAAAAAACGACGGCTTTTGACTTTATTACGTCGTTGGAAAAGTATTACACGTCGGTTACGCATTTTGTATGTTTGTTTTTTTTTTTTTAATTTAAGAAAACCTCAACAAATTTTTACATTATATATTATAGACAAAATTTGTACATTATACATAAATATCAAGTGTTCAATAATTCCCCTATTCCAGGTGAAGGCAAACAAACTCTGCCCATTCATTCCGGACTTCATCAATTGCTTCTTGGGGGTATGGCTCTTCCTGTTTTCCCTTGGCATACTGCATAAACAATGACTATTAGGGTTTATAAATAAAAGGAAATTCAATCACAGACGACCATAACCGACGTAGTATATCTATTCAACGACGGTAATTTTACATGACCGTCGTTGATAATACAAAAAACGACGTAAAATGTTTGAAGGTTATTTCTTCTTACCTTCTTCTCAAACCCCAAGGAAGGATCCATGATGATGTCCTTCATGAAGCGCATCATGTAATACCCGCATTCGACATTGCTGGGTTGCTTTGGTGTGCCTGGCAGAGTTTTCCAAATGACTGCCTTACGGCCTGATCTGGCTATGTGGGAATTATAAATTTTTATAGCACTGTTCACGATGTTTTTGGCCTCTTCAACGACCACACGATTTCCTGGCAGAGGATCCAGAAAATAGACTGTTTCCCTCTTTGCTCTTACAATCAGCAAGATCCAATGACGGCTGCACAAAATTAATATAAAAACGACGGTTATTTACAAAAACGACGTATTATAATATTTCACACGACGAAATAAAGTAGCAATCGACGACATTATATATTTATCACGACGATAAATAACTACCGACGTGGTTAGTTTATACGCTGTCATTTATTGAAAATCATAAAAACAAAATCCTGTTAAGGAGACTAACCCTGGATTGTAAGGCATCAGGAAAATCTGTTCACCGTCAGTCCTCTGAAGTCGAGCTGCTACCAGTCGTGATCTGTCAGCTATTGTGCCAGAGCTGGCACTAACTGTAGCAGGGTCGATAAAGCCAACCATTGTGCACATATTTGCTTGTTTCAAAACATCGTGTAAGTACCTAAATATATAAAATAATATAAACAAGTCAGCGCAAAAAAAACACACGACGGTTATGTATAACAAAACGACGTATTATAAGGTTTCACACGACGTACTGAAATAGACAACGACGTTATAATATATTTATCACGACGGTACATACTAACGACGTGGTTAGTTAGTTAAGACGACGCAATAAATAAACCAACGACGTATTATTTTAGAATGACAAACCTCATATATACAGCAATGACTGTAGCTCCTATTTCCTCCATGCCTGCAAATTGTGTAATATCTTCAGGCAGGAGGAAGGTATCGCGCTCTAGACCAAACACCTCCTTATCAATTGTAAAGTGCAGGGTCTTATCCTGAGGCACGAGTGTCGTTTCCACATAACGACAAAGGGTTTTTAAAGAAGATGGCGCCTCCATATTTGAATAATCAACAACTTTAATAACCTGTTTAAAGAAATAAATAAAATGACGTGGTAATTCAATAAAAACGACGGTTTAAGGAATAAAACGTCGTCTGAAAAGAATTTAAACGACGGTGAAAAAACCGTCGTGGTGAATTATTTATTACGTCTTAGAAAAAAATTCCGCCGTCTAAGAAGTAAAGAAACGACGGTTTAAAGAAAAATATCGACGTCTGGAATTTTGAAAAACAAATAAAAAAGGCAAAGTTATGTGAACATACCTGGTCGTCATCTTCTTTCTCCTTTTCATCTTGTTTTTCTTCTTTATTCTCTTCATCTATTACGTCGGGAATGATTAACTCCGTCGTCTAAAAACCACAAAGTTTTAAAAATAACGACGTTTAATGGCGTGTAAAACAAGTAAACTAAATACGACGTGGTATTGAAATACAAACGACGGTTTATTTTTAAAATCGTCGTGGTATGTATTTCAAACGACGGTTTTATTAATAATAACGACGTCTAATGGTTTTTTAAAAAACAGAGAATTCAAAGTTCAGATATGTTACCTTTTCTTCCTGATGTTTCCCATTTTTGGCAGTATCATCCTCAAAATGCTGGGATCTCACATCACCTCCAGAGCAGCTTGCTTTGTCAGACATTGGATTTTTGGGACTTTGGCTAATTCTGGGTTTAAGCATGCTTGGATCAAAATTGGGAATTAATTGGGAAAGCTGACTCAGGAAATGCTCCCTCTCAGCCTCTACCAATTGTTTCGTTCTAGCCTCCATCCTTAAAGCTTCTTCCCTTGCCTTAGCCTCCATCTTTTTAGTCTCTTCTTGAAGGAGAACTCTTAAACTGTCCTTCAAACGGTCGTCAAAGCTCACTCTCTGTGGTTTGGGTAAATTGAAATATTGCTTTGGTGAGATCCCAGCACCTACTCCTCTGACTCTGCCTGGATGCTCGGGGCCCAAAGCCATGGTCAGCACATCATTGCTGCCAGAGACGGTGACTTTGCCTTCCGAGACTTGTTTTTGCAAATCATCCTAAAACAAAGATATATAAAAAAGTAAGAACAAAAACACAAGACGGTTATTTATATACAAACGACGTATTATATAATTTCACACGACGCAATAACATATAAATCGACGTTATTATAATTTATCACGACGGTAGTTATACCGACGTGGTTAGTTTTTTAAAACGACGAAATTAATAAACCACCGACGTCTTATGTAACAGAGGGATGATTCAATATTCACACCTTTAACGACGTTGTTTAAAACATTTCGACGTAGTAATTTAATACAGACGACGCGAAATTGAACCACCGACATCTTATGCTATAATTACAGAAAACAGAGTTGTGATTCCTATTTAGACCTTTAACGACGTGTTTTAAAAAATGTCGGCGTGGAAATATCATTCACACGACGCAAAATATAACATAAGACGTAATAAGAATTATTCACAGTTTAATAAAAATTTAAAACAGAGTGAGTAGGCTTACAATTAATTTTGCTTTCTCTGCCACCTTTGGATCAGGGATGTTACCATGTTTGTCCTGTCTAGCTCTCTTCCATAAGGTAGATCGATCAATTTCTACCCCAGGCATGGTTTCCTCTAATTGATCCTCCAAACCAGCATATCCTTTTCGAGACAATCGATGATTGTACTCGAGTTTCTCCCTAATCTGTGCATGTTGAGAATGCACAGACTCAAAATCTTTGGATAACCTTGAAGCTACAAAGGCATCCCATTGTGCTTTCTCTATGAATTTATATGTTTCAGGGGGTTGGCTTAATCTCTCCCTGTCATTGGTGTATGGAAGGATATAATGCCTCGTTAGTGTAGACTTGAAATCCTTCCATTTCTTGGCAGCAGAAGTTAAGACAGAGTTCTTGCCCCCTTGACCTACTACAAAAGCAATGTCAACTGCTTCCCAAATCTGCTCCTTTATATCCTTGGGGATTTGAGCCCATTTCAAGTCCACAAGTGGAACTCTGGAGCGTGCCAACACACCAATATAGGACTGCATCTCACTATGTGCTTGGCCAATTCCTTTCCCCCTTTTATTGTACTCAACAATTGGCCTCAGTTTCTGAAGTTTTCTCTTCACAACACGAGGCATTGTGCTCATACCTCGACCAGCCTTTGAATCATCAGAGATTGTTGTCGCGCTGGTTGGTTCTGTATCAGCAGATGATGAAGCAAACTTCATCTTCTTCGAAGACTTCATTATCTTCGAAGACTTCTCTTGAGGAGGTACTTGCTCCTTACCTCCATTTTTCTTGGAGCCAGAATCCTTACTTTGGTCTTGGTGAGAAACCATTTTTACAGACAAAACTGCAAGTGAAAATATTTCAAGAAAAGATTAAGAACACAAACGACGGTTATTAATAAAATACGACGTATGATATGATTTTAAACGACGCAATGAAATAATCTCAGACGTAATAAATGTTTAAAACCAAGGTAATTAAACAACGACGGAATAATTAACTACAAACGACGTTATAATTAACTATAAACGACGGAATATTTATATAACGTTGTGGTATTGATGTTCACACGACGTCAGTAGTAATCTACCGTCGTCTATATAAGGATCCAAAACCCTTTTTTCTTTCTCTGTGGATGTTTGATTGCAGATTTGATTTTTCTGAACCATGGTTTTTGTTTTCTAATTTGATAAAATACAAGGCCAAGAAAGAAAGTTTTGGAATCTGATATAGACGACGGTATTTTAATATGACGTCGTGGTATTAACATTCACACGACGTAAAACAATAAGATACTGTCGTCTATATTAGATACCAACCCTAATTTCTTTTTCTTTATATTTTATCAAATTAGGGAAAAACAAAAACCATTGTTCAGAGAAATCAAACCTGCAATTAAACAAGCAAATAAAAAAAAGACTATAATTTTAAAAATAACTTTGTCAATTTTCAGACGACGCTAGAACGACTGACGAACCGTCGTGGTCTACATATTTAACCACGTAAATAAGAAGCTACCGTCGTCTTATTTAGTTGAGGTAGTTGTCTTCAAAGTTGGAAACTTTCCCTCTTTGTCTGTATATTTTATCGAACTTGGAAAGAAGTAAAATGATTTTGGCCAGAAAAAAGGTAAAAAGATTTTTCAAACAAAAAACGTATGAGCATGCAAAACAGCAACCAAAATAGTGAAAATGAAAGCTTACCTTTTGCGTGCAATGAAAGCAAGAGGAAGACGATCGATGTTTAAGTTCAGAGACGACGAAGAAGACGAGAGGAAGACGATGAGATACTCTGAAAGTGCTCTGACAAGGAAAAAAGTCTAAAAGTTTTCTCTGGGAGATTGAAATTTTTAATCGGGTTTGGAAACAGTGCATGTGTAAGTCAGGTAGACGAAAAGTTGCTTACATATAAAACCATTTCAAAAAAATAATACGGCGGTTACATATAACTACGACGTATAAATTACAAAATACGACAGTACGTTTAACTTCGGACGTGGTAAATAAGTACGACAGTAGTGTTGTAGGTACCGTCGTAGTAAACTCAAAAATTAAAGTACATAAGTAATAACTCGCGTCATGGTAGATCATTTAACACGTCGGTTTTATTAATTTACCGACGTGGATTTATGTAATATACGTCAGTCATACCGACGTTGATTTTACAATTTAAACGGCGGTTTTTTTGTAAGGACCGCCGTTGGTTTTAAAAATTTATTCTATAAATTTGTCGCTTTCATTCATTTTCGGTTTACATTTAGGGTTCCAAGTTCTTCCTCTCTCAGAGACACTGTCTCTCACATCTCAAAGACAGTAATTTGGATGTCTTTCTCAAAGAGAAATTGAGCTTACTCGCATCAAATCTATGTCCACAAGAAGAAGCTTGTCAACTAGCCTTCTCACTTCCTTGATCAAGCCTGATAGGACACTTAGTGCTTCTGAATACTCCTTGCTTTCCATCAAAAGAGATGCAAGCCTGGCCTCCACTCGCTGTCGAAGGAAAGTTCGCTTCTCAGGGAAATCTGAAGATCAGATGTGCCTGATCCTCTGCTTGATTTTCTTGGCTAAGAAGATCCGTCAGATTTGTGATAGCCTCTTCCTTTATCCGTAGAGCTTCAGAAGAAGAAGATGGGTTTCAAGAATGCGATAAAGAATAGAAATGGCTTCAGAATGCGATAAAGCATGAGCAATCGAATCAGTGCTTTGAACTATACTCTGAACTATACAAGTCAATGCTTTGAACTATACAAGTCCTGCAGAAAGATAAAGGACCAAACTGTTAAAGAAACTGAAACTATTAAAGAAACCATAAACTAACACGACGCAATATTTGTTTTGCGACGTGGAATCTTTCATTTAACGTCGTTAGGTTTAATATAACCGACGTGGATTTGAATTGTTAAATTCTGAATAGAAATTTTTTTCCCGTGACCTTTCAGTTTATTTTTCAATTACAGTGCGTTATAAATAGAGTTTTTTTTCCGGAGGAAATTTAAAATGAAGGAAATTAATGTTCTGGAATATGTAAAGTTTCTTTTTTGGATGACAGATTTCAATTCTTGTCATTAAGTAGATCTACCGACGTAGGATAAGAAAATAAAGGAAAAAATTATTAACAAAAATTCTTATTAAGACGACGGTTTAAATTAAAGGTACGACGTATAAAATGAATAAATACGACGTTAAATTTTATAGTACGATTTAAAGATAACGTCGTATAACTATACGAGAATGTCGTCGATATATTTATATTTTCCGTCGTTGTACATTAATTTAATACGGCGATATTTTGTATTTTAAAGCCGTGGATTTGTTTGTAATTATACGGCGTCTTATACGAAAACCTCGTCGTGTTATTTTATGAGTAAAAACGGCGGCTTTTATTGAAATCGTCGTCTTTACTTTCTACGTCGGTCGATTCATAACTTCTGCCGTTCTTTGTTGGCTTTGATTTTACACTGCGGAAATCTGTTTCAAATAGACGTCGGTTTTTTAATTAGGTACGTCGTTGTTTTTGAACAGCCATTTGAATCTCCATTTTTAGTTGTCTAAGGTGGTATTACACGACGGTGTTTTTAGAACCGTCGTCTTTTTAAAAACCACGACGGTTTTCACTTAGACCGTCGTTGTTTTCTGGTCGTCTTTTTCACTTTTTGTAGTAGTGTCGGTTGATAGGTTACACCATTTATCTACTCCTCAAACAAAGAAATTTTCAGATTGCATAAATTTTAGGTTTAGCTGTTTAGCCTTCCTTCGTATAGAAGTATTTTCTTGTCAGTGGTCTAATTATTGATGGCATCCCTTTACATGTTGTAGTTTCTTTATACTCAAATCAATTCAACTGACCTTCTCTAACCAAAATAACCAATTTGGTTTCATGACACCCCCTAACAACTTAGGGGTGAACGTGATCATCTCCGCCACTCTGCCTATCCAAACTGTTCAATTTCTTTGTTCATTATTTAAGGTTTATCTCAGGTTGCATGCATACTTAAAATTAAAGTTATTGCCGCGGGCAATAAATTTAATGAACAGTTATTATACATCACTGACGAGCATCATTCCGTTTCTGTATGTATTATAGATTCTATATTAAGAGCCGTGTTTCTTATTGAAGCTGTCTCAATGTCATTCTGTGCCGGAATGGGTTGTGTTCTTGGATATCTTGATTGATGAGAGCAGCTAATTTTCTCCTCTCCTTGAATACTTTTTTTTTTTTAGTTGCTAAAACCTTCTACTGAAACATTTTACATTTATCGGTCAGATGTTCTGATGCTACCTTGGTAGAGATCCCTGTGGAAGTGGAGACCCCAGATCATCACTACTATCATGTATGATTTTTCAGCATTCAAAGATCTCATCCCTTCGATCTTCTTCGTACTACCAGTCGAACCAATTCTTCATACAAGTAAATATGATTTCTTTTATTTATTTCATGGAGATTGCCCTTTTCACAACAGGGAAGGTTGATGCCATGGAGGAGCTGACTTGGGTAAGAGGGGGGTTCACCAGTATATGATATATGTTATTAATGTGTGTTTGACATCATCATCCAACTTTCAAATGCCTATGCTGTTTCAGGACTAGGGCATCGAATTTCATGACCGTGATCGTGATAGTGGCCATCCCATGAAGCCCTTCCATTGTCTCTGTGGAAGCCCTTTCTGTCGCGATCGTTGTGATATGAAGGGTGATGGGCGCCTACTGACTTACATCTGACAGCGACAGTGTGTAGCTTCAAGCATGATGCCCTTTTATGTTTCTAACATAGGTAGAATGCTTTTTTTTATTTTCTTATATTACTAATTTTGAAATCAGTTCTGCTGTCTAATTGGTAAAATCACTCAAGCAGAATCTCCAATTTTTGTAAACATAAAGTTTTCTTCCTAATCTTAGTGGATTTGGTTTATTGTAATATTAGTTTTTTTTTTTTTTTTCAATGGCAGTAGAAAATTTGTTTTTGTGGTCAAAAATGGAAAAATTCAGGTCTGTGGTCGACATGGTTTAAATGTGATCTCCAATTTATTAATATGTATATTTTTGTCCAAAACCTATCAGATACCGTTTTTGTATATTCTTACACGCCTCATGTGTAAAATTCTGTTCATTGCTCAAGCATGGATTAATCCTGTAAATAGGGCTCGGCACAGTCAATTTTTTTTTTCCTTCATGGTGTGGTTAATAGAGATTTCTTGAGTTACAAGTCCTTTACATGTACATACAAGACCTGATTCTATGAAAGTCATTAGAGTTTTGACCTCATTCTATTTTAACACTTAATAGTTTGGAGTTGATTTAGTTTCAACATCCCCAAGAAAGTATATGCAAGGCAAGACACCTGGCACTATGAATTAGTGCATTACGAAATTGAAGCACCATTTGAATTTCAGATACAAAATATATGCAAGGCAAGGCTCATTGCATGTAGGCATTCACAACTAGCATGTACATACAAAGCATCCAGACCAAGGTTACATGAAAACCATCTATATACCTTAGCTACAACTAAACTAGATGTGGTCCAAGGAATAGAATACCTAACTGCAACTAAACTAAATTTCTTCATGGAACACTGGCATCGTACACCGACGGCCATGGGCCAATAGATCTTCATTTCTCTATTGCTAGAGTCTTTTATACAGAGATAGTCTAGATTCGATTATTCGTTTTGGAGGTTGGCAAGGTAACTTCAAAGCAGATGAATAAGTCCTTAGCAAGGTAACTTCGTTTTGGAGGTTTAAAATAATAATAATTTCATATAAAATTGGATTACTTTAAAAATAATAATGAATGTTGAACACATAGGATTCCTATGTTTGAATTTGCAGAGCCATACATTTCTTGCTCTGTGTTTCCAAGCATCCTTAGTTTACTCCCAAAATTTCTAGACAGCAGCATTCCAATCCGAACAAATAGCATGAAATTCCCAGTCCCGTAACTCGGAGGAAACCGAAGCCCACAAGAATGCCGAAAAGTGAACTCTGTCCCACAAATGGTCTGTATCGTCATCCTTGCATCTTCAAAAATCCTTCTAATCCTCTCCATCCATACCACCCACAAAATTGCCAATGCTGCACAACTTCCTATAGCCATATCTCTTTTCCCCCCTCAAAAACTGCTCATGAATCGGGCGACGCCCCACGATTCGTGGGCTTCCCTATTCATTAAAAACTATTATGCTTTGTGGACGAAAAAAGCTACAAGTTATATTGTCCTTTGGTCGAATGACAATCTTTGGGGTGGTTTGGATGGAAAGGAATACAAGGATGTTTTAGGATATTGTCGGATGTGAACTGAGAAGCTGCAGTTTCTTATTTGGTTTTTCTATTTTATTGGGCTGGTTGTGTTGCTATTTGTGGTTGTCTATTAGTATGTTTTTGTCTTATTTTGACCTATGGTTCATTGTACTTCTATTTAAACCTTACCATTACGCATTTCTTCTGTTTCGTTTATTAAAGAAACCAAAATGATTTCGACAGATCTCTAAATTTTCTGCAAGGACTTAGAAAGTTTATAGTAGACGTGCCTTGTCTCTTTATAATAACAATTAAAGAGTTTACAACAGACTTAGTTTGATCACATTGTAATTCCAGCATGAAATTGAAATTCCAGTCTAATAATAAAGGAAAAAAAAAATGTCACGTTCCTTTGTTAAAGAATGGTATGTATTGAGCGTGCAATTTTAGTCATTGACTACAAATTACCTAATGCAGAGTGCGACAGACTGTAAGCATTGCTGATTCATCAAAACATCATCATTCAACTACAGCAGGACAGAAGGCATTCTAAAAGTGAACAAATGAAAAGAGTAAGAATAGCAGTAAAACTATTACTGCTTTGATGAGTTGCACCTGCATAACCAATGCTACCTCTAATGGAACATCTGCACCTCGCACCTCATGGAAACAGAACTTAATGCCCATCATTAATAACTTAATAAGCATACTGGAATCCCAGAGTAATAGGAAACACTACTCTCAGTACGTTGTTCACAGCCCCAGAAAACACCCCAAGCTTAGTATTTCCTTCCTCAATACCCTCTTGGTGTAGCTTTTCACACTCTAAAGTCCGCTTATTTCCCTAACATTTTCCCAACAACAGGAAATCCATATATCCTTACCTTCAGGCTCCAGCCCAGATAATTCCTGCAGCTTACTTTGTTGAACTTAACCCATAATCTCTTTTGAAAGATACTCAATATTGCACTTTAACACCATAACCTTAAAACTAGCCTATTAATCTAGAAATCTTCAGTTATAAACTCACTCAACCACCTATGCTGCTGACTATAGCTAGCTCAATTCAACTTCCTGTCACAAGTCTAACTTTGATGCCAATCCAATTGCAAAAGTTTCGGTGAAACCCAAGGAATTTCATTGTAAATACCTTAACACAAGGGGAAAAACTGTGATGGAAAAGGGGTTGAAACTTTGGGTTTGTGTGCAGAGAGCTGCTGACTGATACAGGCCATCGATCTTAACATAGGCTCAAGTGTAACCTTTGTTAGCCTAAATTGTACCTCTGTCTCGTCTGCCGGGTTCTTGCCATAATCTTGGAGCTACAATAGATGTAAAAGAATATTACAACAGCAAGACAGCCATATCAACAGCAACCTAACCTTCTCCTTCTGACAAAATATATATATATATATATTTATTTATTTATTTAAATGTTAAATTTTTTTATCAGCAGGGGTGGAGACTACGTGAAGGGGATAGCCTTTTCAGTAAAGAGCTAGTACCAGGCTATAGACGTCAGTGGTCCAAATTCAGCTATTATGCTTGGGTAAATTATTTGAAAATGTAAAACGAGAAGAATAATCATTAGGCAATGTCTATAGTGCATCCAAACTGCCCCAACAGGTAGCAGGTAAATATTATATATTTTATTTTTTAAAAAGAAAGAAAAAGAAAAAGAAAAGATTATGATGGTCCTTTCCACACCAAAGCATTTCTCCATCTCAACCCTAATCCTTCATCTCATTTGAGATTTTTTTCAGAAACAAAAAAGTTCCCTCTCTTTTATCACTTTGTCGATGGCGGCCAACAACCCATCTAACACGTCGACTCCTCTATTTCTTCACGGCAGTGACTGAGTCTTCCTTCCATATACAGATTTTTTTACCCCACCCATCAGCAACAATTTTTTTTCCTTGGTTTTGTTTCATATTTCTTTTTTTATTCTCTTCCATTTCTTGTTCAGCCTAATATTTTCTGGGTTTTATGTTATTCAGGTCTTTTGTTGAATATTTTTGGCATTCCAAGTTTACTTTACTATTAGTTGGATTTGCTCTCAAGATCCGTGTAACGACCCGGTCCTAATTAAATTGGTAATTATTAATTTATGTAAATAAAAGACCATTTTACCCCTAGAATATTTTATTGGGTTTAAAGTTGACTCTTTGACCGGGAAGAAATTTGGGAATTTCGACTGTACCGTTGTGTAGAGCACAGTGAGATGAGTTTGTAGACACGTAGTGGGCCCGAATCGGAGTTGTAACGAAAAATATATTATCAAAATACCTTCAGTGGCACAATCGTAAATACTGCGAAAAGGGTTTGATAAAAATTAGATTTCTCTCTCTCTCTCTCTCTTTCGCGACGGCAGCACAACGGGCCACATTTTGGCCGGCCATTCTCTCATCCGCCCACCAAAGTTGACGAGGCCTGTACCAAAATGACCGGGCCACCGTCCTCTTCCAACCCTAGCCAAGCCCTGAGGCCAGCCACCATGATTTCACCGGAAAATCGAAGAGAAACGGCCGTTTTTCGCTCGAATTTCTCCGACTTCGTTCTCCGTCGTCCGGCCACTAATTCCGGCAAGTGAGGTATGCTTTCTCACCTATTTTTCATGATCTAGCTGAGGGTTGGGTAGAATTGTATCAATTTTGAGCCTAGGTTGTCCGATTTCAAATTGAATTTCGGCCAGTTTTGGGATCGTGATTCCGGCCACTCCGATCACTTTTTGGAGTAGGTCCAAGAACAAAAGTGGTTCCAAATAGGGTGTTATACCTTAAGTAGAAGTCTTGAGTCGTGATTTGGAGATTTTTTGACAAAGCATAATCGCTTTGGACACCCACGCTGCCGGCGAGTGTGGCGGCCCTTGGGCACTGTAGAAAAGGGCATTGTGTCCCGACATAATCTCCTGGTCCTCACGAGTGGGTAGGTGTTCTCGGATTGCAATTTGGTTAACGTTTGAACCCCGAACGAATTTCACATATTGTGCATTATCCGGGTTCGATAGGCTTGAACCTTTGGATTGTCTTGAATTTAATATATGTTGATCTAGGCATTCCTAGGATCATATAGGATTCGACGGATCATAAAACGGAATCCCGAAGACTTCGGAAATGCCAACCCTAGGGCTAGGTTCCCAGTAACCGTCCGATCGTGCGATTGTGAGCGATCCAACCGTTCGATCCGGACCAAACTTGGGGGACGTGTATCCTAACCTTGTGGAATCTATAGGAACTTTTGGATCGGAATTTGGAGGTCGTGGGCCCCGTGGGCCCGTTTGACCAAGTTGGGGTAGTTAGACCCCTCGGTTGACCGTGAGTCTTCTGAGGTAGTTTCACTCTTCGTAAGGTATTAGGATAACCTTTTTTTCAAATCTCAATTGTTATTTGAGGTTAAATTGGAAATTGATTCGATTTAGGATTTTCCTTAGAGGTTGTTGCTTATCATTAATTAATATTATTTGATTATAAATAAAGTATAATGTTCTAGTTGTATAATACAGTATTTTATGGAATTTGTGTGAAAACAAGCGTTGAATAATATTTAAATTGTTCTAGGACCTTTATGAAATTTAGGTTTATGTGCATGATCGTTGGTCTAAAAATAATATTATTTTCCTGATTAAATTACGTTGCAGTATACTATAGACTGGTATCACTAAATTGGGAATACCTCTATTATTAGTTTAGATAATTGAGAGTATGTCAGTTTGAAGTGCTATACACACTACCCTAAGTACCACCCTGTGATTGTTATGTCTCACGTGGCGTAGGATTTTCCGGCGTTGAGACAGACCCCATACGTGGCGTCGGATGTTCCGGCGTGTGGGGAGATTATGTGATTGTTAGGTCCCACGTGGCGTAGGATTTTCCAACGTGAGGACAGACCCCATATGTGGCGTTGGATGTTCCGGCATATGGGGAGATGATATGATTGTTAGGTCACACGTGGCGTAGGATTTTCCGGCGTACTGACAGACCCCATACGTGGCATTGGATGTTCCAACGTATGGGGAGATTTTATGATTGTTAGGTCTCACGTGGCGTAGGATTTTCTAGCATTGAGACATACCCTATACGTGGCGTTTGATGTTCCGGCGTATGGGGAGATTATGTTATTGTTAGGTCCTACGTGGCGTAGGATTTTTCGGCGTGAAGACAGACCATATACGTGGCGTTGGATGTTCCGGCGTATGGGGAGATGATATGATTGTTAGGCCACACGTGGCGTAGGATTTTTCGGCTTGCTGACAGACCCCATACGTGGCGTTGGATGTTTCAGCGTATGGGGAGATTTTATGATTGTTAGGTCTCACGTGGCGTAGGATTTTCCGGCATTGAGACAGACCCCATACGTGGCTTTGGATGTTCCTGCGTATGGGGAGATTATGTGATTGTTAGGTCCCACGTGGCGTAGGATTTTTCGGCATGAGGACAAACCCGAGACGTGGCATTGGATGTTCCGGCGTATAGGGAGATGATATGATTGTTAGGTCACACGTGGCGTAGGATTTTTGGGCATGCTGACAGACCCCATACGTGGCGTTGGATGTTCCAGCATATGAGGAGATTATGTGATTAACAGAGAGATGAATAAATGTATTGTATGTGTTTGGAATCGAGATTTAGTGAAAATAACTACTTGTGGCTTGATCCCTCAGTAAGCGTACATAGGCAGCCTAGGGTAGTGCCTAGGTGCAGTCGCAGGTTAAACTTTTATTGAGTGTGATTCCGACCTTGTCGTTTGGTTTCGCTTTGGTTTATGTGAGGGCCGAAGGCCGAGTTTGTGAATTGCATGAAATTATATTGTGTGTGCTGCCTATTAGGATATTAAATGTGTTTTATGCAAGTTGAAATTTTTGGGATTGTTCAAATTACAGGGGAGACTCTACCAAAATTTCGGTAGAAAGTCTCGGTCTTTAGTAAGTGGGCTCGGCATCGGGGTGATGTCGGAATTTCCACAGGATTCATCTCGAGTTTTGGGAAATTCGGGTCAGGTCCTGTCAATCCGCTTGGTATGCAATTTTATATTTAAATTCCATTTTTTGGCAGGCTAGTTTCAAGTTCTAGAACTTGTTTCTTTATTGTGATTAACGATTTATGCGTGATAATAATTTTTTTTGTTGTTGAATGGCACTCCTCAAGTTCATATTATATGTTGAAATTTCCATTCATATTTTTCATATGGTTAATAATAAGTTTGGTGGTGATTTTGGTGGCTTTTTTATTTTAATAATGTACTTGTGTATGATATGGATAATGAGTGAATTTATTTGGGGTTGCTGCATGCACAAAACAAATGCTTGCATGTAGGATTTTGTTTGAGTTATTGTCTTCTTCCATGGTTCTTTATAAGAACTCGTTTATATAAATTGAACAAGAGGTGCAAGTAAATAAAAGCAGGAACTTATAGTGCAATTATTTCAGAAAAACACAAGTTTTGGATAGCTAGTGTGGTACATTATGCGATTAAGACCATAAATAGTGTCACTGGCAAAAAAGAAGAGCAGAAATTGTGTTGTAGCTTGTGATCTAAATAATTACAAATATTTCTAATTCTGGTAGTCTCATAAAATAATTAAGCTATGAAATTTCTGTTAGAAATCAATTAAAGGCCAAGTTTTGGCAGTTGATTGCATTTCTCGTGTTGCTTAGTTAATTTCTGTCTGTCAATTGCATTACTATTAAGCAGTTGCATAAGTAACATTATGCAATTGCATGAGGACCAATATGCAATTGCTTGTGTAATCCTTGTTACTTTTTAATGTTTGATCACTTTTACTGTTTTTTTCACTGTTTTCTGTCTCTTACACTTTGCATGCTTTAGGTTTTTCTTCTTTATGTTTCTTGGCTTTTGTATAAGCCCTAGTTTTACAGTTTGTCAAACCTCTTTGACATTCTTTCAATTTTGTGTAAGATGTCTAATTTGATGTCAATAAATTATTTTTCATTTTCTGTTTGACATAGAGGCTGGACCAAACTATTGGTTAAGGCCACTACTACAAAAAGTGAAAAAGACGACCAGAAAACAACGATAGTCTAAGTGAAAACCGTCGTGGTTTTTAAAAAGACGACGGTTCTAAAAACACCGTCGTGTAATACCACCTTAGACAACTAAAAAATGGAGATTCAAATGGCTGTTCAAAAACAACGACGTACCTAATTAAACAACCGACGTCTATTTGAAACAGATTTCCGCAGTGTAAAATCAAAGCCAACAAAGAACGGCAGAAGTTATGAATCGACCGACGTAGAAAGTAAAGATGACGATTTCAATAAAAGCCGCCGTTTTTACTCATTAAATAACACGACGAGTTTCGTATAAGACGCCGTATAATTACAAACAAATCCACGGCTTCAAAATACAAAATATCGCCGTATTAAATTAATGTACAACGACGGAAAATATAAATATATCGACGTCATTCTCGTATAGTTCTACGACGTTATCTTTAAATCGTACTATAAAATTTAACGTCGTATTTATTCATTTTATACGTCGTACCTTTAATTTAAACCGTCGTCTTAATAAGAATTTTTGTTAACAATTTTTTTCTTTGATTTTCTTATCCTACGTCGGTAGATCTACTTAATGACAAGAACTGAAATAACCACGACGGTTTATATAGAAAACCGCCGACATAATCAGATTTTTCTGAGATCTCAAGGGTTACGAAATCTTACCAGATGGAACTCTGTTCCACATCATAATCTTAACAGATGACACAGATTTGCAATCAGAGAGACAATTTTTTGGAAGTTGATGATGTGTGTGCGTTTGTGTATCTACGAATATTATACCTAACGTCGTTGCAAATTTGCAATCAGAGAGACAATTTTCAACGACGGTTATATTATACCTAACGACGTTTAAAAAACAAATCAACGACGTTGTTTCAACGACGGTTATATTAAACTGAAACCGCCGTTGTTTCAGTTTCTTTAACAGTTTGGTCCTTTATCTTTCTGCAGGACTTGTATAGTTCAAAGCATTGACAATGTCTTCATCATATCTCCCAGCAACTACTGATTCGATTGCTCATGCTTTAGAGGCCATCTGAAGCCATTTCTATTCTTTATCGCATTCTTGAAACCCATCTTCTTCTTCTGAAGCTCTACGGATAAAGGAAGAGGCTATCACAAATCTGACGGATCTTCTTAGCCAAGAAAATCAAGCAGAGGATCAGGCACATCTGATCTTCAGATTTCCCTGAGAAGCGAACTTTCCTTCGACAGCGAGTGGAGGCCAGGCTTGCATCTCTTTTGATGGAAAGCAAGGAGTATTCAGAAGCACTAAGTGTCCTATCAGGCTTGATCAAGGAAGTGAGAAGGCTAGTTGACATAGATTTGATGCGAGTAAGCTCAATTTCTCTTTGAGAAAGACATCCAAATTATTGTCTTTGAGATGTGAGAGACAGTGTCTCTGAGAGAGGAAGAACTTGGAACCCTAAATGTAAACCGAAAATGAATGAAAGCGACAAATTTATAGAATAAATTTTTAAAACCAACGGCGGTCCTTACAAAAAAACCGCCGTTTAAATTGTAAAATCAACGTCGGTATGACCGACGTATATTACAGAAATCCACGTCGGTACATTAATAAAAACGACGTGTTAAATAATCTACCATGACGCGAGTTATTACTTATGTACTTTAATTTTTGAGTTTACTACGACGGTACCTACAACACTATATGTAACCACCGTATTATTTTTTTGAAATGGTTTTATATGTAAGCAACTTTTCGTCTACCTGACTTACATTTGCACTGTTTCCAAACCCGATTAAAAATATCATCAATCTCAATCGAAAACTTTTTTAGAAAAGCATGTCAGAGTATCTCATCGTCTTCCTCTCGTCTTCTTCGTCGTCTCTGAACTTAAACATCGTCTTCCTCTTGCTTTCATTGCACGCAAAAGGTAAGCTTTCATTTTCACTATTTTGGTTGCTGTTTTGCATGCTCATACGTTTTTTGTTTGAAAATCTTTTTACCTTTTTTCTGGCCAAAATCATTTTACTTCTTTCCAAGTTTGATAAAATATTCAGACAAAGAGGGAAATGTTCCAACTTTGAAGACAACTACCTCAACTATAAGTCGACGGTGGTAGCTTCTTTGTTACGTGGTTAAATATGTAGACACGACGGTGGTCAGTCGTTCTAGGTCGTCTGAAAATTGACAAAGTTGTTTTAAAATTATAGTCTTTTTTTTTAGATGCTTGTTTAATTGCAGGTTTGATTTCTCTGAACAATGGTTTTTGTTTTTCCCTAATTTGATAAAATATAAAGAAAAAGAAAGTAGGGTTGGTATCTAATATAGACGACAGTATCTTATTGTTTTACGTCGTGTGAATGTTAATACCACGACGTCATATTAAAATACCGTCGTCTATATAAGATTCCAAAACTTTCTTTCTTGGCCTTGTATTTTATCAAATTAGAAAACAAAAACCATGGTTCAGAAAAATCAAATCTGCAATCAAACATTCACAGAGAAAGAAAGAAGGGTTTTGGATCCTTATATAGACGACGGTATATTACTATTGACGTCGTGTGAACATCAATACCACGACGTTATATAAATATTTCGTCGTTTATAGTTAATTATCACGTCGTCCGGTAAATATCGACGTAATAAGTTATTATTACATCTTATTTTATATTATTTCGTCGTTGTTTAATTACCTTGGTTTTAAACATTTATTACGTCTGAGATTATTTCATTGCGTCGTTTAAAATCATATCATACGTCGTATTTTATTAATAACCGTCGTTTGTGTTCTTAATCTTTTCCTGAAATATTTTCACTTGCAGTTTTGTCTGTAAAAATGGTTTCTCAAGACCAAAGTAAGGACTCTGGCTCCAAGAAAAATGGAGGTAATGAGCTTGGAATGGTAACTCCTCAAGAGAAGTCTTCGAAGAAGATGAAGTTTGCTTCATCATCTGCTGAGACAGAACCAACCAGCACGACAACAATCTCTGATGATTCAAAGTCTGGTCGAGGTATGAGCACAATGCCTCGTGTTGTGAAGAGAAAACTTCAGAAACTCAGGCCAATTGTTGAGTACAATAAAAGGGGGAAAGGAATTGGCCAAGCACATAGTGAGATGCAGTCCTACATTGGTGTGTTGGCACGCTCCAGAGTTCCACTTGTGGGCATGAAATGGGCTCAAATCCCCAAGGATATAAAGGAGCAGATTTGGGAAGCAGTTGACATTGCTTTTGTGGTAGGTCAAGGGGGCAAGAACTCTGTGTTAGCTTCTGCTGCCAAGAAATGGAAGGATTTCAAGTCTACACTAACGAGGCATTATATCCTTCCATACACCAATGACAGGGAGAGATTAAGCCAACCCCCTGAAACATATAAATTCATAGAGAAAGCACAATGGGATGCCTTTGTAGCTTCAAGGTTATCCAAAGATTTTGAGTCTGTGCATTCTCAACATGCACAGATTAGGGAGAAACTTGAGTACAATCATCGATTGTCTCGAAAAGGATATGCTGGTTTGGAGGATCAATTGGAGGAAACCATGCCTGGGGTAGAAATTGATCGATCTACCTTATGGAAGAGAGCTAGACAGGACAAACATGGTAACATCAAGGATCCAAAGGTGGCAGAGAAAGCAAAATTAATTGTAAGCCTACTCACTCTGTTTTAAATTTTTATTAAACTGTGAATAATTCTTATTACGTCTTATGTTATATTTTGCGTCGTGTGAATGATATTACCACGTCGAAATTTTTTAAAAAACGTCGTTAAAGGTCTAAATCAGGAATCACTACTCTGTTTTCTGTAATTATAGCATAAGATGTCGGTGGTTCATTTTCGCGTCGTTTGTATTAAATTACTACGTCGAAATGTTTTAAACAAGGTCGTTAAAGGTGTGAATATTGAATCATCCCTCTGTTATCTGTAAATAAAGCATAAGACGTCGGTGGTTTATTCATTTCGTCGTTTTAAGAAACTAACCACGTCGGTATAACTACCGTCGTGATAAATTATAATAACGTCGATTTATATGTTATTGCGTCGTGTGAAATTATATAATACGTCGTTTGTATATAAATAACCGTCGTGTGTTTTTTGTTCTTACTTTTTTATATATCTTTGTTTTAGGATGAATTGCAAAAACAAGTCTCGGAAGGCAAAGTCAATGTATCTGGCAGCAATGATGTGCTGACCATGGCTTTGGGCCCCGAGCATCCAGGCAGAGTCAGAGGTGTTGGTGCTGGGATTTCCCCAAGGCAATATTTCAATTTACCCAAACCACAGAGGATGAGCTTTGACGACCGTTTAAAGGACAGTTTAAGAGTTCTCCTTCAAGAAGAGAATAAAAAGATGGAAGCTAAGGCAAGGGAAGAGGCTTTAAGGATGGAGGCTAGAACCAAACAATTGGTAGAGGCTGAGAGGGAGCATTTCCTGAGTCAGCTTTCCCAATTAATTCCCAATTTTGATCCAAGCATGCTTAAACCAAGAATTAGCCAAAGTCCCAAAAATCCAATGTCTGACAAAGCAAGCTGCTCTGGAGGTGATGTGAGATCCCTACATTTTGAGGATGATACTGCCAAAAATGGGAAACATCAGGAAGAAAAGGTAACATATCTGAACTTTGAATTCTCTATTTTTTTAAAAACTATTAGACGTCGTTATTATTAATAAAACCGTCGTTTGAAATACATACCACAACGATTTTAAAAATAAACCGTCGTTTGTATTTCAATACCACGTCGTATTTAGTTTACTTGTTTTACACGCCATTAAACGTCGTTATTTTTAAAACTTTGTGGTTTTTAGACGACGGTGTTAGTCATTCCCGACGTAATATATAAATCCCACGACGTTTACTATTTACCATCGTTTAATAATTTAAGACGTCCATAATTCTTACATACTGTCTTGTGTTTTGTCTTACCACGACGTTTGAATTTAATTTTTTTACTTTCTCTACATTCTTTATTACTTAAAACAGAAAAATGAAGGAAATCAAGATGAAAAGAAGAATGAAGAAAAACAAGATGAAAAGGAGAAAGAAGATGAAGAAAAGCATGACGACCAGGTATGTTCACATAACTTTGCCTTTTTTATTTGTTTTTCAAAATTTCAGACGTCGATATTTTTCTTTAAACCGTCGTTTGTTTACAACTTAGACGGCGGAATTTTTTTCTAAGACGTAATAAATTATTCACCACGACGGTTTTTTCACCGTCGTTTAAATTCTTTTCAGACGACGTTTTATTCCTTAAACCGTCGTTTTTATTGAATTACCACGTCATTTTTTTTATTTCTTTAAACAGGTTATTAAAGTTGTTGATTATTCAAATATGGAGGCGCCATCTTCTTTAAAATCCCTTTGTCGTTATGTGGAAACGACACTCGTGCCTCAAGATAAGACCCTGCACTTTACAATTGATAAGGAGGTGTTTGGTCAAGAACGCGATACCTTCGTCCTGCCTGAAGATATTACACAATTTGCAGGCATGGAAGAAATAGGAGCTACTGTCCTTGCTGTATATATGAGGTTTGTCATTCTAAAATAATACGTCGTTGGTTTATTTATTGCGTCGTCTCAACTAACTAACCACGTCGTTAGTATGTACCGTCGTGATAAATATATTATAACATCGTTGTCTATTTCAGTACGTCGTGTGAAATTTTATAATACGTCGTTTTGTTATACATAACCGTCGTGTGTTTTTTTGTGCTGACTTGTTTATATTATTTTATATATTTAGGTACTTACATGATGTTTTGAAACAAGAAAATATGTGCAGCATGGTTGGCTTTATCGACCCTGCTACAGTTAGTGCCAACTCTGGGACAATAGCTGACAGATCACGACTGGTAGCAGCTCGACTTCAGAAGACTGATGGTGAACAGATTTTCATGATGCCTTACAATCCAGGGTTAGTCTCTTTAACAGGATTTTGTTTTTATGATTTTCAATAAATGACAGCGTATAAACTAACCACGTCGGTGTTTTATTTTATTGAGTCGTTTGAAACTACTAACCACGTCGGTAGTTATTTATCGTCGTGATAAATATATAATGTCGTCGATTGCTACTTTATTTCGTCGTGTGAAATATTATAATACGTCGTTTTTGTAAATAACCGTCGTTTTTATATTAATTTTGTGCAGCCGTCATTGGATCTTGCTGATTGTGAGAGCAAAGAGGGAAACCGTCTATTTTCTGGATCCTCTGCCCGGAAATCGTGTGGTCGATGTAGAGGCCAAAAACATCGTGAATAGTGCTATAAAAATATATAATTCTCACATAGCCAGATCAGGCCGTAAAGCAGTAATTTGGAAAACTCTGTCAGGCACACCAAAGCAACCCAGCAGTGTCGAATGCGGGTATTATGTGATGCGCTTCATGAGGGACATCGTCATGGATCCTTCCTTGGCGTTTGAGAAGAAGGTAAGAAGAAATTACCTTCATACATTTTACGTCGTTTTTTGTATTATCAACGACGGTCATGTAAAATTACCGTCGTTGAATAGATATACTACGTCGGTTATGAAAAATATCGTCGTCTGTGATTGAATTTCTTTTTATTTATAAACCCTAATAGTCATTGTTTATGCAGTATGCCAAGGGAAAACAGGAAGCGCCATACCCCCAAGAAGCAATTGATGAAGTCCGGAATGAATGGGTAGAGTTTGTTTGCCTTCACTTGGAATAGGGGAATTATTGAACACTTGATATTTATGTATAATGTACAAATTTTGTCTATAATATATAATGTAAAAATTTGTTGAGGTTTTCTTAAATTAAAAAAAAAAAAACAAACATACAAATTGTGTAACCGACGTGTAATACTTTTCCAACGACCTAATAAAGTCAAAAACCGTCGTTTTTTGTCGTTTCGTTTTAAACAAATCCGACGTAAAAGGATATTTAGACGACGTTCTTTGAAGAATTGAGTCGTTTATGGTTTACAACGTCTTCAATTTCTTAAGGGTTCAGGGTAGTACTTTGTAACGACAGCGGTTAAGTCGTGGAATATATATTTTACGTCGGATAGTTAAATATCCGCCATGGTTTCTCATTTAAACGACGTCATTTTAACAACTTAGTCGTCTATTACAATTTACAACGTCTACAATTTATTAACACCGACGTGGTTTGTTATTGTGATAAGAATATTTTATTATTTTTATATCAAAATATTCAAAATAAATTTAAAATAAATCAGAAAAATGCAAAGTCAACTCCTATGAAGTCATTGATATATTTTCTTCCCCCTAAACCTTGAAAAAATTCATTTTGAATAACAAAAATTTAAAATGACCATCCAAAACAAAATTGTTTTGATGAGTCATAAAATCACTTCTAGTTTTATGGTTTAGGGTTTAGAGTCTAGGGTTTAGAGATTAGGGTTGTTATTTATTGGGGTTTATTTTTAAAGTATAATTTTTGGGTAGTCTAGGGTATATATTAGGCTGTAAAACCATAAACCCTTTTATAAACTTAATTTTTTAAATTATATAATTTAGTTTTAAGGGTTTAGGGTATTAATTTTTAACGACGGTGGTTGAGTCGTGGAATACATATGTTACGTCGTGCAGTAAAATATCCGACATGGTTTATACTTTAAACGACGTCATTTTAATATGTAAGTCGTCTATTATAATTTACAACGTCTTCAATTTCTTAACCCCGACGTGGTTTTTCAGTCGTCTTTATATCAAAATATTCAAAATAAATTTAAAATTAATCCGAAAAATGAAGCGTCAAAATAAACGGCGTTACGTTCAGTGTTTCCGTCGTGGAATATTACATTTACGTCGGTTCTTGTAGAACTTTCGCCATGGTTTTTCTTTCGACGTTTTAAAGAGCGCGCTCTCTAAAAATTTTCGCGCGACCTAAATTTTTTAGATTTGGCTCTTATTCTTATACTTCTAACCCTGAACCCTAAAATTTTCAGATTTCGCGCAACATAACATTTCGCTCTCTCACTTTTGCTCTAATTAAAAGTTGCACTCTCCAGGCTCCGTCGAATCTGTGAGCTCGTCCAACCTGTAAGTACAAACCCTATCTTCCCCTTGTAAATTCATTGAATGATATTAGGTTGTTTTGTTAAAGGGTTTTAGGTATATGCTTTGCGATCTGTTAATAATGTGCTTATAGGTATGGGTTCATGGATTTTCTGTTTAATGGGTTCATGGATTACATTATCTGTTATGTTGAATTGGGAATGGATTTAATTTTGTCGGAGCTTTTAATCACCCTATGTTATGTTGAATTGGGAATGGATTTATTGTTTTCATGCTTGGTTTCATGTATATGTTGGTTTCTTGCTTGGTTTCATATATATGTTGTGTTCTTAATGGGTTTTGGGTTCTTGAAAATAAACTGAGACACGACGCCTTTTTAGGCATACGACGACGATTACACGACGGTTTTTTTAAACTACCGTCGTTGTATTACTTATACACGACGGTTTTTTCATAAACCGTCGTTTGTATTACTTATATTAGACGACGTCTGTTGAAAATCCGTCGTCTATATATGCCAAATACGTCTGTTTTTGTTTAAAACCCGTCGTCTCTGTTGTGTATTACTTGCTATTAGATCTTTGTATAATCTGCTATAGTGATAGTCATTGCCTGTATTTTCACTTTATTATAGATAATAGGTTGTAGTGTCGGAGATGGATAAGTCATGGATGCACTCGGATAGAAGATCGAAGGCATATGAGTTTGGGGTGGAAGCATTTTTGAACTTTGCTGTAGAAAATCTTCTAACTACAACACATATCCGTTGTCCATGTGTTAAATGTGTTAATTTGAAGTTGTTTGGGGTTGGAATTATAAGGGATCACGTATACTTTAATGGAATTGACCAAAGCTATAAAAATTGGACATTTCACGGAGAACCTTGGGAAGCGGTAGAGTTTTGTACTCAGCATTTATCTGATGTTAGTACAGTTGGAGTGCCTTCAAGCCAAAAGATGGGAGTTTCAAAGCCATTATCAAGTTGCACAGTGAGCGTAGTTGATCAGGACCTGTTGAATCAAGCACATCTATATGTCTTGGAGAATACGGAGGAAGTCCTACCTTATATCGAGTACGTATGAGTTTTATTCTTTAAGTTTCCATTTTAAATTATTTCTTATGTTTATCTTATATATTTGGGACCGTAATGCTTGAATTTTTCGTGTCATGTAGGCAACATATGATCCACATCAAGACTGCTTATCCAAAATTTAGAAAGAGAACAAAGTGGCTGCAGGATAAGCACAATAGCACTTTCATTCAATGGCTACGCTTCAAGGTATATGTTGTTGAATAACATATTTCTCTTTTAATTTTCTTCTTATTTCTATGTTAGATTGAATTAAGATATGATTAATTTGCAGGTTCAAAGTGAACTTGAGGAAGACAATCATGGCGTATTAGAAAATTTAAGGTGGCTAGCAGCTGGTCCAAACATGGCAGTGCCATTATATAGGACCTATCTTATTAAAGGTATTAAATTCAATATCAAGGCACAAGATGATGTGCGGACAACTCAAAATAGTGGAGTTTATTTACTTGCACATACCATGCAAGTTGCTAGTGCCAAGGATAAAAACCCAATTCTCTCAAATATGGGTTTCTATGGTGTCATTCAAGAAATTTGGGACCTTGACTACCAAAAGTTTACAATCCCAGTCTTTAGGTGTGATTGGATGGATAGTTCTGGTCTTGTAGTCGACGAACTTGGATTTACCCTTGTAGATTTGAGTAAAATTGGACATAGGAATGACCAATTTGTTTTGGCTTCTCAAGTCAAACAAATATTTTTTGTTGACGACCCGATGCATCGTGGTTGGTCGGTAGTGTTATCAATGCCTAATAGAGAATATAATGATGTTATTGGTGATGAAGTCTTAGGTGATGTGATAATTGAGTGTGAGCCATTTACTAGAGGGATGCCAAATGTTGACACATTTGATGAACTGGTGGGTGAGTTAGGTGGTCAAAATATTCGAGATGGGTGTGAAGATATATGGATTGAATGATGCTTATGTAATTGGCAGTGTATGACATTAATTTTGTAATATATTGTAGTGTTTTAGTTGTCGTCGTTGTATGTCTATCTTGCGGCCTTGTTCTTTTAATATGTGTCAAAATTTTCCTTTTTAACGACGGTGATTTGTTTGAGTTGGTCGTCTATTCTCATCCTCGACTATTTTTTAGAACTTTAGCAGACTAAACACGTCTGTTTTTATTTGTTTTCGACGTTGTTTTATTTAACAACGTCTAATATTTATCGTCGTTGTTTGTTTCTGAAAATAGGACGTATAAATTTTGTAATACGACTCTCATATATTTGTAACCGACGTTGTTTCGTTGTTCAACGTCTACTCTATAAATACATACGTCGTAAATAATGACACTGACAACTATTTCCACGTCATCTTTTATAGAAAAATCGAAGTGGAAAATTTATTTTACGACGGCTGTTTTTATATAGGCGACGTAGTAGGTATCAATAACGTCGTCTTCTAATGTATTTAAAGACGTCATATTTTTTATTGTCGTGAAAATGATATTTAACGGCGTCTTATTTTAATTTTCGTCGTTGTATGTCTATCTTGCGGCCTTGTTCTGTTAATATGTGTCATATTTTTCCTTTTTAACGACGGTTTTTTTAGAGAGTTGGTCGTCTATTCTCATCCTCGACTGCTTTTTTAGATCTTTTTGCAGTACAAAGACGTCGTTTGTATTTGTTGATGACGTTGTATATTTTAACAACGACGGTGATTTAGCGTCGTGGTTTATGAGGGAAAAGATGACGGTGGATTCCACGACCATTGAAAAACCGAATACACGACGGTGATTTACCGTCGTCTTTTTGCTTTTTTGTAGTAGTGGGCTCTGTTTTAGGGTAGTTTAGTTCAATGGTCATACAAGAATATCTTTCCAATGGAGGCTGGACCAAACTATTGGTCAAGGCCTTTGTACTTGGTTGTATAAAATGGGTCATTCCGGGTTGTAATCTTAGTGCAAAAACGCGTAAATTGGAACCCAAATTTTGTAATCCATGAGATTAAGGATCCATTTTACATGTTTATGGAATGCTTACATCCAAAAAATTGTAGTACGAGTCTTTATGTTGTAAAGTGTTGCGTTTACAACAATAAGGACCACGTTTACAACAATAAGGACCACATTTACATTCCAAGGTCCACCATTGCCTTAACATTATAAGGGAGATCTTTTCTAAGGTAAATTATAGTATTACAAGATTAAGGATTATAAGGAACCTTAACGCTGTAATTATGGTGCAAAAATGCAAAAATGAGAACCCAAATCTTGTAATATACCAGATTAAGGATCCATTTTATAAGTATATGGAACATTTACGTCCAAACCATTGTAATACGAGCCCTTATTGTTGTAAACTGTTGAGTTTATAAGAATAAAGATCAAGTTTGCATCTCCAAGGTCCACACTTGCCCTAATATTGTAATGGATATCCTTTCTATTGTAAATTATGATACTACAAGTTTATGAATACACTTTATAAGTTTATGGAACTTTGACGTCCAAGTAATTGTAAAAAGGGTCCTTAATATTGTAAATCGTTGTGTTTACAAGAATAAGGACCACATTTACTTCTCCAACGTCCATCCTTACCTTAACATTGTAAGATAGATGTTTTCTAATGTAAATTATAGTATTATAAGATTATGGATTATAAGGACCCTTAACTTTGTAATTATGGTGCAAAAACACGTAAATGGGGAACCCAAATCTTGTAATATACCAAATTAAAGATCCATTTTATAAGTTTATAGAACGTTTATGTCCAAACCATTGTAATATGAGTCCTTATTGTTGTAAACCGTTGTGTTTACAAGAATAAGGACCAAGTTTACATCTCCAAGGTCCACCATTGCCTTAATATTGTAAGGGATCCTTTCTATTGTAAATTATGATATTACAAGTTTATGGATATACTTTATAAGTATATGGAACTTTGACGTCCTACTATAATTTTATTAAACCATGACTCAAAATAAACGACGGTACACCTTAAAATTGTCGTCGTGTTTTAAAAAACGACGATTTACCGTCGTACTATATTATCTTATACGCTACTAAAATAGAATTACGTGAGTTGATTTTTAAAACACGACACTTGTCAATTAAAAAACATCTTCTTTTAAAATGCACTAAACAAACACGACGCTTGTTAATTGACAAGCGTCGTATTTTAAAACACGCTAAACAAAAGGGCGGCTTATGAATTCGCGCTCGACCTAAAATTCAGATTTCTCCGTGTCTCTGTGAAAACTTTTTCTCTCCCTCCTTGAAACCTCCTGAGCTCCTCTCTCCTCCCTTGAAACCCTCCTGAGCTATCTGAAACACTCCCTCTCTCACCTTTCTACTCCTCATACGTACCTACCAGCCATCGACGTAGCGACGCTGTCGACGCCGTTGACGTCATCGTTTTCTTCGCATCAGTCATCACCAGCCGCCATTGACGCCATCTTCACAGTCAACGACGACGATGTCCTTGAAAACAGATCTAGAGACCTTGCGAGAGGGGAAAAGACAAGAATATCAGATCTGTCATCGAACCTCAGGCGACAGATCAGAAAGACAAAGGAAGATGAGCTGGTCTTCGATGTCGCTTGAGGTTCGATGGCAGATCTCCATCGCGCCTTCTTGGTCATCGAGCTCGCTATCCACGTCACATATCTCGCCGTCTTGGTCATTCTCGAGTTTGATAAAGATTCATTCTCTCTTGGTGAACTTTTCATTTGTAGGTGAATCCAATCCAGTACGAATCAATTGGTAATAGAATTTCTTTAATTATTTCTTTTTTTTTTTTCTTTTTTTTTTTTTCTTTTTTTCCGCAGAGCATCAATGAATGGGTTTGATGTCAAGAGTAGGAATCTCTGTTTTTGGTTACTTAGAATCCGAGCACACAGAAAAGAAAGGAAATCACGGGCCGATCTAGGCCAAAGAAGAAAGAAGTCTACGAATTGGGTTGCCGAAGAAGAAAGAGAGGATGCGAATTGTGGATAATATGAAACAAAAACAAAGCACATGTCTGATTTGATAAGTTTTCAACTTGCAATTGTAATATTATTATTTTTTGGTAAAAGCAGATCCAGTTTGATGCAAGAATTTTGTATCCAATTTCCATTGCAGGTTTTTGTTCGGAATTAAGAAGGAAATTGTTTGGAACGTCAGGCACTAAGAATTCCTTTGTAGCAAACTGAAAAAGACATTGAAATTGATTTTTGTTCAGGTTAGATTCCTCCGTATCAGTCTATTTTACTTTTAGTTTGGTTTTGAATTCATAAAATGCAGTGTTGTTTTCCTTTCCTTTGCCAGTAAGTATATATGATCTTCTGCTTTCCACTTTGTTGAAAAAAATTTAAAAAGGGAGTTGAGCCCCTTATGTTTGAGTGAGACCACCGTTTATATATGTATCCTTTGGTTTATCATTGTTCTATTAATTGTGGAGGAGTTTAGGAGAGGACATAGTGGATTTGACAGAATATCTTGAGATCAGAGGATCATTTTATCCTGTCTTTGAATTGTGATCTTTAACATTTCTAAACACACAAGTTTAAGTTGTAAATTGTTTTTGTAATGTGGTTTTTCATTTGTTCTTCTGTGTCAATATTGATTTTGAATTTTCCATTAGTTTTGCTATTCTTCCTTTTCTGTGGATAAAACAGATTTATACTACTTTCATTTGTTTATTTTCTCTGGATTTTTGTTTGGGTTTTCATTGCTTTGGATTTTCTTTTCTACCTTCTGTCTCTGCGATTTGTTTGAGTTTTTATTGCTTTTGGCCTAATCCAATTGTTTTGATGTCAACAGCAATGTGAAAGGTAACATTTGACGATGGGCAGAGGCTGAGGACAATGGATAGGCATGTAAAATAGCAGTTTTTCTTTGAGAATACTTTAAATTCACCGGTAAGTCTAACATCCTTATAGTGTGTTTGGAAATTGTTTTAGCATGTCTGTTTTCACAGAGATATGAGGTTGCAGGAAATTTTAGTTATTTTCAATAGATTTAAAAATACACTTGTATGCTCTGTTCTGTTTATAGTGCTCTGGTCTTATCAAGCTCATAAAGCAACTCTAAGTTAGTCTAAATGTTCTTCTGTATTGTGTTACAAGTGAACTTTTCCTGCATAAGCTTATGCTTGTATAGATGATGCATATTTTTTGTTAGCTAAGATGACAGCAAGATAATGTAATCTTATTGCGGGTTTTGATTGCTCAGGTAAGATGACATGGCAAATAGGTGCTGCAGCTTATATTGAGTGCAGCTCAAAGACCGAGCTGGTAGACAACTTGGAAGAATATAAAAAAAATGAAAATGGAGTGTAAGTTGGAAAATGGAGCTTATATTGACATGGCAAATAGGTGCTGCAGTTTTTTTTTCCCTTTAATACTGAAAATGGAGTGTAAGTTGGAAAACTAAGCGTAAAGAAAAAGAAATAAAAAACATGAAGTAACAAAAATTAACGTAGGGTAAGGATGGGTGCTGCAGTTTTTTTTCCCCTTTAATACTGAAAATGGAGTGTAAGTTGGAAAACTAAGCGTAAAGAAAAAGAAATAAAAAAAATGAAGTAACAAAAATTAACGTAGGGTAAGGATAGAATAGGAAAGAGAGAACAAAATTGATTAAAAAGTACTAAAAAGAGTGTAAGTGAAGAAAAAGAGAGTGGAGAAATCATATCCCTTTTTATATAGCCTATGTTGGCTGTCAGCTTTTTTGGTTTTTTTTTTTTTTTTTTTTCTCTTACTTCCTTCACTAGTTGTAGAGGTTGGTGGGATTCGACTTCAATGTTTGTTAAGAGCCATAAATTCTAAGTGATCTAATGGCTGAAATTTGGGCGCATCCATGCACCTGGCGCATGGTAGAATTTTCGATTATCATTATCTTGTTCTTAAAGGGTTCAAATGGAAACTGCATGAATATTTAAATGGTTTCCAAAAGATGCTAAATCATTTACGAACTAAAGTCAAGTTAGGTTAAGGAGAAGTACTCGCCTACGTAACTTAGGTTGAGGGACAAGTGAGGACAATGGATTCAATGATTGGATACGCAACTGTTGATAATCAATAACACAAGGGGAAAAATTGTGCCTCACGAATCACTCAACTTAAATCACTCAGGTTGATGAACAAGCCAGGACAATAAAATGATTGGATTTGACACAATTCTTGAGATCAATAATTCATTGAAGTGAATCTAGCTTGTAATTGCATTGTGCCTCACTTATCCCTTAACTTAAATCCCTCGGGTGAGCACTTCTAATAATTAAGGTAGCATGAGAACTCTTTAAGAGCAACTCCAGCGCAAGGAGTTTGGCCCGTGCAACAGGCCCCTTGCAGCTCAAGTGTCCCTCCAGCGCAGCCAAAGCAGCCCGGGCAAGCTGTGGGTCCCACAAGCCCGGGTAGGCCCAAGGGCGAAAATCGACTGGGCTCGAGCCCGAGTTACACGCGCCAACGGTAAAAAAAATTAAACTTACCGTGCGCTGACGTCACCACACGCAGGCTCCAACGGTAACCTGCCACGTGTCAACACCGGGTGGCTCCGATTGGTTTTTTTCCAGAAATCCTACGGTTCTCATTTTTTTGGCAAAAAAAATCTTAAAAAATCCGAAAAAATTCTGAAATTTTTTTAAAAAAAATACCAAAAAAGTATGTATTTTTTCCCTATAAATACCTAACCATTTTATCTACTTTCAACACCAAATCTTCATACAATTTCTTCTCCATACAATATTTTCTACTCTCCACTCACATTATTCATTTTCCACACCAATTCTCCATACAAACTCATCTCCTTCCAATATTTTTTACTCTCTACTCATATTTTCCACTTTCCACACCAATTCCATACAAACTCTTCTCCTTCCAATTTTTTTTACTATCCACTCACATTTTTGTACTACTTTCCATTTGTAGAAAATAAACAAATGGCATCTTCTGTCGAAATCGGAGGCTCGTGGTCAACCCAGGAAGATATTGCGTTGTGCGAGTCTTGGGTGAACGTTAGTCATGACCCTATCACGGGCAATGAGATGAAGTTCCGTCATATGTGGAGCAAAATTCATGGAGAATTTTGTCAAAGATCGGGTTCCATTCGGACCGAAATGGCTTTGTCTAGTAGATGGAAACTTCTAAACAAAGAGTTAGGGAAATGGAGAAATGCCTTGACAAAAGCAAGGGAGAACATTCGGAGCGGTCAAAATCTTTCCGATGAGGTAAAATATTTTTAATTGCCATTTTAATCAATTTAATGTAACTTTTTTTTATTGCATATTCTATTTCTTTTTGTTGCTCAATGTTTATTTTATTTTTGCATTTCCTAATTGGCTTTATTTATTTACATAATCAATTTTATTCTTGCATTTCAAAATAGTTTATAATTTCATGCATAATCTTTATTTTTGTTTTTGCATTTTCAATTTGTCTATATTTATTTACATAATCAATTTTATTCTTGCATTTCAAAATACTTTATAATTTCTTGCATTGTATATTTTTTTAATGCACTTCCAATTATTTATTTTGAATAGATCATACAAGCACAAATGTGGTTCGGTGCCACGGGGCAAGGGAAAAAAAGTTTTATGCATTTCCAATGTTGGGAAATTGTCAAGGATTGTTCCAGATTCAAAATTATTCCTACCGCACCCCCGGTTGTGTTGCATGAGACGCCGCTCCACGAATCGCCATCAACCGATTCGCCATTGGACTCCCCAATGGAAACGGAGTCACCACTCCCACGTCCGCCGAGACCTATTGGGAGAAAGGCGGCAAAGGCCAAGAGAGGGGCCACTTCGAACATTGATTGTGTTCAAATATTCGAGCAAATAGCTAAGAACAACTCTCTAAGAGTTGAGAGAGACTTGAAGAGAGATGAAGCGGACAAGGCACGATTAGAAGCCTTTGCAATTGAAAAGCAACATGCAAAAGAAAAAGACGACGATGAGAGAGAGATGAAAATCATGGCCATGGATACGAGCCATATGTCTCCTGAAACAAAGGCCTATTGGAAGCATAAACGAAGGGATGTGATGAGAAGAAAACTTTTCCATGACGACGGACCTAACAATACGGATTGGCTAAATGATGAAAACCATTAGATTGTATTGTTGTATTTTTTTATAATTGTTGTATTTTTTTTAAATTGTTGTATTATCCTTTAATTTGTTGTATTGTTTCTTTTTTATTCAATCAAAAAAGCATTCTATAATTGGACTATTTATTAAAAACATTTGAGCATTCCTCACAAAGATTAATTAAAAACAAACCTTCATTTATTGCAAACAACACACAAAACAAACCATACATAAAAGCATAATAATAAAAAAGACCTCGCAATAATTCCACAAAACACCACACACAAAAACAAAGCATAATTAAAAACAAAGCATAATTCCAAAAAAGCACGAATCTAGCCTTCATCCATTGTGATTGCCTTTCATCTGCCACAAGTGCTCGATCAAGTCAACTTGACGTCTTTCGTGAACATATGAAGATTGCATTTCTTGATAACGATCAATCATGGGGTTGTTGAATCGACCATCCCGAAGTAACGGTTCGGGCTCCATTGGTAGTCCATTTGGTCCCATCGGCCTTTCATATATTCTTGTCAACGCCGTGTTCATAGGATCGGGTTCAAACACCTCTGGAGCATCGTAGTCATACTCATCCTCCACAATCATGTTGTGGAGGATGATGCAAGTCATCATAATACTCCGCAGCACCTCCTCATCTAGCATCCGAGCAGCACCCCTAATAATTGCCCAACGAGCTTGCAAGATACCGAAACACCTTTCCACGTCTTTCCTGTAGCCTTCTTGAAAGGCAGCAAAGCTTCGTTCCTTCTCAGATCGGGGATTCAGAATTGTTTTCACGAATGTCGTCCACCTAGGATAAATTCCGTCGGCAAGGTAGTACGCACCAGAGTATACGGTATTGTTGATTTGGTATGTGACCTGGGGGGAATGACCTCGCAATACCTCGTCGAACACCGGGGATTGACCAAGGACATTGAGGTCATTCTGAGATCCGGCAACCCCGAAAAAGGCATGCCAAACCCAAGTGTCGAATGAAGCTACGGCCTCCAAAATAATACTTTTTGGGCCCTTCCGATTCCCATACTCTCCTTGCCACGCAGTAGGACAATTTTTCCACTGCCAATGCATGCAATCGATGCTTCCGATCATTCCTGGGAAACCTCGAGCCTCGCCTTTTTGTAGAAGCCTTTGCAGGTCCCTCGGAGTGGGTTTGCGAAGGTACTCCCTCGTGTAAAAATTTTTCACTGCATCATAGAATCTCACCAAGCACTCTAGGATAGTATATTTTCCCATCCTTGCAATCTCATCCACCTGCTTTGCAGATGCCCCATAAGCAAGCATCCGCAAAGCAGCTGTAAGTTTTTGCTCCGGGATAAGACCCAAAACTCCAACAGCATCATGCTTTTGAATGAAGTATATGTCGTAATTACAAATATCATGCATGATTTTTTGGAACAAATGTGGCTGCATTCTATATCTCTCTCGAAACTTAGAAACTGGATATAATGAATTTGGGATAAAGTAATCCTCCAAGAGATTCTTACCCCGAGACTCTCTGCGTCTGTCCACATTCGGGGCACGACGAGGATGGTGCTGGCTTGATTGATTCATCATACACACCGCCGCTGCTACAAGCATTTCTTCCTCTTCTTCATCGGCGTCCCGATCTTCTTCCTCACGTCTACGCCGGATTGCTTCCCATTCTTTCTGTTGCCTCTCCAACACCCTCCTGAAGTTTGACATTGAGAGTATGATGTGTTTTGTAAAATCTGAGAAATGAAGGAATATATAAGAGATGGTGTGAGAGGAGTGGTGTTGATGGTGTAGTTTTATAGAGGGATTCAGAAGATAGAGATGACACGTGGCACAATTTTAGAGGGTGAAAATCTTATCTGAAATCTGAGATCACTATTTGTAAAAAAATATCTGAAAATCTTATCAGACACGGGACACGTGGCACAATTTTAGAGGGTGAAAATCTTATCTGAAATATGAGATTATAATTTTTTAAAAATATCTGAAAATCTTATCTGACATGGGACACGTGGCACAATTTTAGAGAGTGAAAATTTTATCGGAAATCTGAGATTATAATTTTTATTAATGAATATCCGAAAATTTTATCTGGAATAAGACACGTGGCAACCGAGATTCTCATCCGAAAATCTTATCCGAAAATTTAATTACAAAAGATTATCAAAATTAATGATTTAAAGTATAAAAAAATAGGAAATAAAGTACAATGAATAGTAATTGCCCTAGACTTTGCCCTCATGGGTGGAACCACAAATGGCAAGGCTGACACTATTCACGTGAATAGTGGCAGCCCTTGCTTGCCCTTGCCTTAGACTTTGCCCTCATGGGTGGAGTTGCTCTAAGTGAAATTAAAGATAAACATGCAGCATAGGAAAGTTGAAAAATTATACACATATACAGTAGAGACATGCATACCTTCAAGTTGATAACGGCCACTTTCCCAGCTGACGTTGAATTCTTATTTTCTATGATCCATGCTATGGACTTGAAACAAGTAAGGACAACCTACATCAATAATAGAAACTATAATAAGTCAACCCTATATTACTAGAGAAGGTCACTACAAGAAAAAAGTCATTTAACAACGTGCACTGTGCGTTGTTGAAGGGTATTAACAACACGGGGCGCATGTTATTGAAGCCGATGTCGTTAAAAGGTCCAGAGCTTTCGACAACACGCTTTGCATGTCGTCATTGATATCAATGCTCGTTGTTAACACCATTAAATGCAACTCGCACATTGTGGGAGCAAATTTCCCTACGAGAATATTCGCCCAAGATTCCTTCGTCTTCTCTGCCTCTCTTTCTCCCTGCAAAACAGATCGGAGTAAAAGGACCACACCCGGGGGGTGTTGGCCAAAGGCCTTCCGATGCCTATGTTATGTAGGGTGTTTCAAGGAAAACCGAGTGGCCTGAGCCGTGTGTGGTGGCCGGAGCCTTGTGTGTGAGAGAGAAAGAGAGGAGGTGGCTAGGGTTTTTGAGAAATAATTTCTGCAGAGTTTCAGTAGAAATTTAGACGTACCTTAACCTTTGTGTGTGGCCATCCTTTTATAGTGGTCTCGGAGACTAGGGTTTCAGAGGAATAATTCCGTAGATGAAAAGGAATTATTCCTCCCCGATTTGGAATTGATTTGATTAATTAGGGATTTGATTTATCAGGGTAAATCAAATCCCTAATTGGGGTAGATATCAAATTAATTCCTAACTTAAATAGGTAACTCCTCATTTAATTGGGAATTGGGGTAGGAATAAAATTAATTCTCGACCCGATTAGGTAATATTCTATTTAATTGGGTAATCCCCAATTAAATTGAATAATTCCCAATTAGGTCAAATAATCCCCAAATGGAAGGAATTATTTGACCTAGGATTTTGATTTAATTAGGTTCCCACAAATGCCCCCTAGTTTCTGCGTGGCGTGTGGCGGCATGTAGGAGATGTGGATTAACCATTGGGCCATCCAACTGCAACTGGGCTTCCTTCTTTGGTTTGGGCTCCTGCGTGGCGTTGTGAATCGCTTCGGTGGTGGAACTCGTTCCACCTCGTCAGTAAAGGGAGAGCAGTCGACTCGATCAATTTCCTTGTGCAGGGCCTCCTTCGTGCTTCCTTTAAGTTGGAGACCTTGGAGTCGGTCATTTACTAGCTTCTCGACATCCTCTGCTCGCAGGGCTGGAGTCTCGGGCTGACGTCTTCGGTGCCTCGTGCGCGACTGGCTAACTTCTTCCTCACTTCCCAAGGGTCGATCTTCTTGGGTGCTCTGCTTGTAGGGCAAATTAGGAGATTGAGCTTGTGAGGATTCCTCTATAGCTTGTCGCGGCGTGTTGGTCCTCGACGGGCTGGTGGGCGTCGATCGTCATCTTTTGCCTGCAAGGAGGATAGCTCAGGTTAACGTCTTCGGTGCCTCGAGCGCGGCTGGCTAACTTCTTCGTCGGTTCCCAAGGGTCGATCCCCTTGGGTGCCCTGCCTGTGGGGCAAATTAGGAGATTGAGCTTGTGAGGATTCCTCTATAGCTTGCCGCCGCGTGTTCGTCCTCGAGCGGGCTGGTGGGCGTCGGTCGTTGTGCTCGTCACGCAACTGCTTAAGAACTCGAGCTCCTTATGGGCCCAAGCGGGCGTGGACATTGGACTATGGGCTTAGCCTCTCGAGCACATTGGTCCTTGGTCCTAGTCTCGAACGGCTCAGAGTACGACTCGCGACTGTCTGCGTCTCGTCTGCACAATCTCGCTCTCTCCCATACCGGTTTGCCCATGTCTGACCAGCCTGGGACTTTTCGAACTGCTCGCCAGCATGCTCGTGTGCCTTCTTCTCCTCGTCACGGGGTCCAAGGTTAGGGCCTTGATTCAAGTTGATCTGCTTGAGTAGTTGGCCAATCAAGTTGTTTTGATCATCGACCTTCTGTGTGAGTTGATCAACCCGTGAGTTAAGGTCCACCTGACTGCTTCGGTCAAGTAGAGTGTTGTGCATCGGGCCTAACGACATATGGGCTAGGGCTCCATTAGACGCGTACATAGGTGCATATGTCAAGTGTGATTGCAGAGGAGGGAGAGAATGGATCTGCTCGAAGACTAGGACGACGTCGGAATAGCCATGGGGCTGTGCAGCAAATCAGGTAGTTGAGTGGTGTGGCTGCTGCTGTGCTCCGACGGCAGGACAGCGAGGCAGAGCAACTCCGATAATCGGTGTTGGCGACTGCAAGGCTGTGGAGGTCCCGGGGTCATGTGGCAGCTGTTCTGCAATTCCAGCAGCTGAAGGCAGCTGTAAAGCACTAGAAGACGGATGCAAGGAGTTGGCAGCCACAATTCCGTGCGGTTGCATTGAGTTTTCCACCACGAAACCATGAGATGGGCCCGTTGTGGTGGCGTTACTCTTCGTACGTCTTGTATCAACCATGATTGTTTGAAAAAATGTGTAAAAGATGGATTTGGAGCACGCTTTGAATATATCTCGTGCTCTCAATGAAAGCACCAATTTGTGGGAGCAAATTTTCCCATGAGAATATTCGCCCAAGATTCCTTTGTCTTCTCCGTCTCTCTTTCTCCCTGCAAAACAGATCGGAGTAAAAGGACCACACCCGTGGGGTATTGGCCAAAGGCCCTCCGATGTCTAAGTTAGGTAGGGTGTTTCAAGGAAAACTGGGTGGCTGGAGCCGTGTGTGGTGGCCGGAGCCTTATGTGACAGAGAGAAAGAGAGGAGGTGGCTAGGGTTTTTGAGAAATAATTTCTACAGAGTTTCAATAGGAATTTAGACGTACCTTAACCTTTGTATGTGACCATCCTTTTATAGTGGTCTCGGAGACTAGGATTTCAGAGGAATAATTCTATAGATGGAAAGGAATTATTCCTCCCTGATTTGGAATTGATTTGATTAATTAGGGATTTGATTTATTAGGGTAAATCAAATCCCTAATTGGGGTAGGTATCAAATCAATTCATAACTTAAATAGGTAACTCCTCATTTAATTGGGAATTGGGGTAGGAATAAAATTAATTCTCGACCTGATTAGGTAATATTCTATTTAATTGGGTAATCCCCAATTAAATTGAATAATTCCCAATTAGGTCAAATAATCCCCAAATGGAAGGAATTATTTGACCTAGGGTTTTGATTTAATTAGGTTCCCACACACATGTTGTGAAAGAAGTGTACAACAACGTGTTCTGTACGTTGTTGAACACATCATTGACAACGTTTGTATGCACGTTGTTGGGGTTCACTTTGGCCAAATGTGATCCGACTCAATTCGGCCTAATTCCTGGCCGCAGCCAAAGAAAGGACACCATCCACCTACACCCAAATTGTTGGGGTTCACTTCACAACGAAGGCCATGTGCAGTGCTATAGGTTTCTTGCTCGTACTTCCATTTACCAAGTAAGTTACCCACAGGTAGACGTCGACTGAGACCAAAAACAGCACACAAAGCATATCCTTGCCAATTTTTCTTACACCAATCCTCACGTAGGTCCATGCTTACTACAGACCTCGCACTTTGAACAATAAACCACTCAGAAATTTCACTGCCAAGAATTATAGTTTCAAAGTGAAGTAAACAATTGCTCATTTGTGTCTGCGAGAAAGAGATCTAGAGAGTGAGAGAGAGCACCTGAATGAATCTGCTTAACAGTGCAATTGCTATATTATTGTTGCAGCCTTGATTTTTAACCAATTCGAAGCAATTAATATAATTGAAACACGATGACAGCCTTTCTAGTGAATTACTCCCTTCCGAGCCAACACCCAAGTTCACTTTTGGTGAAAGGTCCGGCATTTGCTGAAGAAGCCTACAACTTTCCGAATTCAAGTTGTGAAGCTTAGAAAGATGGCTAATGCTTTTGGGAAGACCTAAGAAAATTGTTTTTACTTAGATTTAGAGATACTAAGGAGAATAAGCAGCCAAGATTTTCCGTTATTGTTCCCTTCTGAAGATTACAGTCAATGAGGTTCAGTTCTGTTAAAGAAGACAAACCAGAAGTAGAAATTGGAAACTGCAAACCCACTAAATGTGTCCGGTCTCTGGGCATCGACAGATAGTTAAGGGGAATATTCTGACTCAAGTGGCAGCTCTTTACATCCATGCAGAGATAACATTTTAAGATTTTCCAGAAGAAAAGCGGTGGATGGTAGTGTGCTTATGGACGTACCGCTCACATCAAGTTCCTCCAAACAATCAAGCTGTCCCAAGCTTTCTGGCCGTTCTTTCAGTTTTAAGCAGCCACAAATGTTGAGACTTTTGAGGGACTTCAAATTGCAAATGTCGCGTGGGAGACTCTCGAGATATTTGCAATTTCTTAGATTTAATAAACTAAGCCCAATGAGATGTTCAATTGATGAAGGTAATTTTTCTATAGCAGTCTCCTCTAAAGAAAGTTCCAACAAGTGTTCCATAGGCTCCGCAAATTCTGGAATTTTCTTAATTCTTGAGCAGCTAGAAAGAACAAGAATTTCAAGGCATTCCATTTCAATCTTATTTGGAAGACTTTTTAAAGATTTCTGCAACCTTTAAGATTCAAGACTTTAAGCCTTTTCAGCCCAGCAATAGATGGGTGGATCACCACTAAATTTGTACAACCTTCAAGAATTAAACTCTGAAGATTTGGAGTACCTATAAAATCTGGGGTCCTGGGACCAGCTAACATTGATAAATCTCAGCTTCTCCAAGCACTGTTCAAAACAGAGAAAAATAATTAAATTAAATAAAAATAGTGTTTGGTTGTTTTGTCATATTTATCCACCCATGAAAAAAAAAACTATAAATAAATAAATAAATAAAAATCTAACAGTTTCTCCATTCAAAAGTTGTTCAATGCTGCTATAGCAGTTAAGTTCACAAAGCTTCATAGATTGAAAACTTTGAGGGAGAAATTTTGTAGGACTCACTCCATTCGAGAAATACCAAGGCATTAGAAAGAAATGGGGCCTTCAGTCATATGCACATTACGAATTTGCAGAAACCGAAGATTATGCATTTTGGAGAAGGCCTCTGAGTCGCACCATGCCTCTTCTAATTTAGGCGAGTCTAAGGCTATGCCTTCAACTGCGTCTGCAACCTATTAACCACGAATAACAGGATAAGTTAATGAGAGAATATCATTAAGTTTTATGGTATGTCAAATGAAATGATTCCTGCACTCACAAATAATAACTGGATACAGTAAAATTGAGAGATGATCATAAATTAGTGTAACTGACTTTCCAATACCAATTTCTTACCTCATTATTTACAGGTACAGGAATGATATCCTCCGGAAGCCACAACCGGACCTAATTCTTGTATCAAATCATGCATCCACAATTTTCCTTTCGAGACAGTTACTAGAGCTTTTTCAATCAGAACTTGTATACCAATGTCTGTATAGTAACCACAACTTTCCAGTATTCTTGTCACACGATCTATGTCTTCTCCTTTAAAGAAGCATGCAATGTCCAAAAATATTTTCTTTTCTGATTCTATTAACCCATCAAAACTGATTTTAATCACAGCAACAATTCTTCTTTAATCAGCTTATCCAATACAGTTTTCCATTCATGTACGCTTTTCATACAAAGGAACGAACCCAAAATCTCAAGAGCTAATGGAAGGCAATTGGCATACTTTAGAACATTCTTAGATAGCTCGCGATACTCTTCTTTAACCTGGTAATTCTTGAATGCTTTCCAGCTAAAGAGCTTAAGAGCTTCATCATCAGTTAATACCTCAACGTCATGTATTTTGTCCACTCCAAATGTTCTTAGCAAATGCTTATCTCGTGATGTTATGATGATTCTACTCCCCAAATTAACCAAACCAACTATGATCACACAATGCTTCCAATTCTTCTAACCGATCCACGTCATCAAGAATGATAAGAACGATTTTAGCACGTAGTCTATGCCTTATTACGTTTATTCCCGTATCAGTATTCCGTACATTTACATTACCTTGCTTCTCAGTTACCTCTCTAACATTGTCAATAAAGCTGCAAGCTTCAAACTGATCACGTATAGTTTCAAACAGCACTTGTGCAAAAGTTGTCTTGCCTATTCCTCCCATTCCCCATATCCCTATGATACGAAAATCTTTATGCAATCCCATGTCCAAGTAGGAAAGCATTTTTTCAACCCGAGATTTCATTACAACTAAACCCTTGGATACATCAACGGTTGTTTGATTAAGTTTGGAGATACTTCCTACAATATATTGAATAACTTTGGGTTCATATATGCAAAGAAAAATATATAACGATCTTATAAATATGGTCTGCAAGTTAGCTAGAATTATATGAGTAGTCTGTTCTACAAGGTTCTGTTAATGGAGGCTGAGACATTGAATTAGTGGGTTCTGTTTCAGAATCAGACTGTAAATATATATATATATATATATATATATATATATATATAGAAAAGAAGAAGAAAAGAAGAGAAATGAAAGGAATTGTGATCTGCCTATCTGTCATGGACGAGATCATCTGAATGCTGGCCTGTGTTTTTTATTTTAATTTATTAAAACTACAAACTGAAAAAAAAGAATAAAAAAAAGAAGGAAGCTGATCAAGACGCAAGTTTGCCATGTTTGGGAGGGGATCACAATGCTTAACGGTCTTGATAACGGAGGATGTTGGGTATAGGGTGGTTATGTGTTTTGGTATGAGATAAGTTTGTAGGGTCTTCAAAGTTCGGGTATCAATTTAAAATGACCCCTAAAGTTGATCCTAGTTGGTTTTTTTCATGATCAATGAGAGAGAGCCTCTTGGAACATATTCAATTTTTCTTTTCAGAAAAAAAGAAGAGAATGACATAGTTAGATCATTGAGGAATTCATAAGCTAAAGGTGTGTCTAGTTATTTGTTATGGTTAGTTGAACTATTTCAGTCGCCCGCCGAGAGGTCCTTTTAATTTTTGTTAAAAAAGGATAAATAAATAACGAAAAGAAAGCAAAAGAGATCCAGAATAGTAAGTTTACCCATCTTGCAAATTCCATCCGGCGAGATTAGCCACCGTTGAACAAAATTGGCAGTTGGCTTAGAAAAACTAGTTTACCACTTTTTTCAGTTTTGTCCATATAATTTCAAGTTTGTCAATTTGCCATTGTAATTTCATAATTAGCAATTTCACAGAGAGAATTAAACAAACAACTAGTAAATTACAAGAACAAAAAAATGAATTTTTACCTTTAAACACTGAACTTTTCAGAAATATCAAGAAAATATAGATAAAAATATTGAGAAAATACCCGAATTACGTAAACCCCAAGTACGATTTCCCGATGCCCCCACCTTCGTTTTTTTATTTTAAATGAATTTTTTAATGAATTTTGAACATAAATTAACGAATAAATTGTTAACATTTGGCAACACATGACTAAATTGATGACATTGAAAATTCATGGACTGTGTTATATTTTAGTTATAAACGCACCCGAGTTTAAATATTTCTCCCTCCCCATTTGGTTCGAGGTTTTGAAGTTTGGGGGGTTTCAAATTGTATTCTCTTGTTTGGTAAAGGGCACTCATCGAAAGGGGGTAAGAGCACTATTGGGAATGCAATTATGAACTCATGGGTGTAAACTTCTTATATATGGGAAATTTCACACTCTTGGCTTACATTGGGAAACTTTTTCCCCCCACTTGGAAAAACATTTAATAAAAAAAAATTTGAACTAAATTACCCTTGTTATTATTTTTGAACACCACTTTTGACCTTTAAGAAACTATTCATATTAATAACTTTTAAATACTAAAAAATCAAGGGCATTGTTGGAAAACTGAACAACTTTTCATTCCTAATACTGCGCTAACCAAACATGGGAATGGAAGAAAATGACAATTCCTAGTCCTTATTTCCCAGCGTTTCCAAACATGGAGACATGAGAAGTTTATTCTCAAAAAATTCAATCCGCTAACCAAAACAAATTACTTTTATCGTTGGTATAAAAAAAATTAAAAAGAAAAATTTGCATAAATATCACCTGAACTTTTATGCAAGTGCGCCATTAGCACATGAACTTTTAATTTTTATTTGTAACCACCTGAACTTTGTAAAGTGTTGCAATCTACCACCTATATCTAACTCCGTTGAAATTTTCGTTTAAGTTTAAGGGTATTTTCGTCTATTCCTTATAACTAAAAATAAAATAAAATAAACAGAATTTATTTTTAAAAGGAAAGAAAGATGTCATTACTGCTAATGCACCCTATGCATAAGTGTTCAACCAAAATTTATTTTGGAACACATCACTAGCAGCGCCGCCCCCTCGCTTTTCATCCCCTTCCCATTCCACAATATATGATTCTCCACTACTACAAAAAGTGAAAAAGACGACCAGAAAACAACGACGGTCTAAGTGAAAACCGTCGTGGTTTTTAAAAAGACGACGGTTCTAAAAACACCATCGTGTAATACCACCTTAGACAACTAAAAATGGAGATTCAAATGGCTGTTCAAAAACAACGACGTACCTAATTAAACAACCGACGTCTATTTGAAACAGATTTCCGCAGTGTAAAATCAAAACCAACAAAGAACGGCAGAAGTTATGAATCGACCGACGTAGAAAGTAAAGACGACGATTTCAATAAAAGCCGCCGTTTTTACTCATAAAATAACACGACGAGGTTTTCGTATAAGACGCCGTATAATTACAAACAAATCCAAGGCTTTAAAATACAAAATATCGCCGTATTAAATTAATGTACAACGACGGAAAATATAAATATATCGACGTCATTCTCGTATAGTTCTACGACGTTATCTTTAAATCGTACTATAAAATTCAACGTCGTATTTATTCATTTTATACGTCGTACCTTTAATTTAAACCGTCGTCTTAATAAGAATTTTTGTTAACAATTTTTTTCTTTGATTTTCTTATCCTACGTCGGTAGATCTACTTAATGACAAGAATTGAAATAACCACGACGGTTTATATAGAAAACCGCCGACATAATCAGATTTTTCTGAGATCCCAAGGGTTACGAAATCTTACCAGATGGAACTCTGTTCCACATCATAATCTTAACAGATGACACAGATTTGCAATCAGAGAGACAATTTTTTGGAAGTTGATGATGTGTGTGCGTTTGTGTATCTACAAATATTATACCTAACGTCGTTGCAAATTTGCAATCAGAGAGACAATTTTCAACGACGGTTATATTATACCTAACGACGTTTAAAAAACAAATCAACGTCGCTCAACAAATATATTACGTCGTCTTAGTTTTACTTAAGACGACGAAAAACGACGACAGTAATACAAAAACAGTCGTTGTTTTTATATTCTTATTTTATTTAAATCTGTCATCCAAAAAAGAAACTTTACATATTCCAGAACATTAATTTCCTTCATTTTAAATTTTCTCCGGAAAAAAAACTCTATTTATAACGCACTGTAATTGAAAAATAAACAGAAAGGTCACGGGAAAAAAAATTCTATTCATAATTTAAAAATTCAAATCCACGTCGGTTATATTAAAACTAACGACGTTAAATGAAAAGATTCCACGTCGCAAAACAAATATTGCGTCGTGTTAGTTAAAAACGACGGCATAACAAAAACCCGTCGTTGTTTCAAACTGAATTAATTTAAAATTTCTTCGGGAAAGCAAAATCTATTTATAATTTCCTCGGGTTAGTAATATTGCGTCGTGTTAGTTTACAAATTCTAGAACATTAATTTCCCTCATTTTAAATTTCCTCGGGAAAGAAAAATCTATTTATCACGCTTTGTAATTGAAAACTAAAACTGAAAGAATTCGGAAAAAAAACACTCTATTTATAATTTAAAAATAAAATCCACGTCGGTTGTAGTACACTTAACGACGTTTAACAAAATAATCTACGTCGGTAATTATAAATATACCGCCATCTTACCTTTATATAGACGACGAGAAAAGACGACGGTAGAACAGAAAACCGCCGTTGTTTCAGTTTCTTTAACAGTTTGGTCCTTTATCTTTCTGCAGGACTTGTATAGTTCAAAGCATTGACAATGTCTTCATCATATCTCCCAGCAACTATTGATTCGATTGCTCATGCTTTAGAGGCCATCTGAAGCCATTTCTATTCTCTATCGCATTCTTGAAACCCATCTTCTTCTTCTGAAGCTCTACGTAAAGGAAGAGGCTATCACAAATCTGACGGATCTTCTTAGTCAAAAAAATCAAGCAGAGGATCAGGCACATCTGATCTTCAGATTTCCCTGAGAAGCGAACTTTCCTTCGACAGCGAGTGGAGGCCAGGCTTGCATCTCTTTTGATGGAAAGCAAGGAGTATTCAGAAGCACTAAGTGTCCTATCAGGCTTGATCAAGGAAGTGAGAAGGCTAGTTGACAAGCTTCTTCTTGTCAACTAGCCTAAATGTAAGCTCAATTTCTCTTTGAGAAAGACCTCCAAATTATTGTCTTTGAGATGTGAGAGACAGTGTCTCTGAGAGAGGAAGAACTTGGAACCCTAAATGTAAACCGCGAAAATGAATGAAAGCGACAAATTTATAGAATAAATTTTTAAAACCAACGGCGGTCCTTACCAAAAAACCGCCGTTTAAATTGTAAAATCAACGTCGGTATTACTGACGTATATTACAGAACTCCACGCCGTATTATTTTTTTGAAATGGTTTTATATGTAAGCAACTTTTCGTCTACTTGACTTACACATTAGTTGTTTTTATATTCTTATTTTATTTAAATCTGTCATCCAAAAAAGAAACTTTACATATTGCAGAATATTAATTTCCTTCGTTTTAAATTTCCTCCGGAAAAAAAACTCTATTTATAACGCACTGTAATTGAAAAATAAACTGAAAGGTCACGGGAAAAAAAAAATTCTATTCATAATTTAAAAAATTAAATCCACGTCGGTTATATTAAACCTAACGACGTTAAATGAAATGATTCCACGTCGAACGAAAAATATTGCGTCGTGTTAGTTAAAAACGACGTAGTTAAATGTAACCGCCGTATTATTTTTTTGAAATGGTTTTATATGTAAGCAACTTTTGGACTTACACATGCACTGTTTCCAAACCCGATTAAAAATTTCAATCTCCAGAGAAACCTTTTCGTCTCTTTTCCTTGTCAGAGCATTGTCAGAGTTTCTCATCGTCTTCCTCTCGTCTTCTTCGTCGTCCTTGAACTTAAACATCGATCATCTTCCTCTTGCTTTCATTGCACGCAAAAGGTAAGCTTTCATTTTCACTATTTTGGTTACTGTTTTGCATGCTCATACGTTTTTTGTTTGAAAAATCTTTTTACCTTTTTTCTGGCCAAAATCATTTTACTTCTTTCCAAGTTTGATAAAATATACAGACAAAGAGGGAAAGTTTCCAACTTTGAAGACAACTACCTCAACTAAATAAGACGACGGTAGACCACGACGGTTCGTCAGTTGTTCTAGCGTCGTCTGAAAATTGACAAAGTTGTTTTTAAAATAATAGTCTTTTTTTATATGCTTGTTTAATTGCAGGTTTGATTTCTCTGAACAATGGTTTTTGTTTTTCCCTTATTTGATAAAATATAAAGAAAAAGAAACTAGGGTTGGTATCTAATATAGACGACAAAATATCTTATTGTTTTACGTCGTGTGAATGTTAATACCACGACGGTGGATTACTATTGACGTCGTATGAACATAAATACCACGACGTTATATAAATAATAGTTTACCACGACGGTGTATTACTATTGACGTCGTGTGAACATATATACCACGACGTTATATAAATAATGGTTTTAAACATTTATTACGTCTGAGATTATTTCATTGCGTCGTCTAAAATCATATCATACGTCGTATTTTTTAATACCGTCGTTTGTGTTCTTAATGTTTTCCTGAAATATTTTCACTTGCAGTTTTGTCTGTTAAAATGGTTTCTCAACAACAAACTAAGGATTCTGGCTCCAAGAAGCTTGGAATGGTAGCTCCTCAAGAAAAGTCTTCGAAGGAGATGAAGTCTTCGAAGAAGATGAAGTTTGCTTCATCATCTGCTGAGACAGAACCAACCAGCCAGACAACAATCTCTGATGATTCAAAGACTGGTCGAGGTATGAGCACAATGCCTCGTGTTGTGAAGAGAAAGCTTCAGAAACTGAGGCCAATTGTTGAGTACAATAAAAGGGGGAAAGGTGTTGGCCAAGCACATATTGAGATGCAGTCGTATATTGGTGTGTTGGCACGCTCCAGGATCCCACTTGTGGACAAGAAATGGTCCCAAATCCCCAAGGATATAAAGGAGCAGATTTGGGAAGCAGTTGACATGGCTTTTGTCGTAGGCCAAGGGGGCAAGACCTCTGTTTTAGCTTCTGCTTCCAAGAAATGGAAGGATTTCAAGTCTACACTAACGAGGCATTATATCCTTCCATACACCAATGACAGGGAGAAATTAAGCCAACCCCCTGAAACATATAAATTCATAGAGAAAGCACAATGGGATGCCTTTGTAGCTTCAAGGCTATCCAAAGATTTTGAGTCTGTGCATTCTCAACATGCACAGATTAGGGAGAAACTCGAGTACAATCATCGATTGTCTCGAAAAGGATATGCTGGATTGGAGGATCAATTGGAGGAAACCATGCCTGGGGTAGAAATTGATCGATCTACCTTATGGAAGAGAGCTAGACAGGACAAACATGGTAACATCCCTGATCCAAAGGTGGCAGAGAAAGCAAAATTAATTGTAAGCCTACTATCACTCTGTTTTAAATTTTTATTAAACTGTGAATTATTCTTATTACGTCGTATGTTATATTTTTCGTCGTGTGAATGATATTACCACGTCGAAAAGTTTTTAAAAACGTCGTTAAAGGTCTAAATAGGAATCACTACTATGTTTTCTGTAATTATAGCATAAGACGTCGGTGGTTCATTTTCGCGTCGTGTGAATGATATTACCACGTCGAAACTTTGTTAAAAACGTCGTTAACGGTCTAAATAGGAATCACTACTCTGTTTTCTTTAATTATAGCATAAGACGTCGGTTGTTTATTCATTTCGTCGTTTTAAATAAATAACCACGTCGGTATAACTACCGTCGTGATAAGTTATAATAACGTCGGTTTATACGTTATTGCGTCGTGTGAAATTATATAATACGTCGTTTGTACATAAATAACCGTCGTGTGTTTTTTTGTTTATCTTTGTTTTAGGATGAATTGCAGAAACAAGTCTCGGAAGGCAAAGTCAGAGTAGATGGCAGCAATGATGTGCTGACCATGGCTTTGGGCCCCGAGCATCCAGGCAGATTGAGGGGAGTTGGTGCTGGTGTTTCCCCAAGGCAATATTTCAATTTGCCCAAACCACAGAGGGTGAGCTTTGACGACCGTTTGAAGGACAGTTTAAGAGTTCTCCTTCAAGAAGAGACTAAAAAGATGGAGGCTAAGGCAAGGGAAGAGGCCTTAAGAATGGAGGCTAGGACAAAACAATTGGTAGAGGCTGAGAGGGAGCATTTCCTGAGTCAGCTTTCCCAATTAATTCCCAATTTTGATCCAAGCATGCTTAAACCAAGAATTAGCCAAAGCCCCAAAAATCCAATGTCTGACAAAGCTAGCTGCTCTGGAGGTGATGTGAGATCCCTACATTTGGAGGATGATACTGCCAAAATGGGGAAACATCAGCCAGATGAAGAGAAGGAAGAAGAAAAAAGAGATGAAGAGAAGGAAGAAGAAAAGGAGAAAGAAGATGAAGAAAAGCATGACGACAAGGTATGTTCACATAACTTTGCCTTTTTTATTTGTTTTTCAAAATTTCAGACGTCGATATTTTTATTTCATCCGTCGTTTGTTTACAACTTAGACGGCGGAATTTTTTTAAGACGTAATAAAATATTTAAACGACGGTTTTTGCACCGTCGTTTAAATGGTTTCAGACGACGCTTTATTCATAAAACCGTCGTCTTGATGGAATTACCACGACAGTTTTTCCACCGTCGTTTAAATACTTTTAAGACGACGTGTTATTCCTTAAACCGTCGTCTTTATTGAATTACCACGTCATTTTTTTAATTTCTTTAAACAGGTTATTGAAGTTGGTGCTTATTCAAATATGGAGGCGCCATCTTCTTTAAAAACCCTTTGTCGTTTTGTGGAAACGACACTCCTGCCTGAGGATAAGACACTCCAATTTACAATTGATAAGGAGGTGTTTGGTGGTGAGCGCGATACCTTCCTCCTGCCTGAAGATATTACACAATTTGCAGGCATGGAAGAAATTGGAGCTACTGTATTGGCTGTATATATGAGGTTTGTACTTCTAAAATAATACCTCGTTGGTTTATATATTGCGTCGTCTTAACTAACTACCGTCGTGATAAATATATTATAACGTCCTCATCTATTTCAGTACGTCGTGTGAAATATTATAATACGTCGTTTTTTTATACATAACCGTCGTGTTTGTTTGTGCTGACTTGTTTATATTATTTTATGTATTTAGGTACTTACACGATGTTTTGAAAGAAGCCAATATGTGCAGCATGGTTGGCTTTATCGACCCTGCTACAGTTAGTGCCAACTCTGGCACAATAACTGAAAGATCACGACTCGTAGCAGCTCGACTTCAGAAGACAGACGGTGAACAGATTTTCATGATGCCTTACAATCCAGGGTTAGTCTCCTTAGGATTTTGTTTTTATGATTTTCAATAAATGACAGCTTATAAACTAACCACGTCGGTGTTTTATTTTATTTAGTCGTTTGAAACTACTAACCACGTCGGTAGTTATTTATCGTCGTGAGACAGCTATAATGTCGTCGATTGCTACTTTATTTCGTCGTGTGAAATATTATAATACGTCGTTTTTGTAAATAACCGTCGTTTTTATATTAATTTTGTGCAGCCGTCATTGGATTTTGCTGATTGTAAGAGCAAAGAGAGAAACCGTCTATTTTCTGGATCCTCTGCCAGGAAATCGTGTGGTCGATGAAGAGGCCAAAAACATCGTGAACAGTGCTTTAAAAATATATAATACCCACATAGCCCGTGCAGGACGTAAAAATGTAATTTGGAAAACTCTCTCAGGCACACCAAAGCAACCCAGCAATGTCGAATGCGGGTACTATGTGATGCGCTTCATGAGGGACATCATCATGGATCCTTCCTTGGGGTTTGAGAATAAGGTAAGAAGAAATTACCTTCATACATTTCACGTCGTTTTTTGTATTATCAACGACGGTCATGTAAAATTAACGTCGTTGAATGGATATACTACGTCGGTTATGAAAAATATCGTCGTCTGTGATTGAATTTCTTTTTATTTATAAACCCTAATAGTCATTGTTTATGCAGTATGCCAAGGGAAACCAGGAAGCTTCATAACCCCAAGAAGCCATTGATGAAGTCCGGAATGAATGGGCAGAGTTTGTTTTCCAAATTATTAAACAGGGCAATTATTGAACACTTGATATTTATGTATAATGTACAAATTTTCTCTATAATATGTAATGTAAAAATTTGTTGAGGTTTTCTTAAATTAAAAAAAAAAACAAACATACAAATTGCTTAACCGACGTGTAATACTTTTCCAACGACCTAATAAAGTCAAAAACCGTCGTATTTTGTTGTTTCGTGTTTTAAACAAATACGACGTAAAAATATAGTTAGACGACGTTCTTTGAACAATTGAGTCGTTTATGGTTTACAACATCTTCAATTTCTTAAGGGTTCAGGGTATCATCGACGACGTTTATGTAACGACAGCGGTTAAGTCGTGGAATATATATTTTACGTCGTATAGTTAAATAGCCGCCATGGTTTCTCATTTTAACGACGTCATTTTAACGACTTAGTAGTCTATTACAATTTACAACGTCTACTCTTTATTAACACCGACGTGGTTTGTTGTTGTGGTAAGAATATTTTATTATTTTTATATCAAAATATTCAAAATAAATTTAAAATAAATCAGAAAATTGAAAAGTCAACTCCTATGAAGTCATTGATATATTTTCTTCCACATAAACCTTGAAAAAATTCATTTTGAATAACAAAAATTTAAAATGACCATCCAAAACAAAATTGTTTTGATGAGTCATAAAATCACTTCTAGTTTTATGGTTTAGGGTTTAGAGTCTAGGGTTTAGAGATTAGGGTTGTTATTTATTGGGGTTTATTTTTAAAGTATAATTTTTGGGTAGTCTAGGGTATATGTTAGGCTTTAAAACCATAAAACCTTTTATAAACTTAATTTTTTAAATTGTATAATTTAGTTTTATGGGTTTAGGGTATTAATTTTTAACGACGGTGGTTGCGTCGTGGAATACATATTTTACGTCGTACAGAAAAACATACGACATGGTTTACGCTTTAAACGACGTCATTTTAATATGTAAGTCGGTTTATATAATTTACAACGTCTTTAATTTCTTAACACCGACGTGGTTTTTCAGTCGTCGTTATATAAAAAATTCAAAATAAATTTAAAATTAATCCGAAAAATGAAGCTTCAAAATGAACGGCCTTACGTTCTTAATCCGAAAAATGAAGTTTCCGTCGTGGAATATTAAATTTACGTCGGTACTTGTAGAACTTTCGCCTTGGTTTTTCTTTCGACGTTTTAAAACGCGCGAGCTCTAAAAATTTTCGCGCGACCTAAATTTTTTTAGATTTGGCTCTTATTCTTATACTTCGAACCCTGAAACCTAAAATTTTCAGATTTCGCGCGACATAACATTTCGCTCTCTCACTTCTGCTCTAATTAAAAGTTGCACTCTCCAGGCTCCGTCGAATCTGTGAGCTCGTCCAACCTGTAAGTACAAACCCTATCTTCCCCTTGTAAATTCATTGAATGATATTAGGTTGTTTTGTTAAAGGGTTTTATGTGTATGCTTTGCGATCTGTTAATAATGTGCTTATAGGTATGGGTTCATGGATTTTCTGTTTAATGGGTTCATGACAAGATCAAATAAAGGTGTACTTTTGCTGGAAATCAACACAAAAAGACACAACGTCCATCCAACCACGCCTGAATCTGGGCCTTCCTTTGCTCAAACCAACAGACCAAGTTCTCCCATTCGAAACTTGAAGGATGACTTCACAGGAATGCTTAATACTAGGAGATAAGTTTTACAAGCTATCCCATAATACCGACGTCTAAAAAACGAGATATATAATCTGAACGTTAAAAAATACGACGTCATCATACATTTTCCACGTCGCAAGTTCTTTTATAAACGAAGAGGAACGAAATGAATTCCGACGGAAATTCATTATAACCGCCGTCTAATAACAATTAAACGACGTTATTTGTAATACGGCTCTCATCATAATCAACGCCGTCTATATGTCCTGTAATACGGCTCTCATTTATTTGGAACCGACGTTGTTTAGAAGTTCAACGTCTATATTATTAAGTGCGTCGTGAGTGATGATGATAGATATAAATACAACGTCGACTATATAAATGTGTACGTCGTAAATAATGACTCTGACAACTATTTCCACGTCATCTTTTTTAGAAAAATCGAAGTGGAAAATTTATTTCACGACGGTTTTTTGTAAATAAGAGACGTAGTATATTTCAATAACGTCGTCTTCTCATGTATTTAAAGACGTCATATTTTTTCTTGTCGTGTAAATTATATTTAACGGCATAGTATTTTAGTTATCGTCGTTGTATGTATATCTTGCGGCCTTGTTCTTTTAATATGTGTCATATTTTTCCTTTTTAACGACGGTGATTTTTTTGAGTTGGTCGTCTATTCTCATCCTCGACTATTTTCTAGAACTTTAGCAGACTAAACACGTCTGTTTTTATTTTTTTTCCGACGTTGTTTTATTTAACAACGTCTAATATTTGTCGTCGTTATTTGTTTCTGAAAATAGAACGTATAAATTTTGTAATACGACTCTCATATATTTGGAACCGACGTTGTTTAGTTTTTCAACGTCTAATCTATAAACACATTTGTCGTAAATAATGACACTGACAACTATTTCCACGTCATCTTTTATCGAAAAATCGAAGTGGAAAATTAATATTACGACGGTTTTTTTTATATATGCGACGTAGTAGGTATCAATAACGGCGTCTTCTAATGTATTTAAAGACGTCATATTTTTTATTGTCGTGAAAATTATATTTAACGTCGTCGTATTTTTATTTTCGTCGTTGTATGTCTATCTTGCGGCCTTGTTCTCTTAATATGTGTCATATTTTTCCTTTTTAACGACGGTTTTGTTAGAGAGTTGGTCGTCTATTATCATCCTCGATTGCTTTTTTTAGATCTTTTTGCAGTACAAAGACGTCGTTTTGTATTTGTTGATGACGTTGTATATTTTAACAACGACGGTTATTTAGCGTCGTGGTTTATGAGGGAAAAGATGACGGTGGATTCCACGACCATTGAAAAACCCAATACACGACGGTGATTTACCGTCGTCTTTTTGCTTTTTTGTAGTAGTGCTCCTTTTTCTTATTATTTACATAATAGGAATATACTTAATCAATGTATGACGTTGAAGAAGTTAAATCTGTTGCCTTCCTGCATTTCTTGGCTTGTCCTTCAATTCAATGAAAGTTTTCATTTTGGGAAAAAAGAAAAAAAAATCTAGATTGCAATTAGGCTCTCTTCCCCTATGTCCAACGAATTCACAAAATTTAACGTCAAAGACCAAAGCTTGAATTTTATAACTTCATCATAGTAGTTTTGGGAAGGAATCAATTTTCTTCCTATTACATATAAGTCTTGCTAAATATCCCAAAAAGTTCATAAACATCTACCATTGGCAAACAAGTTCTAAGTTAACTTAAAAAACATAAAAATAATCAAGCAGTTAAGCCCTCTATGATCTCCAAATATTTTTCTTCTTAGCCTACATTTCCTTGTTGTGTTGTGTGGGTTGTTAAAAAAGAAATGGGTTGTGATTTCATAAGCAAGCTAGAGCTTGGTTGGTCTATAGTTGTATTTGCAATTCAATTTCAACAACCCACGTCAAGATGCCAAGAGACAGAGAAATATATAGTACGGTAGAGTAGGGGTTGGGGAAGGTGTGGTATAATTAGGTTAAATTTATATATAAAAAAATTATGTTTTTTACATTTCTTTTTTAGTTATAAGGAATAGAAAAAAAGTACCCTTAAACTTAACCTAAATTTTAACGGAGTTAGACATAGGTAGTGGATTGCAATACTTTATAAGGTTCAAGTGGTTAAAAATAAAAATTAAAAGTTCATGTGGTAACAACGCACATGCCTAAAAGTTCAGGTGGTATTTATGCAAATTTACATATAAAAAAATATTGGGAAATTGCTTGGACATTTTGGTAACCCAACCCAACCTTCATAAGAATTCGATAAAATTGCAAATTTTGCCAAGCGATAGGGAAGGGAAGGGGGAGAGGAGTAAATCATTAGGTTGTGTTCCTCAAGATTGCATACTTCCAAGTATCGAAACCTGGGTGCCATGTGGGGGGAAGGGGGAAGGGGACTACGAAAACCACTGTTGACAGGACCCACCCCAAATTCCCCCTCAGAATCGATGACAAACCCCGCTTCACGTTTGGCTTCTAACTGATGCGGGACCCACTTTTCTAAAATGTTCTTTATCCTTAATTTAAACTAATAAAGACTTCGACTTATGCCGAAATTTCGACAGAGTCTTCCCTGTAAATTGAAACAATTTTCAAATTACAGTATCTATAAACAAGTACATAAATAGTCCAAACTTTCGCATGCACAACTCAAAACACACACGACAGTTAAGACAAATCAAATGGGCCTCAGGCCCCCTACCCCAAACTTAAACAAGCTAGCAGAGCGGCTAAAAAATTAAGTTTACAACTCGAGAAAGACCTTTCTCCTTTCAAAATTCATTTTCACATGTAGAACAATATAAGTACAGCTCAAACAGTTTATTTTGCGGCTGCACCTAGGTTAAATCCCAGGCTACCTACTCACCTCTTTGTGAGGGAACAAACCACACGTAGTTCTTATATCAACAATCATGATTCAGAAAGTATACGATTATTTAAAGTAATACCAACAATTAAATTTAGATTCATTTACAACTTCAAATTCGAAGGCACACACTGAGCACTTTATAAGTTCCTTTCCATTTATCAGTTCTTTCCCTCAACCATACCCTATCCAAGGCGTATTTTGCCGAACAACACTTTTCAGATGGAGCTACAAGTGCCATATCCACTTGTTTATATAATATATAGCTTTTGTTATTCACTATAACACCCCAACCCAAATTTTAACCATTTATTTAAGGGAAATTTGCATAAATGCCACCTAAACTTTTAGGTTTGTGTGCTAATATCACCTGAACTTTTAATTTTTATTTTTAACCACCTAAACTTTGTGGAGTGTTGCAATCCACCACCTTATCTAACTTCGTTAAAACTTCCGTTAAATTTAAAGGTTTTTTTTTTGTCAATTCACTCTAACTAAAAATAATTATAAAAACAAAAAAAGTTAACCTTATTACACAGCAGCTTCCCAACCAAAAAAAAAAAAAAAAAAAAAACCTAATTACACTCATCGACGCAACGATGAATGAGCATGCTATGCCTATGCCTATGCACCTAATATAAATGGTATACATCACAGGTGGTATAAATGATGGATGAGTTTCTGATATTTTTTCTAAAGTTTGTATGAAAAGATAAAAATGAGTTTTGAATCTTTAGAATTGGCGTTGGAAAAGGGTAGGGCTAGGGAAGATGTGGTGCAATTAGGTAAATTTTTATTTATTTGTAAATTATGTTTTTTATAATTATTTTTAGTTATAGTGAGTTGACAGAATGACCATTAAAGTTAACGGAAATTTTAGCGGAGTTAGACATAGGTGGTGGATTGCAACATTTTACAAAGTTTAGGTGGTTAAAAATAAAAAATTCAAAGTTTAGGTGGTATTTGCGCAAATTTCCCTTTATTTAATCTATACAAATTAATTAATTATGAAATTATAAAATTACAATTTTGCCCTTGGATTGAGTTAGTTTGGTCACTTTTTAATCCAGTAGGATTTTGGGGAATTGACTAACACCGTTGCATAGAGCACGTCGATATGAGTTTGTAGATAGGTAGTGGGTTCAAATCGGAGTTTTAACAAAGAAGTTACGATCAACGGAAGTGCAGTGGGCAACCGTAAACATTTCGAAGTTGGATTTTCAAAACCACAAGATTCTTCTCTCTCTCTCTCTCTCTCTCTCTCTCTCTCTCTCTCTCTCTCTCTCTCTCTCTCTCTCTCTCCCCCCGACCTCATCTCTCTCGCTGCTGCACCTAGGTGAAACCTCAGGCTACTTACATACCCCTTGGTGAGGGATCAAGCCACACGTAGTTCTTATGACAAAAAGAATCACAATTTAGAAACATACAGATATTGTCCAAGTAAAATCCACAATTAAATTTAGATTCATTCTCAACTCCAATTCCCACAAGGTATATAACTAAATATTTTAAAAACTCATTTCTTTCTCTAACTCAACTCAAAACCATTTCCCCGTAGAAACTCACAGGTACTATGCATAACTCTTTTAAAACTGACCAATTACTCTAAAACTCAAATTATTGTTCTGAAATCATTTCTTTCCCGCAACCATACTTGATAATAACACAATAACACATGTTTATTGCCCTTAACATTTTATTTCAAAACAAATATAAGGGGTAATTAAAGAATATTGTGCAATTATATTTTTAATTGGTCAAATTGGTTTAATGCTATTTTATTAACTTTGATAAATGATTTTTTATTTTTGGATAGGCACGCATGTGTGTGTGTTGTGAGAAGAATTAGAAAACACATGCATGACTAGAGATGTCCCCTTGAAAAGAATGAATTGTATAAATAAAGATGAAGAAGAAATGGAGTACAACCAACAAAGTGAAGCATCCAAGAAATTAACACATGCAAATGGGATGGAAGCAAGAAAGAATCAATTGAATTCACATGCTTGTGAGATGTCATCCACTCCAAAGATGCTCAAATTCAATGTCACTTAACTAAAAAGACGATGAAAGCCACAAGAAAATGGAAAAGAATAGAAAAGAATTCAACAATGGAATTATGGCAACCTCACCAACATAGACAAGATGAAGTGGGAATTATGGATTGTATTAAAATAGAAATTGTGGTGTTGGAATTAATCATGATGTTCCTCCCTCTTAGCCCTATAAACAGAGAAGTCTTCAAGCTTCAAAACACACACTAAGCTCACAATCTTCTCTTGAGCTCTCTCTCCTTCCTCCAATTCTTCTAGTTCTAAATTTATGTTTTAGTTTTATTTTATGGGAATCTAACTCCCTAGATAAGGCTAGGGAGAAAGCTTTTAATATGAGTATGTAATTTTTATTAGTTGATCCAAACTTAAGCTTTAATGTGATTTTGTAGTTTTGTTCAAATGGAATTTGTAGTTTTTCTTATTAATTAATTGATGAATGAATGATATTCTATTTCATGGGTTCAATCATGTTTTTCCCACTGTGTAGTAAAGACTTTCATGCTTTTAAAAGAGGAGATAATTACTAAGATAAATATAATTTCGATGAAGATTATTTTTTGATAGTTTATTGTCAATGGTACAAGTTATGCTTAGAATACTTCTAAAGGAAATTAAAAAGAGCTTTAATTATTTTGAACAACTACAATGGAAAATGTTTTGTGGATCAAATTAATAAGAGTTGCATGCTTATGTTAAAAGTGGAACTTCAATGCCTTAGTGTTTTAATCAATTAAATTTTCTTTAAATCAAATCCTGCTTAAATCTACTTCTACATCACAATTGTTCCCTTTCAACTCTGTTATTTTCTTTACACTGCTTTCTGGGGATACAACACTCGGACTTCCGAGCTACACTGCTATACGACACCTTCGCTTAGATTTTGCAAAGTGGTACAAATCAATACCTTATCAAAAGATCATAGGATGTGATTCCTCTTTGGAAAATCATGCAATTCATAGAAAATTGCAGCACTAAGGAAATAACGAAATAACCAAAAATTATGAGAACCAGAGAAACCCATACTAGAAGCCAAAATACCCAATTAGGAAAACAAACCAAACACAGAAAAAAATATATAAATATGTTTTAGATTCATATTTTCAGACTCAAAACTTTTGAATCATAACTAGATTCATCAAGAACACCCATTCCTAATCCATAAACTCACCATTTCACATATTTCTTGCCCAAACAATTTGGAAGCAGCATTGGTACTGAAGTCCTCTATCACTTTCCAGTTGAGTTCATTTAATTTTTTCAGTAACATCTCCAAGTAGTTTCTAGCATGGTAACAAAAAAAGAATGAAAGACCACATAAAACAATCAAGCATGGTAACAAAGATAATGTAGGAACACATAAGCAAAGAAAATGCATGATTTTAGCATGGTTCTGTCTTCAACCCAACCTCAACTGAATGAGATAGATAGATCATATAGAATATTTTGCGCAAAAGATGAAAAAACAAAAGTCCCGAAACTTGTTGCGATAAAAAAAGTTCAAAAAATGCCATAGGGGAAATGTCAAAATCAAACTTCTTAAAAATTACAAAATTGTCCAAACTTCTATAATTGTCAATGTTTGGTTATAAATTCGATTGACGCGTGTCGTGTGTTTACAATCGTGAGAGCAAGGACTATGCAACGACATAAGAAAATCTCCAAAACTGGTCTCGAACAAGATGTGAACCCCAGAATCCTAAGAGCAAAAATATAGATTTACGTAAATAACTGGTGAAATTTGGGACGGGTATTACACTAGACTTTTTTTTTTTTTTTTGTATGTATGAACTAATAGATATTGATGTATGTTACATTGCATAGTTTGTGATCGCCATATGATTGCTTGGTTTTGATGATACTTGGGCACTAGGTTCGTCCGACACGGTGTTATGATTAGGATGACATGAGAGTGAAGGGGTGTAGTGACTATGTTGTATTTTGATTCCCTAAACATAAAAAAGGGTTATATTGATAAATCAGTCCTACATACTTTGCGGTTGATGATATATGAGGTATATCCATGAAACTAACACTCCACTACCGTGCCACATAAATCGGATAAATCTATGGTATTCGTAGTTGGCCTAAACTTGTGAACTCTTGGAGCTTGTGTTTAATTTTGTTTTGCAGGGGTTGTGATTTTAATTTATCGATTTATAAATGTAATTTTACTATCGAATTTACTTGTAGCCTTGTTAGTTGGTTTTACATAACATGTTTCAACTTAAGAATTTGTTTTCAATTTTTCCTTTGCCATTAAAATTATGTTCCAACCCATTTTAATTTAAACAAAAAGGCCTGAACGTGTCTTGGGAATACTTGCGATTATGACATTCTGGTGATTGGGCGTTGTATTCTCGAGATTTTCAAGGCACGTGTTGTGTTCGGGACTAACTGAAAAGTTTTCTATTTTAGACATAGAGCCGTGGATGTTTTGGGATGTGTTGGTGCCATTGGCTGATGTGAGAACTGGTTGGGATGTACGTTCCAGCCTTTGCAACTCAAAAAAGTCAAATATGGTTGGGAAATATTTTGTTTTCTTTTCCTTAGTTGATTAGGATATATCCTAATATTTATGTATGTTAATTTTTAATTCCTAATAGGATTTGGATCATAATCAAAATTTGCTATTCCTAAGTAGGAATTGGATTATAATTGCTATATAAAGGCCTAGTTTTAGATTATGCCTTAATGAAGTTGTATTTTAAAAAATAAAAATTACGAAAAAAGAAAATGATTATGTTGAGTATGTTCTAGTGGCAAAGCGAGGAGCTGTGGACGTTTTGGGATGCATTGGTGCTATTGGCTGAAGTAAGAACTGGTTGTGATGTACGTTCCATCCTCTGCAACTCAAAAAAGTAGAATATAGTTGGGAAATATTTTGTGTTTCCTTTTCCCTACTTGATTATGATATATCCCAATATTTCTGCATTTTAATTTTTAATTCCTAGTAGGATTTGGATCATAATCAAAATTTGCAATTTCTAAGTAGAATTGGATTATTATTTGATTCTTATACAAAGGCCTAGTTTTAGATTGTGCCTCAAGGAAGTTGTATTTATAAAAAAATCCATGGAAAAAGAAAATGATTATTTTGAGTATGTTCCAGTAGCAAAGCGGCAAGTAATGGAAGCTTAGATGATTCTTCAATGCAAGATAACGTCTTTCGGACTTGAAGTGGAGTAAGACAAGTTAAAGCTAGCTGATCAGACAAGATAAGGCCTTTGCTCTGTATTGGTGGAGTGGATACGTGGTCGCAATTTGACATTATGAAAGAAGGTTTTAATGTAGTTGCTACTCCTGGGAGGTTGAAGGATAAGTTGGCAAAGAAAAAAAAGAATCCCAATAATTGCAAATATTTAACATATATATTCACATGATTAGTATAATTTAAACAATGCATTAACATATTTTACAGCTTATGTATGACAAATTGTTGGGAAATAATGAATTTATGTAGGATGACCATTGTATATGTACAACTAGACAACATCTTTTTTTTGGGTGTGAAAAGTGTTACCACATATTCCACTCATATTGTATTGCTAAAGCACTACCAAACAACAACCTTTTTTGGATGGAACCAGACAACACCACATGTTAAAAGTACAACCCTTTTGCAGCTTAAACAATTCATCTATCATGTTCAGTGAACTTAACCACACAAGATGAATGCATATAAAGGTACAAAGAACACAAAAGTCACAATAGACAAATTTAAACTAACCTCGCAAAACAAATAAATTCATTACCAAACTAGTAGTAACAACTAACACTAACTCACAGGACATTGACTCACAATCACAACATAGTGATATATAAACTCATAAACTACAAAGCTGAGCACACAACAATCATGAACTAGTCTAATATATCACTTGGATCAAATGGACCTTCCTTTGATTTCACAATTTTCGCACTCATACTTTAACAGTCTCCAAACTAAACCTTGAACCTACACGAAAATAAACCCAAAATATTCAAGAACTCATACGCTTGTTTCAACGAAACCTTAATTCAATATGAAACAACGAACTAAATTCAAAATATATAAACTTGCCCCAATTTGTATAAGGAGCCAACAACCTAGTGAGGATGGCAGACAGGTGAGAGAGATAGACAACAACCCAAGGGGAGGGAGAGAGAGAGAGAGAGAGAGAGAGAGAGAGAGAGAGAGAGCTTGAGTGAACGGCATAAGAGTGAAGGGTTTCTTGCAATGTTTTTGAAACTATGAATAGGAGGTGATGCCATATAAAATCAAGGAAATTGGTGAACGGCAGTTTTTGTTATGTTTTTTCAACCATAAAAAAGTTTCATGTTTTAAACATGGAGCAGTGGACGTTTTGGGATGCGTTGGTGCTATTAGCTGAAGTAAGAACTGGTTGTGATGTACGTTCCAGCCTCTACAACTCAAAAAAGTCGAATATGTTTGGGACATATTTTGTTTCCTTTTCCCTAGTTGATTAGGATATATCCTAAATTTATGTATGTTAATTTTTAATTCCTAATAGGATTCGGATTATAATCAAAATTTCCAATTCCTAAGTTGGAAACGGATTATAATTTATTCCTATATAAAGGCCTAGTTTTAGATTGCGTCTCAAGGAAGTTGTATAAAAACAACATGAAAAAAGAAAATGAATATGTTAAGTATGTTCCAGTGGCGAAGCGACGAGCAATGGAAGCTCAGAAGATTTTTCAACACAAGGTAATGTCTTTCGCGCTTGAAGTGGAGTCAAACAAGTTAAAGCTGGTTGATCAAAGAAGATAAGGTCTTCGCTCTGTATTGGTAGAGTGGATATGTGGTCGCAATTTGACATTATAAAGGAGGATTTTAATGTAGTTGTTGCTACTCCTGGAAGGTTGAAGGACATGTTGGCAAAGAAAAAATTGAGTCTCAATAATTACACATAATTAACACATATATTCACACGATTAGTATTATTTAAGCAATATATTAACATATTTTGCAGCTTATATATGACAAATTGTTGGTAAATAATGAATTTGTGAAGGATGACCACTGTATATGTATAATCAGACAACATCCTTTTTTGTGTGTGTGAAAGTAACCACATACTCCACTCATATTATATTCCTAAAGTATTACCAAACAACACCCTTTTTTGGATGGAACCAGACAACACCATAGGTTAAAAGCACAAGTTTTTGGCCTTCCAAACTATTCATCTATCATGTTCAGCGAGCTTAACTACACGTGATGAATTCATATAAAGGTTCAAACAACACAAAAGTTTCAATGAACAAATTTAAACCAACCCCACGAAACAAATAAAATCCTTACCAAACTAGTAGTAATAACTAACACTAACTCACAATCCCAATATAGTGACATATAAACTCATAAACTATAAAGCTGAGCAGATCACAACTACAAATTAGTTCAATAAATCACCTGGATCAAATGGACCTTTCTTTGATTTCACAGGTTTTGCTCCAATGCTTTGCCATTGTTCGAACTAAACCTTGAACCCACACGAAATCAAACCCAAAATCTTCCATAATTCATATGTTTGTTTCAATGAAACCTTAATTCAACATGAAACACCAAATTAAATTGAAAATATATAAACTTGCTCCAATTTGTATATGGAGTCAACAACCCAACGAGGATGGCAGACTGGTTATGATGTACGTTCCAGCCTCTTCAACTCGACAAAGTCGAATATGGTTGGGAAATATTTTGATTATGATATATCCTAATATTTATGTATGTTAATTTTTAATTCCTAGTAGGATTTAGATCATAATAAAAAATTCCAATTCTTAAGTAGGAAGTTTTTTTTTTTGTTTTTTTTTAATAATAAAAAGAACCATGGAAAAAGAAAATGATTATATTGAATACGTACTAGTGGCGAAGTGGCGAGCAATTGAAGCTCAGAAAATTCTTCAACGAAAGGTAACTTCTTTCGGGCTTAAATTGAAGTCAGACATGTTAAAGCTAGCTGCTCAGGCAAACCCTAGTCTTTTTGTTAAAGCAGAGTCGGAAAAATCAAATTTTGTTGCTAAAGACAAAACAAGGAGACCTAGTGTCCTTATTAAATCATTAGGGATGAAGCATAAGGCTCCCAAGATTACTCCAATCTAGTAGATGGTGCAACAAGAGAAATAAATTATTAAGAACTTATTAGATCACAAAACGCTAATGTTGGTTAAGTCGCAAAGGTAATCACTTATACTAACCCTATACCAACAGGTTGGAAGCCCCCATTGCATATAAGAAGGATGCCAATGAAGCAATGTGATTTGATTCGAATGCAGTGACATCAAAGTTAGTGGTGAAGATGTTCCACCACCTATAAAGAATTTCATGAAAATGAGATTTCCTGAACCGATTTTGTAGACTCTGAAAAAGGGTATTGTCCAGCCAACCCCCATTGGTGTTGCGTCTACAGGCTCAGTAAAGGCATTAGTTTTTGTGCTGCCATTGATTATGGTTACAATGCAAGAGGAAATTTGGATGCCAATTGTTCCTCATCAAGGGCCTTTTGGATTGATCATTTGCTTATCAAGGGAGTTTGTAAAGAAGATTTATGAAGTGGTGGAAGAGTATCTGGTTCCTATGAGATAGGCTGGATATCCAAAGATAAGGCCTTTGCTCTGTATTGATGGAGTGAATATACGTTTACAATTGGACATTATCAAGGAAGGTGTTTGTATTGTTGTTGGTACTCTTGGGAGGTTGAAGGACATGTTGGCAAAGAGAAAAATCAATCTCAATAATTGCACGTATTTAACATATACATTCACATGATTAGTCTAATCTAAGCAATGCATTAGCATATTTTGCAACTTATATATGAAAAATTTGTGGTAAATAGTGAATTTATGAAGGATGGCCATTGTATACGTATAACTAGAGAAGATCCTTTTATTTTTGGTTGAAAAGTTACCATATACTTCACTCATATTATATTCAAAAGCACTACTAGACAACACCTTTTTTTGGCTGGAACCAAACAACACCACAGGTTAAAGGCACAACCTTTTTATAGCTTAAACTATTCACCCGTCATGTTCAGTGAACTTAACTACACGTGATGAATGCATATGAAGGTACAAACAACTGATCATTGCATAATTATGTATCATTTTGTACCCTTCATGCATACGATTTTGTTATGTTTTTGAGTTAAACTTGTGTTTTTAACTCTCTTTTATCTTCTTTTTTTTTTCTTCGTTGCATTAATCTTTGGGACTCATTTAATGCATTTTTGAGTCAAGTTAGCTCAAAATTGTCTGCAAATCAGTCAACTTCATGGATTGGACTGTACGTGCTGAGGAAGAACCACCTAATGAACCTTACACCATTGGGAAGATGTGAGAGTCTAGTTTCTGGAGCATTTTACCGTTCATAATTCAGAAGCATTTGTGTTAAGACAAAGAACTTCAAGGTCCATAATTTTTCAGAATTTATTGAGAAGAGGAGAGAGCCCAAAATCAACCTACAAGCATACTGATGTGCATTGTCGTGCAGGACATATGCATGAGCTAATTGTTTTTGGTGGGGAAGTTAGGTAAAGTTGGTAAAGTGGGTGTTGTAGGTAGAGGCAATACTTAAACCAAATTTTTACTTCTTTTAGGCCTATAAATAGTGAAGTTCTCCAAGCTTACAAACACACCCCAAGGGAGGGAGCTCTCAAACATCTCTCTAGAGCTCGTTTCCCTTCTCTCCCACAAATTTTCATAGTTTTTCTTTTAAGTTCTTAATTGTTGTAACAAAACTCTTTTGCTAAATTTTCGTTTATGTTTTTCTTAGTTGTAATTTATTTTTCATTGTCATGTAATTTCTTATTTTATGTTTTCAAGTTTGATTAGTTTTTAAGTTTCAATTATGGTTCTTGTTCTTATTCATTATGCTTATAAGTTAATATGCTTGTTTGAATGATTGATCACCACTAATACTTGTATGTTAGCAATCTTAGTTGGAATTAAGAGTAGACACCATATGCTTGAATTCGAATTGAACTAAGAATAGGAAGAGTATGTATGGACATTCGACAATAGGGATTAGATACATGCTTGGTTGTTTAAAACATTCTTCTATGCTTAATTTTAGGTTCAACAACAAGGATCTAATTAGGGAATTAGGAATGCAAAGTTATGACAAGACACCATGGCTTAATCATACTTTAACTAGAATCAATATGAGAATTTGAATTCAACTTGTTAACTTATTTGCTTGACTTAGTTTCTTTGTTTTATGTTATTTTCTTTCTTATTTTCTGTTTTGTGCAGGGAATCAAATTGAATCAATATATCATCAATCCTCATGGGTTCGACCTTACACTTACGTATGCTATACTGACGAACAGCTCATGCACTTGCGAGTATCACAAGTTGAGGATGCAGTTGAATCAATTTTGGCGCAGCTGAATTCGACACAACAACAGCATAAAGGTTACAATAAACAAAGTTAAACCAATCCCACAGAACAAATAAAGTTCATACCAAACTAAAAGCAATAACTGAAACTGACTCAAGGAGATGAGATTTCCTAAACCGATTTTGAAGACTCTAAAAGCCAAGGGTATTGTCCAGTGGACCCCTATTCAAGTGCAAGGTCTTCTGGTGATTTTATTCCAGAGGGATATGATTGGTGTTGTGTCTACTCGCTCAAGAAAGACATTTATGCTGCCATTGATTATGGTTGCATTGCAAGAGGAAATTAGGATGCCAATTGTTCCTGCTCAAGGGCCTTCTGGATTGATAATTTGCCCATCGAGAGAGCTCGCAAAGCATATTTATGAAGTAGTGCATGAATATCTGGTTTAGGGTCACCCGTCAACGTGAACATGGGAAGACATGGAGCTGCAAATTTTAGGGTAATTCAGGAAGTTGATTATGTGAAGCAAGAGGCCAAGTTTGTTTACCTTCTTGAATTTTACAAAAGACCGCACCACCTGTTATAATATATATTTTGTGAAAACAAAGCTCATTCGATGACATTCACATATATCTTCTAATAAAAGAAGTAGATGCAGTGGGCATTCATGGGAGGATGGATCAGAAAGAGAAATAGATAGGATGCCATTTCTTCCTTCACAAAAGGGAAGAAAGATGTCTTGGTTGTCACTAGTGTTGTCTCAAAGGGTTTGAATTTTCCAGATATTCAACATGTCATCAATTACGGATTGCCAACATAGATGGAAGACTATCTCCACATGATTGGATGAATGGGAAGATGCGGCAAGATTGGAATACCAACAACGTTTATAAACAAAAATCAAAGTGAGACAACACTTCTTGATTTGAAGCACCTCTTGCATTTGGCAAAACTAAGGATTCCACCCGTGTTGGCTGAGCTTAATGATCCAATGGAATTAAATGCATATGTAATTACAAATGAGAGCGATGTTTAGGGTTGCGTTGTTTACACTTGGAATTTTCGGCCCTGGTGCCCAAAGGTCGGGATCTTGACCCCAAACTCGACTCAGGCATCATGGACCTGGCATTTCGCATGCCTAGTGAGACTCTTTTCTAACCATATGCTCAACCTTATTAGATGAAGTTTTGTCAACTTCGCCTGAATCAACTTCGCTAACTATGACTGCCGAGGATGAGACAACTGTTAGTACCTCGGCCTTCATCCCATTGACTTGGCCTAAGTGGCCGAATTCATACAGACACAAACTCCTTTCTTGCAAAGTTGATTCTTCTTGTCACGAGCTAAATTACATCCTGATAGTAAGTTCATATATACTTCTTCTTCCAAGTCTCTGTGTAAGAATGCATTCTTGACATCAAACTGACAGTAAGACTCTGATAGTGTTAATCTTAGTTACTGGGGCAAAGGTCATCTGATAGTCTGCCCCATATCTCTGTGTGTACTCATTCGCCACCAATCTAGCTTCATATCTTTCAATGGATCCATCTGCTTTGAGTTTCACAATGACAAGACCCGCCCCGAATTCCTTGAAATCCTGGACATATCCCATGAAAGTTCTGGCATCATTCCGATGCCGAGCCCACTTACAAAAGACCGAGACTTTCTGTCGAAATTTCGATAGAATCTCCCCTAAAAACTGGACGTTTCTCAAATTTTCAACTTGTTAAAAACACAATTAAGTATATCCCAACATGCAACATGCATAAGAAAGATTCAATTAAACTGTTTACAACAAAGGCCTCTGCCTTCACAAATCAAACCCTAACAGGGCGATAACATAGCATATTTAGAGAATTCAGTTTACAAATGAAAAGGAAGTTCAATAGAATAGAAAGGATCAAAAGTTTATCCTACGTAAGCTTGGGATTCGGATGCTCACGACCCGGCTCTGCGGCTCAATTCAATCAACTACTGGCTAGGGAGCGCAAAACAGAAAAGTGTGAGTGGACAAAAACAAAGTTTAGTTCACAATTGAAACGAACATAGTATAACCCCATCGTTTTAAAAAACAATGCCGAAAACCATATGCATTCAAAACCGATATAACCATATATATATATAATTTGGTCAAAACAATAACATAATCCGAAGTCCCAAAATGATAATTTGTTTCTCAACCCAATCAAAACTTTCGTACTAATCCCACATCATTCTCTCGAGACGCGTACCCGTTGGCACGATGGGCGAGGAAGTATCCTCACCGATAAATAATAATGAACAAATAGTTATATATATGTATATAATATGTAATATACACAAATATATAAATAAATATATAGGTATGACATCACCAAGTTTGTGCCGAGGAAACAATCCAACTAGGGGATTGTTTGACTAGTCCACATAGATGAGCCGTCCAACTAGGACTAAGCTCATCAGCACGTACAGCAGAATCCTCAATACTCGTATGCCTATGACAAGTCCTACGCGGGTAGACTACCCCACTAAGGGTCTACGAAACACCCCGTCAAGGGTGCCCGAGTTCCAACATATCCAAGTATCTCAACAATCCAAATCTGAAGTTCTAAATCCGGGAAGGTACATAGAGTAGTGCTTATAACACTTCAAACTGATATAACTATAATCCACTCTCTTTTCACAATCTCAAACCAACATCCCACGTATCCACACATAATCAATCATAGAAAGAAATTCTCAAAAATATTAAATATCAACTCAAGATACTTGCAATATGCCAAACCCAAATATAATTCAATTACTTTACAAAAATATTAAATGCCACAATTGAATATGTAATATATTCAATAAACCATTAAATCGATATGCATAGTTTTTCCATCATAAAACAATGCGTCTTATTTGAAAACAAAGTCCACTCACAAGTAGTCTAAAGATGCTTGACCCTGGGAGGGTCCCGCCTGCTACGTGTGAGTAGACGGAGTACCTATTTTAAAATACGAGTACGAGATTAATAAAAAACGCTTCAAACGAGAACTTTAAATTAAAAACCTAGTTTTCCGAGTTTGAAGTAAGTGTACGAGGAACAAGACGTTTCTCAAGTCCAACTACGAGTGTCGAGTAAAGAGATAGCCTCGAAAGACACTCGGTCAACGGGGTGGTCAAACTTTCCAAATTGGGTCAACCCGGCCCATAGGGCCCACGACCTCCAATTTCCGATCGGGAAGTTCCTAATGAGTTTCACAAGGTTGAGAATATACGTCCTTCAAGTTTGGTCCGGATCGAACGGTTATCGTTTAATGCAAACTTTAAATTATTGAATCGAAACATCCGGGACTTCGATCACGATCCTAGGGATGCCTAGATCAACATACATTAAATTGGAGTCGATCCAAAGGTTCCAACATGTCGAACCTGGATAACTCCTAATATGCGAAAGCCGATCGACAGTCAAATGATAACCAAATTTAAATTCGAGCATACCGTCGTGCTCGGGATGACATGAAGGTTATTTTTAATTGAATTTCATGAAAGAGAATATGCTCAACTGTTATTTTATTGTTATGTTCATATATCATCGGAGAGGCAAATTGTACTTACATGATCAGGACATTGCGTTGAGCAACATTTGTTCTTGGACCTACCCCCAAAAAGTGGCTGGAAGTGGCAGGAAACGCAAGTCAAAAATTGGCCAAATTTGAATCGCTTATTTGAAAACCAAAATGCAAAAATTGATCCTATATAACCCAACTAGCAGCTAGATCACATTGAGAGGATGGAAAAGCATACCTGGATCGCAAGATGTAGTTGCCGGAATCGTTCAAACAAACTCCATGAAGTTTTACGTAAAAACAGCTGAAAAATGCAAGCCGAAAATTGACTAAGGAGTGGGGTAGGAAGAGGGAAGTGAGCTTGATGTTTTGGTACAAATCCTGCCAAAAATGGCCACCATATGTGGCGGTGGTGCGGTGAAAACCGACGTTGGCTGTTTTGGGGGAGTGACTACAAAAAGTGAAAAAGACGACCAGAAAACAACGACGGTCTAAGTGAAAACCGTCGTGGTTTTTAAAAAGACGACGGTTCTAAAAACACCGTCGTGTAATACCACCTTAGACAACTAAAAATGGAGATTCAAATGGCTGTTCAAAAACAACGACGTACCTAATTAAACAACCGACGTCTATTTGAAACAGATTTCCGCAGTGTAAAATCAAAACCAACAAAGAACGGCAGAAGTTATGAATCGACCGACGTAGAAAGTAAAGACGACGATTTCAATAAAAGCCGCCGTTTTTACTCATAAAATAACACGACGAGGTTTTCGTATAAGACGCCGTATAATTACAAACAAATCCAAGGCTTTAAAATACAAAATATCGCCGTATTAAATTAATGTACAACGACGGAAAATATAAATATATCGACGTCATTCTCGTATAGTTCTATGACGTTATCTTTAAATCGTACTATAAAATTCAACGTCGTATTTATTCATTTTATACGTCGTACCTTTAATTTAAACCGTCGTCTTAATAAGAATTTTTGTTAACAATTTTTTTCTTTGATTTTCTTATCCTACGTCGGTAGATCTACTTAATGACAAGAATTGAAATAACCACGACGGTTTATATAGAAAACCGCCGACATAATCAGATTTTTCTGAGATCCCAAGGGTTACGAAATCTTACCAGATGGAACTCTGTTCCACATCATAATCTTAACAGATGACACAGATTTGCAATCAGAGAGACAATTTTTTGGAAGTTGATGATGTGTGTGCGTTTGTGTATCTACAAATATTATACCTAACGTCGTTGCAAATTTGCAATCAGAGAGACAATTTTCAACGACGGTTATATTATACCTAACGACGTTTAAAAAACAAATCAACGTCGCTCAACAAATATATTACGTCGTCTTAGTCTTACTTAAGACGACGAAAAACGACGACAGTAATACAAAAACAGTCGTTGTTTTTATATTCTTATTTTATTTAAATCTGTCATCCAAAAAAGAAACTTTACATATTCCAGAACATTAATTTCCTTCATTTTAAATTTTCTCCGGAAAAAAAACTCTATTTATAACGCACTGTAATTGAAAAATAAACAGAAAGGTCACGGGAAAAAAAATTCTATTCATAATTTAAAAATTCAAATCCACGTCGGTTATATTAAAACTAACGACGTTAAATGAAAAGATTCCACGTCGCAAAACAAATATTGCGTCGTGTTAGTTAAAAACGACGGCATAACAAAAACCCGTCGTTGTTTCAAACTGAATTAATTTAAAATTTCTTCGGGAAAGCAAAATCTATTTATAATTTCCTCGGGTTAGTAATATTGCGTCGTGTTAGTTTACAAATTCTAGAACATTAATTTCCCTCATTTTAAATTTCCTCGGGAAAGAAAAATCTATTTATCACGCTTTGTAATTGAAAACTAAAACTGAAAGAATTCGGGAAAAAAACACTCTATTTATAATTTAAAAATAAAATCCACGTCGGTTGTAGTACACTTAACGACGATTAACAAAATAATCTACGTCGGTAATTATAAATATACCGCCATCTTACCTTTATATAGACGACGAGAAAAGACGACGGTAGAACAGAAAACCGCCGTTGTTTCAGTTTCTTTAACAGTTTGGTCCTTTATCTTTCTGCAGGACTTGTATAGTTCAAAGCATTGACAATGTCTTCATCATATCTCCCAGCAACTACTGATTCGATTGCTCATGCTTTAGAGGCCATCTGAAGCCATTTCTATTCTCTATCGCATTCTTGAAACCCATCTTCTTCTTCTGAAGCTCTACGTAAAGGAAGAGGCTATCACAAATCTGACGGATCTTCTTAGTCAAAAAAATCAAGCAGAGGATCAGGCACATCTGATCTTCAGATTTCCCTGAGAAGCGAACTTTCCTTCGACAGCGAGTGGAGGCCAGGCTTGCATCTCTTTTGATGGAAAGCAAGGAGTATTCAGAAGCACTAAGTGTCCTATCAGGCTTGATCAAGGAAGTGAGAAGGCTAGTTGACAAGCTTCTTCTTGTCAACTAGCCTAAATGTAAGCTCAATTTCTCTTTGAGAAAGACCTCCAAATTATTGTCTTTGAGATGTGAGAGACAGTGTCTCTGAGAGAGGAAGAACTTGGAACCCTAAATGTAAACCGCGAAAATGAATGAAAGCGACAAATTTATAGAATAAATTTTTAAAACCAACGGCGGTCCTTACCAAAAAATCGCCGTTTAAATTGTAAAATCAACGTCGGTATTACTGACGTATATTACAGAACTCCACGCCGTATTATTTTTTTGAAATGGTTTTATATGTAAGCAACTTTTCGTCTACTTGACTTACACATTAGTTGTTTTTATATTCTTATTTTATTTAAATCTGTCATCCAAAAAAGAACTTTACATATTGCAGAATATTAATTTCCTTCGTTTTAAATTTCCTCCGGAAAAAAAAACTCTATTTATAACGCACTGTAATTGAAAAATAAACTGAAAGGTCACGGGAAAAAAAAAATTCTATTCATAATTTAAAAATTAAAATCCACGTCGGTTATATTAAACCTAACGACGTTAAATGAAATGATTCCACGTCGAACGAAAAATATTGCGTCGTGTTAGTTAAAAACGACGTAGTTAAATGTAACCGCCGTATTATTTTTTGAAATGGTTTTATATGTAAGCAACTTTTGGACTTACACATGCACTGTTTCCAAACCCGATTAAAAATTTCAATCTCCAGAGAAACCTTTTCGTCTCTTTTCCTTGTCAGAGCATTGTCAGAGTTTCTCATCGTCTTCCTCTCGTCTTCTTCGTCGTCCTTGAACTTAAACATCGATCATCTTCCTCTTGCTTTCATTGCACGCAAAAGGTAAGCTTTCATTTTCACTATTTTGGTTACTGTTTTGCATGCTCATACGTTTTTTGTTTGAAAAATCTTTTTACCTTTTTTCTGGCCAAAATCATTTTACTTCTTTCCAAGTTTGATAAAATATACAGACAAAGAGGGAAAGTTTCCAACTTTGAAGACAACTACCTCAACTAAATAAGACGACGGTAGACCACGACGGTTCGTCAGTTGTTCTAGCGTCGTCTGAAAATTGACAAAGTTGTTTTTAAAAAATAGTCTTTTTTTATATGCTTGTTTAATTGCAGGTTTGATTTCTCTGAACAATGGTTTTTGTTTTTCCCTTATTTGATAAAATATAAAGAAAAAGAAACTAGGGTTGGTATCTAATATAGACGACAAAATATCTTATTGTTTTACGTCGTGTGAATGTTAATACCACGACGGTGGATTACTATTGACGTCGTATGAACATAAATACCACGACGTTATATAAATAATAGTTTACCACGACGGTGTATTACTATTGACGTCGTGTGAACATATATACCACGACATTATATAAATAATGGTTTTAAACATTTATTACGTCTGAGATTATTTCATTGCGTCGTCTAAAATCATATCATACGTCGTATTTTTTAATACCGTCGTTTGTGTTCTTAATGTTTTCCTGAAATATTTTCACTTGCAGTTTTGTCTGTTAAAATGGTTTCTCAACAACAAACTAAGGATTCTGGCTCCAAGAAGCTTGGAATGGTAGCTCCTCAAGACAAGTCTTCGAAGGAGATGAAGTCTTCGAAGAAGATGAAGTTTGCTTCATCATCTGCTGAGACAGAACCAACCAGCCAGACAACAATCTCTGATGATTCAAAGACTGGTCGAGGTATGAGCACAATGCCTCGTGTTGTGAAGAGAAAGCTTCAGAAACTGAGGCCAATTGTTGAGTACAATAAAAGGGGGAAAGGTGTTGGCCAAGCACATATTGAGATGCAGTCGTATATTGGTGTGTTGGCACGCTCCAGGATCCCACTTGTGGACAAGAAATGGTCCCAAATCCCCAAGGATATAAAGGAGCAGATTTGGGAAGCAGTTGACATGGCTTTTGTCGTAGGCCAAGGGGGCAAGACCTCTGTTTTAGCTTCTGCTTCCAAGAAATGGAAGGATTTCAAGTCTACACTAACGAGGCATTATATCCTTCCATACACCAATGACAGGGAGAAATTAAGCCAACCCCCTGAAACATATAAATTCATAGAGAAAGCACAATGGGATGCCTTTGTAGCTTCAAGGCTATCCAAAGATTTTGAGTCTGTGCATTCTCAACATGCACAGATTAGGGAGAAACTCGAGTACAATCATCGATTGTCTCGAAAAGGATATGCTGGATTGGAGGATCAATTGGAGGAAACCATGCCTGGGGTAGAAATTGATCGATCTACCTTATGGAAGAGAGCTAGACAGGACAAACATGGTAACATCCCTGATCCAAAGGTGGCAGAGAAAGCAAAATTAATTGTAAGCCTACTATCACTCTGTTTTAAATTTTTATTAAACTGTGAATTATTCTTATTACGTCGTATGTTATATTTTTCGTCGTGTGAATGATATTACCACGTCGAAAAGTTTTTAAAAACGTCGTTAAAGGTCTAAATAGGAATCACTACTATGTTTTCTGTAATTATAGCATAAGACGTCGGTGGTTCATTTTCGCGTCGTGTGAATGATATTACCACGTCGAAACTTTGTTAAAAACGTCGTTAACGGTCTAAATAGGAATCACTACTCTGTTTTCTTTAATTATAGCATAAGACGTCGGTTGTTTATTCATTTCGTCGTTTTAAATAAATAACCACGTCGGTATAACTACCGTCGTGATAAGTTATAATAACGTCGGTTTATACGTTATTGCGTCGTGTGAAATTATATAATACGTCGTTTGTACATAAATAACCGTCGTGTGTTTTTTTGTTTATCTTTGTTTTAGGATGAATTGCAGAAACAAGTCTCGGAAGGCAAAGTCAGAGTAGATGGCAGCAATGATGTGCTGACCATGGCTTTGGGCCCCGAGCATCCAGGCAGATTGAGGGGAGTTGGTGCTGGTGTTTTCCCAAGGCAATATTTCAATTTGCCCAAACCACAGAGGGTGAGCTTTGACGACCGTTTGAAGGACAGTTTAAGAGTTCTCCTTCAAGAAGAGACTAAAAAGATGGAGGCTAAGGCAAGGGAAGAGGCCTTAAGAATGGAGGCTAGGACAAAACAATTGGTAGAGGCTGAGAGGGAGCATTTCCTGAGTCAGCTTTCCCAATTAATTCCCAATTTTGATCCAAGCATGCTTAAACCAAGAATTAGCCAAAGCCCCAAAAATCCAATGTCTGACAAAGCTAGCTGCTCTGGAGGTGATGTGAGATCCCTACATTTGGAGGATGATACTGCCAAAATGGGGAAACATCAGCCAGATGAAGAGAAGGAAGAAGAAAAAAGAGATGAAGAGAAGGAAGAAGAAAAGGAGAAAGAAGATGAAGAAAAGCATGACGACAAGGTATGTTCACATAACTTTGCCTTTTTTATTTGTTTTTCAAAATTTCAGACGTCGATATTTTTATTTCATCCGTCGTTTGTTTACAACTTAGACGGCGGAATTTTTTTAAGACGTAATAAAATATTTAAACGACGGTTTTTGCACCGTCGTTTAAATGGTTTCAGACGACGCTTTATTCATAAAACCGTCGTCTTGATGGAATTACCACGACAGTTTTTCCACCGTCGTTTAAATACTTTTAAGACGACGTGTTATTCCTTAAACCGTCGTCTTTATTGAATTACCACGTCATTTTTTTAATTTCTTTAAACAGGTTATTGAAGTTGGTGCTTATTCAAATATGGAGGCGCCATCTTCTTTAAAAACCCTTTGTCGTTTTGTGGAAACGACACTCCTGCCTGAGGATAAGACACTCCAATTTACAATTGATAAGGAGGTGTTTGGTGGTGAGCGCGATACCTTCCTCCTGCCTGAAGATATTACACAATTTGCAGGCATGGAAGAAATTGGAGCTACTGTATTGGCTGTATATATGAGGTTTGTACTTCTAAAATAATACCTCGTTGGTTTATATATTGCGTCGTCTTAACTAACTACCGTCGTGATAAATATATTATAACGTCCTCATCTATTTCAGTACGTCGTGTGAAATATTATAATACGTCGTTTTTTTATACATAACCGTCGTGTTTGTTTGTGCTGACTTGTTTATATTATTTTATGTATTTAGGTACTTACACGATGTTTTGAAAGAAGCCAATATGTGCAGCATGGTTGGCTTTATCGACCCTGCTACAGTTAGTGCCAACTCTGGCACAATAACTGAAAGATCACGACTCGTAGCAGCTCGACTTCAGAAGACAGACGGTGAACAGATTTTCATGATGCCTTACAATCCAGGGTTAGTCTCCTTAGGATTTTGTTTTTATGATTTTCAATAAATGACAGCTTATAAATAACAGTCGGTGTTTTATTTTATTTAGTCGTTTGAAACTACTAACCACGTCGGTAGTTATTTATCGTCGTGAGACAGCTATAATGTCGTCGATTGCTACTTTATTTCGTCGTGTGAAATATTATAATACGTCGTTTTTGTAAATAACCGTCGTTTTTATATTAATTTTGTGCAGCCGTCATTGGATTTTGCTGATTGTAGCAAAGAGAGAAACCGTCTATTTTCTGGATCCTCTGCCAGGAAATCGTGTGGTCGATGAAGAGCCAAAAACATCGTGAACAGTGCTTTAAAAATATATAATACCCACATAGCCCGTGCAGGACGTAAAAATGTAATTTGGAAAACTCTCTCAGGCACACCAAAGCAACCCAGCAATGTCGAATGCGGGTACTATGTGATGCGCTTCATGAGGGACATCATCATGGATCCTTCCTTGGGGTTTGAGAATAAGGTAAGAAGAAATTACCTTCATACATTTCACGTCGTTTTTTGTATTATCAACGACGGTCATGTAAAATTAACGTCGTTGAATGGATATACTACGTCGGTTATGAAAAAATCGTCGTCTGTGATTGAATTTCTTTTTATTTATAAACCCTAATAGTCATTGTTTATGCAGTATGCCAAGGGAAACCAGGAAGCTTCATAACCCCAAGAAGCCATTGATGAAGTCCGGAATGAATGGGCAGAGTTTGTTTTCCAAATTATTAAACAGGGCAATTATTGAACACTTGATATTTATGTATAATGTACAAATTTCTCTATAATATGTAATGTAAAAATTTGTTGAGGTTTTCTTAAATAAAAAAAAAAAACAAACATACAAATTGCTTAACCGACGTGTAATACTTTTCCAACGACCTAATAAAGTCAAAAACCGTCGTATTTTGTTGTTTCGTTTTAAACAAATACGACGTAAAAATATAGTTAGACGACGTTCTTTGAACAATTGAGTCGTTTATGGTTTACAACATCTTCAATTTCTTAAGGGTTCAGGGTATCATCGACGACGTTTATGTAACGACAGCGGTTAAGTCGTGGAATATATATTTTACGTCGTATAGTTAAATAGCCGCCATGGTTTCTCATTTTAACGACGTCATTTTAACGACTTAGTAGTCTATTACAATTTACAACGTCTACTTTATTAACACCGACGTGGTTTGTTGTTGTGGTAAGAATATTTTATTATTTTATATCAAAATATTCAAAATAAATTTAAAATAAATCAGAAAATTGAAAAGTCAACTCCTATGAAGTCATTGATATATTTTCTTCCACATAAACCTTGAAAAAATTCATTTGAATAACAAAAATTAAAATGACCATCCAAAACAAAATTGTTTTGATGAGTCATAAAATCACTTCTAGTTTTATGGTTTAGGGTTTAGAGTCTAGGGTTTAGAGATTAGGGTTGTTATTTATTGGGTTATTTTTAAAGTATAATTTTTGGGTAGTCTAGGGTATATGTTAGGCTTTAAAACCATAAAACCTTTTATAAACTTAATTTTTTAAATTGTATAATTAGTTTTATGGTTTAGGTATTAATTTTTAACGACGGTGGTTGCGTCGTGGAATACATATTTTACGTCGTACAGAAAAACATACGACATGGTTTACGCTTTAAACGACGTCATTTTAATATGTAAGTCGGTTTATATAATTTACAACGTCTTTAATTTCTTAACACCGACGTGGTTTTTCAGTCGTCGTTATATAAAAAATTCAAAATAAATTTAAAATTAATCCGAAAAATGAAGCTTCAAAATGAACGGCCTTACGTTCTTAATCCGAAAAATGAAGTTTCCGTCGTGGAATATTAAATTTACGTCGGTACTTAGAACTTTCGCCTTGGTTTTTCTTTCGACGTTTTAAAACGCGCGAGCTCTAAAAATTTTCGCGCGACCTAAATTTTTTTTAGATTTGGCTCTTATTCTTATACTTCGAACCCTGAAACCTAAAATTTTCAGATTTCGCGCGACATAACATTTCGCTCTCTCACTTCTGCTCTAATTAAAAGTTGCACTCTCCAGCTCCGTCGAATCTGTGAGCTCGTCCAACCTGTAAGTACAAACCCTATCTTCCCCTTGTAAATTCATTGAATGATATTAGGTTGTTTTGTTAAAGGGTTTTATGTGTATGCTTTGCGATCTGTTAATAATGTGCTTATAGGTATGGGTTCATGGATTTTCTGTTTAATGGGTTCATGACAAGATCAAATAAAGGTGTACTTTTGCTGGAAATCAACACAAAAAGACACAACGTCCATCCAACCACGCCTGAATCGGGCCTTCCTTTGCTCAAACCAACAGACCAAGTTCTCCCATTCGAAACTTGAAGGATGACTTCACAGGAATGCTTAATACTAGGAGATAAGTTTTACAAGCTATCCCATAATACCGACGTCTAAAAAACGAGATATATAATCTGAACGTTAAAAAATACGACGTCATCATACATTTTCCACGTCGCAAGTTCTTTTATAAACGAAGAGGAACGAAATGAATTCCGACGGAAATTCATTATAACCGCCGTCTAATAACAATTAAACGACGTTATTTGTAATACGGCTCTCATCATAATCAACGCCGTCTATATGTCCTGTAATACGGCTCTCATTTATTTGGAACCGACGTTGTTTAGAAGTTCAACGTCGTCTATATTATTAAGTGCGTCGTGAGTGATGATGATAGATATAAATACAACGTCGACTATATAAATGTGTACGTCGTAAATAATGACTCTGACAACTATTTCCACGTCATCTTTTTTAGAAAAATCGAAGTGGAAAATTTATTTCACGACGGTTTTTTGTAAATAAGAGACGTAGTATATTTCAATAACGTCGTCTTCTCATGTATTTAAAGACGTCATATTTTTTCTTGTCGTGTAAATTATATTTAACGGCATAGTATTTTAGTTATCGTCGTTGTATGTATATCTTGCGGCCTTGTTCTTTTAATATGTGTCATATTTTTCCTTTTTAACGACGGTGATTTTTTTGAGTTGGTCGTCTATTCTCATCCTCGACTATTTTCTAGAACTTTAGCAGACTAAACACGTCTGTTTTTATTTTTTTTCCGACGTTGTTTTATTTAACAACGTCTAATATTTGTCGTCGTTATTTGTTTCTGAAAATAAACGTATAAATTTTGTAATACGACTCTCATATATTTGGAACCGACGTTGTTTAGTTTTTCAACGTCTAATCTATAAACACATTTGTCGTAAATAATGACACTGACAACTATTTCCACGTCATCTTTTATCGAAAAATCGAAGTGGAAAATTAATATTACGACGGTTTTTTTATATGCGACGTAGTAGGTATCAATAACGGCGTCTTCTAATGTATTTAAAGACGTCATATTTTTTATTGTCGTGAAAATTATATTTAACGTCGTCGTATTTTTATTTTCGTCGTTGTATGTCTATCTTGCGGCCTTGTTCTCTTAATATGTGTCATATTTTTCCTTTTTAACGACGGTTTTGTTAGAGAGTTGGTCGTCTATTATCATCCTCGATTGCTTTTTTTAGATCTTTTTGCAGTACAAAGACGTCGTTTTGTATTTGTTGATGACGTTGTATATTTTAACAACGACGGTTATTTAGCGTCGTGGTTTATGAGGGAAAAGATGACGGTGGATTCCACGACCATTGAAAAACCCAATACACGACGGTGATTTACCGTCGTCTTTTTGCTTTTTTGTAGTAGTGGGAGGGGCTGTTTCGTACAGTAAGGATAGAGAGAGAGAGAGAGAGAGAGAGAGAGAAATGAGAGAGAAAAAAAATATGATTTTTAATAAACCCAACTTTGAAATATTTACGGTTATGTCATTGGGCTTCCGTAGCACGTAACTTCTTCTTTACAACTCTGATTTGAGCCCACTACGTGTCTACGGACTCATCTCAGCACGATCTACGTGATAGTACCATTCATTTCCCCAAAATCCTTCTATACTAAAAAGTGACCAAATTAACCCTACTCTTCGGGGGCAAAATTGAATTTTCATAATTAATTGAATTAATTAATTTAGATGGATAATTAAGTTAGGGTCTGGGTGTTACACACTGTATAAAATCCACCTGCATCATATTGTCTTCTTTTCGTGAAGTAAGGGCACGAGTTCCTATGTAACATTCTTTTGGAGAGCTCACAGTTCTTCATTCATAACTTCTTTCCATTTTGGGTCTTCTACTGCACACTGTTGGGGACATATAACTAATTCACAAAGTATACACAAGTCTATGATATGGTATTTTCCTTTGACTTTAAGATCTGCTTCGTACTGTACTCAAGATTTGCCACAGTTCTTCTTTTCTAGAAGCTGATATGTAGGCTATGTGCATTATGAAATCAAATCATCATGGTATATTTAATTAGTATTATCAGTTTCAGGGGAAGGTGTAACCTAAATGACTTCTTAGTAGGCGATTGGTGTGGTATTGGAGCTGAAAGAATCTCCGGAATGGGCAAAATATCATAAAATGGTTCGATTTCCTCCTCATGATTTTGACAATGTGGAGGCGACCGGTCGTTTTGAAGCAGATCCATCTGGAAAGAAATACAAAAGGGCGACCAATCGTTGTCTTCTGGCAACCGATTGTTGTCTTCTGGCGACCAGTCATTGTGAATATGCAACCGATCATTTGGAACATGTTATCGATCGTTTTGAAGTAGATTCTCCATGTGTGAAGGACTGGGGGGGGGGGGCGACCAGTAGCTTTCCACTGGTGACCGGTCGTTTTGAAGCAGATAGACGTCCTAGGGAAAAAAATTTAGAATTTGGGGATTGGCTTATTCTCGATTCTCCTCCTGTGCTGCTGAAAAATATATGTCGTGTTCTCATAACACTACATCCATAGAGGTATAGGCCTTTTGATTAGGAGGATGATAACAATGGTATCCTTTTTGATGAGGAGCATAGTTGATGAAAACACACTTTGAGAAGGAAAACCTAAGTCATGCATGTGCAATCATCTATAAACATGACAAACCATCGAGCTCCTGACGGAGTGGCAATTTTAACTGGTCCCCAAACATCAAAATGAATAAGCGAAAATGAAACAAAACTCTTATTTGAACTTAATGGGAACAGGACACAATGACTCTTATTTGAACTTAATGGAAAACCCAAGTCCCGCCTGCTGCGTGCGAGTAGCCGGAGTACCTACTTACAAACACGAGCGCTAGATTAACATAAAGCACTTCAAACAACAACTATAAATAAATTCTAGTTTTCTCGGGTTTCAAGTACGTGTACGAGGAACGAGATGTCTTAGAGTCCAATTACGTGTTTCGGGTGGTGGAATAACCTCTGAAAACGTTCGGTCAATCGAGTGGTCAAACTTCCCAAATTGGGTCAACAGGGCCCGCGACCCCCGATTTTCGATCCGAAAGTTCCTATAGGTTCCACAAGATTTAGAATACATGTCCAACAAGTTTGGTTCGAATCGAACAGTCGGATTGCTTGGGATCGCATGATCGGACTGTTATCATTTAACGCAAACTTTAAGTTATCGAATCGGAACATCCGGTGCTCCGATTCACGATCCGCGAAATCCTACACGCTCCTAGATATGCCTAGATCAACTCGATTTAAGGGTTCGAACATGTCGAGCCCGGATAACCCCTAATATGCGATATCCAATCGACGGACAAACGATAACCAAATTCAAATTCGAGCATACTGTCGTGCTCGGGATGACATGGAGATCATTTTAGGACTACGAGAGATACCCAAATAGTACCCAAGCACAGGCAGCGCTTGGGTGTCCAAAGCGATTCCGGCGATCGGTAAATCTCTAAACTGCCAGTCAAGACTTATACCTACATGATCAGGACATTAAGTGGAGCAACTTTGTTCTTGGAACAACTTCAAAAAGTTGTCGGAGGTGGTCGGAATCAAGGGCCGAAACCGGCCAAAACTTCTATCGCTTAATTAATAACCAAAACGCAGAAATTGATCTAAACAACCCAACCAAAACTTTTTCGTTAAAACCCCAATTTGAGCCCACTATGTGTCTACGGACTCATCTCGGTACGATCTACGTAATGGTGCCATTCGTTTTCCCCAAATCCTTTCGGATTAAAAAGTGACCAAATTATCCCTACTCCTGGGGGTGATAATTGAAATTTCGTAATTAATAAATTAATTAAATTAGATGGATAAAATTGATTACTCCTCCATTGACTTATCTGGCACAAAATTGGTAACAAGAGCATACCCATCCTCCTTCGAATCCGAAAAGGTGGACCCGACAATTTGTTTCACTTTCCCCTGAAACCAAATCAACATAACAAGTACAGAAAATCAACAAAACACAAAAACAGAACTGGGCTAAATACGTACACATATAAGAAGATGAGAAGACCAATAACCACACCAGTCTTGGAGCAAACCCTTAAGAACCCAAAACTAGTGCCCTCTCCAATCCCAAACCCAACACTTCCAACTCCATCAACTCCTCACCCACCTCCCCAGTGGAAGAATGCTAACGGAACAAATAGTTAAAATGCTAAATTACACGTGTCTCATTCCTATTGGTGGGTACACTAGCCAGCTAGTGTACCGGGCACCTACAAAAATTTCTCCTTCGCTTTAGCCATATCTCTCAACCCTCTCATCTGTATAGTCTCTTCTATCTTTCTTTCTTCCCTCTCCTCTTTGTTCTATCTGTTTTTTTTTTCTCTTCCATCTATGCAACCATCTACGTAACATTCTTGGTACAGCCCATAGTGAGAATCGATCGATTCCCTGTAACAAACACTGATGCCGACAATTCTCAGGTTCACGCTCAGACTGATGTTGACGATTCTTAGGCCTCATACATATCCTACTAGATTTTCGGGTTATTTGTTTTCTTTGTAAAAAGATATGACTTTTTCTCAACAATAGGAAGGTCCTTTTTCTTAATCTTCTATATCATTACAATACAGTTTTAAATGATTTTTTTCGACAACAATCCGTTGCCGATGTTGTTTACAGAATTCTATTTGAGTGTTAGTATGCATTATTGCCGTGTTCATGCTTTCATGGGCTATTACTTGTTGATGCGAAAAAGTGGTTCGGCACGTATTTCGCCAACTTAGTGATATTATGCCTTCGGCAGGTGTCTAACTTCAGAAGGGTAAGTACCTGCAGAAAGACACGTTCAGTAAGACCTTGGGGTACCGGTGTGGTACCGGCCGAAGGCTCTCCGATGCTTTAGTAAGTACGGTTTTAGTAATGTTAACTGACAGATCAATCGGTAGTGTACCGTTAGTTCTGATTCCTTCCTTTTGAGGATAAGGGTCTTCTTATATAGGCCTTGGGAGGCGTGCACTATGCTCATATTTCCGATGTGGGACTGTAGAAGCGGATTGTGAGCATGACACGTGTCCGGTAGAGTAATGCTAAAAAGGGAACCGATCGTTAGGCACCATGCCGAAGGTCATCTGCGATCAATACCAACCCTGTCCACGTGTTCGGAGGTCATAGGTCGTTTATTCCGGATATAAACACTCGCCCACCTGCTCAAGGAGAAAGAGGCTGCCGAACGGCAGGCTGTTGCTTCGGAGGCCAAGGTGGAGGAGATGATGGGTCTCCTGGAGGCAGCGCTGGCGGCGACGAGGGATGCCGAAGCGGCCAAAGAGGCGGTGCAAGTGGCCTTGGAGGAGTCTGAACGGGCCAAGGCAGCGGAGATCGAGGGGGTACCGCTCATCCGAAGAGTTCACTGTCCTTCTGGATAAGAAAGTGGGCTCGGAGATGGCGGACCTGTTGTACCGATTCAAACGGTACAACCCTTGGCAAAAGCTGAACCTGAACTTCATCGCCGACCCACCTACCGGAAGGGATAACTGAGGAAATGATCGAGGAATACGAGGGGGAAGATGCCGCCGAGGGACCTGGTTCTGCCGAGGCTGCCGCCGGAGACGAAACCTGAGGGCATATTTATTTCGATTTTGTACTTGTAAATTTTGGTTTTAACTTTCATGTATTCTGAACACATTGGTGCCGAGTGCATCTTTAATTCAAATGTACGCTTTTCTTTTTATCTATGGCTGTTTGAACTATCTGAACACGTGTTTTAATTGCTGATCGTACTATCGCCGAAGGGCTCCATATCGGATTTATAACGTTAAAGGGACAATTCGAAATTGATACAAGTTCCGATGGAATCTGTAGTGTAAAAATTTCGAACATCATTTATTGCCATAGGCTAATAAAGACTCCGTAGAACGTTAGCTTGATACTATTGGTAGCCATGGGCTAATAGAGTAATTAAAAGGGTTTCTGAAGTAATAGTGCCGAGGGCTTTCTATTAATTTATGCCGAATGACAAATACATTCTAAGCGGTTACAACTTGGTCCTGCCGTAGACTAGGTTACTTGAAATAGTATTTGAGATGTTCCACGTTCCAAGGATGACTGAGGTCTTGCCGTTGGAGTCTCTTAGTCGGTAGGTTCCCGATCGAAGGATACCGATGATCTCATAGGGTCCTTCCCAGAAAGGTCCGAGAGTTCCTTCCGTGGCATCCTTGGTTGCTAGGGATACCTTGCGCATGACCCAGTCTCCGATTCGGAACGAGCGGTATCTGACCCTAGAGTCGTAATGCCGAGAGACACGTTGTTTGTAGGCTTCATTCCGAAGGTTGGCACGTGCCCGGTGCTCTTCAAGTAAGTCGAGGCTTAGAGAAATTGCTTCTTCATTCGGCTTCGGTGCGAAGTTTTCCGTTCGGTAGGAAGGTTCGCCAATTTCCACAGGCACCACAGCCTCCGAACCGAAAGCCAGGGAAAAAGGGGTTTCTCCAGTGGACGTTCGGTAAGCTTCTCCGGCCAAGCTCCTTTGGCCTTGTCTAGCTGCCGTTTCAGTAGTTTCTTGATGATTTTGTTTATTGCTTCGACCTGACCGTTCGATTGGGGATGGGCTGGTGATGCGAAAAACAAGTTGATTTTCAGGCGGGTGCAAAATTGCCTGAAGAGTTCCGAATCGAACTGCCTGCTGTTATCGGTAATGATTGCATATGGGATACCGAACCTGCAAAAAATGCGAGTCCAGACGAAATCTTCCATCTTTGCTGCCGTTATGGTTGCCAGAGGTTCGGCTTCTACCCACTTGGTGAAGTAGTCGACGGCGACCACTGCGTATTTTACTTGGCCTTTACCTTGCGGCATCGGACCGATCAGGTCTAGTCCCCACTGTGCAAAAGGCCAAGGACTCACGATCGGTGTCAGAGGTTCGGCAGGGATATGCGGTATGTTACCGAAACGCTAGCATTTATCACACCTTTTCACCAGTGAATTAATGTCCTGATGCATGGTCGGCCAAAAGTATCCCTGCCGAAAGGTTTTGTGGGCGAGTGACCAGGAACTGGAATGGTCGCCGCACACACCATTATGGATCTCCCGAAGGACGTAATCTCCCTGTTCTGCCGTAAGGCACTTGAGATATGGAGTAGTGTAGCCACATTTGTAAAGGACATCGTTGATGACGGTGTACCTTGCTGATCAGTATCTAAGCTTTCGGGCCTGGACCTTGTCTTCTGGAAGGGTGCCGTTGGTCAGGTACGAGTAGATAGGAGACATCCATGTATCTTCGTACCGCACGGTACATGTTTCGGAGGCTACCGTGCTCGGTTGGGCAAGAATCTCTACCGGCACCTTTCTTCCGATTTTGTCGTTGATTGCTGAAGCCAGACGTGCCAATGCATCGACATGGCTGTTTCGCTTCTGGGGATCTGCTTGATCTCGTAGGCTCGGAAGCTTTGGAGCAGCTGATGGGTAGTCGAAAGGTAGGCGTACATGGAGGCGTCTTTGGCCGCGAAGTCTGCCGTTACCTGGTTCACAATGAGCTGGGAGTCGCTGTGAATTCTGATTTGTTTTGCATTCATGCTCTTGGCTAACCAAAGGCCGGCCAGGAGAGCCTCATATTCCCCTTCATTGTTGGAGGTTCGAAAGTCGAATCGGAGGGCGTACTCGATCTTGAGTCCGTCCGGTGTTGTCAGTACCAAGCCTGCTCCGCATCCTTGTTGGTTTGCCGAACCATCGACGTGCAGAATCCATACGGGAGTTGAGGCGTCAAAGCGTTCGACGTCTAGCTCCTCCGGCAATCCGGTCTCGGTTACCGACTCGGGCGTCGGCTGTGTTGTTGATGGGGTAAGTTCGGAGATGAAATCAGCAATAGCCTAACCCTTTTCGGCGGGCCTCGGAATGAACTGTATGTCGAATTCTCCGAGTTCGATCGCCCACTTGATCAATCGGCCAGAAGTTTCTGGTTTTTGGAGCACTTGCCGGAGCGGTTGGTTAGTCAAGACTTTGATTCCGTGCACTTGAAAGTATGGCCGGAGTCTTCGAGCTGAGACCACAAGGGCTAGGGCAAGCTGTTCTAATGGGGGATACCGAAGTTCTGCGTTCTGGAGTGCCTTACTGACATAGAAAATCGGTAACTCAGCTTTCTCCGGTATTTGTATCAATACCGAACTCACAGCAGTGCTAGATACCGAAAGGTATAGGGAGAGAATTTCCCCAGGCAGTGGTTTTGATAACAGGAGGGCTTTGCTCATGTAGTTCTTTAAGTCTTCAAATGCTTTATCACATTCAGCAGTCCATATGATATTCTGTTTGCCCCCTTTCAAGGCTTTAAAGAACGGTACACATTTGTCGGTAGCCTTTGATATGAAGCGGGTCAAGGCGGCCACGCGTCCGGTAAGGCTTTGAATGTCCTTCGTCGTCGTCGGCCTCTCCATGTCAATGATTGCCTTTATTTTTTCGGGATTCGCTTCGATCCCCCTGTGACTAATCATGAATTCGAGGAATTTTTCGGAAGATACACCGAAGGCGCATTTCATCGGGTTCAGTCTCATCCGGTAGTCTTTCAGTATGCCGAACATGATTGATAAATTGTGCAGGTGTTCTTCGGCAGTTCTGCTTTTTACCAACATGTCGTCAACGTAAACCTCCTGCGTTCTTTAGGCCGATGTATCTGGCGAAAATTCTGTTGACAAGCCTTTGATATGTTGCCCCTGCGTTCTTTAGGCCGAACGGCATGACATTATAACAGTACAACCCTCTGTCCGTTATGAAGGCGGTGTGTTCGCTGTCGGAACGGTGCATGAATATCTAATTGTATCCGGAATAGGCGTCCATGAAGCTGAGCAGTTCGTGGCCGGCGGTAGCGTCCACAAGCTGGTCTATCCGTGGCAACGAAAAGCTGTCCTTCGGGCAGGCCTTGTTGAGATCGGTATAGTCTTGGCACATTCGCCACCCACCTGTAGCCTTTCGTACCATTACCGAATTTGCCAGCCACACCGGATACGTAGCCTCCCTGATGAAGCCGATGGTTTGAAGTTTGTCAACCTCGGCACGCATGGCTTCGTATCGTTCGGCATCGTACGAACGGCGCTTCTGTCTTACGGGCTTATAAGCGGGGGAAATGCTGAGTTTATGGCTGATGACCTCTGGGGCGATGCCGGGCATATCTTCGTAGGACCATGCGAACACTTCCGAATGGTGCCGCAAGAAATTTATGAATTGCGTTCGGAGGGCAGGAGCGAGTCTGGTGCCGATTCTAACCCGACGATCGGGCTGCTCATCGCTCAAGGTTACCGTCTCCAGTTCCTCGGCGGGTTGTGTGTGAGGAGTCGGGGACTCATCTCTTGGGTCGTCAACTGGTCCCGTACCGTTCGGTACCCCCTGTGCAGACATGGTCTCGTCGGAGTTTGAAAGAGGTTGACTTGAGGGCCGTGGCGTAGCAAGTCCGTGCGCTTAGCTGATTTCCCCGGACAGCTCCTGGGCCGTTGGGGGTCGGGAACTTCATTAATAGCATGTGGGGGGAAATAAGTGCCTTGACCCTGGTGAGTGCCGTTCGTCCAACTATGACGTTGTACGCTGTCGGGCAATCAACGATGAGGAACTGATCGTATACCGTTGTTTTTTTTGGTGCGGTGCCGAAGGTAATTGGCAGTTTTACACTACCGACCGGTTGGACCAGGTCCCCAGAGAAACTTAACAAAGGTGTCAACTGCCGGTTGACCTGGCTGTCGTTTATTCCCATTTCTCAGAAAGCTTCTGCAAAAATCACGCTCACGGAGCTCCCGGTATCGATCAGTACCCGTCCTACATCGTAGTCGGCAATTTCTGCTCGGATGATCATCGGGTCGTTGTGGGGATAGAGGACTCCCTCTTCCTCCTCTTCGCAAAATGTGATTGGTTCCCAATGAACTTTCGGTATTTCATGGTGCCGATTCACCTCTATGCCGAATACCTGAGGAAATTGTGCGGCGCGCACGTATTGCTTCATTGAACGGTTGCTCATTCCCGCGATGGTGGGGCCACCGCTGATAGTGCTTATTATGTTTATCTGCCGAGTTGGGTTCGGTACCGGCGCCGGTGGCTGCCGGGCGATATACTGATCTAGCTTCCCTTCTCTGATCAACCGTTCGACAATCTTTCTTAGGCTTATACAGTCTTCCGTATTATGGCTGTGGTGCTGATGGTATCGGCAGAATTTACCGGTATCCCGGTTGTCTTGCCGATTGGGTCTTCGCAGATTCGGCTTTGGTATTATTTCTTGTTCGTTCATCAGAACGGCCTCGTAGGTAGTGTTCAATAGGGTAAAGACTTCGTTGCCGTGGTCACGATTCGGCAGGGGCGCTCGGTTGTCGTTGCAACCATACCTCCCTTTTCCCTTCTTTGGGAGTTCTCTTCGATCGGCACGGTTGTCTTTCCTCTTATGACCTGCCAAATATGGGTCGACCCTCTCATAGGATGGCGCCTTTGCCGGATAAGCACTTGGTTCTGTATCTTCTCGTCGTGCCAAAATCCCGGGTTTCGAGTTGAAGTATTCGGCTTTGGCGTGGATTGCTGCCTGCTTCATCAGTTTGTCGTACGTGCGCCAGTTGCTGCTGTGTACTAGGTATCGGAAATGCGATTACCGAAGGCCACTCTTGAAGGCGCCGTAGGCTGCCCTATCGTCTATTTCCGGACACCTTGAGTATTCGTGACTGAAGCGCGCCGCGTATTCTCTCAACGGTTCGTCCTCTCTTTGCCGAATCGTGTACAGATCATCGGCAGAGTAAAGACGGTCCGTTTGGATCATGAAGTGATTGAGGAAAATTTGCTTCAGCTCGTCGAAGGAATCTACCGTTTCCGGCTCCAACCGGTAGAACCAGTTCAGGGCTGCTTCGGTAAGGGAAGACGGGAATAGCAGGCTCTGCCCTTCATCGCTCAGGCCCTTGCATCCAATGGCGGACTGAAATGAGTGAAGGTGTGTTAAGGGGTCCTCTGTTCCCGTATAGAACGGTATACGCAGTTGCTGCATTTCCCTATCCTGCCAAGAATGCCGGATGCCCCTGGTGAATGGTTCGGGCCGAAGCTTCCCCCAGTTCGGTTCTTGGGAGTGAGCTTTGTCGTTTTTCATTTTCTGGACTTTCTGAAAAAGGAGTCGGACAACAGGGTCTCGGCTTGGGATTTCCTCGGAACCATAATCTTCCGAGCGTCTTCGTGGGCTTAATGAATTAACCCCTGAGTACCGTAAAGGCGTTGCCGAACGGTAGGTGGAAACTTGCGTCCTGGAAGGGATGTATTCGGATTTCGACTCCTCTGCGGAGTCCAGCCCTCTGACCCTCCGAATAGGCGACTTGCTTCCTAGGACTTTCATCCGTGAGTCCCTTAGTCGAGCGTTAATCCTGATCGGAGACCTCCGTCTCTCTGCCTCCCGATCGTTAATCCGATGTCGGCAATCGGAGTAGACCTTCTTTGGGATGTGTGGTTGATCCCTGGGTGCCGGAACTACCAACTGTTTGGAAGGTGCGGGCGTTGCCCTCGCTACCTTTTCGTGTTTCTTCTTCCTACGGGGGGTCTGCAAGCTCTGGGAAGAGTGAATTGTCTGGATGTTCTGCGTGTGCTGCTGGTGGAGCAGCTGCTGGGTTTCGTCCACTTTGGACGAAAGAAGGTGGTTGTGTTCTTGAAGCCTTGCCATGTCCTTCCGCAGGGACGCGATTTGGACTACCAGCTCGGTTTCGGCAGTTGTTTGGGTTGCGGGGGCGTTTCCTAAGGGAGTGCATGGGGGTAGCGCTGGGCTAGCTCCGATCTGCCTTCCGAACGGTACCCCTTCTTCCGATAGGAACGTGGGTACTGAGGTGGTCCCCATGTGTTTTGGGGAGTGGGTTGATGATTTTTCTGGTTTCCCACAGACGGCGCCAAACTGTTGATGCGAAAAAGTGGTTTGGCACGTATTTCGCCAACTTAGTGATATTATGCCTTCGGCAGGTGTCTAACTTCAGAAGGGTAAGTACCTGCAGAAAGACACGTTCGGTAAGACCTTGGGGTACCGGTGTGGTACTGGCCGAAGACTCTCTGATGCTTTAGTAAGTACGGTTTTAGTAATGTTAACTGACAGATCAATCGGTAGCGTACCGTTAGTTCTGATTCCTTCCTTTTGAGGATAGGGGTCTTCTTATATAGGCCTTGGGAGGCGTGCACTATGCTCATATTTTCGATGTGGGACTGTAGAAGCGGATTGTGAGCATGACACGTGTCCGGTAGAGTAATGCTAAAAAGGGAACCGATCGGTAGGCACCATGCCGAAGGTCATCTGCGATCAATACCAACCCTGTCCACGTGTTCGGAGGTCATAGGTCGTTTATTCCGGGTATAAACATTACTAAATGAGATATATTACTAGGTTTTGGAAATTCATGTTAATACAGAAACACACCTGAAGTCCAGTATGGTGCTAACCAATTATTAGGTAATAACAAGCTAGGAAAAAAAAAATTGTTAAAGAACATAGGCAATATGGGGAGTTTCCAACACCCTCTCTAAGTCTAGGTTGCCCAGTAGGATGCTCAAACACATTTTCTTGCTTGAGGATGAGTTTAATTATGCACCCGATGGAGACCCAGGCCGACGTGAACTTATGTCATCTCTACCTACCATTTGGATAAACACGTTTTGAGTTTATCGGCTCCCTAATAAATTTATTCTGGGAAACAACTTTATATTTTTTTTTATATAATCAAAATTAAAAGGGTTGATAACCTGTATTCTATTTTATTCTTCATTTTATGATTATATCCTTCATTTCTTTTAGTATAATATTATATAGGCTTTTCACATGTAAGCCATAGATATGGCCCAAAATATGGAGAAGCCCTACAATACTCAAACCTTAGGAAGAAGCCCACAAAACTTTAAAAAAAGCCTAATAATTATAGCACTACAATCAGAGTTTTTTTCTTTCTTTCTAAAAATCATAATGCAAGAATAATGTTGGTATTTCACACATTAGTCGGTCCTTTTTGGGGTTTTTTTCCTTCAATTTGCAGTTTTTAATGTTTATTTATAAAATTAATACAAGAAATGAGTTTTATTATAAATTTCTCTAATATATATGCAGTTTTTTATTGGGCTTTTGTTGTTGTGGTAGAAATGGAAGAGTCATCAGTGGGATCATAGGAACTTGAAACCACAGCCCGAGCAGCTAGTTTTACACTTTAGTGGAAATGTTGATGGCTCGCCATGGGGGGTTTCATAATAGAAGCCTTTGACTACGTGTTATGAAATAATGGTTTCACAAGATGACATTCCCTAGTTGATTAGGAAATATTCACACCCTTCCAAAAGGAAATATTTTGTTTCCTTTTTCCTAGTTGATTAGGATTTATCCTTATATTTTTGTATGTTAATTTTTAATTCATAGTAGGATTTGGATCATAATCAAAATTTTCAATTCTTATTAAGAATTGGATTATAATTTGATTCCTATATAAAGGCTTAGTTTTAGATTGTGCATCAGGGAAGTTGTATCAAAACAAATAAAAAGAACCATGGAAAAAATAGATGATTATGTGGAATATGTTCCAGTGGCGAAGGGGCGAGCAATGAAAGCTCATAAGATTCTTCAACACAAGGTAAAGTCTTTTGGGCTTGAAGAGAAGTCAAAAGAGTTGAAGCTAGCTGCTCAGGCAAACCCATAGTCGGAAAAATCAAATTTTGTTGCTAAAGACAGACCAAGCAGACTTAGTCTCCTTGTTAAAGCATTAGAGATGAAGCATGAGGCTCCCAAGATTACTTCAATCCAGCAGAGGGGCAACAAGAGAAAGAGATTATTGACAACTTATTGGATCGCAAAACACTAATGCCAGTTGGTGAATTGGCAAAGGGATCACTTATACCGACCCCATACCAACAGGTTGAAAACCCCCATTGCATATAAGAAGGATGCCAATGAAGCAATGTGATTTGATTCGAAAGCAGTGGCATATCGAAGTTAGTGGTGAAGATGTTCCACCACCCATTAAGAATTTCAATGACATGAGATTTCCTGAACCGATTTTGAAGACTCTAAAAGCCAAGGGTATTGTCCAGCCGACCCCCGTTCAGGTGCAAGGTCTTCCAGTGATTTTATCCTGGAGGGATATGATTGGTGTTGTGTCTACTGGATCAGGAAAGACATTGATTTTTGTGTTGCCATCGATTATGGTTGCATTGCAAGAGGAAATTAGGATGCCAATTGTTCCTGGTCAAGGGCCATTTGGATTGATCATTTGCCCATCGAGGGAGCTCACAAAGCAGATTTATGAAGTGGTGGAAGGGAATGTGATTCTTATGAGACAAGCTGGGTATCCAAAGATAAGGCCTTTGCTCTGTACTGGTGGAGTGGATATGCGTTCGCAATTGGACATTATCAAGGAAGGTGTTCATATAATTGTTGCTACTCCTGGGAGATTGAAGGACATGCTGGCAAAGAAAAAAATGAATCTCAATAATTGCACATATTTAACTTTGGATGAGGCTGATAGATTGGTAGATTTGGGCTTTGAGGATGACATAAAATACATTTTTTACCACTTTAAATCTCAAAGACAAACTCTCTTTATTTTCAACCACCATGCCCACGAAAGTTCTCAAGTTTGCCAAAAGAGCTTTGGTAAAACCTGCCACCGTGAACGTGGGAAGACTTGGAGCTGCAAATTTTGGTGTAATTCAGGAGGTTGAGTATGTGAAGCAAGAGGCCAAGTTTGTTTACCTTCCTGAATGTCTACAAAAGACCGCACCACCTGTTATAATATTCTGTGAAAACAAAGCTGTTGTCGATGACATTCATGTATATCTTCTGATAAAAAGAGTGGATGCAGTGGGCCTTCATGCGGGGATGGATCAGAAAGAGAGAGAGGATGCCATTTCTTCCTTTAAGAAAGGGAAGAAAGATGTCTTGGTTGCCACTGGTGTTGTCTCAAAGGGTTTGGATTTTCTAGATATTCAACATGTCATCAATTATGACATGCCAACACAGATTGAAGACTATGTCCACAGGATTGGACGAACGGGAAGATGTGGCAAGACTGGAATAGCAACAACGTTTATAAACAAAAATCAAAGTGAGACAACACTTCTTGATTTGAAGCACCTCCTGCAAGAGGCAAAACAAAAGATTCTAACCGTGTTGGCTGAGCTTAATGATCCAATGGAATTAGATGCGGATGCAATTACATATGCGAGCGGGGTTAAGGGCTGCGTTTATTGTGGCGGGCTTGGTCATCTTATCCATGACTGCCCCAAACTGGAGCATCAGAAAAGAATGGCAATTTTCAGCTCTAGAAGGGATTATTTTGGTTCTGGTGGGTACAGAGGGGAAATATGATATTTTGAATATGTAACTATATATATATATAAGGTGATGAAAGTTTTCTTTCTACTCTAACACCCTTTTTTTTTCTTTTTTCTTTTTTATAGTTCATCCAGTAATACTATAGAGTGAATGTTATATACTAATTGAGACCAAGTATATTTTTTTATATAAGAAGCTTGCAGTCTGTCTGAAACAAAGCTCCTTTCCCTATTTTAAAGGGAAAATAAGGATACCCAGTAAGTATAACAAAATAAAACAATTTTACACTGTAACCAAACAATAAAACCAAGGAAAATAAACAAACCAATTTAATAGATATTCCAATATTTCTCTTCCATGACATAAATAATGAAAAATAAATAAAAACAAAATCTTGAAAAGCATTGAACAAACAAAACATTAAATTAGTTAATAAAAAATTAAACAGCATTGAACGCCTGTCATCTGGAATAACATCTACGTCATCAAGGTGGCCACTGTCATCTGGAAAAGCATTTCCTCCAGCATTGAACGCCTTGGACTGGAAAACTTGCTTTTTAACTCATTTGCTTCTTGTTCAATCCTGATTGAAATCAAAAATTTAAAAACAGAATTGTAATTCAATTTGAACCATATGGAGGCAATTAAAGTATCTTCCCTATAAACAGTATGATAGTCATCTTAAGAACATTTAACATCATTTCCAAACAAGGGTAGATGAAAAAAGGAAGAAGTGAAAATGATGATACAAAGACAGCCTATGCACCAATTTTTTTCCATAACAGGTTTTTAAATCAACAAATGATCAAGATCCCAATTCCAACCCAATTAAATGCATTCTACACTGCCTTAACAGGGGCGTGGCGCAAGAGGTCCGACCTAATCAAATGTGCACTTTTGAAAATAATATAATACAAAGAAGCGCATTGAAAAATAATTATCTGAAGGATTACGAAAGAGTCTTAAAACTATGTACAATAATCAGAAGAAATATATAATACAAAAGTGTATAACTCAGTAGATTTATTTCAAAACATGGGGAAGAATTCAGACAGATATATAGAAATACGGGAATCGATACGTATGTCTAATCATAATGTGTAATGAAAAATTCAGACACGAAACTGGGTAAGGTGTAAGCTGGGGAATCTTGCAACTAGAGTTATATATGGCTTCACAAGTTATTATTAAGTTTTCAAATTACAGCATTCAACCCAAAATCAATTGGCAATAGGAGGCCCATATTTCATGGCTTCAGCTTGGGAAACAGATCTTTGAACACAGTTGATTCGCTCAGGAATACATTTAAGAAAAAGGAAATCAAAACACCAGGGTATGGACAGAATACAGATGAAAAACTCTGCATGACAGAGCTGATTTCAAAGAAAACCAAACCCTAGACATCAAGGAAATTTGAATAACAAAATTGGAAAACATGATTACATTCTGTTACTGAACTGGAACTCTCATCTACTCCCAAAAAAGCCTCACTAAGTAGGCATTAAATAAACCCTACCCCTACGAACCAAGTTCTAAAAAAATAACAGATTATTGGAAGGTTCTGATTAGTTAAACCATAAGCACCCTTAAACTTCTGTTGCACTAGAACACAGGTGCCAAAAAAAATTTCACATGTTATAGGAAAGAAATTTCATTGATCAAAAGAAGCAAACACAAAGCACATGACAAAAAATCTACTGTGCCAAAAAAAGTTCTTCGCAGCAGAAGCTAGAAAGCAAAAAAACAGAAAAACAACGCATGCAGAACAGAAGTTTAATGACAAAGCCAGAAAATCATGTCTCAGTGCTTTTGAACCACCACTTCTACTCAAGTTGAAGAAAATGAAAAAACTCAAAAATGTAGGGGAGCTCACAGCTCCTTAGACCAGATGATGCAATCGCATTGCTAGAAGATTCTCTTAGCATACGAATTACTGCATCCAAATTATCCAGGCCCACAACAACGCCTATTTCAACAAGAAAACACATATGAACTATGAGTTGTAGTGTGGTGACATAAATATAAATCCAGTAAAATAGTCACAATAACACAGCAGTACACAAAGACAAGCTTCCAATATCATAATCTCAATACAACAATGAATGAGTTAAGCATCAATACTTAGGAGTGAAGAACCAAATATTAACCATTCACTGCATGCTTTAAAACCAAAAGAGCAAAATTAAATAAAAAACAGTAACCAGGCAGGTATGAGGTAAGACAAACCATCCAAGATTTGAAGCCATTAAATGTCCCAACAGAGTAATATAAAAGCAGAGCAAAAACATTATCCATGAAATCAGTATCTAAATTTTCCAATGATCGTTTTGCTGAATAGACTTACATAGTTAATAGGACAAGGGGAACTCAAGAATTTGAACTAACCAACCCGTGGAAGTGAAATATTTTTGAACTACAAAAAAGTTTGCCACACTAGATCAACAAAATATTTTTGAATTACTCAAATGGCAAATTAATAAGGCCTCTTGACAGTTTATCTTTTTCTTTCGACATTGAGGTCTCTTCAAAGTTTGGACAATACCTTTCTGCTTATAAGTTTTGAATGCGTTCAAAGAAATCAGAAGAATTTCACTATCCAAGAACACTTTCCAAATTGTAGTTGATTTCAATGCATCACCTCTTGTCAATTTTTTCAAAGACACTACGATACTTGTCAAACTGTCAGTACCTAAAAGTGCGTCATGTGGTTCCTCTACAAATAATACTTACATTAAAGGTGACAAAGCAGTGTAGTAAAAACAAAAACCACATAAAAGACCATATAAAGTCAAGTAAGAACTCATGAAAACAGCAGCCCATGTAGCGTGAATTACGAAATGATTTCTTAAGGGAAAACAAATTCCAGCAAGAAAAACATTTTCTTGAAATAGCTTATCTACAAATATATTCAAATAGCATATATGCATGAGTGAGCAAGCGGATCAGTGGGTGGGCATGTATACTAAAGAGATTAAACTTAGGTAGTCACCTGCAGCAACTCCTTTAGACCCATCTGCTTAGGTTGCCCATTATGAATACTGTGAATAGACAAAATACCAAATGAAATCCAAAGCATTGTGATGAATCATTTGAGCAAGAAAGTTCAATCAAGAAAATATGGTGTACTTCTAGAACAATGGAAAGCCATAATTTAGTAACACCGGAATCATTTTGAACGAAGAGATTGATCCAATCGGATCGTTAATTAATATCATTAAGTGTGGCATTGCAATGAAGGCTACAATGTACGCATGCTTCTTGGTTGCACCACTATGTGGATCATATCTAAACAAATTTCTAATACTATAAATTTCTAAGGCCACGTTCTAGTGATATTGGCAATATTTCACTGACATTTCTGTTTTCTTCAATGAAAAAAATGGCAGCTTACTGCCATGGACAGGTATTCCACACCTTCACAAAATTACCTTGTGTTTGTCCACTTGTATCTCCCAAAACCTACTCCAATCTCAAAAACACCACCTTATAAAGTACTTCATACAAGCTTGAAACCAAACTCAGTGGCGTAAATTAATTCTTTCCCATTGAACCTTTTGCCTTTGCAATAAGGCATGTGTATGTCTAATAGGTTACACATGCCTTATAGGTTATTGCATTTATCACCCATCCTTTTGGAACATTTCAAAAGCTTTCATTGAATTTGCCTCCAAAAGATCACAATTCCCAACAATGTTGAAACAAATCAAATGAAAAACAAACAGGCCCGGAGCCTTCAAAACGACGGCTTTGTGTTTAGTTTTACAGAGAGGGAAGGGGGATGAGAGAGAGAGAGAGGTTGCCCTGTTTCTGTAATAGCATATAACCTAAAGATCTTAATATTCATCTCGATATCATGATTATTAAGAACCCATACGGTGTTGAAAGTAACTAAAATATCTGAACATACCTCCAATCTGCACTCTGTGTAACGCATGGCAGCTGCAGGATCAGCATCAATCGACCCGAAATTCCCATGCCCTTGAATTAATGGGAATCGTAGGGAGAAATCCTGGAAAATTAAGTTTCAAAGCAATCAGGAGACCACGTGAACTAAATAACTAATTATAATGTGGTCTATATTCACTCAAGTATTTGGAATCTTGAATTTGGATCTCCATAATCGAAGGCTATGTCGTAAGGATTAAGTAGCAATTTTCAGTGTATTTTTGTGATTTTTATTTAATTTGTTATGCATTGTTTAAGATAAAAACAAAAACAAAAAACAAGTCAGGGACACGTGCCATAATCTGAGAGGGCGAAATTTCTGAAAGCTAACGGAGATGCCTTAAGAAGCTGACACGTGTCAATCTCATCTATTTCATATTATTTCCCTATGATTTAACTTCTAAAATCCACAATAAATAAATTAAAAATCAGAAAAAATACAAGATAAAATCCTATAAACTCATTGTGACATTATTTTCACCCTAAAGCTCTAAAAATCTAATTTTGAATTAAAAAATAAAGTAATAACAAAATTTAAACATTTTTTATTTATTTACTACCCTCTCTGCACGCGCTTCCGCGCTTGCGAGAGGTTTCTTAAAAAAAATAAGTAAATTTATTTTAGAATTAAAAAAGATAATGGGTAGTTGTGTTCCATAAAAATAGGATCCATTATCTGCTTTTTCTTTTTCTTTTAATTTTTTTAAATATGAAAAAGTGTGAATTTACCATATTATCCTCATTTAATTAATAATTTGAATTCTTAATGTTTGCATTAACTAAGGGCATTTTCTGGTATTTTGAATGTTTCACCATTCTCTGCATTTTGCTTTATATATATAGATAACAATCCTATTTTAATTTTTCCCTAAAATTGTGGTACTTTAAAAAAAAGTGAAAAATAATGTGGGAGACAAACAACGCGGAAATTAATTCCTCCTTAAAAAACTTCTATTGAGAAGATTATATATTGTTTATCGCTATAAGTTAGGAGGGAAATGTCAAAAAATCCCACTAACAATTTCAATGAGGAAAAAACTATTTTCTCCTCAATAAATTGTGGAAACTATATAGGATTCTTGCACATTGTTTGTTCCGTAAAACACCCAGTTTCCAGAGTGCAAATATGCACAAATAGTGAAACATCTCAACATAATACTTCCTTCAATTCAATCTTTCTATGCTCCTAAGGATTTTTTTATCATATTATTTTGTGGAATATTTAGTTTATATATATGTACTATAGTAGTTTTTTTAATTTTAAAATGTATGAGATAAAGGAATTTGGAACAGATTATCGAATCTGGTATCCGATAATCCATTATATCGGATATGGATCCAATTATTTAGTATTCGTCGGATTATTAGGTCGGATCAAGTTGTAATCGAATCGGATATAGGTGGATCCGCTCCATCTCCGATCCGTTGACAGCTTTAGACATTGGCCAAATGTCAGACGAGCATATAGTTCTTCACGTGTTTCAAGTAGAAATTCGATGTGGGTCCTGTCAAAAATGGTGGTGGTAGTGTCATGGCAACGTGGTGATAGGAGGCGGTGGTGGTGGCGGCAATGGTGATGGGGTGGTTGTGATTACAATGATAATGAGGATTGTTGTGGCAGAGATGTAGTGAAAATGGTGGTGGTGGTGGTATTCGTGAATAAAAATATGCCCATTAACTAAATGAATTTGGTTGAATAAAAATATACTACTATTTATTGAAATATTTGGGGTACCTGATTTACAAGGTAGCAGCGAACATGTTGTTTGGTACTTTGGGATGCTACTTCCATTGGAAGAGGTTTGTCCTATGTGGCATATCAATTGAACATTGATACGCCTATGCAGATCGGTTAGTGTTAGAAGAAGCAAAATATGGTGAAAAAGAGCAAAGAAAACATAAATTTGGAATTCGCAACTTGGAAGACAAGAAACAACTTGTGCAGATGGGTCAATTTTACGGATTTAACTTTACGTTCTTAGGTAAAACCATATAATTTGCTTTATATGCTTGGAAAGCTCTTGACGTATAGTTTCTGAAGAATTTTACGGTTCATGATTTCTAGTTTTCTAGAGGAAGTTATATCAGTTTTAGTAACAGTGGGTTAGGGCTGGAATTATGCGCGAGTTTTGACAACTTAGCATCACAAGTTGCCATTCATGGAAAGCAAGCTTTTGGATGTCCTTGGGTAGTCAGGAGTCACCTAATCTTGTGTTAGCTCAACTATAAATCAGCTATTATTGCCAAGATCAGTTGGTGTTCCGTTTGGTCAAAGAGGTGCATCAAAAGTCAATCCTAACTCAACTAGGAAAACACAAACTCCCTATTCTAATTGGAATTTAGTCCTACTTTTCTCTCCTATCCCCAAGCTGACGTATTTCTCTCTTTTGGTAGCCTATAAATATATATTTTCAAGGATTTTGTGAGGACCCTAGCATATTGTTCAATACCTCAAATCACCCAATTCACATACTCACGTTCTTAGCCGTTCATAGCCTTCAAGATTTGCCAGAGGAGGAGTTCAACTACAGTGGATTCATCTAAGGGTTTTTCAATCTTAATTCAACTTTGTATTTTATGTTCATAAGTATATTGTTTGTTTCTAAAATGGCATGATGGTTCTATGTTATTGAGTTAATATCTTATTTTTAATCAATTCATATTATTTGTTTCATTCATTATTATAATTGTGATTTTGATACTTGTAATTGGCCATTATATGTATTTTGGATTGTCTAAGATAAGATTGGGCGAGATGTTCGTCCCTAATCTTATATGCATTATGAATGAATGAGTTGTTGTTAAAGCCGAGGTTCAAGCTAAGACACTTCTTGGTTCTTGATTGTTCTTCTAAAACTTAATGGGTTCTCAATTAAATTTGGCTATGGGGTTCATTAGTTGGGCTTAATTAAGGATACTTGGTGACATCGCGGCTGAACGAATCATCATAACAAAGAAAGAGCAAACCCTTGGAGTTGAATTGGAACTTATTCTCAAAATTGACTCTATAAATAGAATATGATTGTTATAGTGAAGTCGGAGTCCTAGTTTTCATCCGTTGATTTTCAAAACCAATTTCCAACCTTGGTTTTTTTATTTTCTTGCATTTCAACACTTAGGTTTAATTTGAGTAATTTTTTTTTCAGACTATTTTTGTATTTTTATTATATTTTTATTTTTGTATTTTTCTTAATATATTTTTCTAAATATATTTTTGTATTTTTCTTAATATTTTTATACTGTAATTGATAAACTTTACAAATACTAAAATAATAGGGCTTGTGGAAGTGGTGGTGGGGGTGGTGGTAGGAGAAAGGGCAAAATTTTCTTGAATGACTTGCTTCCATCCGGCGAAAGATCAATGTCCATGGCAGTATCCAAGATCTTTGGTCAGTCTTGAATGACTTGCTCTATTTATGTAAACATGTTTGCTTTACCTGCAAAGAATATAATTCATCCATCGAAAATTTTAAAATGAGTGCTGCAAAATGAACCCTAAAATTAACTGAGTACAAGCTACTATAAAAGTATATATTTACCCTAATATAAAATGACCAAAAAGGATGTATGGAATTGTGAAACAAATATAATTTTAATAAGTACACCTTATTAACCATATTCAACGCTAATCAATAAATTACTTGGTGCCTATCTTTGTGATCTGCGAGTTAGAATGGCTTGGAGCAGATGAAGTCTTCCTTCTCTCTTCTCCGAATTATTTCTTAGCAACTTGGATTAGAGAGCTTCTTGCCGTTTCTTGATGTGAGTAACAGGTTTCAATCTATTCTATTATGAGATAATTTGTGTTTAATTTCCCATTTGTCCTATTGTGTTTTTAACGAAAGAAGTGGTGATTGCAAGAACTTGGAATTGCAAAAAAGTGTCAACAGTTTTAGTAGAAACATAAATCCATACGAAAAGTCAAAGATTTATAAACACTATTAAAAAAATCAAGCTGAAAATCAACTATAAAATAGTGCTACAAGTAGGGGTATTTTTGGTAGTTCCATAGGGTGTAGTTAGTTAATTTTACATTTTAATTAAAATATTATGGTATACTTAGATTATAAAGTGTACTCAATTAATTTTAAAATTCGTTTAGCAGCATTCTTTTAAAATACATGACTCTCTCAACACTCTCAATTCAGAATCTGACGGAGCAGTTCCGAATACCAGATTGGATTTAAAGCTGGGCCTCCTAAATACCACACGAAAGCATATACAACCTGAAAGTTTGGGCCTTTCCACTCAACCCAAAAACGTAAAACGAAAGAACAAACTGGATTGATGCCTTCAACTGGGGTTGATTTGGAATGGCTGGCTAGGGCCTCATTTTACTGCTTTGATCGGATCAGGGTCTCGTTTGATAGTATAGCCTAATCCTCCCTAACAAACGAGAATGGTATGTATTGAGCGTGTAAATACATACACTCCTTTTAAGTAGAACTGGAAATCCTCCGGCCAAAGGTTTGTAGTTTCAGTTTCCAGGGAGCCCGTCGCGATCTCTCTCCAAGTATCCGTCCCCAAACTGTACACTACTGGTTTTGGCGTATAAATTATATGGTCATTTCCATCATCATACTCGCCATAAAATTCATTGCCAGGATATCCAATGTCAACAACTTTGTAATCATTGGTTTTAGGATCATAGCCAAATCCCAGGGCCTGTGACATGTCACGATACCGTCTTAAGTAAGCAATGTGAACATCTAGGTACGGCTCCGGAGGCAGTAGCTTGGGTGCCTCATGAATTGCTGGGTTCCAACAACACCACCTCTGCAGCATTAAGTTGGACACAAATGATACCGTCACAGTGCCCTACAATACGAAATGTGTTTTCTTTGCCAATCAGCGGCTGCTTTAGGTTGGTCATGTCCATGTCCTCGAAACTAGAAAGAAACCTAAGCGGATCAATATTATTACAATGGCAATGATCAGAATTAGCATTGCAGCAGTAGCAGCAAAAATTAAGGACTGAGAATACAACAGATTTGGTGTCCTGGTCTTCGAAACCATGAATGATGTGCTTCTGGGGCTGGGTACGGGGTGGGCTCTCGCATACCACATCATCCACTAATAATCGCCTCAAAACGACAATGCAATGATTGGATTTGACACAATTCTTGAGATCAATAATGCATTGAAGTGAATCTAGCTTGTAATTGCATTGTGCCTCACTTATCCCTTAACTTAAATCCCTCAGGTGAGCACTTCTAATAATTAAGGTAGCATGAGAACTCTTAAGTGAAATTAAAGATAAACATACAGGATAGGAAAGTTAAAAAATTATACACATATACAGAAGAGACATGCATACCTTCAAGTAGATAACGGCCACTTTCCCAGCTGATGTTGAATTCCTATTTTCTATGATCCATGTGTTGAAATATAAGTAGTGAGCTGATATAAAATGTAACTAAGCCTATTTAGCTAATGGTGTATTCACTTAGTCACTAAAATGACAGGTGTAAGGCTTGAGTAGTGAAAGGTTGTACAAGCCACGTGTAATGTTTTTAGAAAGCAGTTTTAGATGAAGGGTTGTGATACAAAGCATGTAATTGTATCCAACTGGTCTTTCTAACGAAAATATAGCACACACAGAGTCTGCTCATTTTATTAGAGCATTCGAATGCAAAGCTTCTGCTGATTCGATCCTTTGTGTATTCTCTTTGCTCTCTCCACTATTCTTCACAAAACTCTAACACCGTGCCATGGACTTGAAACAAGTAAGGACAGCCTACATCAATAATAGAAACTATAATAATTACGTCAACCCTATATCATTAGAGAAGGTATTCCAAAATAAAAATCTAGAGATCTCAGGTATAATGGAAAGTTGGAAACATAGCCACAAAAGAGGTATAAACAGAAACAATGGAAACACAAGTTCATATTATTATTCTTCTATAATATTGAGGTATTTATACGAGTACAAAGATGTGTTAACCCTAAATACAATAGGGAATAAATCTCTATTACAATAGGACTAAATAATAATTGGTAAGTAACTAAATAAGGAACCAAAATCCTAACTAAGGACGCGCCAAAAATTTCTTCACCTCCAAGCTAGGGCCTAAGGTTTTAAACAAAAGCTCAAGCTGACGACAGCTGTCTTGTCACGCAGTTCTGTAATCTTCGCGGCCTACAAAGGATTTTCCAAATGTGATCTGACTCAATTCGGCCTAATTCCTGGTTGCAGCCAAAGAAAGGACACCATCCACCTACACCCAAATTGTTGGGGTTCACTTCACAATAAAGGCCATGTGCAGTGCTATAGGTTTCTTGCTCGTACTTCCATTTACCAAGCAAGTTACCCACAGGTAGACGTCGACTGAGACCAAAAACAGCCTGGGACCTCTCGAACTGCTCGCCAGCATGCTCGTGTGCGCTCCTCTCCCCGTCAAGGGGTCCAAGGTTAGGGCCTTGATTCAAGTTGATCTGCCTGAGTAGCTGGCCAATCAGGTTGTTTTGATCTTCGACCTTCTGTGTGAGTTGATCGACTCGTGAATTAAGGTCCACCTGACTGCTTCGGTCAAGTAGAGTGTTGTGCATCGGGCCCAATGGCATATGCGCTAGGGCTCCATTAGACGCATACACAGGTGCATATGTCAAGTGTGATCGCAGAGGAGGGAGATAATGGATATGCTCCAAGACTGGGACGACGTCGGAGTAGCCATGGGGCTATGCAGCAAATCCGGTAATTGAGTGGTGTGGCTGCTACTGTGCTCCGACGGCAGGACAGCGAGGCAGAGCAGCTCCGGTAATCGGTGTTGGCGACTGCAAGGCTGTGGAGGTCCCAGGGTCATGTGGCGGCTGTTCTACAATTCCAGCAGCTGAAGGCTGCTGCAAAGCACTAGAAGACGGATGCAAGGAGTTGGCAGCCACGATTCCGTGCTGTTGCATTGAGTTTTCCACCACGAAACCATGAGATGGGCTTGTTGTGGTGGCGTTACTATTCGTACGTCTTGTATCAACCATGGTTGTTTGAAAAAATGTGTGAAAGATGGATTTGGAGCACGCTTTGAATATATCTCGTGCTCTCAATGAAAGCACCAATTTGTGGGAGCAAATTTTCCCACGAGAATATTCGCCCAAGGTTCCTTTGTCTTCTTCGTCTCTCTTTCTCCCTGCAAAACAAATCGGAGTAAAAGGACCACACCCGGGGGGTGTTAGCCAAAGGCCCTCCGATGCCTAAGTTAGGTAGGGTGTTTGAAGGAAAACCGGGTGGCCGGAGCCTTGTGTGACAGAGAGAAAGAGAGGAGGTGGCTAGGGTTTTTGAGAAATAATTTCTGCAGAGTTTCAGTAGGAATTTAGACGTACCTTAACCTTTGTATGTTACCATCGTTTTATAGTGGTCTCGGAGACTAGGGTTTCAGAGGAATAATTCTGTAGATTGAAAGGAATTATTCCTCCCCGATTTGGAATTGATTTGATTAATTAGGGATTTGATTTATTAGGGTAAATCAAATCCCTAATTGGGGTAGGTATCAAATCAATTCATAACTTAAATACGTAACTCCTCATTTAATTGGGAATTAGGGTAGGAATAAAACTAATTCTCGACCCGATTAGGTAATATTCTATTTAATTGGGTAATCCACAATTAAATTGAATAATTCTCAATTAGGTCAAATAATCCCTAAATGGAAGGAATTATTTGACCTAGAGTTTTGATTTAATTAGGTTCTCACACACATGTTGTGAAAGAAGTGTACAACAACGTGTTCTGTACGTTGTTGAACACATCATTGACAACATTTGTATGCACGTTGTTGGGGTTCACTTCGGCCAAATGTGATCCGACTCAATTCGGCCTAATTCCTGGCCGCAGCCAAAGAAAGGACACCATCCACCTACACCCAAATTGTTGGGGTTCACTTCACAACGAAGGCCATGTGCAGTGCTATAGGTCTCTTGCTCGTACTTCCATTTACCAAGTAAGTTACCCACAGGTAGACGTCGACTGAGACCAAAAACAGCACACAAAGCATATCCTTGCCAATTTTTCTTACACCAATCCTCACGTAGGTCCATGCTTACTACAGACCTCGCACTTTGATCAATAAACCACTCAGAAATTTCACTGCCAGGAATTATAGTTTCAAAGTGAAGTAAACAATTGCTCATTTGTGTCTGCGAGAAAGAGATCTAGAGAGTGAGAGAGAGCACCTGAATGAATCTGCTTAACAGTGCAATTGCTATATTATTGTTGCAGCCTTGATTTTTAACCAATTCGAAGCAATTAATATAATTGAAACACGATGACAGCCTTTCTAGTGAATTACTCCCTTCCGAGCCAACACCCAAGTTCACTTTTGGTGAAAGGTCCGGCATTTGCTGAAGAAGCCTACAACTTTCCGAATTCAAGTTGTGAAGCTTAGAAAGATGGCTAATGCTTTTGGGAAGACCTAAGAAAATTGTTTTTACTTAGATTTAGAGATACTAAGGAGAATAAGCAGCCAAGATTTTCCGTTATTGTTCCCTTCTGAAGATTACAGTCAATGAGGTTCAGTTCTGTTAAAGAAGACAAACCAGAAGTAGAAATTGGAAACTGCAAACCCACTAAATGTGTCCGGTCTCTGGGCATCGACAGATAGTTAAGGGGAATATTCTGACTCAAGTGGCAGCCCTTTACATCCATGCAGAGATAACATTTTAAGATTTTCCAGAAGAAAAGCGGTGGATGGTAGTGTGCTTATGGACGTACCGCTCACATCAAGTTCCTCCAAACAATCAAGCTGTCCCAAGCTTTCTGGCCGTTCTTTCAGTTTTAAGCAGCCACAAATGTTGAGACTTTTGAGGGACTTCAAATTGCAAATGTCGCGTGGGAGACTCTCGAGATATTTGCAATTTCTTAGATTTAATAAACTAAGCCCAATGAGATGTTCAATTGATGAAGGTAATTTTTCTATAGCAGTCTCCTCTAAAGAAAGTTCCAACAAGTGTTCCATAGGCTCCGCAAATTCTGGAATTTTCTTAATTCTTGAGCAGCTGGAAAGAACAAGAATTGCAAGGCATTCCATTTCAATCTTATTTGGAAGACTTTTTAAAGACTTCTGCAACCTTTAAGATTCAAGACTTTAAGCCTTTTCAGCCCAGCAATAGAGGAGTAGGTCACCACTCCATACGAGAAATACCAAGGCATTAGAAAGAAATTTGGGGCCTTCAGTCATATGCACATTACGAATTTGCAGAAACCGAAGATTATGCAGTTTGGAGAAGGCCTCTGAGTCGCACCATGCCTCTTCTAATTTAGGTGAGTCTATGGCTATGCCTTCAACTGCGTCTGTTACCTAATAATCAAATGAAATGATTCCTGCACCCACAAATAATAACTGGATAAATTAGTTCAACTGACTTTCCAATCCATAGTTGTACCCACTTCTTACCTCATTATTTACAAGTACAGGAATGATATCCTCCGGAAGCCACAACTGGACCCAATTCTTGTATCAAATCATGTATCCACAATTTTCCTTTCGAGACAGTTACAACTTTTTCAATCAGAACTTGTATACCAATGTCTGGATAGTAACCACAACTTTCCAGTATTCTTGTCACATGATCTATGTCTTCTCCTTCGAAGAAGCATCCAATGTCCAAAAATATTTTCTTTTCTGATTCTATTAACCCATCAAAACTGATTTTAATCACAGCAACAATTCTTCTTTAATCAGCTTATCCAATATAGTTGTCCATTCATGTACGCTTTTCATACAAAGGAACGAACCGAAAATCTCAAGAGCTAATGGAAGGCAATTGGCATACTTTAGAACATATAGTTCGAGATACTCTTCTTTAACCTGGTAATTCTTGAATGCTTTCCAGCTAAAGAGCTTAAGAGCTTCATCATCAGTTAATACTTCAACGTCAAGTACTCCAAATGTTCTTAGCAAATGCTTATCTCATGACGTTATGATGATTCTACTCCCCAAACCAAACCAACTATGATCACACAATGCTTCCAATTCTTCTAACCGATCCACGTCATCAAGAATGATAAGAACCATTTTAGCACGTAGTCTATGCCTTATTACGTTTATTACCGTATATTCCGTACATTTACATTACTTTGCAGCAAGTCCAAAAGAAGTAGTTTTTCTAGTAAACGAAATCCTCCTTGCTTCTCAGTTACCTCTCTAACATTGTCAATAAAGCTGTAAGCTTCAAACTGATCACGTATAGTTTCAAACACCACTTGGGCAAAAGTTGTCTTGCCTATTCCTCCCATTCCCCATAGCCCTATGATACGAAAATCCTTATGCAATCCCATGTCCAAGTAGGAAAGCACTTTTTCCACGCGAGATTTCATTACAACTAAACCCTTGGATACATCAACGGTTGTTTGATTAAGTTTGGAGATACTTCCAACAATATATTGAATAACTTTGGGTTCATATCTGCAAAGAAAAATACATAACGATCTTATAAATATGGTCTGCAAGTTAGCTAGAATCATATGAGTAATCTGTTCTACAAGGTTCTGTTAATGGAGGCTGAGAAATTGATATATATAAAAGAAGAAGAAAAGAAGAGAAATGAAAGGAATTGTGATCTGCCTATCTGTCATGGACAAGTGATCATCTGAATGCTGGCCTGTTTTTTTTATTTTAATTAATTAAAACTACAAATTAAAAATAAATAAAAAGAAGGAAGCTGATCAAGACACAAGTTTGCTAACGGTCTTGATAACGGAGGATGTTGGGTGTAGGGTGGTTGTGTGTTTTGGTATGAGATGAGCTTGTAGGGTCTTCAAAGTTCGGGTATCAATTTAAAATGACCCCTAAAGTTGATCCTAGTTGGTTTTTTTCATGATCAACGAGAGAGAGCCTCTTCGAACATATTCAATTTTTCTTTTCAGAAAAAAAAAGAAGAGAATGACTTAGTACGAAGTATGACATAGTTAGATCATTGAGGAATTATTAGCTAAAGAAGAGAACGTCTCTAAAGCGTTTAGGGTTAGGGTACACATCATAAAATGCGTACGTCCTATGGATCCACATCATAAAAAACTGGGAGTATCATCTGTCCCCTCTCTTCCTTACATTTTACAGTATGTACAAGATCATCTAACCACCATATCGAATTGGCGTAATTTCTGGAAGGAATGACGACAACACATCTTGATCCTTCAATTGCTTCCAAGCTTTCTACAGAGAAGCTTTTTCCTTAGTTAAATTCAAGCTCCCTAAATGCGAAAATACCTTTCTGACCAAAGCAGTACGTTAATGGTGTACAAAATTCTTACGAGTATCTACACCTCTGAAACTGAGGGTGAGAGCAAATATTTTCGTCTCCAATCACAGCACGTCACGTGGAAAAGAAGATTATCTCTTAAATTAATTAATTGAACCAGGTTATTTGGCTAATTAATTAATTGGGATAAATATCTTAATTAATATGATATTATCTTTATTTAATAAGATAATATCATTAATTCAGATATTATCCTAATAAAGAGAAGATAATATCATTAATTCAGATATTATCTTCATAAAAGGAGATAATATCATTTAATTCATATATTATCTAAGTCCAACTCGAGACTGGTTCCACACCCTGCCATCTGGGTCGATCAGCAGCTTCAAGGAGCTTGCTTATGTCTTCACTAAAGAGTACACTTCTTATCGGACGATCAAGAAGAACCCTGGCCATCTGTTCAACTTGCACAAAAAGTCCGATGAATCCCTCTGAGACTACATCAAGAGGTTCAAAGCGAAGAGGGCAAATATTGTAGGATGTGATGACCAAATTACGTCCTCTGCCTCCAAAAAGGGGTTGCCAACTGAATGTGAGCTGTATCGCGAGTTGACCATCTATCCCTGCCAAACATTGATAGAAGTCTTTGCTATAACAGATCGCTACGCACTATGGGACGACGACTAGATCGCCGCGAAGAAGGTTGATCAAACAGCTAAGTAGGCAAGCAAAGAGAACGGCAAGCGCAGATCACAGCCTCAGGAATGTGCTCCAGCAACAGAGAGCTACACCAAGTTCACTATCCTGATACACCAGATCCTAGCCCAAGTAAAGGACATGCCCTGGTTGAAGAAACCATCACCTTTAAAGGGAAACCTAACCAAGAAGGATACCAGTAGATACTGCACATTCCATGAAGGGTACGGTCATTACACAAACGACTGTTTCGCCTGGAAAAGGTACCTCGAAGATCTAGTCAGAGACGGTCATTGCACGGAATTCATCTCATTGGGGGCTATCCAGCAAATCAAGGATGGTGACGCAACTAACAATGAGCCTCCACAAAAAAAGCCATATGGATCAACACGATCCTACCTGACTCCAAGAGCTCAGGTTGACCACTAGGGGTCAGAAGAGAAAGATCAAGCAGGCGACTTTCGTCTTCCAAGCCGTCACAAGTTACCAAGTTATGGAAGACAAACCTTTCATCATTTTTTAATGGAAGGAAGTTCCAAGGCAATGGAATGCCAATCACCTCCAGAGGGACTATCCATGAAACTCTTCACCTATCAGCTGGGCTCAAAGCAGGTGGCCAAGCCTCCCTCCCCTCCATTGAAGACAAGTTACTTTTGATGTTACTCATGCAAACTCATCTTTTTGTTCAATAAAGCAATGTAGTCACACAGACATTAATACAAGTTCAAACTATTCTTTCCAACGGAGTGTTCACAAAAGCAATCAACATGTCTCTGGGCGTAGGCCAAACGGGTCACTCTCATCGACACGTCCCCTAACTTAGGCCAAACGGGCCACACTCATCGACACGTCTCCGGACGTAGGCCAAACGGGTCATTCTCATCGACACATCTCCTGACGTAAGCCAAACGGGCCACACCATCGACACGTCTCCTGACATAGGCCAAACGAGCCACACTCATCGACACGCCTCTGGACGTAGGCCAAACATGTCACACTCATCGACACGTCTCCAAACGTAGACCAAACGGGCCACACTCATCGACACGTCTCAGAACGTAGGCCAAACAGGCTACTTTTATCGACATGTCTCCGAACGTAAGCCAAACAAGCAACTATCATCGACACGTCTCCGGATGTAGGTCAAATATGCCACTATCATTGACACGTGTTCAGACGTAGGCCAAACGGGCCACACTCATCGACACACCTTCGGACGTAGGCCAAACGGATCACATTCATCAACACGTCTTCGAATGTAGACCAAACGAGCCACACTCATCGACAGTCTCTGGACGTGGGCCAAACGGGCCACTTTTATATACACGTCTCCGGACATAGGCCAAACAAGCCACTATCATCGGCACGTCTCCGGACGTAGGCCAAACGAGACACTATCATTGACACGTCCCCTGACGTAGGCCAAACGGGTCACACTCATCGACACGTCTCCGGATGTAGGCCAAACGGGCCACTCTCATCGACACATCTTCAGACTTAGGCTAAACATGCCACAACTCAGAAACACTCAAGCAGTTCAGAAGACACTATGCGAATTGAAGTTATTAAAAAAACAAAAACTGAAATTTCCATAGTAAAGTGATCAACCGGCCAAGTTCAACAAAAAGAAGATAGTCGAACAAGACCAATTATTTTAAACAGAGAGCAGACTACAAAAGCTAAAAAGAAATAAATGAGTCTTCATCTACTCCGAGACGCCAGTAGGAGATCCTTGATTTGCAGTCTCTTCCGCATCCGCCTAATCAGCCACGCTCTAGCAACTCCACCTACCTAATTCGCGACATCTACCACCATCTCTTTTTTAAAGCAGGTGAAATGTTGCTTCCCTTTATTTTTCCAAGGAAAGACTTGAGAAAAGACCAAGATCGCCAGCCTGACGGATTTGATCAATCAGCTCAGCACAACTGGATGGACTTGACAGAAAGTTCGTCTTGAGCAAATCAGGCATGCCTGCATCCCCTGCAGGGGTGGACTTGTCCACCTTGGGATTAGCTGCTGACGTTGTAGAAGAGCCCTTGGTCGGGGCAGATGACTCTCTCGTCTTCTTGGCCGGTGCTATCCTCACCTCCAAATGTGTCAACGACGCTGAATCTACTCCACGCTTGACTGCTCGTGACTCAACTGCTGGATCATGATGGTTGGGTAGATGAGAAGACCTCCCAGTTCGACCTCCATCCTTTGACTGGTGCAGACGACCAAACTTCGAAGAAGAATATCTGTATCTCATTGCCTTATAGCAGGTGAACTAGACCACGCATGGACTACTTTACGGAGCAGATCACGGTCTCCGAGCTTGTCTGCATGAGGCTTGAGTGGAACATCCCGAATATTGCGCATATCTCCAATCTGCTTGCTATTTGCACCAACGAGATGTTTAACCCTAGCTGGCGACGAGGGAACAGCTCCTACTTGACTCTTCTCAACAGAATGGATCCTTGGCTTTTTCCTTAACGGTGACACATCCTTCGCCCGCGAAGTCGCAGCTTCATTTATTGAAGACTTGACATCAGCCTTCCTTCTTTAGGGGGGTCCGGCAGAACACTCCTCCTACCCAGCCAGCAATCATCAGAGACTAGACCATTCTGCTTCCATCTCTCAACACCATGGGCAGGGGGCAGACTACCAACTTTTTTCCGATACTCGCTCAGCAGCAACCATCGCCCACCCCCGCTCCAACCGTCTTCAGCCTCCAGTCACAACGTCAACCAGCTTGGTCCCACCCAACTGGTCGTCGCGGTGAAAAAGAGAAGACGAAGAAAATATATACGTGCTCGACTTATCTTGGGATGCATAGCAACTCTTCTCTTCAATAAGCAGTACAAATTCTCCATGATCTTTCTCAAGCTAGAAAGTAGAGAAGTTAAGTTTGCGATGTGACACAGAGTGAAGAGAAGACCTGTATTTATAAAAGTTGGACAACCTGGGTCAATAAGGAATCGCAAGCTCATTCCTACTGGGAATCCAACTCCAACAACAGTTAGAAGCCTGCACCAATTGGGAATCCGATCTGCAAAAGGAGTCCAACTCACAGAAGAAAGCCCAAACAAAGTTGGAGAGTCCGAAAAAAATAATTTCATCTCCTACCTGCCACACAAGCGCCACGCAGAAGCTGGGGGGCATTTGTGAGAGCAAATATTTTCGTCTCCAATCACAGCACGTCACGTGGAAAAGAAGATTATCTCTCAAATTAATTAATTGATATTATCTTTATTTAATAAGATAATATCATCAATTCGGATATTATCCTAATAAAGAGAAGATAATATCATTAATTCAGATATTATCTTCATAAAAAGAGATAATATCATTTAATTCAGATATTATCTAAGTCCGACTCGATCCCTACGAATTTGGGTAGAGAATAAACTCAGCATATTCTCTACGAAACCCTAGCCCTGAGGGTCCGATAAATAGACGACCTTATTCATCATTCAAGGTACATCTAAACCTACTCCTAATACCCGAGAAAAATACCCAAAGCTCTTTCTCCCTCTCCACTCTTCATATTTTCTCCACACGGCTCCAGCCGCCCGATTCACACCATACATACAACTCCGTACCCTTTGCTTAGCTATTGTTTTGCTACAAACACTCGAACTGACTTAGGCATCGGATGACCTTTGGCCAACACCCTCGGGTGTGGTCTATTTACTCCAATCTTTTTTACAGAATCGAGGAAGAGAGAGATTATTTGAAGGATCTAGAAGTGAATATTCTCCCGCAAGATTATTTGCACAAACACATTCAATCTTCCACCATGAAGCAAGTTGGTTCCTTTATCTTCGGAAAATCTTGAGAGGTCGTTTTTTATTTTATTTTTGCCAAATTGAAATGTCTCTTTCTGTTCTTTAAAATTTCAGCGTTGCAGTTGAGTGGGTGGCTGCTGAATTTTTGCATTTTTTTTTCCCATACAAACTTGAACAACGCATTCGCTCATTAATCCACCATGAAAGCAACATGTTCGAAACAAAGAGCCCATATATATAGAATGAAAGTATCGTTAAAAAAAAAAAAAAGCAAACACTGTTTAGGTAAATGTTATATAATAGGAATATAGACTGCCAATTACTTTTATGAAGATTCAAAATTTACCTTCCAACCAGTGAAGTGGATGAGATGAGATTGAGAAGGCAACAGAGGAGGTTGTGGCGGCTGCCTCAAGAGTGCAAAACAAAAATGAATGGGCTTGTGACGTGATATACGAGCGTTAGGTTTTTTTTTTTTTCAATTTTCCTTTTTATTTTATTTTTCAGATTTTTTAATTATTACTGGGAGGAACATGTTTTTTTTTCCTAAGTCCTTAGAAGTCATTTTATAAGGGGGTAAATTTGTCTCTAAAATTTTAAAAATAAGGTGGGTGGGGAAATAGGAGAGAGGTGGAAATAACAACACTCTTATGGACTAATGGGTATAAACTTCTCATATATGGGGAATTTCATACCCTTGGCTCACATTGGGAAACTTTTTCCCCCCACTTGGAAAAACATTTAATACAAATTTTTTGAACTAAATTACCCTTGTTATTATTTTTTAATACCATTTTTGACCTTTAAGAAACTATTCATATTAATAACTTTTTAATACTAAAAAATCAAGGGTATTGTTGAAAAACTGAACAAATTATCATTCTTAATACTATACTAACCAAACATGGGAATGGAAGAAAATGACAATTCCTAGTCCTTATTTCCCAGCATTTCCAAACATGGAGACATGGGAAGATTATTCTTAAAAAGTTCAATCCGCTAACCAAAATAAATTACTTTGTACTGACCCAAAACTAAAATTCATATTTAATTAGTAATTTATTATGAGGAAAGACGATTTTGCCCTTGGAATATTTTATTAACGAAAAGTTGACTTTTTGACCGAAAAGGAATTTGACAATTCCACATACGCCGTTGCGTAGAGCACGACGAAACGAGTCCGTAGACACGGAGTGGGCTCAAATCGGAGCTTTAACGAAGAAAATACGGTTAAAAGACCACAAGGGGCAAAACGGTAATTTGGAAAAATCAGATTTTTAACCTTCACTCTCTCTCTTCTCCCTCAGGTTTCTTCTCTCTCTCTCTCCTCTCTCGCTGCATCTCCTCCCGTCGCCTTCCAATAGCCGCCGTCGTCGCCACGGAGCACCACCGGCCACGAGACCGCTCTTGTTCGAACCGCCACCGCCTCCTCTTTCTTCTCCGATCATTTTTAGCCCGTGGAACTGCCGGCGCTGGCGGGAAATCACATAAAACCGACCGGTTTTGTCAAAATTTCAACCCGCTCGTTCTCCTTCAATTTTTCTCCAAATTTGTCGAGTAAGGTATGGATTTCTACCTATTTTCCATGCTCTAGCTGATAGTTGGATATGTTTGCATCGATTTTGACTGTAGATAGCTCAGTTTTCAAATTGAAATTCGGCCGATTTTTGGCCTTCGTGTTCGGCCACTTCCGGTCAGTTTTTGGGGTAGGTCCAAGAACAAAAGTGGTTCCAAATATGGTGTTATACCTAGGGTAGGAGTTTGGAGCCGTGGTTTTGAGATTTTACGGCGATGCGTAATAGCTTTGGACACCCAACACTGTCCGCACATGTGGAGGCGCGTGGGAGAGGGTAGTGCAATGCCACTGTGTCTTGATGCGATCACGAGCACGTAGGAATTCACGGATCTCAATTTGGATACCGTTTGAGCCTCGAACGGATTTTCCATATTGTGCGATTTCCGGGTTCAATACTGTTGAACCGTTGGATTGTACTCAATTTCTGATATGTTATTCTACATAATTTCAGAATCATGTAGGATTCAACGGATTATGAATCGGAGTCCCGGATACTCCGATATCGCGAACCCTAGGGCTTGGGTTTAGAAATTATGCGATTACACGATCGTGATCAATCCGACCATCCAATTCAGACCAGACTTGCGGGACATGGGTATTTAGATGTGAGGAACTTATAGGAACTCCCGGATTAGTAATTGGAGGTCATGGACCCCACGAGGTTCCGTATTGACCAATATGGAAGTTTATCACTTAGTGAAGTCTCATGTCTTTTAAGACAGTTCTAACCATCTGAAATGCTTAAGTGGGCATAAGAATGACTTTAAAGTTAGTGCACGCATTTGTAGGAGCCGGAGTCAAGGTTTTAATTAAATACTTATACCGAGCAGTTTTATTAATTAAATATTCATGGTAGTTTAATCAGGCACCCGGGGCCAGGCAGACCCTCAGGAGGGACCTTCAGGAGGTCCAGTTAGCTCGGACCAAAAGTGAGTGGACTTTTCTTTTATAAATGATTTTATGCAAATGAATTTCATTATTTGATCTGAATAAGTTTTATTGATTATGGTTTTCCCAGCATGTTTTGTTGAAGTTAAATATCTTTATTTGTATGTTGCCTAGTTAAAATGCTAAAAATATATAGAAAGTAGAGATTGAGATTTATATCAGATAAAATGGCAGCAGAGTTCTAGATTTAATCAAAAATTCAGTTTTTCATCAGACCTTTCAGAAATCTTATATTTTCTTAAGCCACCTTAGGTACCCAGTTACAGAAACAGGTTGCCTTCAGTATATGTTGCCTTCGGATATGACGATGTCTACGAACATCCAGTTTGCCTTCAGTTTTGTCAGTGCATTTGACATCTACCTCACGAGTTTTGGGGACGCCTTTAAGGACCCGCCCCGAATTTTCTCAAAAACCCGAGACGAATCCTTTGGAATTCCTGACATCACCCCGATGCCAGGCCCACTTACTAAAAATCGGGACTTCCTGCCGAAATTTCGGCAGTCTCCCCTATAAATTGGACATTTCTTAAAATTTATACCCGCATAAAAACGCATTTAATATTTCCAACTGGCAGCATGCACAATATAATTTCATGCAATTTTACACAAATGGCCTTCGGCCTTCCAATAATTCTTAACTAACTACCAAACAATTCAAATACCAATTATGACTAGTATTTAGTCTGCGGCTGCGCCTAATAACCTTAGGCTGCCTACGTACCCTCCTTGAGGGATCAAGCCACACGTAGTTCTTCCATTAAAACCCAGTTCCACACTTGGGCGATACTTTATTTCATTTCTCTGTATTTCAAATAATCTCCTCATACGCCGGTACAACCAACGCCACGTATGGGGCCTGTCAACACGCCGGATAACCTACGCCACGTGCGACCATGCCATACTATCATAATATCTCCCCATACGCCGGTACAACCAACGCCACGTATGGGGTCTGTCTCAACGCCGGATAACCTACGCCACGCGAGACCTGCACATCATATCACATATCTCACCATACGCCGGTACAACCAACGCCACGTATGGGGCCTGTCCCAACGCCGGATAACCTACGCCACGCGGGACCTCAACATCATATCACAAATCTCCCTATACGCCGGTACAACCAACGCCACGTATGGGGTCTGTCGACACGCCGGATAACCTACGCCACGTGCAACCTCAACACAATATCACATAGCTCCCCATACGCCGGTACAACCAACGCCACGTATGGGGCCTGTCCCAACGCCGGATAACCTACGCCACGTGGGACCTAACTTTCACTTGGTGGTACTTGTAGTGAATCCAAAATTCGGGGAGGTACTTAAAGTAGTGCGTATAGCACTCCAAACTGACATTCTAGACTCTGTTGTACCCTTGTACAACTATATATAATTATAATTATATAAATTAATTCTAATATTGTGTAACCCTCCACAATCATCTAGCACCCGATAATCTTCCCTGGAAAGGTAAGATTACTCCGGGAGACTCACGGTCAACCAAGGGTCAAACTACTCTAACCCTGGTCAAACGGACCTGCGGAACCCACGACCTCCAATTTCCGATCCGAAGGTCCCTATGGTTCTAACAGGTATAGGACACTTGTCCTGCAAGTTTGGTTCAGATCGGACGGTCGGATTGCTCACGATCGCACGATCTGACAATTAATATAAAATATAAACTTTAAATTATTTATTCGGAACGTCCGGGGCTCCGATTCACAATCCGTGAAATCCTACACGATCCTAGAAATACCTAGATCAACATATATTAAATTTGGGACCATCCAACGGTCCCAACCTATCGAACCCGGATAACGCACAATATGCGATTATCCGTTCGATAGTCAAACGACGTCCGAATTGAGATCCGCGAAATCCTACGCGCTCGTGACAACCTAAGGATCTCATCGGAATACAGTGCTAATTTTTCTACAGTGCCCACGCGCCGCCGCACGCGCCGGCAGCGCGTGGGTGCCCAAAGCGATAACGCTTCGCCGGAAAATCTCAAAACCACGGCTCCAAACTCCTACCCTAGGTATAACACCCTATTTGGAGCCACTTTTGTTCTTGGACCTACCCCAAAAAGTGGCCGGAAATGGCCGATCACGGCGGCCGAAGTTCGGCCGATTTTCAATTCGAAAATCGAGTTGTCTACGCTAAGAATCGATCTAATCCTACCCAACAGGCAGCTAGAGCATGAAAAATAGGTGAGAAACCATACCTTGCTCGTCGGATTTGGTGGCCGGAGGAGGGAGATCGAGCTCCTTGAATTTTGGGTTAAAATCGGTCAGATTTTTGCATTTTCCGGCGAGCACAGGTGGTTCCAGTGGCTGAGATCGGTCGGGATGAAAGAGGAGGATGGCACGGTTCTTTTGGGACCGGTGCCACCCCGAGTGGTGGCCGGATGCGGCGGCGGCGGCCCAAAAACCGCCGCTGTGAACAGTAACAGGGGGGGCTGTTCTGCGCGCAGGGGGAGAGAGAGAGAGAGAGAGAGAAAATCTGATTTTATAAAAAAAATCCCATTTTGAAATATTTACGATTGTTCCACTGGGCTTCTTTTGACCATATCTCTCTCGTTACAACTCCGATTCGAGCCCACTACGTGTCTATGAACTCGTCTCAGTACGACCTATCCAAAAATACCAGTCACGGCCCCAAACTCTCTCCGGTTAAGAATATGACCAAAATACCCTTAAATAATTAAATAATTAAATAAGGGTTAAATTTGGAAAAATTTGGGGTCGGGGTGTTACAACGCCCGGACCGTGAGAGCCAGGAATGCGGATCAGGCTGACTACGGTCCCCTGAATCCTGCCTGTTTGCGGCTCGGGTTGACTTTGTGTCACCGAGACCTGCCAGGGGAATTGACGGATTATCAGGAATTGACGGAATTAAGAGGTACACCTAGGTGGTAGTTTTAAATTGATTTCAATGCTTTTAAGAGAATTTTAGTGACTTCGAGTATGATTGCATATGCGTATATAAATATGTGAATGCATTGATTTTAATATGAATATAATGAAGAGGAAAATCCAGTTTTTGCATAACTGTTTTTACAGTAGGGTTAGTATGTTCATATGCTATTTTCTAGACCTTTATTTTTGTCCACTCACATTTTTGAATGTTTTGCGCCCCCAGGCAATAGACGTGCACAGGAATCCACCACCGGGCCGTTTCCCATCTTCCGCGCCGTTTCGTGATGTAGGATTTTGTTTTTGTAAAAAGGTTAACTCCTTTGTATATTCTTAGTAGCTGCTCTGATGTTTTGCCTTAGATTGAGAACTGAACGGTTGGATTGTAGGTTTACGTATACTGGCAGTTGATTGTGTAAATACACATGTTCGTTTTGACAGGTGAAATTTTGGGATTGAACAAATTACAGGGGAGACTCTATCGAATTTTCGGTAGAAGTCAAGGCTAATTTGAAATTAAGTTTGTAACTAGAAGGGCAAATAGGTTCTTTGTGCCCGACATTCGCCAAGTGTCGGACACGCACAGGGTCCGGCTCGAATTCCAAAGTGGAATTTGGATCGGGTCCTGTCAACTTGGTATCGGAGCATTAGGTTTCACTTCCTGTTGACTCCGCACTTTGTGCTTTCTAGTTTTACTGAACAATTGTTTCTTGTGACAGTTTAAGTGTGGACCCTAAACGTGGTGGCTTCCGTTTAGGGACTAGACAGTCGTCCCGAGACAGGGGACAGAATCCCCCTCCCGAACAAGAGGATTTTCCCATTTCTGCATCAGTACCGGAACCGGTAGAACAGTCTGTTGTTGGAGGCCCATCAGGGGCCGCACCTCCCATGCCCACTATGCTGGGAGATCCAAATTTTCAGCAGATTTTGGAGTTGTTGACCCAGGCCTTATCTAGGACTGGGCAGTCCAGAGATCCCTCCCTAGGATATGCTGACCAAGCCAAGAGGATTGGGGCCATTGATTTTGATGGTGATGGCGACCCAGCAGTGGCTGAAGAGTGAATAGAGAGGATGGAGCGGATCATGGAGGTGATGGCCGTTCCACAGAAGCGTAGGGTAACTTTGGCCACTTTCTTTTTGATCAGGAATGTTAGACATTGGTGGGAGTCTGTTAAAAGGAGATATCGGGATCCGTCAGCCATCACATGGCAAGTCTTTCGAGCTGCATTTGACAGCCAGTACTACCCACAGGCCTATCAGAATTTGAAAATGGAGGAATTTCTGCAGCTGGAATAGGGGACAATGACCGTACTTGAGTACGAGAAAAAGTTCAAGGAATTGTCTAAATACTGTGTTCCACTAGTTGAGGATGAGAATAAGAAATGTCAGTTGTTTACTAGAGGGTTGAAGGCCTCCAGTAGAGATATTGTGATCAGCCAGCGGTTGACTAATTTCAGGGATTTGGTGATGTCTGCTTCGCTGATAGAGAGCAGCCAGATGATGGTCAGAGCGCGGGGTGAACCTCGGAGGAGACAGTTTGGTATGGGTGGTCCCAATCAGGGGTCATCCAAGAGAGGAAGCTACAGCTTTGGGTCATCTAGTGGCCGCAATTGTGGAGGTTTTTGACCTGGAGTCAGTTCTAGTGGAGGTTCCAACCAGAGTGGCAATTCTGAGAACCGTTCCGGGGGTAATACAGTTAGAGGTTTTAGGAGACAGCTACAATCAGCATCTGGTAGAAGGAGGAATCCGCAGTGTGCTGAGTGTGGTAGGTATCATACTGGGACTTGCCGACAGGGTACTATTGGATGTTTCCATTGTGGTCAGTCTGGACATTTTCTGAGGGCGTGCCCGGTATTGCTTCAGGGTAGAGGGGCGACAGTCGCATCGCCTAAGGGGATAGGCACTCAGGGTAGATCACAGTTTATAGGGGCCTCGTCTAGTGGTGGGGCCAGACGAGTGTTGCCAGCCGTGGTGGTAGTCAGCAGCAGGGATGGAGTGGACGCCCCAGAGCCACAGGCAGAGTGTACAATATGTCCCAGCAGCAAGCACAGGCGTCACCTGACGTGGTCACAGGTATTTTACCAGTTTTTGGAATCCCTGCTAGAGTTTTGATTGACCCTGGGGCTACGCACTCATTTGTCACACCTAGTTTTGCCCACAATGCTAATGTAAGACTTTCAGCCCTACGGGACGAACTGGTGATCTCTGTACCTACATGAGAGATTTTTCATGTAGGTACGGTGTATTGAGATAAAACAGTGTTAGTAGGAAATGTAATTCTGGAAGCAGATTTGATTCCGTTGGAAATGGTTGGCTTGGATGTCATTTTAGGCATGGATTGGTTGGCCAAGCATCATGCCTCAGTGGATTGTTTCAGGAAAGAGGTTGTATTCCGTTATCCTGGACGACCTGAAGTGACATTTTATGGCGAGCGCAGAGTGCTTCCATCTTGCCTCATTTCAGATATGACGGCAAAACGGTTGCAAAGAAAAGGGTGCTCAGGATATTTAGCACATGTGATTCATACCAGAGATCATGGGCTGAGATTGGGAGATATTCCAATGGTACAGGAATTTTCGGATGTATTTCCCGAGGATCTTCCTGGGTTATCTCCTCACTGGGAGATCGACTTCACCATTGAGCTCGTTCCAGGAACGAATCCTATATCTCAAGCACTATACAAAATGGCACCAGCAGAGTTGAAGGAATTAAAGATTCAGTTGCAGGAGCTAGTAGATAAGGGCTTCATCCGACCTAGTTTTTCCCCTTGGGGTGCTCCAGTGCTGTTTGTTAAAAAGAAGGATGGCACCATGAGGTTATGCATTGACTACAGACAGCTGAATGAAGTCACGGTGCGGAATAGGTATCCTTTGCCTTGCATTGATGATTTATTTGACGAACTGAAGGGTGCCAAGGTATTTTCCAAAATTGATTTGAGATCTGGGTATCATCAATTACAGATTAGAGAAGAGGATGTGCCTAAGACAGCTTTCCGAACGAGGTATGGGCACTATGAGTTCCTAGCGATGCCATTTGGGTTGACTAATGCACCAGCTGCGTTTATGGATCTCATGAACAGGGTGTTCCGACGTTACTTGGATCGCTTTGTGATTGTATTCATAGACGACATTCTGGTGTATTCTAAGAGTCAGAAGGCGCACATGAGGCATTTAGAAATTGTGCTGAAGACTCTGAGGAGGAGACAATTGTTTGCCAAATTCAGTAAGTGTCAATTCTGGTCGGACAGAGTTAGTTTCTTGGGGCATGTGATCTCTGCAGAGGGTGTTTATGTTGATCCCCAGAAGATTGAGGCAGTGGTGAACTGGCCACAACCAACCAGTGTTACTGAGGTACGGAGTTTTCTTGGGTTAGCCGGGTATTATCGTCGCTTCGTGGAAGGTTTTTTCTACTATAGCGGCGCCTCTCACTCGTCTGACAAGAAAAGGAGTTAAGTTTGAATGGTCAGATGAGTGTGAGAAGAGCTTTAACGAACTCAAAACCAGGTTAACCACCGCTCCGGTTTTGACACTTCCAGATGATAGTAGGAATTTTGTTATCTACAGTGATGCATCCCAACAATGATTTGGTTGTGTGCTAATACAGCATGGTTGGGTGATTGCTTATACTTCTAGGCAACTAAAGAAGCATGAGTTGAATTACCCTGTTCATGATTTGGAATTAGCTACAGTGGTTTTTGCCTTGAAGATTTGGCGGCACTATCTTTATGGGAAAACATGTCAGATTTTTACGGATTACAAGAGCTTAAAGTATTTGTTCACTCAGAAAGAGTTGAATCTAAGGCAAAGAAGATGGCTAGAGTTGATTAAGGACTACGATTGTACCATTGAGCATCACCCGGGAAGAGCTAATATTGTAGCTGATGCACTCAGCAAGAAGTCCTCAGGATCAGTAGCTTATCTCCGAGGGAGGTATGTGCCATTGATGGTAGAAATGAGGAAGCTCAGAGTTGAACTAGGTGTGGATAAGCAAGGAGCACAGTTAGCTACTCTCCATGTGAGACCAGTGCTAGTGGAACGAATACTCGCCGCTAAATCACAGGATCCTTTGATTTGCACGCTACGAGCAGAGGTGGAGAATGGTGACAGAACTGACTGTTCAGTGAGAAATGATGGAGCTTTAACGGTGGGTACCAGGTTATATGTCCCTAATGATGAAGCTTTAAAGAGGGAAATTCTTGAGGAGGCCCATGGTTTAGCTTTTGCAATGCACCCTGGAAGTACTAAAAAGTATCGTATTTTGAGAGAGCACTACTGGTGGCCTTTTATGAAAAAAGAAATAGCAGAATATGTCGGGAAGTGCTTAATTTGTTAGCAAGTAAAAGCGGAACGGCAGAAACCATCAGGGTTATTACAACCACTTCCAATTCCTGAATGGAAGTGGGAACATCTTACTATGGATTTCGTATTCAAGCTTCCTCGAACACAGAGTAAGCATGATGGAGTTTGGGTAATCGTGGATCAACTCACCAAATCCGCCCACTTCTTACTGGTAAGAGCAAACTACACGCTAAATAAGTTGGCTAAGATCTTCATAGATGAGATAGTGAGACTTCATGGGGTGCCAGTATCTATTATTTCATATAGAGATCCACAGTTTACCTCCCGTTTTTGGGCGAAGTTAAATGAAGCTTTTGGAACCCAGTTGCGGTTTAGTACTGCCTTTCACCCCCAGACAGATGGTCAGTCTGAGAGGACAATTCAGACTTTAGAAGATATGTTGAGAGCTTGTGCACTGCAGTTTCGGGGTGACTGGGATGAGAAGTTGCCACTTATGGAGTTTGCCTATAATAACAGCTACCAGGCGAGTATCAAGATGTCCCCATTTGATGCCTTATATGGGAAATAGTGTAGAACTCCATTCTATTGGGATGAAGTAAGTGAGCACAGATTGGAAGTATCAGATGATGTGAACGGACGAAGGAACATGTGAAAATAATTAGAGAACGATTCAAGACGGCCCAGGACCGACAAAAGAGCTATGTAGACAATAGAAGGAAAGACCTCCAGTTTGAGGTTGGTGATTGGGTATTTCTGAAGTTATCACCTTGGAAGGGCGTAGTGAGATTTGGGAGGCGAGGAAAACTAAGTCCTCGCTATATTGAGCCATATGAGATTGTGGAGCGTGTAGGCCCAGTAGCTTACAGGCTTGCTTTGCCTTCAGATCTTTCCCGGTTGAACGATGTATTCCATGTCTCGATGCTCCGGAAATACATTTCTGATCCTTCTTATGTTTTGGAAGAACAACCAATAGAATTACAAGAAGATTTGACTTATGTAGAGCAACCAGTTCAGATTTTGGATTGGAAGATGCAAGTATTGCGTTCGAGGGAGATTCCACTTGTGAAAGTCTTATGGAGAAGTCATAATGTGGAAGAGGCCACATGGGAACCCGAAGACCAAATGCAGAATAGTACCTTTATCTCTTCGAGTGACAGGTACATAAATTTTGAGGACGAAATTTTTTTAAGGGGGTAGATTGTAATGACCCAAAACTAAAATTCATATTTAATTAGTAATTTATTATGAGGAAAGACGATTTTGCCCTTGAAATATTTTATTAACGAAAAGTTGACTTTTTGACCGAAAAGGAATTTGACAATTCCACATACGCCGTTGCGTAGAGCACGACGAAGCGAGTCCGTAGACACAGAGTGGGCTCGAATCGGAGTTTTAACGAAGAAAATACGGTTAAAAGACCACGAGGTGCAAAACGGTAATTTGAAAAAATCAGATTTTTAACCCTCACTCTCTCTCTTCTCCCTCAGTTTTCTTCTCTCTCTCTCTCTCTCTCTCCCCTATCCCGCTGCTTTTCCTCCCGTCGCCTTCCAAGAGCCGCCATCGCCGCCACGGAGCACCACCGGCCACGAGACCGGTCTTGTTCAAACCGCCACCGCCTCCTCTTCCTTCTCCAATCATTCTCAGCCCGTGGAACTGCCGGCGCTGGCCGGAAATCACAGAAAACCGACCGATTTTGTCAAAATTTCAACCCGCTCGTTCTCCTTCAATTCTTCTCCAAATTTCTCGAGTAAGGTATGGATTTCTACCTATTTTCCATGCTCTAGTTGATGGTTGGATAGGTTTGCATCGATTTTGACCGTAGATAGCTCGGTTTTCAAATTGAAATTCGGCCGATTTTCGGCCTCCGTGTTCGGCCACTTCCGATTAGTTTTTGGGGTAAGTCCAAGAACAAAAGTGGTTCCAAATATGGTGTTATACCTAGGGTAGGAGTTCGGCGCCGTGGTTTTGAGATTTTCCGGCGATGCGTAATCGCTTTGGACACCCAGCGCTGCCAGCGCGTGGGGCGACGCGTGGGTGAGGGTAGTGCAGTGGCACTGTGTCTTGATGCGATCCTTAGGTTGTCACGAGCGCGTAGGAATTCGCGGATCTCAATTTGGAATTCAATTTCAACAACCCACGTCAAGATGCCAAGAGACAGAAATATATAGTACGGTAGGGTAGGGGTTGGGGAAGGTGTGGTATAATTAGGTTAACTTTATATGTATATAAAATTAGGTTTTTTACATTTATTTTTTAGTTATAAGGAATAGACAAAAATACCTTTAACAGAAATTTTAACGGAGTTAGACAAAGGTGGTGGATTGCAATACTTTACAAAGTTCAGGTGGTTAAAAATAAAAATTAAAAGTTCTGGTGGTAACATCGCACATGCCTAAAAGTTCATGTGGTATTTATGCAATTTTCCATATAAAAAAATACTGGGAATTTCTTGGACATTTTGGTAACCCAACCCAACCTTCATAAGAACTCGATAAAATTGCAGATTTTGCCAAGCGATAGGGAAGGGGAGGGGGAGGGGAGTAAATTATAGGTTGAGTTCCTCAAGATTGCATACTTCCAAGTATCGAAACCTGGGTGTCATGTGGTGGGAGGGGGAAGGGGACCACGAAAAACACTATTGATAGGACCCACTTCCCGGATTGCCCCTCAGAATCGGTGACAAATCCCGCTTCACATAAGGTTTTGGGAGACTTTGGAAAAGCCCAAAGGAGAGAGAAAATTTTTAAAAGAAGCAAAAATGGACAAAATTGCCCTTATTTATTTTTTGATTTCCTAAGAAATCCTTTACATTTGCATGTCTTTGGTTTGAAAGTTGAGAGGTTATTCTGTCTTTTTTGAAAAGCTTTGGCTTTTTCCAAAAGTGAAAGTTTTTTTATGGGTAAAACCTAAATTTACTTAAGGTTTTTAACTGATGCTAGACCCACTTTTCTAAAATGTTCTTTAGCCCTAATTTAAACTAATAAAGATGTCGAAGAAAGGGTTTTCAAGAGAAACGGAACCAGGAGTGAGGCCAAGTTTATCCCATAGACTCATTTCTAGTGAGTGAAACGCATTCACATTTGACAATTCCCTGAAAGAGGGTGCTCTGAAATACAATGTTCCTTCAAAAGGATATGCACATTGACAACTCTGAGGGCTGAGCTTCTGATTATCGGGGCATGTAATGCATGCACAATTTGAGCTAGTAGTATACGTTTCTGTATCTTGTTGCGGAAGCTGACCGAATGAATTTGAGCTAGTTCCATTGGTGCAAACTGGGTTCCCTACAAGTCTGCAATATTTAAAAATGACAACTAAGAATGGTGTTGATAAATACACAACCATAGAAAATCAAGATCAAGGCCCATGAACTGTCTCACATTAATGTATGTTTGTATTCAGAAGGCGGATTTATTTTAGGAATCTGATTGTTCTGCAGATCAACAAGCTGCAGTTGTGGACTGATGCTATCACCCAAGCTCAATGTATCGTTAAGCGCATTGTTTTTCAGTTTCCTGTCAAGGGTTAGAAAAAAACATGAATGGCAAGTTTCCTAAAATTACAGTCAAAACTAGATGCTTTCTTCAGTATTCTCCTTAAACTTACACTTGCTGCAATGATGCGATGCCGAAATCTTCTCTGGCACAGTCCCTTCAAGTGCTCGAAATTCTAAAACGCTGTGTTCCATAAAAGTAGAGAATTTCAACAAAAAATTACAACAAAGTTTTCAGGGTGTCCTTTTCCAAGACTCATTCATAGATACACATTTTTGTGTAACCTCCTAAGGACTTACATAGTGGTGATTGAGGGTAAGTTCGAGAACCAAAGTGGAGCTTCTGATGGGTCAAATAAGTTGTTACTCAGGTCTCTGGAGTAAAATCATTAGGATTTATCAGTACAACAAAAGAACAACTTGCAGGAAACTTGAAACTTGAAATGACAGCTCCATGCCATCTTACTCACACAGTATGGAGGGACCTCATTCCAGTTAAGTCAGGTAAAGGGCCTGTCAATTTGTTGTGAGCCAAATTTCTGGAAGAGAACAAAAACTCATGTAAAAGATGATTAAGAATGATTAAGAATAATTAAGGTAACTGTTAACAGCACATTAGAATATCCTCTTAGAGACTTGATACTCACAGTTCATTGACATGTGTTAGGTTGCTGATATTTGAGGGGACATTTCCTGTCAGAGCATTTCTATCAAGCCGACTGTTGCAAACAAGAAGGTTTTGAATCCAATAAGTATCAAGAAGCAGATACTTATATGTGAAAGAATAACAAAATGGAGCTGTTTTTCCGAAATTTCAGTAGAGTCTCCCCTGTAAATTGAAACATTTTTCAAATTATATTACCTACAAACAAGTACAAAAATAGGCCAAACTTTCAGCATGCTCAATTCAAAACACACACGACAGTTAAGACAAATCAAATGGGCCTCAGGCCCTCTACCCCAAACTTAAACAAGCTAGCAGAGCGACTAAAGAATTAAGTTTACAACTCGGGAAAAGTGGAAGTAGAGAATGTTAAAGGAAAGTTCCTACTATGCGTGTTTACAGAGCGGACAACGATGATACCTTGACGTGGTGGTTTCTACCTCAGATATCTAGAACTTAGGGGACGCAAAACAGAAAATGGGAGTGGACGAAAATAAAGCTTTAAACACAATTCATATTAAATATAAATAACCCCATCCGTTTTAAAAAAGCAATGCCAAAACACCATGCAATAGATTTCTTCGGTAAACATACATATGTATATCATTCAAAACTTGAAATACCTCAATTCAATAGACTCCTATCCTAACAAACTATAATTAAAACCATATATTGAATACATTCTACATTTTTGGAGAACATTGTAAAACAATAAACTAAAAACCTTCAAAGTAAAACCTCTTTACTCAAGCCTTTTCAAACTCATAAAGTTTTCCAAAAATCATTTCTCTACCTTTGACAAAACCCGCCCCAAATTCCTCGAAATTCATGATGGATCCTGTGATTTTTCCGACATCCAACCGATGCCAGGCCTATTTACTAATTACAACCCTCCTCTTCCCTTAAAACAAAGGAAAAGAGGGTCGAGACTTCTACCAAAATGTTGGCAGAGTCTCCCTTGAAAAACAGACTTTACCAAAATTTTCAACCTAACAAAAAACACATTTTAAAATCACCAAACTTCAGCATGCACAAAGTACACATACAATAAACAAATAGGCCTTCGGCCTCATAACCAAATATTTTCTAAAACGTTCTTGCTTTTGAACTCCTTTGCAAAACCTTACATCCGTAACAAATATCGTAATAGCAATCAGAAAAGAACTTTCTCCTTCCAAAATTCATTTCCACCCTTAGAACAATATAAACACAGCTCAAACAGTTTATTTTGCGGCTGCACCTAGGTTAAACACCAGGCTACCTACATACCCCTTTGTGAGAGATCAAACCACACGTAGTTCTTATATCAACAATCATGATTCAGATAATATACGATTATTTAAAGTAATACCAACGATTGAATTTAGATTCATTTACAACTTCAAATTCGACAAGGCATACACTGAACACTTTATAAGTTCCTTTCCTTTTATCAGTTCTTTCCCGCAACCATACCATATCCAAGGCGTATGTTCCCGAACAACACCTTCCAAATGGAGCTATAAGTGCCATATCCACTTGTTTATATAATCAGTAGCTTTTAGTATTCATTGTAACACCCCGACCCGAATTTTAACTATTTATTTAATCTATATAAATTAATTAATTATGAAATTAAAATTTTGCCCTTGAGATAGAGTTAGTTTGGTCACTTTTTAATCCAGTAGTCCTACATACTTTACGGCTGATGATATATGAAGTATAACCATGAAACTAACACTCCACTACCGTGCCACATAAGTTGGATAAATCTATGGCAGTCGTACTTGGCCTAAACTTGTGAACTCTTAGAGCTTGTGTTTTATTTTGTTTTGTAGGGGTTGTAACACACCAGAATCATTTTAAGAGAAGAAATTGATCCAATCGGATAGTTAATTAATATCATTATGTCTGGCATTGCAATGAAGGCTACACTGTACACATGCTTCTTGGTTGCACCACTATGTGGATCATATCTAAACAAATTTCTAATACTATAAATTTCTAAGGCTACGTTATAGTGATATTGGCAATATTTCACTGACATTTCTGTTTTCTTCAATGAAAAAATAGGCAGCTTACTCCCATGGATGGGTATTCCACACCTTCACAAAATTACCTTGTGTTTGTCCACTTGTATCTCCCAAAACCTACTCCAATCTCAAAAACCAACACCTTATAAAGTACTTCGTACAAGCTGGAAACCAAACTCAGTGGCGTAAATTTATTCTTTACCATTGAAACTTTTGCCTTTGCAATAAAGTATGTCTAATAGGTTATTGCATTTATCACCCATCCTTTTGGAACATTTCAAAGGCTTTCATTGAATTTACCTCCAAAATATCCCAATTCCCAACAATGTTGAAACAAATCAAATGAAAAACCAACAGGCCCGGAGCCTTCAAAATGACGGCATGACGGCTTTGTGTTTAGTTTTTTATCTACCAATCTTTGGGATATTTTTATTACAGCTCAGCTTTTGACTATAATTAATTAATTCAACAACAATAGACTAATTTAATTTTCTTTATAAAATTAGTTTCCAAACCAAAATATATTGGTTCCTTGAAGTTATAATGACAGGACCCAATCCCAATTCCGCTTTGGAATTTGAGCCAAGTCCTGTGCGTGTCCGACACCTGGCAAATGTCGGGCACAAATGACCTTTTTACCCCTCCTGTTACAATTACTATTGAAACTTTCTTCGGACTCCTGCCGGAAATTCGGCAGAGTCTCCCCAGTATTTTGATCAAATCCAAAATCTTTCTCCTGTTAAAATAAACAAATAATCTCATACCAACCGCCAGAATAAATTTAATCAACCAATCACCAGTTCAGGTTTCCCACTAAAATTAGATATCAAGCATTTTCTAAAAGTTCACAAGGTTTCAAGGACTTTCCACAAGACTCTACGTTACCTGGTGGAGCGGAAGCTAGGAATGGCCCGGTGGTGGATTTCAGCGCACTTCTACAGCCTGGGGGCGAAAAACAGGTTAAAAGTGTAAGTGGACAAACGAAAAATATTCTTAAAACGATTTAGAACTATAATAACCCCCGTTGTAAAAATAACTCGATATGTAAATCTAAAATTCAACTGTATTCAACGAAAAGTATTTAAATCGATAGGTATATGTATATGTATGCATGAAGTAAGAAACGGGCACGAATATCAAGTAAACTGATATAAAATTTCTGAAAGTAATAATTTTATAAGAATACTGAAATTCCTTTTTAAAACTACCACCTAAGTGTACCCCTGTAAAATCCGTCAATTCCCCTGGCAGGTCTCGGGCGACACGCAGTCTATCCGAGCCGCAAACTGGCAGGATTCAGGGGACTAGGGTCAGCCTGATTCGCCGGCAGGTCTCGATGACACCAAGTCGACTCGAGCCGTTCTGGCAGGATACAGGGGACCGTAGTCAGCCTGATCCACAATCCTGGCAGGTCTCGGGGACACAGAGTCAGCCGAGCCGCAAATCCTGGCAGGTCTCGGGACACCAAGTCTGCCGAGCCGCAAATCCTGGCACTCATGGTCCGAGCGTCCCCGAAACTCGTGAGGCAATGTCAAGTGCACTGACAGAACTGTAAAACAGACTGGATGTCCGTAGACATCGGTCCGTCTGAGGGTAATCACCAAATAAAAATGGGACGTGGTGGTTTTAAAATAAATTACTTTAGAAAAACCTGATTAATAGCTGAAATCTCAAATTAGGCTGCTACCTCCTCTGATTCAAACCTCACACTCTGTTTTCGTCACTCTTTCGCATAAGTAAGCAACACAGAATTATAGAACGATTTCTATACTAATCATGCTCGGAAACATAATAAGACTTATTCAAGATCAAATAATGAAATTTACTCATATAAACTCTTTTATAAAAACTTATTTATATAAATCGAGATAAAATCATTTATGTAAACTCATTGATATAAATCATTTATATAACTCATTTATGTAAAATCATTTATGAAAGAAAGTCCACTCACTGCTGGTCCGAGCTAGCTGGACCTCTTGAAGGTCCTTCCTGGGCTCAGTCTGGCCTCTGATGCCTGATTAACCATAAACATTAAATTAATAAACTGCTCAATAAAAGAATTAAATTAAACACCTGCCCCCGGCTCCTAGAAATGCGTGCACTCATTTTAAAGTCACTCCTATGCCCGTTTGACCTTTCAGACAATTAGAACGGCCTTGAAAGGCCCGAAGTTTTACTAAGCGATAAACCGTCAGACCGGCCGATCCGGGGCCCCGTGGGGTCCACGATCTCCGATGGCCAATCTGGGATTCTCTAAAGGTTCCTCACAGGGAAGGAACCATGTTCCACAAATTTGGTCCGAAACGGGCGGTCGGATTAGCCAAAATCGCGTTATCGCTTAAAATCCAAACCCTAGCTCCAGGGTTCGCGATTTCGGAGTAGCCGGGACTCCGATTCGCAATCCGTCGAATCCTACACGATCCTGAAATCATGTAGAATGACATATCCAAAATTGAGTGCGATCCAATGATTCGACGACACTGCACCCAAGGATCGCGTAATATGGAAAATCCGATTGGGGCTCGAACGGACTCCAAATCGAGATCCGCGAAATCCTACGCACTCGTGACGACACGAGGATCACAAAACTACACAAACTCACTTCATGACCCTCGCCCACGCGCCGCCACACGCGCGGGCAGATTGGGTGTCCAAAGCGATACCGGGTTGTCGGAAAAACTCGGAACCAAGACTCCAAACTCCTATCCTAGGTAAAACACCCCATTTGAGTCACTTTTGTTCTTGGGCATACCCCAAAAAGTGGCCGGAAATGGCCGATCACGGCGGCCGAAGTTCGGCCGATTTTCAAGTTGAAAATCGAGCGTTCTAGAGCCAAAATCGATCAAAACCCATACATCCATCATTTAGAACACGAAAAATAGCTGAGAAACCATACCTTACTCGATCAATGTGGTGGAGAATTGACGGAGAACGAAGAGATGGAAGTTCGAACTGAAAATCGGCAGAAAATGGCAGATTCCGGCGAGCTCCGGCCGCGGCAAGGGCGGCGACGGGTCGGGGAAGGACGGCGGGCGAGTGGCGGTCCTTTTGGTACCAACGGCGGAGATCGGCTTGGCCTGTGGTGGCCGGGGCGACGTCGAGAACGAGCGGAGGTCGGGGGAAAATCGCGCGGGAGGAGAGAAAAAGAGGAGAGAGAATCTGACGGGTTAGGAGAGAGAGAAGAGATAAAAATCTGACTTTTTCCCAAATTACCGTTTTGCCCTTCGCGGTAATTTGACCGTATTTTCTTCGTTACAACTCCGATTCGAGTCTACTCCGTGTCTACGGACTCGTTTCGCCGTGCTCTACGCAACGGCGTAAGCGGAATTGCCAAATTATTTCTCGATCAAAAAGTCAACTTTTTCCCTATTAAATAATGCGAGGGCAAAATTGTCTTTTTGCTAGAAGATATTAATCCTACTTTTTAGATATTTTGTTACTTTTTCGATATTTTGTTTTGGGTTATTACATATAATATTCTATCAAGGTCATAACTTTCAAGGCCAAAATGCAAGTTTCAATTTTTAGCTCTAAAAATAAACTAGAGAAGTATAGGGAGAGAAATTGCATACACTAGTGAAGAACCAAAAGCCAGAATCTTAAGTCTTTACCAATGTTCTTGAATGATGATAAAGATATCACTCAATTCAGAACAATTGATGGGGGCTTGAGCTAAAAAGAGGATGAAAATAGATCATAATCCAATTGCAAAACCCCTTTTTTATTTGAGAAGAATAGCAAAACCGTTTTACTAGTTAAATCTCCCATAGTATTGTGAATTCTTCAGAATGTTAGTACTTAAAAGCTATAAAATACAGAGGAGAACATAATTATAAATAAATAAATTGCACACCTCAATGACAACACGCATTCCAGAACGATCAATTTCATCCCTAATATCACTAATTCCTTCTAAACTCTGTAAAAAAAAGGAAAAAAGTATAAAGAAAAGAACTAAAAACTAAAATGAGATAAGAATTAACAACAATGTATGACCTTATAAGTTCAATAATTTCTTGTGAGTGATACAGTAGTTAGAAGTGCAATGCATCAACACAAAAATTGTGACAAATTTAGGCTATCTTCTCCAAGTATAAAATCACTAAAAAAATAAACTCTTTCAAGAGAATCTAAGACTACATGCATATTTAATGCAACCAGACAAGAAGACGAAGGCAAACCTCCTTTATGATACTTGCACTTCTCTTTGTTATAGAATCAAGCAATTCACCATCAGTCCAAGGCAAAGCTCCTTTATGATACTTGCACATCTCTTTGTTCTAGAATCAAGCAATTCAACATCAGTTTTCCCTCTGACCACAATGCGTCCTTTCCCAGTTCGATATGCCTCAAAGATGCTTTACAAAATGAACATGTAACACCCCGACCCCAAATTTAACCCTTATTTAATTATTTAATTATTTAAGGGTATTTTAGTCATATTTTTAACCGGAGAGAGTTTGGGGCAGTGACTAGTATTTTTGGATAGGTCGTACTGAGACGAGTTCATAGACACGTAGTGGGCTCGAATCAGAGTTGTAACGAGAGAGATATGGTCAAAAGAAGCCTAGTGGCACAATCGTAAAAATTTTGAAATGGGATTTTTTATAAAAATCAGATTCTCTCTCTCTCTCTCTCTCTCTCTCTCTCCTTGTATCTCCGGCCACCGGCCGCGGCTGCGGACGGGGCCAGTGCTAAAAGGACCGGTTCGGCCTCGGCGTCACGACCCAGCCCTCCCCCAACATCGGCCGCCGCTCCAGTCGCCGGAAAATGGCGATTTTCGCCCGGATGTCGCCCGATCTTCACAGCCGCCGATCTCCCTCCTCCGGCCGCCATTTCTGGCGATCAAGGTATGGAAATTCATCCCTTCTGCATGCTCTAGCTGATGGTTGGGTAGGATTAGATCGATTCTTAGCGTAACCAATTCGATTTTCGAATTGAAAATCGGCCGAACTTCGGCCGCCGTGATTGGCCATTTTTGGCTACTTTTTGGGGTAGGCCCAAGAACAAAAGTGGCTCCAAATAGGGTTTTATACCTAGGGTAGGAGTTTGGAGCCATGGTTTTGAGATTTTCCGGCGAAGCGTTATCGCTTTGGGCACCCACACGCTGCCGGCGCGTACGGCGGCGCGTGGGCACTGTAGAGAAAGTAGCACTATGTTCCGATGAGATCCTTAGGTTGTCACGAGTGCGTAGGATTTCGCGGATCTCAATTCGGACGTCGGTTGACTATCGAACGGACGATCGCATATTGTGCGTTATCCGGGTTCGATAGGTTGGGACCGTCGGATGGTCCCAAATTTAATATATGTTAATCTAGGTAATTCTAGGATCGTGTAGGAATTCACAGATCGTGAATCGGAGCCCGGACGTTCCGATTAATAATTTTAAAGTTTATATTATATTAACCGTCAGATCGTGCGATCGTGAGCGATCCGACCGTCCGATCTGAACCAAACTTGCAGGACGAGTGTCCTATACCTTGTAAAACCCATAGGGACTTTCGGATCGGAAATTGGAGGTCGTTGGCTCGGCAGGTCCGTTTGACTAGGGTTAGGGTAGTTTGACCCTTGGTTGACCGTGAGTCTCCCGGAGTAATCTCACATTTCTAAGGGGGATTATCGGGTGCTAGACCATTGTGGAGGGTTACACAATATTAGAATTTATTTATATAATTATAATTATAATATGTTTGTACAAGGGTACAAAAGAGTCTAGAATGTCAGTTTGGAGTGCTATACGCACTACCCTAGGTACCTTCCCAGATTTTGAATTCACTACAAGCACCACCAAGTGAAAGTTAGGTCCCGCGTGGCGTAGGTTATCCGGCGTTGGGACAGACCCCATACGTGGCGTTGGTTGTACCGGCGTATGGGGAGATTTGCAATATGATGTTCAAGTCTCACGTGGTGTAGGTTATCCGGCGTTGAGACAGGCCCCATACGTGGCGTTGGCTGTACCGGCGTATGGGGAGATATTGTGATATTGTGTTGAGATCGCACGTGGCGTAGGTTATCCGGCGTGTCGACAGACCCCATACGTGGCGTTGGTTGTACCGGCGTATGGGGAGATTTGTGATATGATGTTGAGGTCCCGCGTGGCGTAGGTTATCCGGCGTTGGGACAGGCCCCATACGTGGCGTTGGTTGTACCGGCGTATGGGGAGTTATGTGATATGATGTGCAGGTCTCGCGTGGCGTAGGTTATCCGGCGTTGAGACAGACCCCATACGTGGCGTTGGTTGTACCGGCGTATGGGGAGATATTATGATAGTATGGCATGGTCGCACGTGGCGTAGGTTATCCGGCGTGTTGACAGGCCCCATACGTGGCGTTGGTTGTACCGGTGTATGGGGAGATTATATGAAATACAGAGAAATGAAATAAGGTATCGCCCAAAGGTGGAATTGGGTTTTATGGAAGAACTACGTGTGGCTTGATCCCTCAAGGAGGGTATGTAGGCAGCCTAAGGTTATTAGGTGCAGCCGCAGACTAAATGTTAGTCATAATTTATATTTGAATTGTTTTGTTAGCGTGTTTGATAGTTTGTTGAGAATTATTGGAAGGCCGAAGGCCGTTTATGTGAATTGCATGAAATTATATTGTGTATGCTGCCAGTTGTGGTTATTAAATGCGTTTTTATGCAGGTTTTAATTTTGGGAAATGTCCAATTTATAGGGGAGACTCTGCCGAAATTTCGGCAGGAAGTCTCGGTTTTTAGTAAATGGGCCTGGCATCGAGGTGATGTCAGGAATTCCAAAGGGTTCGTCTCGGGTTTTGAGAAAATTCGGGGCGGGTCCTTTCAGTTGGTATCAGAGCTCTAGGTTCAATTTCCTGTGGACCCTGCACCTTATGTGCATCCTTAAATTGTGGGGATCAAAATGGGTTCCATCTCGGAATGGCACATTTGCGACGTTGGGGACATCACAAAAGTCAAATTGTTTCCCAAAGGAAAATACGAGAGTGAAATATTAAAGAAATTTCTTTGGATAAGTTACAAAGGAATGACGGAGTTGTGAGTTCGACCAAAGGAGGGTCGTGATAAACTGGAGCTTTACCACAGACAGAGGTTGTCTCGGAAGTTCCAGAAGATTGTGATCAGAAATCAGAAGTTTCGCATGGGACAATACCTGTACCTACTGTACAGTTGACTGTTCTTATGCTAAAGTCGTTTGTTGAGTCAGTTTAGGCGGGAGGACATAGGGAGTTGATCAACCTGCTCCTACGGATCCTCTATTGCCTGAACATGTTGCTAATTTTCGACTGTGTGCCTAGAGCACCGAGTCGAAGATACTAAGAGCACAACTTTTCTCTTGGACGGGCAACTCCCTGACATTGGATCAAGGGATCCAAGATCTGAAAGGTGGCGTTAGAATAATCGAAATCACAAGTGTGGAAAAGAATTCGATAGCCTTAATTCTCTTACAGAAAGAGGCTCGTGTGTGGTGGGAATACTGTGGTCAAATCCAAGGATGAGACCCAGATGGATTGAGTAATTCTACCTATGGAGATGGAGAGTACTTTGGGGTCTCATCTCTTGTGAGCACGTCTGAGTAGAGATCTTTCATTGGAATCAGAAATGGATCATGGTCGAGAGATATCGATGATGATTACAATTCGGTAAAAATGATCCTTTCTGACCTTCCTTTCAAAGCATTGTGTTGGCAATGCTGCCTATCGATTCTGAAGAAAGAAGGAAAATATCAAAAAGTCAAAGAACGCGGATCCTCTTTTAGTAGGACAACTAGAAGAAAATCAAATCACAAATGGAAGCGTCTAGCTTTCCAAGGAAGAGCTGGGGGAAACCGAATGGTAGATGCGGGCCCAATGCTCATAACCCTTTGAGTGACAGGTAGGAAATTTCGGGGACGAAATTTTTATAAGGGGGGTAGATTGTAACACCCCGACCCCAAATTTAACCCTTATTTAATTATTTAATTATTTAAGGGTATTTTAGTCATATTTTTAACCGGAGAGAGTTTGGGGCAGTGACTAGTATTTTTGGATAGGTCGTATTGAGACGAGTTCATAGACACGTAGTGGGCTCGAATCGGAGTTGTAACGAGAGAGATATGGTCAAAAGAAGCCTAGTGGCACAATCGTAAATATTTCGAAATGGGATTTTTTATAAAAATCAGAATCTCTCTCTCTCTCTCTCTCTCTCTCTCCCGCGACCTCTCTCTCTCTCCCGTCGGCTCCTCTCTCTCTCTCTCCATGTATCTCCGGCCACCGGCCGCGGCGGCGGACAGGGCCGGTGCCAAAAGGACCGGCTCGGCCTCGGCGTCACGACCCAGCCCTCCCCCGACATCGGTCGCCGCTCCAGTCGCCGAAAAATGGTGATTTTCGCCCGGATGTCGCCCGATCTTCACAGCCGCCGATCTCCCTCCTCCGGCCGCCATTTCTGGCGATCAAGGTATGGAAATTCATCCCTTCTGCATGCTCTAGCTGATGGTTGGGTAGGATTAGATCGATTCTTAGCGTAACCAATTCGATTTTCGAATTGAAAATCGGCCGAACTTCGGCCGCCGTGATTGGCCATTTCCGGCCACTTTTTGGGGTAGGCCCAAGAACAAAAGTGGCTCCAAATAGGGTGTTATACCTAGGGTAGGAGTTTGGAGCCGTGGTTTTGAGATTTTCCGGCGAAGCGTTATCGCTTTGGGCACCCACGCGCTGCCGGCGCATGCGGCGGCGCGTGGGCACTGTAGAGAAAGTAGCACTGTGTTCCGATGAGATCCTTAGATTGTCACGAGTGCGTAGGATTTCGCGGATCTCAATTCGGACGTCAGTTGACTATCGAACGGACGATCGCATATTGTGCGTTATCCGGGTTCGATAGGTTGGGACCGTCGGATGGTCCCAAATTTAATATATGTTAATCTAGGTAATTCTAGGATCGTGTAGGAATTCACGGATCGTGAATCGGAGCCCCGGACGTTCCGATTAATAATTTTAAAGTTTATATTATATTAACCGTCAGATCGTGCGATCGTGAGCGATCCGACCGTCCGATCTGAACCAAACTTGCAGGACGAGTGTCCTATACCTTGTAAAACCCATAGGGACTTTCGGATCGGAAATTGGAGGTCGTTGGCTCGGCAGGTCCGTTTGACCAGGGTTAGGGTAGTTTGACCCTTGGTTGACCGTGAGTCTCCCGGAGTAATCTCACCTTTCTAAGGGGGATTATCGGGTGCTAGACCATTGTGGAGGGTTACACAATATTAGAATTTATTTATATAATTAAAATTATAATATGTTTGTACAAGGGTACAAAAGAGTCTAGAATGTCAATTTGGAGTGCTATACGCACTACCTTAGGTACCTTCCCGGATTTTGGATTCACTACAAGCACCACCAAGTGAAAGTTAGGTCCCGCGTGGCGTAGGTTATCCGGCGTTGGGACAGACCCCATACGTGGCGTTGGTTGTACCGGCGTATAGGGAGATTTGCAATATGATGTTCAGGTCTCACGTGGCGTAGGTTATCCGGCGTTGAGACAGGCCCCATACGTGGCGTTGGTTGTACCGGCGTATGGGGAGATATTGTGATATTGTGTTGAGGTCGCATGTGGCGTAGGTTATCCGGCGTGTCGACAGACCCCATACGTGGCGTTGGTTGTACCGGCGTATGGGGAGATTTGTGATATGATGTTGACGTCCCGCGTGGCGTAGGTTATCCGGCGTTGGGACAGGCCCCATACGTGGCGTTGGTTGTACCGGCGTATGGGGAGTTATGTGATATGATTTGCAGGTCTCGCGTGGCGTAGGTTATCCAGCGTTGAGACAGACCCTATACGTGGCGTTGGTTGTACCGGCGTATGGGGAGATATTATGATAGTATGGCATGGTCGCACGTGGCGTAGGTTATCCGGCGTGTTGACAGGCCCCATACGTGGCGTTGGTTGTACCGGCGTATGGGGAGATTATATGAAATACAGAGAAATGAAATAAGGTATCGCCCAAAGGTGGAATTGGGTTTTATGGAAGAACTACGTGTGGCTTGATCCCTCAAGGAGGGTACGTAGGCAGCCTAAGGTTATTAGGTGTAGCCGCAGACTAAATGTTAGTCATAATTTATATTTGAATTGTTTTGTTAGCGTGTTTGGTAGTTTGTTGAGAATTATTGGAAGGCCGAAGGCCGTTTATGTGAATTGCATGAAATTATATTGTGCATGCTGCCAGTTGTGGTTATTAAATGCGTTTTTATGCAGGTTTTAATTTTGGGAAATGTCCAATTTATAGGGGAGACTCTGCCGAAATTTCGGCAGGAAGTCTCGGTTTTTAGTAAGTGGGCCTGGCATCGGGGTGATGTCAGGAATTCCAAAGGGTTCGTCTCGGGTTTTGAGAAAATTCGGGGCGGGTCCTTTCAGAACATTTATCCAAAAATTATTGATTGCACAAACATAAATGTCCGTGAATGTTCTTACCCACATGCATAAGAACAAACACGTATATAAGGAAGATGCCGCCAGCATAAGCAAAAGGGATAATTCTTCCACTTTGGCAATCCTTTATTACTCTCATCATTTGTATTAGATTACATCTTCAATTACAATAGTATATACTATTTTACTCTATCTTCACCTTAAGCTCAACTTTCTTGGCAATTTTACTTATTCAGAAAAATGAAACAAAACTGTTATAAACCATGAATTTAGCAGCAAGTATGCAACATAAGACATATCACCACTGCCCATCATCACATTCAATTTGAAGGCATCCCTTTAGTACAACCTATTCAAACGTTATACAGAAACTGGTAAAAACCAAGGAAAGAACTACTACAAGGAGGAGGATATCCCTTTTTCGTCCAAGCTTACTAGAATGAACCATGCTTCAAATAGCGAAGGAATGGTTCCAACTTACCCAAGGGTTCCTATAATCAGTCATCCAGTTCGAAAAGCAGGCCCTGGCCTGTATTCCAGTAATTCTTGCAACTGTCACAGGGATTGGCTTTAAATGAATTATCTGAATGGATTTAAAGGAATTGACGGAAGATAAGTGTATATGATGCTACAATAAAGACTTGTAACTGTTGCCTAAACATATTATGTTTGCCATTAAACCCAAATTGTTAATACTAATCAAAGATACACTATTTTATGAAGTTTATATGTAAAATTGATGCACATTTGATTAGTTTTGTATTTCCTAAAGTGTCATTCAAAAATTCCATTCTTTTTTAGAAAATTTTGTCATTTTCATTAATTTCAATATTTTCAGCAATATTTTCAGTGACATCACGATTTTCATCCTTGGATATAACAAAGGGAATGGTACACTAGATTCATTTCAACTATCTTATAAGTTGATAGAAAAGAAGCAATTTTTCCATGTAGACAAAGACTCAAGTTTACATCAAAGTTTCTTCCCCAACAATATCTTGTGATAGGTCAGTGAGGGATTCATAAATGTTGTCTTTTGTCCAAGTTGTTACATAATGTGTAAAATATAAGGATAGGATGCAGATCATTGTTTGTCCATAGTCAGTTAGCTTTAAACTTGTGGTGTCACTACTACAAAAAAGCAAAAAGACGACGGTAAATCACCGTCGTGTATTGGGTTTTTCAATGGTCGTGGAATCCACCGTCATCTTTTCCCTCATAAACCACGACGCTAAATAACCGTCGTTGTTAAAATATACAACGTCATCAACAAATACAAAACGACGTCTTTGTACTGCAAAAAGATCTAAAAAAAGCAATCGAGGATGATAATAGACGACCAACTCTCTAACAAAACCGTCGTTAAAAAGGAAAAATATGACACATATTAAGAGAACAAGGCCGCAAGATAGACATACAACGACGAAAATAAAAATACGACGACGTTAAATATAATTTTCACGACAATAAAAAATATGACGTCTTTAAATACATTAGAAGACGCCGTTATTGATACCTACTACGTCGCATATATAACAAAAACCGTCGTAATATTAATTTTCCACTTCGATTTTTCGATAAAAGATGACGTGGAAATAGTTGTCAGTGTCATTATTTACGACAAATGTGTTTATAGATTAGACGTTGAAAAACTAAACAACGTCGGTTCCAAATATATGAGAGTCGTATTACAAAATTTATACGTCCTATTTTCAGAAACAAACAACGACGACAAATATTAGACGTTGTTAAATAAAACAACGTCGGAAAAAAATAAAAACAGACGTGTTTAGTCTGCTAAAGTTCTAGAAAATAGTCGAGGATGAGAATAGACGACCAACTCAAAAAAATCACCGTCGTTAAAAAGGAAAAATATGACACATATTAAAAGAACAAGGCCGCAAGATATACATACAACGACGATAACTAAAATACTATGCCGTTAAATATAATTTACACGACAAGAAAAAATATGACGTCTTTAAATACATGAGAAGACGACGTTATTGAAATATACTACGTCTCTTATTTACAAAAAACCGTCGTGAAATAAATTTTCCACTTCGATTTTTCTAAAAAAGATGACGTGGAAATAGTTGTCAGAGTCATTATTTACGACGTACACATTTATATAGTCGACGTTGTATTTATATCTATCATCATCACTCACGACGCACTTAATAATATAGACGACGTTGAACTTCTAAACAACGTCGGTTCCAAATAAATGAGAGCCGTATTACAGAACATATAGACGGCGTAGATTATGATGAGAGCCGTATTACAAATAACGTCGTTTAATTGTTATTAGACGGCGGTTATAATGAATTTCCGTCGGAATTCATTTCGTTCCTCTTCGTTTATAAAAGAACTTGCGACGTGGAAAATGTATGATGACGTCGTATTTTTTAACGTTCAGATTATATATCTCGTTTTTTAGACGTCGGTATTATGGGATTGGAGTCGTGTTATTTTGAATTACATGGCGGTTCTTAATCCTTCCCCGACGTGATATCCTGAATAATTGCTTCACAATAGCGTCGTGGTTCTTCATTGTTACGTTGCTTTAAGACGTCGGTAAATATGCTGAATAACTGGTTCACAATAACGTCGTGTTTTATTTGAACGTAGAAAGTGAAGAAATCACATTACAATATATTACAAAATTAATGTCATACACTGCCAATTACATAAGCATCATTCAATCCATATATCTTCACACCCATCTCGAATATTTTGACCGCCTAACTCACCCACCAGTTCATCAAATGTGTCAACATTTGGCATCCCTCTAGTAAATGGCTCACACTCAATTATCACATCACCTAAGACTTCATCACCAATAACATCATTATATTCTCTATTAGGCATTGATAACACTACCGACCAACCACGATGCATCGGGTCGTCAACAAAAAATATTTGTTTGACTTGAGAAGCCAAAACAAATTGGTCATTCCTATGTCCAATTTTACTCAAATCTACAAGGGTAAATCCAAGTTCGTCGACTACAAGACCAGAACTATCTATCCAATCACACCTAAAGACTGGGATTGTAAACTTTTGGTAGTCAAGGTCCCAAATTTCTTGAATGACACCATAGAAACCCATATTTGAGAGAATTGGGTTTTTATCCTTGGCACTAGCAACTTGCATGGTATGTGCAAGTAAATAAACTCCACTATTTTGAGTTGTCCGCACATCATCTTGTGCCTTGATATTGAATTTAATACCTTTAATAAGATAGCTCCTATATAATGGCACTGACATGTTTGGACCAGCTGCTAGCCACCTTAAATTTTCTGATACGCCATGATTGTCTTCCTCAAGTTCACTTTGAACCTGCAAATTAATCATATCTTAATTCAATCTAACATATAAATAAGAAGAAAATTAAAAGAGAAATATGTTATTCAACAACATATACCTTGAAGCGTAGCCATTGAATGAAAGTGCTATTGTGCTTATCCTGCAGCCACTTTGTTCTCTTTCTAAATTTTGGATAAGCAATCTTGATGTGGATCATATGTTGCCTACATGACACGAAAAATTCAAGCATTACGGTCCCAAATATAGAAGATAAACATAAGAAATAATTTAAAATGGAAACTTAAAGAATAAAGCTCATACGTACTCGATATAAGGTAGGACTTCCTCCGTATTCTCCAAGACATATAGATGTGCTTGATTCAACAGGTCCTGATCAACTACGCTCACTGTGCAACCTGATAATGGCTTTGAAAGTCCCATCTTTTGGCTTGAAGGCACTCCAACTGTACTAACATCAGATAAATGCTGAGTACAAAACTCTACCGCTTCTTCAGCTATATACCGCTCAGCAATGCAACCTTCGGGACGAGTACGATTCTGAACATACCCCTTCAGCACTTTCATATATCTTTCAAACGGATACATCCACCGAAAATATACTGGCCCACATAGACGAACTTCTCTGACAAGATGTACTACTAGATGAACCATGATATCAAAGAATGAAGGGGGAAAGTACTTCTCAAGCAAACACAGAGTAACTACTACATCTTCTTCCAACTTATCTAGCTTGGAAACATCAACAGTCTTTGCACATATAGCATTGAAGAAGAAGCACAAACGAGTTATTGCATACCTTGCAGGCTTCTCCAAAACAGAACGAATTGCCACAGGAAGCAATTGTTGCATTAAGGTATGACAATCATGTGATTTAAGGCCAAGAAGTCTTGAATCTTGTAAAGATACAAGATTTTTAATATTTGAAGAATAACCTTCAGGGACCTTCATACCATAGAAAGAATTGCAAACCTCTCTCTTCTCTGCTCTTGACAAATTCCAAGGCCCAGGAGGCAAACGAGTACGTCTTTCTCCATACTCGGGTTGCAAATCAGTTTTGACCCCCATGTTCAATAAATCTAATTGAGCAGCAATCCCATCTTTATTTTTTCCAGGGATCTCCAGCAATGTACCAATGATACTATCGCAAACATTCTTCTCAATGTGCATAACATCTAGGGCATGCCTCACAGGAAGGTATTTCCAATACTCGAGATCAAAGAATATTGATTTCTTCTTCCAACAAACTCTGTCACCATTTTCAACCATATGCAGCACTTCTTCTCCGGTTAATGGCTCGGGAGGTATGCCATATTCAGGTTTCCCATTAAAAGCTGCACGTTGCCTCCTATATGTATGATTGATTGGTAACCATTTTCTATGCCCAATGTAACAAATTTTGTGGCCATTTTTCAACCTGTGACTAGGTGTATCATCGCCGCATATTGGACAAGCTTTATATCCTTTAACAACACAACCAGATAAGTTTCCATAGGCGGGGAAATCATTAATTGTCCACATTAATGCAGCTCTGAGTGTAAAGTATTCTCCATTATGTGCATCATACACTCCTCTAATCCCAACCCACAAGGATTTTAAATCATCAATCAAAGGCTCCAAGTAAACGTTTATATCATTTCCGGGTTGTTTAGGACCGGAAATCAATAAGGTTAACATCATGAACTTTCGTTTCATGCACAGCCATGGAGGGAGATTATATGTAACTAAGATAACCGGCCAACAACTATATCTGCTACTTAGAGAACTGTGGGGATTGAATCCATCAGATGAAAGAGCCAATCTCAAGTTTCTCGGCTCATTACCAAACTCATGCCATTTATCATCAAGAAGTTTCCAAGACGGGGAATCCGCCGGATGAGACATCTGACCGTCAATTGATTTTCTAGCAGCATGCCACCAAGTCAAACTCTTAGCTGTCTCATGTGATTGAAACATCCTTTTAAACCTTGGAATTGGGGGAAAATACCACACCACCTTCGCTGGCACACCCTCTTTCAAGATTGAATCTTTGCCTTCCTTCCACCTTGAGATACCACAAGTAGGACAATTAGTTGAATCCTCATACTCCTTCCTATACAAGATGCAATCATTGGGGCATGCGTGCATTTTCTCATAACTCAGCCCCAATGCACACAAAGTCTTTTTAGCCTCATACATGGAGGTTGGTATTGTATTTCCTTCTGGAAGCAAATCGCCTTGAAGTATCAATAATTCTGTAAAACAGACATCACTCATCCCATGTTTTGCCTTCAAATTATACAACTTCACTAATGCCGATAACTTCGTGTACTTTCTACAACCAGGGTACACTGGTTGATCTCCATCCCCAATCACATTGGCAAACTCATACGGATCCGAACCAAAATCACCAAAACCATTATCATCCATATCAATTTCTTCAGACACAAAACTGTACCTACTATGGCCATCATCTTCTTCAACATTTCTACTAGCATTAGTAGTTGCTTCCCAAGGTTCTCCGTGAAATGTCCAATTCTTATAGCTTTGGTCAATTCCATTAAAGTATAAGTGATCCCTTATAATTCCAACCCCAAACAACTTCAAATTAACACATTTAACACATGGACAACGGATATGTGTTGTAGTTAGAAGATTTTCTACAGCAAAGTTCAAAAATGCTTCCACCCCAAATTCATATGCCTTCGATCTTCTATCCGAGTGCATCCATGACTTATCCATCTCCGACACTATAACCTATTATCTATAATAAAGTGAAAATACAGGCAATGACCATCACTATAGCAGATTATACAATGATCTAATCGCAAGTAATACACAACAGAGACGACGGGTTTTAAACAAAAACAGACGTATTTGGCATATATAGACGACGTATTTTCAACAGACGTCGTCTATTATAAGTAATACAACGACGGTTTATGAAAAAACCGTCGTGTATAAGTAATACAACGACGGTAGTTTAAAAAACCGTCGTGTAATCGTCGTCGTACGCCTTAAAATTCGTCGTGTCTCAGTTTATTTTCAAGAACACAAAACCCATTAAGAACACAACATATATATGAAACCAAGCAAGAAACCAACATATACATGAAACCAAGCATGAAAACAATAAATCCATTCCCAATTCAACATAACATAGGGTGATTAAAAGATACGACAAAATTAAATCCATTCCCAATTCAACATAACACATAATGTAATCCATGAACCCATTAAACAAAAATCCATGAACCCATACCTATAAGCACATTATTAACAGATCGCAAAGCATACACATAAAACCCTTTAACAAAACAACCTAATATCATTCAATGAATTTACAAGGGGAAGATAGGGTTTGTACTTACAGGTTGGACGAGCTCACAGATTCGACGGAGCCTGGAGAGTGCAACTTTTAATTAGAGCAGAAGTGAGAGAGCGAAATGTTATGTCGCGCGAAATCTGAAAATTTTAGGTTTCAGGGTTCGAAGTATAAGAATAAGAGCCAAATCTAAAAAAATTTAGGTCGCGCGAAAATTTTTAGAGCTCGCGCGTTTTAAAACGTCGAAAGAAAAACCAAGGCGAAAGTTCTACAAGTACCGACGTAAATTTAATATTCCACGACGGAAACTTCATTTTTCGGATTAAGAACGTAAGGCCGTTCATTTTGAAGCTTCATTTTTCGGATTAATTTTAAATTTATTTTGAATTTTTTATATAACGACGACTGAAAAACCACGTCGGTGTTAAGAAATTAAAGACGTTGTAAATTATATAAACCGACTTACATATTAAAATGACGTCGTTTAAAGCGTAAACCATGTCGTATGTTTTTCTGTACGACGTAAAATATGTATTCCACGACGCAACCACCGTCGTTAAAAATTAATACCCTAAACCCATAAAACTAAATTATACAATTTAAAAAATTAAGTTTATAAAAGGTTTTATGGTTTTAAAGCCTAACATATACCCTAGACTACCCAAAAATTATACTTTAAAAATAAACCCCAATAAATAACAACCCTAATCTCTAAACCCTAGACTCTAAACCCTAAACCATAAAACTAGAAGTGATTTTATGACTCATCAAAACAATTTTGTTTTGGATGGTCATTTTAAATTTTTGTTATTCAAAATGAATTTTTTCAAGGTTTATGTGGAAGAAAATATATCAATGACTTCATAGGAGTTGACTTTTCAATTTTCTGATTTATTTTAAATTTATTTTGAATATTTTGATATAAAAATAATAAAATATTCTTACCACAACAACAAACCACGTCGGTGTTAATAAATTGTAGACGTTGTAAATTGTAATAGACTACTAAGTCGTTAAAATGACGTCGTTAAAATGAGAAACCATGGCGGCTATTTAACTATACGACGTAAAATATATATTCCACGACTTAACCGCTGTCGTTACATAAACGTCGTCGATGATACCCTGAACCCTTAAGAAATTGAAGATGTTGTAAACCATAAATGACTCAATTGTTCAAAGAACGTCGTCTAACTATATTTTTACGTCGTATTTGTTTAAAACACGAAACAACAAATACGACGGTTTTTGGCTTTATTAGGTCGTTGGAAAAGTATTACACGTCGGTTAAGCAATTTGTATGTTTGTTTTTTTTTTTAATTTAAGAAAACCTCAACAAATTTTTACATTACATATTATAGAGAAAATTTGTACATTATACATAAATATCAAGTGTTCAATAATTGCCCTGTTTAATAATTTGGAAAACAAACTCTGCCCATTCATTCCGGACTTCATCAATGGCTTCTTGGGGGTATGAAGCTTCCTGGTTTCCCTTGGCATACTGCATAAACAATGACTATTAGGGTTTATAAATAAAAAGAAATTCAATCACAGACGACGATATTTTTCATAACCGACGTAGTATATCCATTCAACGACGTTAATTTTACATGACCGTCGTTGATAATACAAAAAACGACGTGAAATGTATGAAGGTAATTTCTTCTTACCTTATTCTCAAACCCCAAGGAAGGATCCATGATGATGTCCCTCATGAAGCGCATCACATAGTACCCGCATTCGACATTGCTGGGTTGCTTTGGTATGCCTGAGAGAGTTTTCCAAATTACATTTTTACGTCCTGCACGGGCTATGTGGGTATTATATATTTTTAAAGCACTGTTCACGATGTTTTTGGCCTCTTCATCGACCACACGATTTCCTGGCAGAGGATCCAGAAAATAGACGGTTTCTCTCTTTGCTCTTACAATCAGCAAAATCCAATGACGGCTGCACAAAATTAATATAAAAACGACGGTTATTTACAAAAACGACGTATTATAATATTTCACACGACGAAATAAAGTAGCAATCGACGACATTATAGCTGTCTCACGACGATAAATAACTACCGACGTGGTTAGTAGTTTCAAACGACTAAATAAAATAAAACACCGACGTGGTTAGTTTATAAGCTGTCATTTATTGAAAATCATAAAAACAAAATCCTAAGGAGACTAACCCTGGATTGTAAGGCATCATGAAAATCTGTTCACCGTCTGTCTTCTGAAGTCGAGCTGCTACGAGTCGTGATCTTTCAGTTATTGTGCCAGAGTTGGCACTAACTGTAGCAGGGTCGATAAAGCCAACCATGCTGCACATATTGGCTTCTTTCAAAACATCGTGTAAGTACCTAAATACATAAAATAATATAAACAAGTCAGCACAAACAAACACGACGGTTATGTATAAAAAAACGACGTATTATAATATTTCACACGACGTACTGAAATAGATGAGGACGTTATAATATATTTATCACGACGGTAGTTAGTTAAGACGACGTGGTTAGTTAGTTAAGACGACGCAATATATAAACCAACGAGGTATTATTTTAGAAGTACAAACCTCATATATACAGCCAATACAGTAGCTCCAATTTCTTCCATGCCTGCAAATTGTGTAATATCTTCAGGCAGGAGGAAGGTATCGCGCTCACCACCAAACACCTCCTTATCAATTGTAAATTGGAGTGTCTTATCCTCAGGCAGGAGTGTCGTTTCCACAAAACGACAAAGGGTTTTTAAAGAAGATGGCGCCTCCATATTTGAATAAGCACCAACTTCAATAACCTGTTTAAAGAAATTAAAAAAATGACGTGGTAATTCAATAAAGACGACGGTTTAAGGAATAACACGTCGTCTTAAAAGTATTTAAACGACGGTGGAAAAACGGTCGTGGTAATTCCATCAAGACGACGGTTTTATGAATAAAGCGTCGTCTGAAACCATTTAAACGACGGTGCAAAAACCGTCGTTTAAATATTTTATTACGTCTTAAAAAATTCCGCCGTCTAAGTTGTAAACAAACGACGAGATGAAATAAAAATATCGACGTCTGAAATTTTGAAAAACAAATAAAAAAGGCAAAGTTATGTGAACATACCTTGTCGTCATGCTTTTTTCATTTCTTTCTCTTTTTCTTTTCTCTTCATCTCTTTTTTCTTCCTTCTCTTCATCTGGCTGATGTTTCCCATTTTGGCAGTATCATCTCCAAATGTAGGGATTCACATACCTCCAGAGCAGCTAGCTTTGTCAGACATTGGATTTTTGGGGCTTTGGCTAATTCTTGGTTTAAGCATGCTTGGATCAAAATTGGGAATTAATTGGGAAAGCTGACTCAGGAAATGCTCCCTCTCAGCCTCTACCAATTGTTTTGTCCTAGCCTCCATTCTTAAGGCCTCTTCCCTTGCCTTAGCCTCCATCTTTTTAGTCTCTTCTTGAAGGAGAACTCTTAAACTGTCCTTCAAACGGTCGTCAAAGCTCACCCTCTGTGGTTTGGGCAAATTGAAATATTGCCTTGGGGAAACACCAGCACCAACTCCCCTCAATCTGCCTGGATGCTCGGGGCCCAAAGCCATGGTCAGCACATCATTGCTGCCATCTACTCTGACTTTGCCTTCCGAGACTTGTTTCTGCAATTCATCCTAAAACAAAGATAAACAAAAAAACACACGACGGTTATTTATGTACAAACGACGTATTATATAATTTCACACGACGCAATAACGTATAAACCGACGTTATTATAACTTAGCACGACGGTAGTTATACCGACGTGGTTATTTATTTAAAACGACGAAATGAATAAACAACCGACGTCTTATGCTATAATTAAAGAAAACAGAGTAGTGATTCCTATTTAGACCGTTAACGACGTTTTTAACAAAGTTTCGACGTGGTAATATCATTCACACGACGCGAAAATGAACCACCGACGTCTTATGCTATAATTACAGAAAACATAGTAGTGATTCCTATTTAGACCTTTAACGACGTTTTTAAAAACTTTTCGACGTGGTAATATCATTCACACGACGAAAAATATAACATACGACGTAATAAGAATAATTCACAGTTTAATAAAAATTTAAAACAGAGTGATAGTAGGCTTACAATTAATTTTGCTTTCTCTGCCACCTTTGGATCAGGGATGTTACCATGTTTGTCCTGTCTAGCTCTCTTCCATAAGGTAGATCGATCAATTTCTACCCCAGGCATGGTTTCCTCCAATTGATCCTCCAATCCAGCATATCCTTTTCGAGACAATCGATGATTGTACTCGAGTTTCTCCCTAATCTGTGCATGTTGAGAATGCACAGACTCAAAATCTTTGGATAGCCTTGAAGCTACAAAGGCATCCCATTGTGCTTTCTCTATGAATTTATATGTTTCAGGGGGTTGGCTTAATTTCTCCCTGTCATTGGTGTATGGAAGGATATAATGCCTCGTTAGTGTAGACTTGAAATCCTTCCATTTCTTGGAAGCAGAAGCTAAAACAGAGGTCTTGCCCCCTTGGCCTACGACAAAAGCCATGTCAACTGCTTCCCAAATCTGCTCCTTTATATCCTTGGGGATTTGGGACCATTTCTTGTCCACAAGTGGGATCCTGGAGCGTGCCAACACACCAATATACGACTGCATCTCAATATGTGCTTGGCCAACACCTTTCCCCCTTTTATTGTACTCAACAATTGGCCTCAGTTTCTGAAGCTTTCTCTTCACAACACGAGGCATTGTGCTCATACCTCGACCAGTCTTTGAATCATCAGAGATTGTTGTCTGGCTGGTTGGTTCTGTCTCAGCAGATGATGAAGCAAACTTCATCTTCTTCGAAGACTTCATCTCCTTCGAAGACTTGTCTTGAGGAGCTACCATTCCAAGCTTCTTGGAGCCAGAATCCTTAGTTTGTTGTTGAGAAACCATTTTAACAGACAAAACTGCAAGTGAAAATATTTCAGGAAAACATTAAGAACACAAACGACGGTATTAAAAAATACGACGTATGATATGATTTTAGACGACGCAATGAAATAATCTCAAACGTAATAAATGTTTAAAACCATTATTTATATAACGTCGTGGTATATATGTTCACACGACGTCAATAGTAATACACCGTCGTGGTAAACTATTATTTATATAACGTCGTGGTATTTATGTTCATACGACGTCAATAGTAATAACCGTCGTGGTATTAACATTCACACGACGTAAAACAATAAGATATTTTGTCGTCTATATTAGATACCAACCCTAGTTTCTTTTTCTTTATATTTTATCAAATAAGGGAAAAACAAAAACCATTGTTCAGAGAAATCAAACCTGCAATTAAACAAGCATATAAAAAAAGACTATTATTTTAAAAACAACTTTGTCAATTTTCAGACGACGCTAGAACAACTGACGAACCGTCGTGGTCTACCGTCGTCTTATTTAGTTGAGGTAGTTGTCTTCAAAGTTGGAAACTTTCCCTCTTTGTCTGTATATTTTATCAAACTTGGAAAGAAGTAAAATGATTTTGGCCAGAAAAAAGGTAAAAAGATTTTTCAAACAAAAAACGTATGAGCATGCAAAACAGTAACCAAAATAGTGAAAATGAAAGCTTACCTTTTGCGTGCAATGAAAGCAAGAGGAAGATGATCGATGTTTAAGTTCAAGGACGACGAAGAAGACGAGAGGAAGACGATGAGAAACTCTGACAATGCTCTGACAAGGAAAAGAGACGAAAAGGTTTCTCTGGAGATTGAAATTTTTAATCGGGTTTGGAAACAGTGCATGTGTAAGTCCAAAAGTTGCTTACATATAAAACCATTTCAAAAAAATAATACGGCGGTTACATTTAACTACGTCGTTTTTAACTAACACGACGCAATATTTTTCGTTCGACGTGGAATCGTTTCATTTAACGTCGTTAGGTTTAATATAACCGACGTGGATTTTAATTTTTAAATTATGAATAGAATTTTTTTTTTCCCGTGACCTTTCAGTTTATTTTTCAATTACAGTGCGTTATAAATAGAGTTTTTTTTCCGGAGGAAATTTAAAACGAAGGAAATTAATATTCTGCAATATGTAAAGTTTCTTTTTTGGATGACAGATTTAAATAAAATAAGAATATAAAAACAACTAGTGTGTAAGTCAAGTAGACGAAAAGTTGCTTACATATAAAACCATTTCAAAAAAATAATACGGCGTGGAGTTCTGTAATATACGTCAGTAATACCGACGTTGATTTTACAATTTAAACGGCGGTTTTTTGGTAAGGACCGCCGTTGGTTTTAAAAATTTATTCTATAAATTTGTCGCTTTCATTCATTTTCGCGGTTTACATTTAGGGTTCCAAGTTCTTCCTCTCTCAGAGACACTGTCTCTCACATCTCAAAGACAATAATTTGGAGGTCTTTCTCAAAGAGAAATTGAGCTTACATTTAGGCTAGTTGACAAGAAGAAGCTTGTCAACTAGCCTTCTCACTTCCTTGATCAAGCCTGATAGGACACTTAGTGCTTCTGAATACTCCTTGCTTTCCATCAAAAGAGATGCAAGCCTGGCCTCCACTCGCTGTCGAAGGAAAGTTCGCTTCTCAGGGAAATCTGAAGATCAGATGTGCCTGATCCTCTGCTTGATTTTTTTGACTAAGAAGATCCGTCAGATTTGTGATAGCCTCTTCCTTTACGTAGAGCTTCAGAAGAAGAAGATGGGTTTCAAGAATGCGATAGAGAATAGAAATGGCTTCAGATGGCCTCTAAAGCATGAGCAATCGAATCAGTAGTTGCTGGGAGATATGATGAAGACATTGTCAATGCTTTGAACTATACAAGTCCTGCAGAAAGATAAAGGACCAAACTGTTAAAGAAACTGAAACAACGGCGGTTTTCTGTTATACCGTCGTCTTTTCTCGTCGTCTATATAAAGGTAAGATGTCGGTATATTTATAATTACCGACGTAGATTATTTTGTTAAACGTCGTTAAGTGTACTACAACCGACGTGGATTTTATTTTTAAATTATAAATAGAGTGTTTTTTTCCCGAATTCTTTCAGTTTTAGTTTTCAATTACAAAGCGTGATAAATAGATTTTTCTTTCCCGAGGAATTTTAAAATGAGGGAAATTAATGTTCTAGAATTTGTAAACTAACACGACGCAATATTACTAACCCGAGGAAATTATAAATAGATTTTGCTTTCCCGAAGAAATTTTAAATTAATTCAGTTTGAAACAACGACGGGTTTTTGTTATGCCGTCGTTTTTAACTAACACGACGCAATATTTGTTTTGCGACGTGGAATCTTTTCATTTAACGTCGTTAGTTTTAATATAACCGACGTGGATTTGAATTTTTAAATTATGAATAGATTTTTTTTCCCGTGACCTTTCTGTTTATTTTTCAATTACAGTGCGTTATAAATAGAGTTTTTTTTCCGGAGAAAATTTAAAATGAAGGAAATTAATGTTCTGGAATATGTAAAGTTTCTTTTTTGGATGACAGATTTAAATAAAATAAGAATATAAAAACAACGACTGTTTTTGTATTACTGTCGTCGTTTTTCGTCGTCTTAAGTAAGACTAAGACGACGTAATATATTTGTTGAGCGACGTTGATTTGTTTTTTAAACGTCGTTAGGTATAATATAACCGTCGTTGAAAATTGTCTCTCTGATTGCAAATTTGCAACGACGTTAGGTATAATATTTGTAGATACACAAACGCACACACATCATCAACTTCCAAAAAATTGTCTCTCTGATTGCAAATCTGTGTCATCTGTTAAGATTATGATGTGGAACAGAGTTCCATCTGGTAAGATTTCGTAACCCTTGGGATCTCAGAAAAATCTGATTATGTCGGCGGTTTTCTATATAAACCGTCGTGGTTATTTCAATTCTTGTCATTAAGTAGATCTACCGACGTAGGATAAGAAAATCAAAGAAAAAAATTGTTAACAAAAATTCTTATTAAGACGACGGTTTAAATTAAAGGTACGACGTATAAAATGAATAAATACGACGTTGAATTTTATAGTACGATTTAAAGATAACGTCGTAGAACTATACGAGAATGACGTCGATATATTTATATTTTCCGTCGTTGTACATTAATTTAATACGGCGATATTTTGTATTTTAAAGCCTTGGATTTGTTTGTAATTATACGGCGTCTTATACGAAAACCTCGTCGTGTTATTTTATGAGTAAAAACGGCGGCTTTTATTGAACTCGTCGTCTTTACTTTCTACGTCGGTCGATTCATAACTTCTGCCGTTCTTTGTTGGTTTTGATTTTACACTGCGGAAATCTGTTTCAAATAGACGTCGGTTGTTTAATTAGGTACGTCGTTGTTTTTGAACAGCCATTTGAATCTCCATTTTTAGTTGTCTAAGGTGGTATTACACGACGGTGTTTTTAGAACCGTCGTCTTTTTAAAAACCACGACGGTTTTCACTTAGACCGTCGTTGTTTTCTGGTCGTCTTTTTCACTTTTTGTAGTAGTGTGTTTACTATTCAAGGAGGCTGGAGTCAGTTGGGTAATTCCACAAGGGTACCCTTCATTAATTAGTGAAAGTCTTGCTGCTTTTAGTAGAGGAAATAGGGCTCGAGTCTTATAGGGTTGTTGCAAGATGGCTGTTTTGTGGGTGATCTGGATGAAGAGGAATGAGGGGATGGGGATAGAAGAGCTGTGGGAGAGGGTGATGTTTTTGTCGTCCCTTTAGGCTTTAGTCACATCAGATTTCAGGGATCTTTTCCTTTATACTTTGCTAAATTGGGAGTCATCTATAGGATAATGTGGTTTTGTAGTTTTCGTTGTTTTTTTTTTTTTTGGTAATATTTGTAGTTTGTTTTTGGTGGACTCCTTGTTCACTATTCCTTGTCTATGTTAGATTATCTTTTAATAAAAATTGTTTCTTTTCAACCCAAAAAAAAAGGGGGGACAGTCCTTTTAAGGATACAGCACGTTGTAATTATTATCAACACCCATAATAAAGTACAACATAACTTCAATTTTTAAAAAGAAACTAATCAAAACATACCCTAATTAATATAAAAAATAAAATAAATAAATAAAAGGTCTCGCCACTTACCGTAGCTTCTGGATTGTGATTTAACACACTAAGAACATCTATCAACTCTCCAAGATTATGCGGAGGAATGTTGGTTGCCATGCCAACTTGAAAATTAATTTAGCAATATGTGAATTGAAGATATACAATTATTGAGGAAGAACAAGAACAAAACACAAGCAGCAGCTTTTGATCATGAAGGACAATGAAACCTAAGAAAAATACCACAATCCCAGAAGCACCATTCAGTAATATAGTTGGAGGTCGAGCAGGTAAAATTGATGGCTTTTTTTGTGCGCCAAATGAAGCACATCATGCGAAAACAAATTAGTGATGCAAGAATAATATTTTATGACTAGATAATGTATGGAACAGCTCTGACCGTATCTTGATCTAAATCTACCAATAACATTGCTTCTGTCTGTGGCTGCAAGAGTAAAGCGTCGATATGGTTATTACTAAAGATAAATATATTCCTTATAAACAAAAAGCATATAGCAAAAGGGGGGAATTAATGCACCATATATCTGCATGTCTAGCACAGTATCATGGCATAAAGTTCACAGTTAGCAATAAGAGATTTTTTGAGACCCGAATTGAATTTAAATTAAATAATGACGTCTATTGATGACGAGGGAAACTATTCATGATGACACATTTACTTGGACAACCAGCTATGTGGCATAGAGACTTGTAAAAGAGCTGCTAAAGGCAAAATTATAAATAAAAATAAAAAACTTGAACAATGGCTCCCCCTACACTCCCTGGATTTGTGTAATAGTCATTAAACAAACACTGCAACATGTTCGCACTCTGCCAATAGGCATTAAGTAAACACTTTGGAACAAGATCTTATACCTTTTAGAGCACTAAAAATTACTCACAACATCACTACATAGAGAGGGAAGGGGAATGTGAGAGAGAGAGAGAGAGAGAGAGAGAGACCACTAGTAAAAAAAAAAAAAAAAAAAACCCTTGCACGACAAAAAACTATTCATCGCTCAAAGTCAATTTGTGCGACGAAACTCAAAACTTCGTTGCTCAAAGTCTTGCGCGACGAAAAACAATTTGTCGCGCAAAGTAACTTTGTGTTGTCTGGTAGTGTTTTTGAATATAATATGAGTGAAGTATGTGGTAACTTTTCACACCAAAAATAAAAGGATGTTCTCTGGTTATACATATACAATGGCCATCCTTCATAAATTCAGTATTTACCATGAATTTTTCATATATAAGTTGCAAAATATGTTAATGCATTGCTTATATTAGACTAATAATGTGAATGTATATGTTAAATACATGCAATTATTGAGATTGATTTTTTTCTTTGCCAGCATGTCCTTCAACCTCCCAGGAGTACCAACCACAACACAAACAACTTCCTTGATAATGTCCAATTGCAAACGCATATCCACTCCATCAATACAGAGCAAAGGCCTTATCTTTGGATATATAGCCTATCTCATAGGAACCAAATACTCTTCTACCACTTCATAAATCTTCTTTACAAGCTCCCTCGATAGGCAAAAATGATCGCTCCAAAAGGACCTTGAAGAGGAACAATTGGCATCCGAATTTCCTCTTGCATTGCAACCATAATCAATGGTAGCACAAAAACCAATGCCTTTACTGAGCCAGTAAACGCAACACCAATGAGGGTCGGCTAGACAATACCTTCTTTCAAATTCTACAAAATCGGTTCAGAAAATCTCATCTCCATGAAATTCTTAATAGGTGGTGGAACATCTTCACCACTAACTTTGATATGCCATTGCATTCGAATCAAATCACATTGTTTCATTAGCATCCTTCTTATACGCAATAGGGGTTTCCAACCTGTTGGTATAGGGTCAGTATAAGTGATTACCTTTGCGACTTAACCAACATTAGCATTTTGTGATCTGATAAGTTCTCAATAATCTATGTCTCTTATTGCACCATCTGCTGGATTGGAGTAATCTTGGGAGCCTTATGCTTCATCTCTAATGATTTAACAAGGAGACTAGGTCCCCTTGGTTTTTCTTCAGCAACAAAATTTGATTCTTCCGACTCTACTTTAACAAAGAGATTAGGGTTTGCTTGAGCAACCAGCTTTAACATGTTTGACTCCAATTCAAGCTCGAAAGACGTTACCTTTCGTTGAAGAATTTTCAGAGCTCCAATTGCTCGCCGCTTCGCCACTAGTACATATTCAACATAATTATTTTCTTTTTCCATGGTTCTTTTTATTTTATTTTAATACAACTTCCTACTTAGGAATTGGAAATTTTGATTATGATCTAAATCCTACTAGGAATTAAAAATTAACCTACATAAATATTAGGATATATCCTAATCAAAATATTTCCCAACCATATTCGACTTTTTCGAGTTGTAGAGGCTGGAACGTACATCACAACCAGTTTGCCATCCTCGTTGGTTTGTTGGCTCCATATACAAATTAGAGCAAGTTTAAATATTTTCAATTTAATTTGATGTTTCATTGAAACAAGCGTATGAATTCGGAAGATTTTGGGTTTGATTTCATGTGGGTTCAAGGTTTAGTTCGAATACTGTCAAAGCATGGGTGCGAATCCTGTGAAATCAAAGAAAGGTCCATGTGATCCAAAGTGACATATTGGACTAGTTTGTTGTTGTTGTATGCTCAGCTTTGTAGTTATGAGTTTATATATCACTATGTTGGGATTGTGAGTCAATGAGTTGTGAGTCAGTGTTAGTTATTACTACTAGTTTGGAAGGGATATTATTTGTTTTGTGGGGTTGGTTTAAATTTGTTCATTGTAACTTTTGTGTTGTTTGTACCTTTATATGCATTCATCACGTATAGTTTAGCTCACTGAACATGGTAGATAAATAGTTTAGGCGGCAAAAAGGTTGTGCTCTTAACCTGTGGTGCTGTCTGGTTCCATCCAAAAAAGGGTGTTGTTTGATTAACTTTTCACAAAAAAAAAGAAAGAAAGAAAAGGATGTTGTCTGATTGTACATATATAGTGTTCATCCTTCATAAATTCATTATTTATCAACAATTTGTCATAATAAGCTGCAAAATATGTTAATACGTTACTTAGATTATCCTAATCATGTGAATATATATGTTAAATATGTGCAATTATTGAGACTCACTTTTTTCTTTGCCAACATGTCCTTCAACCTTCTAGGAGTAGCAACAACTACATTAAAACCCTCCTTCATAATGTCAAATTGCGACCACATATCAACCCTACCAATACAGAGCGAATGCCTTATCTTCTCTGATCAACCAGCTTTAACTTGTCTGACTCCACTTCAAGCCCAAAAGATGTTACCTTGCGTTGAAGAATCTTCTGAGCTTCCATTGCTCGCCGCTTTGCCATTGGAACATACTTAACATAATCATTTTCTTTTTCCATAGTTTTTTTTTATATAACTTCCTTGAGACACAATCTAAAACTAGGCCTTTATATAGGAATCACAATCTAAAACTAGGCCTTTATATAGGAATAAATTATAATTTGTTACCAACTTAGGAATTGGAAATTTTGATTATAATCCGAATCCTACTAGGAATTAAAAATCAACACACATAAATATTAGGATATATCCTAATCAACTAGGGAAAAGGAAACAAAATATTTCGCAACCATATTCTCGAGTTGCAGAGGTTGGAACGTACATCACAACCAGTTCTTACTTCAGCCAACAACACCAACGAATCCCAAAATGTCCATGGCCCCATGTTCAAAACATGAAACTTTTCTCCGGTTGGAAAAACGTAACAAAAACTGCCGTTCACCAATTTCCTTGATTTTACATGGCATCACCTCCTGTCCATAGTTCCGAAAATATTGCAAGAAACCCTTCACCCTTATGCCTAGGGCTGTAATTCGGCTGGAATGGATTGGAAACAAATGTTCCAAATTCCGATCCAAAAATATTCAGAACTAAAAATTAATTCCGCCGCCAATTCCGAATATTCGCCAATTTTGGAAACTTCGGAAATTCCCAAAAGTCAAACTTTTTGAATATTATTATAATAATTTCGAAATTTTAATAATTCCTAAATTAGAAATTCTAGATCATTAGTACCGAGACTAATGAACTTTAATTCAAAACTTAACTCCAAATGGCCAAAAGCCCAAATAGACTAAGATATTTGAAGCACAAACAATGGCTGGATTTCAAATCTGTGTCGAGATAGCTGGAATGAAGTTTTTATAGAGGAAAAAACATATGAGGTTTATCTAAGCAACCGATGTGGGATTGCAACCACTCCCTTGTCCGCTAGAAAACCAATCATCTCTGCACTAGAGAAAGACATATGATAATATGCATCTTTAAATCTCTCTCTCTCTTCTCTCTCTCTCTCTCTCTCTTCATGTCTTTCTCTCTCCACCGTCGTCAATCTCAGATAATTAAATCCTCTCCACCCTAATCAATTTGTTGAACAGGGTAGCAAGTTCTAATCCGTAATTATTTAATAACTTCAAGCATTAAGGGATCTTTACTTATGAATTCATCTTTATTTTCTTGTCAGTCTTATTTTCAATCCAAGTGATACATGCGATTTGGAATTCTACCTTCTTATTTTCGTTTTGGTTTGATGAGAGTATTTATTATAGAGCATAGTTCTTCTATGGGTTGAAGGATTGATGGTGCCGTAAACTATTATTTGTTGTTGCTGGCAGGAAAAAAAAAAAAAAAAAGGAGACTTGTTTTGTCAATTTCATGGGTTCTTTATGTCTCATAAGAACTTATTTTATTTTCATGGGTTCTCAAAGTTGTTGGCTATGTAACTGAACTTATTTTATTTTATTTTTCATTTAAACCATTAGGTCAAGAACCCTCTATCTGACTTGAGATTAATATATTTTAATTGTATGGATGAGATATTTTTAACATTAGAATTTTATTATATTTCTTTTATGGATGAGATTTTTTTTTTTTTTTCCTTTTCTGTTGCACTTAGTCTATTTAGTTAAACCATGATATATTATCTAATTTCATATTTAAACTAAAGAATATAAGATTACATACGATTTTTTTTATTTTATTTTGTTAAGGGATTGGTTAAGGTTTGTTTCTCATTTTCATTTTCTAAAAATGTTCTCTAAAAATAATTTTTGAAAATATTACCAAAAGGGTCATGGCTTTAGGATTTAAATGAAGATACATGGTGCTGTAACAAGACATTTGTGACAAGCATGTCTAGTCAAATACAATATCTAGTTTCAATTCAAATATATGACCATACCATATTATAGAGGTTACATGCATAGTTGATCAAAGTAATGCTGGAAACACCAAAGTAAATTCCAAAATTTTAAAGCTCAATGTATCTAACAATGTTTCATTTCTCCACTTATATAAGGTTTGGATATAACAAGTACACATATGCATTTTTATCATATTCAAATAAGCATATTTGCCAAAAATATATAGTCTTAAAGATATATACTTCTAGGTAACCAGCACACATATGCATTTTTTTAATAATTCAAACAAGATTATTTATAATTAAAAAAATATAGTCTTAAAGACATATACTTCTAGGTAACAAGCACACATATGCATTTTTTTAATAATTCAAACAAGATTATTTATAATAAAAAAAAATATATAGTCTTAAAGTTATATACTCCTATGTTTACTATATATGCATGTACGAATATTTGTATGTAGGTGTTGAAATATAAAATAGGAATGAAACATATATTGGACTTATACACTAAAAACAATGCATTTAGAATTTTATTATTATTATTATTATAAATTCAGATAATTTCGGAAAAAATCGGAAAAATTGGATCGGAATGGGAACAGAGAACTTCGGAAATTTTTGGATCGAAATTTCGGAATTTACAGATACATTCCGATTCCGATCCGAATTTTATCGGAAATTTCGGATTTCGGCATATTCGGATATCGGAGTCATATTTTTTTGGAAATTTTCGGACCGGAATCAGTCAGAATTGGATTTTCCAATCCAACTTGCACCCGTACTTATGCCGTTCACTCTAGCGCTCTCAATCTCTCTCTCTCTCTCTCTCTCTCTCTCTCCACCCCGCTTTGTTTCTCATCATTGGCTCTCTTCTCTCCTTGGGTCGTTGTCCATCTCTCTCACATGTCTGCCATCCTCCCTAGGTTGTTGGCTCCCTATACAAATTGGGGCAAGTTTATATATTTTGAATTTAGTTCGTTGTTTCATGTTGGATTAAGGTTTCGTTGAAACAAACATATGAATTCTTGAATATTTTGGGTTTATTTTCGTGTGGGTTCAAGTTTTAGTTTCGAGACTGTCAAAGCATGAGTGCAAAGGCTGAGAAATCAAAGGAACGTACATCGCAACCAATTCTTACTTCAGCCAATAACACCAACACATCCCAAAATGTCCAAGGCTCTATGTCCAAAACCCGAAACTTTTCTCGAGATGAAAAAACGCACCAAAAACTGCCGTTCAACAATTGCTTTGATTTACATGGCATCCCCTCCTATCCATAGTTCTGAAAACATTGTAAGAAACCCTTCACCCTTATGCAATTCACACACACACACACACACACACACACACACACACACACACACACACACACACACACACACACACACTCTCTCTCTCTCTCTCTCTCTCTCTCTCTCTCTCTCCTCTCTCTCTCTCCACCCCGCTCTGTTTCTCATTTTTGGCTCTCCTCGCTCCTGGCTCGTTGTTTATCTCTCCCACCAGTCTGCGATTCTCGTTGGGGGGTTGGCTCCCTATAAAAAATGGGACAAGTTTATATATTTTGAATTTAGTTTGTGTTTCATGTTGCATTAATATTTCGTTGAAACAAGCATATGAATTTTGGAAGATTTTGGGTTTAATTTTGTGTGGGTTCGAGGTTCAGTTCCGAGACTGTCAAAGCATGGGTGTGAACCCTATGAAGTCAAAGAAATGTCCATTTGATCCAAGTGATATATTGGAATAGTTTGTGGTTGTTGTATTCTTAGCTTTGTAGCTTATGAGTTTATATATCAATATGTTGGGATTGTGAGTCAATGTCCTATGAGTCAGTGTTAGTTCTATCACTACCAAAAAAACCAAATCTCATTCATTTTCTCCTTTCTTGCTGGTGGTTTCTCGGTGTTGGAGCAAGATGAGCTTCCATTGAAGCCCAGTCTCAGCTCCAACTATATTCTTCATCTCTAATCTTCAATATTTCACCTTCGATTTCTTGTTCTAAAATCTTGCTTCTATTCTTTTCTTTTTTTCAGATTGTTCGAAACCTCGAACGAACCTTGATCAGATGCTCTTAGCTCTACTTCTCATCTTCGAGCTCTACTCCTCTTTCGACATGTCGTCGTCGTAGTTGTCGTCATCAGCATCATTGTTGTCATCGTCGTTTGGTTTGGATTTGAGATTTTTTAGCTTTTGCTTCAATTATGTGTTTCTCTCTGGATTTTAGTTGATTTTCAGAATGTATTTTAAGCTTTGATGATCGATTTATCTTTTGTTACTATTTCAGCTATGGATCTCATTTTTGTTTAACAATGTACTTCCATAACAGAGTATTAACAATGTACTTCTATGACATAATTGTATTAACAATTTGGGCTCAGCTTGTTTTAAGTTGGTCTGGTTTGTTCTTTCTTCATCTTTTCTTTAGTGGACATGTATTAGAAATAGCAACATGACAATCATTAATCAAAACGACAGTAAACTAGCAATGTTATTACCCTAGACTAGAACATTTATTGATTTATAAATGTATTTTTACTATCGAATTTAGTTGTAGCATTATGGGTTGGTTTTAAATAACATGTTTCAACTTAAGAATTTGTTTTTAATTTTTCCTCTGCCATTAAAACTCTGATCCAACCCATTTTAATTTAAACAAAAAGTGCTTAACGTGTCTTGGGAATACTTGAGAGTATGACGTCATGGTGATTGGGCGTTGTATTTTCGGGATTTTCAAGGCACGTGTCGTTTTCATGTGACGGATGTTTAGGACATGACATATGGAACCGGAACGCCCGTTTTAATGAGGTGCAATACATATGGAGCCAAAACACTATTTTAATAAAGTTTTATTTACATAAGGTGCTAGAACGCACATTTTGTTCACTTTTCTGTACATATGAAGCTGGAACACCAATTAGATTGATTTTTTTTCTTCCCAATAATCCAAATTACCTCCACTTTGAGCCCAAAAAATTCTTATTCACACATATGGCACAACAAAAATATAGAAAATTTCTCCGTATTCGTTTTATTAATAGAAAATTTAATTTGTCCGGCCCCTATTCATAAACGGATTAGATTATAGAAACTTTGGGAATTAAAGAAAAAATGGCAACACACACATTACGCCACGATGGTTCTAGAAATTTGGGAAATAAAAATAGAAGCCGAAAATATAGAAAAAGAGCGGTACAGACAAAACAAAAAGAAAATTAGAAACCTCCTTTCGAAAAGAAAAAAGAAAATTAGAAACCAAGAAAACCTATAGAAACGCAGATCCTTCCTTTCTTGTACTTCGTTCTTCAACTCTCTCACACACTCTCTCTCGCTCTAGCTCACACACTCCCTCTCTCTCTCTGACTCTCACGCACACACTCGCTTTCTCTGTGTTGGACGCCTTGAAGATCTGCAACAGGTTCGTAATTTTTGGTGCTCACTCAGAAGTGTATATATATGGCTGTGGCGGTTGTTTACGTATTGTGGCGTGTGGAGTACGGAATTGAGAAATCAATGATTGGGATGGAGCGAGTGAAATTTGTGGGAAAATTGGAACTTAGAACCCTAATTTGGCTTGTTTTGGTGGTTAATTAGGTGATGGGAGGAGGAATGCGAACCATGACGGAGCAGCGGAACAGAGAGCTCGTCTTTCTCATACTCCGGTTCCTGGAGGAACAGAAATACGACGACGCTGTTCACAGGTGAGAGTGAGTTTGTTTTCCTTCCTTTCGTCTTCTTTACGTTCTTAGGGCTTGTTTATTTGTTCATTTGGCGGTTGTTTTGGGTTTGCTTGGTTGCCAAGAAAATTGAGAAAGTTGAAAGGAAGACGTTTTGGCACTTTTTTTTGTTCGTTATTTTTTTGGAAAAAAAAAACAGAGCAAATTAATGGAACTTATGTTGTTTGTTTGGTTTATATAATGAGTGATTCTTTTCGGTTCTTGTGTCTGTGCGTGTGAATCAAGCTTGGAGAAAGATTCAGGGTATTTCTTCAATATGAGGTATTTTGAGGATTGCGTGATCAATGGTGAATGGGATGAGGTGGAGCACTACCTGGCTGGATTTACTAAGGTTGATGAAGACAGCGACTCTAAGAAGATTTTATTTGCGATTCGGAAACAGAAATTCCTCGAGGCCCTTGACAGGTGAGCCGAATCTCGATCTTTGTTTTGATTTGGATGCGGGCCTCCATGTATTATACACGCTAAAGCTGTAGTAATAGCTTTAGCGTAATGCAGACATGACCACGCTAAAGCTGTCCAGATTCTTCAAAGAGATTTGGAACCACTCTTGACATTCGGGGACGAGTTTTATGATGAAGTATCATCATTGTTTCTGCCGGTGGTCATTTGCAGGTGTGTTGAGCATATTTATTTTCTGATTAGTTTGGCTTTTCATGACCCTGCATCACACATGCTATTGTAAAGCAAGCCATGATCATGCAATGATGCAAGTGTTCGGATTAATTCGGTTGTGGCGTCTTAATTTTTGCTCTTGTTAAATTAGTCATCCTTGATTTGGTTGCAAGTGTTCGGGTTAATTCGGTTGTGACCTATGTTTGTTTAATATCTTTATTTTATCTATTTTTCTTAAGTTTCACATTAACCTCCTTTATTTATTTATTATTTTAAATTTTTTTTTTTAAAAAAACAGGGAGAAAGAGCGAATATCAAAATCTGCTGATGCTAGGTCCACCAGGGCTGCACTGCTTTCTAAAATAAAAATGTTAATTGATGCAAGTCCACTTTTCCATGATAAGCTTCAGTTCCCCAACTTCGACCACCCAAGGCTGAGGACACTGCTTAAGCAGGGGTAATTTGGACAAAACTTATCTATGTAATCTTTGCTATTAAATTAATATGTCCATTAATCTCTTTCCACAAACATATCCTGGCTGCAGCTATTCCGATACTAGTATATGTGAAACAGTCGGATCTGAAGTGAGACGTGCTATTTCTGAGATTCAAAATGACCTTGAAAGTGTAAGTTCTTATGGATTTATTTATTTATGCTTACAATTAAAGAAGAAATTAGCAGCAGGTTGTTGGTTGTTGACATTCTATTACTTATTAAAGAAAGGATTCTTATAGGACTCTTATATTGAATACCTATGCCTAATATTTTGGTATTACTCCTACCTCTAGTAAGAATGCTTGCTAGCTGAACTGCAGTTGTCTTTTCAACTTCATTAAGATGAATTAAATTACTAGGAGTTGTCGGACTTAAAGAAAGGAACACTATTAAAAGTGTTGCAAATGTTTTTGCAGTACAGTATCTCTGGTCAGTACGCATGCTCATAGAAGAAGTTAGGAATTTGAGCTACTAATTTGAGTATATGTTATGCTGCATTGTGCAAATAATAGATTCTGTGGCCTCTTAATTAAAGTTTGCATTGTGTATGAGAACGCCAGAATGTTAAGCAGAATTAGAAGTTTATGCTACATTCATTCTGATATATTGACTATCAAGTGATACATTAAAATGAAGGTAGTTAAGAATATAGGTTAGATGATAGGGATTGATGCATAAAGCTTCGTTAACCTTGGCAGTCATTTTAGGAATGAATACAGTACAAATCACCATTTGATGAAAGTGACTAATAAAATAGGCGCATAGCAAAGGCCTTTTTCTTTGCTCTAACTGTTAAGTAAGCCCTTATAGATTTTGGTTGAGTTATTTTCTTTCCACAACAAAAGAAGAAAAAAATTAAATAAAGAAGTAAGCCCTTAAAGATTTATCGATTCTGAATGTAGGTATGTACAAGCTTATGAGCAGAATGTGAAATATCTTGGAATAGAGAAAGACTTGTTAGATATGTTTCAAGGAATTGCTACTAGTGACAATAATGCGTAATCCAACTCCACTTAAGGCTTCACAATTGGAAATAAATTCAAGGCTGCATTACTGCCTAACAAAATTTTGTGCAGTTGGTAAGGAACTCGACATAAATCTACTCTCTCACCTTAAGTAAAATGGATTGCTCCTTATCATATCAAATAGTTCTTATAAGAGAGACCCCAATGAACCTGTTGTCTCTTGAATGGACAGATCACCTCCAGATGTTGGATTAGTTTGTGGAGGCTTGATCTTTGGATTTTGGCTTTTGTGGAATATGGGTCCAATTTTACAAAGTGACCACTACACGACAGCCACTTTATTCAGTTGACTTGTAATTTTAAAGATTTTTTTTATTGAGTTAAGCATACCAAGAAGAATGTAACATAAGTACGTAGGTTATTTAGTTTCTGTAACCCTTATTAAATTAGTTCTCTTGCTTGTGCTCGCTTGCTTTTATTTTGATTAGTGATGACAATGCTTTAATTCTGACATATATTTATTCTTTGCCTATTTGCTTGCAAAGTGCGGTCACTGCTCTTTGATAATATGCTCTTTCTTTCTTACAAGCTCAGGCTATGCAAAGGAGTATTACTCCAGCACTTGCAACTACTGACGTTGCCGATATCCCTCCTAACCTGGTAAATCCAAGTGCAGTTGAATTAGTTTTGGACATCAGAAGAGAATATGCCAAAAAGCTTGAGAAGGTAAATTTCCATTTCTCTAACCATACTTGGTGTGAGGTTGGCCAAAGTTTTGTCAGTTTAGTAGTTGGATGTGGCTTAATTGACAATGCCATTGTTGTGGAACTTACTAGATGTTAGCATTTGAGCAGATGAATATGCATGCATTGATTAACTAATATGAATAATTGCAAATACTTGCTTCTAGGTTAGAGTAAACAGACAGGAGAATGTGTCTCATCTGGGACACAATTGGCTTCTTGTTATGGTATTGGTTAATGCAGATTGTCCTTTCATTGTTGGACATAAAGTGTAATCCAACTCCACTCAAGGCTTCACAATTTGAAATAAATTCAAGGCTGCATTTACTGCCCAACAAAATTTTGTGCTCCTTAACATAAATCTACTTTCTCACCCTAAGTAAAATGGATTGCTCCTTAACATATCAAACAGTTCTTATAAGAGAGACCCCAATGAACCTGTTGTCTCTTGAATGGACAGATCACCTCTAGATGTTGGATTAATTGGTGGAGGCTTGATCTTTGGATTTTGGCTTTTGTGGAATATGGGTTGTGGCATTACCAATATTACAAAGTGACCACTACACGACAGCCACTTTATTCAGTTGTCTTGTAATTTAAAGATTTTGTTTATTGAGTTAAGCATACCAAGAAGAATGTAACATAAGTACGTAGGTTATTTAGTTTCTGTAACCCTTATGAAATTAGTTCTCTTGCTTGTGCTCCCTTGCTTTTATTTTGATTAATGATGACAATGCTTCAATTCTGACATATATTTATTCCTTGCTTATTTGCTTGCAAAGTGCGGTCATTGCTATTGGATAATATGCTCTTTCTTTCTTCCAAGCTCAGGCTATGCGAAGGAGTATTACTCCAGCACTTGCAACTACTGACGTTGCCGATATCCCTCCTAACCTGGTAAATCCAAGTGCAGTTGAATTAGTTTTGGACATCAGAAGAGAATATGCCAAAAAGCTGGAGCAGGTAAATTTCCATTTCTCTAACCATACTTGGTGTGAGGTTGGCCAGAGTTTTGTCAGTTGAGTAGTCGGATGTGGCTTAATTGACAATGCCATTGTTTTGGAACTTACTAGATGTTAGCATTTAAGCAGATGAAGATGCATGCATTGATTAACTAATATGAATAATTGCAAATACTTGCTTCTAGGTTAGAGTAAACAGACAGGAGAATGTGTCTCATCTGGGACCGAATTGGCTTCTTGTTATGGTATTGGTTAATGCAGATTGTCCTTTCATTGTTGGATGGATTATGCAATTTGGGTGGAAGTACTTGTGGAGTCCATTTATTTTATTGTGATGATTATTGATGTCTTTAACAGAGTGTATAAGTTACTTTTATGGTAAATCCCGTCATCCTTATATTGCTACTGCGTGGGTTGAAAACTTTAAAGTGGTTGCTTCATGAAACGATGTTAAGGGTGTAAACATATTAACCGTGTTTTGACAGGACTTTAGGTGATGGTATATTTCGTTAATTGCAGTGACATATATATTCAGCTTGATCTGAAGTTTTTCTTTTATCTATTTATTATTTTTTCTGTTGACATGATATAAAAGAGAGGTTGATCTCCTTTGCGCTACTCTCAGCTGTGACATAAAGGAAACATTTTTATTCTTAGCATGCTACATGGACTTCTGTGACACTTCAAATCCTATAATCTTTTTCTTTTCTGTTACTTTTTCTCCTCTGTGTTTACGTTTTATGTGGGGAACATAACTCCACTAAGTAGACCCTTGCCTTAATCTTGCAGTCCCGGGAACGCTCTAGAAAACTTCAATCGGACCTGGCTGTTGAGGAGCACCGTGGACAAGAGCTCAGCAGGATCCTGAAGGAAGTGCTTCCAGATCCCAAGACCTCTAATGTGCCAAAATCACGTCCAGGAAGAAAAGTAGGATATTCAATTTTTTTTATTTCTTCCCCTACCTTCTCTCTTAGTATTTAGTGAATTTCCATGCAGTATGCTTGTATTTGTTTTCCTTGGAGCATGACAAGCATGTTTTCTTTTCTTGTGTTTATATATTGTTGGTTCTTGGATGCAGATGCTAAATAGCTTCATTTTCAGAACATGAAGTGAGTGTGTATGGATCTTCATTTGATTTTTAATATTTGTGTTAGGATTCTCCTTGTTTACGATTTAACGAGGAAGGAAGTATGCCAGCAGTTTCAGCAAGTGAGGATGGTATTAAGGTAAGGTGTTCAGATTTATAAGTGACCCAAAATTCAGATTTACTAAGTGATTAGAAAGATTGTTAAATAAATAAAAAAAACTGTGTTGCAGGGATCCATAATTGGCAGATTTGGTGCTTCCAGTTCTGCCCATGGATCAAAGAATGAAGTGCTCAAACTCGAGGTTTTAGTAATTGGGGAGTATGACACCTTGCGTTTCGTAAGGGAAGCTATTTCGAGAGCCATGTTGGACGTGAGTTCGTTGGAAACCAGGCTAGAGTTCCATTATTCATACGAAGACAACCCTTTCATGGTATCTTGTGATGCACTTGAGCGTCCTAACATGATTGTTATGGAGCACAGATTTGTTGTTCAGTTGGGGAGAGCTAAAATCAAGATACTTGTGGACGGATGGCGTGGGAAGAAGTGGGGACCGGGGGTTGATGTGCTGGTGGTTACGGTGGTGTGGGCTGGTCATGTGGAGGATGAAGAACTGAATGCTTTGAGGGAAGAATGGAAACAAAGCGGCAGCATATCTTTTCCTTTTCCTGGACTGATCGATGCTGTGTTTCTAGGGGAGCATCTTGATGATCTAGAAGTGATTGCCCCTCTACTTCGGAGCTGCTTTGGCTTTGCAAGGGAGAGGAAGGAAGGACAAAGTGTCTTGTTAGCATAACTAGTGATTAGTGGAGTGGACTACTTTAGTTAAAGGCTTAATTGTAGGCTAGATTTGTGCTAATTGATTGTTGTAAGATGTGCATATAAAAACCTCTTAAGTAATACATCAGATATTATGCATTCCCGTATATAAAAAGTTGTAGTCTTTTTCATCAATTAGTTGTTTAAACAGTTTGAAAGACCTTTTTAAAATTTAAAAAACTTAAAATTACTAAAAATAATTTAGTTTATAAATAAAAATAAGATTTAAAATGAAAGTAATTCAGTTTGAAAATATCCAACTGGTTAAAATATTTCACTTTTCGATTGAAAAGTATACATTGGAAACTTAAAAGGACAAAACCAAAAAAGATCAAAATTGCAATAACGTAGTTCATCAGTTAGCTGGATATGTTTTGGCTTGTGATTCTGCTAAAGTCGGTGGAAGGGTCTTCTTGACTCTATTATGGTTCTGTACATACTGTTATGGAAGTTAGTTCATTTTGTGAATATTTGGGACCAAACTGTCACTCACTCCAAACTAGATGGACGCAAACGTAATTAACCCTATCCTTAATCTTTACATCACACAATGGCCAGAGACTGCGCCAGTAGGGCACAGTAGAGTGAGTCTGGTTTTGAAGGGTCCAAAGAAAAATGGCAATCACACTGAACAATGGGTTCAAAATGCGAGCAGTCGGTCTTGGTGTTTGGCGCATGGAAGGAAAAGAAGTCAGAGACCTCATTATCAATGCTATCAACATTGGTTACCGCCATTTTGATTGTGCTGGTATTTCATTTTCTCCTCAATCGTCAATCTTGATGTTTTCTCTGATATGTTTCTCTGCTTATTTCTTGTACAAGTTTACTCTTTGCTGTTCATATGGGTGGAGGAAGGGGAGTGGGGGTTTAATTTATTTTGTCATCTGAGTTTGTTGAAAATGGCTTAATTGGAGCAATTGAAGAGGGTTTTGTAAATTATAGGTTCCATGAGTACGAAATAGCTTATTATTTGGTGTTTTTATTTTCCTGTTTACAACAACATTTGAATCTAGGTTCTACTCATTTGCCCGACCTCAGGGCCCTTGAGGTTGAGGTTGGTTAAAAAGGAAATTGTGAAGCATTCTAACTTAGTTGTAGGTAGCAGCACAAATTACCCATTTGCGCCGTAACATACGTGAACAAGTTAATGTTGCTTTCAGCTGATTACAAAAATGAAGCAGAAGTAGGGGAGGCACTTGCAGAAGCATTTTCGACTGGGCTTGTTAAGTGAGAGGATCTGTTCATCACCACCAAGGCCAGTTTAATTTTCAATCAAGAGTTTTCTTTTTCTGCTCAAGTTGACTAGTAGTGCATATTATGCATTCTAGACTATGACAAATTTTTTTCTCTCTCCCCATTTCTTCATCCTTTTTGCAGCTTTGGAATTCAGGTCATGGACATGTCATAGAGGCCTGTAAAGACAGTCTGAAGAAGCTTGGGTTGGATTATCCGGATCTATACCTTGTTCACTTTCCTGTTGCCACCAAGCATACCGGTGATTAATTCCTGCTTTTCTCATTATTCATACAATACTTCTCTATATTCTGTTATGTAATCCAAACTCTACTAGTTTATGTCCCCAAAATGTTGGCTGTATAATTTTAAAATCTGTTTGACAATAGGAGTGTGTGATTAAAAACTATATAGAGTACAAAAGAAATTGGTTAACTTGCTATCGATGTCTATCCTACAACATCGATGGTGCTGCCGTGTCTGGGAAGGGGGCAAGGTAACCATGCAAGCTAATTGTTACAGGAAACATCTCTCTGTAAAGTTTAATATTCTCCTTCTGTAATTTGCCATATCTTGATATCGCTATAAATAAAGTCAAGTGAGGGTTATACACCATGTAGAATTATATATATATATATTTCCTAATTCGATACTTAATTACAAAGTAAACTAAAAAGTTACAGCTCATAAGAAGCATTACACTAACACATCAAAATAAATAAATAAATAAAATAGACGATATGCCTTAGTATATTTTCATACTCTCATTTGAACATTAACACATGCCATATCTTCCTATGTTAGTAAAGAAGTTAAAGGAGTTACACCTTTGGGTTGAGTCATACTCTCATGTTTAATGTAGGAACGAAAGAGTTAAGTTCATAAGTATCTATTATCAACCCCTACAAAAGCCACAATTTATTACAAAGTGTTAGAACAGTCATCAGCCATCTAATAGATCCACATCTAGATAGTGTCACTGAGGAGAGTTCTCACCTATGCCTCCTTGTCGAGGATACTGAGAAAAATAATATTAACTGTGGCATAATCATGACCGTTTACATGTATGGTGGCTTTATGCTACTCCATTCATGGTAAGACTTGTGATCCTCATTAACTAGCAAAAACAGTAAATCCCGTGTATGATTGAGAAGATATTTTATACCATACGGTAAAAAAGAAAAAGAAAAAAAGGAAATAAAGAGCATTTGCTGAATGATCTAATCAAACTTATTACAGGCCAAATAAAGAGCATTTACAATACATTTGCAGAACTCTTTCTCACAGGTTGAACACGCTAGATGAGAACATTAAAATAAATAAAAAACTTTTAAATGCATCAATGACGTTCCGGTAAGTGGGTTGAGAGCGACCGTGAGTTGGGAGATTGGGGCTTGGAGAGATAAAAAGGGGGCTCTGCAACATACTGGACATCCAATTCCAGTGTACCAAGACACAACATTAGTTCTCTTATCATGTATGCTGGTTAACTAATTACTCGCAATTACTGTTATTGAGTACGAATGGTACCTTTACATAATTAAAAATGATGAAAAATATAATCATCCTTATATGAATTTGTTTATGAACTGTTTTCTTGTAGTCTTCAAATATATTGACCCTTATATGGAATTCATCTGTCAATTTATTTGCGTGTACGCAGGAGTTGGTACAACTGCAAGTGCTTTGGATGAGGATGGGGTGCTAGAAATAGACACAACCATATCTTTGGAAACTACCTGGCATGCTATGGAAGAACTGGTTTCTATGGGTTTAGTTCGTAGCATTGGGATTAGGTGATTATAATAATTTAGCACATTTCAGTGACTACTTGAATCAATTGTAATGATATTGTGACTTTATATTACCTTTTCCTACTATTCCATGTGCAATATTATGGTTCTATACATACTGTTATGTAAGTTAGTTCATTTTGTGAATATTTGGGAGACCATACTGGAAAAATATAAGTGAATGTGCTGAAGAAAATTGAAACCTTGCAGTAACGCGCGCATGCATGTGTATGTGAAAATGGTAATAAATTTATTTCTACAAAAACAGCTTCAGTTGGAGGAGTTATATTAGTCGTGTTCAGGAAAAGGTTAATTTTGTGTCTTTTGCTTGTGGCCGTTTGTGCACATATTGGAATACCGTTAGGTTTGATTTTGTGAGCTATCACATTATTGTATTATTTTTCTGCTACGATCATATTTGTCAAGAAGTATTTGAGTAACGCTCCTCTTGGAGGTGCTGCGGTTTGGTTCAGTTTCATGTCTGGATGATCCAGTTCTTAAGGTAAGGTAAGCTAGTTCCCTTTCTTTCACTTGAATCACTAGATTTATTTTCAAATTATTGGGAATATAAATCTCATCATTTTGTGTGCTAATTGTAAAAATTTTGGCTTCTCAATCACATTCCTCTGTCAGAATCTGGCTGAGAAATACCAAAACAAAAAACTGTAGCCCAGGTTGTCCTCCGCTGGGTCATCCAACGCAACACACGGTTGTCATCCCAAAGACATCAAAACTTGAGAGATTGAACGAGAATTTCCAGGTTGATCTGTATGCATAGATTTGCTTGTAATTCTACCCACGAGAGCAAGGCCTTGTGTTTGGCAAAGAATAATGGAGTGCAGGAGTTATGTGTCTTCGACTTGTAAACCTCAAACTGATCAAGTCATTCGTGAAAGCTCAATAGATGTGTTTGATAAAACGATCACGCATGAACTACATTCCATCTCTCAATGAAACTACTCATTTTAATGTGATTGCCTTCCCTTGCATGCCCTCTGTTTGCTTTTGGACTTTTGAGTTCCAAATTTTAAGCTCAACGTTTGTCCTGAACTAACTTAAGGAAGGTCTTTAAAAAAAATTGCAATGGTATCTGGATGAGGATCTGCCTCATGAATGCAAGAAGAAAAGAGATGATTTATTAATATTGTTGAGTTTTTATCTTTATTTTTTTCAAGATCAGCAGAAGTTTACCAATTGATAAAACATTTTCAACAATGGCTAAAAGTTAATATGCTTAGCCAGAAAGTATATAAAAATCACACTGCCTGTTTGGCAGTGGAGAACAGTTACAGATGCTCTTTAATTTGTGAATAAGGTATGATAAAACTGGATGCTTGCGAGGGTCCTTCCTGCGGGTTTAGTGAAGCTCGAGTATCTATTTAAGCAATTAAAACATTTAATTGATAAAATAGCTCAACCATAGATATTTAATCAAAACCCTGACCCCCGGCCTCAAAAGTGCGTGTACACAATTTAAGAAAGTTCCTAGGCCCATTTTCAACATTCTAACCAGTGGAATTGTCTGAAAAGACCCGAGGTTCAATAAGCGATTAATTTCCCATAATGTTCAACCCGGCACCCCGTGGAGTCCACGACCTCTAATTACCAATCCGTGAGTTCCTATAGGTTCAGCACACTTTAGTAAACATACCCTGCAAGTTTGGTCCAAATCGAACGGTCGGATTGCTCACGATCGTACGATCGGACAGTTATTGCTTATCTAAACTTTGAATTATTGAATTGGAGTATCCGGGACTCCGATTCTTGATTCACAAATTTCTACACCGTCCTAGAGGTGACTATATCAACATATTTAAAAATGAAATCGATCCAATTGTTCGAACATTTTGAACCTGGATAACGTCTAATATTCGATATCCGATCGACGATCAAACGATAACCAAATTCATATCTGAGCATGCCTTCGTGTTCGAGACGGCCTGGGGATTATTTTAGGACACAAGGACTTCCCAAAAAGTAGCCCACGCGCCTCCACAAACGCTAGCAGTGAGTGGGTGTCCAAAGCGATTCTGGCGATCAGAAAATCTCCAAACCGCTGGTTAAGACTTATACACGCATGATCAGCACATAGAGTGGAACAACTTTTGTTCTTGGACCTACCCCAAAAAGTCTCCGGAAGTTGCTGGAATCGGCAAAACTTCTATTGCTTAAATATCGACCAAAACACAAAAATTTCTCAAAAATACCACAACCAGCAGCAAGAACACATTGAACGGATGAGAAAGCATACCAAATTTGAAGAAAACAGTGGCCGGAATAGCTCAATCGAACTCCGGGAAATTTGGTTAAAAATTGACCGAATTTTGTGAAATTCTGGTGGCTTCGGTGGCTGCCGTCATTGGGAACGGGGCAGAATAGAGAGAAAAATCCGATTGGCAGCAACATGGGGGCTTGGTCGAGAGAGAGAGAGAGAGAGAGAGAAGAGAGAGAGAGAGATTCTGGTTTTTAAAAATCCATTTGTGAAAAAATTACGATTTTGCCACTAGACTATTTTTTATCGTAACTTCTTCGTTACAACTCTGATTTGAGCCAACTACTTGTTTACGGACTCATTCCGACTTGCTCTACGCAACGGTAAATTGAAATCCCCAAATTCCTTCCTGAACAAAAAGTCAACTTTAAACAATTAAAATATTCTTGGGGTAAAATTGCCTTTATTTGAATAAATTATGAAATAAATATTAATTTTGGATCTGTTATTACAGAAATGCCCCTCAATAAGTGTTAGAAATTATGAATTGTCCTTAAATTGTATCAAATTAAAATCAGAGAGATCAAAATGACGAAATTGAAACCACGAATCTTAATTATAAAAATAATTAACTATGGGACCAAGAAGGATTTTTGAGGGGCTTCCAATCCAAAAACCCGCACGCACATTTTGGCGCACAAGAGGCCTCGAAATTCCAAAAGCAATTGCAATGCCAGGGTTTTAGATTGTTGAAACCCCAAAAATGGCCTCGAACCCCAAAACCCCAAAAATGGCGCCTTCAGGCCTGTCTCTATGAAACCCCTCAGTTTTCCCCCCAAACCCCTACCATGGACGACCCCCAAAAGGAGGACCTAGGCGAGGGGCAGAGTGGGAATGGAAGTGTGCTGGTCAAGGACTCAAGTGAGAACGGCGAAGAAAGAATCGTTCGTGTTGAGCTCCACAAGGAGGCCACTGAAGCGTACATGGCCTACGCTATGTCTGTCCTGCTCGGTCGCGCCCTGCCGGATGTTCGCTACGGTTTGAAGCTTGTGCACCGTCGTATTTTGTGAGTGATGTTTGCTTAGTACATTGTTTGTTCCTGAGAAAATTTGCTGGGAAGAAAGTAATTTCTGTGAGTGATGTTTAATTTGTTCTGTATTGTTCTCAAACTACAAGTGCATCTTGAAAACCGTTCAAGAAATGTGGTAGAGTTGTTGGAGAGGTTACTAATCAAAGGCTTTCTGTTTCTTTTGTATGAATCCACAATATTTATATTTACGATTAAGATAGAAAATGCTTTGATGCAGGTTCTAGGAAAATTTCATCCCCATGGTTACACTGCTGTCTATGATTCCTTGGTGCGAATGGCTCAGGTAACAATAACTTTTTCAATTAACCAATATTTGAATTCGTTACACAGAAGTAAAAACGGATAAGCTAGTAGCAAATACAAAAAATACTTCAACCTCTGCAATCTCTTTTTTTTTTTTTTTTTTTTTTTTTTTTTTGGATGGCCTCCTTGTAGTGTTCCATTTTTCTCATTTGTTACATTATTTTAGTTTTCCCAGCTGTAGGAGTTAGTTTCTTTAGAATAAATATGAAACAGTGCGATATATTCTTTCGTTGTTTGCGGATGCTTGAGTGCTGTAATCTTGTGTTAACCATGTCTTCTCTGGATGAAGTAGGTTTTTTGAAAAGTGTAATTATAATGGTTATGGATAAATACTCTGTGCAACTTTTTGTAATTTGTCTGGAGATGAGTAATAAGATTTTTGTGAATTATAGTGGTGTGGGTATGGAAGTATTATGGGGTCAAGTAAGATTTTGGTCTTAACTCTGGGCTTCTGTGTCTTCGAGTTTTGGAAAGCACCTGTACAGTCTATTTTCCATTAATCTTGTTTCGCTGTTCCCGTTACGTTGATGTAATGTTTTGGTGGACAATCTATCCCGTGGATATATTTATTTTGTCTTTCAATATATTTTTTTCTTACCATAAAAAAATAAAAAATAAAAAATTGTGCATCTTTAGGCATCCATGGCTGGAAATTAAATACCAAAGAGCTTTTGAGGGATGGAACAATCAATTTAGAGAATGGAAGCTTAACATCATTGATAATTCTTTGAATGGACAGGGACCATCAGTTGCTGCCTCTTTTCATGTTATTTGCTGTATATACCCGGCGATGCCCCTTAATGTCTTGAATAAAATTTCATTACTTCTTTTTTGAAAAAAAAAAAAAATCCTCGTATCAAATAATTCCAACTTTCTGAAACCTTTTGTCTTTGTGAATATTGATTTATATCAGATTATAATTAGTTATTTAGTTCACGTGGTCTCCTGATTGCTTTGAAACTTAATTTTCCAGGATTTCTCCCTATGATTCCCACTAATTCAAGGGCATGGGAATTTCATCCTCTTTTCGAATAAAAAACGGATTCTGCAATTGGATTATGATCTGTTTTCATCCTCTTTTCAGCTCAAGCAAGGATCTGACCCATCAATTGTTCTGAATAATCTTTATCGCCTCACATCTCTTCGATGCAGCTTTAGTTGCAACATGGTTGGGTGAGTGATATCTTTATCGTCATTCAAGAACATTGGTAGAGACTTAAGATTCTGGCTTTTGGTTCCTCACTGGTGTATGCAATTTCTCTCCCTATACTTCTCTAGTTGATTTTTGGGGCTAAAAATTGAAACTTGCATTTTGGCCTTGAAAGTTATGACTTCGATTGAATATTATAACTTCAAGGAACCAAGATATTTTGATTTGGAAACTAATTTTATAAAGAAAATTAAATTAGTCTATTGTCGTTGAATTGAATAATTTTAGTCAAAAGCTGTGCTATAATAAAAATATCCCAAATATTGGTAAAGGTGTACAAGGATTGTATGACAAAACTAAACACGGGGAAGCCTATGCCAAACACGGGGGTCTTCTGCCGCTTTCATCAATTCAGCGGTCATGACACTGAATCTTGTGTTGCGTTGCGAAACATAATTTAAGGGCTCATCCGTGAGGGGAAGCTGGACAACTATGTGCGCAACATACCACCCCTGCCTAACCCTCACCAACGACAGATCAACATGATCTCCACCATCAGTGGAGGTCCTACCCTGGCTGGCACCTCCAACAACTCCATCAAACATTATGTCCGCTTCACCTATGTGCACCAAGTCTTCAGCACCGAGCAGGGACGCTTGCCGAAGACCCAAAGGTCTGGCTGGGCCCCCATTACCTTCTGCGAGGAGGAGGAGCGTGGTGTTATCCTCCCCCATGATGATCCACTCATTATCCGTGCTGACATTTCTAACTTCGACGTTGGGCGTATCCTGGTGGACACTGGCAGCTCGGTCAGTGTGATGTTTGCCGACGCCTTCAATGAACTCCAGGTCCCGTCTCACCTACTCGACCGAAGCATCACACCCCTTGTGAGCTTCTCGGGTGATGTGGTCCAGCCCATTGGCAGCATTCATCTCCCTATATCAATTGGGGCCGCACCCCAGCGGACGACGATCACTACCCCTTTCCTTATCGTCGATTGCCCCACAGCCTACAACGTCATCCTCGGCCGCCCAGCCTTGGCCCAAATGAGGGCTTTTATTTCCACGCATATGCTGCTGTTGAAGTTCCCCACACCTAATGGCCCAGGCACGGTGCGGGCGACCAACTCGGGGCTCGAAGCTGCTATGCTTCAGCAGTCAAATCCACCAATCGCCAACATAGGAGTGAGGCCCTCGCGGTAACCATGGCGCCCGCCCCTCCTCAAGCTGGCACCGACCCACCTGAGGACCCTAGGGAGGAGTGTATCACACAGCAGGCCGAACCCGTGGAAGACCTAGAGCTGGTTACCCTCCATGACGATATCCCGGATCGACAGGTCCGGATCGGCACCTCCATCTCTCCAGAGCTTCGCTCTGACCTGGTTGCTTTCCTCCACCTCAACTCCGAAGTCTTCGCATGGTCCTATAATGACATGCCTGGCATATCACAGACATCATCCCATGGCTTAGCGTCAATCTTGCCGTCCGACCAGTCCGACAGAAGCATCGCACTTATGATCCCAAGCGCTATGAGGCCATGAGGGCGGAGGTGGATCGATTGGGTAGCATCGGATTCATCAGGGAGGTTGACTATCCTACATGGCTGGCCAATGTCGTGATGGTCCGAAAACCAAGAAAGGGCTGGCGCATGTGTGTCGATTACACCAACCTTAATCGGGCCTGCCCAAGGACAGCTTCCCCCTACCCCGCATTGCAGCTAGTCGACGCCACAGCGGGCCACACCCTCCTTAGCTTCATGGATGCTTTTCAGGTTTACAACCAGATCTTCATGCACCCCGAAGATCAGGCCCACACCTCTTTCATTACGGACCGCGGCCTCTACTGCAATAAGGTGATGCCCTTTGGCCTCAAGAATGCCGGGGCTACTTATCAGCGTCTGGTGAACCACCTCTTCGCCCCACTGATTGGCAATTACCATGGAGGTATATGCGACGACATGCTGTCAAGAGTCGCACAGCTGACAAACACATCCCCAACCTCTCTGCCATGTTCACCATCCTGAAGCAGTACAAAATGAGGCTTAACCCCACCAAATGCGCATTCGGGGTGGCTTCCGGCAAATTCCTTGGCTTCATGATCAGCCAGAGGGGTATTGAGGCCAATCCAGTAAAGATCCAGGCCATCTTAGACATGACAGTACCTAAGACGGTCAAGGATATCTAAAGCCTTACAGGGCGTGTCGTAGCCCTAACCAGATTTATCTCCAAAGCCACTGACCGCTGAGCCCCATTCTTCAAGGCCCTTAAGGGCACCAAGCGAAACATCACCTGGACTGCTGAGTGTGACACGGCTTTCAGCGAGCTCAAGGAGTATATGGGCCAGGCCCCTTTATTGTCAACGCCTGAGCACGGAGACATCCTCGTGATTTATCTCTCCGTCTTAGCTTCGGCTGTTAGCTCTGTGCTCATTCGATCAAAGGATAACGCGGAACACCCAGTGCATTATGTCAGTAAAGCGTTGCAAGATGCCGAAGTTCGATACCCAGACATCGAAAAATTGGCGTTCGCCCTGGTCGTCTCGGCTAGACGCCTCCGACCATATTTCCAAGCTCACACCATCCATGTCTTAACCAACCAACCGCTCCGACAGGTGTTGCAGAAGCCAGAAACTTCTGGGAGGCTGGTTAAGTAGGCCATTGAACTTGGCGAGTTTGATATTCATTACAAACCTCGCCCGGCTATAAGGGGGCAGGCCATTGCTGACTTCTTATCCGAATTCACGGAGCCCGAAGCTTCAACAGCTACCCAGCTCATAACCAAACCCAATCTCTCTCCGAGCCAGGACCAAACCCCCAGCAAATGCACTTTCGACCTGGCCCAGCCCCTATGGACCTTATTCGTGGATGGCTCTTCTAATGCCCAGGGGTGTGGGGCTGGCCTCGTTCTCGTCTCCCCAGACAAGGTTGCCCTCGAGTACGCCCTCTGCTTCAAATTCCAAGCCTCCAACAATGAGGCGGAATATGAAGCACTCTTAGCTGGTCTTCGCCTAGCCAAAGAGATGGACGCCAAACAAATTCAGATATTCAGCGACTCACAGCTCGTGGTCCACCAGGTCAACCAGGACTTCACGGCCAAGGATGCCTCTATGACGGCTTACCTCCAGCACGCTCGGCACTTGCTGGCAACCTTCCACGCCCACTCTATCAAGCAAGTGCCACGCTCTGAGAATAGCCACGCCGATGCATTAGCCAGATTGGCATCAGCCTTAGAGCAGGGAATAGGCCGCCACATCCACATCGAGTTTTTGGACCAGCCCAGCACACAAGCCCCACTCATCTGCACCATTGATCACAGCCCTACATGGATGGACCCCATCCTCTAGTTTTTGCAGAACCAAACACTACCGGCTAATTCGGCCGAAGCACGACTCGTTCGCCATCGCTCTGCCCGATACCTGATCATTAACGGCTCCTTATACAAGCGGGGTTTCAGCCTTCCTTACCTCCGCTGCCTGACTCCAGAGGAGGGTCACTATGTCCTCCGAGAAATCCATGAAGGCATCTGCGATAACCACTCGGGCGCACGCTCACTAGCCTATAAAGCAATCCGCCAAGGATACTTCTGGCCTTCACTCCACACTGACGCCCACGCCTTCACCCAGAAATGTGACAAGTGTCAGAGATTTGCCAACATACCACAACTCCCGGCAGAACCATTGACTGCCATGGTCAGTCCATGGCCATTTGCCCAATGGGGACTAGATCTCATTGGGCCAATGCCAGAGGGCAAGGGCCAAGTCAAATATGCAGTCGTAGCCGTAGACTACTTCACCAAGTGGGCTGAGGCCGTGGCCTTGGCCACCATCACTGCAGCCCGTATCGAAACCTTTGTGTGGCAAAGTATTGTATGTCGCTTCGGCATCCCCAACTCCATCATCACAGACAATGGCCGGCAATTTGACAATGCCAAATTCAAACAATTTTGTTCTAACCTCAAGATTCGTCTGTGCTTCGCCTCCCAGCCATCCTCAGTCCAATGGCCAGGTCGAAGCCGTGAACAAAATTATCAAGAAGACCCTCAAGACAAAACTTGACAAAGCCAAGGGCTGCTGGCCAGAACTACTCCCGGAAGTACTCTTGGTCCTACCGCACCACCTTCCGCACATCCACCGGTGAAACGCCGTTCTCCCTATCATTTGGAATCGAGGTCGTGGCACCGGTAGAGATTGGCCAGCCCACATACCGAACCTCCACTTACGATGCCAAGGCCAATGACGAACAGTTGGCCCTCAACCTCGACTTCATTGACGAGCTCCGTGACCAATCAAGCATGCGCAATGTCGCGTACAAACAACGCATCGCCAAATACTATGACTCCCGAGTCAAGCCCCGCGCTTTCAAAATGGGGGACTGGGTCATGCGCAAGGTTTCCTTGGCTACCAAAAATCCTACCGAAGGTACCCTCGGCCCTACATGGGAGGGCCCTTATGAGATTATCAAAATCTGCCGCCCCGGCACTTATCAGCTTCGCGATCCCGCAGGCAAGACGCTGCCTCACCCCTGGAACGCTGACCACCTCAAGTACTACTACAAGTAAACATATCTAGACCCTAGGACTATACTTTGGTCTTGAGCATTTACTATAAGGTAGGAGTAAACGTATCTAGACCCTAGAACTCTTGTACCTTCTGCCTTTCGGCAACTATTTCAATAAAATGCCTGACTCCGGCTCATTCTCATGCACTCACATGGTTATTATTTTTACTAGCACAATTGATATCACATACCAAGTCTCATATCATAAATCAAAACAACCTTGCTCCACGCAAGGAAAAGTGTTCATACACAACAAAATAAACAACCTTGCTCCGCGCAAGGCAAAGTGTTCCAACAAAATAACTAGAGTACCTCAGTTAGAATACATAACGAAGGCAACGCCTTCAAGACTCGGTCAAAGGGGCATCCTCAGTGGCCGGCTCCGCCTCTGGTGTCGGGGCGCTAGCATCAGCAGGAGGACTCTGTGCAGGAGGCTCGCCACTCGTGTCAAAGTTAATCTCAACCGAGGGGTTGAACCTAACCAACCTATCTTCCCAGTGAAGCTGCTCATCCACTAGTCGGTCCATGATGTAGCTCTTCAGCTCCTCTGAGGTTCGGAAGGACTCGATCGCCTCGACTCGGGCAGCAGCCACCTCCTCGGCCTTCGACCTCTTCAGCTCTTCCACCTCCCTAGCCAGGGCCTCCTTTTGCACCAGCAGGGCGTTCTTCTCTCGGATGGCCTCCTGCGCCTCCGCCATCTTGCTCTTGGTCAGCTCATCACGCCTCTTCAGCCTCTGGATCTCTTTATCCGCCTTGGCCATGCTGACATACATCTCGCCAAAGGCCTGCAAAACAAAACAACATCAGTCAACCCAAACAAGAATAATCCAACAAAAAATGCACAAAAGAAGGCCAACACTTACATAGGTAGATGTGAGGATCGTCTTTTGGGCCCGGTCTATGAAGGAAGAGGTTGGGGTCCTCGCCAGAGCCACAAGATCACTCTTCACGCCTTCTAGGAAGATGTTCACCAAAGGCACCTCCTGCCGGTGCATAGCCAGGTTCACCTCCTTCTTCTGCTGGCGTAGCCTGCCGAAGTCCACCTTCTCCACCCCTTCAGCAAACACGTCCTCCATGCTGAAGGGGAAATTCGGCGGTGCCTGCAGATCAAAAGGCGGAAGTCTTGGCCCCGACCCCATCACATGCTGATGAGCCTTCTCCAAGGCTTTCCTCTTCCCCAGCACGTCAGCAACCCGACCCTCATCATCATCTTTGGGGTGTTTTCCAGCACCCTTCTCTGCTTTCTTGGCCCGAGACTCCCTGAGCCGCTTCTGCATCTCAGCCTCATCAATATCCACTGCCACTTTCGTGCTCCCCCTTATGATGCCAGCCACTGTCAACAAACAAACAAAACAATTACATTAGTCACAACCACAAAAAGCTCAGCACACAACCAATAAAGATGGCCCAGGTACTTACTTCCTTGAAGGAGTCCGGACTCCAACAAATTCTTCTGCGTGACTAGGTTTCCGCACTCACGCTCGGCCTCCGACAGCTGCGCCCTCACCCACTCAACCTCGTCTTCCTGCTCCTTGGAAATAGGGCCCCACTTCACTGAACCTGCATCAAAGGTTAAATACTACTTAGCCATTTACACTGGCACAGAAAAAATACAGAACCAAGAATAAGAGCCAAAACAAAACACAATCAAGCATTAGACAGTCTTAAGGGATGGGGCCAAGGACCTATAGACTGGAAGTGGGTAGGAATGTGTTGGACAACGCTCTTCCCTGGCGGACTCTCCCAGTCCCCATAAGCCATGCACCACCTGTTCCTCCAAGACTTTTGCGTCGTTGGCTTGTGCTTAATAAAATAGCCCCTCTCCTTTGCCTTTCGACAATTAGCCTGTACCCAGCCAAAATTCCCCTGCTGCTTCGAAATAGAGTACAGGTACATGAACTGCTCAAACGTTGGCTCCCCCAACCCAGCCAACCACCAAGCGATGTACACCCTATGAAGAAGAATCCAAAAGTTGGGATTATACTGCCCCGGCGCATACCCCAACTTAGCCAACATCATCTGCACCCACGGATGAAAGGGTAGTCTGAAGCCGTGCCGATACATATCCGTAAAAATCTTCACGGAGCCATCCGAAGGATATCTGACTACATCAGCCGCAGTGGGTAACCTCAAGCCCACATAGGCTGGCACACAAAAATCTGTCCGCAGTTGGGCCAATTTCGCTTCTGTAAGCGTATTCCGCCTCGACAACGGGACACCAACCCGAATGTCTAAACCCTCTGACATTGAAGCCACAGCTATACCCACGGACCCCGATGGCGACGCCTGGTTGCTCGAACCCACCTCTTGCGTTTGAGGCAAGGCTAGAACCCGGTTCGCTATAGCCTCTAACTCTATATAATTCCTCTGCATCTCCCTATATGCAGCCGACCCAGAGTCTCCCGATGGCTCACCCCTCTCACCCCCAGGCCCTATCATCCTACTTTCTATAATGCCTTCTACCATACCCTCTGTCTCTGAACTCTCCTCTTCATAACATATATATTGGCTGGGCTCTTCACTCTCAGTGTCATCCCCACCAAAGGCAGGGGGGTCAGGACTTTCTCTATCAGAACTTTCAGACATCTACAATATGCAAAAACAAGAAAAAGGAACTAATGCACATGCAAGGAGGATCGAACCACAACAACAGAAAAATTTGCCAAATCTTCATGTTTGTTCATACTAAGCAAGAATTCAACATGTTCATACAAATGTTCAACGTGTTCATCATGTTCATGCTCATGTTCAATGTGTTCTTCCTAGCCTTCAACATGTTCATGCAAAGCAAGACATTTCAATTCAAAAGTTCAAGAGAAATGAGGTCTAACCTTGTTCGCACCACCACGAAAGGATCGCCGGAAATCACCTCAGCCACAAGCACCACCACAAAACTCTCGCCGGAAATCTCTTCTCCTCCTCTTCAATTTCTCACAATTTCTCTCCTCAACTCAAGTGTGGTGCCTTCACCACTCCAAGTTCCTATTTATAGCCAACCAAGGGTACCCACGCCTCGATTCACGAGCAAACCCTAGCACCCTTTCATCTTCCCTCTTAAATCCCTTGTACCTACACACAATTTGAAAGAACATGCAAGCTTAACCCCACAAAGAAAACTCGGATTGGCTTTGCCGAACGGCAAGGCCCATGCGGAAGAAAAAACAAAGGAGGACTTATGAAGCTCACCAAGCCTAGGAGATCGAATTGCCCTGCCCGGGTCCTTACCAAAGCCCAAGGCTCGGCCTCCTATCCGAAGGTACAAACCTAAAACCTGCTCCGAGGGTATATGCAACCACAAATGACAAAGTTATCATACCGAAGCTGCAAATGGGCCTTGCTGAACGGCAAGGCCCTTGAAAGAAAAACAAGAACGCTCACAGCATACTCACCCTTGCTGAACCGTGGCACACCTTAACTCGAACCAAAGAAGCCGAAGCCCATCTCTATTCACGCTGATTCCGCTCCCACCGAACCCAGCTCAAGACCCAGGTCACTTGCCGAAGCCACAGCAGGAGACTTCTCCAACAAACAATCGGATATGCTCGCAGCAACAGCTCATTCCCAATCACCCTTGCCGAACGACAAGGGTCTAGCAACAATTGATATGCTCGCAGCGACAGCTCCTTCCCAATCACCTTGCCGAAAGGCAAGGGTCTAGCAACAATCGATATGCTCGCAGCGACAGCTCCCTCCCAATCACCTTGCCGAACGGCAAGGGTCTAGCAACAATCGATATGCTCGCAGCAAGACGGCTCCATCCCAATCACCCTTGCCAAACGGCAAGGGTCTAGCCACAATCGGATGTGCTCGCAGCAAGATGGCTCACAATAAAATTCTTCCCAGTCACCCTTGTCGAACGGCAAGGGTCTTCCCAAAATTGGATCGTGCTCCCACCGACATATCTAAAGACCTAGACAAAATTGCTACACTACTCGCAAGGAAGGACTTGCTCTTGCCCACAACTACCTGCCGAAAGATTGCCCCTTGCTCAAATTTGTAACCAACTCAGACTTGCCGAACGGCAAGGTAACAATTCCAAATTTTTTTTACTCCCTCCTTCCAAACCCTAATCCTTATATGCGCCAAAGCCCAACTCTAAGCACATGCCGAAAGCCCAACAACACCCATGGCCCAAGCCTCGATTTTTTCTCTCCCTTGCCGAACGGCACCAATTGTGGAGCTTTTCCTACGGGCTCACAATTTTGCCACCTACCGAAGGTCCTAAAAAAAAAAAAATGGCTAGACCCTTGCCGAACGGCAAGGGACATGGAAGAAGTGGAGTCTCTCCAAAATTTTCAGAAGACCCGGCCCCCTCGAAGGTATAGCTCCCGAAGCTATAAAAAAAAAAAAAAAAATGGCTAAGCCCTTGCCGAACGGCAAGGGCCATGGAAGAAGTGGAGTCTCTCCAAAATTTTCAAAGGACCCGGCCCCCTCGAAGGTCTAGCTCCCGAAGCTCAAAAAAAAAAAAAAGGCTAAACCCTTGCCGAACGGCAAGGGCCATGGAAGAAGTGGAGTCTCTCCAAAATTTTCAAAGGACCCGGCCCCCTCGAAGGTCTAGCTCCCGAAGCTAAAAAAAAAAAAAAAATGGCTAAACCCTTGCCGAACGGCAAGGGCCATGGAAGAAGTGGAGTCTCTCCAAAATTTTCAAAGGACCCGGCCCCCTCAAAGGTCTAGCTCCCGAAGCTCAAAAAAAAAAAAAAAAAAAAAAAAGCACACTACGGACCCAGATTCCATCCTATCTGCAACATGCCCAAGTGCCCAAGTACCCAGGTACCCAGCTACCAACAATTCTAAAGGCTTACACAGCTTATATCACACATTCCATGTGTTGACGCAACTCCTAGCTTGCCAACTTGGGAGACTAGGGAGTGCCCTACGGCTCCCAATGAAGCTGGAATGCTCGGTCACAATTACAAAAACTCACAAGTTCCCAACCCATAAGTTACTTCTCGACCGCGAACTTGGGGGACTACTGTTTACACCATAGTGAACCGAGCAGACCCAGCATCAAAGCGACTAGCACCAAGGCAGCCACGCCTTCTCCCCTAACGAAGGAAGACACACTTCCGAGGTGCCAGACACCTGCCGAATCTCCAGGACACGTGTCGCCACCACGACGACTTGCACTCAGTTGCTCCCTCTAAACTTCTCTCTAGTTGATTATTGCCAAATTCTGGTGTCCTATAGATTTCTTCTTCATGTTTCCTTACTTTTTCGTTTTGGTTTGATGAGAGTATTTATTATAGAGCATAGTTCTTCTATGGCTTGAAGAATTGATGGTGCTATAAGCTATTATTTGTTGTTGCTGGCAGGAAAAAAAAAAAAAAGGAGACTTGTTTTGTCAATTTCATGGGTTCTTATGTCTCATGATGATGCAACTGGATACAAAGTTGTTGGCTACGTAGCTGAACTTATTTTATTTTATTTTTCATTTAAACCATTAGGTCAAGAACCCTCTATCTGACTTGGGATTAATATATTTAAATTGTATGGATGATATATTTTTAACATTAGAGTTTTATTATATTTCTTTTATGGATGAGAATTTTTTTTTCCTTTTCTATTGCACTTAGTCTATTTAGTTAAACCATGATATATTATCTAATTTCATATTTAAACTAAAGATTATAAGATTACATACAATTTTTTTTCTTTTATTTTGTTAAGGGATTGGTTAAGGTTTGTTTCTCATTTTCATTTTCTAAAAATGTTCTCTAAAAATAAATTTTGAAAATATTACCAAAAGGGTCATGGCTTTAGGATTTAAATGAAGGTACATGGTGCTGTAACAAGACATTTGTGACAAGCATGTCTAGTCAAATACAATATCTAGTTTCAATTCAAATATATGACCATACCATATTATAGAGGTTACATGCATAGTTGATCAAAGTAATGCTGGAAACACCAAAGTAAATTCCAAAATTTTAAAGCTCAATTTATCTAATAATGTTTCATTTCTCCACATATATAAGGTTTGGATATAACAAGTACACATATGCATTTTTATCATATTCAAATAAGCATATTTGCCAAAAATATATAGTCTTAAAGATATATACTTCTAGGTAACAAGCACACATATGCATTTTTTTAATAATTCAAACAAGATTATTTATAATAAAAAAAATATATAGTCTTAAAATTATATACTCCTATGTTTAGTATATATGCATGTACGAATATTTGTATGTAGGTATTGAAATATAAAATAGGAATGAAACATATATTGGACTTATACACTAAAAACAATGCATTTAGAAATTATTATTATTATAAATTCGGATATTTTCGGAAAAAATTGGAAAAATCGGATCGGAATGGGAACAGAGAACTTCAAAAAATTTTGGATCGAAATTTCGGAATTTACAGATACATTCCGATTCCGATCCAAATTTTATCGAAAATTTCGGATTTCGGCATATTTGGATATCGGAGTCATATTTTTTTGGAAATTTTAGGACCAGAATCAGTCAGAATTGGATTTTCCAATCCAACTTGCACCCCTACTTATGCCGTTCACTCTAGCTCTCTCTCTCTCTCTCTCTCCTCTCTCTCTCTCTCTCTCTTTCCCCACCCCGCTTTGTTTCTCATCATTGGCTCTCTTCTCTCCTTGGGTCGTTGTCTATCTCTCTCACATGTCTGCCATCCTCCCTAGGTTGTTGGCTCCCTATACAAATTGGGGCAAGTTTATATATTTTGAATTTAGTTCGTTGTTTCATGTTGGATTAAGGTTTCGTTGAAACAAACATATGAATTCTTGAATATTTTGGGTTTATTTTCGTGTGGGTTCAAGTTTTAGTTTTCGAGACTGTCAAAGCATGAGTGCAAAGGCTGAGAAATCAAAGGAACGTACATCGCAACCAATTCTTACTTCTGCCAATAACACCAACACATCCCAAAATGTCCAAGGCTCTATGTCCAAAACCCGAAACTTTTCTCGAGATGAAAAAACGCACCAAAAACTGCCGTTCAACAATTGCTTTGATTTACATGGCATCCCCTCCTATCCATAGTTCTGAAAACATTGTAAGAAACCCTTCACCCTTATGCAATTCACACACACACACACACACACACACACACACTCTCTCTCTCTCTCTCTCTCTCTCTCTCTCTCTCCACCCCGCTCTGTTTCTCATTTTTGGCTTTCCTCGCTCCTGGCTCGTTGTTTATCTCTCCCACCAGTCTGCATTTCTCGTTGGGGGGTTGGCTCCCTATAAAAAAAATGGGACAAGTTTATATATTTTGAATTTAGTTTGTGTTTGATGTTGAATTAATCTTTCGTTAAAACAAGCATATGAATTTTGGAAGATTTTGGGTTTAATTTTGTGTGGGTTCGAGGTTCAGTTCCGAGACTATCAAAGCATGGGTGCGAACCCTGTGAAGTCAAAGAAACGTCCATTTGATCCAGGTGATATATTGGACTAGTTTGTGGTTGTTGTATTCTTAGCTTTGTAGTTTATGAGTTTATATATCAATATGTTGAGATTGTGAGTCAATATATCAATATGTTGGGATTGTGAGTCAATGTCCTATGAGTCAGTGTTAGTTCTATCACTACCAAAAAATGTAATAACCCAAAACAAAATATCCAAAAATTAGTAATAGTTTATTATAGGAGAAAGACGAATTTGCCCTCGCATTATTTAATAGGGAAAAGTTGACTTTTTGACTGAGAAGAAATTTGGCAATTCCGCTTACACCGTTGCGTAGAGCACGACGAAACGAGTCCGTAGACACGGAGTAAACTCGAATCGGAGTTGTAATGAAGAAAATACGGTCAAAATACCGTAAAGGGCAAAATGGTAATTTGGAAAAAGTCAGATTTTTATCCCTTTTCCTCTCTCTCTCTCCTCTCTCTCTCTCTCTCCCGCGCGCGACGCCGAGCGCCCCTCCTCCCTTCCCGTCGCCACAGCGGCCACCATAGGCCGGCTCGATCTCCGGCACGGGTACCATCGGAACCGCCACACCCTCGCCATCACGACCTGACCGTCCCCCGCCCTTGGGCCGACCGGAACTGGCCAGAAACTGGAGATTTCCGACCGGTTTTCACCCAAACTTCTCTCCTTCCGTTCTCTCTCAATTCTCAGCCAAATCGTTCGAGTAAGGTATGGCTTCTCACCTATTTTTCGTGCTCTAGCTGATGGTTGGTTGGGTTTTGATCGATTTTAGCTGTAGAACACTCGATTTTCGAATTGAAAATTGGCCGAACTTCGGTCTCCGTGATTGGCCATTTCCGGCCACTTTTTGGGGTATGTCCAAGAACAAAAGTGACTCCAAATGGGGTGTTTTACCTAGGATAGGAGTTTGGAGTCTTGATTTTGAGTTTTTCCGGCGAGCCGTTATCGCTTTGGACACCCAAACTGCCGGCGTGTGTGGCGGCGCGCGGGTGAGGGTAGAGAAGTGACTTTGTGTAGTTTTGAGATCCTCATGTTGTCACGAGCGCGTAGGATTTTGCGGATCTCAATTTGGAGTCCGTTTGAACCCCGAACGGATTTTCCATATTGCGCGCTTCCTGGGTGCAGTATCGTCGAGCCGTTGGATCGCACTCAACTTTGGATATGTCGTTCTACATGATTTCAGGATCGTGTAGGATTTAACGGATTGCGAATCGGGGTCCCGAATACTCCGAAATCGCGAACCCTAGGGCTAGGGTTTGGATTTTAAGCGATAACGCGATTTTGGCTAATCCGACCGTCCATTTCGGACCAAACTCGCAGGACATGGGTCTTTCTCTGTGAGGAACCTCTAGAGAATCCCAGATTGGCCATCGGAGATCGTGGACCCCACGGGGTTCCGGATCGGCCGGTCTGGCAGTTTATCGCTTAGTAAAGCTTCGGGTCTTTTAAGGCCATTCTAATTGTCTGAAAGGCTAAAGTGGGCATATGAGTGACTTCAGAATGAGTGCACACATTTCTAGGAGCTGGGGGTCAGGGTTTTAATTTAATTCTTTTATTGAACAGTTTATTAATTTAATCTTTATGGTTAATCAGGCACCTGAGGCTAGACTGAGCCACAGGAGGGACCTTCAAAAGGTCCAGCTAGCTCGGACCAGCAGTGAGTGGACTTTTCTTTTCTAAACGGTTTTTTATAATTAAATTTCTTATTTGATCTTGAATAAGTTTTAGTAAATGTTTCCGAACATGATTAGTGCAGTAATATTTCTATAATTCAGTGCTGCTTACTTGCACCTGCTAAAAAGTTATAGAAACATAGTTTGAGGCTTGTATCAGATAAGATAGCAGCATAATTTTAGATTACAGTTATTTATCAGACTTTCCTAAAGTAATTTATTTTAAAACCACCATGTACCCGTTTTTGGTGATTACCCTCAGATGGACCGATGTCTACGGACATCCAGTCTATTTACAGTTCTATCAGTGCACTTGACATTGCCTCACGAGTTTCGGGCACGCTCGGACCGTGAGTGCCAGGATTTGCGGCTCGGCTGACTTTGTGTCCCCGAGATCTGCCAAGATTGCGGATCAGGCTGACTACGGTCCCCTGAATCCCGCCAGAGCGGCTCGAATCGACTTGGTGTCATCGAGACCTGCCAGCGGATCAGGCTGACTATAGTCCCCTGAATCCTGCTAGTTTGCGGCTCGGATAGACTGTGTGTCACCGAGACCTGCCAGGGGATTTGACGGATTTTACAGGGGTACATTTAGGTGGTAGTTTTAAAGGAATTTGAGTATTTTTATGCAACTATTGCTTTCAGTCATTTTATACCAGTTTTCTCGATATTCGTGCATGTGCTATATCTGTATCAATACGTAGACATATCTATGTTTTATATAAATGCCTTGTTTTTGAATATAGTCGAACTTTGGATTTACATACCTAGTTATTTTTACAACGGGGGTTACTATGTTATAACTTGTTTCGAGAACATTATTTTTGTCCACTCACACTTTCAACTTGTTTTTCGCCCCCAGGCCATAGAAGTGTGAAGGAATCCACCACAGGCCACTCCTAGCTCCCGCGCCACCAAGAAACGTAGGATTTTGTTGTAAAAGTTCTTGAAATCTTGTAAATTATAAGAAAATGCTCTGATATCTAGTTTTAGTGGGAAACCTGAACTGGTGAATGCTTGGTTGATTTATTCTGGCAGTTGGTGTAAAGTTATTTACTTGTTTAACATGTGAAAAGTTTTGGGTTTGGACAAATTACAGGGGAGACTCGGCCGAATTTTCGGCAGGAGTCTAAGGGAAGTTTTAAACGTAATTGTAACAGGAAGGGTAAAAAGGTCATTTGTGCCCGACATTCACCAGGTGTCGGACACGCACAGGATCCGGCTCAAATTCCAAAGTGGAATTGGGATCGGGTCCTGTCAACTTGGTATCAGAACATAGGTTTCACTTCCTGTAGACCCTACAATTGTGCTTTCTAGTGTTACTAAACACTTGTTTTTGTGACAGTTGCGTATGGGCCCTAAACGTGGTGGCTTCCGTAAGGGGACTAGACAGTCGTCCTGAGTGAGGGGACAGAATCCCCCTCCTAAACCAGAGGACTTTCCTATTCCGGAACCGGTACAGGAACCGGTTGAGCAGTCGTTCGTTGGAGGCCCATCAGGGCCCGCACCTCCCATGCCCACTATGATGGGAGATCCTAATTTTCAGCAGACCCTGGAGTTGTTGACTCAGGCCCTATCCCGGACTGGGCAGTCCAGAGACCCGTCCTTGGGATATGCTGACCAAGCAAAGAGAATTGGAGCCACATATTTTGATGGTGATGGCGATCCAGCAGTGGCCGAAGAGTGGATAGAGAGGATGGAACGGATCATGGAAGTGATGGCCGTTCCATAGGATCGCAGGGTAACTCTGGCCACGTTCTTTTTGACCAGAAATGCCAGATATTGGTGGGAGTCGGTTAGAAGAAGGTATCGGGATCCGTCAGCCATCACATGGCCAGTATTTCGAGCTGCTTTTGACAGCCAGTATTACCCCCAGGCGTATTAGAATCTGAAGATGGAGGAATTCCTGCAGTTGGAATAGGGGACGATGACAGTGTTGGAGTATGAGAAAAAGTTCAATGAACTATCCAAATACTGCATTCCACTAGTAGAAGATGAAAGTAAGAAGTGCCAGCTGTTCACTAGAGGATTGAAGGCCTCCATTAGAGACATTGTGATCAGTCAACGGCTGACGAATTTTGGAGACTTGGTGATGTCAGCTTCGCTGATAGAGAGCAGTCAGATGATGGTCAGAGCACGAGGAGAACCTCGGAGAAGACAGTTTGAGATGGGTGGTCCCAGTCAGGGGTCATCCAAGAGGGGTAGCTACAGTTCTGGGTCATCCAGTGGCCGCAGTTATGGAGGCTTTCGGCCTGGAGCTAGTTCGAGTGGAGGCTCCAATCAGAGTGGTAGTTCTGGGAGCCGTTCTGTGGGCAGTGCAGGTAGAGGTTCTGGGAGACAGCCACCCTCAGCAGCTGGCAGGATGAGGAGTCCGCAGTGTACTGTGTGTGGCAGATATCACACCGGGACCTGCCGACAGGGTACCACCGGATGTTTCCATTGTGGTCAGCCTGGACATTTCTTGAGAGAGTGCCCGGTATTGCTTCAGGGTGGTGAAGCGACTGTTGCATCGCCTAGAGAGGTAGGCACACAGGGCAGAGCCCAGTTTAGAGGAGCCCGGTCCAGTGGTGGGGCCCAGACTAGTGTTGCCAGTAGAGGTGGCAGTTAACAGCAAGGACGAGGTGGACGTGCCAGAGCCACAGGCAGAGTGTACCATATGTCCCAGCAGCAGGCACAGGCATCACCAGATGTGGTTACAGGTATTTTATCAGTCTTTGGGACTCCTGCTAGAGTTTTGATTGACCCTGGGGCTACGCACTCATTTGTTACACCTAGTTTTGCCCACAACGCTGATGTCAGACTTTCAGCTCTACGGGATGAATTAGCGATCTCTGTACCTACAGGAGAGATCTTTCATGTAGGTACTGTGTATAGCGATAGTGCAGTGTTAGTAGGAGATGTATGTCTGGAAGCAGATTTGATTCCATTGGACATGGTGGGCTTGGATGTTATTTTGGGCATGGATTGGCTAGCCAAACATCATGCCTCAGTAGATTGCTTCAGGAAAGAAGTTGTATTCCGTAACCCTGGACGTCCTGAAGTGACCTTTTATGGTGAGCGTAGAGTGTTCCCAACTTGCCTCATTTCAGCAATGACGGCAAAGAAGTGGCTCAGAAAAGGGTGCTCAGGATATCTAGCCCACGTAATTGATACCAGGAATCAGGAGTTGAAGTTGGAAGATATTCCAGTAGTTCGAGATTTTCCAGATGTGTTTCCGGATGATCTTCCTGGGTTACCTCCTCACCGAGAGATCGAGTTCACTATTGAGCTCATTCCAGGAACGAGCCCTATATCTCAAGCACCTTACAGGATGGCACCAGTAGAATTAAAGGAATTGAAGGTGCAACTGCAGGAGTTAGTAGATAAGGGCTTCATTCGACTCAGCTTTTCTCCATGGGGTGCTCCAGTGTTGTTGGTGAAGAAGAAAGATGGTACCATGAGGCTGTGTATTGACTACAGACAGCTGAATAAAGTCACAGTGCGAAACAAGTATCCGTTGCCCCACATTGATGATTTATTTGATCAGTTGAGGGGTGCTAAGGTATTTTCTAAGATTGATTTGAGATCTGGGTACCATCAGTTACGGATTAAAGAAGAAGATGTGCCTAAGACAGCTTTTCGAACGACGTATGGGCACTATGAGTTTTTGGTGATGCCATTTGGATTGACAAATGCACCAGCTGCGTTTATGGATCTGATGAACAGAGTGTTCCGACGTTATTTGGATCGCTTTGTGATCGTATTCATAGACGATATACTGGTGTATTCCAAAAGTCAGAAAGCGCACCTGAAGCACTTGGAATTGGTGCTGAAGACTCTGAGGAGGAAGAAATTGTTTGCTAAGTTCAGTAAGTGCCAATTCTGGCTGGATAGAGTGAATTTCTTGGGGCATGTCATCTCTGCAGAAGGTGTTTATGTTGATCCCCAGAAGGTTGAGGCAGTAGTGAATTGGCCACAGCCAACTAGCGTTACAGAGGTACGGAGTTTTCTTGGATTAGCCGGTTATTATTGTCGCTTTGTAGAAGGTTTTTCTACTATAGCGGCGCCTCTCACTCGTTTGACAAGAAAATGAGTTAAGTTTGAATGGTCAGACGAATGTGAGAAGAGCTTTAATGAGCTCAAAACCAGGTTAACCACTGCTCCAGTGTTGACGCTTCCAGATGACAGTGGCAACTTTGTGATCTACAGCGATGCCTCCCAACAGGGACTGGGATGTGTACTCATGCAGCGTGGCCGAGTGATCGCTTATGCTTCCAGACAGCTAAAGAAGCATGAGATGAATTACCCTGTTCATGATTTGGAGTTGGCAGCAGTAGTGTTTGCTTTGAAAATTTGGAGGCACTACCTGTATGGAGCCACATGTCAGATTTTTACAGATCACAAGAGTCTGAAGTATTTATTCACTCAGAAGGAGCTGAATCTAAGGCAAAGGAGATGGCTAGAGCTGATCAAAGACTATGATTGCACCATTGAGCACCATCCGGGGAGAGCTAATGTGGTAGCTGACGCACTCAGCAGGAAATCTTCCGGTACAATAGCTTATCTCCGAGGAAGGTATGTACCGTTGATGATTGAATTGAGGAAGCTCAGAGTTGAGCTGGGTGTGGATGAGCAGGGAGCATTGTTAGCTACTCTCCAGGTACGACCAGTGTTGGTGGAACGAATAATAGCAGCTCAAGCAGAGGATCCTTTGATTTGTACCCTTCGAGCATAAGTGGAGAGTGGTGATAGAACAGATTGTTCAGTGAGGAATGATGGAGCTCTGATGGTGGGTACCAGATTGTATGTTCCTCATGATGACGCTCTAAAGAGGGAAATTCTCGAAGAGGCCCACAGCTCTGCTTTTGCCATGCACCCTGGGAGTACTAAGATGTACCATACTTTGAGAGAACACTACTGGTGGCCCTTCATGAAGAAGGAGATAGCTGAGTATGTCAGAAAGTGCTTGATTTGTCAGCAGGTGAAAGCAGAACGACAGAAACCTTCTGGGCTGTTACAACCACTTCCAATTCCGAAGTGGAAGTGGGAGCATCTGACTATGGATTTCGTGTTCAAGCTTCCTCGAACACGGAATAAGCATGATGGAGTTTGGGTGATTGTGGATCGACTCACGAAGTCTGCTCATTTCTTACCGGTAAGAAATGAGCAGACTATACGTTAAATAAGTTGGCTAAGCTTTTCATAGATGAGATAGTAAGACTTCATTGGGTGCCAGTGTCTATCACTTCTGATAGAGATCCACGGTTTACCTCCCGATTTTGGATTAAGTTGCATGAAGCTTTTGGAACCCAGTTACAGTTCAGCACTGCCTTTCACCCTCAGACCGACGGTTAGTCTGAGAGGACGATTCAGACTTTGGAAGATATGTTGAGAGCTTGTGCACTGTAGTTCCGGGAAGACTGGGATGAGAATTGCCACTTATGGAGTTTGCGTATAATAACAGCTACCAGGCAAGCATCAGAATGTCTCCATTTGATGCATTGTATGGGAAACAGTGTAGAACTCCATTTTATTGGGATGAAGTCGGCGAGAACCGACTGGAAGTGGCAGATGACGTCGAACGAACAAAGGAACAGGTGAAGATAATTCGAGAACGACTGAAAATGGCTCAGGACAGACAAAAGAGCTATGCAGATAACAAAAGAAAAGACCTCCAGTTTGAAGTTGGAGACTGGGTGTTCCTGAAACTGTCGCCTTGGAAGGGCATAGTAAGGTTTGGAAGGCGAGGGAAACTAAGTCCTCGCTATATTGGACCTTATGAGATTGTGGAGCGTGTAGGCCCAGTAGCTTACAGACTTGCTTTACCTCCAGATCTGTCTCGGTTGCACGATGTGTTCCATGTCTCGATGCTCCGGAAGTACATTTCGGATCCTTCTCATGTACTGGAGGAACAACCGATAGAGCTACAAGAAGATTTGACTTATGTCGAGCAACCAGTCCAGATTTTAGATCGGAAGATGCAAGTGTTGCGTTCGAGGGAGATTCCACTTGTGAAGGTCCTTTGGAGGAGTCATACTGTGGAAGAGGCCACATGGGAACCTGAGGACCAGATGCAGGAACAGTACCCGTATCTCTTCGAGTAAAAGGTATGTAAATTTCGAGGACGAAATTTTCTTTATGCTTCTAGGCAACTAAAGAAGCATGAGATGAATTACCCTGTTCATGATTTGGAGTTGGCAGCAGTGGTGTTTGCTTTGAAGATTTGGCGGCACTACCTGTATGGGACAACGTGTCAAATTTTTACAGATCACAAGAGCTTAAAGTATTTATTCACCCAGAATGAGTTAAATCTGAGGCAAAGAAGATGGCTAGAGTTAATCAAGGACTATGAATTGTACCATTGAGCACCATCCGAGGAGGGCTAATGTTGTAGCTAACGCACTCAGCAGGAAATCTTCTGGTTCAGTAGCTTATCTCCGAGGGAGATATGTACCGTTGATGATAGAACTGAGGAAGCTCAGACTTGAGCTGGATGTGGATGAGGAGGGAGCATTGTTAGCTACTCTCCAGGTGAGACCAGTGCTGGTAGAACGAATACTCGCCGCTCAAGCACAGGATCCCTTGATTTGCACCCTACGAGCAGAAGTGGAGAGTGGTGACAGAACGGATTGTTCAGTGAGGAACGATGGAGCTCTAATGGTGGGTACCAGGTTGTATGTTCCTAATGATGAAGCTCTAAAGAGGGAAATTCTTGAGGAGGCCCACAGTTCAGCTTTTGCAATGCACCCAGGAAGTACTAAAATGTATCATACTTTGAGAGAACACTACTGGTGGCCTTTCATGAAGAAAGAGATAGCAGAGTATGTCAGAAAGTGTTTGATTTGTCAGCAGGTGAAAGCAGAACGACAGAAACCATCAGGGCTGTTGCAACCACTTCCAATCCCTGAATGGAAGTGGGAGCATCTTACTATGGATTTCGTATTCAAGCTTCCTCGAACACAGAATAAGCATGATGGAGTTTGGGTGATTGTGGATCGACTCACGAAGTCCGCCTATTTCTTACCGGTAAGAGCAAACTACACGTTAAATAAGTTGGCTAAGCTCTTCATAGATGAGATAGTGAGACTCCATGGGGTGCCAGTAACTATTACTTCTGATAGAGATCCAGGTTTACTTCCCGTTTTTGGACGAAGTTAAATGAAGCTTTCGGAACCCATTTGCAGTTTAGCACTGCCTTCCATCCCCAGACAGATGGTCAGTCTGAGTGGACGATTCAGACTTTAGAAGATATGTTGAGAGCTTGTGCACTGCAGTTTCGGGAGGACTGGGATGAGAAGTTGCCACTTATGGAGTTTGCCTATAATAACAGCTACCAGGCGAGTATCAGAATGTCCCCATTTAATGCCTTATACGAGAAACAGTGTAGAACTCCATTCTACTGGGATGAAGTAGGCGAGCACAGATTGGAAGTGGCAGATGATGTTGAACGGACAAAGGAACAGGTGAAAGTAATTCGAGAACGACTCAAAACGGCCCAGGACAGACAAAAGAGCTACGCAGACAATAGAAGGAAAGACCTCCAGTTTGAGGTTGGTGACTGGGTATTTCTGAAGTTATCACCTTGGAAGGGCGTAGTAAGATTTGGAAGGCGAGGGAAACTCAGTCCTCGCTATATTGGACCTTATGAGATTGTGGAGCGTGTAGGCCCAGTAGCTTACAGACTTGCCTTGCCTTCAGATCTTTCCCGGTTGCACGATGTGTTTCATGTCTCGATGCTCCGGAAATACATTTCTGATCCTTCTCATGTGTTGGAGGAACAACCGTTAGAGTTACAAGAAGATTTGACTTATGTCGAGCGACCAGTTCAGATTTTAGATCGGAAGATGCAAGTTTTGCGTTCGAGGGAGATTCCACTTGTGAAGGTCTTATGGAGGAGTCATAATGTGGAAGAGGCCACATGGGAACCCGAGGACCAAATGCGGGAACAGTACCCTTACCTCTTCGAGTAACAGGTATGTAAATTTCGAGGACAAAATTTTCTTTAAGGGGGGTAGATTGTAATAGCCCAAAACAAAAAAAATTCTAAATTAATTATTAATTTATTCTGGAAGAAAGACGATTTTGCCCTCACCATATTTAATTGGAAAAAGTTGACTTTTTGACCGAGAAGGAATTTGACAATTTCACTTACACCGTTGCGTAGAGCATGACAAAACGAGTCCGTAGACACGGAGTGGACTCGAATCGGAGTTGTAACGAAGAAAATACGGTCAAAATACCGTGAAGGGCAAAATGGTAATTTGGACACAAATCAGATTTTATCTCTTCTCTCTCTCTTCTCCCTCAGTTTCTCTCTCCTCTCTCTCACTCCTCCCTCCCGCGCAGCCCTCCCTTCCAGCCGTTCCAGCCGCCGCCACAGACCACCTCGACCCACGGCGCCGGTACCGCCTCGACCTCGCCGTCACGCCCCGACCGATATCCGCCCACGAGCCGACCGGAGCTGGCCGGAAAAAAGGAGAAATTCGTCCGGTTTTGTTCGATTTTCAAACCTCTCGTTCTCCTTCAATTCTCATCCGATTTTATCGAGGAAGGTATGGATTCTCACCTGATGGTTGGATAGGTTTGCATCAATTTTAGCCATAGATTGCCCAGTTTTGGATTTGAAATTCGACCGAGTTTCGGCCTCCGTGATCGGCCGTTTCCGGCCAGTTTTCGGGGTATGTCCAAGAACAAAAGTGGCTCCAAATGTGGTGTTATACCTAGGATAGGATTTTGGAGCCTTGGTTTTGAGTTTTTCCGGCGAGACGTTATCGCTTTGGACACCCACCACTGCCGGTGCGTGTGGCGGCGTGGGTGAGGGTAGTGCAGTAACCCGGTGTATTTTTGCGATCCTCGTGTTGTCACGAGCGCGTAGGATTTCGCGGATCTCAATTTGGATTCCGTTTGAGCCTCGAACGGATTTTCCATATTGTGCGATTCCCGGGTTCAGTACTGTCGAGCCGTTGGATCGCACTCAATTTTAGATATGCTGGTCTACATGATTTTAGAACCGTGTAGGATTCAACAGATTGCGAATCGGAGTCCCGGATACTCCGAAATCGCGAACCCTGGGGCTAGGGTTTGGAAATTAAGCGATTATGCGATTGTGGTCAATCCGACCGTCCAATTCGGGCCAAACCAGCAGGATATGGGTATTTCTCTATGAGGAACCTTTAGGAAATCCCATATTGACAATCGGAGGTCGTGGACCCCACGGGGTTTCGTATCGACCGGTATGACAGTTTATCGCTTACTAAGATCTCAGGTCTTTTAAGACCGTCTTAAACGTCTGAGAAGCTAAAGTGGGCATAGGATTGACTTTAAAGTGAGTGCACGCATTTCTAGGAGCTGGGGTTAGGGTTTTAATTTAATACTCTTATTGAGCAGTTTTATTAATTTAATATTCATGGTTAATCAGGCACCCGGGGCCAGACCGACCCGCAGGAGGGAGCTTCAAAAGGTCCAGCTAGCTCGGACCAGAAGTGAGTGGACTTTTCTTTTATAAATGATTTATATAAATGAATTTTATTATTTGATCTTGAATAAGTTTTATTCATTGTGATATTCCTAGCATGCTTGTGAGGTTAAATATCTTATTTATACGCTGCTTAGTTGATTATGCTAAAGTGATATAAAAAAAAGCAGAGTTTGAGATTTATATCAGAGGAAATAGCAGCTCAGTTTCAGATTTTCCAAAATACAGTTATTTATCATACTTTTCTAAGATATTTCATTTTAAACCACCATGTACAACTACGGTTATTACCCTCAGTTATGCCGATGTCTACCGACATCCAGTTTACTCTCAGTTTTGTCAGTGCACTTGACATTTGCCTCACGAGTTTTGGGGATGCTCGGACCGTGAGTGCCAGGATTGTAGCTCGGTCTAACTTGGTGTCGCCGAGGTCTGCCAGGATTGCAGCTCGGTCTGACTTGGTGTCGCCGAGGTCTGCCAGGATTGCAGCTCGGTTTGACTTGGTGTCGCCGAGGTCTGCCAGGATTTGCGGATCAGGCTGACTACGGTCCCCTGAATCCTGCCAGTACAGCTCGAGTTGACTTTGTGTCACCGAGACCTGCCAGCAGATTAGACTGACTGCGGTCCCCTAAATCCTGCCAGTTTGCGGCTCAGATAGACTGTGTGTCGCCGAGACCTGCCAAGGGAATTGACGGAATTACAAGGGTACACCTAGGTGGTAGTTTTAAAGGGATTTCAATGCTTTCATGCGAATGTTGATTACAGTGATTTTATGCGAGTTTTCTCGAGTTTGAACATGTTTTATATCTGCGTATATATATATTTATGTGAATGCTTTGAATTTAGCATAATTCAAGTGCAGTTTACATATTCAGCTTTACATGACTATTATTTTTACAGTGGGGGTTATTATGTTCACAAATTGTTTTCTGGAACCGTATTTTTGTCCACTCACACTTTCAAATGTTTTGCGCCCCCAGGCAGTAGACGTGCACAGGAATCCACCACCGGGCCTTCTCCTAGCTCCCGCTCCACTTACGAGATGTAGGATTTTGTTGTAAAACGCTTAATTTCTTGTAAATATTAGTAACTGCTCTGATATCTGGTTAGAGTGGAGAACCAGAACTGTTGGATGTTTTGTTTACTTATTCTGGCAGTTGGTGTAAATATAATTGCTTGTTTGACAGGTGAAATTTTTTGGCTTTGGACAAATTACAGGGGAGACTCTGCCGAATTTTCGGTAGGAGTCCAGGGAAATTTTAAACCTTAGTTTGTAACCGGAAGGGTAAAAAGGTCTTTTGTGCCCGACATTCGCCAGGTGTGTCAGACACGCACAGGGTCCGACTCGAATTCCAAAGTGGGATTAGGATCGGGTCCTGTCAAGCCCAGTCTCAGGTCCAACTATATTCTTCATCTCTAATCTACAATTTTCAATATTTCACCTTCGATTTCTTGTTCTAAAATCTTGCTTCTATTCTTTTCTTTTTTTCAGATTGTTCGAAACCTCGAACGAACCTTGATAAGATGCTCTTAGCTCTACTTCTCATCTTTGAGCTCTACTCCTCTTTTGACATGTCGTCGTCGTAGTTGTCGTCATCAGCGTCATTGTTGTCATCGTAGTTTGGTTTGGATTTGAGATTTTTTAGCTTTTGCTTCAATTATGTGTTTCTCTCTGGATTTTAGTTGATTTTCAGAATGTATTTTAAGCTTTGATGATAGATTTATCTTTTGTTACTATTTCAGTTATGGATCTCATTTTTGTTTAACAATGTACTTCTATAATAGAGTATTAACAATGTACTTCTATGACATAATTGTAATAACCCAAAATAAAATATCTAAAAAGAAACAAAATATCTAAAAAGGTAGGATTAATTTATTCTACCGAAAAGACAATTTTGCCCTCGCATTATTTAATAGGGAAAAAGTTGACTTTTTGACCGACAAAGAATTTGGCAATTCCGCTTACGCCGTTGCGTAGAGCACGGCGAAACGAGTCCGTAGACACGGAGTAGACTCGAATCGGAGTTGTAACAAAGAAAATACGGTCAAAATACCGCGAAGGGCAAAACGGTAATTTGGACAAAAAGTCAGATTTTATCCCTTTTCTCCCTTCTCTCTCCTCATTTCTCTCTCCTCTCTCTCTCCTCCCGATTCGCACCGCCAGCGACCTCCGCGCCTTCCCGTCGTCCTAGCGGCCGCCACCGGCCGAGCTGATCTCCGACACCGGTGCCAAACTGACCACCACTCACTCGCCGTCCTTCCCCGAGCCATCGCCACCCTTGCCGTGGCCGGAGCTCGCCGAAAACTGCAAATCTTCGCCGGATTGTCATCTAAACTTCCAGCTCTTCGTTCTCCTTCAATTCTCCACCAAATCGATCGCGTAAGGTATGGTTTCTCAGCTATTTTTCGTGTTCTAACTGATGGATGTATGGGTTTCGATCGATTTTGGCTCTAGAACACTCGATTTTCAACTTGAAAATCGGCCGAACTTCGGGCTCCGTGATCGGCCATTTCCGGCCACTTTTTGGGGTATGCCCAAGAACAAAAGTGACTCCAAATGGGGTGTTTTACCTAGGATAGGAGTTTGGAGTCTTGGTTCCGAGATTTTCCGGCAACCCATAATCGCTTTGGACACCCAATCTGCCCGCGCGTGTGGCGGCGCGTGGGTGAGGGTGGTGAAGTGACTCTGTGTAGTTTTGTGATCCTCGTGTCGTCACGAGCGCGTAAGATTTCGCGGATCTCGATTTGGAGTCCGTTTGAGCCCCGAACGGATTTTCCATATCGCGCGATCCTTGGGTGCAATGTCGTCAAATCGTTGGATGGCACTCAATTTTGGATATGTCGTACTACATGATTCCAGGATCGTGTAGGATTCGACGGATTGCGAATCGGAGTCCCGGATACTCCGAAATCGCGAACCCTGGGGCTAGGGTTTGGATTTTAAGCGATAACGCGATTTTGGTTAATCCGACCGTCCGTTTCGGACCAAACTCGCGGAACATGGTTCTTTCTCTGTGAGGAACCTTTAGAGAAGCCCAGATTGGCCATCGGAGATCGTGGACCTCATGGGGTCCCGGATCGGCCGGTCTGGCAGTTTATCGCTCAGTAAAACTTGGGGTCTTTCAAGGCCGTTCTAATTGTCTGAAAGGCTAAAGTGGGCCTAGGATTGACTTTAAATGAGTACACCCATTTCTAGGAGCCGGGGCAGGGTGTTTAATTTAATTCTTTTATCGAGCAGTTTTATTAATTTAATCTTTATGGGTAATCAGGCACCAGAGGCCCGACAGAACCACAGGAGGGACCTTCAAGAGGTCCAGCTAGCTCGGACCAGCAGTGAGTGGACTTTCTTTCATAAAGGCTTTATATAAATAAGTTATATAGATGATTTATATAAATAAGATTTCATAAGTGATTTTATATTGATTTTATATAAATAAGTTTTTATAAATGAGTTTATCTGAATAAATTTCAGTATCTAATCTTGAATAAGTGTTATTACATGTTTTCCGAGCATGAAATGTAGCGTAAAACATCTTTATTTTTATATTACTCAGTTGAGCAGTAGACTTGAGATTTGTGATACAGAAATGGCAGCTTACCTCAGATTTATCAGATTACAGAGACTTATCAGGTTTTTCTAAAATAGTTGTTTAGAACCACCATGTACCCGCCTTTTTATTTGGTGATTACCCTCAGACGGACCGATGTCCACGGACATCCAGTCTGTTTACAGTTCAGTCAGTGCACTTGACTTTGCCTCACAAGTTTCGGGGACGCTCGGACCGTGAGTGCCAGGATTTGCGGCTCGGCAGACTTGGTGTCCCGAGACCTGCTAGGATTTGCTGCTCGGCTGACTCTGTGTCCCCGAGACCTGCCAGGATTGCGGATCAGGCTGACTACGGTCCCCTATATCCTGCCAGAGCGGCTCGAGTTGACTTGGTGTCATCGAGACCTGCCGGCGGATCAGACTGACCATAGTCCCCTGTATCCTGCCAGTTTGCGACTCGGATAGACTGCGTGTTGCCCGAGACCTGCCAGGGGAATTGATGGATTGACAAGGGTACAATTAGGTGGTAGTTTTAAAGGAATTTGAGCACTTTTACACAGCTATTGATTTCAATCATTTTATATCAGTTTTCTCATTATTCGTGCATGTTTATATCTCCATATAATTGTTCAGTTTTACGAATTTATATACATACGATTATATATATATATATATATTTAGATGAAGACCTTATATTAAATACAGGTGAACTTTAGCTTTACTTATCAAGTTATTTTACCATGGGGGTTACTATGATTATAAATTGTTTTCAAGAACCTTATGTTTGGTCCACTCACAAATTTTCAACTTGTTTTTCGCCCCCAGGCCGTAGAAGTGCGCAGGATCCACCACCGGGCCATTCCTAGTTTCCGCGCCACCAAGTAAGGTAGAGTTTTGTGGAAAAGTCCTTGAAACCCTGTAAACTTTAGAAAATGCTCTGATATCTAGTTTTAGTGGAAAACTGGAGCTGGTGAATACTTAGTTATTTTATTCTGGCAGTTGGTGTGGATTTATTTGATTTTTTTAACAGGTGGAAGATTTTGGGTTTGGTCAAAATACAGGGGAGACACTGCCGAATTTTCGGTAGGAGTCCAGGGAAAGTTTTCATAGTAACTGTAGCAGGAAGGGTAAAATGGTCATTTGTGCCCGACAGTTGCCAGATGTCGGACACGCGCAGGGCTTGGTTCGAATTCCAAAGTGGAATTGGGATCGGGTCCTGTTAATAATAGTATTAACAATCTGGGCTCAGCTTGTTTTAAGTTGGTCTGGTTTGTTCTTTCTTCATCTTTTCTTTAGTGGACATGTATTAGAAATAGCAACATGACAATCATTAATCAAAACGACAGTGAACTAGCAGTGTTATTACCCTAGACTAGAACATTTATTGATTTATAAATGTATTTTTACTATCGAATTTAGTTGTAGCCTTATGGGTGGGTTTTAAATAACATGTTTCAACTTAAGAATTTGTTTTTAATTTTTCCTCTGCCATTAAAACTCTGATCCAACCCATTTTAATTTAAACAAAAAGTGCTTAACGTGTCTTGGGAATACTTGAGAGTATGACGTCATGGTGATTGGGCGTTGTATTCTCGGGATTTTCAAGGCACGTGTCATTTTCATGTGAGGGATGTTTAGGAGATGACATATTGAACCGGAACGCCCGTTTCAATGAGGTGCAATACATATGGAGCCAAAACACTATTTTAATAAAGTTTTATTTACATAAGGTGTTAGAACGCACATTTTGTTCACTTTTCTGTACATATGAAGCTGGAACACCAATTAGATTGATTTTTTTTTCCCCAATAATTCCAAATTACCTCCAGTTTGAGCCCAAAAAAAATCTTATTCACACATATGGCACAACAAAAAATATAGAAAATTTCTCCATATTCGTTTTGTTAATAGAAAATTTAATTTGTCCGGCCCCTATTCATAAACGGATTAGATTATAGAAACTTTGGGAATTAAAGAAAAAATGGCAACACACATTACGCCACGATGGTTCTAGAAATTTGGGAAATAAAAATAGAAGCCGAAAATATAGAGCGGTACAGACAAAACAAAAAGAAAATTAGAAACCTCCTTTCGAAAAGAAAAAAGAAAATTAGAAACCAAGAAAACCTATAGAAACGCAGATCCTTCCTTTCTTGTACTTCGTTCTTCAACTCTCTCACACACTCTCACTCGCTCTAGCTCACACACTCCCTCTCTCTCTCAGACTCTCACGCACACACTCGCTTTCTCTGTGTTGGACGCCTTGAAGATCTGCAACAGGTTCGTAATTTTTGGTGCTCACTCAGAAGTGTATATATATGGCTGTGGGAAAATTGGAACTTAGAACCCTAATTTGGCTTGTTTTGGTGGTTAATTAGGTGATGGGAGGAGGAATGCGAACCATGACGGAGCAGCGGAACAGAGAGCTCGTCTTTCTCATACTCCGGTTCCTGGAGGAACAGAAATACGACGACGCTGTTCACAGGTGAGAGTGAGTTTGTTTTCCTTCCTTTCGTCTTCTTTACGTTCTTAGGGCTTGTTTATTTGTTCATTTGGCGGTTGTTTTGGGTTTGCTTGGTTGCCAAGAAAATTGAGAAAGTTGAAAGGAAGACGTTTTGGCACTTCTTTTTGTTTGTTATTTTTTTGGAAAAAATAAAAACAGAGCAAATTAATGGAACTTATGTTGTTTGTTTGGTTTATATAATGAGTGATTCTTTTCGGTTCTTGTGTCTGTGCGCGTGAATCAAGCTTGGAGAAAGATTCAGGGTATTTCTTCAATATGAGGTATTTTGAGGATTGCGTGATCAATGGTGAATGGGATGAGGTGGAGCACTACCTGGCTGTATTTACTAAGGTTGATGAAGACAGCGACTCTAAGAAGATTTTATTTGCGATTCGGAAACAGAAATTCCTCGAGGCCCTTGACAGGTGAGCCGAATCTCGATCTTTGTTTTGATTTGGATGCGGGCCTCCATGTATTATACACTCACTGGAAACTCAAGTGTCTTTGGTAGTAGTAATAGCTTTTTCTGTAATGCAGACATGACCACGCTAAAGCTGTCCAGATTCTTCAAAGAGATTTGGAACCACTCTTGACATTCGGTGACGAGTTTTATGATGAAGTATCATCGCTGTTTCTGCCGGTGGTCATTTGCAGGTGTGTTGAGCATATTTATTTTCTGATTAGTTTGGCTTTTCATGACCCTGCATCACACATGCTATTGTAAAGCAAGCCATGATCATGCAATGATGCAAGTGTTCGGATTAATTCGGTTGTGGCGTCTTAATTGTTGCTCTTGTTAAATTAGTCATCCTTGATTTGGTTGCAAGTGTTCGGGTTAATTCGGTTGTGACCTATGTTTGTTTAATATCTTTATTTTATCTATTTTTCTTAAGTTTCACATTAACCTCCTTTATTTATTTATTATTTTAAATTTTTTTTTTTTTAAAAACAGGGAGAAAGAGCGAATATCAAAATCTGCTGATGCTAGGTCCACCAGGGCTGCACTGCTTTCTAAAATAAAAATGTTAATTGATGCAAGTCCACTTTTCCATGATAAGCTTCAGTTCCCCAACTTCGACCACCCAAGGCTGAGGACACTGCTTAAGCAGGGGTAATTTGGACAAAACTTATCTATGTAATCTTTGCTATTAAATTAATATGTCCATTAATCTCTTTCCACAAACATATCCTGGCTGCAGCTATTCCGATACTAGTATATGTGAAACAGTCGGATCTGAAGTGAGACGTGCTATTTCTGAGATTCAAAATGACCTTGAAAGTGTAAGTTCTTATGGATTTATTTATTTATGCTTACAATTAAAGAAGAAATTAGCAGCAGGTTGTTGGTTGTTGACATTCTATTACTTATTAAAGAAAGGATTCTTATAGGACTCTTATATTGAATACCTATGCCTAATATTTTGGTATTACTCCTACCTCTAGTAAGAATGCTTGCTAGCTGAACTGCAGTTGTCTTTTCAACTTCATTAAGATGAATTAAATTACTAGGAGTTGTCGGACTTAAAGAAAGGAACACTATTAAAAGTGTTGCAAATGTTTTTGCAGTACAGTATCTCTGGTCAGTACGCATGCTCATAGAAGAAGTTAGGAATTTGAGCTACTAATTTGAGTATATGTTATGCTGCATTGTGCAAATAATAGATTCTGTGGCCTCTTAATTAAAGTTTGCATTGTGTATGAGAACGCCAGAATGTTAAGCAGAATTAGAAGTTTATGCTACATTCATTCTGATATATTGACTATCAAGTGATACATTAAAATGAAGGTAGTTAAGAATATAGGTTAGATGATAGGGATTGATGCATAAAGCTTCGTTAACCTTGGCAGTCATTTAGGAATGAATACAGTACAAATCACCATTTGATGAAAGTGACTAATAAAATAGGCGCATAGCAAAGGCCTTTTTCTTTGCTCTAACTGTTAAGTAAGCCCTTATAGATTTTGGTTGAGTTATTTTCTTTCCACAACAAAAGAAGAAAAAAATTAAATAAAGAAGTAAGCCCTTAAAGATTTATCGATTCTGAATGTAGGTATGTACAAGCTTATGAGCAGAATGTGAAATATCTTGGAATAGAGAAAGACTTGTTAGATATGTTTCAAGGAATTGCTACTAGTGACAATAATGCGTAATCCAACTCCACTTAAGGCTTCACAATTGGAAATAAATTCAAGGCTGCATTACTGCCTAACAAAATTTTGTGCAGTTGGTAAGGAACTCGACATAAATCTACTCTCTCACCTTAAGTAAAATGGATTGCTCCTTATCATATCAAATAGTTCTTATAAGAGAGACCCCAATGAACCTGTTGTCTCTTGAATGGACAGATCACCTCCAGATGTTGGATTAGTTGGTGGAGGCTTGATCTTTGGATTTTGGCTTTTGTGGAATATGGGTCCAATTTTACAAAGTGACCACTACACGACAGCCACTTTATTCAGTTGACTTGTAATTTTAAAGATTTTTTTTATTGAGTTAAGCATACCAAGAAGAATGTAACATAAGTACGTAGGTTATTTAGTTTCTGTAACCCTTATTAAATTAGTTCTTTTGCTTGTGCTCGCTTGCTTTTATTTTGATTAGTGATGACAATGCTTTAATTCTGACATATATTTATTCTTTGCCTATTTGCTTGCAAAGTGCGGTCACTGCTCTTTGATAATATGCTCTTTCTTTCTTACAAGCTCAGGCTATGCGAAGGAGTATTACTCCAGCACTTGCAACTACCGACATTACTGATATCCCTCCTGACCTGGTAAATCCAAGTGCAGTTGAATTAGTTTTGGACATCAGAAGAGAATATGCCAAAAAGCTTGAGAAGGTAAATTTCCATTTCTCTAACCATACTTGGTGTGAGGTTGGCCAGAGTTTTGTCAGTTGAGTAGTTGGATGTGGCTTAATTGACAATTCCATTGTTGTGGAACTTACTAGATGTTAGCATTTGAGCAGATGAAGATGCATGCATTGATTAACTAATATGAATAATTGCAAATACTTGCTTCTAGGTTAGAGTAAACAGATAGGAGAGTGTCTCTCATCTGGGACACAATTGGCTTCTTGTTATGGTATTGGTTAATGCAGATTGTCCTTTCATTGTTGGACATAATGTGTAATCCAACTCCACTCAAGGCTTCACAATTGGAAATAAATTCAAGGCTGCATTTACTGCCTAACAAAATTTTGTGCTCCTTAACATAAATCTACTTTCTCACCCTAAGTAAAATGGATTGCTCCTTAACATATCAAACAGTTCTTATAAGAGAGACCCCAATGAACCTGTTGTCTCTTGAATGGACAGATCACCTCTAGATGTTGGATTAATTGGTGGGGGCTTGATCTTTGGATTTTGGCTTTTGTGGAATATGGGTTGTGGCATTACCAATATTACAAAGTGACCACTACACGACAGCCACTTTATTCAGTTGTCTTGTAATTTAAAGATTTTGTTTATTGAGTTAAGCATACCAAGAAGAATGTAACATAAGTACGTAGGTTATTTAGTTTCTGTAACCCTTATGAAATTAGTTCTCTTGCTTGTGCTCCCTTGCTTTTATTTTGATTAATGATGACAATGCTTCAATTCTGACATATATTTATTCCTTGCTTATTTGCTTGCAAAGTGCGGTCACTGCTATTGGATAATATGCTCTTTCTTTCTTCCAAGCCTGTGCGAAGGAGTATTACTCCAGCACTTTGCAACTACTGACGTTGCCGATATCCCTCCTGACCTGGTAAATCCAAGTGCAGTTGAATTAGTTTTGGACATCAGAAGAGAATATGCCAAAAAGCTTGAGCAGGTAAATTTCCATTTCTCTAACCATACTTGGTGTGAGGTTGGCCAGAGTTTTGTCAGTTGAGTAGTCGGATGTGGCTTAATTGGCAATGCCATTGTTTTGGAACTTACAAGATGTTAGCATTTGAGCAGATGAAGATGCATGCATTGATTAACTAATATGAATAATTGCAAATACTTGCTTCTAGGTTAGAGTAAACAGACAGGAGAATGTGTCTCATCTGGGACACAATTAGCTTCTTGTTATGGTATTGGTTAATGCAGATTGTCCTTTCATTGTTGGATGGATTATGCAATTTGGGTGGAAGTACTTGTGGAGTCCATTTATTTTATTGTGATGATTATTGATGTCTTTAACAGAGTGTATAAGTTACTTTTATGGTAATTCCCGTCATCCTTATATTGCTACTGCGTGGGTTGAAAACTTTAAAGTGGTTGCTTCATGAAACGATGTTAAGGGTGTAAACATATTAACCGTGTTTTGACAGGACTTTAGGTGATGGTATATTTCGTTAATTGCAGTGACATATGTTCAGCTTGATCTGAAGTTTTTCTTTTATCGATTTATTATTTTTTCTGTTGACATGATATAAAAGAGAGGTTGATCTCCTTTGTGCTACTCTCAGCTGTGACACAAAGGAAACATTTTTATTCTTAGCATGCTACATGGACTTCTGTGACACTTCAAATCCTATAATCTTTTTCTTTTCTGTTACTTTTTCTCCTTTGTGTTTACGTTTTATGTGGGGAACATAACTCCACTAAGTATACCCTTGCCTTAATCTTGCAGTCCTGGGAACGCTCTAGAAAACTTCAATCGGACCTGGCTGTTGAGGAGCACCGTGGACAAGAGCTCAGCAGGATCCTGAAGGAAGTGCTTCCAGATCCCAAGACCTCTAATGTGCCAAAATCACGTCCAGGAAGAAAAGTAGGATATTCAATTTTTTTTATTTCTTCCCCTACCTTCTCGCTTAGTATTTAGTGAATTTCCATGCAGTATGCTTGTATTTGTTTTCCTTGGAGCATGACAAGCATGTTTTCTTTTCTTGTGTTTATATATTGTTGGTTCTTGGATGCAGATGCTAAATAGCTTCATTTTCAGAACATGAAGTGAGTGTGTATGGATCTTCATTTGATTTTTAATATTTGTGTTAGGATTCTCCTTGTTTACGATTTAACGAGGAAGGAAGTATGCCAGCAGTTTCAGCAAGTGAGGATGGTATTAAGGTAAGGTGTTCAGATTTATAAGTGACCCAAAATTCAGATTTACTAAGTGATTAGAAAGATTGTTAAATAAATAAAAAAAACTGTGTTGCAGGGATCCATAATTGGCAGATTCGGTGCTTCCAGTTCTGCCCATGGATCAAAGAATGAAATGCTCAAACTCGAGGTTTTAGTAATTGGGGAGTATGACCCCTTGCGTTTCGTAAGGGAAGCTATTTCGAGAGCCATGTTGGACGTGAGTTCGTTGGAAACCAAGCTAGAGTTCCATTATTCATACGAAGACAACCCTTTCATGGTATCTTGTGATTGACTTGAGCGTCCTAACATGATTGTTATGGAGCACAGATTTGTTGTTCAGTTGGGGAGAGCTAAAATCAAGATACTTGTGGACGGATGGCGTGGGAAGAAGTGGGGACCGGGGGTTGATGTGCTGGTGGTTACGGTGGTGTGGGCTGGTCATGTGGAGGATGAAGAACTGAATGCTTTGAGGGAAGAATGGAAACAAAGCGGCAACATAGCTTATCCTTTTCTTGGGCTGATCGATGCTGTGTTTCTAGGGGAGCATCTTGATGATCTAGAAGTGATTGCCCCTCTACTTCGGAGCTGCTTTGGCTTTGCAAGGGAGAGGAAGGAAGGACAGAGTGTCTTGTTAGCATAACTAGTGATTAGTGGAGTGGACTACTTTAGTTAAAGGCTTAATTGTAGGCTAGGTTCATTGGGGTCTCTCTTATAAGAACTATTTGATATGATAAGGAGCAATCCATTTTACTTAAGGTGAGAGAGTAGATTTATGTCGAGTTCCTTACCAACTGCACAAAATTTTGTTAGGCAGTAATGCAGCCTTGAATTTATTTCCAATTGTGAAGCCTTAAGTGGAGTTGGATTACGCATTATTGTCACTAGTAGCAATTCCTTGAAACATATCTAACAAGTCTTTCTCTATTCCAAGATATTTCACATTCTGCTCATAAGCTTGTACATACCTACATTCAGAATCGGTAAATCTTTAAGGGCTTACTTCTTTATTTAATTTTTTTCTTCTTTTGTTGTGGAAAGAAAATAACTCAACCAAAATCTATAAGGGCTTACTTAACAGTTAGAGCAAAGAAAAAGGCCTTTGCTATGCGCCTATTTTATTAGTCACTTTCATCAAATGGTGATTTGTACTGTATTCATTCCTAAAATGACTGCCAAGGTTAACGAAGCTTTATGCATCAATCCCTATCATCTAACCTATATTCTTAACTACCTTCATTTTAATGTATCACTTGATAGTCAATATATCAGAATGAATGTAGCATAAACTTCTAATTCTGCTTAACATTCTGGCGTTCTCATACACAATGCAAACTTTAATTAAGAGGCCACAGAATCTATTATTTGCACAATGCAGCATAACATATACTCAAATTAGTAGCTCAAATTCCTAACTTCTTCTATGAGCATGCGTACTGACCAGAGATACTGTACTGCAAAAACATTTGCAACACTTTTAATAGTGTTCCTTTCTTTAAGTCCGACAACTCCTAGTAATTTAATTCATCTTAATGAAGTTGAAAAGACAACTGCAGTTCAGCTAGCAAGCATTCTTACTAGAGGTAGGAGTAATACCACCGGCAGAAACAATGATGATACTTCATCATAAAACTCGTCCCCGAATGTCAAGAGTGGTTCCAAATCTCTTTGAAGAATCTGGACAGCTTTAGCATGGTCATGTCTGCATTACAGAAAAAGCTATTACTACTACCAAAGACACTTGAGTTTCCAGTGAGTGTATAATACATGGAGGCCCGCATCCAAATCAAAACAAAGATCGAGATTCGGCTCACCTGTCAAGGGCCTCGAGGAATTTCTGTTTCCGAATCGCAAATAAAATCTTCTTAGAGTCGCTGTCTTCATCAACCTTAGCAAATCCAGCCAGGTAGTGCTCCACCTCATCCCATTCACCATTGATCACGCAATCCTCAAAATACCTCATATTGAAGAAATACCCTGAATCTTTCTCCAAGCTTGATTCACACGCACAGACACAAGAACCGAAAAGAATCACTCATTATATAAACCAAACAAACAACATAAGTTCCATTAATTTGCTCTGTTTTTTTTTTCCAAAAAAATAACAAACAAAAAAAAGTGCCAAAACGTCTTCCTTTCAACTTTCTCAATTTTCTTGGCAACCAAGCAAACCCAAAACAACCGCCAAATGAACAAATAAACAAGCCCTAAGAACGTAAAGTAAAGAAGACGAAAGGAAGGAAAACAAACTCACTCTCACCTGTGAACAGCGTTGTCGTATTTCTGTTCCTCCAAGAACCGGAGTATGAGAAAGACGAGCTCTCTGTTCCGCTGCTCCGTCATGGTTCGCATTCCTCCTCCCATCACCTAATTAACCACCAAAACAAGCCAAATTAGGGTTCTAAGTTCCAATTTTCCCACAAATTTCACTCGCTCCATCCCAATTCATTGATTTCTCAATTCCGTACTCCACACGCCACAATACGTAAACAACCGCCACAGCCATATATATACACTTCTGAGTGAGCACCAAAAATTACGAACCTGTTGCAGATCTTCAAGGCGACCAACACAGAGAAAGCGAGTGTGTGCGTGAGAGTCAGAGAGAGAGAGGGAGTGTGTGAGCTAGAGCGAGAGAGAGTGTGTGAGAGAGTTGAAGAACGAAGTACAAGAAAGGAAGGATCTGCGTTTCTATAGGTTTTCTTGGTTTCTAATTTTCTTTTTTCTTTTCGAAAGGAGGTTTCTAATTTTCTTTTTGTTTTGTCTGTACCGCTCTTTTTCTATATTTTCGGCTTCTATTTTTATTTCCCAAATTTCTAGAACCATCGTGGCGTAATGTGTGTGCTGCCATTTTTTCTTTAATTCCCAAAGTTTCTATAATCTAATCCGTTTATGAATAGGGGCCGGACAAATTAAATTTTCTATTAACAAAACGAATATGGAGAAATTTTTTATATTTTTTGTTGTGCCATATGTGTGAACAAGAATTTTTTGGGCTCAAAGTGGAGGTAATTTGGAATTATTGGGAAAAAAAAAATCAATTTAATTGGTGTTCTAGCTTCATATATATGTACAGAAAAGTGAACAAAATGTGCGTTCTAGCACCTTATGTAAATAAAACTTTATTAAAATAGTGTTTTGGCTTCATATGTATTGCACCTCATTGAAACGGGCGTTCCGGTTTCATATGTCATGTCCCGAAACATCCGTCACATGAAAACGACACGTGCCTTGAAAATCCCGAGAATACAACGCCCAATCACCAAGACGTCATACTCTCAAGTATTCCCAAGACACGTTAAGCACTTTTTGTTTAAATTAAAATGGGTTGGATCAGAGTTTTAATGGCAGAGGAAAAATTAAAAACAAATTCTTAAGTTGAAACATGTTATTTAAAACCAACCCATAAGGCTACAACTAAATTCGATAGTAAAAATACATTTATAAATCAATAAATGTTCTAGTCTATGGTAATAACACTGCTAGTTTACTGTCGTTTTGATTAATGATTGTCATGTTGCTATTTCTAATACATGTCCACTAAAGAAAAGATGAAGAAAGAACAAACCAGACCAACTTAAAACAAGCTGAGCCCAGATTGTTAATACTATTATGTCATAGAAGTACATTGTTAATACTCTGTTATAGATACATTGTTAAACAAAAATGAGATCCATAACTGAAATAGTAACAAAAGATAAATCGATCATCAAAGCTTAAAATACATTCTGAAAATCAACTAAAATCCAAAGAGAAACACATAATTGAAGCAAAAGCTAAAAAATCTCAAATCCAAACTAAACGACGATGACAACAATGACGCTGATGACGACGACATGTCGAAAGAGGAGTAGAGCTCGAAGATGAGAAGTAGAGCTGAGAGCATCTGATCAAGGTTCGTTCGAGGTTTTGAACAATCTGAAAAAAAGAAAATAATAGAAGCAAGATTTTAGAACAAGAAATCGAAGGTGAAATATTGAAAATTGTAGATTAGAGATAAAGAATATAGTTGGACCTGAGACTGGGCTTCAATGGAAGCTCATCTTGCTCCAACACCGAGAAACCACCAACAAGAAAGGAGAAAATGAATGAGATTTGGTTTTTTTGGTAGTGATAGATCTAACACTAACTCATAGGACATTGACTCACAATCCCAACATATTGATATATAAACTCATAAACTACAAAGCTAAGAATACAACAACCACAAACTAGTCCAATATATCACCTGGATCAAATGGACGTTTCTTTGACTTCATAGGGTTCGCACCCATGCTTTGACAGTCTCGGAACTAAACCTCGAACCCACACAAAATTAAACCCAAAATCTTCCAAAATTCATATGCTTGTTTCAACGAAATATTAATTCAACATGAAACACAAACTAAATTCAAAATATATAAACTTGTCCCATTTTTTATAGGGAGCCAACCCCCCAACGAGAATCGCAGACTGGTGGGAGAGATAAACAACGAGCCAGGAGCGAGGAGAGCCAAAAATGAGAAACAGAGCGGGGTGGCGAGAGAGAGAGAGAGAGAGAGAGAGAGTGTGTGTGTGTGTGTGTTCTTACAATGTTTTCAGAACTATGGATAGGAGGGGATGCCATGTAAATCAAAGCAATTGTTGAACGGCAGTTTTTGGTGCGTTTTTTCATCTCGAGAAAAGTTTCGGGTTTTGGACATAGAGCCTTGCACATTTTGGGATGTGTTGGTGTTATTGGTTGAAGTAAGAATTGGTTGCGATGTACATTCCTTTGATTTCTCAGCCTTTGCACTCATGCTTTGACAATCTCGAAACTAAAACTTGAACCCACACCAAAATAAACCCAAAATATTCAAGAATTCATATGTTTGTTTCAGCGAAACCTTAATCCAACATGAAACAACGAACTAAATTCAAAATATATAAACTTGCCCCAATTTGTATAGGGAGCCAACAACCTAGGGAGGATGGCAGACATGTGAGAGAGATAAACAACGACCCAAGGAGAGAAGAGAGCCAATGATGAGAAACAAAGCGGGGAGAGAGAGAGAGAGAGAGAGAGAGAGAGCGAGCTAGAGTGAACGGCATAAGTCGTGGTGCAAGTTGGATTGAAAAATCCAATTCTAACTGATTTCGATCCGAAAATTTCCAAAAAAATATGACTCCAATATCTGAATATGCCGAAATCCAAAATTTCTGATAAAATTCGGATTGGAATCGGAATGTATCTGTAAATTCCGAAATTTCGATCCAAAAATTTCCGAAGTTCTCTGTTCCCATTCCGATCCGATTTTTCCGATTTTTTCCGAAATTATCCGAATTTATAATAATAATAATTTCTAAATAAATTGTTTTTAGTGTATAAGTCCAATATATGTTTCATTCCTATTTTATATTTCAATACCTACATACAAATATTCGTACATGCATATATACTAAACATAGGAGTATATAACTTTAAGACTATATTTTTTTTTTTATTATAAATAATCTTGTTTGAATTATTAAAAAAATGCATATGTGTGCTCGTTACCTAGAAGTATATATCTTTAAGACTATATATTTTTGGCAAATATGCTTATTTGAATATGATAAAAATGCATATGTGTACTTGTTATATCCAAACCTTATATATGTGGAGAAATGAAACATTGTTAGATAAATTGAGCTTTAAAATTTTGGAATTTACTTTGGTGTTTCCAGCATTACTTTGATCAACTATGCATGTAACCTCTATAATATGGTATGGTCATATATTTGAATTGAAACTAGATATTGTATTTGACTAGACATGCTTGCCACAAATGTCTTGTTACAGCACCATGTACCTTCATTTAAATCCTAAAGCCATGACCCTTTTGGCAATATTTTCAAAAATTATTTTTAGAGAATATTTTTAGAAAATGAAAATGAGAAACAAACCTTAACCAATCCCTTAACAAAATAAAAGAAAAAAAATCGTATGTAATCTTATAATCTTTAGTTTAAATATGAAATTAGATAATATATCATGGTTTAACTAAATAGACTAAGTGCAACAGAAAAGGAAAAAAAAAATCTCATCCATAAAAGAAATATAATAAAATTCTAATGTTAAAAATATCTCATCCATACAATTAAAATATATTAATCCCAAGTCAAATATAGGGTTCTTGCACTACTACAAAAAGTGAAAAAGACGACCAGAAAACAACTACGGTCTAAGTGAAAACCGTCGTGGTTTTTAAAAAGACGACGGTTCTAAAAACACCGTCGTGTAATACAACCTTAGACAACTAAAAATGGAGATTCAAATGGCTGTTCAAAAACAACGACGTACCTAATTAAAAAACCGACGTCTATTTGAAACAGATTTCCGCAGTGTAAAATCAAAGCCAACAAATAACGGCAGAAGTTATGAATCGACCGACGTAGAAAGTGAAGACGACGATTTCAATAAAAGCCGCCGTTTTTACTCATAAAATAACACGACGAGGTTTTCGTATAAGACGCCGTATAATTACAAACAAATCCACGGCTTTAAAATACAAAATATCGCCGTATTAAATTAATTTACAACGACGGAAAATATAAATATATCGACGTCATTCTAGTATAGTTGTACGACGTTATCTTTAAATCGTACTATAAAATTTAACGTCGTATTTATTCATTTTATACGTCGTACCTTTAATTTAAACCGTCGTCTTAATAAGAATTTTTGTTGACAATTTTTTCCTTTATTTTCTTATCCTACGTCGGTAGATCTACTTAATGACAAGAATTGAAATCTGTCATCCAAAAAAGAAACTTTACATATTCCAGAACATTAATTTCCTTCATTTTAAATTTCCTCCGGAAAAAAAACTCTATTTATAAGGCACTGTAATTGAAAAATAAACTGAAAGGTCACGGGAAAAAAATTTCTATTCATAATTTAAAAATTCAAATCCACGTCGGTTATATTAAACCTAACGACGTTAAATGAAAAGATTCCACGTCGCAAAACAAATATTGCGTCGTGTTATAACAGTTTCAGTTTCTTTAACAGTTTGGTCCTTTATCTTTCTGCAGGACTTGTATAGTTCAAAGCATTGACTTGTATAGTTCAAAGCACTGATTCGATTGCTCATGCTTTATCGCATTCTGAAGCCATTTCTATTCTTTATCGCATTCTTGAAACCCATCATCTTCTTCTTCTGAAGCTCTACGGATAAAGGAAGAGGCTATATCACAAATCTGACGGATCTTCTTAGCCAAGAAAATCAAGCAGAGGATCAGGCACATCTGATCTTCAGATTTCCCTGAGAAGCGAACTTTCCTTCGACAGCGAGTGGAGGCCAGGCTTGCATCTCTTTTGATGGAAAGCAAGGAGTATTCAGAAGCACTAAGTGTCCTATCAGGCTTGATCAAGGAAGTGAGAAGGCTAGTTGACAAGCTTCTTCTTGTGGACATAGATTTGATGCGAGTAAGCTCAATTTCTCTTTGAGAAAGACATCCAAATTATTGTCTTTGAGATGTGAGAGACAGTGTCTCTGAGAGAGGAAGAACTTGGAATCCTACATGTAAACCAAAAATGAATGAAAGCGACAAATTTATAGAATAAATTTTTAAAACCAACGGCGGTCCTTACAAAAAAACCGCCGTTTAAATTGTAAAATCAACGTCGGTATGACCGACGTATATTACAAAAATCCACGTCGGTAAATTAATAAAACCGACGTGTTAAATGATCTACCATGACGCGAGTTATTACTTATGTACTTTAATTTTTGAGTTTACTACGACGGTACCTACAACACTACTGTCGTACTTATTTACCACGTCCGTAGTTAAATGTACCGTCGTATTTTGTAATTTATACGTCGTAGTTATATGTAACCGCCGTATTATTTTTTTGAAATGGTTTTATATGTAAGCAACTTTTCGTCTACCTGACTTACACATGCACTGTTTCCAACCCGATTAAAATTTTAATCTTCCAGAGAAAACTTTTAGACTTTTTTCCTTGTCAGAGCACTGTCAGAGTATCTCATCGTCTTCCTCTCGTCTTCTTCGTTGTCTCTGAACTTAAACATCGATCGTCTTCCTCTTGCTTTCATTGCACGCAAAAGGCAAGCTTTCATTTTCACTATTTTGGTTGCTGTTTTGCATGCTCATACGTTTTTTGTTTGAAAAATCTTTTTACCTTTTTTCTGGCCAAAATCATTTTACTTCTTTCCAAGTTCGATAAAATTTACAGACAAAGAGGGAAAGTTTCCAACTTTGAAGACAACTACCTCAACTAAATAAGACGACGGTAGCTTCTTATTCACGTGGTTAAATATGTAGACCACGACGGTTCGTCAGTCGTTCTAGCGTCGTCTGAAAATTGACAAAGTTGTTTTTAAAATTATAGTCTTTTTTTTATTTGCTTGTTTAATTGCAGGTTTGATTTCTCTGAACAATGGTTTTTGTTTTTCCCTAATTTGATAAAATATAAAGAAAAAAAATTAGGGTTGGTATCTAATACAGACGGCAGTATCTTATTGTTTTACGTCGTGTGAATGTTAATACCACGACGTCATATTAAAATACCGTCGTCTATATAAGATTCAAAAACTTTCTTTCTTGGCCTTGTATTTTATCAAATTAGAAAACAAAAACCATGGTTCAGAAAAATCAAATCTGCAATCAAACATTCACAGAGAAAGAAAGAAGGGTTTTGGATCCTTATATAGACGACGGTATATTACTACTGACGTCGTGTGAACATCAATACCACGACGTTATATAAATATTCCGTCGTTTATAGTTAATTATCACGTCGTTTATAGTTAATTATTTCGTCGTTGTTTAATTACCTTGGTTTTAAACATTTATTACGTCTGATATTATTTCATTGCGTCGTTTAAAATCATATCATACGTCGTATTTTATTAATAACCGTCGTTTGTTCTTAATCTTTTCTTGAAATATTTTCACTTGCAGTTTTGTCTGTAAAAATGGTTTCTCACCAAGACCAAAGAAGGATTCTGGCTCCAAGAAAAATGGAGGTAAGGACCTTGGAATGGTACCTCCTCAAGAGAAGTCTTCGAAGATTATGAAGTCTTCGAAGAAGATGAAGTTTGCTTCATCATCTGCTGATACAGAACCAACCAGCGCGACAACAATCTCTGATGATTCAAAGGCTGGTCGAGGTATGAGCACAATGCCTCGTGTTGTGAAGAGAAAACTTCATAAACTGAGGCCAATTGTTGAGTACAATAAAAGGGGGAAAGGAATTGGCCAAGCACATATTGAGATGCAGTCCTATATTGGTGTGTTGGCACGCTCCAGAGTTCCACTTGTGGACTTGAAATGGGCTCAAATCCCCAAGGATATAAAGGAGCAGATTTGGGAAGCAGTTGACATTGCCTTTGTGGTAGGTCAAGGGGGCAAGAACTCTGTCTTAGCTTCTGCTGCCAAGAAATGGAAGGATTTCAAGTCTACACTAACGAGGCATTATATCCTTCCATACACCAATGACAGGGAGAGATTAAGCCAACCCCTTGAAACATATAAATTCATTGAGAAAGCACAATGGGATGCCTTTGTAGCTTCAAGGTTATCCAAAGATTTTGAGTCTGTGCATTCTCAACATGCACAGATTAGGGAGAAACTCGAGTACAATCATCGATTGTCTCGAAAAGGATATGCCGGTTTGGAGGATCAATTAGAGGAAACCATGCCTGGGGTAGAAATTGATCGATCTACCTTATGGAAGAGAGCTAGACAGGACAAACATGGTAACATCCCTGATCCAAAGGTGGCAGAGAAAGCAAAATTAATTGTAAGCCTACTCACTCTGTTTTAAATTTTTATTAAACTGTGAATAATTCTTATTACGTCTTATGTTATATTTTGCGTCGTGTGAATGATATTACCACGTCGACATATTTTAAAAAACGTCGTTAAAGGTCTAAATAGGAATCACAACTCTGTTTTCTGTAATTATAGCATAAGATGTCGGTGGTTCATTTTCGCGTCGTCTGTATAAAATTACTACGTCGAAATGTTTTAAACAACGTCGTTAAAGGTGTGAATATTGAATCATCCCTCTGTTGTCTGTAAATAAAGCATCAGACGTCGGTGGTTTATTAATTTCGTCGTTTTAAAAAACTAACCACGTCGGTATAACTACGGTCGTGATAAATTATAATAACGTCGATTTATATGTTATTGCGTCGTGTGAAATTATATAATACGTCGTTTGTATATAAATAACCATCGTGTGTTTTTGTTCTTACTTTTTTATATATCTTTGTTTTAGGATGATTTGCAAAAACAAGTCTCGGAAGGCAAAGTCAATGTTTCTGGCAGCAATGATGTGCTGACCATGGCTTTGGGCCCCGAGCATCCAGGCAGACTCAGAGGAGTAGGTGCTGGGATCTCACCAAGGCAATATTTCAATTTACCCAAACAACAGAGAGTGAGCTTTGACGACCGTTTGAAGGAAAGTTTAAGAGTTCTCCTTCAAGAAGAGACTAAAAAGATGGAGGCTAAGGCAAGGGAAGAGGCTTTAAGGATGGAGGCTAGAACGAAACAATTGGTAGAGGCTGAGAGGGAGCATTTCCTGAGTCAGCTTTCCCAATTAATTCCCAATTTTGATCCAACCATGCTTAAACCCAGAATTAGCCAAAGTCCCAAAAATCCAATGTCTGACAAAGCAAGCTGCTCTGGAGGTGATGTGAGATCCCAGCATTTTGAGGATGATACTGCCAAAAATGGGAAACATCAGGAAGAAAAGGTAACATATCTGAACTTTGAATTCTCTGTTTTTTTAAAAACCATTAGACGTCGTTATTATTAATAAAACCGTCGTTTGAAATACATACCACGACGATTTTAAAAATAAACCGTCGTTTGTATTTCAATACCACGTCGTATTTAGTTTACTTGTTTTACACGCCATTAAACGTCGTTATTTTAAAACTTTGTGGTTTTTAGACGACGGAGTTAGTCATTCCCGACGTCATATATGAAGAAAATAAAGATGAAAAACAAGATGAAAAGGAGAAGGAAGATGACGACCAGGTATGTTCACATAACTTTGCCTTTTTTATTTGTTTTTCAAAATTCCAGACGTCGATATTTTTCTTTAAACCGTCGTTTGTTTACAACTTAGACGGCGGAATGTTTTTCTAAGACGTAATAAATTATTCACCACGACGGTTTTCTCACCGTCGTTTAAATTTTTTTCAGACGACGTTTTATTCCTTAAACCGTCGTTTTTATTGAATTACCACGTAATTTTTTTTATTTCTTTAAACAGGTTATTAAAGGTGTTGATTATTCAAATATGGAGGCGCCATCTTCTTTAAAATCCCTTTGTCGTTATGTGGAAACGACACTCGTGCCTCAGGATAAGACCCTGCACTTTACAATTGATAAGGAGGTCTTTGGTCTAGAGCGCGATACCTTCCTCCTGCCTGAAGATATTACACAATTTGCAGGCATGGAAGAAATAGGAGCCACTGTCATTGCTGTATATATGAGGTTTGTCATTCTAAAATAATACGTCGTTGGTTTATTTATTGCGTCGTCTTAACAAACTAACCACGTCGTTAGTATGTACCGTCGTGATAAATATATTATAACGTCGTTGTCTATTTCAGTACGTCGTGTGAAATTTTATAATACGTCGTTTTTTATACATAACCGTCGTGTGTTTTTTTGTAATATGAGGTTTGTCATTCTAAAATAATACGTCGTTGGTTTATTTATTGCGTCGTCTTAACTAAATAACCACGTCGTTAGTATGTACCGTCGTGATAAATATATTATAACGTCCTTGTCTATTCTTGTACGTCGTGTGAAATCTTATAATACGTCGTTTGTTATACATAACCGTCGTGTGGTTTTTTGTGCTGACTTGTTTATATTATTTTATATATTTAGGTACTTACACGATATTTTGAAACGAGCAAATATGTGCTCCATGGTTGGCTTTATCGACCCTGCTACAGTTAGTGCCAGCTCTGGCACAATAGCTGACAGATCACGCCTACTAGCAGCTCGACTTCAGAGGACTGACGGTGAACAGATTTTCCTGATTCCTTACAATCCAAGGTTAGTCTCCTTAACAGGATTTTGTTTTTATGATTTTCAATAAATGACTGCGTATAAACTAACCACGTCGGTGTTCTATTTTATTGAGTCGTTTGAAACTACTAACCACGTCGGTAGTTATTTATCGTCGTTATAAATATATAATGTCGTTGATTGCTACTTTATTTCGTCGTGTGAAATATTATAATACGTCGTTTTTGTAAATAACCGTCGTTTTTATATTAATTTTGTGCAGCCGTCATTGGATCTTGCTGATTGTAAGGGCAAAGAGAGAAACCGTCTATTTTCTGGATCCTCTGCCAGGAAATCGTGTGGTCGATGAAGAGGCCAAAAATATCGTGAACAGTGCTATAAAAATTTATAATTCTCACATTGCCAGACCAGGCCGTAAGGCAGTTATTTGGAAAACTCTGTCAGGCACACCAAAGCAACCCAGCAATGTCGAATGCGGGTATTATGTGATGCGCTTCATGAGGGACATCATCATGGATCCTTCCTTGGGGTTTGAGAAGAAGGTAAGAAGAAATTACCTTCATACATTTTACGTCGTTTTTTGTATTATCAACGACGGTGATGTAAAATTACCGTCGTTGAATAGATATACTACGTCGGTTATGGTCGTCTGTGATTGAATTTCCTTTTATTTATAAAACCCTAATAATCATTGTTTATGCAGTATGCCAAGGGAGGAAAACAGGAAGAGCCATACCCCCAAGAAGCAATTGATGAAGTCCGGAATGAATGGGCAGAGTTTGTTTGCCTTCACCTGGAATAGGGGAATTATTGAACACTTGATATTTATGTATAATGTACAAATTTTGTCTATAATATATAATGTAAAAATTTGTTGAGGTTTTCTTAAATTAAAAAAAAAACAAACATACAAATTGCGTAACCGACGTGTAATACTTTTCCAACGACGTAATAAAGTCAAAAGCCGTCGTTTTTTGTTGTTTCGTTTTAAACAAATCCGACGTAAAAGGATATTTAGACGACGTTCTTTGAACAATTGAGCCGTTTATGGTTTACAACGTCTTCAATTTCTTAAGGGTTCAGGGTAGTACTTTGTAACGACAGCCGTTAAGTCGTGGAATATATATTTTACGTCGGATAGTTAAATATCCGCCATGGTTTCTCATTTAAACGACGTCATTTTAACAACTAGTCGTCTATTAAAATTTACAACGTCTACAATTTATTAACACCGACGTGGTTTGTTGGTGTGATAAGAATATTTTATTATTTTTATATCAAAATATTCAAAATAAATTTAAAATAAATCAGAAAAATGCAAAGTCAACTCCTATGAAGTCATTGATATATTTTCTTCCCCCTAAACCTTGAAAAAATTCATTTTGAATAACAAAAATTTAAAATGACCATCCAAAACAAAATTGTTTTGATGAGTCATAAAATCACTTCTAGTTTTATGGTTTAGGGTTTAGAGTCTAGGGTTTAGAGATTAGGGTTGTTATTTATTGGGGTTTATTTTTAAAGTATAATTTTTGGGTAGGCTAGGGTATATATTAGGCTGTAAAACCATAAACCCTTTTATAAACTTAATTTTTAAAATTATATAATTTAGTTTTAAGGGTTTAGGGTATTAATTGTTAACGACGGTGGTTGAGTCGTGGAATACATATGTTACGTCGTGCAGTAAAATATCCGACATGGTTTCTACTTTAAACGACGTCATTTTAATATGTAAGTCGTGTATTACAATTTACAACGTTTTCAATTTCTTAACCCCGACGTGGTTTTTCAGTCGTCTTTATATCAAAATATTCAACATAAATTTAAAATTAATCCGAAAAATGAAGCGTCAAAATAAACGGCGTTACGTTCAGTGTTTCCGTCGTGGAATATTATATTTACGTCGATTCTTGTAGAACTTTCGCCATGGTTTTTCTTTCGACGTTTTATAGAGCGCGCGCTCTAAAAATTTTCGCGCGCCCTAAATTTTTTTATATTTGGCTCTTATTCTTATACTTCTAACCCTGAACCCTAAAATTTTCAGATTTCGCGCAACATAACATTTTGCTCTCTCACTTCTGCTCTAATTAAAAGTTGCACTCTCCAGGCTCCGTCGAATCTGTGAGCTCGTCCAACCTGTAAGTACAAACCCTATCTTCCCCTTGTAAATTCATTGAATGATATTAGGTTGTTTTGTTAAAGGGTTTTAGGTATATGCTTTGCGATCTGTTAATAATGTGCTTATAGGTATGGGTTCATGGATTTTCTGTTTAATGGGTTCATGGATTTTCTGTTTAATGGGTTCATGGATTACATTATCTGTTATGTTGAATTGGGAATGGATTTATTGTTTTCATGCTTGGTTTCATGTATATGTTGGTTTCTTGCTTGGTTTCATATATATGTTGTGTTCTTAATGGGTTTTGGGTTCTTGAAAATAACCTGAGACACGACGCCTTTTTAGGCTTACGACGACGATTACACGACGGTTTCTTTAACTACCGTCGTTGTATTACTTATACACGACGGTTTTTTCATAAACCGTCGTTTGTATTACTTATATTAGACGACGTCTGTTGAAAATCCGTCGTCTATATATGCCAAATACGTCTGTTTTTGTTTAAAACCCGTCGTCTCTGTTGTGTATTACTTGCTATTAGATCTTTGTATAATCTGCTATAGTGATGGTCATTGCCTGTATTTTCACTTTATTATAGATAATAGGTTATAGTGTCGGAGATGGATAAGTCATGGATGCACTCGGATAGAAGATCGAAGGCATATGAGTTTGGGGTGGAAGCATTTTTGAACTTTGCTGTAGAAAATCTTCTAACTACAACACATATCCGTTGTCCATGTGTTAAATGTGTTAATTTGAAGTTGTTTGGGGTTGGAATTATAAGGGATCACTTATACTTTAATGGAATTGACCAAAGCTATAAGAATTGGACATTTCACAGAGAACCTTGGGAAGCAACTACTAATGCTAGTAGAAATGTTGAAGAAGATGATGGCCATAGTAGGTACAGTTTTGTGTCTGAAGAAATTGATATGGATGATAATGATTTTGGTGATTTTGGTTCCGATCCGTATGAGTTTGCCAATGTGATTGGGGATGGAGATCAACCAGTGTACCCTGGTTGTAGAAAGTACACGAAGTTATCGGCATTAGTGAAGTTGTATAATTTGAAGGCAAAACAAGGCTGAGCGGTATATAGCTGAAGAAGCAGTAGAGTTTTGTACTCAGCATTTATCTGATGTTAGTACAGTTGGAGTGCCTTCAAGCCAAAAGATGGGAGTTTCAAAGCCATTATCAGGTTGCACAGTGAGCGTAGTTGATCAGGACCTGTTGAATCAAGCACATCTATATGTCTTGGAGAATACGGAGGAAGTCCTACCTTATATCGAGTACGTATGAGTTTTATTCTTTAAGTTTCATTTTAAATTATTTCTTATGTTTATCTTCTATATTTGGGACCGTAATGCTTGAATTTTTCGTGTCATGTAGGCAACATATGATCCACATCAAGACTGCTTATCCAAAATTTAGAAAGAGAACAAAGTGGCTGCAGGATAAGCACAATAGCACTTTCATTCAATGGCTACGCTTCAAGGTATATGTTGTTGAATAACATATTTCTCTTTTAATTTCTTCTTATTTATATGTTAGATTGAATTAAGATATGATTAATTTGCAGGTTCAAAGTGAACTTGAGGAAGACAATCATGGCGTATCAGAAAATTTAAGGTGGCTAGCAGCTGGTCCAAACATGTCAGTGCCATTATATAGGAGCTATCTTATTAAAGGTATTAAATTCAATATCAAGGCACAAGATGATGTGCGGACAACTCAAAATAGTGGAGTTTATTTACTTGCACATACCATGCAAGTTGCTAGTGCCAAGGATAAAAACCCAATTCTCTCAAATATGGGTTTCTATGGTGTCATTCAAGAAATTTGGGACCTTGACTACCAAAAGTTTACAATCCCAGTCTTTAGGTGTGATTGGATAGATAGTTCTGGTCTTGTAGTCGACGAACTTGGATTTACCCTTGTAGATTTGAGTAAAATTGGACATAGGAATGACCAATTTGTTTTGGCTTCTCAAGTCAAACAAATATTTTTTGTTGACGACCCGATGCATCGTGGTTGGTCGGTAGTGTTATCAATGCCTAATAGAGAATATAATGATGTTATTGGTGATGAAGTCTTAGGTGATGTGATAATTGAGTGTGAGCCATTTACTAGAGGGATGCCAAATGTTGACACATTTGATGAACTGGTGGGTGAGTTAGGCGGTCAAAATATTCGAGATGGGTGTGAAGATATATGGATTGAATGATGCTTATGTAATTGGCAGTGTATGACATTAATTTTGTAATATATTGTAATGTGATTTCTTCACTTTCTACGTTCAAATAAAACACGACGTTATTGTGAACCAGTTATTCAGCATATTTACCGACGTCTTAAAGCAACGTAACAATGAAGAACCACGACGCTATTGTGAAGCAATTATTCAGGATATCACGTCGGGGAAGGATTAAGAACCGCCATGTAATTCAAAATAACACGACTCCAATCCCATAATACCGACGTCTAAAAAACGAGATATATAATCTGAACGTTAAAAAATACGACGTCATCATAAATTTTCCACGTCGCAAGTTCTTTTATAAACGAAGAGGAACGAAATGAATTCCGACGGTAATTCATCATAACCGCCGTCTAATATCAATTAAACGACATTATTTGTAATACAGCTCTCATCATAATCAACGCCGTCTATATGTTCTGTAATACGGCTCTCATTTATTTGGAACCGACGTTGTTTAGAAGTTCAACGTCGTCTATATTAATAAGTGCGTCGTGAGTAATGAATACATATAAATACAACGTCGACTATATACATGCCACCGACGTTGTTTCGAATTTCAACGTCAACTATATAAATACATACGTCGTAAATAATGACACTGACAACTATTTCCACGTCATCTTTTTTAGAAAAATCGAAGTGGAAAATTTATTTCACGACGGTTGTTTGTAAATAAGAGACGTAGTAGATTTCAATAACGTCGTCTTCTCATGTATTTAAAGACGTCATATTTTTTCTTGTCGTGAAAATTATATTTAACGGCGTAGTGTTTTAGTTGTCGTCGTTGTATGTCTATCTTGCGGCCTTGTTCTTTTAATATGTGTCATATTTTTCCTTTTTAACGACGGTGATTTGTTTGAGTTGGTCGTCTATTCTCATCCTCGACTATTTTTTAGAACTTTAGCAGACTAAACACGTCTGTTTTTATTTGTTTTCGACGTTGTTTTATTTAACAACGTCTAATATTTATCGTCGTTGTTTGTTTCTGAAAATAGGACGTATAAATTTTGTAATACGACTCTCATATATTTGTAACCGACGTTGTTTCGTCGTTCAACGTGTACTCTATAAATACATACGTCGTAAGTAATGACACTGACAACTATTTCCACGTCATCTTTTATAGAAAAATCGAAGTGGAAAATTTATTTTACGACGGCTGTTTTTTATAGGCGACATAGTAGGTGTCAATAACGTCGTCTTCTAATGTATTTAAAGACGTCATATTTGTTATTGTCGTGAAAATGATATTTAACGGCGTCTTATTTTATTTTTCGTCGTTGTATGTCTATCTTGCGGCCTTGTTCTGTTAATATGTGTCATATTTTTCCTTTTTAACGACGGTTTTTTTAGAGAGTTGGTCGTCTATTCTCATCCTTGACTGCTTTTTTAGATCTTTTTGCAGTACAAAGACGTCGTTTTGTATTTGTTGAGGACGTTGTATATGTTAACAACGACGGTGATTTAGCGTCGTGGTTTATGAGGGAAAAGATGACGGTGGATTCCACGACCATTGAAAAACCGAATACACGACGGTGATTTACCGTCATCTTTTTGCTTTTTTGTAGTAGTGTTGACCTAATGGTTTAAATGAAAAATAAAATAAAATAAGTTCAGTTACCTGGCCAACAACTTTGTATCCAGTTGCATCATTATGAGACATAAGAACTCATGAAATTGACAAAACAAGTCTCCTTTTTTTTTTTCCCTGCCAGCAACAACAAATAATAGTTTACAGCACCATCAATCCTTCAACCCATAGAAGAACTATGCTCTATAATAAATACTCTCATCAAACCAAAACGAAAAAGCAAGGAAACATGAAGAAGAAATCTATAGGACACCAGAATTTGGCAATAATCAACTAGAGAGAAGTTTAGAGGGAGCAACTGAGATAGGAAGGTAGAATTCCAGATCGCATGTATCACTTGGATTGAAAATAAGACTGACAAGAAAATAAAGATGAATTCATAAGTAAAGATCCCTTAATGCTTGAAGTTATTAAATAATTACGGATTAGAACTTGCTACCCTGTTCAACAAATTGATTAGGGTGGAGAGGATTTAATTATCTGAGATTGACGACGGTGGAGAGAGAAAGACATGAAGAGAGAGAGAGCGAGAGAGAGAGAGAGAGAGAGAGAGAGGAGAGAGAGAGAGAGAGAGAGAGAGAGATTTAAAGATGCATATTATCATATGTCTTTCTCTAATGCAGAGATGATTGGTTTTCTAGCAGACAAGGGAGTGGTTGCAATCCCACATCGGTTGCTTAGATAAACCTCATCTGTTTTTTACTCTATAAAAACTTCATTCCAGCTATCTCGACACAGATTTGAAATCCAGCCATTGTTTGTGCTTCAACTATCTTAGTCTATTTGGGCTTTTGGCCATTTGGAGTTAAGTTTTGAATTAAAGTTCATTAGTCTCGGTACTAATGATCTAGAATTTCTAATTTAGGAATTATTGAAATTTTGAAATTATTATAATAATATTCAAAAAGTTTGACTTTCGGGAATTTCCGAAGTTTCCAAAATTGGCGAATATTCTTTATTGGAATAGAATTATTATATTCTGAATTTTCGGAATTGGCGTCGGAATTAATTTTTAGTTCCGAATATTTTTGGATCGGAATTTGGAACATTTGTTTCCGATCCGTTCCGGCCGAATTGCAGCCCTAGGCATAAGGGTGAAGGGTTTCTTGCAATATTTTCGGAACTATGGATAGGAGGTGATGCCATGTAAAATCAAGGAAATTGGTGAACGGCAGTTTTTGTTACGTTTTTCCAACCAGAGAAAAGTTTCATGTTTTGAACATGGAGCCGTGGACGTTTTGGGATGTGTTGGCGCTGTTGGCTGAAGTAAGAACTGGTTGTGATGTACGTTCCAGCCTCTGCAACTCGAGAATACGGTTGCGAAATATTTTGTTTCTTTTTCCCTAGTTGATTAGGATATATCCTAATATTTATGTGTGTTGATTTTTAATTCCTAGTAGGATTCTGATTATAATCAAAATTTCCAATTCCTAAGTTGGTAACAAATTATAATTTATTCCTATATAAAGGCCTAGTTTTACATTGTGTCTCAAGGAAGTTATATAAAAAAAAAACTATGGAAAAAGAAAATGATTATGTTAAGTATGTTCCAATGGCAAAGCAGCGAGCAATGGAAGCTCAGAAGATTCTTCAACGCAAGGTAACATCTTTCGGGCTTGAAGTGGAGTCAGACAAGTTAAAGCTAGTTGATCATAAAAGATAAGGCCTTCGCTCTGTATTGGTAGGGTGGATATGTGGTCGCAATTTGACATTATGAAGGAGGGTTTTAATGTAGTCCACTCCTAGAATGTTGAAGGACATGTGGCAAAGAAAAAAACGAGTCTCAATAGTTGCACATATTTAACATATATATTCACACGATTAGTATAATCTAAGTAGCGTATTAACATATTTTGCAGTTTATTATGACAAATTGTTGATAAATAATGAATTTATGAAGGATGAACACTGTATATGTACAATCAGACAACATCCTTTTTCTTTTCCTTTTTTGTGAAAAGTTACCACATTCTTCCCTCATATTATATTCCTAAAGCATTATCAAACAACACCTTTTTTCGGATGGAACCAGACAGCACCACAGGTTAAGAGCACAACCTTTTTGCCGCCTAAAGTATTCATCTACCATGTTCAGTGAGCTAAAATATACGTAATGAATGCATATAAAGGTACAAACAACACAAAAGTTACAATGATGAACAAATTTAAACCAACCCCACAAAACAAAAAAAATTCCTTCCAAACTAGTAGTAATAACTAACCATGACTCACAACTCATTGACTCACAATCCCAACATAGTAACATTTAAACTCATAAACTACAAAGCTGAGCATACAACAACAACAAACTAGTCCAATATGTCACTTGGATCACATGGACCTTTCTTTGATTTCACAGGATTCGCACCCATGCTTTGACAGTGTTCGAACTAAACCTTGAACGCACACGAAATCAAACCCAAAATCTTCCAGAATTCATACGCTTGTTTCAATGAAACATCAAATTAAATTGAAAATATTTAAACTTGCTCCAATTTGTATATGGAGCCAACAAACCAACGAGGATGGCAAATTGGTTGTGATGTACGTTCCAGCCTCTACAACTCGAAAAAGTCGAATATGGTTGGGAAATATTTTGATTAGGATATATCCTAATATTTATGTAGGTTAATTTTTAATTCCTAGTAGGATTTAGATCATAATCAAAATTTCCAATTCCTAAGTAGGAAGTTGTATTGAAATAAAATAAAAAGAACCATGGAAAAAGAAAATGATTATGTTGAATATGTACTAGTGGCGAAGCGGCGAGCAATTGGAGCTCAGAAAATTCTTCAACGAAAGGTAACGTCTTTCGAGCTTGAATTGGAGTCAGACATGTTAAAGCTGGTTGCTCAAGCAAACCCTAATCTTTTTGTTGAAGCAGAGTCAGAAAAACCTAGTCTCCTTGTTAAATCATTAGAGATGAAGCATAAGGCTCCCAAGATTACTCCAATCCAGTAGATGGTGCAACAAGAGAAACAGATTATTGAGAACTTATCATATCACAAAATGCTAATGTTGGTTAAGTCGCAAAGGTAATCCCTTACACTGACCCTATACCAACAGGTTGGAAACCCCCATTGCATATAAGAAGGATGCCAATGAAGCAATATTATTTGATTCGAATGCAGTGGCATATCAAAGTTAGTGGTGAAGATGTTCCACCACCTATTAAGAATTTCATGGAGATGAGATTTTTTGAACCGATTTTGTAGAATTTGAAAGAAAGTATTGTCTAGCCGACCCTCATTGGTGTTGCATCTACTGGCTCAGTAAAGGCATTGGTTTTTGTGCTACCATTGATTATGGTTGCAATGCAATAGGAATTTCGGATGCCAATTGTTCCTCTTCAAGGTCCTTTTGGAGTGATCATTTGCCTATTGAGGGAGCTTGTAAAGAAGATTTATGAAGTAGTAGAAGAGTATCTGGTTCCTATGAGATAGGTTGTATATCCAAAGATAAGGCCTTTGCTCTGTATTGATAGAGTGGATATGCGTTTGCAATTGGACATTATCAAGGAAGTTGTTTGTATTGTGGTTGGTACTCCTAGGAGGTTGAAGGACATGCTAGCAAAGAAAAAAATCAATCTCAATAATTGCATGTATTTCACATATACATTCACATGATTAGTCTAATCTAAGCAATGCATTAACATATTTTGCAACTTATATATGAAAAATTCGGGGTAAATAGTGAATTTATGAAGGATGGTTATTGTATATATATAACCAGAGAACATCCTTTTATTTTTGGTGTGAAAAGTTACCACATACTTCACTCATATTATATTCAAAAACACTACTAGACAACACAAAGTTACTTTGTTGTTTTTTGTCGCACAAGACTTTGAGCAACGAAGTTTTGAGTTTCGTCGCGCAAATTGACTTTGAGCGACGAATAGTTTTTTGTCGTGCAAAATTTGGTCGTGCAAGGGTTTTTTTTTTTTTTTTTTTACTAGTGCTCTCTCTCTCTCTCTCTCTCTCACACATTCCCCTTCCCTCTCTATGTAGTGATGTTGTGAGTAATTTTTACTGTTCTAAATGGTAAGATCTTGTTCCAAAGTGTTTACTTAATGCCTATTGGCAGAGTGCGAACATGCTGCAGTGTTTGTTTAATGACTATTGTACAAATCCAAGGAGTGTAGGGGGAGCCATTGTTCAAGTTTTTTATTTTTATTTATAATTTTTCCTTTAGCAGCTCCTTTACAAGTCTCTGTGCCACATAGCTGGTTGTACAAGTAAATGTGTCATCATGAATAGTTTCCCTCATCATCAATAGGTTACAACAATAAACGTCATTATTTAATTAAAATTCAATTCGGGTCTCAAAAAATCTCTTATTGCTAACAGTGAACTTTATGCCATGATACTGTGCTAGACATGCAGATATATGGTGCATTAATTCCCTCCTTTTGCTATATGCTTTCTGTTTATAAGGAATATATTTATCTTTAGTAATAACCATATCGACACTTTACTTTTGCAGCCACAGACAGAAGCAATGTTATTGGCAGATTTAGATCAAGATACGGTCAGAGTTGTTCCATACATTATCTAGTCATAAAATATTATTCTTGCATCATTAATTTGTTTTCGCATGATGTGCTTCACTTGGCGCAGGTTGATTTCACTCTGAATTTTGATAATTCACAAAAAGAGCCATCAATTTTACCTGCTCGACTTCCAACTTTATTATTGAATTGTGCTTCTGGAATTGTGGTATTTTTCTTAGGTTTCATTGTCCTTCATGATCAAAAGCTGCTGCTTGTGTTTTGTTCTTGTTCTTCCTCAATAATTGTATATCTTCAATTCACATATTGCTAAATTAATTTTCAAGTTGGCATGGCTACCAACATCCCTCCGCATAATCTTGGAGAGTTGGTAGATGTTCTTAGTGTGTTAAGTCACAATCCAGAAGCTACGGTAAGTGGCGAGACCTTTTATGTATTAATTTTATTTTTTATATTAATAAGGGTATGTTTCAATTAGTTTATTTTTAAAAATTAAAGTTCTGCTATACTTTATTATGGATGTTGATAATAATTACAACAACGTGCTGTATCCTTCAAAGGACTGTCCCCCCTTTTTTTTGGGTTGAAAAGAAACAAATTTTATTAAAAAGTAATCTAACATAGACAAGGGATAGTGAACAAGGAGTCCACCAAAAACAAACTACAAATATTACAACAACAAAAAAACAACAAAAACAACAAAACCACATTATCCTATAGATGACTCCCAATTTACCAAAGTATAAAGGAAAAGATCCCTGAAATCTGATGTGACTAAAGCCCAAAGGGACGACAAAAACATCACCCTCTCCCACAGCTCTTCTACCCCCATCCCCTCATTCCTCTTCATCCAGATCACCCACAAAACAGCCATCTTGCAACAACCCTATAAGACTCGAGCCTTATTTCCTTTACCAAAAGCAGTAAGACTTTCACTAATTAATGAAGGGTACCCTTGTGGAATTACCCAACTGACTCCAGCCTCCTTGAATAGTAAACACCACAAGTTTAAAGCTACCTGACTATGGACAAACAAGGATCTCCATCCTATCCTTACATTTTACACATTATGTAACAACTTGGACAAAAGACAGCATTTATGAATCCCTCATTGAACTATCACAACATATTGTTGGGGAAGAAACTTTGACGTAAACTTGAGTCTTTGTCTACGTGGAAAAATTGCTTCTTTTCTATCAACTTATAAGATAGTTGAAATGAATCTAGTGTACCATTCCCTTTGTTATATCCAAGGATGAAAATCGTGATGTCACTGAAAATATAGCTGAAAATATTCGTGATGTCACAAAGCCGTCGTGCCATCGTTTTGAAGGCTCCGGGCCTGTTGGTTTTTCATTTGATTTGTTTCAACATTGTTGGGAATTGGGATATTTTGGAGGCAAATTCAATGAAAGCCTTTGAAATGTTCCAAAAGGATGGGTGATAAATGCAATAACCTATTAGACATACTTTATTGCAAAGGCAAAAGTTTCAATGGTAAAGAATAAATTTACGCCACTGAGTTTGGTTTCCAGCTTGTACGAAGTACTTTATAAGGTGTTGTTTTTTGAGATTGGAGTAGGTTTTGGGAGATACAAGTGGACAAACACAAGGTAATTTTGTGAAGGTGTGAAATACCCGTCCATGGCAATAAGCTGCCTATTTTTTCATTGAAGAAAACAGAAATGTCAGTGAAATATTGCCAATATCACTAGAACGTAGCCTTAGAAATTTGTTTAGATATGATCCACATAGTGGTGCAACCAAGAAGCATGTGTACAGTGTAGCCTTCGTTGCAATGCCAGACGTAATGATATTAATTAACTATCCGATTGGATCAATTTCTTCGCTCAAAATGATTCTGGTGTGTTACAACCCCTACAAAACAAAATAAAACACAAGCTCCAAGAGTTCACAAGTTTAGGCCAAGTACGAATACCATAGATTTATCCAACTTATGTGGCACGGTAGTGGAGTGTTAGTTTCATGGTTATACTTCATATATCATTAGCCGTAAAGTATGTAGGACTACTGGATTAAAAAGTGACCAAACTAACTCTATCCCAAGGGCAAAATTTTAATTTCATAATTAATTAATTTATATAGATTAAATAAATGGTTAAAATTCGGGTCGGGGTGTTACAGTGAATACCAAAAGCTATTGATTATATAAACAAGTGGATATGGCACTTATAGCTCCATTTGGAAAGTGTTGTTCGGGAACATACACCTTGGATTTGGTATGGTTGCGGGAAAGAACTGATAAAAGGAAAGGAATTTATAAAGTGTTCAGTGTGTGCCTTGTCGAATTTGAAGTTGTAAATGAATCTAAATTTAATCGTTGGTATTACTTTAAATAATCTTATATTATCTGAATCATGATTGTTTATATAAGAACTACGTGTGGTTTGATCTCTCACAAAGGGGTATGTAGATAGCCTGGTGTTTAACCTAGGTGCAACCGCAAAATAAATTGTTTGAGCTGTGTTTATATTGTTCTAAGTGTGGCAATGAATTTTGGAAGGAGAAAGTTCTTTTCTGATTGCTATTACGATATTTGTTACGGATGTAAGGTTTTGCAAAGGAGTTCAAAAGCAAGAACGTTTTAGAAAATATTTGGTTATGAGGCCGAAGGCCTGTTTGTTTATTATATGTGATGTACTTTGTGCATGCTGAAGTTTGGTGATTTTAAACTGTGTTTTTTGTCAGGTTAAAAATTTTGGTAAAGTCTGTTTTTCAAGGGAGACTCTGCCAAAATTTTGGTAGAAGTCTCGACCCTCTTTTCCTTTGTTTTAAGGGAAGAGGAGGGTTGTAATTAGTAAGTAGGCCCGGCATCGGTTGGATGTCGGAAAAACCACAGGATCCGTCACGAATTCCGAGGAATTTGGGGCGGGTTCTGTCAAAGGTAGAGAAATGATTTTTGGAAAAATTTATGAGTTTGAAAAGGCTTGAGTAAAGAGGTTTTACTTTGAAGGTTTTCAGTTTATTGTTTTACAATGTTTGTAACACCCCGACCCCAAATTTCCCAAATTTAACCCTTATTTAATTATTTAATTATTTAAGGGTATTTTAGTCATATTTTTAATCGGAGAGAGTTTGGGACCGTGACTTGTATTTTTGGATAGGTCGTACTGAGACGAGTTCATAGACACGTAGTGGGCTCGAATCGGAGTTGTAACGAGAGAGATATGGTCAAAAGAAACCCAGTGGCACAATCGTAAATATTTCGGCCGCCGTGATCGGCGTTATCCGGCCACTTTTTGGGGTAGGTCCAAGAACAAAAGTGGCTCCAAATAGGGTGTTATACCTAGGGTAGGAGTTTGGAGCCGTGGTTTTGAGATTTTCCGGCGAAGCGTTATCGCTTTGGGCACCCACGCGCTGCCGGCGCATGCGGCGGCGCGTGGGCACGGTGGAAAAAGTAGCACTGTGTTCCAATGAGATCCTTAGGTTGTCACGAGTGCGTAGGATTTCGCGGATCTCAATTCGGACGTCATTTGACTATCGAACGGATAATCGCATATTGTGCGTTATCCGGGTTCGATAGGTTGGGACCGTTGGATGGTCCCAAATTTAATATATGTTAATCTAGGTAATTCTAGGATCGTGTAGGAATTCACGGATTGTGAATCGGAGCCCCGGATGTTCCGAATAGTAATTTTACAGTTTATATTTTATATTAATTGTCAGATCGTGTGATCGTGAGAAATCCGACCGTCCGATCTGAACCAAACTTGCAGGACAAGTGTCCTATATCTGGTAGAACCCATAGAGACTTTCGGATCGGAAATTGGAGGTCGTGGGTTCTGCAGGTCCGGTTGACCAGGGTTAGAGTAGTTTGACCTTTGGTTGACCGTGAGTCTCCCGGAGTAATCTCACCTTTCTTGGGGGGATTATCGGGTGCTAGATAATTGTGGAGGGTTACACAATATTAGAATTAATTTATATAACTATAATTATATATGGTTGTACAAGGGTACAACAGAGTCTAGAATGTCAGTTTGGAGTGCTATACGCACTACTTTAGGTACCTTCCCGGATGTTGGATTCACTACAAGTACCACCAAGTGAAAGTTAGGTCCCGCGTGGCGTAGGTTATCCGGCGTTGGGACAGGCCCCATACGTGGCGTTGGTTGTACCGGCGTATGGGGAGCTATGTAATATGATGTTCAGGTCTCACGTGGCGTAGGTTATCCGGGGTTGAGACAGGCCCCATACGTGGCGTTGGTTGTACCGGCGTATGGGGAGATTATGTGATATTGTGTTGAGGTCTCACGTGGCGTAGGTTATCCGGCGTTGAGACAGGCCCCATACGTGGCGTTGGTTGTACCGGCGTATGGGGAGATTTGTGATATGATGTTGAGGTCCCGCGTGGCGTAGGTTATCCGGCGTTGGGACAGGCCCCATACGTGGCGTTGGTTGTACCGGCGTATGGGGAGTTATGTGATATGATGTGCAGGTCTCGCGTGGCGTAGGTTATCCGGCGTTAAGACAGACCCCATACGTGGCGTTGGTTGTACCGACGTATGAGGAGATATATTGATAGTATGGCATGGTCGCACGTGGCGTAGGTTATCCGGCGTGTTGACAGGCCCCATACGTGGCGTTGGTTGTACCGGCGTATGGGGAGATTCTATGAAATACAGAGAAATGAAATAAGGTATCGCCCAAATGTGGAATTGGGTTTTAGGGAAGAACTACGTGTGGCTTGATCCCTCAAGGAGGGTACGTAGGCAGCCTAAGGTTATTAGGTGCAGTCGCAGACTAAATGTTAGTCATAATTGGTATTTGAATTGTTTGATAGTTGGTTAAGAATTATTGAAAGGCCGAAGGCCATTTGTGTGAATTGCATGAAATTATATTGTGCATGCTGCCAGTTGGGAATATTAAATGCGTTTCTATGCAGGTATAAATTTTGGGAAATGTCCAATTTATAGGGGAGACTCTGTCGAAATTTCGGCAGGAAGTCTCGGTTTTTAGTAAGTGGGCCTGGCATCCGGGGTGTCAGGAATTCCAAAGGGTTCGTCTCGGGTTTTGAGAAAATTCGGGGCGGGTCCTTTCAATGTTCTCCAAAAATTTAGAGTGTATTTAATATATGGTTTTAATTATAGTTTGTTAGGATAGGAATCTATTGAATTGAGGTATTTCAAGTTTTGAATGATATACATATGTACGTTTACCGAAGAAATCTATTGCATGGTGTTTTGGCATTGTTTTTTTTAAAACGGATGGGATTATTTATATTTAATATGAATTGTGTTTAAAGCCTTATTTTCGTCCACTCCCATTTTCTATTTTGCGTCCCCTAGGTTCTAGATATATGAGGTAGAAACCACCACGTCGAGGTATCATCGTTGTTCGCTCTGTAAGCTCGCATAATAGGAACTTTCCTTTAACATTCTCTACTTCCACTTTTCCCGAGTTGTAAACTTAATTCTTTAATCGCTCTGCTAGCTTGTTTAAGTTTTGGGTAGAGGGCCTGAGGCCCATTTGATTTGTCTTAACTGTCGTGTGTATTTTGAATTGAGCATGCTGAAAGTTTGGCCTATTTCTGTACTTGTTTGTAGGCAATGTAATTTGGAAAAGTTTGACGTTTGGTAAAATTTTTGTTAAAAGTGTTGTTGATATTGATTTTACGCATAATGAGAAAATGATTGCCGCATAATCATTAAACTCAGCGCCTCTTCGAAATTGATTCCTGCATAATCAGAAAATGAAAGCACCTCATTAGCTGCTTTCCCTTATAGCTTTCTCTCACAACAATTTTCAACAATAAGTGATTTTCTCGCAATTTTACCAAACAGATTGGGCTTCTCAAAATTTTTTAAAAATCACTTATCACCTCAAATAAGCAATGCCAAACAGGCACTTAGCCAGTTTCAGAAAGCTCAAAACCGCAACCAAACCATTACGGTTTGATTCGGCTTTTAATGGTTTGACTTTTTTTTCACTCATAAAAATCCTCCTAGTACCTTGAAATAGTGGTGTCGGGTGAAAAAGGGACCAAACTGTCACTCACTCCAAACTAGAGGGACGCAAACGTAATTAACCCTATCCTTAATCTTTACATCACATAATGGCCAGAGACTGCGCCAGTAGGGCACAGTAGAGTGAGTCTGGTTTTGAAGGGTCCAAAGGAAAATGGCAATCACACTGAACAATGGGTTCAAAATGCGAGCAGTCGGTCTTGGTGTTTGGCGCATGGAAGGAAAAGAAGTCAGAGACCTCATTATCAATGCTATCAACATTGGTTACCGCCATTTTGATTGCGCTGGTATTTCATTTTCTCCTCAATCGTCAATCTTGATGTTTTCTCTGATATGTTTCTCTGCTTATTTCTTGTACAAGTTTACTCTTTGCTGTTCATATGGGTGGAGGAAGGGGAGTGGGGGTTTAATTTATTTTGTCATCTGAGTTTGTTGAAAATGGCTTAATTGGAGCAATTGAAGAGGGTTTTGTAAATTATAGGTTCCATGGGTGATAGGTTTTATAAATTATAGTAAAATTGAAGCCATAAATTTATTTAGTTGCAAGCACACAGGACAACAATGTGACAGTTTGATTGAACCCAAAATATCCTCTCTTCTCCAGGGTGATTGCCAGTTACCAATTTGTGTCTGAAATGTATCACACCCTTCTACTGGCATTTTGACACCACTGAATGCCATGAGTACGAAATAGGTTATTATTTGGTGTTTTTATTTTCCTGTTTACAACAACATTTGAATCTAGGTTCTACTCATTTGCCCGACCTCAGGGCCCTTGAGGTTGAGGTTGGTTAAAAAGGAAATTGTGAAGCATTCTAACTTAGTTGTAGGTAGCAGCACAAATTACCCATTTGCGCCGTAACATACGTGAACAAGTTAATGTTGCTTTCAGCTGATTACAAAAATGAAGCAGAAGTAGGGGAGGCACTTGCAGAAGCATTTTCGACTGGGCTTGTTAAGTGAGAGGATCTGTTCATCACCACCAAGGCCAGTTTAATTTTCAATCAAGAGTTTTCTTTTTCTGCTCAAGTTGACTAGTAGTGCATATTATGCATTCTAGACTATGACAAATTTTTTTCTCTCTCCCCATTTCTTCATCCTTTTTGCAGCTTTGGAATTCAGGTCATGGACATGTCATAGAGGCCTGTAAAGACAGTCTGAAGAAGCTTGGGTTGGATTATCCGGATCTATACCTTGTTCACTTTCCTGTTGCCACCAAGCATACCGGTGATTAATTCCTGCTTTTCTCATTATTCATACAATACTTCTCTATATTCTGTTATGTAATCCAAACTCTACTAGTTTATGTCCCCAAAATGTTGGCTGTATAATTTTAAAATCTGTTTGACAATAGGAGTGTGTGATTAAAAACTATATAGAGTACAAAAGAAATGGGTTAACTTGCTATCGATGTCTATCCTACAACATCGATGGTGCTGCCGTGTCTGGGAAGGGGGCAAGGTAACCATGCAAGCTAATTGTTACAGGAAACATCTCTCTGTAAAGTTTAATATTCTCCTTCTGTAATTTGCCATATCTTGATATCGCTATAAATAAAGTCAAGTGAGGGTTATACACCATGTAGAATTATATATATATATATATATATATTTCCTAATTTGATACTTAATTACAAAGTAAACTAAAAAGTTACAGCTCATAAGAAGCATTACACTAACACATCAAAATAAATAAATAAATAAAATAGACGATATGCCTTAGTATATTTTCATACTCTCATTTGAACATTAACACATGCCATATCTTCCTATGTTAGTAAAGAAGTTAAAGGAGTTACACCTTTGGGTTGAGTCATACTCTCATGTTTAATGTAGGAACGAAAGAGTTAAGTTCATAAGTATCTATTATCAACCCCTACAAAAGCCACAATTTATTACAAAGTGTTAGAACAGTCATCAGCCATCTAATAGATCCACATCTAGATAGTGTCACTGAGGAGAGTTCTCACCTATGCCTCCTTGTCGAGGATACTGAGAAAAATAATATTAACTGGGGCATAATCATGACCGTTTACATGTATGGTGGCTTTATGCTACTCCATTCATGGTAAGACTTGTGATCCTCATTAACTAGCAAAAACAGTAAATCCCGTGTATGATTGAGAAGATATTTTATACCATACGGTAAAAAAGAAAAAGAAAAAAAGGAAATAAAGAGCATTTGCTGAATGATCTAATCAAACTTATTACAGGCCAGATGAGCTCAACAAGAAGCAGAAAGCAATTGTATTCCAAACTCATGAAACCAAATCAAACTTAAGGTTCATTCGACACCAAAACAAAAATCCCAAAATTGAAGACTGACGGAGGAAAACAATACATTTGCAGAACTCTTTCTCACAGGTTGAACACGCTAGATGAGAACATTAAAATAAATAAAAAAGTTTTAAATGCATCAATGACGTTCCGGTAAGTGGGTTGAGAGCGACCGTGAGTTGGGAGATTGGGGCTTGGAGAGATAAAAAGGGGGCTCTGCAACATACTGGACATCCAATTCCAGTGTACCAAGACACAACATTAGTTCTCTTATCATGTATGCTGGTTAACTAATTACTCGCAATTACTGTTATTGAGTACGAATGGTACCTTTACATAATTAAAAATGATGAAAAATATAATCATCCTTATATGAATTTGTTTATGAACTGTTTTCTTGTAGTCTTCAAATATATTGACCCTTATATGGAATTCATCTGTCAATTTATTTGCGTGTACGCAGGAGTTGGTACAACTGCAAGTGCTTTGGATGAGGATGGGGTGCTAGAAATAGACACAACCATATCTTTGGAAACTACCTGGCATGCTATGGAAGAACTGGTTTCTATGGGTTTAGTTCGTAGCATTGGGATTAGGTGATTATAATAATTTAGCACATTTCAGTGACTACTTGAATCAATTGTAATGATATTGTGACTTTATATTACCTTTTCCTACTATTCCATGTGCAATATTATGGTTCTATACATACTGTTATGTAAGTTAGTTCATTTTGTGAATATTTGGGAGACCATACTGGAAAAATATAAGTGAATGTGCTGAAGAAAATTGAAACCTTGCAGTAACGCGCGCATGCATGTGTATGTGAAAATGGTAATAAATTTATTTCTACAAAAACAGCTTCAGTTGGAGGAGTTATATTAGTCGTGTTCAGGAAAAGGTTAATTTTGTGTCTTTTGCTTGTGGCCGTTTGTGCACATATTGGAATACCGTTAGGTTTGATTTTGTGAGCTATCACATTATTGTATTATTTTTCTGCTACGATCATATTAGTCAAGAAGTATTTGAGTAACGCTCCTCTTGGAGGTGCTGCGGTTTGGTTCAGTTTCATGTCTGGATGATCCAGTTCTTAAGGTAAGGTAGGCTAGTTCCCTTTCTTTCACTTGAATCACTAGATTTATTTTCAAATTATTGGGAATATAAATCTCATCATTTTGTGTGCTAATTGTAAAAATTTTGGCTTCTCAATCACATTCCTCTGTCAGAATCTGGCTGAGAAATACCAAAACAAAAAATTGTGCATCTTTAGGCATACATGGCTGGAAATTAAATACCAAAGAGCTTTTGAGGTATGGAACAATCAATTTGGAGAATGGAAGCTTAACATCATTGATAATTCTTTGAATGGACAGGGACCATCAGTTGCTGCCTCTTTTCATGTTCTATCTATACGTTTATTTGCTGTATATACCCGGCGATGCCCCTTAATGTCTTTAATAAAATTTCATTACTTCTTTTTTGAAAAAAAAAAAATCCTCGTATCAAATAATTCCAACTTTCTGGATTCTACTCCATTTGTTTTTGAACCTTTTGTCTTTGTAAATATTGATTTATATCAGATTATAATTAGTTATTTAGTTCATGTGGTCTCCTGATTGCTTTGAAACTTAATTTTCCAGGATTTCTCCCTATGATTCCCACTAATTCATGGGCATGGGAATTTCATCCTCTTTTCAAATAAAAAACGGGTTCTGCAATTGGATTATGATCTGTTTTCATTCTCTTTTCATCTCAAGCAAGGATCTGACCCATCAATTGTTCTGAATAATCTTTATCGCCTCACATCTCTTCAATGCAGCTTTAGTTGTAACATGGTTGGGTGAGTGATATCTTTATCGTCATTCAAGAACAATGGTAGAGACTTAAGATTCTGGCTTTTGGTTCTTCACTGGTGTATGCAATTTCTCTCCCTACACTTCTCTAGTTGATTTTTAGGGCTAAAAATTGAAACTTGCGTTTTGGCCTTGAAAGTTATGACTTTGATTGAATATTATAACTTCAAGGAACCAAGATATTTTGATTTGGAAAACGTTCATTGGAAAATTTAGATTCTGATTTCATGGATAATGTTTTTGCTCTGCTTTCATATTACTCTGTTGGGACATTTAACGGCTTCAAATCTTAGATAGTTTGTCTTACCTCATACCTACCTGGTTACTGTTTTTAATTTTATTTTGCTCTTCTGGTTTTAAAGCATGCAGTGAATGGTTTGTATTTGGTTCTTCACTCCTAAGTATTGATGCTTAACTCATTCATTGTTGTATTGAGATTATGATATTCTAGCATTGGAAGCTTGTCTTTGTGTACTGCTGTGTTATTGTGACTATTTTACTGGATTTATATTTATGTCACCACACTACAACTCATAGTTCGTATGTGTTTTCTTGTTGAAATAGGCATTGTTGTGGGCCTGGATAATTTGGATGCAGTAATTCGTATACTAAGAGAATCTTCCAGCAATGCGGTTGCATCATCTGGTCTAAGGACGGTGAGCTCCCCTATGTTTTTGAGTTTTTTCATTTTCTTCAACTTGAGTAGAAGTGGTGGTTCAAAAGCACTGAGACATGATTTTCTGGCTTTGTCATTAAACTTCTGTTCTGCATGCGTTGTTTTTCTGTTTTTTTTGCTTTCTAGCTTCTGCTGCGAAGAACTTTTTTTGGTGCAGTAGATTTTTTGTCATGTGCTTTGTGCTTCTTTTGATCGATGAAATTTCTTTCCTATAACATGTGAAATTTTTTTTGGCACCTGGGTTCTAGTGCAACAGAAGTTTAAGGATGCTTATGGTTTAACTAATCAGAACCTTCCAATAATCTGTTATGTTTTTCGAACTTGGTTCTTAGGGGTAGGTTTTATTTAATACCTTACTTAGCGAATAAGAGTTCCAGTTCAGTAACAGAATGTAATCATGTTTTCCAATTTTGTTATTCAAATTTCCTTGATGTCTAGGGTTTGTTTTTCTTTGAAATCAGTTCTGGAATGCAGACTTTTTGATCTGTATTCTGTCCATACCCTGGTGTTTTGATTTCCTTTTTCTTAATTGTATTCCTGAGCGAATCAACTGTGTTCAAAGATCTGTTTCCCAAGCTGAAGCCATGAAATATGGGCCTCCTATTGCCAATTGATTTTGGGTTGAATGCTGTAATTTGAAAACTTAATAATAACTTGTGAAGCCATATATAGCTCTAGTTCCAAGATTCCCCAGTTTACGCCTTACCCAATTTCGTGTCTGAATTTTTCATTACACATTATGATTAGACATACATATCGATTCCCGTATTTCTATATATCTGTCTGAATTCTTCCCCATGTTTTGAAATAAATCTACTGAGTTATACACTTTTGTATTATATATTTCTTCTGATTATTGTACATAGTTTTAAGGCTCTTTTGTAATCCTTCAGATAATTATTTTTCAATGCGCTTCTTTGTATTATACTATTTTCAAAAGTGCACATTTGATTAGGTCGGACCTTCTTGCGCCACGCCCCGGTTAAGGCAGTGTAGAATGCATTTAATTGGGTTGGAATTGGGATCTTGATCATTTGTTGATTTAAAAACCTGTTATGGAAAAAAATTGGTGCATAGGCTGTCTTTGTATCATCATTTTCACTTCTTCCTTTTTTCACCTACCCTTGTTTGGAAATGATGTTATATGTTCTTAAGATGACCATCATACTGTTTTTAGGGAAGATACTTGAATTGCCTCCATATGGTTCAAATTGAATTACAATTCTGTTTTTAATTTTTTTTTTTATTTCAATCAGGATTGAACAAGAAGCAAATGAGTTAAAAAGCAAGTTTTCCAGTCCAAGGCGTTCAATGCTGGAGGAAATGGTTTTCCAGTCCAGATATTGAATGCTTTTCAAGATTTTGTTTTTATTTATTTTTCATTCTATATGTCATGGAAGAGAAATATTAGCTCTGCTAATTGATCCTATTGCTGAGAGCTGTTCACTTCTTTTGACAAGCGGTTAGCCGAGTGCGGCAGCTTAAACTTCTACCTCTGGTTCCTCGTCTGGTGCTGAGATTAATGAAGCAGATTGAATCTTTCCAGCATGATCAAGCCGCATCAAAATGAGTCCCCTGAAAAAAAAGGATTTGTCTATAATAACGAAGCATATTATGCCAATGTATTTCAGAATAGAACCAAAGTTGAAGTATAGCTGGCATAGCGAGACTGTATAGAAATATCCCGCACCTTAATTCTATTGACTGTGTACCACTTTGGCTTACAAGAACCTCTTGTTCCAAACATCACCTGCCAAAGGCAAACTGAAAAAGAGCAGTGAAAAATAGGTTTATTTCTTATTCAGTCTTGAATAAGGAACTTCATAAGCATACCTTGTATATTATCAGGCCAACCCTATTCAATTTGGAGGAGTGAAATGTGCTCAAGGGAGCACGCTTTCCATATCCGCTCTGAGACACAAATAACAACCATGGCCCCTTCAAACTTGTAGCGCTGTGGAAAAATCAACACAAAATATAAGATCAGCACATCTGGTTGCATCTGGAAAATAAATTCAGCTTTAAACCATCTTAAGCCCAAGCAACTAGGCCAATTTTCTTTAGGTCGTTGCAACATTAACCCCTTCCATTTTCAACCTCCCACAGCCCCCCTAGTGTTTCTCCCAAGTGCACGAATCTGGTACATAACAGAGATGAACGTGATAAGATGCAAATTAGTAAGTACAAAAATCCTTTATGAAATGTAGCTGTTAGCTGGTAATATAGTAGCACCAATAATTTCTCAATAGTTTTTTTCTTTTTTTGTAAAATGACCAAGGATATAGGACCGCAGGTAGTATTACTTCTCTGCAATAATGAGATTTCTACGTGAACATAGTGAAACAACTACCGAAACTAATTCCAGAGATTTAGGGCTTGCAAGTTTAAGACACTTGCACATAAACGGGTGCAAAAGTGCACGGGAGATACAAGATGATCCCAGGAAACAGAAAATAAAGAGATAAACAAATAAATAAAACGGGAGAACATGGGTAGTCACAATACAAGAACAGCAATCTCAAGGCACAAGAACTTGAAATTATAAAATGATTATTGTTCTTCATTTGAAGAGGCTCTACATCAGGAACAAATTTTCCCATCTACTTTCTTGAGGTTGAAAAAATTGTTGTTTGTTGGTAGGAAAAAATGAACCAATTGCCCTAACACCACAGTTTTATGATATCGCACTGTTTCAGATTTATTCTAAAGAAACCAACTCCTACAGCAAAACAATACATCAACATAACGGGAACACAAGATGACATTCCCTAGTTGATTAGGAAATATTCACACCCTTTGCCAAAAGGAAATATTTTGTTTCCTTTTCCCTAGTTGATTAGGATTTATCCTTATATTTTCTGCATGTTAATTTTGAATTCCTAGTAGGATTTGTATCATAATCAAAATTTCCAATTCCTATTAAGAATTGGATTATAATTTGATTCCTATATAAACGCCTAGTGCCTAAGGGAAGTTGTATCAAAACAAATAAAAAGAACCATGAAAAAAACAGATGATTATGTGGAGTATGTTCCAGTGGCGAAGCGGCGAGCAATGGAAACTCATAAGATTCTTCAACGCAAGGTAAAGTCTTTCGGGCTTGAAGAGAAGTCAAAAGAGTTAAAGCTAGCTACTCAAGCAAACCCACAGTCGGAAATATCAAATTTTGTTACTGAAGACAAACCAAGCAGACCTAGTCTCTTTGTTAAATCATTGGAGATGAAGCATGAGGCTCCCAAGATTACTTCAATCCAGCAGATGGTGCAACAAGAGAAAGAGATTATTGACAACTTATCGAATCGCAAAACACTAATGTCAGTTGGTGAATTGGCAAAGGGAATCACTTATACCGACCCTATACCAACAGGTTGGAAGCCCCCATTGCATATAAGAAGGATGCCAATGAAGCAATGTGATTTGATTCGAAAGCAGTGGCATATCGAAGTTAGTGGTGAAGATGTTCCACCTCCCATTAAGAATTTCAAGGACATGAGATTTCCTGTACCGATTTTGAAGAGTCTAAAAGCCAAGGGTATTGTCCAGCCAACACCCATTCAAGTGCAAGGTCTTCCAGTGATTTTATCCCGGAGGGATATGATTGGTGTTTCGTCTACCGGCTCAGGAAAGACATTGGTTTTTGTGTTGCCATTGATTATGGTTGCATTGCAAGAGGAAATTAGGATGCCAATTGTTCATGGTCAAGGGCCATTTGGATTGATCATTTGCCCATCGAGGGAGCTCGCAAAGCAGATTTATGAAGTGGTGGAAGAGTATCTGGTTCCTATGAGACAGGCTGGATATCCAAAGATAAGGTCTTTCCTCTGTATTGGTGGAGTGGATATGCGTTCGCAATTGGACATTATGAAGGAAGGTGTTCATATAGTTGTTGCTACTCCTGGGAGATTGAAGGACATGCTGGCAAAGAAAAAAATGAATCTCAATAATTGCACATATTTAACTTTGGATGAGGCTGATAGATTGATAGATTCGGGCTTTGAGGATGACATAAGACACATTTTTGACCACTTTAAATCTCAAAGACAAACTCTCTTATTTTCAGCCACCATGCCCACAAAAGTTCTCAACTTTGCTAAAAGCGCTTTGGTAAAACCTACCACCGTGAACGTGGGAAGACCTGGAGCTGCAAATTTTGGTGTAATTCAGGAGGTTGAGTATGTGAAGCAAGAGGCCAAGTTTGTTTACCTTCTTGAATGTCTACAAAAGACCGCACCACCTGTTATAATATTCTGTGAAAACAAAGCTAATGTCAATGACATTTATATATATCTTCTAATAAAAGGAGTGGATGCAGTGGGCCTTCATGCGGGGATGGATCAGAAAGAGAGAGAGGATGCCATTTCTTCCTTCAAGAAAGGGAAGAAAGATGTCTTGGTTGCCACTGGTGTTGTCTCAAAGGGTTTGGATTTTTCGGATATTCAACATGTCATCAATTATGAAATGCCAGAACAGATTGAAGACTATGTCCACAGGATTGGACGAACGGGAAGATGTGGCAAGACTGGAATAGCAACAACGTTTATAAACAAAAATCAAAGTGAGACAACACTTCTTGATTTGAAGCACCTCCTGCAAGAGGCAAAACAAAAGATTCCACCCATGTTGGCTGAGCTTAATGATCCAATGGAATTAGATGCGGATGCAATTACATATGCGAGCGGGGTTAGGGGCTGCGTTTATTGTGGCGGGCTTGGTCATCGTATCCATGACTGCCCCAAACTGGAGCATCAGAAAAGAATGGCAATTTCCAGCTCTAGAAGGGATTATTTTGGTTCTGGTGGGTACAGAGGGGAAATATGATATTTTGAATATGTAACTATATATATATATATATAAGGTGATGAAAGTTTTCTTTCTACTCTAACACCCTTTTTTTTTTTTTTTTTTTTTTTTTTTTATAGTTCATCCAGTAATACTATAGAGTGAATGTTATATACTAATTGAGACCAAGTATATTTTTTTATATAAGAAGCTTGCAGTCTGTCTGAAACAAAGCTCCCTTCCCTATTTTAAAGGGAAAATAAGGATACCCAGTAAGTATAACAAAATAAAACAATTTTACACTGTAACCAAACAATAAAACCAAGGAAAATAAACAAACCAATTTAATAGATATTCCAATATTTCTCTTCCATGACATAAATAATGAAAAATAAATAAAAACAAAATCTTGAAAAGCATTGAACAAACAAAACATTAAATTAGTTAATAAAAAATTAAACAGCATTGAAAGCCTGTCATCTGGAATAACATCTACGTCGTCAAGGTGGCCACTGTCATCTGGAAAAGCATTTCCTCCAGCATTGAACGCCTTGGACTGGAAAACTTGCTTTTTAACTCATTTGCTTCTTGTTCAATCCTGATTGAAATCAAAAATTTAAAAACAGAATTGTAATTCAATTTGAACCATATGGAGGCAATTAAAGTATCTTCCCTATAAACAGTATGATAGTCATCTTAAGAACATTTAACATCATTTCCAAACAAGGGTAGATGAAAAAAGGAAGAAGTGAAAATGATGATACAAAGACAGCCTATGCACCAATTTTTTTCCATAACAGGTTTTTAAATCAACAAATGATCAAGATCCCAATTCCAACCCAATTAAATGCATTCTACACTGCCTTAACAGGGGCGTGGCGCAAGAGGTCCGACCTAATCAAATGTGCACTTTTGAAAATAATATAATACAAAGAAGCGCATTGAAAAATAATTATCTGAAGGATTACGAAAGAGTCTTAAAACTATGTACAATAATCAGAAGAAATATATAATACAAAAGTGTATAACTCAGTAGATTTATTTCAAAACATGGGGAAGAATTCAGACAGATATATAGAAATACGGGAATCGATACGTATGTCTAATCATAATGTGTAATGAAAAATTCAGACACGAAACTGGGTAAGGTGTAAGCTGGGGAATCTTGCAACTAGAGTTATATATGGCTTCACAAGTTATTATTAAGTTTTAAAATTACAGCATTCAACCCAAAATCAATTGGCAATAGGAGGCCCATATTTCATGGCTTCAGCTTGGGAAACAGATCTTTGAACACAGTTGATTCGCTCAGCAATACAATTAAGAAAAAGGAAATCAAAACCCCAGGGTATGGACAGAATACAGATCAAAAAGTCTGCATTCCAGAACTGATTTCAAAGAAAAACAAACCCTAGATATCAAGGAAATTTGAATAACAAAATTGGAAAACAAGATTACATTCTGTTCCTGAACTGGAACTCTTATTCGCTAAGTAAGGTATTAAATAAACCCTACCCCTAAGAACCAAGCTGGAAAAAAATAACAGATTATTGGAAGGTTCTGATTAGTTAAACCATAAGCATCCTTAAACTTCTGTTGCACTAGAACCCAGGTGCCAAAAAAAATTTCACATGTTATAGGAAAGAAATTTCATTGATCAAAAGAGGCACAAAGCACATGACAAAAAATCTACTGCACCAAAAAAAGTTCTTAGCAGCAGAAGCTAGAAAGCAAAAAAACAGAAAAACAACGCATGCAAAACAGAAGTTTAATGACAAAGCCAGAAAATCATGTCTCAGTGCTTTTGAACCACCACTTCTACTCAAGTTGAAGAAAATGAAAAAACTCCAAAACATAGGGGAGCTCCCCGTCCTTAGACCAGATGATGCAATCGCATTGCTGGAAGATTCTCTTAGTATACGAATTACTGCATCCAAATTATCCAGGCCCACAACAATGCCTATTTCAACAAGAAAACACATATGAACTATGAGTTGTAGTGTGGTGACATAAATATAAATCCAGTAAAATAGTCACAATAACACAGCAGTACACAAAGACAAGCTTCCAATGCTAGAATATCATAAGCTCAATACAACAATGAATGAGTTAAGCATCAATACTTAGGAGTGAAGAACCAAATACTAACCATTCACTGCATGCTTTAAAACCAGAAGAGCAAAATTAAATAAAAAACAGCAACCAGGTAGGTACGAGGTAAGACAAACTATCTAAGATTTGAAGCCGTTAAATGTCCCAACAGAGTAATATGAAAGCAGAGCAAAAACATTATCCATGAAATCAGAATCTAAATTTTCCAATGAACGTTTTGCCGAATAGACTTACATAGTTAATAGGAGCAGGGGAACTCAAGAATTTGAACTAACCAACCCGTGGAAGTGAAATATTTTTGAATTACAAAAAAGATTGCCACACTAGATCAACAACATATTTTTGAATTACTCAAATGGCAAATTAATAAGGCATGTATCTTCAGATGATGGCCTCTTGACAGTTTATCTTTTTCTTTCGACACTGAGGTCTCTTCAAAGTTTGGACAATACCTTTCTGCTTTTAAGTTTTGAATGCGTTCAAAGAAATCATAAGAATTTCACTATCCAAGAACACTTTCCAAATTGTAGTTGATTTCAATGCATCACCCCTTGTCAATTTTTTCACTTGTATCTCCCAAAACCTACTCCAATCTCAAAAACACCACCTTATAAAGTACTTGATACAAGCTGGAAACCAAACTCAGTGGCGTAAATTAATTCTTTCCCATTGAACCTTTTGCCTTTGCAATAAGGCATGTGTATGTCTAATAGGTTATTGCATTTATCACCCATCCTTTTGGAACATTTCAAAGGCTTTCATTGACTTTGCCTCCAAAATATCCCAATTCCCAACAATGTTGAAACAAATCAAATGAAAAACCAACAGGCCCGGAGCCTACAAAACGACGGCTTTGTGTTTAGTTTTGTCATACAATCCTTGTACACCTCTACCAATATTTGGGATATTTTTATTACAGCACAGCTTTTGACTAAAATTATTTAATTCAACGACAATAGACTAATTTAATTTTCTTTATAAAATTAGTTTCCAAATCAAAATATCTTGGTTCCTTGAAGTTATAATATTCAATCAAAGTCATAACTTTCAAGGCCAAAATGCAAGTTTCAATTTTTAGCCCTAAAAATCAACTAGAGAAGTATAGGGAGAGAAATTGCATACACCAGTGAAGAACCAAAAGCCAGAATCTTAAGTCTCTACCAATGTTCTTGAATGACGATAAAGATATCACTCACCCAACCATGTTACAACTAAAGCTGCATTGAAGAGATGTGAGGCGATAAAGATTATTCAGAACAATTGATGGGTCAGATCCTTGCTTGAGCTGAAAAGAGGATGAAAACAGATCATAATCCAATTGCAGAACCCGTTTTTTATTTGAAAAGAGGATGAAATTCCCATGCCCTTGAATTAGTGGGAATCATAGGGGGAAATCCTGGAAAATTAAGTTTCAAAGCAATCAGGAGACCACGTGAACTAAATAACTAGTTATAATCTGATATAAATCAATATTTACAAAGACAAAAGGTTTCAGAAAGTTGGAATTATTTGATACGAGGATTTTTTTTTTTTCAAAAAAGAAGTAATGAAATTTTATTAAAGACATTAAGGGGCATCACCGGGTATATACAGCAAATAAACGTATAGATAGAACATGAAAAGAGGCAGCAACTGATGGTCCCTGTCCATTCAAAGAATTATCAATGATGTTAAGCTTCCATTCTCCAAATTGATTGTTCCATCCCTCAAAAGCTCTTTGGTATTTAATTTCCAGCCATGGCTGCCTAAAGATGCACAATTTTTTTGTTTTTTATTTTTTTATGGTAAGAAAAAAATATATTGAAAAACAAAATAAATATATCCACTGGATAGATTGTCCACCAAAACATTACATCAACGTAACGGGAACAGCAAAACAAGATTAATGGAAAATAGACTGTACAGGTGCTTTCCAAAACTCGAAGACACAGAAGCCCAGAGTTAAGACCAAAATCTTACTTTACCCCATAATACTTCCATACCCACACCAATATAATTCACAAAAATCTTATTACTCATCTCCAGACAAATTACAAAAAGTTGCACAGAGTATTTATCCATAACCATTATAATTACACTTTTCAAAAAACCCACTTCATCCTGAGAAGACATGGTTAACACAAGATTACAGCACTCAAATATCCGCAAACAAAGAAAGAATATATCGCACTGTTTCAGATTTATTCTAAAGAAACTAACTCCTACAGCTGGGAAAACTAAAATAATGTAACAAACGAGAAAAATGGAACACTACAAGGAGGCCATCCAGAAAAAAAGAAAAAAAAAAAGAAAAAAAAAAAAAGAGATTGCAGAGGTTGAAGTATTTTTCGTATTTGCTACTAGCTTATCCGTTTTTACTTGTGTGTAACGAATTCAAATATTGGTTAATTGAAAAAGTTATTGTTACCTGAGCCATTCGCACCAAGGAATCATAGACAGCAGTGTCACCATGGGGATGAAATTTTCCTAGAACCTGCATCAAAGCATTTTCTATCTTAATCGTAAATATAAATATTGTGGATTCATACAAAAGAAACAGAACTCTGATTGCTAACCTCTCCAACAACTCTAGCACATTTCTTGAACGGTTTTCAAGATGCACATGTAGTTTGAGAACAATACAGAACAAATTAAACATCACTCACAGAAATTACTTTCATCCCAGCAAATTTCTCAGGAACAAACAATCTACTAAGCAAACATCACTCACAAAATACGACGGTGCACAGGCTTCAAACCGTAGCGAACATCCGGCAGGGCGCGGCCGAGCAGGACAGACATAGCGTGGGCCATGTACGCTTCAGTGGCCTCCTTGTGGAGCTCAACACGAACGATTCTTTCTTCGCCGTTCTCACTTGAGTCCTTGACCAGCACACTTCCATTCCCACTCTGCCCCTCGCCTGGGTCCTTCTTTTGGGGGTCGTCCATGGTAGGGGTTTGGGGGGAAAACTGAGGGGTTTCATAGAGACAGGGCTGAAGGCGCCATTTTTGGGGTTTTGGGGTTCAGCTACAATCTAAAACCCTGGCTTTGCAATTGCTTTTTGAATTTCGAGGCCTCTTGTGGCCAAAATGTGCGTGCGGGTTTTGGGATTGGAAGCCCCTCAAAACACCTTTTTGATCCTATGGTTAATCATTTTTACAATTAAGGTTCGTGGTTTCAATTTCGTCATTTTTATCTCTCTGATTTTAATTTGATACAATTTAAGGACAATTCATAATTTCTAACACTTATTGAGGGGCATTTCTGTAATAACATATCCAAAATTAATATTTATTTCATAATTTATTCAAATAAAGGCAATTTTATTTCGAGAATATTTTAATTGTTTAAAGTTGACTTTTTGTTTCGGGAAGGAATTTGGGGATTTCAATTATACCGTTGCGTAGAGCAAGTCGGGATGAGTTCGTAAACACGTAGTAGGCTCAAATCGAAGTTGTAACGAAGAAGTTACAATAAAAAATAGTCCAGTGGCAAAATCGTAATTTTTTCAAAAATGGATTTTTAAAAACCAGAATCTCTCTCTCTCGACCAAGCCCCCCTGTTGTTGCCAATCTAATTTTTCTCTCTATTCCGCCCCGTCTCCAATGACGGCAGCCACCGAAGCCGCCAGAATTTCACAAAATTCAGTCAATTTTTAACCTAAGTTCCCGCAGTTCGTTTGAGCTATTCCGGCCACTGTTTGCTTCTAATTTGGTATGCTTTCTCATCCGTTCAATGTGTTCTTGCTGCTGGTTGTGGTATTTTTGAGAAATTTCTGTGTTTTGGTCGATATTTAAGCAATAGAAGTTTTGGCCAATTTCGGTCACCGATTCCAGCAACTTCCGGTGACTTTTTGGGGTAGGTCCAAGAACAAAAGTTGTTCCACTCTATGTGCTGATCATGCGTGTATAAGTCTTAACCAGCGGTTTGGAGATTTTCTGATCGCCAGAATAACTTTGGACACCCACGCACTGCCAGCGTTTGTGGAGGCACGTGGGCTACTTTTTGGGAAGTCCTTGTGTCCTAAAATAATCCCCAGGTCGTCTCGAACACGAAGGTATGCTCGAATATGAATTTGGTTATCGTTTGATCATCGATCGGATATCGAATATTAGACGTTATCCGGGTTCAAAATGTTCGAACAGTTGGATCGATTTCATTTTTAAATATGTTGATATAGTCACCTCTAGGACGGTGTAGAAATTTGTGAATCGAGAATCGGAGTCCCGGATACTCCGATTCAATAGTTCAAAGTTTAGATAAGCGATAACTGTCCGATCGTACGATCGTGAGCAATTCGACCGTTCGATTTGGACCAAACTTGCAGGGTATGTTTACTAAAGTGTGCTGAACCTATAGGAACTCACGGATTGGTAATTAGAGGTCGTGGACTCCATGGGGTGCCAGGTTGAACATTATGGGAAATTAATCGCTTATTGAACCTCGGGTCTTTTCAGACAATTCCACTGGTTAGAATGTTGAAAATGGGCCTAGGAACTTTCTTAAATTGTGTACACGCACTTTTGAGGCCGGGGTCAGGGTTTTGATTAAATATCTATGGTTGAGCTATTTTATCAATTAAATGTTTTAATTGCTTAAATAGATACTCGAGCTTCGCTAAACCCGCAGGAAGGACCCTCGCAAGCATCCAGTTTTATCAGACCTTATTCACAAATTAAAGAGCATCTGTAACTGTTCTCCACTGCCAAACAGGCAGTGTGATTTTTATATACTTTCTGGCTAAGCATATTAACTTTTAGCCATTGTTGAAAATGTTTTATCAATTGGTAAACTTCTGCTGATCTTGAAAAAAATACAGATAAAAACTCAACAATATTAATAAATCATCTCTTTTCTTCTTGCATTCATGAGGCAGATCCTCATCCAGATACCATTGCAATTTTTTTTAAAGACCTTCCTTAAGTTAAGTTAGTTCAAGACAAACGTTGAGCCTAAAATTTGAACTCAAAAGTCCAAAAGCAAACAGAGGGCATGCAAGGGAAGGCAATCACATTAAAATGAGTAGGTTCATTGAGAGATGGAATGTAGTTCGTGCGTGATCGTTTTATCAAACACGTCTATTGAGCTTTCACGAATGACTTGATCAGTTTGAGGTTTACAAGTCGAAGACACATAACTCCTGCACTCCATTATTCTTTGCCAAACACAAGGCCTTGCTCTCGTGGGTAGAATTACAGGCAAATCTATGCATACAGATCAACCTGGAAATTCTCGTTCAATCTCTCAAGTTTTGATGTCTTTGGGATGACAACCGTGTGTTGCGTTGGATGACCCAGCGAAGGACAACCTGGGCTACAGTTTTTTGTTTTGGTATTTCTCAGCCAGATTCTGACAGAGGAATGTGATTGAGAAGCCAAAAATTTTACAATTAGCACACAAAATGATGAGATTTATATTCCCAATAATTTGAAAATAAATCTAGTGATTCAAGTGAAAGAAAGGGAACTAGCTTACCTTACCTTGAGAACTGGATCATCCAGACATGAAACTGAACCAAACCGCAGCACCTCCAAGAGGAGCGTTACTCAAATACTTCTTGACAAATATGATCGTAGCAGAAAAATAATACAATAATGTGATAGCTCACAAAATCAAACCTAACGGTATTCCAATATGTGCACAAACGGCCACAAGCAAAAGACACAAAATTAACCTTTTCCTGAACACGACTAATATAACTCCTCCAACTGAAGCTGTTTTTGTAGAAATAAATTTATTACCATTTTCACATACACATGCATGCGCGCGTTACTGCAAGGTTTCAATTTTCTTCAGCACATTCACTTATATTTTTCCAGTATGGTCTCCCAAATATTCACAAAATGAACTAACTTACATAACAGTATGTATAGAACCATAATATTGCACATGGAATAGTAGGAAAAGGTAATATAAAGTCACAATATCATACAATTGATTCAAGTAGTCACTGAAATGTGCTAAATTATTATAATCACCTAATCCCAATGCTACGAACTAAACCCATAGAAACCAGTTCTTCCATAGCATGCCAGGTAGTTTCCAAAGATATGGTTGTGTCTATTTCTAGCACCCCATCCTCATCCAAAGCACTTGCAGTTGTACCAACTCCTGCGTACACGCAAATAAATTGACAGATGAATTCCATATAAGGGTCAATATATTTGAAGACTACAAGAAAACAGTTCATAAACAAATTCATATAAGGATGATTATATTTTTCATCATTTTTAATTATGTAAAGGTACCATTCGTACTCAATAACAGTAATTGTGAGTAATTAGTTAACCAGCATACATGATTAGAGAACTAATGTTGTGTCTTGGTACACAGGAATTGGATGTCCAGTATGTTGCAGAGCCCCCTTTTTATCTCTCCAAGCCCCAATCTCCCAACTCACGGTCGCTCTCAACCCACTTACCGGAACGCCATTGATGCATTTAAAAGTTTTTTATTTATTTTAATGTTCTCATCTAGCGTGTTCAACCTGTGAGAAAGAGTTCTGCAAATGTATTGTAAATGCTCTTTATTTGGCCTGTAATAAGTTTGATTAGATCATTCAGCAAATGCTCTTTATTTCCTTTTTTTCTTTTTCTTTTTTACCGTATGGTATAAAATATCTTCTCAATCATACACGGGATTTACTGTTTTTGCTAGTTAATGAGGATCACAAGTCTTACCATGAATGGAGTAGCATAGCATAAAGCCACCATACATGTAACATGATTATGCCACAGTTAATATTATTTTTCTCAGTATCCTCGACAAGGAGGCATAGGTGAGAACTCTCCTCAGTGACACTATCTAGATGTGGATCTATTAGATGGCTGATGACTGTTCTAACACTTTGTAATAAATTGTGGCTTTTGTAGGGGTTGATAATAGATACTTATGAACTTAACTCTTTCGTTCCTACATTAAACATGAGAGTATGACTCAACCCAAAGGTGTAACTCCTTTAACTTCTTTACTAACATAGGAAGATATGGCATGTGTTAATGTTCAAATGAGAGTATGAAAATATACTAAGGCATATCGTCTATTTTATTTATTTATTTATTTTGATGTGTTAGTGTAATGCTTCTTATGAGCTGTAACTTTTTAGTTTACTTTGTAATTAAGTATCGAATTAGGAAAAATATATATATATATAATTCTACATGGTGTATAACCCTCACTTGACTTTATTTATAGCGATATCAAGATATGGCAAATTACAGAAGGAGAATATTAAACTTTACAGAGAGATGTTTCCTGTAACAATTAGCTTGCATGGTTACCTTGCCCCCTTCCCAGACACGGCAGCACCATCGATGTTGTAGGATAGACATCGATAGCAAGTTAACCAATTTCTTTTGTACTCTATATAGTTTTTAATCACACACTCCTATTGTCAAACACATTTTAAAATTAGAATATAGAGAAGTATTGTATGAATAATGAGAAAAGCAGGAATTAATCACCGGTATGCTTGGTGGCAACAGGAAAGTGAACAAGGTATAGATCCGGATAATCCAACCCAAGCTTCTTCAGACTGTCTTTACAGGCCTCTATGACATGTCCATGACCTGAATTCCAAAGCTGCAAAAAGGATGAAGAAATGGGGAGAGAGAAAAAAATTTGTCATAGTCTAGAATGCATAAAATGCACTACTAGTCAACTTGAGCAGAAAAAGAAAACTCTTGATTGAAAATTAAACTGGCCTTGGTGGTGATGAACAGATCCTCTCACTTAACAAGCCCAGTCGAAAATGCTTCTGCAAGTGCCTCCCCTACTTCTGCTTCATTTTTGTAATCAGCTGAAAGCAACATTAACTTGTTCACGTATGTTACAGCGCAAATGGGTAATTTGTGCTGCTACCTACAACTAAGTTAGAATGCTTCACAATTTCCTTTTTAACCAACCTCAACCTCAAGGGCCCTGAGGTCGGGCAAATGAGTAGAACCTAGATTCAAATGTTGTTGTAAACAGGAAAATAAAAACACCAAATAATAACCTATTTCGTACTCATGGCATTCAGTGGTGTCAAAATGCCAGTAGAAGGGTGTGATACATTTCAGACACAAATTGGTAACTGGCAATCACCCTGGAGAAGAGAGGATATTTTGGGTTCAATCAAACTGTCACATTGTTGTCCTGTGTGCTTGCAACTAAATAAATTTATGGCTTCAATTTTACTATAATTTATAAAACCTATCACCCATGGAACCTATAATTTACAAAACCCTCTTCAATTGCTCCAATTAAGCCATTTTCAACAAACTCAGATGACAAAATAAATTAAACCCCCACTCCCCTTCCTCCACCCATATGAACAGCAAAGAGTAAACTTGTACAAGAAATAAGCAGAGAAACATATCAGAGAAAACATCAAGATTGACGATTGAGGAGAAAATGAAATACCAGCGCAATCAAAATGGCGGTAACCAATGTTGATAGCATTGATAATGAGGTCTCTGACTTCTTTTCCTTCCATGCGCCAAACACCAAGACCGACTGCTCGCATTTTGAACCCATTGTTCAGTGTGATTGCCATTTTCCTTTGGACCCTTCAAAACCAGACTCACTCTACTGTGCCCTACTGGCGCAGTCTCTGGCCATTATGTGATGTAAAGATTAAGGATAGGGTTAATTACGTTTGCGTCCCTCTAGTTTGGAGTGAGTGACAGTTTGGTCCCTTTTTCACCCGACACCACTATTTCAAGGTACTAGGAGGATTTTTATGAGTGAAAAAAAAGTCAAACCATTAAAAGCCGAATCAAACCGCAATGGTTTGGTTGCGGTTTTGAGCTTTCTGAAACCGGCTAAGTGCCCGTTTAAAAAAAACATCTAGGGATGTTTAAAAAACGTCGTTAAAGGTCTAAATAGGAATCACAACTCTGTTTTCTGTAATTATAGCATAAGATGTCGGTGGTTCATTTTCGCGTCGTCTGTATAAAATTACTACGTCGAAATGTTTTAAACAACGTCGTTAAAGGTGTGAATATTGAATCATCCCTCTGTTGTCTGTAAATAAAGCATCAGATGTCGGTGGTTTATTAATTTCGTCGTTTTAAAAAACTAACCACGTCGGTATAAATACGGTCGTGATAAATTATAATAACGTCGATTTATATGTTATTGCGTCGTGTGAAATTATATAATACGTCGTTTGTATATAAATAACCGTCGTGTGTTTTTGTTCTTACTTTGTTATATATCTTTGTTTTAGGATGATTTGCAAAAACAAGTCTCGGAAGGCAAAGTCAATGTTTCTGGCAGCAATGATGTGCTGACCATGGCTTTGGGCCCCGAGCATCCAGGCAGACTCAGAGGAGTAGGTTCTGGGATCTCACCAAGGCAATATTTCAATTTACCCAAACAACAGAGAGTGAGCTTTGACGACCGTTTGAAGGACAGTTTAAGAGTTCTCCTTCAAGAAGAGACTAAAAAGATGGAGGCTAAGGCAAGGGAAGAGGCTTTAAGGATGGAGGCTAGAACGAAACAATTGGTAGAGGCTGAGAGGGAGCATTTCCTGAGTCAGCTTTCCCAATTAATTCCCAATTTTGATCCAACCATGCTTAAACCCAGAATTAGCCAAAGTCCCAAAAATCCAATGTCTGACAAAGCAAGCTGCTCTGGAGGTGATGTGAGATCCCAGCATTTTGAGGATGATACGGCCAAAAATGGGAAACATCAGGAAGAAAAGGTAACATATCTGAACTTTGAAATCTCTGTTTTTTTAAAAACCATTAGACGTCGTTATTATTAATAAGACCGTCGTTTGAAATACATACCACGACGATTTTAAAAATAAACCGTCGTTTGTATTTCAATACCACGTCGTATTTAGTTTACTTGTTTTACACGCCATTAAACGTCGTTATTTTTAAAACTTTGTGGTTTTTAGACGACGGAGTTAATCATTCCCGACGTCATAGATGAAGAGAATAAAGAAGAAAAACAAGATGAAAAGGAGAAGGAAGATGACGACCAGGTATGTTCATATAACTTTGCCTTTTTTATTTGTTTTTCAAAATTCCAGACGTCGATATTTTTCTTTAAACCGTCGTTTGTTTACAACTTAGACGGCGGAATGTTTTTCTAAGACGTAATAAATTATTCACCACGACGGTTTTCTCACCGTCGCTTAAATTTTTTTCAGACGACGTTTTATTCCTTAAACCGTCGTTTTTATTGAATTACCACGTAATTTTTTTTATTTCTTTAAACAGGTTATTAAAGGTGTTGATTATTCAAATATGGAGGCGCCATCTTCTTTAAAATCCCTTTGTCGTTATGTGGAAACGACACTCGTGCCTCAGGATAAGACCCTGCACTTTACAATTGATAAGGAGGTCTTTGGTCTAGAGCGCGATACCTTCCTCCTGCCTGAAGATATTACACAATTTGCAGGCATGGAAGAAATAGGAGCCACTGTCATTGCTGTATATATGAGGTTTGTCATTCTAAAATAATACGTCGTTGTTTTATTTATTGCGTCGTCTTAACAAACTAACCACGTCGTTAGTATGTACCGTCGTGATAAATATATTATAACGTCGTTGTCTATTTCAGTATGTCGTGTGAAATTTTATAATACGTCGTTTTTTTATACATAACCGTCGTGTGTTTTTTTGTAATATGAGGTTTGTCATTCTAAAATAATACGTCGTTGGTTTATTTATTGCGTCGTCTTAACTAAATAACCACGTCCTTAGTATGTACCGTCGTGATAAATATATTATAACGTCGTTGTCTATTCTTGTACGTCGTGTGAAATCTTATAATACGTCGTTTGTTATACATAACCGTCGTGTGGTTTTTTGTGCTGACTTGTTTATATTATTTTATATATTTAGGTACTTACACGATATTTTGAAACGAGCAAATATGTGCTCCATGGTTGGCTTTATCGACCCTGCTACAGTTAGTGCCAGCTCTGGCACAATAGCTGACAGATCACGCCTACTAGCAGCTCGACTTCAGAGGACTGACGGTGAACAGATTTTCCTGATTCCTTACAATCCAGGGTTAGTCTCCTTAACAGGATTTTGTTTTTATGATTTTCAATAAATGACTGCGTATAAACTAACCACGTCGGTGTTCTATTTTATTGAGTCGTTTGAAATTACTAACCACGTCGGTAGTTATTTATCGTCGTTATAAATATATAATGTCGTCGATTGCTACTTTATTACGTCGTGTGAAATATTATAATACGTCGTTTTTGTAAATAACCGTCGTTTTTATATTAATTTTGTGCAGCCGTCATTGGATCTTGCTGATTGTAAGGGCAAAGAGAGAAACCGTCTATTTTCTGGATCCTCTACCAGGAAATCGTGTGGTCGATGAAGAGGCCAAAAATATCGTGAACAGTGCTATAAAAATTTATAATTCTCACATTGCCAGACCAGGCCGTAAGGCAGTTATTTGGAAAACTCTGTCAGGCACTCCAAAGCAACCCAGCAATGTCGAATGCGGGTATTATGTGATGCGCTTCATGAGGGACATCATCATGGATCCTTCCTTGGGGTTTGAGAAGAAGGTAAGAAGAAATTACCTTCATACATTTTACGTCGTTTTTTGTATTATCAACGACGGTGATGTAAAATTACCGTCGTTGAATAGATATACTACGTCGGTTATGGTCGTCTGTGATTGAATTTCCTTTTATTTATAAAACCCTAATAATCATTGTTTATGCAGTATGCCAAGGGAGGAAAACAGGGAGAGCCATACCCCCAAGAAGCAATTGATGAAGTCCGGAATGAATGGGCAGAGTTTGTTTGCCTTCACCTGGAATAGGGGAATTATTGAACACTTGATATTTATGTATAATGTACAAATTTTGTCTATAATATATAATGTAAAAATTTGTTGAGGTTTTCTTAAATTTAAAAAAAAACAAACATACAAATTGCGTAACCGACGTGTAATACTTTTCCAACGACGTAATAAAGTCAAAAGCTGTCGTTTTTTGTTGTTTCGTTTTAAACAAATCCGACGTAAAAGGATATTTAGACGACGTTCTTTGAACAATTGAGCCGTTTATGGTTTACAACGTCTTCAATTTCTTAAGGGTTCAGGGTAGTACTTTGTAACGACAGCCGTTAAGTCGTGGAATATATATTTTACGTCGGATAGTTAAATATCCGCCATGGTTTCTCATTTAAACGACGTCATTTTAACAACTTAGTCGTCTATTAAAATTTACAACGTCTACAATTTATTAACATCGACGTGGTTTGTTGGTGTGATAAGAATATTTTATTATTTTTATATCAAAATATTCAAAATAAATTTAAAATAAATCAGAAAAATGCAAAGTCAACTCCTATGAAGTCATTGATATATTTTCTTCCCCCTAAACCTTGAAAAAATTCATTTTGAATAACAAAAATGTAAAATGACCATCCAAAACAAAATTGTTTTGATGAGTCATAAAATCACTTCTAGTTTTATGGTTTAGGGTTTAGAGTCTAGGGTTTAGAGATTAGGGTTGTTATTTATTGGGGTTTATTTTTAAAGTATAATTTTTGGGTAGGCTAGGGTATATATTAGGCTGTAAAACCATAAACCCTTTTATAAACTTAATTTTTAAAATTATATAATTTAGTTTTAAGGGTTTAGGGTATTAATTGTTAACGACGGTGGTTGAGTCGTGGAATACATATGTTACGTCGTGCAGTAAAATATCCGACATGGTTTCTACTTTAAACGACGTTATTTTAATATGTAAGTCGTGTATTACAATTTACAACGTTTTCAATTTCTTAATCCCGACGTGGTTTTTCAGTCGTCTTTATATCAAAATATTCAACATAAATTTAAAATTAATCCGAAAAATGAAGCGTCAAAATAAACGGCGTTACGTTCAGTGTTTCCGTCGTGGAATATTATATTTACGTCGATTCTTGTAGAACTTTCGCCATGGTTTTTCTTTCGACGTTTTATAGAGCGCGCGCTCTAAAAATTTTCGCGCGCCCTAAATTTTTTTATATTTGGCTCTTATTCTTATACTTCTAACCCTGAACCCTAAAATTTTCAGATTTCGCGCAACATAACATTTCGCTCTCTCACTTCTGCTCTAATTAAAAGTTGCACTCTCCAGGCTCCGTCGATTCTGTGAGCTCGTCCAACCTGTAAGTACAAACCCTATCTTCCCCTTGTAAATTCATTGAATGATATTAGGTTGTTTTGTTAAAGGGTTTTAGGTATATGCTTTGCGATCTGTTAATAATGTGCTTATAGGTATGGGTTCATGGATTTTCTGTTTAATGGGTTCATGGATTTTCTGTTTAATGGGTTCATGGATTACATTATCTGTTATGTTGAATTGGGAATGGATTTAATTTTGTCGGATCTTTTAATCACCCTATGTTATGTTGAATTGGGAATGGATTTATTGTTTTCATGCTTGGTTTCATGTATATGTTGGTTTCTTGCTTGGTTTCATATATATGTTGTGTTCTTAATGGGTTTTGGGTTCTTGAAAATAACCTGAGACACGACGCCTTTTTAGGCGTACGACGACGATTACACGACGGTTTCTTTAACTACCGTCGTTGTATTACTTATACACGACGGTTTTTTCATAAACCGTCGTTTGTATTACTTATATTAGACGACGTCTGTTGAAAATCCGTCGTCTATATATGCCAAATACGTCTGTTTTTGTTTAAACCCGTCGTCTCTGTTGTGTATTACTTGCTATTAGATCTTTGTATAATCTGCTATAGTGATGGTCATTGCCTGTATTTTCACTTTATTATAGATAATAGGTTATAGTGTCGGAGATGGATAAGTCATGGATGCACTCGGATAGAAGATCGAAGGCATATGAGTTTGGGGTGGAAGCATTTTTGAACTTTGCTGTAGAAAATCTTCTAACTACAACACATATCCGTTGTCCATGTGTTAAATGTGTTAATTTGAAGTTGTTTGGGGTTGGAATTATAAGGGATCACTTATACTTTAATGGAATTGACCAAAGCTATAAGAATTGGACATTTCACGGAGAACCTTGGGAAGCAACTACTAATGCTAGTAGAAATGTTGAAGAAGATGATGGCCATAGTAGGTACAGTTTTGTGTCTGAAGAAATTGATATGGATGATAATGATTTTGGTGATTTTGGTTCCGATCCGTATGAGTTTGCCAATGTGATTGGGGATGGAGATCAACCAGTGTACCCTGGTTGTAGAAAGTACACGAAGTTATCGGCATTAGTGAAGTTGTATAATTTGAAGGCAAAACATGGGATGAGTGATGTCTGTTTTACAGAATTATTGATACTTCAAGGCGATTTGCTTCCCGAAGGAAATACAATACCAACCTCTATGTATGAGGCTAAAAAGACTTTGTGTGCATTGGGGCTGAGTTATGAGAAAATGCACGCATGCCCCAATGATTGCATCTTGTATAGGAAGGAGTATGAGAATTCAACTAATTGTCCTACTTGTGGTATCTCAAGGTGGAAGGAAGGCAAAGATTCAATCTTGAAAGAGGGTGTGCCAGCGAAGGTGGTGTGGTATTTTCCTCCAATTCCAAGGTTTAAAAGGATGTTTCAATCACATGAGACAGCTAAGAGTTTGACTTGGCATGCTGCTAGAAAATCAATTGACGGTCAGATGTCTCATCCGGCGGATTCCCCGTCTTGGAAACTTCTTGATGATAAATGGCCTGAGTTTGGTAATGAGCCGAGAAACTTGAGATTGGCTCTTTCATCTGATGGATTCAATCCCCACAGTTCTCTAAGTAGCAGATATAGTTGTTGGCCGGTTATCTTAGTTACATATAATCTCCCTCCATGGCTGTGCATGAAACGAAAGTTCATGATGTTAACCTTATTGATTTCCGGTCCTAAACAACCCGGAAATGATATAGACGTCTACTTGGAGCCTTTGATTGATGATTTAAAATCTTTGTGGGATGGGATTAGAGGAGTGTATGATGCACATAATGGAGAATACTTTACACTCAGAGCTGCATTAATGTGGACAATTAATGATTTCCCCGCCTATGGAAACTTATCTGGTTGTGTTGTTAAAGGATATAAAGCTTGTCCAATATGCGGCGATGATACACCTAGTCACAGGTTGAAAAATGGCCACAAAATTTGTTACATTGGGCATAGAAAATGTTACCAATCAATCATCCATATAGGAGGCAACGTGCAGCTTTTAATGGGAAACCTGAATATGGCATACCTCCCGAGCCATTAACCGGAGAAGAAGTGCTGCATATGGTTGAAAATGGTGACAGAGTTTGTTGGAAGAAGAAATCAATATTCTTTGATCTCGAGTATTGGAAATACCTTCCTGTGAGGCATGCCCTAGATGTTATGCACATTGAGAAGAATGTTTGCGATAGTATCATTGGTACATTGCTGGAGATCCCTGGAAAAAATAAAGATGGGATTGCTGCTCGATTAGATTTATTGAACATGGGTGTCAAAACTGATTTGCAACCCGAGTATGGAGAAAGACGTACTCGTTTGCCTCCTGGGCCTTGGAATTTGTCAAGAGCAGAGAAGAGAGAGGTTTGCAATTCTTTCTATGGTATGAAGGTCCCTGAAGGTTATTCTTCAAATATTAAAAATCTTGTATCTTTGCAAGATTCAAGACTTCTTGGCCTTAAATCACATGATTGTCATACCTTAATGCAACAATTGCTCCCTGTGGCAATTCGTTCTGTTTTGGAGAAGCCTGCAAGGTATGCAATAACTCGTTTGTGCTTCTTCTTCAATGCTATATGTGCAAAGACTGTTGATGTTTCCAAGCTAGATAAGTTGGAAGAAGATGTAGTAGTTACTCTGTGTTTGCTTGAGAAGTACTTTCCCCCTTCATTCTTTGATATCATGGTTCATCTAGTAGTACATCTTGTCAGAGAAGTTCGTCTATGTGGGCCAGTATATTTTAGGTGGATGTATCCGTTTGAAAGATATATGAAAGTGCTGAAGGGGTATGTTCAGAATCGTACTCGTCCCGAAGGTTGCATTGCTGAGCGGTATATAGCTGAAGAAGCAGTAGAGTTTTGTACTCAGCATTTATCTGATGTTAGTACAGTTGGAGTGCCTTCAAGCCAAAAGATGGGAGTTTCAAAGCCATTATCAGGTTGCACAGTGAGCGTAGTTGATCAGGACCTGTTGAATCAAGCACATCTATATGTCTTGGAGAATACGGAGGAAGTCCTACCTTATATCGAGTACGTATGAGTTTTATTCTTTAAGTTTCCATTTTAAATTATTTCTTATGTTTATCTTCTATATTTGGGACCGTAATGCTTGAATTTTTCGTGTCATGTAGGCAACATATGATCCACATCAAGACTGCTTATCCAAAATTTAGAAAGAGAACAAAGTGGCTGCAGGATAAGCACAATAGCACTTTCATTCAATGGCTACGCTTCAAGGTATATGTTGTTGAATAACATATTTCTCTTTTAATTTTCTTCTTATTTATATGTTAGATTGAATTAAGATATGATTAATTTGCAGGTTCAAAGTGAACTTGAGGAAGACAATCATGGCGTATCAGAAAATTTAAGGTGGCTAGCAGCTGGTCCAAACATGTCAGTGCCATTATATAGGAGCTATCTTATTAAAGGTATTAAATTCAATATCAAGGCACAAGATGATGTGCGGACAACTCAAAATAGTGGAGTTTATTTACTTGCACATACCATGCAAGTTGCTAGTGCCAAGGATAAAAACCCAATTCTCTCAAATATGGGTTTCTATGGTGTCATTCAAGAAATTTGGACATTGACTACCAAAAGTTTACAATCCCAGTCTTTAGGTGTGATTGGATAGATAGTTCTGGTCTTGTAGTCGACGAACTTGGATTTACCCTTGTAGATTTGAGTAAAATTGGACATAGGAATGACCAATTTGTTTTGGCTTCTCAAGTCAAACAAATATTTTTTGTTGATGACCCGATGCATCGTGGTTGGTCGGTAGTGTTATCAATGCCTAATAGAGAATATAATGATGTTATTGGTGATGAAGTCTTAGGTGATGTGATAATTGAGTGTGAGCCATTTACTAGAGGGATGCCAAATGTTGACACATTTGATGAACTGGTGGGTGAGTTAGGCGGTCAAAATATTCGAGATGGGCGTGAAGATATATGGATTGAATGATGCTTATGTAATTGGCAGTGTATGACATTAATTTTGTAATATATTGTAATGTGATTTCTTCACTTTCTACGTTCAAATAAAACACGACGTTATTGTGAACCAGTTATTCAGCATATTTACCGACGTCTTAAAGCAACGTAACAATGAAGAACCACGACGCTAATGTGAAGCAATTATTCAGGATATCACGTCGGGGAAGGATTAAGAACCGCCATGTCATTCAAAATAACACGACTCCAATCCCATAATACCGACGTCTAAAAAACGAGATATATAATCTGAACGTTAAAAAATACGACGTCATCATACATTTTCCACGTCGCAAGTTCTTTTATAAACGAAGAGGAACGAAATGAATTCCGACGGTAATTCATTATAACCGCCGTCTAATATCAATTAAACGACGTTATTTGTAATACGGCTCTCATCATAATCAACGCCGTCTATATGTTCTGTAATACGGCTCTCATTTATTTGGAACCGACGTTGTTTAGAAGTTCAACGTCGTCTATATTAATAAGTGCGTCGTGAGTAATGAATACATATAAATACAACGTCGACTATATACATGCCACCGACGTTGTTTAGAATTTCAACGTCAACTATATAAATACATACGTCGTAAATAATGAAACTGACAACTGTTTCCACGTCATCTTTTTTAGAAAAATCGAAGTGGAAAATTTATTTCACGACGGTTGTTTGTAAATAAGAGACGTAGTAGATTTCAATAACGTCCTCTTCTCATGTATTTAAAGACGTCATATTTTTTCTTGTCGTGAAAATTATATTTAACGGCGTAGTGTTTTAGTTATCGTCGTTGTATGTCTATCTTGCGGCCTTGTTCTTTTAATATGTGTCATATTTTTCCTTTTTAACGACGGTGATTTGTTTGAGTTGGTCGTCTATTCTCATCCTCGACTATTTTTTAGAACTTTAGCAGACTAAACACGTCTGTTTTTATTTGTTTTCGACGTTGTTTTATTTAACAACGTCTAATATTTATTGTCGTTGTTTGTTTCTGAAAATAGGACGTACAAATTTTGTAATACGACTCTCATATATTTGTAACCGACGTTGTTTCGTCGTTCAACGTCTACTCTATAAATACATACGTCGTAAGTAATGACACTGACAACTATTTCCACGTCATCTTTTGTAGAAAAATCGAAGTGGAAAATTTATTTTACGACGTCTGTTTTTATATAGGCGACGTAGTAGGTGTCAATAACGTCGTCTTCTAATGTATTTAAAGACGTCATATTTGTTATTGTCGTGAAAAGTATATTTAACGTCGTCTTATTTTTTTTGCGTCGTTGTATGTCTATCTTGCGGCCTTGTTCTGTTAATATGTGTCATATTTTTCCTTTTTAACAACGGTTTTTTTAGAGAGTTGGTCGTCTATTCTCATCCTTGACTGCTTTTTTAGATCTTTTTGCAGTACAAAGACGTCGTTTTGTATTTGTTGATGACGTTGTATATTTTAACAACGACGGTGATTTAGCGTCGTGGTTTATGAGGGAAAAGATGACGGTGGATTCCACGACCATTGAAAAACCGAATACACGACGGTGATTTACCGTCGTCTTTTTGCTTTTTTGTAGTAGTGGATGTTAATGGTGAAGCCAGTGTGTTGAATTGGAATGAGGATGATGGTGATTACATGGACTTGAATTGAGTGGCTGAGTATGAGCATAGAACGCACATGATTTTTAATTTTTAATTTTTTTGAAAACGCACGAGATTGTTGAGTCCCTTCCTTTTGCACGGGATTAACTAACACCTTCTAAGGAGGCTTTTTTAGTGGGACTCACATTAGTAATCCCTGCTTAGAACTAGAATTAGGTGAACCAAACATGGGCCTAATTTTAATCTAATCCAATCCAGGCATGTGAAGTGTAACAAACGAGGCCTATAGGAACTCTATGTCGTACTAAGTCACTCATATATCTTACCATGCAATGTATAAAGTGTAAAATATTGTAGTAAATCATTATAAATAAATGATTATGGTGTATATAATCTTCTTTCATTAATTACTATATTTCCTACACTCGCAGTCTTTGTCAGATCGCTATGTAATCAATTTAAATCAATTAAACCCATCATGCAATGCATTTCATTCTATTTATTTTTATTTTTGGTGATAAAGTACTAGATAATTGACTAAATAAACATCTTCCAAAGTTTCAAGAAAATTTTTCAAGTTTTTCTGACAATTTCCACGGTTTTTATTCAATTTTTTTCGATATCGATAATTTCCTGAAGTTTCCATATTTTTGGACCACCGATATTTTAGATATTGCTCTTGATATTTACACATACCCTGATTCCAGCCTAAGGGCAAGTGCAGCGCACAAGCCCTGCCAGGGCAACAGCCCCCCTCCCCCTCCAGCCCAAATCCGGCTCCAGTGCGAGGAATCCAGCCCGGGCAAGCCCTGGGTCCCACCAGCCTTGGCAAGCCCACGGGCAAATCCTGCCTGGGCTAAAGCCCGAAGGCACTGACGTTAGAGGTGAAGTCGCCCTGACGTCAGTGAGTGCATTTCAAATTTTTTTTTTTTACCGTTGAAGCGTGAGTTTCGCTCGTTGACGTCAGCCCTGACAGAACCCAACGGGAAAATGCCACGTCGTGCTTCCCGGATGCTGCGACGATTTTGTTTTTTTTCTAGAAATCCAACTGAAAAAATTTCGAAGTTTTTTTTTTAAAAATACCAAAAAATTATGTATTTTTTCCCTATAAATTCCTAACAATTTTATTCACTTTCTACACCAAATCTTCATACAAACTCTTCTCCTTCCAATATTTTTTACTTTCCACACCAAATCTTCACATTATAATTTTTTTTTATAATAAATATCCGAAAATCTTATTTGAAATAAGACATGCGGCAACTGAGAATCTGATCCGAAATTTTTTTCTAAAATTTGATGGACACGTGGGAATCGAAAATCTTATTCGAAAATTTAATTCAAAAATTTAATCTGAAAATGTTATTTGAAATTTTAGGTGAGAATTTTATAATAAATAGTGACATGTGGCAACTGAAAATATTATCTGAAAAGCTATCAAAATTAAGTAAATTTAGGTTTTACCCATAAAAAAAATTTCACTTTTGGAAAAAACCAAAGCTTTTTCAAAAAAGACAGAAAAACCTCTCAACTTTCAAACCAAAGACATGCAAATGTAAAGGATTCCTTAGGAAATCAAAAAATAAATAAGGGCAATTTTGTCCATTTTTGCTTCTTTTAAAAAATTTCTCTCTCCTTTGGGCTTTTCCAAAGTCTCCTTCAAAATTAATAGTTAAGTATAAAAAAATTGAAAATAAAGTAAAGAGAATAGTATTTGCCCTTGCCCTAGCCGTTTGGGATGGAACAAAAAAAGGCCAGGCTGACACTATTTACATGAATAGTGTCTGCCCTTGCTTTTTGGGGTGGAGGTGCTCTGAAGCAATTTATTGACTATTTTTATAAAAAAAAATTTATAAAAAAAGCAGAAAAAGAAAAAAAAAAAAGCAATTTGTTGATGAGTTGTCCATTTTCGGTGGTGTTTGTCAACTTTTCAGTTCACACATCAGCTAAAAAGAATTGAACAAATGCTAGTGTAATTGCCCTTCTCAAATCTGTTGCTTGCACACACCTTTTTGGTAATCTCGCCATCAACCGATCATCTTCCACTCCTTCTTCAATGGCCGCCCTATTGGCCTCATATAGTTCTTTTTCTTCTTCTTCTTCTTCTTCGTCTTCTCGGAACCCTAAATAGACATACGATGTCTTCCTCAATTTCAGAGGTCAGGACACTCGCAAGAATTTTGTAGACCATTTACATACTGCTTTGGATCAGAAAGGTATATTCGCACTTATGTAGAATCTAACTGGGGACAAAGCATTCCGGTAAAAATCTTGAAAGCAATTGAAGAATCAAGATGTGCAGTTGTCATTTTTTCAAGAAATTACGCCGATTCGACATGGTGCTTAGACGAGCTTAGCAAGATTGTAGAATTTAATGAAGGGAGGAGTGGACATATGATACTCCCAGTCTTTTATGATGTGGATCCATTGGACGTACGCCAACAACGAGGGAGTTTCAAGCGGGCTTTCGATAGGCAGGAAGATCACTTTAGAGACGATCCAGAGAAGGTGCGAAGGTGGAGAGCTGCACTTACTGTAGTAGCTAATCTCGCCGGATGGAATTTGCGCGATGGGTAAACTAAACTTACTCTTCTGGATCTGTTTTTCTCCCTCTTTTGATTTGTTTTCATTATTCATTTGGCTGATCAGATAACTTGACCTTGGCTGATCAGAGGACTTGATCTTGGCTGATCAGAAGACTTGACCTTGGCTGATCAGAGGACTTGATCTTGACTGATCAGATGACTTCACCATAGTCTAAAATATTGATAATATCAACGAAATATCAAGGATATTATCTTTTTTTTGGGTCAATGATATTTTGGAACGTATTCATACACATATCGTATAAATATCGATAATATCGGAAAATATCGACGTCAATAATTTCTCTCACACTTCAGCAACATTTGGCTAAAATATCGATAATATCGAGATGATGAAGACAATGAAAAATTGAAGAGTTATTTACACTAACACTCCCTTAGGTTTCTTGTGTTATCACAAAACCCCCTCAGGTTTCAAAAATTACACGAACACCTCATGAGGATTCAATTTGTTTTTATAAAACCCCTTTTCATTGATTGTTTGATGATTTTATTGAAAAAAAAAATATTTATGCAAATGACAAAATTAACCTCAATGAAGTATGTGCAATCTAATCTCAAAGGCCAACTTTGTCATTTGGAGAATTTTTTTTGGTATAAAATCATCAATCTTTGGATGAAAAATCAAAGAAAATGAGTTTTATGAAAACAATTTAAAACCTTAGGGGGTGTTCTTGTAATTTCTAAAACCTCAAGGAGTTCTGTGAAAAAGCGAAAAGAGGTGTTAGTGTAAATCAATGTCTAAAATATCAATGATATCGGAAATATCGGTAGTCAAAAAATATGGAAAATTCGATAGAAATATCGAGATATTATCGATATCGATAAAAATTGACTAAAACCCACGGAAATTGTAAGAAAAACTTGGAAATTTTTATTGAAACTTTGGAGAATGTTTATTTAGTCAATTATCTATTAGTTTATCACAAAAAATTAGAAGGAAATGCATTGCATGATGGATTTAACTGATTTAAGTTGATTATACAGCAAGCTGGCAAACACTGTGAGTGTAGAAAATATGTAGTAATTAATGAAAAAAGATTAAACACACCATAATCATTTATATATAATGGTTTACTACAATATTTTACACTTCATACATTGCATGGTAAGATACATTAGTGATTCAAAATTTTCACTATCTTCATCATCTCTATGTGTAGAGTAAGTGTATTGTGAAGAGTAGTCATCAAATGATAAATCCCCAAAATAGTTTTGTATGTAATTGTTAACATGTCACCCATATAAATATAAATATTTTAGCATATTATCACAAAAACATAAGTGATATGGTGATTAAAGTGTCGGAGGAGTAAAATGGGAGGGGTTTAAATCCCCTTTGTGTTTTTTTGCTCCCTTTTCTCCCTTTTTTTCCTTCTTTTTCATTCTTTTTCCTTTTTTTTCCCTTTACATTGATATTTTCGATATTTTTGCGATATTACACCGATATTTTGACAAAATATTGCTGAAGTGTGAGCGAAATTATCGACATCGATATTTTTCAATATTATCATCGATATTTATATGATATGTACATGGATATGTTCCGAAATATCTGTGATTCAAAAAAACCGAAATATCCTCGATATTTCGTCGATATTATCGATATTTCAGACTATGGTGTAAATAACTCAAATTTGAACCTTATAGGAACTCTATGTGGTACTAAATCACTCATGTCTCTTACTTTCGGTAAAAGTCAAACTTGTAATAAAATTGGATTTTAGTTTGAAGGGCAATTCGGTCATTTGTGCCCGGCACCCTTTAGGTGTCTGACACGCATAGGATTCGGCTCGGATTCCAAAGTGGAATTCGGGTTGGGTCTTGTCACACATACACCACAACAACATTTAACAAATCTATTCACAGCTTGACAAACTGAGGGGCAATCTGTACATTTTCATGAAGTTTGAGTATAGAGTTGTAAATATCTTATAAAATGGGTATGAACTTGAACATGGCCTTATAATTTGGGGGTGTAATGTAGTTAACTCAAAGAATTTATTTATTTATAAAAAAAACATGTGTTAATCCTAAACATGTATTGTTTTGTATAGGACGACATGTCATTTTTTTTGAAGAGGAATGACTCTTGATCACATACTAAAATATCGATGATATTATTGTTTTTTAGGGTCTATGATATTTTAGAACATATTTATACACATATCGTATAAGTATCGATAATATCGAAAAATATCGACGTTGATAATTTCTTTTACACTTCAACAACATTTGGCCAAAATAACGCTATAATATTGATAATATCGAGATGATGAAGCTAGTGAAAATTTTGAAGAGATATTTACACTAACACCCCATGAGGTTTCTTGTGTTTTCACAAAACCTCCTCAAGTGTCAAAAATTACACGAACACCTCCTGAGGTTTCAGTTTGTTTTCACAAAACTCCTTTTCGTTGATTGTTTGTCCAAAAATTGATGATTTCATTGAAAAGAAAAAAAAACTTATGCAATCTAATCTCAATGCCAACTTTGTCATTTGGAGAATTGTTTTGTATAAAATCACTAAATTTTGGATGAAAAATCAATGAAAATGAGTTTTGTGAAAACAATTTAAAACCTCAAGGGGTGTTCTTGTAATTTCCAAAAGCTCAAAAAGTTTTGTGAAAAAGTTGAAAACCGGAGTGGGGTGTTAGTGTAAATAACTCAAATTTGAACCTTATGGGCTTGTTTGTTACGCAAGACTATCTTGGCATGGACTATGCTTAAGTACTGTCATAGATTGACTTAGCTTGGACTAAGCTTAATAAGACTTGTCCTATGTTTGTTATAATGTTGGACTGGGACTAAGACTTGAATAAAAATATTTTTATTTAATTACTGAAAATTAAAAATATAAAAAAGTAATAAAAATAATTTTTTATTTAAACCAAAGCCACAATCGCCCAAAACCATCAACAACAAGCCATTGGATCTTTGCAAGGAATGCGAGAGTTCTCTCTCTCTCTCTCTCTCTCTCTCTCCTCTCTCTCTCTCTCTCTCTCTCTCTCAATTTTGGTTCTTCCATTCCATGGCGATTTCAGATTCGCCGAGGCATTGCAGGCACCAGCACGAGCCCTCGCACTGACTCAGATCCATGGGATTTACTCGCCGATTGGATCCGACGACACTACATTCTGTTATGGAGTTGTTGTCGATCAAGAACTTGGCTGATTTGACAGACATAGGGAGCAAGAGGAGGAGCATCCTCAATTTTGATCTCAATAAGTGATTGATGATGATGATGTTAATGGTGAAGCCAGTGTGTTGAATCGGAATGAGGATAATGGTGATTACATGGACTTGAATTAAGTGGCTGAGTATGAGCATAGAACACACGGGATTTTAAAAAAAAAAATTTCTGAAATTGCACAAGATTGTTGAGTCCCCTCCTTTTGTACGGGATTAACTAAAACCTTCTAAGGAGACTTTTTCAGTGGGACCCGCATTAGTAATCCTTACTTAGAACTAGAATTAGGTGAACCAAACATGAGCCTAATTTTAATCTAATCCAATCGAATCCAGGCATGGGAGGTGTACAAAACGAGGTATATAGGAACTCTATGTGGTACTAAGTCACTCATATATCTTACCATGCAATATATAAAGTGTACAATATTATAGTAAATCATTATAACTAAATGATTATGCTGTATTTAATCTTCTTTCATTAATTATTATATTTTCTACACTCGCAGTCTTTGTCAGGTCGCTATAAAATCAATTTAAATCAATTAAATCTATCATGCAATGCTTTTTTTTTTTTCGGGTGATAAAGTACTAGATAATTGACTAAATAAACATCCTTCAAAATTTCAAGAAAAATATCTAAGTTTTTCTTACAATTTCAGTGGTTTTTATTCAATTTTTTTCAATATCGATAATTTCCTCATGTTTCCATATTTTTAAATCACCGATATTTCCGAAACCATCGATATTTTAAACATTCCTCTTGATATTTACACATACCCTGATTCCTGTCTAAAGCAATTTATTGACTACTGCCAAAAAAGAAAGCAATTTGTTGATGAGTTGTCCATTTTCGGTGGTGTTTGTCAACTTTTCAGTTCACACAACAGCTAAAAATAATTGAACAAATGCTAGTGTAATTGCCATTCTCAAATCCGTTGCTTGCACACACCTTTTTGGTAATCTCGCCATCAACCGATCATCTTCCACTCCTTCTTCAATGGCCGCCCTATTGGCCTCATATAGTTCTTCTTCTTCTTCTTCTTCTTCTCGGAACCCTAAATGGACATACGATGTCTTCCTCAATTTCAGAGGTCAGGACACTCGCAAGAATTTTGTAGACCATTTACATACTGCTTTGGATCAGAAAGGTCTATTCGCACTTAGGGATGTAGAATCTAACTGGGGACAAAGCATCCCGGTAAAAATCTTGAAAGCAATTGAAGAATCAAGATGTGCAGTTGTCATTTTTTCAAGAAATTACGCCGATTCGACATGGTGCTTAGACGAGCTTACCAAGATTGTAGAATTTAATGAAGGAAGGAGTGGACATATGATACTCCCAGTCTTTTATGATGTGGATCCATCGGACGTACGCCAACAACGAGGGAGTTTCAAGCGGGCTTTCGATAGGCAGGAAGATCGCTTTAGAGACGATCCAGAGAAGGTGCGAAGGTGGAGAGCTGCACTTACTGTAGTAGCTAATCTCGCCGGATGGAATTTGCGAGATGGGTAAACTCTTACTCTTCTGGATCTGTTTTTCTCCCTCTTTTGCTTTGTTTTCATTATTTATTTGTTTTTTTTTTAATTTTAAAATTGAAGTAATTCTCTTCTTCTTTTTCTTCTCTTTTTTCTTCTTTTTTTTATGAAAAGAAAAATTGAAAATGTTCGTAGAGGCTCTAAGTTTGATACCCGAAACCCGTCTCTGGTTGATCAGGAACAAAAAAAATCTACATAAAAACCCTGAACGTTAGGGGTCGTTTCAAATTGATATCCAAACTTTGAAGACCCCACAAACTCATACCAAAACTCACAAAAGCCCTACACCTAACATCCTCCGTTAGCAAGGAGTACCATTAAGAAATCCGATCCCCTCCCAAACATGGCAAAGTTGTGTCTTGAGCAGCTTCCTTTATTTTTTCTCCTCCACAGGCCAGCATTCAGGAGATCTGTTGTCCATGACTGATAGGCATACGATATCTCTTATTTCTTCTTTGTTTTTTCTTGCTTTATTATTTATAAAGTGAAGCGCCATCACCTGATTCTTGAAAAGAACCAACTAATTCAATGTCTCAGCCTCCATTAACAGAACCGGGTAGAAGAACGGATTACTCATTTGGTTCTAGCTAACTTGCAGACCATATTTATAAGATCGTTATATATTTTTCTTTGCATATGAACCCAAAGTTATTCAAGATATTGTAGAAATGATCGCCAAACTTAATCAAACAACCATTATAGGATCGTTATATATTTTTCTTTGCAGATGTGAACCTGAAGTTATTCAACATATTGTAGAAAGGATTGCCAAACTTAGTCAAACAACCACTAATGTATCCAAGACTTTAGTTGGAATGGATTCTCGTTTGGAAAAAGTGCTTTCATACTTGGACTTTGGATTGCGTAAAGATGTTCGTAGCATAGGGATATGGGGGATGGGAGGAATAGGCAAGACAACTCTTGCACAAGTGGTGTTTGATACTATACGTGATAAGTTTGAAGCTTGCAGCTTTCTTAACAATGTTCGAGAGGTAACTGAAAAGCAAGGTCTAGTTCGTTGACAAGAAAAACTTCTTTTGGACTTGCTGCGAAGTAATGTAAATATACGGAATACTGATATGGGAAAAAACGTAATAAGGCATAGACTACGTGCTAAAATGGTTCTTATCATTCTTGATGACGTGGATCAGTTAGAAGAATTGGAAGCATTGTGTGATCATAGTTGGTTTGGTTTGGGGAGTAGAATCATCATAACATCACGAGATAAGCATTTGCTAAGTACATTTGGAGTGGACAAAATACATGACGTTGAGGTATTAACTGATGATGAAGCTCTTAAGCTCTTTAGCTGGAAAGCATTCAAGAATTACCAGGTTAAAGAAGAGTATCTCGAACTATCCAAGAATGTTCTAAAATATGCCAATGGCCTTCCATTAGCTCTTGAGATTTTGGGTTCGCTCCTTTGTATGAAAAGTGTACATGAATGGACAACTGTATTGGATAAGCTGATTAAAGAAGGAGATCCTGACAGAAGAATTGTTGCTGTGATTAAAATCAGTTTTGATGGGTTAATAGAATCAGAAGAAAATATTTTTGGACATTGCATGCTTCTTTAAAGGAGAAGACATAGATCGTGTGACAAGAATACTGGAAAGTTGTGGTTACTATCCAGACATTGGTATACAAGTTCTGATTGAAAAAGCTCTAGTAACTGTCTTGAAAGGAAAATTGTGGATGCATGATTTGGTACAAGAATTGGGTTGGGATATTGTTCGTCGAGAATGCCGTGAGGAGCCTGGCAGACGTAGCCGGTTGTGGCTTTCAGAGGATATCATTCCTGTACTTGTAAATAATGAGGTAAGAAATTGGTACAACTACGGATTGGAAAGTCAGTTAAACTAATTTATCATCTCTCAATTTTACCGTATCTAGTTATTATTTGTGAGTGCAGGAATTATTTATTTGACATACTACAAAACTTAATGATATTCTCTCATTAACTTATTCTGTTATTCTTGGTTATTAGGTAACAGATGCAGTTGAAGGCATAGCCTTAGACTCGCCTAAATTAGAAGAGGCATGGTGCGACTCAGAGGCCTTCTCGAAAATGCATAATCTTCGGTTTCTGCAAATTCGTAATGTGCATATGACTGAAGGCCCCAAATTTCTTTCTAATGCCTTGGTATTTCTCGAATGGAGTGAGTACCCTACAAAGTTTCTCCCTCAAAGTTTTCAACCTATGAAGCTTTGTGAACTTAACTTGTGCTATAGCAGCATTGAACAACTTTGGAATGGAGAAACGGTTAGATTTTTATATATTTATTTAATTTTAGTTCTTTTTTTTTTGTGAGTGGATAAATATGACAAAACATCCAAACACTCTATTTTTATTTAATTTAATTATTATTTTTCTGTTTTGAACAGTGCTTGGAGAAGCTGAGATTTATCAATGTTAGCTGGTCCCAGAACCTGACCAGGACCCCAGATTTTACAGGTACTCCAAATCTTCAGAGTATAATTCTTGAAGGTTGTACAAATTTAGTGGTGATCCATCCCTCCAATGCTGGGCTGAAAAGGCTTAAAGTCTTGAACCTTAAAGGTTGCAGAAGTCTTAAAAGTTTTCCAAATAAGATTGAAATGGAATGCCTTGAAATTCTTATTCTTTCTAGCTGCTCAAGAATTAAGAAAATTCCAGAATTTGTGGAGCCTATGGAACACTTGTTGGAACTTTCTTTAGAGGAGACCGCTATAGAAAAATTACCTTCATCAATTGAATATCTCATTGGCCTTACTTTATTAAATCTAAGAAATTGCAAATATCTTGAGCATCTCCCACGCGACATTTGCAATTTGAAGTCCCTCAAAAGTCTCAACATTTGTGGCTGCTTAAGACTTAAAGATCTGCCAGAAAGCTTGGGTCAGCTTGATTGTTTGGAGGAACTTGATGTGAGTGGTACCTCCATAAGCACACTACCACCCTCCACTTTTCTTATGGAAAATCTTAAAATGTTATCTCTGCATGGATGTAAAGGGCTGCCACTTGAGTCAGAAAATATTCCCCTTAACGATCCATTGATGTCCAGAAACCGGACATGTTTAGTGGGTTTGCAGTTTCCAATTTCTACTTCTGGTTTGTCTTCTTTAACAGAACTGAACCTCAGTGACTGTAATCTTCAGGAGGGAACAATAACGGAAAATCTTGGCTGCTTATTCTCGTTAGTATCTCTAAATCTAAGTAAAAACAATTTTCTTAGTCTTCCCAAAAGCATTAGCCATCTTTCTAAGCTTCACAACTTGAATTTGGAAAGTTGTAAGCTTCTTCAGCAAATGCCGGACCTTTCACCAAAAGTGGACTTGGGTGTTGGCTCAGAAGGGAGTAATTCACTAGAAAGGCTGTCATCATGTTTCAATTATATTAATTGCTTCGAATTGGTTAAAAATCAAGGCTGCAACAATATAGCAATTGCACTTAAGGAGATTCATTCAGGTGCGCTCTCTCTCTAGATCTCTTTCTCAGACACACAAATGAGCAATTGTTTACTTCACAGTTTTCTTTGCTGCAGGGAACCCCTTATCCAGTAAACAGATTTGAAACTATAATTCCTGGCAGTGAAATTTCTGAGTGGTTCATTGATCGAAGTGCGAGGTCTGTAGTAAGCATGGACCTACGTGAGGATTGGTGTAAGAAAAACTGGCGAGGATATGCTTTGTGTGCTGTTTTTGGTCTAGGTCGACGTCTACCTGCGGGTAACTTGCTTGGTAAATGGAAGTACGAGCAAGAAACCTATAGCACTGCACATGGCCTTCGTTGTGAAGTGAACCCCAACAATTTGGGTTTAAGTGGATGGTGTCCTTTCTTTGGCTGCAGCCAGGAATTAGGCCAAATTGAGTCGGATCACATTTGGCTATCCTTTGTAGGCTGCGAACATTTCGGAACTGCATGGCAAGACAGCTGTCGTCGGCTTGAGTTTTTGTTTAAAACCTTAGGCCCTAGCTTGGAGGTGAAGAAATGTGGAGTCCGTTTGATATATGAGCAAGAAATGGGTTTATCCTCTAAACCCTGAACCCCTGTATTATCCTGAAGGCATCCTCTCCTCCTACCATGATTACCTGCACAAGGAGCAGTTGTCAACCAATTTCTCCCCAGAAAAGTGCCATCAGATATGAAATTATGAATTCGAATTATTAAATTCGCATATCATTTATTCCTGTACAAGGGAGATGCAAAATATTAAATTCGAATTTGATAGCTTGTGATAATTTGACAGGAATTTGGTGGCTTTAACCTCGGCGCCCATACAAATTGGTAAAACAGCCTGTTTTGGAAAAGCTTGGTTAAATGACCTCGATAAATATTCTTATTGCCCACGCATCACTCACTCTATTTTTGTCATTCTGAAATCGTCACTTCCCTCTTCTTCTCTCCCTCTGACAAACCCTAAACTGAGAAATAGAGAAAAAGTGAGAGAGAGACAGAGAAATAGAGAAGGGGTGTCGTTTTCATGAACAGAGAAAGGCTGCTTCAATAATTCGACTGCAACTGCCCCAAATTTTGAAATCCACGAGAATCTAATTTTTGGGTTTTGGTAATATGGTAGTATGGGTTTAATGCAATTGGTTCCAGGGTATAATGCAATTCGTTACAATTCATTCAATTTCGTCAATAATTTCAATTAATCCATTTATTTCACAAAATTTGCAAGTATGGGGCTGAGGCTAGGGTTCGTGATTCATTCAATTATTTCACAACATTTGTAGGCAGCTTTTTCCGATTAGCCAAACTGAATTTCTTTTTGTTAACTTGTAACAAAAAAATAATAAAACTTTATTAACTACAAATTTTTTGTGTATAAATAATTGTTTTGTTTATCCCTCAATAAAAAATATAAAAAAAACTAAAAGAATAATTAAGTTTCCTTACATGGTAATGTAGAATTCTCTTTATGCCTTTTGATTTCCCAAAGAATATGTAGCTTTCACTTTAGGAAGAACAGAATATGACAAATTAAGATTTATGTGGCTTTACGAAAAACTTAAGTACCTTTCTTAAAAATAAAAGTAAAGAAAATCAAATTCTTATCTTTGTAGGATTGTGGGTTAATTTTTATTTTTAATCAAAAAGAAACTTTATTATAAAATTCAACAATACAACCAAAGATTCCAATATGACATCAAAAGCATCAATCCTTTGAGGGAAGCTGTATTGTTTTGAAGAAGTATTTTTTTTAATGTTATAAGTAAATATGTTTTCTTAACTAGAATAATCCATGGTACCCCGATAATAGACTAGGCAAGAAAGAAAATTAATCTAACATAGCCCTAGAGGAAACCTTTATTATTATTATTATTATTTCTTTTACAAATGGGTTTTTTTTTGTTGCAGATAATTTTATTTTTATTTTTAAATTTAATACGATGTCAATTTTATATTCCTTATCTATAAGGGTTCTCTTTATAAGTGTTCTCGTTCGTTAATTGAATCTTAAAAATGTAAAAGTGTGTAATATTGAGGTAGTTGGACCTTGAACAAGTAAAATTATTCCTTATTCTTGTAAAAATAAGGATTTACAAGATTAAGGCCAGAGAGTATCATACCGTCGTAAAGAGAATCACTAAACTCATAACTTATAAGTTTTGGGTAGAAGTTCACAAGGTTTTGCACCTGGATTACAACGTTGGAGTTTATGCAATCCATAATGTTGTAAATAATATGTTTACAAGGATATGGATCCATATTATAAGGAATTGGTAATGGTTACAAGATTAAGAACCGAGGATAACATAACGTCGTAAAGAGAATCCCTAAAGTCGTATTTTACAAGTTTTTGGTAACAATTTACAAGGTTTTGCACCTTGATTACAACATTAGGGTTCACCAAATTCATAGTGTTGTAAATTAGCCTTTTACAAGGATATGGATCCACATTACAAAGAATTGGACGCCTTTGGGATATAAAATGAGTCCTTACTCTAGTAAACAATGGTTCACAAAATTAAGGACCGAGGGTACCTTAACGTCTTAAAGCGGATCACTAAACTTGTAACTTACAAGTTTGGGGTATCAGTTTAGAATAATTTGCACTTGGATTATAACGTTAGGGTTCACCCAATCCATAATATTGTAAATCACCTTTTACAAGGATATGGATCCACATTACAAGGAATTAGTAATGGTGGACCTTAGCGATGTAAAATGGGTCATTATTCTAGTAAACAATTTTGTTAAAAGTTGAAGGACCAAGGGTACTGTTTGTGCAAATAATCTCGCGGGAGAATATTCGCTTCTAGATCCTTCAACCTTCGATCTTCCTTCTCTCTCTTCCTCGATTCCTGTAAAAAAGATTGGAGTAAATAGACCACACCCGGGGGGTGTTGGCCAAAGGCCCTCCGATGCCTAAGTTAGTTCGAGTGTTTGTAGGAAAACAATAGCTAAGCAAAGGGTACGGAGTTGTATGTAGGGTGTAAACCGGGTGGCCGGAGCCGTGTGTGGTGGCCGGAGTCGTGTGGAGAAAATATGGAGAGTGGAAAGGGAGAGAGAGCTTCGGGTATTTTTCTCGGGTATAAGGAATAGGTTTTTTGAAGTACCTTGAATGATGAATGAGGTCGTCTATTTATAGGAGCCTCGGGGCTAGGGTTTCGTAGGGATCGAGTCGGCTTTGATAATATCCGAATTAAATATATTATCTCTTAAGAAGATAATATCTGAATTAAATGATATTATCTTCTCTTTATTATGATAATATCTTAATTAATGATATTATCTCTTTAAATAAAGATAATATCATATTAATTAAGATATTTATCCCAATTAATTAATTAGCCAGATAAACTGGTTTAATTAATTAATTTAAGAGATAATCTTCTTTTCCACGTGGTGTGCCCTGATTGGAGACGAAAATATATGCTCCCACAGGTACCATAACGTCGTAAAGAGAATCCCTAAGCTCGTAACTTACAAGTTTTTTGTAACAATTTATAGAATTTTGGACCTCAATTACAACATTAGGGTTCACCCAATTCATAATGTTGTAAATCAGCCTTTTACAAGGACATGGATCCACATTACAAGGAATTGGTAATGGTGGACCTTTGGGATGTAAAATGGGTCCTTATTCTAGTAAATAATAGTTTACAAGATTAAGGACCGAGGGTACCTTAACGTCGTAAAGCAAATCACTAAACTTGTAACTTACACGTTTAGGGTAGCAGTTTAGAAGGTTTTGCACCTGGATTATAACATTAGGGTTCACCAAATTCATAAAGTTGTAAATCACCCTTTTAGAAGGATATGGATCCATATTACAAGAAATTGGTAATGGTGGACATTAGCGATGTAAAATGGGTCATTATTCTAGTAAACAATGCTTTACAAGATTAAGGACTGAGGGTACCATAGCATCGTAAAGAGAATCCCTAAACTTGTAACTTACAAGTTTTTGGTAACAATTTACAAGGTTTTGCTCCTGGATTACAACATTAAGATTCACCCAATCCATAATATTGTAAATCATATGTTTACAAGGATATGGATCCATATTAAAAGGAATCGGTAATGGTGGACCTTAAGGATGTAAATTTGGTCCTTATTAGTAAACTATGGTTTACAAGATTAAGGACCGAGGGTACCATAACGTCGTAAAAAGAATCCCTAAACTCGTAACTTACAAGTTTTTGGTAACAATTTACAGGGTTTTGCACCTCGATTACAACATTAGGGTTCACCCATTCATAATGTTGTAAATTAGCCTTTTACAAGGATATGGATCCACATTACAAGGAATTTGTAATGGTGGACCTTTGGGATGTAAAATGGGTCTTATTCTAGTAAACTATGGTTTACAAGATTATGGACCGAGGGTACCATAACATCGTAAAGAGAATCACTAAACTCGTAACTTACAAGTTTTTGGTAACAATTTACAAGGTTTTGCACCTCGACTACAACATTAGGGTTCACCCAATTCATAATGTTGTAATTAGCCTTTTACAAGGATATGGATCCACATTACAAGGAATTTGTAATGGTGGACCTTTGGGATGTAAAATGGGTCCTTATTCTAGTAAACAATAGTATACAAGAGTATGGACCGAGGGTTCCTTACCGTCGTAAAGAGAATTGCTAAACTTGTAACTTACAAGATTGGGGTAGCAGTTTAGAAGGTTTTGCACTTGGATTATAACATTAGGGTTCACTCAATCCATAATGTTGTAAATCACCATTTTAGAAGGACATGGATCCACATTACAAGGAATTGGTAATGGTGGACCTTAGCGATGTAAAAATGGGTCATTATTTTAGTAAACAGTTTTGTTAAAAGTTTAAGGACCGAGGGTACCATAACGTCGTAAAAGAGAGTTCCTTAATGTTGTAAAAACAAAGATGTAAAACATTAAGGTCCATAAAATTGGGACCTCAGAGGTCCATAATAGTTGGGACCTGAGAGGTCCATAAAATTGTAAAGTTTATCCCTAATCTTGTAAAAAACAATGGTTTATAACATTAAGGAATCATGTTATAGTGTTTGGGATACGAGCGTTCCATAATATTGTAAAGTATATCCCTAATCTTGTAGGTTACAAGATTTGGGTTCCAAGTTATGAGATTTTGCATGGTGATTACAACATTAAGGTTCACTTTAATCCATAATATTGTAATGGCCTAATTTATAATGAGAAGGATCTCAATTACAATATTAAGGTACTGTTGGACTTTGAACAAGTAAAATTGTTCCTTATTCTTATAAAAACAGGGGTTTACAATATTAAGGACTCATGTTACACTATTTTGGTATCGAAGGCAATTGCAAAACAGGAGACACATTACCCTTAATCTATTCAAATGTTTCATTTTAGAAATAAACTATCCAAATATATAGTTCATATTTATTTTGTATTTTCAAGATAAACATATAAAGCATGCATTTCTAGGAATAAAATGCATAAAATGATTGCAACCGCGTTTGCAATAATGTGCATAAAATGCAATTGCAAGGATAGAAGTTACGAATTGCAAAGAAAAATGCAATTGCACACTACTACAAAAAAGCAAAAAGACGACGGTAAATCACCGTCGTGTATTCGGTTTTTCAATGGTCGTGGAATCCACCGTCATCTTTTCTCTCATAAACCACGACGCTAAATCACCGTCGTTGTTAAAATATACAACGTCATCAACAAATACAAAACGACGTCTTTGTACTGCAAAAAGATCTAAAAAAGCAGTCGAGGATGAGAATAGACGACCAACTCTCTAAAAAAACGGTCGTTAAAAAGGAAAAATATGACACATATTAACAGAATAAGGCCGCAAGATAGACATACAACGACGAAAATTAAAATACGACGCCGTTAAATATCATTTTCACGACAATAAAAAATATGACGTCTTTAAATACATTAGAAGACGACGTTATTGATACCTACTACGTCGCCTATATAAAAACAGCCGTAGTAAAATAAATTTTCCACTTCGATTTTTCTATAAAAGATGACGTGGAAATAGTTGTCAGTGTCATTATTTACGACGTATGTATTTATAGAGTAGACGTTGAACAACGAAACAACGTCGGTTACAAATATATGAGAGTCGTATTACAAAATTTATACGTCCTATTTTCAGAAACAAACAACGACGATAAATATTAGACGTTGTTAAATAAAACAACGTCGAAAAAAAATAAAAACAGACGTGTTTAGTCTGCTAAAGTTCTAAAAAATAGTCGAGGATGAGAATAGACGACCAACTCAAACAAATCACCGTCGTTAAAAAGGAAAAATATGACACATATTAAAAGAACAAGGCCGCAAGATAGACATACAACGACGACAACTAAAACACTACACCGTTAAATATAATTTTCACGACAAGAAAAAATATGACGTCTTTAAATACATGAGAAGACGACGTTATTGAAATCTACTACGTCTCTTATTTACAAACAACCGTCGTGAAATAAATTTTCCACTTCGATTTTTCTAAAAAAGATGATGTGGAAATAGTTGTCAGTGTCATTATTTACGACGTATGTATTTATATAGTTGACGTTGAAATGCGAAACAACGTCGGTGGCATTTATATAGTCGACGTTGTATTTATATATATTCATTACTCACGACGCACTTATTAATATAGACGACGTTGAACTTCTAAACAACGTCGGTTCCAAATAAATGAGAGCCGTATTACAAAACATATAGACGGCGTTGATTATGATGAGAGCCGTATTACAAATAACGTCGTTTAATTGATATTAGACGGCGGTTATAATGAATTACCGTCGGAATTCATTTCGCTCCTCTTCGTTTATAAAAGAACTTGCGACGTGGAAAATGTATGATGACGTCGTATTTTTTAACGTTCAGATTATATATCTCGTTTTTAGACGTCGGTATTATGGGATTGGAGTCGTGTTATTTTGAATTACATGGCGGTTCTTAATCCTTCCCCGACGTGATATCTTGAATAATTGCTTCACAATAGCGTCGTGGTTCTTCATTGTTACGTTGCTTTAAGACGTCGGTAAATATGCTGAATAACTGGTTCACAATAACGTCGTGTTTTATTTGAACAGACGTCGTTTTTTATGCAGAATATAATGATGTAATCTGGAACCAGTATTTTTTGCACTGATTGTTTTGTGGCCAAAACCTGTATAATGAAAGTGAAGAAATCACATTACAATATATTACAAAATTAATGTCATACACTGCCAATTACATAAGCATCATTCAATCCATATATCTTCACACCCATCTCGAATATTTTGACCACCTAACTCACCCACCAGTTCATCAAATGTGTCAACATTTGGCATCCCTCTAGTAAATGGCTCACACTCAATTATCACATCACCTAAGACTTCATCACCAATAACATCATTATATTCACTATTAGGCATTGATAACACTACCGACCAACCACGATGCATCGGGTCGTCAACAAAAAATATTTGTTTGACTTGAGAAGCCAAAACAAATTGGTCATTCCTATGTCCAATTTTACTCAAATCTACAAGGGTAAATCCAAGTTCGTCGACTACAAGACCAGAACTATCTATCCAATCACACCTAAAGACTGGGATTGTAAACTTTTGGTAGTCAAGGTCCCAAATTTCTTGAATGACACCATAGAAACCCATATTTGAGAGAATTGGGTTTTTATCCTTGGCACTAGCAACTTGCATGGTATGTGCAAGTAAATAAACTCCACTATTTTGAGTTGTCCGCACATCATCTTGTGCCTTGATATTGAATTTAATACCTTTAATAAGATAGCTCCTATATAATGGCACTGCCATGTTTGGACCAGCTGCTAGCCACCTTAAATTTTCTGATACGCCATGATTGTCTTCCTCAAGTTCACTTTGAACCTGCAAATTAATCATATCTTAATTCAATCTAACATAGAAATAAGAAGAAAATTAAAAGAGAAATATGTTATTCAACAACATATACCTTGAAGCGTAGCCATTGAATGAAAGTGCTATTGTGCTTATCCTGCAGCCACTTTGTTCTCTTTCTAAATTTTGGATAAGCAGTCTTGATGTGGATCATATGTTGCCTACATGACACGAAAAATTCAAGCATTACGGTCCCAAATATATAAGATAAACATAAGAAATAATTTAAAATGGAAACTTAAAGAATAAAACTCATACGTACTCGATATAAGGTAGGACTTCCTCCGTATTCTCCACATATAGATGTGCTTGATTCAACAGGTCCTGATCAACTACGCTCACTGTGCAACCTGATAATGGCTTTGAAACTCCCATCTTTTGGCTTGAAGGCACTCCAACTGTACTAACATCAGATAAATGCTGAGTACAAAACTCTACCCCTTAAGAACCCAAACCCCATTAAGAACACAACATATATATGAAACCAAGCAAGAAACCAACATATACATGAAACCAAGCATGAAAACAATAAATCCATTCCCAATTCAACATAACATAGGGTGATTAAAAGATCCGACAAAATTAAATCCATTCCCAATTCAACATAACAGATAATGTAATCCATGAACCCATTAAACAGAAAATCCATGAACCCATACCTATAAGCACATTATTAACAGATCGCAAAGCATATACCTAAAACCCTTTAACAAAAAAACCTAATATCATTCAATGAATTTACAAGGGGAAGATAGGGTTTGTACTTACAGGTTGGACGAGCTCACAGATTCGACGGAGCCTGGAGAGTGCAACTTTTAATTAGAGCAGAAGTGAGAGAGCGAAATGTTATGTTGCGCGAAATCTGAAAATTTTAGGGTTCAGGGTTAGAAGTATAAGAATAAGAGCCAAATCTAAAAATTTAGGTGGCGCGAAAATTTTTAGAGAGCGCGTTCTTTAAAACGTCGAAAGAAAAACCATGGCGAAAGTTCTAAAAGAACCGACGTAAATGTAATATTCCACGACGGAAACACTGAACGTAACGCCGTTTATTTTGACGCTTCATTTTTCGGATTAATTTTAAATTTATTTTGAATATTTTGATATAAAGACGACTGAAAAACCACGTCGGGGTTAAGAAATTGAAGACGTTGTAAATTATAATAGACGACTTACATATTAAAATGACGTCGTTTAAAGTATAAACCATGTCAGATATTTTACTGCACGACGTAACATATGTATTCCACGACTCAACCACCGTCGTTAAAAATTAATACCCTAAACCCTTAAAACTAAATTATATAATTTAAAAAATTAAGTTTATAAAAGGGTTTATGGTTTTACAGCCTAATATATACCCTAGACTACCCAAAAATTATACTTTAAAAATAAACCCCAATAAATAACAACCCTAATCTCTAAACCCTAGACTCTAAACCCTAAACCATAAAACTAGAAGTGATTTTATGACTCATCAAAACAATTTTGTTTTGGATGGTCATTTTAAATTTTTGTTATTCAAAATGAATTTTTTCAAGGTTTAGGGGGAAGAAAATATATCAATGACTTCATAGGAGTTGACTTTGCATTTTTCTGATTTATTTTAAATTTATTTTGAATATTTTGATATAAAAATAATAAATATTCTTATCACAAAAACAAACCACGTCGGGGTTAAGAAATTGAAGACGTTGTAAATTATAATAGACGACTTACATATTAAAATGACGTCGTTTAAAGTATAAACCATGTCGGATATTTTACTGCATGACGTAACATATGTATTTCACGACTCAACCACCGTCGTTAAAAATTAATACCCTAAACCCTTAAAACTAAATTATATAATTTAAAAAATTAAGTTTATAAAAGGGTTTATGGTTTTACAGCCTAATATATACCCTAGACTACCCAAAAATTATACTTTAAAAATAAACCCCAATAAATAACAACCCTAATCTCTAAACCCTAGACTCTAAACCCTAAACCATAAAACTAGAAGTGATTTTATGACTCATCAAAACAATTTTGTTTTGGATGGTCATTTTAAATTTTTGTTATTCAAAATGAATTTTTTCAAGGTTTAGGGGGAAGAAAATATATTAATGACTTCATAGGAGTTGACTTTGCATTTTTCTGATTTATTTTAAATTTATTTTGAATATTTTGATATAAAAATAATAAAATATTCTTATCACAACAACAAACCACGTCGGTGTTAATAAATTGTAGACGTTGTAAATTGTAATAGACGACTAAGTTGTTAAAATGACGTCGTTTAAATGAGAAACCTTGGCGGATATTTAACTATCCGACGTAAAATATATATTCCACGACTTAACCGCTGTCGTTACAAAGTACTACCCTGAACCCTTAAGAAATTGAAGACGTTGTAAACCATAAACGACTCAATTGTTCAAAGAACGTTGTCTAAATATCCTTTTACGTCGGATTTGTTTAAAACGAAACAACAAAAAACGACGGTTTTTGACTTTATTAGGTCGTTGGAAAAGTATTACACGTCGGTTACGCAATTTGTATGTTTGTTTTTTTTTTTAATTTAAGAAAACCTCAACAAATTTTTACATTATATATTATAGACAAAATTTGTACATTATACATAAATGTCAAGTGTTCAATAATTCCCCTATTCCAAGTGAAGGCAAACAAACTCTGCCCATTCATTCCGGACTTCATCAATTGCTTCTTGGGGGTATGGCGCTTCCTGTTTTCCCTTGGCATACTACATAAACAATGACTATTAGGGTTTATAAATAAAAAGAAATTCAATCACAGACGACGATATTTTTCATAACCGACGTAGTATATCTATTCACGACGGTAATTTTACATGACCATCGTTGATAATACAAAAAACGACGTAAAATGTATAAAGGTAATTTCTTCTTACCTTCTTCTCAAACGCCAAGGAAGGATCCATGATGATGTCCCTCATGAAGCGCATCACATAATACCCGCATTCGACACTGCTGGGTTGCTTTGGTGTGCCTGACAGAGTTTTCCAAATTACTGCTTTACGGCCTGCTCTGGCTATGTGAGAATTATATATTTTTATAGCACTGTTCACGATGTTTTTGGCCTCTTCATCGACCACACGATTTCCGGGCAGAGGATCCAGAAAATAGACGGTTTCCCTCTTTGCTCTCACAATCAGCAAGATCCAATGACGGCTGCACAAAATTAATATAAAAACGACGGTTATTCACACGACGAAATAAAGTAGCAATCGACGACATTATATATTTATCACGACGATAAATAACTACCGACGTGGTTAGTAGTTTCAAACGACTCAATAAAATAAAACACCGACGTGGTTAGTTTATACGCTGTCATTTATTGAAAATCATAAAAACAAAATCCTGTTAAGGAGACTAACCCTGGATTGTAAGGCATCATGAAAATCTGTTTACCATCAGTCTTCTGAAGTCGAGCTGCTACCAATCGTGATCTCTCAGCTATTGTCCCAGAGTTGGCACTAACTGTAGCAGGGTCGATAAAGCCAACCATGCTGCACATATTTGCTTGTTTCAAAACATCATGTAAGTACCTAAATGTATAAAATAATATAAACAAGTCAGCACAAAAAAACACACGACGGTTATGTATAACAAAACGACGTATTATAAATTTCACACGACGTACTGAAATAGACAACGACGTTATAATATATTTATCACGACGGTACATACTAACGACGTGGTTAGTTAGTTAAGACGACGCAAAAATAAACCAACGACGTATTATTTTAGAATGACAAACCTCATATATACAGCAACCACAGTAGCTCATATTTCTTCCATGCCTGCAAATTGTGTAATATCTTCAGGCAGGACGAAGGTATCGCGTTCTTGACCAAACACCTCCTTATCAATTGTAAAGTGCAGGGTCTTATCCTGAGGCACGAGTGTCGTTTCCACATAACAACAAAGGGATTTTAAAGAAGATGGCGCCTCCATATTTAAATAATCAACAACTTTAATAACCTGTTTAAAGAAATAAAAAAAATGACGTGGTAATTCAATAAAAACGACGGTTTAAGGAATAAAACGTCGTGGTGAATAATTTATTACGTCTTAGAAAAAAAATTCCGCCGTCTAAGTTGTAAACAAACGACGGTTTAAAGAAAAATATCGACGTCTGAAATTTTGAAAAACAAATAAAAAAGGCAAAGTTATGTGAACATACCTGGTCGTCATGCTTTTCTTCATCTTGTTTTTCTTCATTCTTCTCTTCTTCTTGATTTCCTTCATTTTTCTGTTTTAAGTAATAAATAATGTAGAGAAAGTAAAAAAATTAAATTCAAACGTCGTGGTAAGACAAAACACAAGACAGTATGTAAGAATTATGGACGTCTTAAATTATTAAACGATGGTAAATAGTAAACGTCGTGGGATTTATATATTACGTCGGGAATGACTAACACCGTCGTCTAAAAACCACAAAGTTTTAAAAATAACGACGTTTAATGGCGTGTAAAACAAGTAAACTAAATACGACGTGGTATTGAAATACAAACGACGGTTTATTTTTAAAATCGTCGTGGTATGTATTTCGAACGACGGTTTTATTAATAATAACGACGTCTAATGGTTTTTAAAAAACAGAGAATTCAAAGTTCAGATATGTTACCTTTTCTTCCTGATGTTTCCCATTTTTGGCAGTATCATCCTCAAAATGTAGGGATCTCACATCACCTCCAGAGCAGCTTGCTTTGTCAGACATTGGATTTTTGGGACTTTGGCTAATTCTTGGTTTAAGCATGCTTGGATCAAAATTGGGAATTAATTGGGAAAGCTGACTCAGGAAATGCTCCCTCTCAGCCTCTACCAATTGTTTGGTTCTAGCCTCCATCCTTAAAGCCTCTTCCCTTGCCTTAGCTTCCATCTTTTTATTCTCTTCTTGAAGGAGAACTCTTAAACTGTCCTTTAAACGGTCGTCAAAGCTGATCCTCTGTGGTTTGGGTAAATTGAAATATTGCCTTGGGGAAATCCCAGCACCTACTCCTCTCACTCTGTCTGGATGCTCGGGGCCCAAAGCCATGGTCAGCACATCATTGCTGCCAGATACAGTGACTTTGCCTTCCGAGACTTGTTTTTGCAATTCATCCTAAAACAAAGATATATAAAAAAGTAAGAACAAAAAACACACGACGGTTATTTATATACAAACGACGTATTATATAATTTCACACGACGCAATAACATATAAATCGACGTTATTATAATTTATCACGACGGTAGTTATACCGACGTGGTTAGTTTTTTAAAACGACGAAATGAATAAACCACTGACGTCTTATGCTTTATTTACAGATAACAGAGGGATGATTCAATATTCACACCTTTAACGACCTTGTTTAAAACATTTCGACGTAGTAATTTAATACAAACGACGCGAAAATGAACCACCGACATCTTATGCTATAATTACAGAAAACAGAGTAGTGATTCCTATTTAGACCTTTAACGACGTTTTTAAAAAAATTTTGACGTGGTAATATCATTCACACGACGCAAAATATAACATAAGACGTAATAAGAATTATTCACAGTTTAATAAAAATTTAAAACAGAGTGAGTAGGCTTACAATTAATTTTGCTTTCTCTGCCACCTTTGGATCCGGGATGTTACCATGTTTGTCCTGTCTAGCTCTCTTCCATAAGGTAGATCGATCAATTTCTACCCCAGGCATGGTTTCCTCCAATTGATCCTCCAAACCAGCATATCCTTTTCGAGACAATCGATGATTGTACTCAAGTTTCTCCCTAATCTGTGCATGTTGAGAATGCACAGACTCAAAATCTTTGGATAACCTTGAAGCTACAAAGGCATCCCATTGTGCTTTCTCTATGAATTTATATGTTTCAGGGGGTTGGCTTAATCTCTCCCTGTCATTGGTGTATGGAAGGATATAATGCCTCGTTAGTGTAGACTTGAAATCCTTCCATTTCTTGGCAGCAGAAGCTAACACAGAGTTCTTGCCCCCTTGACCTACCACAAAAGCAATGTCAACTGCTTCCCAAATCTGCTCATTTATATCCTTGGGGATTTGAGCCCATTTCATGTCCACAAGTGGAACTCTGGAGTGTGCCAACACACCAATGTAGGACTGCATCTCACTATGTGCTTGGCCAATTCCTTTCCCCCTTTTATTGTACTCAACAATTGGCCTGAGTTTCTGAAGTTTTCTCTTCACAACACGAGGCATTGTGCTCATACCTCGACCAGACTTTGAATCATCAGAGATTGTTGTCGTGCTGGTTGGTTCTGTCTCAGCAGATGATGAAGCAAACTTCATCTTCTTCGAAGACTTCTCTTGAGGAGTTACCATTCCAAGCTCCTTACCTCCATTTTTCTTGGAGCCAGAGTCCTAACTTTGGTCTTGAGAAACCATTTTTACAGACAAAACTGCAAGTGAAAATATTTCAGGAAAAGATTAAGAACACAAACGACGGTTATTAATAAAATACGACGTATGATATGATTTTAAACGACGCAATGAAATAATCTCAGACGTAATAAATGTTTAAAACCAAGGTAATTAAACAACGACGAAATAATATAAAATAAGACGTAATAATAACTTATTACGTCCATATTTACCGGATGACGTGATAATTAACTATAAACGACGAAATATTTATATAACGTCGTGGTATTGATGTTCACACGACGTCAATAGTAATATACCGTCATCTATATAAGGATCCAAAACCCTTCTTTCTTTCTCTGTGAATGTTTGATTGCAGATTTGATTTTTCTGTACCATGGTTTTTGTTTTCTAATTTGATAAAATACAAGGCCAAGAAAGAAAGTTTTGGAATCTTATATAGACGACGGTATTTTAATATGACGTCGTGGTATTAACATTCACACGACGTAAAACAATAAGATACTGTCGTCTATATTAGATACCAACCCTACTTTCTTTTTCTTTATATTTTATCAAATTAGGGAAAAACAAAAACCATTGTTCAAAGAAATCAAACCTGCAATTAAACAAGCAAATAAAAAAAAGACTATAATTTTAAAAACAACTTTGTCAATTTTCAGACGACGCTAGAACGACTGACGAACCGTCGTGGTCTACATATTTAACCACGTAAATAAGAAGCTACCGTCGTCTTATTTAGTTGAGGTAGTTGTCTTCAAAGTTGGAAACTTTCCCTCTTTGTCTGTATATTTTATCAAACTTGGAAAGAAGTAAAATGATTTTGGCCAGAAAAAAGGTAAAAAGATTTTTCAAACAAAAAACGTATGAGCATGCAAAACAGCAACCAAAATAGTGAAAATGAAAGCTTACCTTTTGCGTGCAATGAAAGCAAGAGGAAGACGATCGATGTTTAAGTTCAGAGACGAGAGAAGACGAGAGGAAGACGATGAGATACTCTGACAGTGCTCTGACAAGGAAAAAAGACAAAAAGTTTTCTCTGGGAGATTGAAATTTTTAATCGGGTTTGGAAACAGTGCATGTGTAAGTCAGGTAGACGAAAAGTTGCTTACATATAAAACCATTTCAAAAAAATAATACGGCGGTTACATATAACTACGACGTATAAATTACAAAATACGACGGTACATTTAACTTCGGACGTGGTAAATAAATACGACAGTAGTGTTGTAGGTACCGTTGTAGTAAACTCAAAAATTAAAGTACATAAGTAATAACTCGCGTCATGGTAGATTATTTAACACGTCGTTTTTATTAATGTACCGACGTGGATTTTTGTAATATACGTCGGTCATACCGACGTTGATTTTACAATTTAAACGGCGGTTTTTTTGTAAGGACCGCCGTTGGTTTTAAAAATTTATTCTATAAATTTGTCGCTTTCATTCATTTTCGGTTTACATTTAGGGTTCCAAGTTCTTCCTCTCTCAGAGACACTGTCTCTCACATCTCAAAGACAATAATTTGGATGTCTTTCTCAAAGAGAAATTGAGCTTACTCGCATCAAATCTATGTCCACAAGAAGAAGCTTGTCAACTAGCCTTCTCACTTCCTTGATCAAGCCTGATAGGACACTTAGTGCTTCTGAATACTCCTTGCTTTCCATCAAAAGAGATGCAAGCCTAGCCTCCACTCGCTGTCGAAGGAAAGTTCGCTTCTCAGGGAAATCTGAAGATCAGATGTGCCTGACCTCTGTTTGATTTTCTTGGCTAAGAAGATCCGTCAGATTTGTGATAGCCTCTTCCTTTATCCGTAGAGCTTCAGAAGAAGAAGATGGGTTTCAAGAATGCGATAAAGAATAGAAATGGCTTCAGATGGCCTCTAAAGCATGAGCAATCGAATCAGTGCTTTGAACTATACTTTGAACTATACAAGTCAATGCTTTGAACTATACAAGTCCTGCAGAAAGATAAAGGACCAAACTGTTAAAGAAACTGAAACTGTTAAAGAAACCCTAAACTAACACGACGCAATATTTGTTTTGCGACGTGGAATCTTTTCATTTAACGTCGTTAGGTTTAATATAACCGACGTGGATTTGAATTTTTAAATTATGAATAGAATTTTTTTTCCCGTGACCTTTCAGTTTATTTTTCAATTACAGTGCGTTATAAATAGAGTTTTTTTTCCGGAGGAAATTTAAAATGAAGGAGATTAATGTTCTGGAATATGTAAAGTTTCTTTTTTGGATGACAGATTTAAATAAAATAAGAATATAAAAACAACGACTGTTTTTGTATTACTGTCGTCGTTTTTCGTCGTCTTAAGTAAGACTAAGACGACGTAATATATTTGTTGAGCGACGTTGATTTGTTTTTTAAACGTCGTTAGGTATAATATAACCGTCGTTGAAAATTGTCTCTCTGATTGCAAATTTGCAACGACGTTAGGTATAATATTTGTAGATACACAAACGCACACACATCATCAACTTCCAAAAAATTGTCTCTCTGATTGCAAATCTGTGTCATCTGTTAAGATTATGATGTGGAACAGAGTTCCATCTGGTAAGATTTCGTAACCCTTGGGATCTCAGAAAAATCTGATTATGTCGGCGGTTTTCTATATAAACCGTCTTGGTTATTTCAATTCTTGTCATTAAGTAGATCTACCGACGTAGGATAAGAAAATCAAAGAAAAAAATTGTTAACAAAAATTCTTATTAAGACGACGGTTTAAATTAAAGGTACGACGTATAAAATGAATAAATACGACGTTAAATTTTATAGTACGATTTAAAGATAACGTCGTAGAACTATACGAGAATGACGTCGATATATTTATATTTTCCGTCGTTGTACATTAATTTAATACGGCGATATTTTGTATTTTAAAGCTGTGGATTTGTTTGTAATTATACGGCGTCTTATACGAAAACCTCGTCGTGTTATTTTATGAGTAAAAACGGCGGCTTTTATTGAAATTGTCGTCTTTACTTTCTACGTCGGTCGATTCATAACTTCTGCCGTTCTTTGTTGGCTTTGATTTTACACTGTGGAAATCTGTTTCAAATAGACGTCGGTTGTTTAATTAGGTACGTCGTTGTTTTTGAACAGCCATTTGAATCTCCATTTTTTAGTTGTCTAAGGTGGTATTACACGACGGTGTTTTTAGAACCGTCGTCTTTTTAAAAACCACGACGGTTTTCACTTAGACCGTCGTTGTTTTCTGGTCGTCTTTTTCACTTTTTGTAGTAGTGGCATTATATTAAGCAGCCAAAAGTTGGGACCAGCTTCAACCATTATCTTCAAGGCCATGTACAATTGCCACTTAGGCAGTTGGTTTTCGCAAGTGAAAATGCAATTACATGGTTCCTGTTTGTCGATTGCCAACTTGAGGTGGTTGAGTGAATGCAAAATAGGCAAACTTGGAATTAAAAAACAATAAAACTTGGGTAGCTTTATATAAATCCAAATTGCCAAAATGAAATTGTTTTTGTTAATTTGTAACAAAAAATCATTTAAAAAAATTTGGTATTTGCATACTAACAATGCAAAGGTTGTTCCTTATATTGGCAATTGCATATTTCCGCTATTTTTTTTATTTATATCTTTAGTGCATTTCTCTAATGCATCATCCATCAAAATCCTCATGTACGCAGCAACAATGTGTGTCCAAATGAAAATAATTAGTGCATTCCTTCATTATTGAAAAGTGACACATGACTTAACAAAAAAATAGTTTTAAGAAGAACAAAAAGCTTAATATGTGCAAACTATAATGCTTTGTAACTTTATTTATGTCAATCCGTTATATCTTGTAATTGCATGATTGGAATGTAAATGGGACAGCTTTATTTGTCAACTGCAAGATTGGGATGCAAATGACACTATGTATTTGTCAATTGCATTGATAGATCACATAATATATTTACATTCTCAAAATTGAAAAGACTACAAATAACATAAAAATTGAAGAATAACAACAATAGAAATAGAGAGAAAAGAAAACTGAACTGCAATCCACTACAGAAAAAAAGACTAACTTTCCCTCATCACTCTCATCTTCAATTCAGCCCCATGTCTTACATCACCAAGCTCATACAAAATTCCTTTATTTTGCTACAACATAGCCACGTTATGTTGCAAATTGACAAACCTGCACTATGTAATTGTTAATCTTTTTTTTTCTCTTTTTTTTTAAAAAAAAGAAATAAATATATTAAAACAATAAAATTGAGTGCTTTTAACCATTCTAATCACTCTTGACCAAAAAAAAAAAAAAAAACCATTCTAATCACACAAAACCTAAGGGAAATATTATTAAAAACATATATAAATATTAACATATCAATTAATTTTTACTTTCATTGCAAGTGTTAATATCTTAGTCACAAGTAAATAACAAACATTGATGAACATGCGGTAATTGAAATGCAATTGGATTTACAAAAATCAAATTGGCAGATAGAAAGCAGGTAATTGAATATGTGAAATCTAATTGCATCAATGGAGTGGAATGCACTAAAAAAGTTGAGAAAACTAAACTTAATCCCAACAATCAATGAAATGGCCAAGGATTTACTCAACACACAACTAGAATAATGGAACATTAAAACAAAATGATGCATATTATGCAAACACATGAAATGCAATCGTATTTACAAATATCCAATTGGTAGACAGAAAGCATGTAATTGAATATGTGAGAACTAAACATACTCCTAATAATCAATTAAATTGCCAAGGATTTACTTAGCACGCAGCTAGATTAATAAAACATAAAAATAAAATGATGCTTACAAAACAAAATATAAAAACCATTCTAATTATACAAAATCATAAGGAAATATCGTAAAAATAGATATATAAATATTAACCTATCATGAAGCACATAATAGTGTTACCTAACCAAATAATTAAAAAAACTTAAATAATAATCCAATTAAATTATACACATGTAAACACACAAAAAATGCAAAAAGTGCATCACTGAAATCTAATTGGATCAGTCGACTGCAACAAAACATGCTTCCAACATGAAACATCATGCCAATAATCAATCAAATGAGTTAGCACCAAACTATTAGGGCATTTACAAAAGGGTAATGATTTCCCCACTCCAATTTTATCCACTTACACTCCTTTTTTAGTTATAAAATGGAGTGTAAGTGGATAAAATTGGAGTGGGAAAATCACCACTCTTACAAAATTGCCGAAACTAAAATCAAATTGTTATAATATTGGTTCTCTTTCCCCTGCTTATCATATGAAATTAAAACAACAATCAAAATTTGATGGCCCACTTCAAAGATTCTAACACTAGAAAAGGTAAAGGGATTTAAGGGTAATTAGGCTGAAACTATCCACTCGCGTCAAGCAATTAGTGATTTGCAGGGGTATGTATCCCTTCACGTCGAACAAAGGCTGTGAAGTTGTTACCATGTCTTCATTGGGTGTTATGGCCACTCCATCTTGCCCCTTCTCCTCATCAACATATGTATGTGCTGTGTACACAAGTTGTCAACTTTTCATAATTTCTCTGGGCATATATGAAGCAAATCCTACAAAATTCTCACCCAATAACAAGAATTTTTCTTTTTTGATAAAAAAAAATATCAGATTAGCAGAAGGTCAACACATTTTTTTCTTTTCAAAACTATGTATACAAACACCAAGCTAAAAAATCCTTAGCAAAACATTAAGATATAATTTTCATTTCTTCTTTTGGTGTGAACCAAATTTTCATAATTGAAAAATACATAAGAAATCTTACTTTTTTGGTCATTACATAAGCAGTCTTACTAAGTTGTTAATCATCCTCGTAGTCCATTGGGTTCAAGCATCAGTAGAGGCTCTGCAACACCAGCACCCACCAACTTGTTAAATACAAAATCAATTATACTAATTCATATTAAGGGCTAATTAAAGAAAGCAATCTTGATGGAAGAGAAATAAATAAAATTGACCTGCCAAATGGTCCAATGGAACAAACTCTTTGGGATTGCGATGATGAGGGGGAGAGATACATGCTTATGACATGGCAAGAGGAATTGTGGTTGAAGTTGCGAAAAAAAATAGTTTAGAAGAGCTTAAAACACATAAAAATAATAATAATAAAGGGAAAATAAAGCACTCACAACCATGGGCGGTCCTATAGCAAGGGCAAGGTAGGCAACCGCCTACCCCAAATTTTTTCACTAAAAAAAAAACTTATACGTAAGTAAAGTTATTCCTACACAGTCCATGTGATGGTGTGAACTCATGCCTATCCAAACACATAAAAAAAAATAAATAAATAAAAACTTTAAAAGCAACCCACACATGCGCTATGGCCAACTCAAACTTATAAAATAAATATAAAATAAAAAAAAAAGGTGAAGCAATATAAGCAACCAATTCCCTTTCTGCTGTGCAATAGTCGACAATCCTACGTCCTTTTCCTTGGCAGTTTCTTCTTGACAGAAACTTCTGTCTTGGTAGCAGCATCTTCTCATATCTAAGGCAACAAGTATTCTTCTTATTCTCTTCTCTTTAATTATTTTCTTCCATTGAGTTTTTCATAAAATAAATATATGCATTTTAATTTTAATTTGAAATTGAGTATTCGAGGATTTAATTATGAATAAACTATTATTTGGGGTAAAGTTTTAGATTTAAATAGTTTAGTTTTGTGTTGCATTGCATTTATTTATTTATTTAAGTTTATTTTTGTTAAGCTTTTATTTATGTATAAATATGCATATTTGAGGGTAAGGCTTATTATGTACCCATCGAATTTTAAGATAAGTTTCGCCTACTTGACTTTTGAATCCTGGATCCGCCACTCATAACCTACCTTTTCCAACAATAATCCATGATTACAATAATGAGGAAGGATCAAATGACACTATTATGCTCAGCTCAACTCCACTTTGGCTCTAAACTCAGATGGGGTTCTCTTGCTTTCATTCCAGTACTCAATCCTAGTTTGAGGATTTTAAAGTTAGGTTGACCATAAGCCCACTAACCCTAAATCAATTGTTTAAAAGTTAGCTCCAAAACTGAAGAACCCTAAATTGACCCATAGAAGCATAACTAGAGAGAAAGAGGAAGGAAAAGACTCATGACAGATCGATTTCCAGAGCACAAAGAATGATGAAGCGAATAGGCAGAGACAGAGAGTGAGAGCAAGAGGGAGCGAGAGAGTGACTTCAAGATCGACAAATTGATATCCAACAATTGCCGTTGGTCGAACCAAGAAGCCTAACTGAAGAAGAGAGAGCAACAATGGAACAAAGACTAACAGTGCCAAGAAGAAGAAGGGAGAGGGGAGTCGCATGAGTCTCTGAGCGTTCTTTCTTTTGTTTTGTTATTGTTTCAGATTTCTTTCTTTTGTTTTGTTTTTGTTTTGGTTTTCTTTTACCTGGAGCAACCCATTTAACCGGTCACCTACTATCAATGGTGTAGATTACCCCACATCCCACAACATCTTATCCAATGGTCTATAATGGTGGCGCATCCATGCGCAATGTGCATTGTAGAATTTTCCCACAAACCATGGAATAAATGTTGGTTCCTCATATTTCAAGTTGGGAGATGATGAAATTGCCAATATTGATTCAGGGACACATGCAATCTGAGCATGAGTTGGTATTATTCCTATAGTGGACGGACCAAATCATATTAGTAATATGCAATTTGTTGTTGTTTTAGATGAAGGTCGTGCCTATATTTAGGTATGGGCTCTGTGTTTTCCGCTCCATTAGGACTATTGTTATTATTAAGACATTATCACGGAGGCATGGAGCTCGAGGTGGAAAACAGGGAATGGAAAACACGGAGCGGAAATTACAGGTGTGGAGCTTGAGGAATGCGAGAAAAAATAAAAAACGGGTGTCATAATGGACGTTTATAAAAGGAAACAAGGGGAGAAAAATAATCAAAACTCATAAAACAAAAAACCTAGCTCCGCCAATTTTCTTCCTTCCCATTTCTCTTGATCTAAACTCATCTCCTCAAACTCAGAAATAAAATGGCCTCTTCATTCCCATTTTCTCTCAATCTAAACCAAGCTCTGCCAACACATACATGGGGGCAAGGGGCTGTTATAAGTGCGTTATTTCTTATATTTGTATACCACTTATATTTGGTTTTTTTAGGGAAAGTTAATTAAAAAGAGAATTATTACCTTACTTTCCTTATTTTCAGCTATTCTGCGCTCTTGGAAGGATTTCGACTAAAAATCAAAATTTCGAATGAATTTTAGCGCAAGATCAATTGGAGAAGAAAGCTTAGAAAATGAAGATCATTGTATCCAAGTTTCATAATTTTTTACCAAGCCAAATGCCCCAGACTTGCAAGTCAATATAGCCTAAGTTGAAATCTTGTCAGAACTGCACTGCTGGAAGATTGAAGATTTGAAGACCTTTCCGATTTTTCCTAGTAGAGTGTGATATATGCTTGGAAAGCTTAGAGATCAAGCTATGTTTCTTATATTTTTTTTCAGAGGTTTTAAGAAGAGGAATGGTCCCAAAATGGGCGTGCAAGTTGGCTGACGTATTTCCAAGATGTGCGCATGCTAGGAACAAGGGATGATAACCAGGTGGTGAGTGATGCCATGGCACTAAGTGTGCAAAGTGTGGCGTTAGTCACAAGTGTGGGTCATTGCCTCATTATGAAATCCCATGAGGTGTAATTATGAGAAATTCTCCTAATTAAGTATTGTATCTATTTTCTTATAAAGCACCCTTCACTACTACATTTTACACTTTGCGCGACGAAGCAAATTTCGTCGCGCAAAATACATTGTAGTCGCACAAATTTCAGCGCGACAGAAACTTCGTCGCGCAGAATCCGTCGCGCAAAGATCGTGAAGAAAGACTTTGCGCGACGAAGTTTTTTCATTGGTCACGCAAAAGTGACTTTGCGCGACGAAAAAATATTGGTCGCGCAAAGAGACTTTGCGCGACGAAAAATATTGGTCGCGCAAAGCGACTTTGAGCGACGAAAAATGTTGGTCGCGCAAAGTGATTTTGCGCGACGAAAAATATTGGTAGCGCAAAGTTGTGCGCGACGAAATTCATTTGTCGCGCAAAGGTTTGAGCGACGAAATATATTGGTCGCGCAAAGTTTTGCGCGACGACAAACTTTGGTCGCACAAAGTCTAAAAAAATTTATAAAAAATAAAAAATTCCCGCGTCCAATTTTTGTTACCTGCCCAAATTTTTTGAGTTTTGCGCGACGAATACTAACGTCGCGCAAATATTTGCGCGACGAAATTTTTTGTTTTAAATTTTTTTAATTTAAAATAAACTAATTTAATAGTTTGCGCTACGAAATATTTTGTCGCGCAAGGTTTTTGACTTTTTGTTTTATTATTTCTTTAATATGAATTTATTCAAATTTTTACTTTTTAAATTTAATTTAATTGAATGATTTCTTTTTAAAATTACTTTAATTTAAATTGATATTAATTTTTTCTTTTTAAATTTAATTTAATTGTATGATTTTTTTAATTACTTTAATTTAAATTGACATATTCAAAATAAAATTACATATGAAAAATAGTGATTAAATTATCCAATAAATTATATATAATATTTAAAATGTACACATAAATTAACAAAGTACAATAATAAAATCCTAATACAAGCGTATTGTGGTGGTAGTGGCGGAGGATATGTTTTGATAGCTTCCTAATCGTCAACTTTAGCCGTCAAAGTCTCGATGATTCCCTACAAAAAAAACAAATATGGTCAAATAACCACACACAAAAAAAAAAAAAAAAAAGGCATAATCTCCCCTAAAATTGTTATACCACAAATCCAACCCAAACTCCAATCCCTCCCCTTTACTCAACCCCTAAACCCACACAAACTCAAAATTAACTCCAAAAACACATATTAATGAAAAAAATTTAAAATTTGGAGAGAATATACCTTTTGGCAAGATTGAGAGTGAATGAGAATGAGGGGAGAAGTGAGTGTGAGAGAATTAGAGAAGATAGTGATAGAGAGATGAGAGAGTGAGTGAGAGAGATGAGAGAGTGAGTGAGAGAGAGTGAGAGATAGTGAAGAGAGAGATGAGAGATTAAGTGAGAGGAGTGAGTGAGAGAAATGGTGGGATTTGGGGAGAGGGAAAGAGAAAGGAGAGGTAAGAGTAGAGAAAGGCATTGAGAAAATGGTGGAGGAGTTATTTCGGTTTTAAAAACCGTATCACTTTGCGCGACGAAAAATATTGTTGGTCGCGCAAAGGTTTGCGCGACGAAAAATATTGGAATATTTATCGCGCAAACTTTTGCGCGACGAATATAGGAATATTGGTCGCGCAAAGTCTAAAAAAATTATTTTAAAAAAATAAAAATCCCCGCGTCCCATTTTTGGTACCCGCCAAAATTTTTAAATTTTTGCGCGACGAATGTAGGAATATTGGTCGCGCAAAGTCTAAAAAAATTATTTAAAAAAAATAAAAATCCCCGCGTCCCATTTTTGGTACCCGCCAAAATTTTTAAATTTTTGCGCGACGAATATAGGAATATTGGTCGCGCAAAGTCTAAAAAAATTATTTAAAAAAAATAAAAATCCCCGCGTCCCATTTTTGGTACCCGCCACCGCCAAAATTTTTAAATTTTTGCGCGACGAAAAATACATATTGGTCGCGCAAAGTCTAAAAAATTCCCGCGTCCGATTTTTGGTACCAGCATAAATTTTTGCGAGACGAAAAATATATATTGGTCGCGCAAAGTTTTGAGCGACAAAAAATATTGGTCGCGCAAAGTTTTGAGCGACAAAAAATATTGGTCGCGCAAAGTCTAAAATTTTTTTATTTTTTTTAAAATCCCGTGTCCCATTTTTGGTACCCGTCCAAATTTTTAGAGTTTTGCGCGACAAACTGTTGGTTGCGCAAACTTTTGAGAGACGAAAAATTGGTTCGTAACACAATATTTATAAAAATAATTGTTATGAATAATAAAAATAAAAATATTTTATTTTACAATTTAAAATATAAATAAGGTTAAAGCTGCTTAATAAATATATATACTATTCAATTTCTTAAGTGTTATACGTACAAAATAAATAAATTTAAAGCTACTTAATAAATAAATATATATACACACACCATTCAACGATCCAACCGTCAGACTTATGTTATATCTAACGAACGTATAAATAAACTCTTAATTGTTAGTGAATATATTGTTTTGATGGCATATGCATTCACCAAAACTAGTTTCAACGATCCAACCGTCAAACTTGTTTGTTTATACTTCGAGATCATATACGCCAAAAATAGGAAAAAATAAACATTCAGAGATCAAGTAATGGGACAAAACTTTTCGACGGTTATAATGAAAAATCACGATTTAACGGTTATTTTAACTCCGATTTTGATGATTTTTTACAGCTACACTCCTTGACCCTATATGAATACAATGACTGAATTTGATCTTCAATTTAAAATATTTACACTAGTGGATACCACAAAATCTTATGTTATATTTAACGAACGTATAAATAAACTCTTAATTGTTAGTGAATATATTGTTTTGATGGCATATGCATTCACCAAAACTAGTTTCAACGATCCAACCGTCAAACTTGTTTGTTTATACTTCGAGATCATATACGCCAAAAATAGGAAAAAATAAACATTCAGAGATCAAGTAATGGGACAAAACTTTTCAACGGTTATAATGAAAAATCACGATTTAACGGTTATTTTAACTCCGATTTTGATGATTTTTTACAGCTACACTCCTTGACCCTATATGAATACAATGACTGAATTTGATCTTCAATTTAAAATATTTACACTAGTGGATACCACAAAATCTTATGTTATATTTAACGAACGTATAAATAAACTCTTAATTGTTAGTGAATATATTGTTTTGATGGCATATGCATTCACCAAAACTAGTTTCAACGATCCAACCGTCAAACTTGTTTGTTTATACTTCGAGATCATATACGCCAAAAATCGGAAAAAATAAACATTCAGAGATCAAGTAATGGGACAAAACTTTTCGACGGTTATAATGAAAAATCACGATTTAACGGTTATTTTAACTCCGATTTTGATGATTTTTTACAGCTACACTCCTTGACCCTATATGAATACAATGAACTAATTCGATCGTCAATTTAAAATATATATTTTCTAACAAAAACCCAATCTGAACAACAATAATATATTTTTCTAACAAAAATCCGATCCGATCTAAAATAATAAATTTAAAGCTACTTAATAAATATATATACTGTTTAATTTCTTAAGTGTTATGCATACAAAATAAAAAACAAAAATAAATTAGTTTAGGCGACGAAATGTTTGGATTACGTCATGCAAAGATTTTAAAATATATATTTTATTTTTATAAGGACTTTGCGCGACGAAGTTTATGTTTCGTTTCGCGCAAAGTCACTTTGAGCGACGATGGTCGCGCAAAGTCACTTTAGCGCAAAGTTACTTTGCGCGACGAATTTGTTTTCGTCGCGCAAAATTTGGTCGCTCAAGACTTTGGGCGACGATATATTGTCGTCGCTCAAAAGTTTGTCGCGCAAAGTGACTTTGCGCTACGAATTGTTTTTCGTCGTGCAAAATTTGGTCGCGCAAGACTTTGGGCGACGATATATTGTCGTCGCGCAAAGTGACTTTGCGCTACGAATTGTTTTTCGTCGCGCAAAATTGGGTCGCGCAAGACTTTGAGCGACGAAGTTTTGAGTTTCGTCGCGCAAAGTGACTTTGAGCGACGAATAGTTTTTCGTCGCGCAAAATTTGGTCGCGCAAGGGGTTTTTTTTACTAGTGCTTGCAAACTCCTATATATCTCCTTATGAAGGAGAATACAATTAACCTAAAGTATTCGAACCAAATATTATATTTTAGCAAGCATAATAAATTTCATTTCTTATGATAATAACTTGTCTTAATTAATGATGTTCTTTGTAGCCACGACACGACCATTGTCAGCCTACTTTATATATTAAGGGGCTCAAATATAAACAGCCTATGTGTACGTGCCAAAAGGGTCTGTGGGCTTTTGTTGAACACTACGATGCCTCAGATTTCTAGCATACTATACTTTGGCTGCTTGCTGGTCAAGAAGTAGCAGATTGAGCCCTAAAATATTCAACTCCATGCTTTAGAGCTTGATATTTAATCAGAACTACTTTTGGTGCTGCTGGTTCGAACATAGTCTACTTGTCCTTGCCATTATTTGGCTTGACAATAGTTGTAATATTTTCTGGAATATTCAGACTCAAGATTGGTCCAGTATATGGCAGAAAACGAGGTGGAGAACTTTGAGTAGCATTTTCATGACCACTAGGTTGGCCTTGGAATAGAATCAGACTCTCAATAGGTGCTGCAATTGTTTGAAGACTGAGTTTAAATCTAGACGTTGATGCTATTAACACGGTAAAAGCTGCTTAGCAATGATTTTCTGGGAAAGGCAAAGCTTTTGGAGAGAACTGTGCTTGGGCTTTGATCTTTTGGACACTTATTTTATTTTTCAATGGCTCAAAGCCTATTTTGCTCAAAAAAGTCCTTATGTTATCAAACTACGCCACGTGTGGCCACATGTTGGCTTTTTATCACAGTATAAATATATGCCAAAATTTAATTAACATTAGTTGTTAATTTATAATGAGTGCTGCTATTTTCACTCACCTGTCTTATTTTCCCACCCACTTTATTTTCAAAATTTTTAAGACAAATCTACCTATTTGTAAAATGACTTCTAAGGACAAAAACCTCAACCCATCATAAACTTTCTCCATCGACGACCATGGAGGGATATACCCAGATGTAGTGCCTACTCCCAAAGGAACAACACCAACACCTACTGCGCAGGTGACAATGATCCTTAGAAAGGCTTGAAACATCTTTCTGTCACTCAGTAGTTGCCTGCTTGACCTAACCATATTCTCGCTAGATTGCACATGCTGAGATTCGACAAAGCAAAGTTGCAGAGCGAGCAACATTATGAAAATATAAGTGCAATTGTAGGCAACATACAACCTCATGGAATAGCGTCCGGTGATCAAAAGCACCAAAGCGTAAAGTAGAATCAAGCTGATTATAAAGACAACCTCCCCAACTAGAGACCATTCCAGCGTGGATTATGGGTTAATAATCTGATTTGATCACTTGATTTTTGCAGTTTTTTTTTTTTTTTGTCTCTCTCAAAGATCTTTCATTGATTCCTGTTAAACCCATGACTTTCATTGATTCTTGTTAAACCCACAAGTGACCCACGTCAGTGGCAGGAGGAGGATGGTGGTCGTGGGTTGTCGATTGATCCAAAACTTCTAGATGATAGAACTATGAATTCTAATCTTTTGGAATTGAGGACTCGCTACTTCTCCTTGGAAGCGGATTTCCTTACTATGAGAGGGAACTAGAGAATGAGAAATAGTAGAAGCTATTGAATTGCTTACCAAAACTGCTTGTCTATTACATTCAACAAACTTACGTATTTATACAAGTTTCGCTTTCTAAAAATAACTGAACTAAAATAGCAAATGAAATTCAACCATAAAAGCTATGTGGCTTAAAGCTCTTGCATACTTAAGCCATGCAAAGTTGGTGGCTTAAGCCTAATTATTTTTTCAGCCACCACTTATTTGTGTATTTTAAATAATTAAATAATATTATTTATTTATATTATTTTATTGAATAATATTATAATTTATTTATATCAATTATATTATATTATATTTATTATAAGATCCTCCTGGATCATGACTCCCCCATTTAAGAACAATGAGCTCCTGCTTAAGTTAAATGGTAAGATGTGGAAACTCTTGGGTAGCCTTGTCTCGGATATACCACTTCAATTTGCTGGGAAGTTGAGCTTTACTACCAATGAGGAAATTCTCATTCTTTCCATGACGGGTCTCACGAACTTTCCGCTCCAGGATACAATCCTCCTGCAAAGGGTCTTCTCGTTCAATCAGCAAGTCATCAACTGATGGAAGACGAGTGTCTTTGTTGGGATCATCATCAAGTAGAGATGGCTTAAAAAGCTTAAGATTCTAGGCATTGATGACCGAGTACATATGAATGTATGATGGTAATTCAAGTTGAAAGGCATTATCACCAAATTTTTTGATGATCTTGAACGGTCCATAACGAATAGGCTTCAGTTTCTTGCCTTCACCGGTTAGCCGCTCCTTTCTAAGGTGTAACCATACTAGGTCACCTTCTTTGAAGTTACATGGCACACGATGCTTATCATAGCAAGCTTTATATCGTTGCTGAGAACGTTTCAGTTGTGCCTCCACTTCAATATGAATCTTTCTTACTCGTTCGAGAAATTTATGTGCTCGAATATGTTCTTCTTCTTTTTTCCCACTTAATGGCTGGTCATTCATAGTGAATGCTAAATCAAAAGGACTTTAGGGCAAATAACCCAAACAAACCTCAAATGGAGATTTGAGTGTGGAGCCATGAATTGCTCGGTTAAAAGCAAATTGTAAGTAAGGGAGACTTTCATCCCAAGTCTTTGGATGCTTGGAATTGTAACCCCTCAATAAGTGTACCATAGTCCGGGTTTACGACCTCCGTTGGCCCGTCTGTGTGTGGATGAAATGCAGTGCTTATTTTCAATCTGGTATCCATCATTCCCCATAACAACCTCCAGAAATGGCCTGAAAATCGACTGTCTCTATCAGAAATAATGGATGTAGGTAAGCCAAAATACTTCCAAACATGTTGGAAAAATAACTTAGCAGCTCCTTCTCCAGTAACAGTCTTCTTCCATGGAATGAGAATCACCATCTTACCAAAATGATCTACCACCACAAACAAGTAGTCATTTCCAAACTTGGTTTTAGGCAATCCACCTAAGAAATCCATCGAGATACTCTCTCAAGGTCGGCTAGGTACTAGCAATGGAAGATACAGTCCTAATTTTCTGTTGAAAGGCTTCAATGTGTTGCATAGAAAACAACCTCAAATGTATCGTGAAACATCGAGATACATCTTTGGCCAATACACATAGTGACGAAGATTCAATAAAGTCTTCTCAACTCCAAAATGTCCTACTACTTTATAAGTATGAGCCTCACGAATCCACTACAATCTGTCGCCATCTTCTAGAATGCACAATTGTGCTCCCTTGTACATTAGTCCATCCTTCAATTGAAACTCACTAGTCTTTCCTTGTTGCAGCTTGGCATAGGCTGAGTTGAAATCAGCATTTGTGTCGTACCCTTTGGCATATTCAGAAGAAACAATGAGTTGTATTTTCATAGCCACCAGTATTGCGGAACTAACTGGTGTAGGTGGTCTAGATAACATATCTGCCAACTTATTAGTTGCTCCCTTCTTGTACTTTATCACAATATTGAATCGTTGTATGTAAGACATCCATTTCATATGGCTAGCTTGCTGTAACTTAGACTGTATAGTTAAAAACTGAAGAGGTTTATGATCTGAGTGAACTACGACTTCTTTTCCCAACAAGTAAGCTCTCCAATGCTTCACTGCTTGATGCATTGCATACAACTATTTGTCATAAGTCGAATAGTTCAATACTGGTCCATTAAACATCTTAGAATGATATGCAACTAGTTTCTCATCTTGAAATAATACGACTCCCATGGCATAGTTCGATGCATCTGCTTCCACTTCAAATGGTCTCTGCAAATTCGGTAATGCTAATACTTGGGGCTCTATAATCTTCCGTTTCAACAACTGGAAAGATTCCTCATGGTTTCTCGACCGTTCAAACTTTTGATTGGCCTTTGTAAGAGAATATAAAGGTGCTGCAATTTGTGAAAAGTGCCGAATCATAAATGTTGTGCACCTGTAAAGCTCCGAACTTCAGTCACTGTATGAGGCGTAGGCCATTGAGAAATCACCTGCACTTTCTCTAGATCCACTTTCAGTTCTCCTACACCAACAATGAATCCCAGGGTAAACTAGGTGTTGTTTCCCAAACTCACACTTCTTACTGTTTAACTGTAGTTGATTTGTTTGAAGAACCTCCAAAACTTGAGTAATATGATGAAGATGGTCCTCTCATGTGACACTGAATATCAATATGTCATCCAAGTATACAATGAAGAAGTAGTCAATGACAGGGTGGAGTACCTCATTCATCAATCGCATAAAGGTAGCTGGAGCATTACATAACCCGAATGGCATAACTAACCACTCGAAGAGTCCTGCTTCATCTTGAAAGCAGTCTTCCAAGTGTCTTCTTCATGGATGCAAACCTGATGATAGCCAGATTTGAGATCTAGCTTCGTAAAGTAACGAGCACCATGTAATTGATCTAACAAGTCATCAATCCTCGGCAATGGATTCCGATTCTTGATGGTTATTTTGTTGAGTGTCCTATAATCAACACACTTACGCCAGCCTCCATCTTTCTTAGGCATAAGTAACACTGGTGAACCACATGGTGAGCAGTTAGGTTTGATGACTCCTTGTTCAAAAAGTCCCTAAATTTGCTTCTTGATCTCGTTAGATTCTATTTGAGAAGTGCGATAGAAACCCAAATTTGGTAGAGATGAATCTCTTATCAACCAGATATCATGCTCCACAGCTCTTCTCGGTGGCAAACCATGCACATCCTGAAATAAGTCCTTGAACTTCTCTTACAATTTCCTTATGTTTAAGCATTGTGCAGGAGATAAAGACAAACTAGACAATGCCACAGCTCCAGAACTCTGATCTTACGGTCGAATCATCAGCAAAACAAATCACCTACATGAATTGACTAACCTCTTGGCTTGGTTAGCTATCAGTAAATTATCAATAAGCAAATTATCTGTAGCTTGAGGCTTGCAAGCGTTGATGTGGAACTCCTTCCCATCCTTCACAAATCGATACTTGCAAAGCCTCTGATAGTGAATGGCATCTCAGTCCCATAAATATGGATTGCCTAATATGACTTGGCAAACGTCCAAAGGAACCACCTCACATGTCACCTCATGGATATATCGACTGGTGATAGCAAATTTGTAGGTACATTGCTTTGTGATTTGTAAGTCAACTTCCTTCTGAATCCATCCTAACGAGTATGGCTTAGGATGTGGTGTGGTGTCTAAACCCACTTTTCTTAGTAAAGCCTTTGAAATCATGTTTTTTTGACTTCCAGGGTCAATGATACCTTGTACAACACATTGCTTCACCTAAATATTCACATGAAACAACTCTTCAAGGTTGTACGTGTCTTCAGTATCTGCTGGTCTTGTCATAAGGGTAAGTTTAACATTAGGTTGCTTCAACTCTGGAAGCTCTTTTGCCTGTTGTGCAGTTATGGTGGCTTTTCTATCATTTCTCCTCTGGTTGTTTTTCTGGCACTTTGGCCGTAACTCAGGATGGAGTATACAACACGTGTTTTTGGCATGTCTACTGGTTTGACAATGATCATAGTAAACCTTCTGTGTCTGACCTTTCTTGCTCTGCTTCCCCTTTTTCTGCCAGTCAATTTTGTTGACAGGTTTTGATCTGCCATCCTTCTTGTCAATTCTTTATTTTTTGCCTCAAAGGTGATGGCCTTCACAGTAGCTTCTTCAATAGTATCTACGTTGAACAATTTTAGTTCTTTCTGTACGTAGTCGGCAAGACCTCAGGTATACTTCATGAAAACATTGTAGTCATTGACGTCGATGTCCAGAACCATAGCTTGGTTGTGGAACTCTGTTGTATACTCTTGTACAGGTTGCCCAAATATTTGTTTGAAGTCTTGCCAATTATACCATCTTTCATCTTCATAGCCAACTGGATAGAATTGTTCTCTAAAAAGCATCTTGAAGTTCTTCCAAGTCAATTCTGAGATATCATACCTTCTTTGATAGGACTTCCACCATGTAAGGGCATGGCTTGAAAGTTTCAAACTCGGAAATTTTATCTTTTGCCCATTAGAATACTTATAAACTGTGAAATAAGTTTCTAATGTGTCTATCTAGTTATCTAGCTTTTCAGGATCAACATCTCCTTTATATATAGGGATATCAACCTTAAAATCAATCTTTAAGGTATCAATAGAATTTTTGTTGTCACCTGATTCAGCTTCCTTTTTTGTTGGATCAGCTTGTGTTATGAAGTTGATGGATGTGAAGGTTTTCCGGTCTTCAAACTCTACACGAGTCTAAGAATTGATGCAGTCAAGTTTTCAACTTGTTGCTCAAGCTTAGCGATGCGATCACCATCACTAGATGCATCCTGTTTGTTTCTCCGGTCATAATGTCTCTCTTGGACCTTGGCTTTCAATGTACGAGCAAAGGACCTAAAAGTTCTTCTCCAGAAACTTTGCGTTGGTTGCAAGTTGAGACCATAAACCACCGTCACCCTCTCAGATCTGGTGCTTTGATACCACTTGATCCAAAACTTCTAGATGATAGAACTCTGAATTCCTAATAGTTTGGAATTGAGGACTCGCTACTTCTCTTTGGAAGCAAATTTCCTTACTACGAGAGGTAACTAGAGAATCAGAAACAGTAGAAGCTATTGAATTGCTTACCAAAACTGCTTGTCTATTACATTCAATAAACTTACGTATTTATACAAGTTTCGCTTTCTAAAAATAATTGAACTAAAATAGCAAATGAAATTCAACCATAAAAGCTATGTGGTTTAAAGTTCTTGCATACTTAAGCCATGCAAAGTTGGTGACTTAAGACTAGTTCTCTTTTCAACCACCACTTATTCGTGTATTTTAAATTATTAAATAATATAATTATTTTATTAAATAATATAATTGATTTATATCAATTATATTATACTATATTTATTTAGAAGATCCTCCTGGATCATCGATGGGGGAAGTTTGTGCTGGGTTCAGGTTTGGTTTTATTATTATTTTTTTTTTTTTTTTAAGTTTCAAGTTTTTTTTTGTTTGAATTAATAATTGAATGGCATTTTAGGAATAATGGTGGCTGAAAAGATAGGATTGTAATTTTTCAAATCTATATAATGGGTGAAAAAATAAGGTTGATGAAAAAATAAGACAGGTTAGTAGAAATAGCAGCACTCTTTATAATTTTGCGGAGTAAGAACAAACTGGGTATCTTGAGCAATTAACCATTATCTGTATTTAAAACTATTTAATTTGGTCGTAATTACATTAATTGAGTTCTTACACTCACAAGGAATGCACTCAGCTTCAGACCCCCAAAAAAAAAAAAAAAAAAAAAAGAAAAGGAATGCACTCAGCCATGTGTCTAACAAACAAGGTGCAGAGAGTGATTCCCCATCAAAACTACGAGTTCCACTGGATCCTCCCCATCATTGTGTTTGTAACTTGGATTGCCAACACCACCTTGTACGGATGCTCAATTGTGACGGTGATGTTGGACCCCGTTAGGTAGCCTCCTCTTTAAGGAGAAATACTGCTGCTGGATTGTGTCACTACTTTGTTGAACTCTTCCACGTCTTGTTCATAAATCAAACGGGCACCGCACTTCTTGACCATGCTGGGGCCTGAGCTTTCAAATGAAAATGTTAACCGATCACAACTCTTTTGCCACTCTGTACCAAAGCTTATATCACGAGACACATAGAATAGCCACAGATGATCCGACACGGGCTGGACATCAGTTGATAATACAGGAGCAGGGTACTCTTTTTGTCCATTGACATCCAAAACACGAGAGAGCTCCCATCCACTGCTGAAAACTTGAAAAACAGCGCAAAGAGCATATCCCATCCACTTGTTATCACACCAATTTGGAGTTACCTGTATGCTTACCGAAGATCCCACTCTTTGACGACTGAACCACCAAGGAATTTTACTTCCAGGAATTACAATTTCAAACCTATCTCCCGGATATGAGATTCTCTATACAGGACAAAATGTGGTGTTAGAGAATGAATGAACAAACGAACAAATGAATGTGAGAGAGAAAGAGAGAGCGAGCGCACCTGAAGGTATTTTCGGAGCATAGTAAATGTTTTGTGGTCGTGGCTTTCTTTCTCAACCAATCCAAAGCAATTCATCAAATTGAAACATGAAGAATTTAATGTATCCAAATTCAATGGATGTTGGAGCCTTTCCAGTGAAGTGCATCCATCGGCAGTCACTTGTAAACTTTTACTTGATGAAAGGAATGGAAGGTATTCAAGACTCCGGCAACCACTCAAATATAAGTTCTCAAGCTGAGAAAGCTGGCTAATGCTTTCAGGAAGGTTAACAAAATCATTTCCACTCAAGTTCAACAATACCAAAGAAGATAAGCAACCAATATCAGCGAGGATTGTTCCATCCCGAAGATTGTGATCACTCAGATCTAACTCCCTTAAAGAACATAACGCTGACAAAGGAGGCAAAAACTGACTCATAGGTTGAAGACTCTTCAATGGCCATCTAAAAGGGAGCGACACATGCCAAGGCTGTGGTGATCGCCCTTTTGGTCCACGGAAAATAAATGATTTCAGCTTTTTCAAATGTAAAACCAAAAAGGGCCATTTTTCTATGGCAGTTCCACTTAAATCAAGCTTCTCCAAAGACACTAGTTCCTGAAAGCTTGCAGTCAGTTCTGCCAGTTGTGTGCATCCAGAAGCATTAAGACTTTTAAGAAACTTCAAATTGCCAATGGTACTTGGAAGATGAGTCAGATTTACACAATCTCTAATATCAAGAACAGAAAGTTTTGTCAGACCTTCAATCGATGAAGGTATATCTTCAATAGCTGTCTCATCTAAAGAAATCTTCCACAAATTCTCCATATGTCCCACAAATTTAGGAATCCTTTTAACATTTGAGCAACCAGAAAGGATAAGAATTTCCAGGTATTCCATTGCAATCTCACCTGGCAAACTCTCAAGACTTTTGCAGTCTTTAAGATTCAAGAAAATAAGCTTTTTGAGAACTCGTATGGATGAGTGGATCTCAACTAGACTTTCACATCCCTCAAGATCTAGTCTCTCAAGATTTTGGACCTCTTCGAAATTGGGGGTGCTTGTCAAACTTTTTGAATGACTAAGTTTGATGACTTTCAGCTTGTCAAAATCCTGTTAGAGTTACAAGAAAGTGAAAATAAATAGATTCAGGAGAAAGCTTACATTTTGCTCTGATAAATAGTTTATATGTTGCAGTTGTAGATTTGTACCTTTATTCCACTCCAAAGCTGTTCAATCCTACTATGACACATGCTGAGTTCAACAAGCTTATCCGGTTTGAAACCTAAGGGGAGAGAATCTAAAGGATAACCTTTCCATTCAAGAAATTGTAAGGAGTTAGGAAGACACACGAGGCCCTTATGAAGGTACACATTATGAAGTTTGATAAATTTCAGATTAAACATCTTTGAAAAGGCTTCAGGATGGCATTCACACACTTCTGATTCATGATGGTCTAAGACAATGCCTTCAACTGCTGATGTCCCCTAATAACCAAGAGTAAAGAACAAGTCAATTGCAAAACATCATAAAGGGTAAGTGATGTGCACATTATATGGAAAGGAAGATGAGTAAACTTAATAGTCTGCTTTATCCTCTGTTGATCATGTGTTACTGATGTATCCATGTAAGCTCTTACCGTATTATTTCTCAAAACATAAAAAATGTCCTCTGAAAGCCACAACCTGCTACGTTCACCAGGTTCTTTTGACTCTTCACGAACAATTGCTCTACCCATTTCTTGTAACAAATTATGCATCCACACCATATTATCTGAAACTGTTATCAGAGACCACCTGATAAGAACTTTTATAGCATTGTCTACGCGGGAACGACAGCCGCGTAGTCTTTCAACTACTTCATCTTTGTACTTTCCCGTAAAGAAGCATGCGATATCAAGGAAAATACTTTTCTCCTCTTCATCTAAACCATGAAAATTGATTTTAAGCCTATTCATAATTTCTCCATCAAAATTATCTTTCAGTTTACCCAATTTACTTCTCCATTCATCTTGATCTGCTTTGTGCAAAGATGATCCCCAGAGTTTAAGAGCTAATGGGAGGCCACTGGCATAAATTACAAAACATTTAGACAAAGCTACATAGTGCTTATCTGGATAATCTCTTCCAAAGGCTTTCAAGCTAAAAAGTTGAAGAGCGTCTTGGTCATTTAACTTATGCACCTCAAATGTTCTGTCCACACCATGTCTACTTAGCAATCGTTCATTTCTTGCTGTAATAATGACTCTGCTCCCTGGAGCAAACCCATCTTGGTTCCCACATAACTCTTCTAATTGACTATTATCGTCGACATCATCAAGAACGAGAAGAACTTTTTTGCAAGATAAGAGCCTTTTGATTGTGCCTTTTATATCAAAGGCCCAGTCTTCTATATTTCTTTTCATAAGGCTCTTGCAAAGTTCTCTTTTTAGATTTTTTAGACCATCTGTTTGAGAAACCTTATCTCTAACTCTGTCAAGAAAGCAGCTGCGTTCAAATTTATGAAGAATCCTCGCATAAGCTCTCTCAGCAATGGTTGTCTTACCTATCCCACTCAACCCCCATATCCCTATAAAACGAACATCAACTGACTCGGTGTCTGTATCTAGAAGCCTATGTAGATCCTCCAATGTTGAATCAATTCCAACCAGCTTTTCTTCAGGCTCCGACCATGTAGGACGTACTAAGGTTCGCACCTTGTCAACAATTTCTCTGATGAGCTGTGGTTCATATCTTCAAGAGGAAAAGACAATAATCAAGGTCATGCATGGCTCAAATAATATGAGTCATAAATAGACAAAAAAGCGATAAAAATACACTTTGCATTTTGTTTTTCTGCCACCACTCTAGCAGCTGAGTGGTAGCTCTGCCTGCATTTTATAAGAAGTAGTTTTGGATTGGACTCAGGGCTACCCCATTGCATCATAGCCATTCAACCCAAAAACTAAGAACGCCTTATTAATGGAACAATAATGCTAAAAACACCAACTTTGAGATACCAATGGATACGAAATTTTTTACTTGCTATGAATAAATAAAGTTCATAGAAGACGCAGAATGAAAACAAATGAATCACTTTCACATCAGTTATTGTCAAAAGTTAGTGTAATAAGTTGTTGTCCTTAATATCACTAACTCTGTCAAGAAAGCAGCTGACTTCGAATTAAGAACTCCTCACTGTGGACCTAAAATATGATAGAAATAGAAAGCTACCAAAAAAAAAATTCAAAACTATTTCCCTCTGTTACGAAAGCATCTGACTTCGAATTAAGAACTTCTCACTGTTACGACGCATAGTTTGGATTAAGCCAAAGAAACTTCCTCAATTCGTGATAAAAGTGATTAAAAAATTGTACAGATGATCAAATAGCATTGGATTGAGCAACAATTTCTCTCCCCAATGTTCCCAAGTTCGAATCGTCTTCTGCAGTAATGAAAAAAAAAAGTGTTTTCTATGACTAACTAGAATTGGATTGAGTAACAATTTCTCTTCCTAATGTTCCCGAGTTCCAATCCTCTTCTGCAGTAATGAAAAAAAAAAGAGTGTATTTTTTAGTTTATCATAAAATAAACTTAGCCTCCCCATATAAATTCTTTTTATGAAAGGGTGATATGAATGTTATCATGAAATATTTATCTGTGCGATTTTCATGAATCAGGTCCAGGCAAATTAAATGTACTCACTACAACATTATATCAAATAGAACGGAATTATAAGTCACTTTCTCTCCTACAAAGATGATATATAAAATATAAATTCACAATTATTATATGTTCTCCAATAAGTAAAAACAAGGGTCATCTATTCATTTAGGAGAGCTTTTGAGTCGAGGGCAAAAAGAAGTACTGCTAACCTATCCTTTGTAGTCCACCCTTTGATTTGAGCCACTGTCCCTAAAGCATCTCTCCAGCTCTTCACCTTGTTGATGTCATGCTTAAACCTTTCTTCAAGTTTAGTGAAGGCTTGTTCAAAACTCCCTAATTGTTTTCCAACATCGGAGCATTCCACAGAATAGAAAATTGGTAGAATTGCGCCCCTCCCTTCCATGCATTCAAAAATCTTTAAAAGTTCATTTAGGCACCACGTTGAAGAAACATAATCTTGAGAGATCACAAGAATGGCAAATCTTGACTGTGCAATTGCTGAGAAGAGTTCAGAAATTGGTTTTCCTTCTTGAAGTTCTGTTTCGTCCAAGAATGTCTCTGTAATTCCTTGATCCAGCAGTTCTTTATGTAAATGGGCTGTAAAGGTCTTGCGTGTTTCACCTCTAAAACTCAGAAAGACGTCATATTTCCATCGAGAAGGTGGAGGAAGAGATGAGCTGTCTCTTTGCGTGCTCGATGCCATTTCAGACTGGTTTATCGTTTGTGCCAACTTACAGGAGAATGGAGATAAGATTAATTTCACAAAGCAATCTACTGGAGAGAGGAGACAGTGCAGGCAATTAAGCAATTTGATAGAAGATAAATGCATTTTCCTATTGCTGATCTACTTTTTCATTTTTTCGGTCACTTATTTGAACTCACCTGCAAAATGAATTACTATACTATACAGAGGGATCATAAATTGAGCAGTCTAATCTTTTATTCAGAGCTGCTCAACTGAGGGACTGAGTTTGAGCGACTGAGAGCTCCAAGTTTGTTACCAGCCATCAAATTTAATCATATGTCTGATAGTTTTCGACATTTAAAATACCCATTTGATGGTTAAGAGCAGTTATCCTATACCTGAGGTCCTGTGTTTGAATCCCCCCTCTTCCAATATGGCTTGTATCCAAAAAAAACTAAAGAATCAAATTTTTAATCTTTAATGTTATCTTTCCCTGATTTTCCTTCCCCCCTCATCCCCCTCTCAGAAACAGCAGAATTAGACCATTGCCTACAAAGCCTCACCTAATTCACTTGAGGATCCTGGAAACCCTCAATTCCAACAACAACATCAAATCTGCGACTACAGAGGTATCATAAATGGAGCTGACTAATCTTTTATTTTGCCTCAATATTAACATATATATATTACAAGTATTCAAAAGTACAACTTTTGTAATTCCCTTCAGCATTTGCCAAATTTTTTTAGCCAAACAACATCATCAGCAACAACATGACTAAGAGAAAGAAGATTATATCACAATGGGAAAATACAAAATGTGAAGAAATCATTAGATGGTGTTAGAGAAATTAGTAGTTGGAGCCTGACCTGGGTGTATGTGAACTCGCAGCTGAAGAAGTGAGGAGGAGCTACAGGCTGAAGTTCCACCAGAGAAGCAGAGCATGTCTCTTAACACAATTCAGGTCTATGGTGAAGTCGATGGATACGGGACGACTAGTGGGGCCTGGGGCTCGTCTGAACGTTCGATTCGAGACACCAGCAATCACCTTTTATTTTTTTTATTTTTTTAAAAAACGGACCAGCAATCACCTTTGTCTGATTTAATTTGACTTATTTACAGTCACCAGGACTCCATGGTACAAAAATTGCAAGGGTGGATTAAAAAAACATATTTTAAAATCCATATAGCGAAGGAATTTACCTTGACATATGAGTATTTTCATTCAAATGCAACATGTTAAATTTGAATTTGATGGCTTATGTGGCAATTTTATATTTTAGAAAAAAAATTAAACTCCATCTGAAATGCCAAATTTTATTTTATTTTATTTTAAAAGGCAAATGGGGCTGATGCGTAAAGTTTAAAATAGAGTAAATAATAGTGGGGTCTATGACTAAAAATATATTTGACATCAACCTTTTTGATATGTTATTTTTTGCATATCTCTTCCAACCTTTAAATTCATGTAGGATTTGACTACTCGATTGGAGTAACTTTAACCTTCAATTCTTGTCATTTCATGTCCATGTGGCAATTTGACATATTGATTAGAGATGCTTTAACAAGGGAGATGTCAAATGCAAAAAAGTTAAATTTAAATTTGATGGCTTATGTGGCAATTTGACACTTTAGAAAAAAAATTTAACTTCATCCGAAATGCCAAATATCATATTATTTTAGTATATTTGATACGATTTTTACCATCCACGCAAATAAGGTTAAAATCACATAAAATACTTGCAAGAATACAAGGCTATTGTAGTATAGATGCTCATGCAAGGTCGTTCTCCTCAAGTACTATTTAGCAATTTATGTTAAAACAATTTCCAATTAACTACCTAAAATTAAACGTTGAGAAAGATGATTATGAAATTGTTTGATACTAAAAACAAATTTTAAACAAAAACAATTACAATTGAAGGAAAGAGTTTTAAATACCAATTTATAAAAGCACTAGGGTTTCACCATCACATAGCAATCCTATGAATTTTTACCAATTACTTATGATTTGCACATGCCACTTTGAAGGTTAGGTTTTCCTAATTTAAATTCTACTTGGAACCTCCAACATAGAACGTACATCTAACATGCAACCCGTCCGGACGATTTTGTGAAAACCCTTTGAAAAACCATACAACCCTTAAGACGTGGTGTTCATCTTAAGTGAAATTACAATTATTAATCACAAAAAGCCAGCATCAATTTCAAGGAACCTTCTGACCAAAATTGCATCCAATTACTTTTCTAAAGATCCTAATGGTGATCAGGCATTAAGACAATTAGATAGTTTAAAACAGTGATTAACAATTCAAAGTATGCATGCAATCAATCATAAGCAATTAAATAAAAATTACATATTCATGCTAAGGTTCAAGGCTTCACCCTAGCAAAAGAAAATTAGTTACGCATATTCATAATTGAAATCATGGAAAATATTATTAAGAATGAAAAGAATGAAAACACTTTAAAGTCGCAAAAACTCTAAAACCCTAGCAATTGCTCTTGCAATGTCCCGTTCAAAAGCTAAAAAAGAAGTCCCAAAATTGCTATGAAAACCAACTTAAATACCCCCCCTAAAACCCAGTTTCCCAATCCCCACAAGGAAACTAAGTTAAAAAATAAAATAATAGTAATATATAAAGTTCAAATTGGATTAGGAGAATCTGCCCACAATCTGCCCAGCCACATTTTGGCCTCGAATCTCCTCCAAATCTGGCCTAAGATAGCTTATTTTAAAGATAAAAACATTCTGAACACTTCTCCAGAAGGCCACAAACCCATCCAAGGTCATTTTGGGCACCAAAATACAATAAAAACCCAAAATATCACTATTCCAGCACCGTGCACTGCTCCTTTATTTTATTGTCAGAAAATAACCACTTGGTAGAAAAATCTAAAATTTCGATACGATCAAGCTAAGTGACTCACGAACGTCCTCCAACTGAAATTACTCCAAAATTCTTCCATTTGGTTATGTTTTGCTCCAAAGGAAGTCGAAAGACCTATATTGGGAATATAATTCAAAGTATCAAAATTCTTCCAAAATATTAACCAAAATATACTAAGAATGGGGTTAAATATATAATATAGAATATACCCATTAAAATATCCCCAAACTTAGCTTTTGCTTGTCTTCAAGCAAAGCAAATCTAGAAAACAAACACAAAAGCTAACGAACTAAAAACTTTAAATAAAACCTAGCTAAACAAAATTTCCATTCAAGTTGCAATCCATAGAAAATGTTAAAAACCAAAACGTATTTTGAAAAGTTCCAACCAATCCCACTACAGAGTCTAAGCCATTTAGAGTCAATTAGAAAATAATTCATAAACTTTCTTCGGTGTAGAGTGATCCATCATAATTAAGGAGACTCGACCAAAACCCTTACCTCTCATCCCTTTTATTCATACTTCACATACTAACTTCACACTTTTTTTTTCTTTTCTTTTTCGAATTTTTTTTTCAATAACAGTAGTGGTTGTGCAATGTCGGTTCCCTTAAGCTTTCGATCCAAGCCATGTAGCGAGCTTTAGGTCAATGACCCCCAAACCACTAAGGCTTTAGGGCACTAGGTGTAGAACACCCCTAAGGACTTATTAACTCAAGCTAGAAAGGCTACGAAACCAACTAACCACCCAGCCTCATGCCAAAATTCTACCGTTTGACTCAAGAATCACTGCTAATTAGGCAGAATTGGCCCGGTTACTAGCAAAGCTTCAGGTGAGGCAATTATTACTTTATAACACATACTGACTTCATTTATATTGAACAAAAATTAAAACACACTTAGACAAAAGGTACGTATTTCAATCCCACTCCCCACAAACCATGTTGGTGTGATGTGCAAATTTCAAAGTATAATTCATGAATTAGTGTCTAAGCAACAATAAATAGAAAAGACTCTACTGTGAGATTAATCTTCACCATGTCCATTTGTTCTAACGTTTAAAATAATCTATGGATATTAACTTAAAAAGGAAAATTTTAAACAAGACTCAAAAAAAATAAATATTTAAAATTTACTTTCCCACCCCAAAACTTAAATCACACATTGTCCTCAATGTATGAAAAATAAACAGAAGAAACAAGAATAAAAACAAAACAATGAAATCCTAAAAGACGGAGAACAAAGGTAATTCGAAAGCATGACCTGGTGGCTGGGAATTGCGAAAACGCGCTGACCAACACATCCAAGTCTACACATGTGTCAAATATGAGCGACAGCTACAATATAACATGGTGTAGCCGCTGCATCTGTCATTTGAAAAATATTGGTGGAAAGGGGTTGCTGCTCTCCACGTTTCAAATTCATTCCTCTTTTTTTTTCTTTTTCTTTTTTTCTACAAGGGAATTTTGGTAATTTTCACATATAGGGTATTTTGGTCATTTTGGCCCAAAATTAAAAAATGATTTCCTACATGTTCGTTGAGTCGACTACTACAATCTTACCTAAGAATCATAATTGTCTTACTTCAATGTCTTTAATGTCTTTGAAAAATTCACAAAATGTTATGTAAGGGCATTGTTGTCCAACTTGAAATTAAACACACTTAATCCAATAGTCTCAATCCAAAATCAGTTGATAAAATACCAATAATCATTCTTCATTATAATACTATTCTCACTAAAATACGAAAGTCCACTTTTAATTTTTTGGGGTATTACATAAACGTAAAATAAAGCAAGAACGAAATAAGAATGATAAACTAAATTATACTTGAAATTAAACTTAATGAAAATGCTATAACAATGAAAAGTAAAGCAATTGACATAGACTTGAATTTAAAAGACAATATAATGTAAATTGCAAGAAACTAAACTTACACTAAGAAAAGGAAGAACTCGCTACACTAAGTGCTTGAAAAGTAAAATCCTAAGTCTAAGGAAAAAAATGCAAGACGAAAAATAGGTTTGTGTGTCTGATGTTGTACGTCTTCTCCCTTTGTTTGATGAGGTTTATAAGTACATAAAAACATAACTTAGTTGATCCTGATATGTGAATAAGTCAAAGCCACTATTGCCTTAAATTAAAACCCAACGGCTCACTCAAACATTGAAAAATCACCATGCGACAAACAAGGGTAAACACAAAAGAAAAACAATTGCAATATCAAAGACACATAACAACGCAAATTTAAAACACAACCCACAAAAAATTAAAGCAAACCCAATAAGATTCAAAGGATTTAAGGAAAACCCATTTAGAATAATAAAAAGAAAAAAGCTTTACCCAAAGCATCCAATTGTTGCTTCTTAGTAGAACCAGGTGGTCAGCCTCTGGCTTTCTTGATGGAAGTGGGTGCAATAGAATCTACAGATGAAGGAGGAGGAGGAGGAGGAGTTGAGCTTTGAGGTTGAACCTGGTGGTCAATGATGGAGTTGAGCTTTGAGGTTGAACGAGAACGAGAGTGAGAGCTTGAGAGGGAGAGAGAGTTGCGACTAGGGTTAGGAAATTAAGGAATGAGAGAGGTCAGATAGAGTAGTCTATGGGCATGTTTGGTAGGGCTCACTAGATAGGACTGTGTTAAATTGAACCTGAAACCCATGTTTGGATAGAAAGGGGACTAATTTAAATGGGATTGTAGAGCCCAACAGTAACAAAAACCCCTCACTCGTTCTCCTTATACAGAGAAGCTGAAAATGGGTTCACAAAATAAGCGCTTCGTTATATTGAACACGCGACAACGCCTCTCTCTCTAGTTCTCGACTTTGCCCTCTCTCTGGTTCGCGACTCCACCTCTTCTTCGTTCAACATCGACTCCTCTTCTTCGAATCTTGACCCAGGCAAGTTTTTCTGGTCTTTCCCTTTGGATACCTCTCTTTTCCTTCTTCCACCTCTTTGATTTTTGCAATTGTCCTCAACAATTTTGACTCTGTGCTCTGAATCTCTCCTTCCTTTTCTCTGTTTTTTCTTATTCTCTTCTCTAATTTTCGTAGAATCCATATCTACTGTAGCGACATATATATATATATATATATATTTGATGTTAATTGACAATTAATTTGCAATGGGTATTTTAGAAAGCCTAGAAATTCAGAATCTTGAGTTTAGAGTAGACTTTTGGCATGAAGCTTGAGTTTATTGAACTTACTGGTTCATGTGGGATGATGCATCTTTGTGGTTTCAGTTTTTAAATAAGATGCTCTCCTTTCATCTTATTTCATCTTAATAAAAATAAGATGTTTCTTTTCTGATGTACACAATTCATACCAGTCTCATGTGTGACTATATTCAATAGGATTTGAGACATGATGACTAAACCTTCTGAATATCTTTCTATGGCACTTGGTGGCTGGACTGAGGATTTCTTGTGTTTTCATGAGTTGTGTTGATTGGAGACTTTTAATAGGTACCTTAACATGTCAAATGGCTGCATCTTGCCTACCATCATCTACTTTCAGACGCCACATATATAATCTCACAGTTGAGGTGTAAGTTTTGAAGTGGAGCCTCAACTTAGGCTCTCTGTTAGAACGTCTCCTTTAAGTTCTCATTTTGGGTAAATGAGATTCTGTATTCTCTCTAACTGTATTCAGTTAGATTAACTAACGTAAGAATGTCTCTACCCCTTTTTTTCTTTCTTTTTTATCTTTTTCCCTATTTCCCCATGTTCATTATTTGCAGGCCTTTGTCTTAACTGTGGCACTACCTAGGTTTGCCAATTTTCTTTTTTCTTGGTTGGTGATTTAGTGCTAAAAGATTACACAGAGGAAGATTAGTATTTGTTTTATGATTGCTGTTGAGTTTCTTTTGTAGCTATGAGGTTGCCATTTCTTATAAAATTTTTGCCAAAAAAGTCATACTAGGTTACCATTTGGATAGAAGGTACATCAAATCTTGATTTGGGCCTTTTTGTTTGCTCATGTCATTGTGGTAATGTTATAGGTAGATGGTGTGAAATTAAAAAGAAAAAAACAGAGTTTGCATTGCTATTTTATTATTCAGCATTCCATAAGTTGTTTTATGCTTGCTGTGGAGTTTCTTTTGTAGCTATGGGGTTGCCATTTCTTATAAAAATTTTGCCAAAGGTTACCATTTGGATAGAAGGTACAGCAAATCCTGATTTGGGCCTTTTTGTTTGCTCATGTCATTGTGGTAATATTATAGGTAGATAGAATCTAACAATTCTTTACAGCTGACTCTGGTGTGAAATTAAAAAGAAAAAAAACACAGTTTGCATTGCTATTTTATTGTTCAGCATTCCATCAATGATGGGCAACTTGCAACTTTCTTTTAGTGATTGGCATGGGCAAAGTCCTTCTAATGTCCTCTCACCACATGTGGACATTATACCAGTAGAGCAATTTCTCCTTTATATGAGATAGAGAGACCAATTACTCAAAAATGAATAAAATACCAACAACAAATTAAAGAAAACAGAGCATCTGACACTGTTGACCATGTCAAAGAGAAGTCATGCTATGTTTTTTCTTTTTGTTTGGAGAAAGATATGTAGTTTTGGAGTTTGCAATTGTGACAAATCCCCTGTGATTGATTGTATCTGTCATTTGACAGAGCAATTTGCGTTCTACATGAGTATCAATTGGTTTTGGTCTCTCAAATAAGAAAATGCAATAAATAACATGGTGTTCATTAGCAGCAACAGCATCTTTTGGCCAAAAGTGAAATAATCCTACGACTTTTTTCTTCATATTTGTTGTGGTATTAGGCACACGTTGGTTGATAATTTTGGTCCATTTGGGGCGAATTTTCCATACTTTGCAATAGTATTAATTATGGCTTTGTAGTAATTGTTCTGTTTCATAGAAACATATGAAACTGTTTGTTTTCAATTTGTGGGGTTATTTCACTTTCAATAGAATTTGTTAAGTGCAACAATTCTTTTCTTTTTTGATTAATAGATATGGATCATGCTTTGAAACAAAGTTATGCTTTTTTGACAGATTCCAATTATTGATTATGGTATTATTTTATTTGTGCTGATTATTCTTAGGGACAGAAAATGAAGGTAACTGTCAAAACTTCGAACAAGGAAGAAAGGAACTAGGCGGTCATGGTCCACAAAATACATATATGTTCATGTCTTTGGATGATGATATCAAGAAAGTGTTTGTTGAGCAGTTGCTTAGTGACAATGCTTGAGGACATGGCCTAGCTAAATTTAATGCATCTATCTTTTTGGAAACACCACAAATGATGCATTGATAAGATTGGCTTCATTTTGGAAACACCACAAATTGTATAACATATTGCTAGCATTAAAGCCAAATGGTTCATGGTTGTGGGGCTTATTAGTTTCATTTTGAAATTGTGAATGTTTATTTGTATGTATTAATGGTAGAATTGTGTGTAGTGAACTGAACCTCTAATTTCTGAGTCATGTAGATGACTTTGGCATATATGAAGAATTTCTAACTTTTGCATATATGAAATGTATATGTCAATTTGGTTTGGAGGAAAAGAAATTTATATGACAATTTGGTAATTCTAATAACAAAAAAACTTACATTTAATTTTTAAAAATATTATTTTTAAATATAAAATAATTATTTTTTAGTCCGATATAGCACCAAACATAGGTCTTCGCTATTTTTACAATCCAGCTTCTTAGTCCGACACAGCACCAAACGTAGGTCAGTACTTAATCCAGCTTAGTTCAATCCGAGCTAATCCAAGACAGTCCTAGGATTTAATCCAGTCTATGACAGTCCGCCGTACCAAACGACCCCTATGAGTTTTAGTTTTGGAGTCCAATCAGGTGCCAAAGGGTACATGGTACACTTTTTAAAAACCCATTCAAGCCTTGCCACATGCAAATTAAATTAAACAAATAATAAATTCATTTTTAATCAGTCTGGTTTGGTTTAGGACTGTTTACAAAACTCTCAAACCGCAGTTGAACCAAACCAAACCAGTTCGATTCAATTTTTCAAACAGTTGACTTTTTCTTTAGTCAAAACCAAACCAAACTAAACCAATATAATCAGTTTGGCCGGATTAATCGGATCGGCTAGATTGATGCCTACCCCTAAACGTGATTATGAGTCAGTAGAATTTTTTAGAGTCCAGAGCTATTTTTGGTGAATTTTTCAAGTATTAGAAAATAGAAATAATAATTAATTTATTAAGAAGTGACACGTGGTGCAATCTGGAGCATCCATTTGGTGCTTCCACGGCAGTGACAAGGCAGTAACATTGCACCATGTGGCATGACCAGATTTGTTAAAGGGTGATCAGGTGCCATGTGGCGAATTAGTGATGATTAGATAGTGACGGTTGAACGTGGAATGCTGACTGTTGAGTCACCTACCCAACTCATCCAAGTCATCCATTTATGTTGACTTTTGACTGTTGAATCTCAGCTATTCATTTTGTTGATCGTATATTGACTGCTGACTATTGACTCAACTAATAGATTAATCTTGGCCATCCTAAATTTTTTTATAGAAAATTCTCAGTTGTCCATTCTAGATCCTCTTCACCCCTTATTGCATACAATTCATTTTAGCTGTAGCTGCTTCCTCTTCTTCATCCGTCTGTTGCTTCTTCTTCTTCTTCTCAGGTTTAATTAAGGAATTAAATATCAGGAATTTGAAAATATCGGTGGTCCAAAAATGCGGAAATATCAATGAAAATATCAAGAATGCATCAATATTGTTAAAATTGATGAAAAACCATTAAAATTATTTTTTTTAAAATGTGGAGATTTTGAACAAAAACTAGAGACATTCTTGTTTAAACAATTATCTAACAATTTAACCAAAGAAATTGATAAAACTTAATTATATGGTGGATTTATGTGACTAAGATTGCATATAATGCTCGCTGAGAAATAATAAGAGTTTTAAGTATTTTACGAATACCTTCAGCTAGAGGTATTTTTTATGTAGTAAGAGATATAAGGGAAATTGTGAGAAATATTTTGTAAGACAAAATCATATAATTGGTGTGGATAAATTTAACAGAAATAAGGAAATGACACAAAAAAATCATCCGCCTAGGTGGATAAGCTGCTGTTAGCATTAAATGGCATGTTGAATTTTTTCGAAATTTCAAACAAGTTAGATTGTTGTCAAGTTATTAGCGTATATGCGCGAAAATTTGATGAAATTCTCGTGAGATATTGGAGAAATTTCGATAGTTTTGGCAAGAAATTAACAAAATTCAAGCTTTGAATGTTGCGAAATATCACCTAGATAAATTCGCGGAAAAATCGAAAAAACTACGATATCGTCACATGAATATATACGTAATTATCATCGATATATATGTTTGAGAAAGCATACAAAGAGGGCATAAGGAAAATAAGAACAGAAGATCTAGACTCCCCAAGTTGGCAACTCAGTTGCACGTGCACCATACGTACACGTCATAATTACAAAACAGTAAAAAGGAAAAATTTGGAGAGTGAAAATGTCAACCGAAAAAAAGTAAAAAAGAAAATTAAGGTAGAGACGAAGACGACAGCCTCTTTTCTGGGTCTGGGTTTGGGTTTGGGGGTATATGCACTCAGACTGAGTCACTCGGCTACTCCTTCAGAACAAAAATTGGAGCTCTATGCTCGTAAACTCTCACTTACCCCCAAATTGACAAACCCTAAAACACATGCTCTGAACACTGAAACCACAATGGCACTTGGATTCCCAATCGGAAATTGAGGCTTGAAGAAACCAGGTGAGGCTTTACTTTTTATGCATATTTCTTTGCTCCATTTGATCCCATTTTGTTGAAAGCCTTTTGTTTGGTTTTAGCAACATTCTGAGTTCTTGAACTGATTACAGAAGTGAATGTTACTTTAATTTTGGAAATGGAAAACATGGGTTGGGATATTGTTTGATGGTTGTTTGGTGAGTGGTTTTAATGCTGATGGGAATTATGCAGTTGTCATAGTTTTGGGTGAAGAAGAAATAGAAAAGTGGTACTCTGTTGTGTGGTTGCCAAATGTTACGATTAGTTTAAACTTTAAAAAAAAGTAATGAATTATGCTGAATGGCTTTCTCTTTTTCTTCCTTTTTTATTGAATTTTCTTTTCTGTAACCCAAAGAAATCAGGAACTACTCTCTAACGACCCGAACATTTTTTAATTTTTAAACAAAATATTAAACAAAGATTTTGGCACTTCTAAGATCATACGAAGGTATGCAATGCAGCACCTCAAGTCCTTCTTAAATTGTGTTATGATCATGTCATGTTAGAAATGGTACATTGGCAAGAATTCATGTTAAACACGTGGAAACGTAAAATTGGATTGCGCAACATGAAGTATTTATCAGTATATTTCTTAAAGTTTGGTTATTTCCAACTAGGTTTTTGCTCTTCTCCTTCCATTGAGTGTTTCTGAGCAGGGGATAGCCACTTACACCTTGGCTTTTGGATCTCGGTAATCTTTTTTTTTTAAATTTGTTTGAACTTTTTATATAATAGTTAGCTCTAGTTCATAGATATTTTTGTATACTTAATCAGCTTGTTTTATTGACGCTTCGGTGGGGATAGCCATGAGGAACTCTTCATAGTCAGCCCAAAAGGAATGGTATAGTTGTTCATATCTTTCAGAAAACTGTCATGGACACTGAAGTGGTGGTAGATGTTGAGGGGGAAAACATGGAACATCACATGGAAGAAAACACTGAACCAGGTGAAAAGCAGAATGTAAATCAAAATTTTACAGGGAGGGAAATAAGTATTCAGGATGATGGGAATACTAAGCCACATGTGGGAATGGAATTCGAATCAGAGGAGGCTGCCAAGACTCTTTATGATGCATATTCCAGGCATGTAGGTTTTAGCACCCATGTTGGTCAGTTCAGTCGTACTAAGCCTGATGGACCAATTGTGACATGGGACTTTGCATGTTCGAGAGAGGTATTCAAAAGAAAGAACGTAGAAAGCTGCAATGCCATGCTACGTATAGAGAGAAAGGGTGCAAACAGTTGGGTTGCGACAAAGTTTGTTGAGGACCACAACCATTCTATGGTAAGTCCTAGTAAGGTCCATTACCTTCGACCCCGTAGGCACTTTGCTGGTGCTACAAAGAATGCGGCTGAGACTTTGGATGCCACTACTGATGTTTACTTTGCCACAGAGGGTAATCATGTCTCTTATGAACCCAATCGTGGAGGTAGGAGTGTCTCCCCTGTAGAACCAAGTCACCCAGCAAGGAATCTTGGGCCTGTTAACTATATAAGGCCGTCTAGCCGAAAGAGAACACTTGGACGAGATGCTCAAAATCTTCTTAACTATTTCAAGAAGATGCAGGCTGAAAACCCTGGCTTCTATTATGCTATCCAACTTGATGATGAGAACCGAATGACTAATGTCTTTTGGACTGATGCAAGATCTAGGACAGCTTATAATTACTTTGGTGATGCTGTAATTTTTGATACAATGTATCGACCAAATCAGTACCAAGTCCCATTTGCTCCTTTCACTGGTGTAAATCATCATGGTCAGATGGTATTGTTTGGTTGTGCATTACTTCTAGATGAGTCCGAGTCTTCCTTTACTTGGCTGTTTAGGACATGGCTTTCTGCCATGAATGATAAGCTTCCTGTGTCTATAACTACAGACCAAGATAGAGCCATACAAGTAGCAGTTGCTCATGTGTTTCCACAAACGCGGCACTGCATATGCAAGTGGCATATTTTAAGAGAAGGACAAGAACGACTGGCTCATACATATCTTGCTCATCCTTCCTTATACGGAGAGCTATATAGCTGCATCAACTTTTCAGAGACAATTGAGGATTTCGAATCATCATGGGCATCCCTTCTTGAGAGATACGATCTTCTGAGGAATGACTGGCTGCAGGCAGTGTATAATGCTCGAAAGCAATGGGCCCCAGTCTATTTTCGTGGTACTTTCTTTGCTGCAATTTTCTCAAACCAAGGTGTTAGTTCTTTCTTTGATGGCTATGTGAATCAACAGACAAGTATACCTCTGTTTTTTAAGCAGTACGAAAGGGCTCTAGAACTTTCATTAGAAAAAGAAATAGAAGCAGATTATGATACAATGTGCACAACACCAGTACTGAAGACACCATCACCAATGGAACAACAGGCAGCTAACCTGTATACCAAAAAGGTTTTCGCAAAGTTTCAAGAGGAATTGGTAGAAACTTTTGTTTATACCGCAAATAAAATTGAGGGTGATGGACTGGTTAGTAAATACAGGGTTGCAAAATATGAACATGATGACAAGGCGTATATAGTCACATTAAATGTCTCCGAGATGAAAGCAAGCTGCAGCTGTCAGATGTTTGAATATTCGGGTATCCTCTGTAGACATATTTTGACTGTCTTCACGGTGACAAATGTTCTCACCCTTCCACCACATTACATATTGAAGCGATGGACAAGAAATGCCAAATCTGGGGTTGGACTAGATGAACAGAGTTCAGAGAACCAAGGTATTGAAACACTAAACATGCGCTTTAACAATTTATGTCGGGAAGCCATTAAATATGCAGAGGAAGGGGCAATTGCTGTGGAGACTTACAATGCAGCAATGAGTGCTCTACGAGAGGGTGGGAAAAAGATTTCTGTTGTAAAGAAAAATGTTGCTAAAGTCACACCTCCTAGTTCTCAGCCTAGTGGAAATATACAAGAAGACAATATGAAGAAATCCCCACTGCCTCTTGGCGAAATGGCCCCCTCGTTGTGGCCTTGGCAAGAAGCATTGCCACATCGCTTTAATCTTAATGATGGAGGAGTTCCTGTTGCTGATTTGAATCAGCCCAGCATGGCCCCCGTCTCTATTCACCCTGATGGTGCCCACCCTGATAACACGGTATGAATCTAAAGGAGGTTGATAGTTGTTTCGTTTGTTTCTGTTTATACCTCTTTTGTGGCTATGTGTTTCCAACTTTCCATTATACCTGAGATCTCTAGATTTTTTATTTTGGAATACCTTCTCTAAAGATATAGGGTTGACTTATTATGGTTTCTATTATTGATGTAGGTTGTCCTTACTTGTTTCAAGTCCATGGCATGGATCATAGAAAATAAGAATTCAACATCAGCTGGGAAAGTGGCCGTTATCAACTTGAAGGTATGCATGTCTCTTCTGTATATGTGTAGAATTTTCCAACTTTACTATCCTGTATGTTTGAGTTATCTTTAATGTCACTTAAGAGTTCTCATGCTACCTTAATTATTAGAAGTGATGAGGGATTTAAGTTAAGGCATAAGTGAGGCACAATGCATTTACAAGCTAGTTTCACTTCAATGAATTATTGATCTCAAGAATTGTGTCAAATCCAATCATTGCATTGTCCTGGCTTGTTCCTCAACCTGAGTGATTTAAGTTGAGTGATACGTGAGGCACAATTTTTCCCCTTGTGTTATTGATTATCAACAGTTGCGTATCCAATCATTGAATCCATTGTCCTCACTTTTCCCTCAACTTAAGTTACTTAGGTGAGTACTTCTCTTTAACCTAATGTGACTTTAGTTCAGAGGTGATTTAGCATCTTTTGGAAACCATTTAAATATTCATGCAGTTTCCATTTGAACCCTTTAAGAACAAAATAATGATTATTCTTCTCGTTTTACATTTAAAAATAATTTACTCAAGCATAATAGCTGAATTTGGACCACTGACGTCTATATCTTGGTACTAGCTCTTTACTGTAAAGGCTATCCCCTATCATGTAGTCTCTACCCCGGCCGATAAAAAAATAAAAAAATAAAAAATATATATAATTTTTTTTTTTTTAGAAGGAGAAGGTTAGGTTGCTGTTGATATGGCTGTCTTGCTGTTCTAATATTCTTTTGCGTCTATTGTAGCTCCAAGATTATGGCAAGAACCCTGCAGGCGAGACAGAGGTACAATTTAGGCTAACAAGAGTTACACTTGAGCCTATGTTAAGATCGATGGCCTATATCAGTCAGCAGCTCTCTGCACCAGCCAACAGAGTTGCTGTCATCAATTTGAAGGTATGCAAACCCAAAGTTTCAATCTCGTTCGCATCACAGTTTGTCCCCTTGTGTTAAGGTATTTACAATGAAATTTCTTGGGTTTCACCGTAATTTTTGCAATTGGATTGGCATCACAGTTAGACTTGTGACAGGAAGTTGAATTGAGCTATCTATAGTCAGTATAGGTGGTTGAGTGAGTTTGTAACTGAAGATTTCTGGATTAATAGGCCTGTTTAAAGGTTATGGGGGTAAAGTGCACTATTGAGTATCTTTCAAAAGAGATTATGGGTTAAGTTCAACAAGTGAGCTGCAGGAATTATCTGGGCTGGAGCCTGAAGGTATGGATATATGGATTTCCTGTTGGCAAAATGTTGGGGAAATAAGTGGACTTTAGAGTGTGAAAAGCTATACCAAGAGGGTATTGAGGAAGGAAATACTAAGCTCGGGGTGTTTTTTGGGGCTGTGAACAACATACTGAGAGGGGTGAGGTGCAGATGTTCCTTAGAGGTAGCATTGGTTATGCAGGTGCAACCATGCAACTCATCAAAACAATATTTACTATAACAATTTCCATTAGTAGTAATAGTATTACTGCTATTCTTACTCTTTTCGTTTGTTCACTTTTAAAATGCCTTCTGTCCTGCTGTAGTTGAATGATGATGTTTTGATGAATCAGCAATGCTTACAGTCTGTCGCACTGTGCATTACGTAATTTGTAGTCAATGACTAAAATTGCATGCTCATACATACCATTCTTTAACAAAGGAACGTGGCAAATTTTTTTCCTTTATTATTAGACTGGAATTTCCATTTCATGCTGGAATTACATTGTGCTCAAACTAAGTCTGTTGTAAACTCTTTAATTATTATCATAAGGAGACAAGGCACATATACTATAAACTTTCTAAGTCCTTGAAGACAATTTAGATATCTGTCGAAATCATTTTGGTTTCTTTAATAAACGAAACAGAAGAAATGTGTAATGGAAAGGTTTAAATAGAAGTACAATGAACCAGAGGTCAAAATAAGACAAAAACATACTAATAGACAACCACAAATAGCAACACAACCAGCCCAAAAAAATAGAAAAACCAAAGAAGAAACTGCAGCTTCTCAGTTCACATCTGACAATATCCCAAAACATCCTTGTATTCCTTTCCATCCAAACCACCCCAAAGATTGTCATTGGACCAAAGTCCCATATAACTTGTAGCTTTTTTCCGTCGTCAAAGCATAATAGTTTTTAATGAATAGAGAAGCACATGAATGGTGGGGCGCCTCCCCATTCATGAGCTGTTTTTTAGGGTGGAAAAGAGGTATGGTGATACGAAGCTGTGCTGCGTTGACAATATTGTGGGTGGTATGGATGGAGAGGATTAGAAGGATTTTTGAAGATGCAAGGAGGACGATACAGACCATTTGTGGGACAGAGTTCACTTTTGGGCATTCTTGTGGGCTTTGGTTTCCTCTGAGTTTAGGAATTGGGCATTTCATGCTATTTGTTCGGATTGGAATGCTTCTGTCTAGAAATTTTGGGAGTAAACTAAGGATGCTTGGAAACACAGCAAGAAATGCATGGCTCTGCAAATTCAAACATAGGAATCCTATGTATTCAACATTCATTATTATTCTAAAGTAATCCAATTTTGTATGAAATTATTATTATTTTATCATCATTAGTGTTCAATGTATCTACATTATTGTGGTTTCTCAGCTTCAAGATACAAAGACAACTTCTGGAGAAACGGAGGTCAAGTTTCAAGTGTCCAGAGATACACTAGGTTCCATGTTGAAATCAATGGCTTACATCCGTGAGCAGCTATGACAAATGTAAGCATACTAGGAGACTTTGGAATTTACCAATTTAGCATTTACATAATTTCATTCTTATGTATTTCTTCTGTATGCTAACTGCTCGTCAATTGTATAATGAACTTCTTTTTGGGAGAAATCTTTTTTTTTTTCTGTATTTAAATAAGATATATATGGTCCTCAAATAAAGTTATGATTGCTGATTGTATCATGATTCTATGTTGAACACAGCGAGCTTCATTCTGATATGAAGTCTGTAAAGAAGACTTATTCATCTGCTTTGAAGTTACCTTGCCAACCTCCAAAACGAATAATCGAATCTAGGCTCTGTACAAAAGGCGCTAGCGATAGAGAAGTGAAGATCTGTTGGCCTATGGCCATTGGTGTACGATGCCAGTGTTCCATGAAGAAATTTAGTTTAGTTGTAGTTAGGTGTTCTATTCCTTGGACCACATCTAGTTTAGTTGTAGCTATAAGTTATATAGATGGTTTTCATGTAACCTTGTTTTGGATGCTGGTATGTACATGCTAGTTGTGAATGCCCACATGCAATGAGCCTTGCCTTGCATATATTTTGTATCTGAAACCCAAATGGTGCTTCGATTTCATAATGCGCTAATTCATAGTACCGGGTGTCTTGCCTTGCATATATTCTTGGGGATGTTGAAACTAAATCAACTCCAAACTAAAGTGTTAAAATAGAATGAGGTCAAAACTCTAAGGACTTTCATAGAATCAGGTCCAAACCACATGGATCTAATTGCATAATAATGGACCGAACCATCACAATGTCTTTTTTCTCTTGTTTTTTTTTTTGGTCTTGGTTAGCCTCTTTTGTGTTAGATGGGCTTGTATTTTGTGTTTTCTTTGTGCTTCTATTGGCTTCCTTAATTGGGCTGTGGAACTGGATTGTGTACTCCTTTGGTCACCTTTGACCGTGCCAAGAGCTATATACAGGATTAATTCATGCTTGAGCAAAGAACAGAATTTTATGCATGAGGCGTGTAACAAATATATACAAAAAGGGTACCTGATAGGTTTTGGAAGAATAATTAATATAAATAAACTAGAGATAAACCCTGTCAGACCTGAATTTTGACATTTTTGACCAAATCCACTGATTATGTTTGCAAAAATTGGAGATTCTGCTTGAGCCACTTTACCAATTAGACAGCACAGCAGAACTGATTTCAAAATTAGTAATTTAATAAAAAAAAGCATTCCACCTATGTTAGAAACATGAAGAGCATCATGCTTGAAGCTACACTCTACGTCGCCGTCGGACGTAAGTGAGTAGGCGCACATAACCCTTCATATCACTACGATCGCGACAGAACGGGCTTCCACAGAGACAATGGAAGGGCTTCATGGGGTGGCCACTATCATGATCAGAGTCATTAAAGTCGATGCCATAGTCCTGAAACGGCATAGGCATTTGAAAGTTGGATGATGATGCCAAACACACGTTAATAACATATCATATACTGGCGAACCCCCCCTCTTACCCAAGTCAGCTCCTCCATGGCATCAACCTTCCTCGTTGTGAAAAGGGCAATCTTCATGAAATAAATAAAAGAAATCATATTTACTTGTATGAAGAATTGGTTCGACTAGTAGTACAAAGAAGATCGAAGGGATGAGATCATTGAATGCTGAAAAATCATACATGATAGTAGTGATGATCTGGGGTTTCCACTTCCACAGGGATCTCTACCAAGGTAGCATCAGAACATCTGACCAATAAATGTAAAACGTTTCAGTAGAAGATTTTAGCAACAAAAATAAAGTATTCAAGGAGAGGTGCAAATTAGCCTGCTCCCATCAATCAAGATATCGAAGAACACAAACCATTCCGGCACAGAATGACATTGAGACAGCTTCAATAAGAAACATGGCTCTTAATATAGAATTTATAAAGCATACAGAAATGGAATGATGCTCATCAGTGATCGTATAATAACTGTTCGTTAAGTTTATTGCGCGTGGCAATAACTTAACTTTGACGTATGCATGCAATCTAAGATTAACCTTAAATAATGAACAAAGAAATTGGGGAGTTTTGATAGGCAGAGTAGCGGAGATGAGTTCGTGTTCACCCCTAAGATGTTAATAGGGGGAGTCATGAAACCAAATCAGTTATTTAGGCAGACAAGGTCAGCTGAATTAATTTGAGTATAAAGAAACTGCAAACCATGTAAAGGAATACAGTCAAATAATTAGACAATTGACAAGAAAATACTTCTATACAAAGGCTAAACAGCTAAACCTAGAATTGATGCAATCTGAAAATTTCTTTGTTTGAGGAGTAGATAAATGGTATAACCTATCAACAGAGCATCCTATTCAACAGTTTGAAATGTTCAAAAAACGTGAGGAATAAGTGCAACACATTCCCTTCCTATGATGTTAAGATACAACCTATATAAGGCTATAATTACTTCTTGCATTATAGGGTAAGTACATATAAACCTAGAAGAGGCAGAATATTTTTTTTAATGACAGCAGAAAAAGAATATTGTTTCATCACTTACTTTAAATGATTCTCGTTAATAACTGTTCATTTAGTTTATTGCAAATGATAATAGCTTAACGTATAAAGTTAAATTTACAGGTCTACTGCAGATGCAAACTTAGCGGACAATAACGTAACTTTTAAGTTCGCATGCAATCTGTGATTAACCTTAAATCCTGAACAAAGAAACTGGGGAGTTTGGAGAGGCAGAGTGGCAGAGATGAGCTCATGTTCACACCACAGATGCTTGTAGGTGGCATCAAGTAGATACTTCTATAAAGACCAAACCCCTAAACCTAGAATTTTTGTAATCTAAAAGTTTCTTTGTTTGAAGAAGTAGATAAATGGCTTACCTATCAAAAGTGTGAAATATTCAATAAACCCTTCATATTACTAAAACTGAATATAGATACCTGATACAACATGAAACTATCACATCGTTGTTAAGCAACCAAGCGCATCAGATTTTCTTCGTGCGATCGGATATAAATGCATAAGCAACTTATATTAGGCTTAAATTACTTCTTTCATAATAGGGTAAGTAGATATAAATTCTCTAAGAGGCAGAAATATTTTCAACGATAGAAGAATAAGAATATTGTTTCATACTAGCAGACAAATCCAAAACATACAACTGCTTGTGATCAATCCAAGACCCTGAGAGGAAAACTTGAAAAGCAAGACAAACAATACAACGAAAGTAATAACCTTGAGCTACTTTTTGGTCAGAGATAACCTTGAAATTTATATAGAAGAGAATAATATAATTCTTATTCAATATCACCTTTGACTAGAAATATAAATCTAATAAATATTATAAGCACTCAGTTGGAGGAAGTGGCTGGGGAATATAAGAGTACGGAGTTTACACCTGTGATTGATAAATCTCGCAACATTTCCATAAACGGTAGCGTCCAAGCAAAGGACCTCTTCATCTTTCAAGACACCCTTCGAACCCCAGCCTGCATCTAGTAGAACTTGGTAGCATGTACTCTTGTTACCAGGACTTCCCACATTTCGCTCATGTAGTTCTGTGTTGGTTAATATCTCTCCAACATACTCACAAACAAAAGCCCCTGCTGGCAAGTCCTCCAACGTTCGAAGACCCCACCCTTTCCCTTCGGGTGTCAAAAACACCTGCAACATAGATTAAACCACTTAGACGCCTTTAGAATTTATACCCACCTGGTTATTATTACCTAGGGCCTTGAAATTCAGAGAGGACAAACTAACCTGCAACTTCACAGTGATGCTTTGCTGAACAATCCGGTTTCCACATTTCTTGTTACACCAGCATTTAGACCAGCATTCCTTTATAAATTTCTGTAACAAATGGCCTTTGCACGGCACGGAACTCTTCTTATTCTTAGACCTTTGAAGTGGGCAGTTTCTACAATACAAGTAGTGGTCTTGTTTAGGTTCCCGCTTCAAGGATATACATTCTTCCAGAAACTTCTCCGTGACAAATCCTCCTGGAGTGTATGCAAACTGACCCCCAGTTTCAGCCGCACAGAGGCAAGGTACTGGTGATGTCAAACAATCCCCAAAACAGTGTGAACAGCAACCCTCATGAGTTATACGAGCAAGAGAAAATTTCACATAGGCGTTCTTATAAACTAAATTATTGGGGATGTAAAAAAAGATTGGCAGATCTTCAGCATTTCTTCCATTCTCCAAGGAAACTTTCACTCTTTCTTCACCTCTAGTTATGTCATCAATAAAAAAAAAGGATTTAATGACTCCAAGTGAAGAATGGTAGTTATGAGCAACCTCCACCTTGCATAATTTTGAAGTTCTACGGCCTTGGATCACCTTTAATCTCTTTGCGGTTTCACCAAAGATGTTCTCAATATCCTTTCTTGCAAAACCAATTAAGCATTGAAGACCATCATAACAACCAAAAGCTATATGTTTGGGTATATGGGGTATAACCTTGATTAGATTTTTACATAAAATTAATTCATTTTGAAAACTTGGATGATCATATTTACTGGCAAGAACATCTTGTGTAGTACTTTCATCAAAGATGGAATCAGTTCCTGTTTCCACAAAGCATTCTTCAACCCTACATGATTTTATGTGTGTCTCTTCCACCATTTCTAGAGCTTCATCAAAATGTGGAGGACAGAAATCAGACTGTGGAGAAGAGTGGCAAATCATAGACATTTCCAGGTCACCCTTTGGAGTAGATGATGCAGCTACAAAATGTAGCAAATCAAAAACATTATCTTTGTTGTCCGTATTCACCGATTCCACTTCCAACAACTTCAAGCCGTCTTCATCAAAATCTGAAGAACTATCTTCACCTATCAGATTGAGACTTTCTTCCAGTTGCGTGTTGCGATTACACAGAGGATCGAAGTTATTCCCAGAGTCCAAAACCTCTCTTTCCTGGTGTCTTCGGCGACTTCTTCTTACTAGTGGTTGAGAGTCTTCAGATTCTTCCGAATCAGAAAACAGATTATCCTCATTACTCTGACGTGCCCTTTTTAATGGAGACTTTTCAAGGCAAGATGTGGAGTGTTCCAAAGGAGACAATGCCTGTTTTTTCTGTTGCCTTGTGCAATATCTCTTGGTTGGAAGTTCAACAACTTCAGTTTTATCATAAGATGGAGCTTCTTTTTTCTTCGATCTAACTCCCTGGCACGAAAATATATGAAATGCTAAAACACTTAAACTTCAGTTTCATCATATTTAAAAAAAAAACCATTATGCTCTCTGCGTGGTTGATGAGAGAAGACATAGAACAAACAACCCCCCAATAATTTGTAATAATAGTAAACAGAAATATAGGGCATAGAGAGAATATTATTATACATAATACAGCAAGAAATGCTCACCTTTGATTCATAGATCAAAGCTCCTTTTCCATTTTAAAGGGAAAATAAGGATGCCCAGTAAGTATCACAAAATAAAAAAAAACTATTTAAATAGATATTCCAATATTTCTCTTCTATGACATATATAATAGATGAAAAATAAATAAAAACAAAATATTGAAAAGCATTGAATAAACAAACCGTCCCGATTTTTTGGACCATAGAAGTTTAAGAGATTGTAGTCACCACCGTTGGATTATTAATCCAATGTTCCAAAAAATTAAAAAGCAAAATCTTATTAAAACATGAAGAAAGTAAAAAAGAAGGTAAAAACAAACCTTTTCCTCCTCTGGCTTCTGCTCCAGAACAAAGTCCAGCAAAAGTCTGTAATTTTCATCAATAATAAACTCCCAGCTGTTTGCATAGACTTTCAGAAGCTCTTTGACCGCTGCCTTTGTCTGACCTTCGGAAATGCCAAAAGGCTTCATTGCCCTACAGGCATCAGCCATTCGAGAATTTTTTGGCGGCATCACTAAACTATTCACACCCTTTGTCTCTTCCTTTCGTTTTTCTACAACCAACTAGAAGAAAAAATAAGCTAGAAGACGAAGAAAGCTTTTACAAAGTAAATGTGGTTTTTTTACCTCTCTCTTTTTTCTGGGTATTTAATTTTCAACTGACTCGGAGCACCTCTTAATTTCTCAAACTCTGTCTAACCTCTGGTTGCTTTGGGGAAATGGGAAAATGCTGAAGGAGAAAACAAGAAGATGGAGAGCTCCTTTTGCAGATTAAAAAAACTACCCAGACAGGTAAACTGATATGCAGAGAGAGATGAACAAAAAGGTATGTTTATTGGATATGGTGGGAGCAACTTTCTATGCTCCACCACTGACGCCAGTTTATGTTTTCTATGTACAATTAATCATTGCGGTTTTTATTTAATTTTTTTATCTGAACAGTTTTGTATCTCTAGCCGTTAGATTAATCTGGCGATTAGGAAACACTGCCCTAGGATTTCTTCCCTTTTCAGGTGAAATGAGTATCCTAGGATTTCAAGAACAATCCGGATGTCCAGACTTTGGAGGGAGATCCGTGGAAGCATAAAGTTTCGCAGTACAAATTGCTCACACTTTATGGTGTGTCAGGTCAGAAGGGGATGGAAGTTACATGAAATGTGGGGCAAGTTGGATAAAAATAAAACTGGAATTGAAAGAAATCCTAATAATGTTATTCATTTTGAAGTCAATTATTAGAGCATTTATAATTGGCTCTTTAAATCACTTTTTTAAATAAATTTTAGGGATGAATCGTAAAAATACAACTTCAACCACGCTCTTTATCTACCTCTTAAAATAGGGAGTCCTCTAGGAGAATCTAAGGAGAGAAAAAGGATTCATAGTGACACCCTATAATTTAATGCTGTTTTATTTAATGAGTATTTCAAATCTCTATTTAATATTAAATATTTTTTTTTTTTTTAATAGAAATGGACCAATCAAAAAAGAGTTATAGCATTTATAACTCTCCAAATTAGGGAGTATTGTTGGAGTTGTCTCCCTATCCACCTCCTAAAATAGGGAGTCCTCTAGGAGAATCTGATGAGAGAGAAAAGACTTCTAGTGACACCCTATAATTTAATGCTGCTTTATTAAATGAGTATTTCAAACATTTATTTAATGCTAACTATTTTTTATTTTATTTTTTAATAGAGATGGACTAATCAAAAAAGAGTTATAGCATTTATAACTCTCCAAATTATGGAGTATTGTTGGAGTTGAAATTTTTTAGAGAGCTCCTAAAATAGCATTATTATATTTTTAGCTAAATTTTAGCTAAGAAATAGAGAGCATCATTGTAGATGCTCTTACAATTTGTATATTATATTAAGAGTATTTCCAACACTAGAAGCAAATATAACTCGTCAAATTGAAGTTTGTTGACCTACGTGGCAATTTGAAAAGTCTTATTTGCTACTTGAATAATTTTTGCTCCAACAGACTTTTCAATTCAATTAATGTAATATCATGGAAAATAATGAAAAATATGAAAACATGTGAAAAATGTCTATGTATTTATTATATGACAATAAAAAATGCATGTTTTTAACGTTTTCAAGGTAGGTTTTGTTTTTCCAAAGTAAAGTTAAATGTTTGAAGAGCCAGAGTCAACTTACCAGTCTTGAAAAGAGAGAAAATAGTTGTAGTTTTAATGATTGAGGTTGAAGAGGCTGTTAGAGATGCTATAAGGATTTGATTAAAAGCTAACAATATGCATTATTGGTTATCATATTTTGCCTTGATTTTGTTTTTCATTACTACATTTTATTTTTCTCAAGGCTAAATTGGTTATTTGTTCCTTGAACTTGTACCTAATTTTCAATTGACCCCTATCCTTTTTTAAAAAATTAAGGATATTAAATGTTCCCCCGTTGTCCAAAAAACAAACATGTGTTTCTTTTTTCTTTTTCTTTTTTCCCTTAAGTCTTTTAACCTAACTTTTTGGCTGGTTTAAATGAAGCTTCCCCAACCTGACACTACAAAGCCACTGCCTGCACAGTCACCCACTACCACTCTTGTTCCAAATCCACCCTCATCACCAACCTCGCCATTGAACCGATAAGGACGAGCAAGAAGCCCACCAAATTTCTTTTTAATTCTTCTTCTTCTTCTTCTTCTCTCTCTCTCTCTCTCTCTCTCTCTCTCTCTCTCTCTCTCTCTCTCTCTCTCTCTCTCTCTCCACGTCGGAAACAGTAGAGATTGGCGACTTTCTACCCTTCAAATATGAGGTGAGTGAACGCAGGGATTTGAGGTTTCAATGGTGACTTTACTAGTCTTCATTTCTTTGTCTCTCTCCTCCCTCACTTTGTCGAAATCTGGTATTCAAATAAGCCAATCAAATTTCTGCTCTGGCTGCAAATCAAAAACCAAAAATTAAAAGCACATAATGATTTCAATCCAGGATACTGGGCTCCAAAATTGGTCGGAGGTTTGCATGGGCGGAGGCTTGAGTAAAACCAACCATAATGCTTGGTTAAAAGCATTGAAAGAAAGGGAAAAAAAAAAAGGGAAACATGAGTTGTTTTTCAAGGAGCCCACGTCATTGTTGAGGAGGAATGGTTCCTAATATGTCAAAAACCAAGCATTGTCAGGTACAAATTTAGGGGCAAATCATCAGTGGGAAAAGTTGAAGGGAACATTTTGCATCTCATGGTTTGGAATGAATTTAGCCACAAACATATAACATATAACATATAAACATTCATAATGGTGGATTGATTATTGCTTATTCTTGTTAAGTTAAGCCTTTTTTTAATTTTAACCCAAACATCTTATGATCTAGTCTCTTTGACCACAAAATAGAAAAGCTAAGAAATGTTAAACTTTTACCCTTGTATGAAATTACGAACATGGTTTTGCCCCGAGCCATATTGCTTTGGTCAAAGCATGGCTCAAAAATAGAAGTGTGTGTTTTGATCTTTTTTAAAATTTAATTCATATACTCCATATTTCGAATAGAGATTTATAATATATAGACTTTAATATATGATTAAGTTTTTAAACCTAATTTTGGTGTAATGTAATTTTTGTTTCATTGCTAACCATGATTTTGTATAATGGTGACTCTAATTCACCGTATTAACAGCTAATACTCATGAGTAATGTTTTGTGTCACATCCTGGGAACGGCTCCGCCGTAGCACGATATTGTCCGCTTTGGGCCCCCCCTCTCTGCCATCACGGTTTTGTTTCTAGGAACTCACGAGCAACTTCCCAGTGGGTCACCCATCCTGGGATTGCTCTAGCCCCCAACTCGCTTAACTTCAGAGTTCCTACGACTCCGAAGCCAGTGAGCTCCCAAAAGGCCTCGTGCTAGATGGATGCGGGTGTGCACATATAAGGCACATCACCCCCTCTCCGTTGGTTGATGTGGGATCTTACAATCCACCCCCCTTAAAAGCCCGACGTCCTCGTCGGCACATTCGCACCACACGGCAGAGTGGCTCTGATACCAAATTGTCACATCCTAGGATCGGCTCCGCCGTAGCACGATATTGTCCGCTTTGGGCCCCCCCTCTCTGCCCTCACGGTTTTGTTTCTGGGAGCTCACGAGCAACTTCCCAGTGGGTCACCCATCCTGGGATTGCTCTAGCCCCCAACTCGCTTAACTTCGGAGTTCCTACGACTCCGAAGCCAGTGAGCTCCCAAAAAGCCTCGTGCTAGATGGATGCGGGTGTGCACATATAAGGCACATCACCCCCTCTCCGTTGGTTGATGTGGGATCTTACATTTTGAAAGGCGAAGTGTTGATGCGAGGCGTTTTAGTCGCGTTATGCTAGGCGTAAGCCTTGAAGTAGTGAGGCATAAACTTTTGAATATTAATTTATTTTAATAAGAAAAATTTATGAATAATACTATACCTATTTGTGCTCTTTGATGCATACAAACACACTTTGTTGGCAATACAACTTAAACTTCCGTATCTGTGGTTTGTACAATCTCCTTGCTACCACTTTCTGACATAAATGCATATCCAATGTCCATTCGGCAGTTTTTGTCCATTACTTCATTATGAGTGACGAGGGAATTTCCATAACATGCTCCTATTTCATCACATAAAACAAATGACAACATGGGATGCCTTTGCTTTCATATTTCTGATAGTTGCACTCTATTTGAATATCTTTCCCACCAAGGTACACACAACTCCAATTATTTTGCAGTTTACCATATTTCGCTAAAACATACAACCGTCCTCCGAAATTATGAATTATTTTTTCATGAATGAGCGCTGACGAAGCATTAATTGTGTTACATACCAATGAAAAGCACCTAAGAGTGTAAATTTGGGAAGTATGTTGCTCAAGACTTTTCAATGTTGTTGTAAGCACTTTCTTTGACTGTTTTGGTCAAAATCATCCTTCCCTAAGATATTTCTCATGCGTGCTATGTCCCTACCAATTGCTGGAATGGATTCAAACAACTTAACGCCTTTCCTGAAGTAATCTTTTACAAACTTGTTCATATACTCCATGCATTGAGTAGTGCACATACCACCGAAAAACTTGGGTCTAAGGCGTGATTTCGATCACGCATCTCATTTTGCATACATTATTTGCATCCATTCCTTTTATTCATGTGTAGTAACTCTGTCCTTCAAAAACTCCCATTTCTTTTCAAACTCATTGACTGTAATTGGTTCCTAAAGATATGCTTGAAATGATCGTACCAATTCTTCATCTTTTAAGTTATTCTGTGCATTCCTTGTTACGTGCCATGAGCACAACCTATGATTGGACATGGGCAACACATACTCAATTGCTTTGTGTGCATCGCCTCATCCCCATCCGTCAATATTGATGTAGGCTTCTTGCCTTTCATGGAGAATATGAATATCTCTAATAACTACTTTTATGTTCCAAAGGTCTTGTCAAGTAATAGGGCACAACCAACACTCGCCTGGTGGTTGTTTGAACCAACAAATAACACTAGAGGCTTGTCATACATATTGGTTTTGTATGTGCTGTTGAATATGAGGATGTTTCCAGAGACAACATAATCCAAAAGTGAAGTAGAGTCTCTCCAAAACAAGTTAGCAAGCCTATTCTCCTCATCTACACTGAACTCACAAAAAAATTCAGGATCCACTAACGCTTTCGCTTTCATGTAGGCGAGTGTATCTTCAGTGTCGCCATCTAACTATATTTCCCTACGTGATGCATTCAAATTCTTCCTTAAGGATCCAAGTCCTCAGCTCATGCATTGATGGAGGCTTAAATCCTACATCATATGTGGTAATCCCTTCCACCATAGGTAGCCAAAATGGATGATTTACAATATTAAATGGGAGTGCTCTAGAGAAGAAAAAATTACCAATCTTTCGACAAACTTCCTTTCTTTCTTCTTGTTGTATGCTGAATTTAATGTACTTTGTCGAGCTTCTAAAGTGACAAATCTATCCATTGGTCCTTTTGATTTAGGTTATGCTCTAAGAGCCTCATCAACTGCAACACTTATAGTACTGGAGATTCCATATTCTTCATCCAACGAAGTTTCCATACTTTGAGCCCCTCCTTATGGACTTTCCCCAATCTTTCTAAGCATTTCATTTTTCTTGCTTTTTTCAAGCTGAAATTTTTTCAAAGTTGCAGCACACTTTTTTTCACATGCTCATGAACTTTCTTATATGGTTGTTATCGGGTTATATATATATATATATATATATATATAGGGGCCTTTTCCATTGCGAACTTCTAAGATGCGGAGTGGTTGCGAACTTTTGTTTTCAACTGTTGGATGGCTTGTATGGTTTAGATTTAAAACAAAGTTTAATAACTCATTTTTCTCTCTCTTCCCTTTCCTCTTCTTCCGCGAGTTCGCTCATCTCTCTCTCTCTCTCTCTCTCTCTCTCTCTCTCTATCTCTCTCTCTTTTGTCTTTTTTTCCTTTGTCAGATATTTTCCTCCTTTTCCCTCATGTTCCTTTTTCTCTTTGTCTTATTTTCTTTCTTTTCACTCTTCTTCCTTTGTCTTCCTCCTTTTCTCTCTTGTACCAGATCAACAAATTAGTCAAACTCGATTCCAAAAATTAGCCGAAACTACTAATTGCAGTTGATAAGCCAAGAAGGACGAAGCCAAGGAGGGAATCGTAGGTCTGCACAGTGAGAGATTGGCATTGGGTTTTGCGTTGGTAAGCATTCACCATTAGAATAATGAAGAACTTGAGAATGTGTAGGGACTGTCATGAGGCTTTCAAGCTCATTAGTGATATTGTTGAGAGGGAATTCGTTGTTAGAGTTATTAGAGATGCAATTCCCCATGGGTGTTCTTCCTGAAATTAGTAATTGCTCATGTTGGGAATTTCGGCTAATTTTGGAATCGGGTTTGACTAATTTGTTGATCTGGTACAAGAGAGAAAAGGAGGAAGACAAAGGAAGAAGAGCGATAAAAAAGAAAAAAAAAAAAAGAACACAGAGAAAAAGGAACAGGAGGGAAAAGGAGGAAAATATCTGACAAAGGAAAAGAAGACAAGAGAGAGAGAGATGAGCGAACTCGCGGAAGAAGAGGAAAGGGAAGAGAGAAAAAAATGAGTTATTAAACTTTGTTTTAAATCTAAACCATACAAGCCATCCAACGGTTAAAAACAAAAGTTCGCAACCACTTCGCATCTTAGAAGTTCGCAATAGAGAAGGTCCCTATATATATATATATATAAAAGTCCATGTCTTAATATATTAATTTAGAAAAGAAAAAAAAAAAAAAAGGTAAGTAGAATAAAGCTACCACCCGTTGGAGTTGGAAAAGGCAAGTAAAATATTAATTCTTCTTGCCTTAAGTTTATTACAATAAAGGTAAGAAAAAAAAAACAGAAACTTTCCTTTTTTTCCTTAAAACACCCCGAGTGAAACGATGTCGTTTCATTTAAAGTTCAAAAAAAAGAACAAAACTGCAATCGAAATGACGTCGTTTCATTACAATGAACCTGAGGAAAAAAAAAAAAAAAAAAACACGCGAGTCGTCTTCGTCGCAGAGTCGCAGCCAATTTGCAGAGTCGCAAAATTTCTTCCGGTTCAGAAGTGTCCAGATCTGGCGCGCCTTGCTCCGCCTCACTCCGCCTGGCCACGCCTTGCAACGCCTCCTCACGCCTTCCCCGCGCTAAACGTGCAACTCGTGAAACAGCCGACCGCCTCGGGCGATTTCCTGCCGCCTCTCTCCGACGCGCTCGCCGACGCGCGCGAAGGCATGCCTTTGAAAACACTGCTCAGGAGCTTTCTGACACTTCCCCAGATATGCAGTACAAGGATACTCAAGTGAGCTATGTTTTGCATTCCCATTTAATATCAGAGCTTAGAGACCTAGGATTTTCATCTTATTATCTCATAGTATGGCCAAGGACAACAATCAATTCTTCTTTAATTGTATACATGTGTCTTTGTGTTCTAATTTTTACATTTTTTCTACCATGTGCTAATCATCAGGTTTCAGTGCCTCCCCGTGCATCCGATCCTGGCTGGGCTCATGGTATTATGGTGAATGGAGGTCGCCAGAAGATTAAGTGCAAATACTGCCATAAAGTAATGCTTGGGGGCGGAATTTCCAGACTAAAACAGCATTTGGCTGGGGAAAGGGGGAATGTAGCTCCGTGTGAGGAAGTACCTGAAGAAGTTAAAGTGCAGATTCAACAACATCTTGGTTTTAAAGTACTGGAGAAGCTTAAAAAGCAGAAGGGATTAAGTAATAGCAAGGATTCCGCACCCTACTTGCAGTATAGGGAAGGAGGAGAAAATGAAGATGGAATGAGAACTCAAAAGACCGTTTGCACACGAGGCCAGCGAAGGAGAAGGGAAAAAGAGGCTATGGAATGCATTTCAAATCAAATGAAGAAGCACAAAAAACGTTCTTTCCCTGCTGCAACAACTATTGTTGCTCAGCCTTTACATCAGAGTTTTGCTTCTCAAGAGATCATAGCCCAAGCTGATTTGGCTGTTGCAAGGTTTATGTATGAATCCGGTATACCATTCACTGCTGCGAATTCGCATTTTTATCAACAGATGGCTGATGCCATTGCTGCTGCAGGACCTGGCTATAAGATGCCTTCTTATCATGCTTTGAGGGGAAAACTGTTGAACAAAAGCGTTCAGGATGCAGAAGAATATGAAGAGGAACTCAGAAAATCTTGGGATGTGACTGGGTGTTCTGTCATGGTTGATAGGTGGGTGGATAAAACTGGGAATTCAGTTATAAACTTCTTTGTATACTGTCCTAAAGGCACTCTGTTCCTCAAATCTGCAGATGCATCAGACATTTCAGAATGTCCAGATGCACTTCTTAATTTATTTGACTGCGTTGTTCAAGAAGTTGGGCATAAGAGGATTGTCAATTTTGTCACAGATGCTTCAGCCAGTTGTAAAGCTGCGAGAAAACTTCTAATGGAGAAATATAAAACGTTTTTCTGTAGTACGTGTGGTGGATATGGTATTGAATTAATGCTTGAGGAAATTGGAAAAATGAATGAAGTTAAAGAGGTCTTGGCAAAGGCAAAAAAGATTACTCAATTTATATACAACAGTGCTTGGATGCTTAATCTAGTGAGGAGGAAAACAGGTGGAAGAGACATAGTCCAGCTCGCAACCACAAGATTTGCTTCCACCTTCCTGACACTACAGAATATGGTAGCTTTGAAGCACCGGCTCGAAAAGATATTTGCCAGTGCTGCTTGGATGCATTCAACCTTCTCTAAGCAAAAGGCTGGACTTGAGCTGGCAGAGATTATTGCGGACCAACTTTTCTGGTCACTGTGTGATCAGATTCTGAAGGTGACTAAGCCCCTACTTTCTGTTTTTCAGCTTATGGACTGCGAGGAGAAGCCATCTGTTGGCTATGTGTATGATGCAATGGAAAAAGCAAAGAAAAGTATAATTGTGTCATTTGACAATAAGGAATCTGACTACGTGCCATATCTGGAGATTATTGATCACATTTGGCAAGAGGAGCTTCATAGTCCCCTTCATGCAGCTGCATACTATCTCAACCCATCTATATTTTATAACCCTAGCTTTTCTAATAACAAAGTCATCCAGAAGGGATTGCTGGACTGTATTGAAACCTTAGAGCCTAACTTAACAGCTCAAGTTGTGATTACGAGCAATATAAATTTCTACGAGGAAGCTGTAGGGGATTTTGGTCGACCTGTCGCATTACGTTGTCGAGAATCATTGGCCCCAGGTCAAAATGATTTTCATTGTTTCCAAGTTTCCAGATTCTTTTTCGGTACAGTGTAAGCATTAAACTATTTGTGTTGTTCTGCAGCTACTTGGTGGTCACTGTATGCAGCAGATTATCCCGATCTCCAACGATTAGCTGTCAGGATACTAAGTCAAACTTGCAGCATTATTCGATATAAGCGGAGTAGGACCATGTTTGAACGTATGTGTTCGAAGAAAAAGAACCGATTGGAGCAACAAAGGTTCAACCACCTTGCATTTGTTCATTATAACTTGCACCTTCAACATAGGTAAGTTTTTCCATCCTCAGTAACTTCTTTTGATAGTCATAAGATATGTCATAGCCGGGAGTTACTCTCTTATCTCTACTAGCGTTTCTTTAAATATGTTTATGTATTTTTTACGCCAAGGTTGCACAAGATAGAGTAAATCTTAGTGGCACGTAGGTCCTCGCTGTATACTCCTGTAGTTCAGGGATAAATTCCAATGAAAATGGACCTATGTTAATTTATCCTAGAATAACTGCCAGAGTTATCGTGTCAGTTATCTTCTTTTCTTCCTTTCAATTAAAAGTCCTTGTGATGCACTCTGAAGCTCTTGAGGAAGGATAATGAACACAGTCAAAATGTATCCTGGGACTAGCTAGTCTTCTGTTTCATTGGATAAGGATATATTTTCATATTTAAGCATGAAAATATGACTTTGGGGGAGACATGCTATTTTGTGAGTACAAGAATTCCAAAATTAATTGAATGGAAATGTGTATGTTTAGTTGGGATAAACTCGAATTTGCTTTAGTTTCCTCTATCAAGGCCATATGTTCCTAAGGGTAATCTAGCTTAAGATAATTAGTTTGGGTCTTAGAATCTTTGCTAGGTGTTGAGTGGGACTGTGGGACTCGTTGTTATGAGCCTGAAGGAAGTAGTTGTTCCTAAGAGAAGGTGGTACTGTATAGGATGCTAGATTGAACATATCAGAGACTTGATAGATAAATGTGTGAGTGAGGCACTTCCGGACGGAGACTATAATGAATGCATTTAAGGAAAATGAGGGTTGTGGGCCTCTCGGTCTCGGTCATTGATGTAGTCACCTTCATAAAAGGTCATGGAAGAGGGGATGCCCATTCCTGCATTGTGCCTCATTTTTAATTAGCAAGCCAATGCCCAAGAAGCTTTCCCCGTGCTCTCTCTCAAAGTTTCCATATGTATTTTGGTCAAGGAATACATTCTGTTATTAAAAGGAAAAAAAAAAAAAAAGAGAGTTTCCTCCATTTGGTGAAAAAAGTGCATCTGTCCATTGAGCCCTTGATGGGCTGTGTGAGTTTTGGTTCCTTCCCAATCCATGATAAGACTATGTTAAGGCGTTGTTCAGTGCTATGCAGCAGTATATGAAAAGTAGCATGTTACTTTATGTTGCTGACAATATATGACCTATAAGGCCGTTATTCTATAAAACTTTGCTATGTTGGACACCAACGGTAAAAATTTAAGACTAAGGAGTGCAGAATTTGAAAGGTGTTGTGCATTTTTGTAAAGAAATTTACACATGATTATTAGTTTCATAATTAATTATATAGCTAGATGCTAGTTTCATGATTATTATCCTAATATAGCTAGATGGATTTTTAAGTGAAAGCAAATATGTATTTATTGACTTTTCTTCTGTCTAGACTTTTGGAAGTTGACGTTATTGACACAAAACACTTGTGTTCTTGTTTGCGAATCATAACAGAGTTTTCTTACGTCCTCGTTGAATAAATATTAAATATAATTTCTAGAAGCTGTTGACTTGCTAGTTCCAGAATCAGAATGCCTACTTTTTTGCAAACTGTTTTGCATAGTGTAATCTAGTTGCCCTAGTCATGTTTTTTTTTTTTTTTTTTCTTTTACAGAGGAATTATTTAGTGTCGTGACTGTAGCTAAGTAGCATCTTTTATCTTTTAATTAACAAAAAACAAGTGCATTTTATATATATTATTTTCTAGTAAGTGATTTAATGGATTCAAATTCTTCCCTAGTTCCCATTAACCCAGATTAAGTCAATTTGGCTGACCCAGTTCAACAATTTTGTGAAATATTCCTTAAACTTAGTATTACACGTTTACAAATTTATATGTGTTAGCAAAATAAATTATTATTTTGCTTTGGATAATAAGGAAGAATTTTGAAATTCCACTGGCTAATTGGTAACGTTTGTGAGCCTTTAACTGTTCCCATTCTTCATCAGCCTCAACTCTTTTCCTTTTTATTTATTTGTTCTATCTCGTTTTTTGTCTATTGGAAGCAGGCGTTCTGAAGCAAGTGAAGCCATTTATACGAGAGGTACACTCGATCCTATATGCTTAGAAGCTATCGATGCCAACATGGGAGATTGGGTGGAAGATCTGGGTGCTATTGGCAGCGATGGCCTAAGCCGGATGGACGTGACAGTCCCTGGTGAGTGGAAATTTTTGAATCATAGAGTAGAGAATATGGATGACTGTAATGACAGTACAGATGATAGGGGTAGTGATGATGGGAGAGGTGTGGACCCAAATGATGACATGTAGTATAGAATATCACAATGGTTGTAATAACTGTACAGATTACTCTGCTAGTTGGTGGCATTAGTTTCTTTCCTTATATTCTAGTATGAATTGCTGGATATAATGGACGTTAATACGAATTAACAGAACTGTTGAGTTTCATTGAATCATTTGACTGATGCAGCAGTGTGCTACGAAACGGAGAACCCTGCCTTGAACGTAAGATTATAAAAATAAATAAAATAAAAAATGTTTACAGGGGTGGGTAGTGAGTTGTGTCAATCAGTATAGTCTAGAGATGAACCATCCCCAAAATGATCATATATCAATGTCTTGAATATGGTTTAGCTAGGTGACTAGGTCGTGAGCATGAATGGAGTTGCTCTTTAGCAGGAACTATTATTATCCTTTTTCTGTATATCTTGTATCAAATCAAATTTTTTGAATATTTAGGATCACAATTAAAGACATTCTGTCTTCATTTTGTGCTATAACTTACAGTATGTATACTTAATACGTTAATAAATCTTATAGTGTATGGATTACGAATCTGTACTCGGCAACTCGATCTTGGTGACTGAAACATAATTTTTAAGTTTCCAGGAAAAGAAAAGAGGGAAAAGGGAATTTCCAAAATCTGTTTTTATTAACTTGGGACAAGAACTTGATGAATCAATGATAGGTTTTTAGTTATTACTGTCATAAAGGTCAGGCCGCAGGAAGAGAGCAAAACCTTGATTTCAAAAAATTTCTTTTGTGCGTCTTGCCAAGGTTCTCTTCAATGGTATGAGAGTAAATATTTAAAAGGAAATCTCACGATCTTCCTTTCTTTGCTTGGCATGCAGATGCCACTTTTGTTCTTTCTTTGTATGGAAAACACAGGTTAGATTTTTACAGGTAAATCATAAATAGTTCATTAGGGTGGAGCGAGTGATGACTATTTTAGAGTGCCAATAACAGCTCTATATTCTTTGGTGGTAACATTAAGGCATATATCTTGAATGGCTGGCAAATAATGCTAACAGAAGATTTAAAATTTGTGCCTTGGCTGCATGTGGCGGATTGGTTATCTTTTTTGGTTTTAAATAAAATCATCCTTTTTTTTTTTTAATTATAAAAAACTTATCAGACAAAAAAAAAGTACAAGGGCTAGGGATTGGGTTTTCTCATTGCTGCTGAAAGAAAAGTACTACCTTGGATTTCGATTTTGTTTAGTCTGGAAGTAAAAGTGACAAAGCTCCTAATTTCCATGGCAGAAGTTAGCATTTATTTTCAGCTTTTTGGTCATTGGTCTTCTATTGCCTATAGCATATATGTCCAAAGAAGAAGGAAATTAACTTCCAGAATTTAGTGAAAAAGTTGATCGCCGTTGTGGATGATGGGAGAGCTATAATGGTCGAAGAGAGGAGAGGACTACATCTTGGAGAGAGCTGTCTCTCTGCATGGCAGCTTTGAACTCATCAAAGGTAACTTGTCCATCACTGTTTGCATCCATGCGATCAAATATTTCATCCAATTTCCCAGGTTCAGTGATATCAGCTGGAAGGCAGTCATCTGGTAAAGCCTGCTCAATGTAATTTTATTTGGTCATGATCTTATTTGAAACTAATCAAGCAAGCAAGCTATACCAAGTGAGATGAATTAAGCGGCATTACCCTGAGCATGGATGCCACTTCTTCTTTACTGATGCATCCAGACCGATCCGTATCGTACATCTGCTTGCAAAATCAAAAGAGTGAGACAATTAGCATAGGGTTCATGAATAATGATAGTGAAGAAGGCAGAGCAAGAGAGAAGGAAATTTGGATTACAAAAACTTTATGACGATGAAACTAGTAGAAAGATTTAACCGAAACACTCCCTAGGTTCTTTAATTTGGCCAGGAAGGTTTAATTTCCTCAGGAAGCTTCATTATGAGTCAAAATTAGTTCGGTTAGAGTGAGATTTTGTTCATGTACTTGTACTAGATGAAAACAAACCTGGAAGCACAGGCGGAGTGCATCATCTCCTTGTGAATTCTTGAGACTAGAGAACCCACAGAGGATCTCTCGCATGTCAACTGTTCCATCACGATTGTTGTCGAATAGGTCAAAGATCCGGGGTGCCAAAGGGATTAATGACGACATGTTCATTGCTTTCAGCACCTCCTCAAATTCAGATAGAGTAGCATTGTCACCTTTTACACATCTGCACTTTGCCAAATTGGTATTCTTGATCAGAATATATATGCATTGGCTCACCAGAGAACTTAGGATTGGTTAAATTATCCACTTAAAGAGAATTCCCTTTGGTTATCTTCATAAGCATGATTAGTTAATCATTAAACTGAACTTGTTATGTAGCTGATGTGCTACAATTGTCTATGCCTGGCCTGCATTTTATCACCATATTCACAGACTTAGTAAGATGCAAAACTCTGTTTTGACTACTCACATTTTCTTGAAATGTAAACTCAGTTTCTGGATTTCATCCGGTTTAAGGTCGTGGGAACCTAGTAGTGATTTTAGCTTCTTCGTCCTTAAGAAAATCGAGCTGGTCCACACACTAGCTATTGCTGCAGCACGGAGTTTTCGCCGAGCATTAAAACTCTGCAGTCGTGACACAATCTCAGCATCCATTTGATCTTCCTTGGCTGAAAGACCTACAACCCATGGATGGTCCAGAAGCTGTTTAACACAAGAACTAAATTAGTTTAAGTTACAAACCTAGATGAGTTCATTTTGAGCTACCAAGAACTGTAATACTCTATAGAAGTGCATTTAGTTGAAGTTTACAACCCATGCCAAGTTGCCATTTAACTCTAGCTCAGATCAGATATCTTATGACTTAACCCAGAAAAAATAGGAAATTAATTGCTACCCTACCTCTTGAGCACTAGGTCTCTTGTCAGGGTCAACTTTGAGGAGATCCGAAATTAATTGCTTTGCTGACAAAGAAATGCCCTTCCAAGTTTTCTCATAGAAACTGAATTCTCCCTGCAGGAAAAAGTATTTTCTCTTGTAACTTTAACAGAACTTAAAAAATATATATATATCATGTGAATTTCTATGTTCTAGTATAATGTGAATAGAAACGACTTACAGCCATTATCATCTGTTGCTTTTGCCGATTCGACTGAGCAATAAAAGGTGGGTACCTAAGGCATTGTACAAGAATTCATACGTTAAGAGTGCTCTAGAAATTTGTAGAAATTGAATATTTCATGACATTTAGAGATTGACTTGAAATTTCTCTGTCCTTAAATGGGATTGCTTAAAAAACGTTGAGCAGAGTATAGTAACTCCAGGATCCAATTAAAGTTAAACTATGCCTTAATCACTACTAATATTAGCGAACGAGAGTCCAGCACAGTGAAAAAGGGCCTTGGTTCCCAAGAAAAAAAAAAACACTACTAATGTTACAGTCATCTGTTTGGTTCCCAAGAAAATAAAGAGGAGAACATACCCAGAGAGAAGGATATACAAGATTACACCCAGAGCCCACATATCACTCTTAGTAGTGACTTGTCCCTGAGAAAGAGCCTCTGGTGAGACGTAATCTATGGAACCAAACAACCCAACAACAGGATCAGTAAACTCCTCCACAGAACTGAGCCCAAAATCCATAATCTTCAAAGAAGAATCATCAGTATTATTCAAGAACAGGCAGTTCTCTGGCTTCAAGTCCCTGTGAACAATATTGGACTTGTGAAGAGCTGCTAAGCCTTGAGCAATCTGCCTTACCACAGCTGCAGCTCCAGCCTCAGAATACCTTTCTTGCTTCACAATCCTATCAAACAGTTCACCCCCAGAGCAAAGCTCCAACACAAGGTGGACCCCATTTTCATCCTCATACACATCATAGAGGTCAATGACATTTGGGTGTGGTGAGACATTTTCAACTATTCTCCTCATGACCAAGATTTCATTTGTGAGCAAGACATTTGATATGGACACCTGCTTCCGGGCTTGGAAAGCAGCAGCAAAGTTTTTCTGATGATCACCGGCACCCGATCTGCCGGGCGGAGGGTTTGATGGTCCAAATGGCCTTTTGAGGGTCTTGATTGCCACATTGTTTTTGTCACTGCTGCCTGATTTTCTGCTGATGCCTTTTCTCACTACAGAGAATCCTCCTCTGCCTAAAATCTCTGATATCTCATACTCATCTGCCAGTCTTCTTGTTTCTTGTCCCATGACGATGACAAAAAAAACCTTGAAGAGATCGAACTGGCAGAAGGGGAGAGCGAGAGAGAGATAGAGGGAGAGAGACCCAAGAGGGATAGAATAGAAAGAAATCGAATCTTTGAATCTGATGATGAGAAGCAGTCGCAGAGAAAATAATGTGTATAATATTGGTGAAAGGGCAAGGTGGTTTCATTGATAAGGGAGAGAAGTTGAAACGGGCATTGGAATTACATGGATTGACATCAGCTTGTGAACAGTTGTTCAACTTGTTTAATGCATAAAATATGAGAAAAAATATTTCAAAGGGACGTGAGGGAATATATTGTAGGGGTAGGTGATGAGGAAGAAGAGACAAAGACAGAGTCAACTGTCAAGCATGTGCACAGAAATAGGGTTTCTGCTGTATGTTTTGATTAATCTCTCTTGCGTGTGCAAGGAAATAGTGCTACTCTCTCTCTCTCAACCTGTGGAAGGTCCTTGAAACTCAAGTAATACAACCGGGAGCTTAATTTGTTTGGATTGTAATGATGTCAAATATGCATTGTAATTGTAAAGATATTGGGATCTTTTTACCGGGTACCTATCAAACATGTCTTCCATGAAGCATATGGCCGCCAACGCCATGACGGGACATGTTTCTACAAATACATGGAATGTGGTTCATCACTATTATATTCATTAGAGCATCTATAATTATGCTTTTATTTTTTAATTAAAATTTGATTAAAAATACATAAAAGTTATTTTAGGAATTCTCTGTAAATTTGAACTCCAATCATGCTTCCTAGTTTATGGAATCATAAATACTATAGTTATTTTTTAATTCAATATGATTAGTCCATCTCCATTAAAAAAAAATTGTTAGCATTAATTATAAGTTTAAACTACACGTAAAACAAAGCAGTATTAAATTATATTGAGCCACTAAGAGTCATTTCTCTCTCCTCTGGAGCTCCTAGATGTCTCCCGTTTTATGAGGTGGATAGGGAGTATGGTTGAAGTTGTATTTTTCCAATTACTCCCTAAAATCTGTCTAAGGATGTTGTGTAGCGAACCCATTGTAAATGCTCTTATCTCCACCTTTTGTTCTTTTGTAACATATGTTATTAGTATAGTAATTAGTAGCCTTTAACCTATATTTAGTGGGTTAATTTTCTATGGTTGTAAGCCTATAAATAGGTACTTATCAAAGATGAAGATAACAAGTTCAGAGAATAAATTCTCGTTTTTCCCTTCTCCTTATTTCTCTCTACATTTTCCCTCTAGTTTTATAATACGTTATTAGCACGATGTTGCTCTTGATATTATTTATTTATTTTTGAATTTTATTTTTCTTCTGAGTTAGAATCATTATATGGTATAGAGTTCTCTTTTTACTCACCGTCATACTTCACCATGCTTATTTTTCTTTAATATAAAATAAAAAGTTTCTTAATCTTAGGCATGAATGCCATGTTTGAAAATTTTGTTTTGGTTGCATGTTTGCTTTATTTTTCATCTCTCATCTTATTCAGCTCTGGTGCTTTAATCATTCTAAGACGATTTGCTTTTTTTTTTCTTCGTTAATATTTATGGCATTTTGTAGGTTACATCTCTCGTTATTTCATATTTTCATACAATTGTTTAGTTTATTTATTTATTTATTTCTTTAAGCATGATTCTAATTAATTATTATATCTTATAATGAGTTTGTATTATACAAGATATCAGGACATGAAGTTCCTCAATCTTCATCAGATAACTAGATATATTAAGACTTGAATTTCCTTGATGGAATTAGAATCTAAAGTTCTTTGATTCTAAATAATTAAGGACCTGGTTCCTCAATTCCAATTGTAAACATCCCAAAATCAGAAGTTTTGGTAGATGTATTAATGTTTACTCCATAAACAATAACCACTAGAAGTGGAACAAATAAGACAAGGCATTGGGCACACGTCTATCGCACGTCATAGGGTTTTGTCATAGGTGTGCTGCATACGGGCATTGGGCACACGTCTATCGCACGTCAAAATATTTGGTAGATCTTTACCAAGCCTCGATCATGGACAAAGAAAGCAAAAAAAAAAAATTGTTGAGACACATTGGTTTGAACCTGATCTTATGGACTGACACCAAGTGGATATAACCCACCTTGATGTTTCAACCTTCTTTGCTGATATTAATGACAAATCACATGATTCTATAATTAGTGGTGGAGTCATCCCCAGTTAATTTGATGTCTTATTTTCTTTTCATATTTTTAACTTAATTTGGATATTTTATTTAGATCTCATTTGCTTTTCACAAGATAATTTGGCAAACCCTTTTTACCAAAGCTTTTTCGAAGCCTATATTCCCGAAGTTAATGAAAATCAGGAGGAGATATCAATCAGGGGGAGCATCCCAATTCTACTACATACATGACATATGCGCTTTGTACTCTTTTTCCCTTTGACTAGGTTTTTGTCCCACTGGGTTTTTCCTAGCAAGGTTTTAACAATGCAACATAAGCGTGTCCAACACCATATCAATCATCCAGAAAAAAGTTGCACTCTTTTTCCCTTCTTTTTGGCTTTGTCCCCTTGGGTTTCCAAGCAATGTTTTTAATGAGACAACAATGTCATTGTATGGTGGACATCCAAAGGGAGTGTTATAAATCCATGGAATGTGGATAACCACCATTATATCCATTATCTCCACCTTTTATTATTTTGTAACATATGTTATTAGCATAGTAATTAGTAGCCTTTAACCTATATTTAGTGGATTACTTTTCTATGATTGTAAGCGTATAAATAGGTAATTATCAAAGATGAAGATAACAAATTTAGAGAACAAATTTTTTTTTTTTCCCATTCCCCTTATCTCTCTCTACATTTTCCCTCTATCTTTATAACATATTTGGTTTTTTACCTTCCTTCTTAAAATGTTACTTAAATTTGAATTTAACTTGTATGTTTGTAAGATCGCTTGAGGATTTTATTTGCACTTATGTTTTTAGAAAATATTTACTATATTTCATTTATTTTAATTCACATAGCATTTTTTTGCAACTTTTAGTGGATATTAAGAAATAATAACTTTTCTTTTAGGAAAAAAACAAAATCAATATATTGATATAAAAATTTATAAAATATCCCCCACTAAAGCACCATAAATGATAGCAGGTGGGTCTTGATACCAAGATGATACATCATTCACAAATAATGTATAACAAGCTAATCTATGCGTTATGATATTGGCTTCTATAAAAAGAAAGCAACGAATATCACTACTTAAATATCTTCAAAATTCTCTAAAATCCTCAACCAAACGACTCAAAAAATAGAAATAATTACATATTTAACAAAACTTTATTTGAGTTTTAAAGAAATTATTAAACGATATTGTAATACCATCAATACCATACTTCAGTACCACACTATAATTACTCGTTTGAGACAATTGTATTTAGTTTTTTTTTTTTTTTTACTTGGCAATTGTTTCACCTAAAGGACAATCCAGAGTCCAATTTCCTTACGCATGAAGTGGCCCAATAAGAAGAAGATATGTGGTACCTTTAAAGAAGAAGATAAATTTCAAGCATTCATTCAGAATAAGCCCTTATCATTCTACAAAAATTTTCTTCTCTTTGTTTTTTGTTTTGGGGAAGATGAATTTGATTGCTAAAGCACGTTTTTCTTCTACAGTTAAAGTACGAACACTTTTCTATGCGTATAGGACTTGAACATACCTTAAAAAGAATTGTTGAAAGTCTTGAGACTGAGTCAAAACCTTTTCCAATTATTATTACCATCTCCTGTTATTATACGTTGAAGAATAACAAATTACTTTGTGAAAAACTTGCCCAACTTTGACCCAAGCCTAACTGCGCTTTGAATTTCAATTTGGTCTTGGAATCTCCTTTACTCCAACCATTCTGTCTCTTCCAGGTCATTTTTTTTTCCCATACCTAACATAGAAGACCATTGTGGCTGATTTGACAAACAATTTCAGTGCACAAAATTAGAAAACCATGCATATCACTTCAACTAGCACACTATGCACCTTGGGCACTTTATTTATTTATTTTTAATGTAGGACTTCGAGTGCAAAGGTAAATGCTCTTAACTACTTGAGCTACAAGCCCTTCACTGCAACCTGAGCACTCTTATGCAAGAAGATTAATACTAATTTTCCTATTTCAGCTTTATCATAAGGAAGTGCGAAAGCAACGGCATAAGATTCATAGAATAAATCAGAACGAGTATTGTTGATAGCAAGAACAGTTGAAACCAATCTCTGCAACCCAGCCAAAGAAACAAGCAAAGGGTAGCTAAATATATCAAACCACCACATATATAGATGTCTCTGTATACATTGCATTACCTATATGCCAACATTTGAACCGGAAACCGGACACCGGAAAATGTTTCTAACATTTCAACAAAAGTACTGAAACTCACATTTGGGGTTTTCCGGTCCTTTATTGGCCCTACTCAATACTGCAACTAGATAACCTTATACTCAGATGAGAAGGTTGCAGCAAGAGAACCCCCAAGTTGTTAAGGGTTATAAACATCTAACAAGTCCAACAGATAAAATGAACTAAACATAAAAAGAAGCTTCGCCTAATGCTTCCAGAACTGTGTAAACTGCCCAAACATAGATTGGAGCAGTCAATATAAACATCTAAACAAGTCTGAAAGATAAAATGAGCAACTAAACTTAAAAAGGAAGCTTCACCTACTCGGTCCACAACTGTTTGAAGATAGCTTTCACCGCCTCCCCTCCAACACATGTATTGGAGCAGTCAGTACAAGAAAAACCCAACTTTATGGGAACCAAAAGGATGCATCTTGCTTTGGTGGGTCCAGAACATTATAGTCAGCTGGTGCCAAGTGAAGCGGGGAGTCAAATCTTAGGTCAACAGTATCATTGGGATTGTCACCAAATGGAGAATCAAATATTGTGCACTGATCAAACTGAACTTCCGTGGATGGGAAAGCTTGACGATGCATAGGCATGGGGGTTGTTTCAGACATGTTGCATCCCATATCCACAGGCATGGGGGTGGGTTCAGACATGTTGCGTCCCATATCCACCCTTTGACCAAAGAAATTATCATTCATTGCAAAACGAAATTCCGCCTGCTGCTGGTTGTGGCCTTCTACAACATTGAGGTTTCCAGGACTGGAGTTCTTGTTCTGCTGAATATTACTATCATAAAATGACATAAGCTCAGATATCATTTTCTGTCCATCATCGGCCAGTCCAAATCCTGAAGCATTAAAACTACCTGCCTGGCTCACTGGTTGTTGAACAGCTTGTGTTGGTTGACCAAGGGGTAGAGAGAAGACCGCAGGTTTTTCATTGTTAAGTTGAAAGCTGGACATTCCAAACACTTGTAAAGAATTACTCCGGTATGCACAATTCAACTGGTGATTGTTTCTTGCAGTTATGTCGAGAAAAGCCCGACGATAATCATGATATGGGCATTGGGGGTATTCGCAGGTGTAAATGTTCGGATTTAGCATAATTGGTGGCTCTTCAGCCAGCTGCTTCCTCTTTTGACCAAAATCCGAGTTGATCTCAATGAGCTCTCCCTTAATCTGCGGTACTGGCCTATCTCTTTGTCCAGCAGTACCAATGTGGAAGTGATTAACATGAGGTTTGCAATCCTCTATTTCAACATTTTGTTCATCATCAATCCCTTCAACATCATAATCACTGGTTCCACTGATTGCAAAAGAGCCACTACCACCAGCCAATAGAGGAGGACATCTATCAGGATACAAACTCCGGGCCAAAGCTTCCTCCTGGTTTATAATGGCTAGCCAAGTGGCGCTCTCCTTAGCAGTCATTTTGTCCTGCAGACATTTAGACTGACGAACAAGCTTGCGGATCTTGGCAATATCTGGTGACATGTGCTTTATCACAGCCGTGAGAACACCAACCTTCCACGCCTTCTTCAGATCATGAGGCTTCTTGTATGGAGGAGGACCCTGATCCTTGGGCAGATTCAATTGAGGCCACCATACCTCATTACCAGTAGGCCACCAAGGTGGGGCAACACCCTTCTCCAATGGGAAACGTCTTTGGGGTGGATCACAGTGCTGCATCAGTGCAGACAAAAGTGAACCAAGAGTGGTGTCTTGGAGCTCCTGCAAGGTGTGAGGAGTTGATGCCACTCCACTCCAGTCTTCATCCTTCCCAGGGATTGAATGATCTGCCTGATACTTGGAAATTGCAGCTGGGCCATTACGATCAAATCTTACTTTTTCTTTCCACCATGCTCGGAGATTGTCAGAAGCCCCACTCACTGGTTTTCCTTTTTCAGGGATAATCCCATAAACGAAACCCTGAGCTTTGCAAACTTCCATCATTTTCAGCATATATTTCAGGATTCCGTCTTGTGCCCGTGACATCTTCTTCCTCCGAGCTTGTTCCTGTGATTGACGCTGCCTTGCATTGTCAACTCTTTCCTTTCCCTTATTTTGTTCTTTCAGCTTCTTCAATAGCATTCGATCTCTCCACATCCTCTTCTCAAGCTCGTCAACATCCATTTCTTCATCACTATAATCCTCCTCTACTGTTGCCTCTGGTTCATGTTCTGGAGCTGCGTCGACACCGTCCCCGTCACCTTCTCCAGAGGTAGTCGAAAGAAAGTCAAGCTCACCACAGAAACCCATTTCCTCAAAGATCCCCATTTAGCACCGGCACGAAGAACAACCCTGATGATATATTTATGGTATATAAATATATATAAAAGAAAGGGTAATCAACGCAGTCTACGACGGATTCTCCGCAAAGAGTAAATGAAATTCAATATTCTGCCAATGAAATAAATAACAAATAAGTTAGTTAAACCCACAATTAGTATATCATAGATCAGGTACATTGAACTAGCAATAACAACTTTCATCTAATGGAAGAAAATACAAGGTAAGGTACATAATTTCATTAACTACCAAGTAATTACAAACATAAAAGGTAATACGCTAAACAAGTCAGAACCACTTACAAAAGAACCATAAATTAAATGCATGAAATCAACAAAAGATCACAATGGGTTTCCTTATTTTCACATTCAAAACGAAACAAAACAAAATCCAAGGCTCTAAGCCACGAAAAGCAAAAAATGATGAGGTTCTCGAAAAACCGAGAAAAAAGAGAAAAACAAAAAGGGAAAAGTGTCCATCAGTGACACAAAAAACATGAGATAATCGCTATAAAAACCAAATTTAAGTGACACGTAAATACCTTGCAAATGTGAACCACTAAAGCAGAGAGAACAGAGCCAAGCACCCCCAGATCTACGAACACTCAGATTCATTTTCTTCACAATTACATGTTACTCAAATTCATTTTCTTCACAATTACACGTTATCATTAAGTATTGACAGGACCAAGTTTCAGGTTTTATTTAATTTATTGTTTTCAGTTTACACAAACGGCTATAGCTTATAACGCAGGTTTACAGCAAATTTTCCACCTATGTAAGCAACATAATTCACTTATTAATTCTTTTTCATAATTCAATATAAATCCGGAAATTCAGGGTAGCCATCTTTTGGATCAAAAGGCTAAACCTATCTGTCCAGCCAGATCCAAACATATAAAACTTAAATTCTTATACAAGAAATTAAAAGAAAAAAACGCAAAAATAAAAAATCATATAGAAAAAAAAACACATATATATTTACCATGAAACAACAGGCATATCAAACAAAACGCAGCACAAACTATTACATACTTTTACAAATGAGTAAGAGAAACAACTCCAGACAGTGATGCATATCAGATACAAAACAGCAAGCAGATCAACCATCAAAAACCATGAAACATCAAAAGATTGAGGAAAAAAAAAAAAATTTTTACAAAATTCAGCAGCCATGAACAATAAGAAATGAAACAAGTACTTTTTTAAATAAAAGAAGCAGAAAATGAAGGTACCATCAAGCTCCTCCAGCACTCTCTGATTGCTCGGAGAGAGAGAGAGAGGTTTTTTTTTCTTTTTCTGGTCAGAAGAGAGAGAGAGACAAATAGACAGAGAGAGAGTGTTTATTAGTGGGTTTTCCGAGCTTTTATAAATGGCAGAGAAAAGATAAGAACGGTGGTAGGCTTGCAGGGACATGAAGGATATGAAGCAACAACAGTAACTTTTTAATTTGGAAGGTTTCCTATTTAACTAGGGTTAGGTGACGTTTTAACCGTGGTTAAGACGTGGGTAACCTTTTTGGCGTTTGGATACGGAAGACTCTTTTATCGCAGTGAGATTTGCTTCCACACTTTTTCTCAACCTGAAGTCACTGCTGCTTCACCAAACGTGCGTTACATCCCACCATTTTGGTCAATTCGTAGATATTTTTATATTTGGTCAAGCAGTTTTTAGCTATTATTTATGGATTCCGCAAATTATTATGCGAAACTCATCACAATCAGAGTGATGGAGTTTAGCACAGCGTATCAGACGTTTTTAATGATTTTAGTATTCATTTGTTGTAACATACGTGCAATATGAGTATTAGATTTTCTTCTACGTAATCGTTTATTACGTCAATAATTACGAATCATCTATGTTGTCTAAGTTTTAAAAAAAAGAAAAAAAATTACATAACTATTTGTTTAATAGTATTTATTTTCCAAATGTTGAAAGGTATCTCAACGTTGAATCATCTTTCTTTATTAATTCAAAATAAAACTAAGAAAGAAAATAATCACATGCATGGCAGCATGATCGTATCTACTACGTACGAAGTCGAATTAGATATTCGCGATCTAGCCGTCTATGTAAGCTTGAAGCGTTTTAGGTATGATACCCGAACTTTATAAATCCAAAGTGGCTTTATTAGCTTTTTTTTTTTCTTTTTGTACGGGCGATATTAAGTAGAGACTTTAACACAAGATTTCCGATATTAAATTGAATCTTTTTAATCACTTGAGTTATAAATATCCGTGCCCTAAATAGAAAGCAAACCCTGAAATGGAAAACAATTGCTTAAATGGGAAAAAAGCGTTTAAATGGAAAACAAGCACCTGAGAATAGAAAAAATGCACCTGAAAGGAAAGCTCTCTTTCCTGGAAGGTTCAAATGACCAATTAGATATGTTACTTTAAATAATAATATTTAGTCATAATGGAGCGAGATTTTACTATAATAGCCTTGCTGACCTTTAAATTCCTAATTTGGGTTAATGCCACGTACGAATGAGACAACTAATTTGGGAGGTCATATTTGCTGTTCGCATCCTTTGTGTCCCCACCTCGTCTACTTACTAATTTACCCTTATTTTATTTACCTCTATTTATTTACTTAACGGCCGTCAACAAACATTAAAAGTAAAAACAAAAACCACGTGCTTGACTATTCTCCTTTTCTTTTCTTTTTTTTCCTTCCTCTTTCCTCCTTTGCGTACAAGACTTCTGTAGTCTATTTGGGCTTGACCTTCTTGGTCTGTGGTCAATCTTGTCTTGTGGGCCGCTTGCTGTTTCTCTGTCAGTCTTTGGGCGTTTACTAAAGATTGCGTTCTCACACAGAAAAAGAAAAACACAAAACAAAGAAGATGAGTGGAAGATTCGAGTAAATATCCAGAAAAAATGGGTAAATTTTCCCACGATAAACTTCATTGCAAAAAGGTTTGGAACAGTTTTGATGAGAAAACGAAATATACTTTGCAAGAGAGAAACTTTAAGCCCATTGCGAGATTTTGATAATTAAAAAATACAAATAAATCAAAGAGCAACTTCATTACACCCTTAAAAAAATGCTAGTAAGACATCACTATGATATTCAAAGTACCAAACCCAAAAGAACAATAAAATTAACACACTAATAAAATAAAAAAACTAAAGCAGACAGAAATCGTACAAACCACTCCTCTTAAACAACTTACAAGCCTAAATGAACATTACTGTCACCACCTGAAGCTGTGCCACCATCAAACCCACTGCATCTAGCCTACAAGAAAATGCAAGACATGTGATGGATTTGGATTAAACATGGTTTCCATTTATTAAACTGTAGATAACAATGCACAAATATGCCAATCGAAATCATGGTGAAAAAAAATTTCGGTAAACTCTAGCAAACTCCTTCAAATGCAATGTATAATTAAATTTAGAGAATATGCAAAGTTTTTGAGGGAGGGTTTTGGGAGAAGAATTTGATTGAGGAATTAGCCGAAAGGAGGTAGTGGTGAAGTTCGATTTGAGCACGGCTTAGAAGAAACCACCACAAGGGACTTCTTAGTCAAAAATCTCCAAGGTACTTATTCACTAACCCAAAAGAAAAGGGGAACAAGAGAGGAGAGGGGAGGAGGAACAGTTACATTATAAATTGTGTCATGGTCAATTAACGCAAAATAGGTTAAGAATAATTTGTATATTTTATTATTCTTCTCTTTAGGAGGTATTTATAGGGTTACAAATATACATAAGTCAACTAGGAAAATAAAAACAATCCCATCTAATAAGGAATTACAATTAATTACAAAATTATCTCCTAATTTTAGGAGGGACTCGTACCAGCACTCCCCCTTAAGATGACGCATAGATATCTCCAATGCCAAACTTGACAAGTGAGTCATGAAGCGCTTGACTTGATACCGCCTTTCTCAGAATATCTGCCAGCTATTCAATAATCTTGACATGCAGAATTTGTATAATATCTTCCTCCAGATTCTCATATGTGAAATTACGATCAATCTCCATGTGTTTAGTACGATCATGTTGTACTAGATTCTCTGCAATCTTAGTTGCTCAGTAATTATCACAATATAACTTCATGGTAGTTTTAGGCTCAAATCCCAACTCCCCATGAGTATTCGCAACTATAAGAGTTCACAAATGCCTTTAGTCATGGCTGTGTATTCGGCCTCTGCACTAGGTAAGGTTACAACTTTCTGTTTTTTACTTTGCCAAGCAAATATATTACCTCCCACAAATGTGAAGTAGCCAGAAGTAGACCTTCTTTTAACTCCTTTCCCACCTCAATCGGAGTCTGTATATCCTGCAATATCCACATGTCCATGCTAGATAACATAAGACCTTTCCAGCAGACTTTAAATATTGTAGAATCCTCATAATTGCATCCACATGATTTTCACTTGGATTATGCATAAATTGACTCACAACACTGACTACATAAGCAATGTCAGGTCTTGTACGTAACAGATAAATAAATCTACAAACCTACCTATGATATCTCTCCTTGTTTGCTGGTGTATGATAAGGAGATTCTTCCAAGCCGTGATTCTGTTCAATAGGTGTATTCACTGGCTTACAATCCAGCATGCCAGTTTCCTTCAATAAATCTAGAACATATTTCTTTTGAGATAGAAATATACCCTGCTTGGAACGAGTAACCTCAATACCCAAAATATATTTTAAACTTCCTAGGTTTCTCGTATCAAATTCAAAAGCCAAATAAGTTTTTAGCTTTCCAGTTTCTTCAGTGTCATCACCTGTCACAATCATATCATCTACATATATAATGAGTGCAATTACTTTACCATTTTGCCTTTTAAGAAATAAAAGTATGATCTGCATTACCCATACTTCTTCAAGGCCAAGCTAAATCTCCTAAGCCACACTCTCAGAGAATACTTCAAGCCATACAAGGCCTTCTTCAACTTGCACACCAAATCTATCTTACCAAAAATTTTGTACCCACGTAGCATACTCATATAAATTTCCTCACACAAATCACCATACACGAAAGCATTCTTCACATCATACTGCTGCAAGGGCTAGTCAAGATTTGCAACTAGTAATAGTAAAACTAGTATATTATTTATCTTTGCCACATGTGCAAATGTTTCTTGATAGTCAATACCATAAGTTTGAGTAAATCCTCTTGCAACTAATCTGGTCTTGTACTTGTCCACCGTACCATCCGGTTTATGTTTAATAGTGAATACCCATATGCATCCCACTGGCTTCATCCTCTTTGGCAACAATATTAATTCCAATATCTGATTCTTCTCAAGAGCTCGCATATCTTCAGTCATTGCATCATCCCGTTTAGAAACTCACAATGCATCATGTACTTTAGTGGGGATAGTTATTGCAGACATTTGATTCACAAAGGCCTCATGGGATGGTGATAGTCGATGAGTAGAAACATAGTTTGCAATTGGATATTTTTCCTGCTTAGAACTACCAGGTGAGTACCTATCTAGAGGTTTCCCACGGGTATCCATTGGTAGTAATTGATACATATCACTTCAATTTTGTATAGCAGGTATTAGTATTAATTTGATTTTCTTGACTTACCTTAAGAATACTAGCAGGAGGAATATCATGATTGGGTACTATAGGAGTAGATGAGCGGAAAGTAAGCATCATAAGCCAAAAGGTTTGCATAAGATAGTGATGGCGTCACCGCCGGTATAGTCAATGAGTCTAGTATTCTATCCGCTATCAACTCGGATTTTGTCACATCTGATGATGGTACATCAACTAAATATGGTAGCACAGTCATCCAATTCGGCTCTTCCACACTTACAATCTCCTCCTCAAGAGAAGAATTGGACACTGTTGGGCAAAATACATCTCTATTTCTGAAAAAGTAACATCCATGATGACAAAAGAATGCCATGAAGGTGGATGATAACACCTATAACCCTTTTGGTGTGGAAAGTAGCAAAAAAAAACACACAATTCGAAGCAAAAGGGTCAAGTTTAGTACACAAATTTTTATGAAGGTGGACAAATACAATACACCCAAAATCTTGTGGAGCAATGGTCAAATGGGAAGAGAGTGTAACATAGGCAGATAGTTTCTCCAAAGGTGTCTTAAACTGCAAAACACTGGTTGGGACACGGTTAAGGAGATACACTACAAAAGTGATAACATCCTCCTAGAAGGTAAGGTGCATGTGGGCACCAATGAGACTGGCTCGAGTTATCTCCAGAAGCTGCTATTTATCCTTTTTGTAACTTCATTCAATTGTGGTGTTTAAGGACAAGTTATCTCGTGAATAATACCATGATCCTGAAAAATAAGCTTGTAACATTTAATTGACATATTCACCTCCATTGTTAGAAAAAATAACCTTCAAAGTAGCATAAAACTAAGTTTGTACCATTTTATGAAAAACACGAAATCAATCATAGACATCACTCTTTATTTTCATGAAATATAACCACATCATACTAGTGAAATCATCCATAAAGATCACAAACCACCAATATCCAGAAGCAGTAGAAGCAAGGGCAAGACCCCAAACATTAGTATAAACCAAAGCAAATAGTACATAGGTTTTATTAGAACTTAGCGGATAAGTAACAAATGTGACTCTTAGCCAAAATGCAAGTGTTACACATGAAATCCGAAATAGTACAATCTGAAAATAAATATGGAAATAAATGTTTCAGATAACCAAAAGATTAATGGCCTAAACAATGATACCATAACCAAATATGATTTTCTTTATCTTGAGCAAATCCCTTTATTGATAAACTCCTTCATGTGCTAACATCATCCACATAATATAAGCCTCCCCTCTTAGTACCATGACCACGACCAGTGATTTCCTAGATGGTGATATCTTGAAGAATCGGTAGGGAGAATGCTCTAGTTGTGCGAGATTCTCCCTTACAAGTTTGGCACGGAGCCTACCGATCGGTAGCGGATGTGCGTGTCACAGGAGAGGCTCTCCCTAACACGATCGGCATAGAGCCTATTGTTGAAGCAAAAATGTGAACCTCCAAACATAATTTTACCACTACTAATGGAGTTTTATAATTTTAAGTTCAACCCGTTCGAGACACAATGTCTCTTGATTACAATCCCTTGCTTTAAGGGAACACCATTTGATTCCATCATAAAGAAACAGAACGTGTGCTTTTGGTTTTGCAGCTGCTCCCAAGTCCAACCTCAGGGTGCCTATGCATTCCTTGCGGGAATCAAGCCACTTGTAGTTCAAAGAATCGCAATGAATAAATGACTCATTGCAAGAAAAATTCGATTTGAATTGTATTAAGAAGTGTTTGAGTGAATTTAACTGAATAAACCAGGGATTCAATATGGAATTGTGTTTGGGACAAATTTGGTTAAAGAAATAAACCATGGATTCAAATTTGGTTGCAGTTGCGTCTATTGATATGGTAGACTGCCTACGTACCCTTGATGAGATCAAACCAGCGTAGTTCCAAATTGATTTGTGTGAAGATGGATATTTGATTTGTGGGAATTTAGTTGATGTAACCAGTGATTCAAATTTGGTTGCAGTTGCGTCTATTGAGATGCTAGATTGCCTACGTATCCTTGATGAGATCAAATCGGCGTTCCAAAATTTGAAAATTAATGGGTAAGTGTGGCTCAATAATTTAGAATTTGTGTCTTTGAGACAATTTGGAGATTTTCATAGGAAAATGACTTATGGAAAAAATTGAAAATTAATGGGTAAGTGTGGCCCACTAATTAAGAATTTGTGTTTGCGAGATTTGAATTTAATCATTTTGAAATTTGCATGGGTAGATGACCCCATGGGAAAAAATTGGATGATTTTGTACCATTTTTCTTATTGTCAATGTCCAAGAAAAATAATGGGCAATTTTGATGAACCCATTAATTTTCTACAATTGACATTTGCATTTGGACCCAAATATGGCTATGAGGATTTTAAAATTGATCAATTAACCATATAATAGGCAATTTGGGTATCTGTAAATTTAATGGGTAATTATTTGGATCACCCATTAAATATTTTGGGCTTTTCAGAACTAATGGGCCAATATTTTTGACAACCCATTAATTTGTTTCGGGCCTTTGATATTTGTTATCAATTAGCCCACGAGCAAAGGAGTCCATATCAGAAAAGCTTTGGTACCTAGCAGCCAATTAAAGCCAACCCGATAACTATGAAACTCTAGTAGAGTTTGTTTCCAAATATAACCAGGCTTTACAACTCCCATATTTATCTGGAGTACTTGAGATTAACTCAAATATCTCATAATAGCTATTCGTATGATCAAACCAAAATTTCGAAACAGGTTTGCTGGTGCGAAGCAAGCTGGGAGAGAAAACCCACAACAAGTCTTGTTTCTTTCATTTTTTTTATACTGGTTTTGCCCTTTAGCTAGAATCTTTACTTTCCTCCATGTTGGCCTACACCCCTTATTTTGTCTATATGCACATTCAAGCAAAGTGGCGTACAACCACTTTCTTCTTCCTCTTTTGTTTTGTTTGTTGACTTTTCTTCCTTCTCCAACTATTTTTTTTTCCTTTCCGGTTCACACACCAACAACCAGATTCTCCAAAGGCAGAGGTATAACCCTTTTTTAACAGAGAGGGAGAGAGTTGATCAGATTCTCCAAAGGCAGAGGTATAACCCTTTTTTATTTGCATATGCTACGGGAATAAACCCCCAGTAACTTTACTTCAACTCTTTTTTTCCCTTACTGCACTTGGTGGTAGAGAATTAACTTCTCATTTTTCATTTGTAGCTTGTTCAGGCAGAGAGAAGGAGAAACAACAGGATGAAAGTAAAGACCCATTTCGTTTGCTAATTGTCATGGATCTTTGAACCCATTTTTTCAAGATTTCTTTCATCTGCAGAGGTTCTGGGTTTCTCACCCACATGGATTTTTACATCCAATTAATTTCGGATTTTACTTACCCATGGATTTGCATCCAAATAATTTTGGGGTCACTCACCCATGGATTTGCATCAAATAATTTCGGGGTTTCTCATCCATGGATTTGCATCCAAGTAATTTCGGGGTTTTTCACCCATGGATTTGTGGCATGCTATGCCTAACATAGAAAAGAAAATAGGGATGACAGTATACCTGTAGCAATTTTTTTTTTCTCTTCTTTGCACTGCTCTAATTTCTCCAGCATCCTTTTTTAATCTATCGCCAGCTTCCTCTTTCTTTTTTTCTTTCTTTTTTCTGTTGTAGCCTTTTTTATAGGCCAAATGGATATGACTCCCTTGAACAAACAATACTTTTGAATTTCAAATAAGTGCTGATCAGGTTCAGCCTCCCTTTTAGGCTTATTATCTTTTATATCCATCAATTTGAAACATAATAGATATCCCAAAATTTTTGGGAACCTATGTTGGCTTGCATTTATCATTTAATTTTTATTTGAACAATAATGCAATTTATTTTGCCGATTTTTTTATCTCAACAGTTGCCCCCTCAAGCTTCATGTGTGTAATGTCTTAAACTGTGAACTAATTCCCTTTTGCATTCTCAATTTCAGGTGATGAATGTGCACTGGAACCTTCTCCAAGAACATGCCCTCGATGCGCATGGAGAAGCAAACACGGCTGGCTCAGAATATATGAGATCCTTTCCTATGAACTCGATCAACCTCTCCTTATCACCTGAGAGTCGCATGACTTGGTTCAGTATTGATCACGTGAGTAGTGGACATTTCAAGTTTAATCCTCATGAAGAGGATAGAGTCATTCAGGTTTCCCAAGCAAGATGTGCTTACTTTCAAGCTCACTGTTTGGCGAAAGTAAACGACTCGTTAGATGGGGACAAAGTGTTTTTACCCAAAGATGAATTTTATCTGGCTTTGCACAAGATGCTTCGTGAGCAAATTTCATGGGAGAGCAATTTCAAGTTTCATGGTTGAGCTACCTTCCAACAGTTCGTAATGGAATGGACAAAAACTACCTTGCACAATTTTGGAGATATTTTCCACCAAGCTAGTATTTTTGGTGCAGTGGCCGTTTCCCGTTACTCTTATGATTGTTGCTCTAATATATGGAGAGCATTTTGTGAGTAATGGGGGCCTCTATCCGACACTTTCCATCACGGAAATGGCAAAATGGGCATTTATTTGTACGACTTGAAAGTTATTGGTGGGTTACCAATTTTGGGTCTCTAGTATGAAGAGTTCATCCCTCTAAATGAAGAATTATGCCGTGAAGATTTGTATCCTTTGAGTGTTGAACTTTTGAGAATCCATGCACAGTTATACATTTTCCATAAGAAAGGTCAAGTCTTTTGCAATCATTGGGTTGAGCATTTTTTCCGAGGAGAAGCTGTATATGGTGCTACTGGAAATGGCAAGAACGTAATTGCTAAACAATCAGTTGGCTGCTTTCTTAGCTTTTTGGCTTAGCCATTTTTTCATGCCTACTGGCAAGGCCATAAGGCCCGAGTGCTTCTATATGGAAAGTTTGATGGCTTGTGGGCTCAAAGTTTCACTTGCTCCAGTGGTATTAGGTGTTATTTACCATGCTCTTGGTACAGTTGCTACTCACCCTAGAGGTCCTAGTTTAGCAAACGCATGTCTTCCCATTCACTATGTGCTTGGACTGTTAGACTAGCATTTTCCTGACCTGACTACACATTGATGTGATAACGACTTTCCAGAATATTACCTTATTCTTGCTAGGTATAGCCAAATTGAGGCCAAATATGTTGACCCCACTCGAGCTAGAATAATCTTCAGGAGTGATTCTGTGGTTTATCCCCCTAGTGTCTTCCTTGCACATGAAGATTGTATGCTTTTAGAAACAGAGACACTAGCAGATGATACTTTTGAGTACTTAATTTGCAAGTGCTCTGCATTACTTCCTGCAAGGGTGGGTGGCCACATTTGGTTGGAACCTTATTACCCAAACAGATTTTCTCGCCAGTTGGTTTTGACCAAGGAGTTCCAGCGAACAAATTTCTATTTAGCGTCTGTGAGAGATAGCGGTGTGGGATTGAAAAATTGGCGAGAGCACAAGCTGTCCTTCTTCGCAAGGATCACAACGCGTTTCTATATTCCGCACTCTACCCGCATAGGGGAGTGCTCTTGGTGGTATTGTAGATGGTAGATGACTGCCTGTGCACCTTACATGGGGTTTTTCTGTCAAAAAATTTCTCAGTTGTAGACAGGCACTTCCAAAGGAGGGACCACGTCTTTGTGACTGATAATTTGAAATGTATCTTGACAAGCATTGGCAAAAGAGGCTTCAATTCATTTTCACCTCCTTATAGTGCTTCTTCGAGTAGAAGACACAAGAAGAGAATTCGCAATGCTAGAGGGCAACCTTTCTCAGGGGTTAATCACATGATGCACCACTCCCAAAGGGTTAATCGAGACTCACACCTCAAACGAGCACATCATGAAGATCACAACATGGTTGAGGTTGGTAGCTCTAGCCATGTACTTGATGAAAAGAGTTCTAATCCGGTGCAAGGGGAAATGAGATTTGATGACGTCTCTTTCCCTCGCAAAATAGAGCCTATTAATGCAAATAACCCAGCTTTTGAGTTCATTTCTTTAGGTAAAGAGGAAAGCATTCTTCATGAGAGTGCTAACTCTAACATGGGTGACAGTGGGTCTGACCCCCTAGTTGAAGAATCTGAATTTCAACAAGTTCAGAATAGCCCAGTTGATCAAATTTCTGAAGGTGTAGGGCCCATATCATTCGAGAATTTTGTTTGTCAGATTCTTTGGAATTGAGTGAACTAGAGTAGGCGGGAGTTTATCAGCAGCGAAATTGAAGGTATCTTTAGCCGACTTTCCATCTTAGAAACACCTGCTCAACTTCATATGTACCATTCCGAGATCATCAAGGCCCTTCAACTTTTGGGGTCAATAGTTGACATTCGTGGGACTGGATTTTTGAGATTGCCTGGCAACATTTCAAGAGTAGTGCCTATATTGAAGCCTTAGGAGATGTGAATGTTGATGTGCTTCAAGATTTGATCCATCAATACAAGGAATGTTTAAACACCAAGCTGGCTCTTGAGACAACTTACAGAGGTTGCTAAAGAGATTGAAGACTTGGATGTCAAGGAAGCTACCATTAGGGAAGTAGAAGAGAGAGTTCACCAGGTGCGGGAAGAGCATGAAGTTAAGAAAACTTCCCTTATTATGCAAAAGATGAACTTGGAGATTTCTTTGGAGCATCAGAATGAACAAGCAACACAACTTCCACAATCAAGAATTGATGCTAAAGATGATCTACTTCCCCAAATTGGGAGCGCTCAACGGTCAATGAAGGCTCAAGAGCAAGAGATCCACCGTCTGATTAATGCCCTGTTTTTTTCTTGTAGCGAGCTCTATGAGATGAGCCTATTGTTATTATTTTTGTTTAGCATGCTTTTTCCCTTAATAAGTGTTCTTGTAGTATGGTTCATCCACCAAGAATTCCTAGATAGGCCTTTGTTTCAGTATTCTTTGCTCTTGTAATGTGGTTTTTCAACCAAGAACAATTTTCAAAATAAGATTTTGTAGGATTTTCCTTTCCTATTTCCCAGTTTATACTTATGTGAAGTTAGAGTTCTTGCATAGTATACAACAGTTTAACCACGTGCGAACACTATCGATGGACAAGAATGAATTTGTGATAATTTACGACTGCACCTAGCTTTTGGGCTAGCTTGCCTACGTACCCTATGAAGGGATCAAGCATAACGTAGTTCCCCCTCTTTGAATTGAGGTGGTGAAAGGAGATTTTGGGACTTGTGACTTAATCTAGTTTTTTAGGAACTAGACTGCCTATGTACCCCTTTTGAGGGATCAAGTCAACAGTAGTTCTTTGCTTGGGCTGCCCTTTTGGGTTTTCAGCCCACAAAGATTTTTTTTTTTTTTTTGTAGTTAGCTCTAATTTTTGTTTGGACTGCCCTTTCGGGTTTTCAGCCCAACGAGCATTTTTTTTTAATCATCAGGCATAAAACTTCTTGACGAATTTTCCATTCATAGAAGGATAAATGTACTTGCCTTCGGAGTTTGACAACTCGTATGCACCCTTCGAGAAAACCTTAGTAATGGCGTAGGGCCCTTCTCACTTGGTTCAAACTTACCATGCATTCTCTTGGTAATGACAAAGAGTCTTCAGATAGTTAAAATCAAATCTCCAGTTGAGAGAGATCTGAACTTAACTTTTCTGTTGAATGCCCCTGCAACTTGAGCTTGATATATTTCGAGCCAAGTCTTTTCTCATCGAGAGCTTCAGTTCTGCCAGTCTCACATTTGCGTTTTCGTCGGGGTTTTTCAATTGTAAGGCTACCCTTAACGATCACAGTTGGACTTCTAACAACAAAACAGCCTCGGAGCCAAACACCAAATTGTACGGTGTACATCCTGTTGAGTTGTGTATGGTTGTCATATAAGTCCATAATGCTTTAGGAAGGCGTTCATGTCAGTCTCTTTTATTCCTTGGGACCATCTTCTTTAGGATATTGTACAATATCTTATTGAAAGCTTCAGCTTGACTGTTTGAATACGAATTGTAACTCACAGAAAACGAGTGTCGAAACATATACTTCTTGCACAACTTGGTCATGGACTTGCACTTGAAATACAATGCATTGTCGGATATTATCTTCAATGAAACCCCATAACCGTAGATGATGTGGTTCCTTATGAAGTTTGTAACATCGTCTGCTTGTGCCTCCTTTAAAGGAATTTCTTCAACCCATTTAGAGAAGTAATCGGTCGCGGCCAAGATGTATTAATGTTGACATGATGACTTAGGCTTTATGATACCCACAACATCCAATCCCCAAGCTTCAAATGGCCAAGATAAAGTTGTCAGTTTCAATTGTTGGGGTGGCTGGTGTATAAAGTCTCCATGTAATTGGCAATCTTTACATGCGATTGCAAATTCCATCAAGTCTCAGACCATTGTTGGCAGTAATAACCCATCCCTTTAGTTGATTTGAGAGTTTTGGATTGGCTTAATGAGCACCGCAAGTGCCAGCATGAGTATCATAGAGGACTTTAGTTGCGTCTTGTTTCGACAGATACTTTAACAACATACCATCAAATGAACATTTGTACAAGGTGTCATTTAAATACAGAAACCGAGTGGCCCTGCATTGGACTTCAGCCTTTTTTCTTGAGTCATTTGGCAACTTACCATGTTGGAGATACTCGATTATGGGATGGTGCCAATCGAGATAATCTGGTTTTTCCTCACATTCGGAAGCCGTAATGACGTTTGAATCAACAACTTCTTCAATTCTCTCTATAGCTATGGGGCAGTAAATAATGTTCCCCAATAGTGATTTGGATATCACTTTCGTCAGGTAGCATTAGCGATGCACCCAAATTAGCTAGTGCATCAGCTTTATCATTTTCTGATCTCGGGATGTGACTGACATGAAAGTCTTAAAATTGTGACATGAGAGTAGCATTTCTGACTGGGTATTGGCCATTCAACTGTCTGACGACTAACTGTGAATCATCGTATGCTGGCAAACAATGAATATGCAATAGAGCCCATGACCATTTGCTCGAATGGGTTGAACCCTTAAATAGTCAGCATAGAGGGAGACAAATGTCAGGCACTCATCCCTATAGCATGAAGCGTCTTTAATGGGATAAGATTCACGGCTGAACCACAATCTAACATGATTCAATTAATGGTCATGCCTCTAACTTCGCCAGAGACATAAAGAGGTCGGTTATGGAATTTGAACCTAAGTAAAAAGTCATCTTCACTAAAAGTAATCGTTGTGTGGACATCTGTTGATTTGAAACATGACTTGTACAAATTCGGGCTCATTAAAGCCATTACAAGTGCTTCCCTAAGCTTTCTCGACATTTGTAAAGCGTCATAGACACATAAAGGAGCGGGGATGCACTTAAGATGAACCAAAATATCATACTTAAGTGCATGTGATTGTGATGACTCCTTTGTTTTACCAGTATCGGGCTTTAAATCCTTTGCTTTTAAGGAGGACGGCGGAACTTCCCCTGCAACAATTTTTTTCGACGAGGAAACCTTAATCTATTTCGCCATTGACTTCTTTCTTCTCGATTTTAGAGGAAACATCTTCCTTATTTTATTGTGCTTTATTAGTAGATGGGATGCTTCGACCAGAGCGGAGGTTAATCTCGTCAACTTCTGTGTCAACCACATATTCCTCCATAGAAAACATGTTGCATTGAATAATTTTTTCCTCAACTTTGGAGTCATTGGAGAAGAACTCAACTAGCAAAAACTCAGTGAGTGTGATAGGGACCCATGAGGATTGCTCATATTCATCTTTTTGAGGGATTCTTTTGCATCCTCTTCTTCTTCCTTTTATTTTTCAAGGACTACATGCCTCGAATCTTGACACTAGGATGAGTAATAGATTTGTGATTGGGTGGAAAATGTTTGGCCATGTGCTTGGTTTTTTTAATAATGTCTTCCACCCCTCAACAGATTCGTTGGCGGAAGAATCTTCCCATATCTCTAGACTAGGTGCAGTTATGAGCACATGAATGGTGGGAATTGAAGATCACTAGATCGTGATGCCTTTGGATAGGCGTATACAATTGTGCCCCCACTATCAGTAGTAATACCTGCAAATTTCACTCCCTTTAGTAATGCAAATGTGGGTGTGAGCTTTTCCTCAATTATATTTGATGTCGGAAAGAAGAGTCTATCTCCAAACCACCATTGTTGAGGAGCTCTTGGATTTTGTCCTTCAGGATATAACAATCCTTGAGTGTATGACTGATGAGACGATGATACCGACAATAACTAGGGTTATTTGTCTTATTGGCCTCAGCCAGACGCTTTGATTCTGGCAGGGTAATAGTATTGGAGGCAAGAAGGTGGTCAAAGATTTCTTCTACATCATCATCATTAAAATAATATTTGACCTCTTTGTGTTCTTTAAGAGTGAGCCTTTTGGGTAGGTCTTTGCTTTGACTTTTGTCATTTTTCTTTTATGTTTTGACAAAAGTGGTCAACGACTCTCCCTTTACCGACTTCTTATCATTTGTCTTTTCCCCAAATTGAATTTTTTGAGTCACAGACTTTTGACAAGCAATTTGTCTTTCAACATTACTCATCTGTGACACCAAAGCATCAAATGATTACGGTTCAGCAATGGCAACAAAAGTTGCAATGTTTGGCATGAGGTTGTTGTAGCACATTTGAACTGCTAATTGTTTAGTAATTTTCTTCGGGCATTGGAGATAGGTCCATGATAGAGACTTCTTCTTATTATGAAGTCATTGGCACTTTCCCCTAGCTTTTGGGTAGTTTGAGATAGGTCCATGATCGAGACTTCTTCTTAGAACTAAAAAACTGTGCCAAGAATGCTTTTTGCATTTCGTCCCATGTCAGGATAGAGCTTATCCTTTTAGGGATTGGGCAAATTGATGCATCAGGAGAGCATTTGACTGGGATGTCTCACCACATGTTGAATAAAAATGTGCCAGATGTTCATGGGGTGAGCTATTTGTGCCATCAAATTTATCAAACATGGGCATTTAATAACCCTTCAGGAATGGGATGAAGTCATAGTGAGAAGGGAAGGGCTTTCGATACCCTAGAACAAGAGGTGCTAGTGTCTCGGGAATAATCATCCCCATCATGTCTCGGGATTGAGTTTAGAGTTGATAACTCGGGACTAATCATCCCCATCATGTCTCGGGATTTCAAACGAGTTAATGGTCTCATGTAGGACCTCGACTGATCTTGAGGTTTTGGGACTACCCCTTGTGATATGGGAATTTGATCCCTTAAAGCATCAGTTACCTTTACCTTTTGCACGAGCTTCCTTTGTAGATGAGGTATGTTCACCACCTTCCTTTTTATGATGATGGCTTTACTTTTACCCTTAGAAGAGCACGGGTAAACCTATTATGATGTGGATTCCACAACATGGGCTCTTGAGCTTGATGGAGGTTCGGCCCCTTGGACCTTAGTGTTTTCATGAGAGTCATCCTTTCGACTTTCTTCACTAGTTTCGTCGGTGGAAGTCATCAAGATTGAATATGTAGGATACAAGTTGACCGGGATTGATCCAATCATGATTTGGACAAATCAGGTGGTATTACTCTTCTTGGGAGTAGGCACAATTAAGGTGCTTGAGATATTCTCGCTTACGGTCGCCATTGAACTTGTCCTAGAAAGCTCGGATAAGATTGCCTCAATAGACTACCTCTTTTCTTCTTTCTTCCTCAGAGCACACGTAGCCCTCTTTCTTGCATTTCGGAGAGCATTCTTGGACGGTGTTTTCTTCAGTTGGGTCTTGAAGACCTTAGGAGTGACCTGAGGCCTGGCCCTCTAAATCAGCTTTGGAACAACGCACTTGATGAGGCTCTCACCAACAACGAAATTTTTTCTGAACCCTACTCATTTGGTTGCGGTTGCATCTATTGATATGGTAGACTGCCTAAGTACCCTTGATGGGATCAATCTGGCGTAGTTCTAAATTGATTTGTGTGAAGATGGATATTTGATTTGTGGAAATTTGGTTGACGTAACCAGTGATTCAAATTTGGTTGCGGTTGCATCTATTGAGATGTTGGACTGCCTATGTACCATTTATGGGATCAAACCGGCGTAGTTCCAAAATTTGAAAATTAATGGGTAAGTGTGGCCCAATAATTTAGAATTTGTGTCTTTGAGACAATTTGGAGATTTTCAAAGGTAGATGACCTATGGGAAAAATTGGAAATGAATGGGTAAGTGTGACCCACTAATTGAGAATTTGTGTTTAAGAGATTTGAATTTAATCTCATTGAAATTGACCCATGGGAAAAAATTGGATAGTTTTGTACCATTTTTCTTATTGTCAATGTCCAAGAAAAATAATGGGCAATTTTGATGAACCCATTAATTTTCTACAATTGACATTTGCATTTGGACCCAAATATGGCTATGAGGATTTTAAAATTAATCCATTAACCATATAATAGGCAATTTGGGCCTCTGTAAATTTAATGAGTAATTATTTAGATTACCGATTAAATATTTTGGGCTTTTGAGAACTAATGGGCCAATATTTTTGACAACCCATTAATTTGTTTCGGGCCTTTGATATTTGTTATCAATTAGCCCATGATCAAGGAGTGCATATCAGAAAAGCTTTGGTACCCAGTAGCCAATTGAAGCCAACCCGATAATTATGAAACTCTTGTAGAAACCCACAGTGAGTCTTGTTTCTTTGTGTATTTTTTTTATACTCATTTTCCCCTTTAGCTAGCATCTTTACTTTCCTCCATGTTGGCCTACACCCTTTATTTTATCTATATGTACATTCAAGCAAAGTGGCGTACAACCACTTTCTTCTTCCTTTTTTGTTTTGTTTGTTGACTTTTTTTCCTTCTCTAATTATTTTTTTTCATATATCTTTTTTCAAATAATCACTAAACTCTATGTGCGTCAAATTCACACCTTCACAAGCTGGATGCTCCCCCTGAAGGAGAGAATTGGGAACATCTTGAGAAAAATAAGAAGTGTGTTCTTGAAACTCAATGTCCATGGAGACATAGTACTTGCTCATGGGTGGATGAAAACACTTGTAACCTTTTAGTGTAGAAGACTATCCCAAGAAAACACACTTGAGAACCCTTGGATCCAATTTTTCACGGTGGATCGAGTGAAGATGAATATAACAGACACATACAAACACCGTAGGATCCAAGGAAATAAGACCATGGATCAGATGAAAGGTACATATCATCTGAAGTGGAGTGTGATAATAAGAGACACGAAAGGGCATCTGATTAATAAGAAAGGCAGCAGCCATGAAAGCATCACCCCAATACTTTTTCAGAACTTGCATAGTGAAACACAAGGATCGTGCAACCTTAAGTGGATGGCTATTCTTACGTTCTGCAATCCCGTTTTGTTGAGGCACATGTCGTCTAGTGGAGAATCCCATGTTGATGGATGAAGTCAATAAGAGTCTGATTGAGGTACTCCTTCCTATTATCATATCAAAACACCTGAGCCTGAGCCCGAAAATGGGTACAAATCATTTGATAAAATCTAGGAAGTATAGAAGTCACATCACTTTTCTGCGTCATAAGATAAATCCAACAAGCTTTAGTGCAATTATCAATAAATGACACAAACTACTTGGCATTAGCAGAAGTAGGAGAAGAAAACAGACCTCAAACATCAGTGTTGACAATAGCAAAAGGTTGTTCACTTTTATTGGAGGAAGATGGAAAAGTAACATGATGATTCTTAGCCAACATGCAATGTTCACACCGTAAACTAGAACTCAAAACCTTAGTAAACAAACTAGGAAATAAGCGTTCCAAATACAAGAAAGATGGGTGTCCTAAACGGCGATGCCATAACATAATCTTCTTTGGTTTCGATGTATGATCCCCATCAACTTGAAACACAAAGCTAGCAGAGTAAGTTTCTTCAAAATAATAGAGATCAACCCTCCCCTTACCAATTCCAAGCGCATCATTGTGGGAAGGTCTTGAAAAACACAATAAGTGGGAAAGATGGTTACAGAAAAATTTGGTAATTTGACGAATTGAGAGCAAATTGTTGGATAAATAAGAGATATATAGGATAGAGGAAAATGACAGAGTGGTGTTAAACTAAGGGAACCAGCTCATTGAACAGAAGTTAGAGCACCGTTAGCAACTTTAACGGAGCTGCAATGAGGTGCAGTGAAAGTGACAAACCAAGAAAAGTCACTGGTTATGTAATCCGAGGCTCCAATGTCAATGATCCAAGGCCGTGTAGAGGTAAAGGAGAATGCACAACCGATATTACATGTAATTGTTGAGGAATAATAAACCTGAGAAGCAATGGCTGTTGGGGTTGAGTCCGATGAGACTAAATGTGCTTGGGATTTCTGTTTATCCTAGCGGGCAACTTGTTTCAATTTGAACCACTCTCAATATGCCCTTCTTGGCTGCAAGAGATGATGCTTCAGTGAAACCCTTAGCAGTCATAGTAACTTGTCTTTGGGCCTTCGACACACCATGGCTGAATCCTCAGTATGATCGGGAAGAGGTACAATAGCCAACACACAACTACACACTTGGTCAAGATTGTGATCCAGACCAGCAAGAAACATGTAGACACGTTCTTCAGAAGTGCGTTTCTTTAATTTAGCAATATCATATGGATTCTTAAGATCAGTTGGAGGACGATAGTCCAATTCCATAAAGAGACAATTCATCTCAGTAAATTAAGTGGATAAGGGCCGACCACTTTGTCAAAGTTGAAAGGACTTTTTCATCAATTCATAGACTTGAAAACAGGCAAAAGCATCATGATAGGCCTTCTTCACCGTATCCCACACATCCTTCACAGTTTCACATTGAATAAAGTTCAACATGAGATTAGTATGCATGGAGTTGATGAGCCATAACTTCAGTAAGGCATCCTCGGCCACCCATTCTTCATACTTCTGATCAGAACTGTTGGGTGCAACTTTGGTTACGGGCAGCGATATGCATCTCTAAAACCTTGGACTAGAGGCTATAATTGTTCCATCTAGTTTGACGTTGATGGGAGAGGAAGCAACATCTTGTTGAATGGTAACAGTGGGTGTCAACACCAAGGTCAGTATACTCTTGATGAAAGTTTCACTAGGAAGAGTAGGCATATTGGTAGTGGAATTGGGTTTTGTGTTTAGGGGGAGAGGTAACAACACCAAGGTCAGTATACTCTTGATGAAAGTTTAGAAGGCTGCGGCAACATAGAGGCAAGGTAAACAACGCTAGAGAGGTGCGACGACATTAGAGAGTGGTTTAGGGATTTTTTTTTTAATTGGGGTTTCAGATCGCAGGTGAGCCAATCAGATCGATTGCTCTGATACCATCTAGAAATATGAATGAATCGACTGATTTTATTCTTATCATTCTGAGGTATTTATAATATGTACAAGGTATACGAAAAAAAGGTAAGTATACAAAGTCAACTATATTAAATAATAAACCATAAACCTAATTATCACACCAACAATAAAGAACCAAGAGAAGAAAAATGGGTGCTAACTTTTTCTTCTTTATGGTGGTCGGCCAAGGGAGACTAGGAAGGAGGCTTGATATGTTTCTCTTCCTAAATGCCTAACTTGAAACCCTAAGAAGGTGTTGTGCTATGGCTATGATTATATAGAGGCATAATGTCATACATGTGCCACTAAAGAACCATGTGCCACACCCTCCTCTTCCTGGGCCTTTTTAGGCTACTTTGGTTCTTATAATGTGTCACACTTTGTCTAAGTCTATAAGGTCTATTTTCTTATAAATGTTTAAGTCATATAGGACCAAAACTAAAGTTCCATAACTTTAATTAATTCTTTAAGCTAATCTAATTAGTTTAATTGATTTAATGACTTAACTAATTAAATCACTAACTTGTCTAACAAGCATTGGTCCTAGTCAATCTTGTGTTGACCGCATCAAGTCTTAGGTCAACAGTTTGACCTTTGAATTTGAATTTTGACTTTGACCTTGACTTTGACTTTGACCAAGCCGCAAAATCATTTATTATCTTTTCAATTCTTGATCCATACATTTTCAGTGTGCGATCTTTTAACTTCTAATTAGCGAGGCTATGGGTAAGAATGATTACTTATAAATCGAATGTCAATAGTATCCCTCTATACAATTCTCCCTATTGGCGAAGGCTAATTGTAATTAGTCCTTAAAAGGGTTCCACAAACCATGAGTGACACTTAGCAGAATGTCATGGCTACGCAAGGTAAATACTATTAATTTAGAGAACCTAGTCAGTTTGTGATTACAATGCAATTTGGTCCTTCTCTTATTATAATACTCCATGTCGTGTTGTTAGAATAAGGTTAACTTGTGTCAAATCCCTAAAATGACATCTTTAGGTTCTATGATTCACTTGGTTGTAATTGCAAACGTTCTTATTTCAATTCTCATCCTGTACTTTGGCCAAAGATTCAACGAATCATATCTTTAGAGTATTTTATCTTTTTACTAAGAGTAGAAATTCCTTATTGTACATTCACATGCCTATGTGCATATGCTGAGCATCCTAAAGAACATCTTTAAGTCACATCCTTTTGATACAACTGTATAGTGTTCTAAAAAAACAAACAGCTCATACACAAGACAACTATGATGTCTTAGGTATAAGGACTAATTTGCATTATCACAACTTAGAATTCTTTGTTTGACACTTTTGAGTAAGACTTCCATACAAGAATTCTTGAGTTGATCGCATTCAGTGAACTTCATTTCTATAGAGCACCTACACACCTGTCTCAGTGTCTCTACACAAATGACCTGAGACTAGTCATCCTCCTAATTGAGCAAACATTGTGTGTACCAGTCGTTACGGATTACCATTGTCCAATTGGTGATCCTATGAAAAGTTATTGTGAATCAAACTTTTTAGACTTCTTTCCATTCATATCTTTATCCATGGAGTTGTTACTTTGTGTACATTATGTACCTTAGAGTAACATTCATGACCCTTTGATTATATTAATTATATTATATCCTTAGAATATTCCATTTCTATATTGGCTTCTAGGGCATACATCTAACATCATGTGCCGAAGATTGGTGCTTAGCGGTGATGGTGGATAAGCTTCTCATTCCTCAAGAGCTTCTGAATGGTAAGGCTTCCAGTCCTTAACGTTATAAGGTTCTCAATCCTCAAAATCACCAATACTTTCTAGAACGAGTAGATGTTATGGCTTCGGTGGAGGGCCAAGTTAGGCAACATGTGGGTCGTCGAGGTCCATAGGAACTTGGATGGGTTTTGGCCAAAGCTCAGAGATGCAATCCCTACAAGCCTTTTGTTTTTGGGAACTCACGAGCAACTTCCTAGTGGGTCACCCATCCTGGGATTGCTCTAGCCCCCAACTCGCTTAAGTTCGGAGTTCCCATGACTTCGGAGCCAGTGAGCTCCCAAAAGGCCTCGTGCTAGATGGAGGTGGGCATGCATATATAAGGCACATCACCTCATCTCCGTTGGTCGATGTGGGATGTTACAATCCACCCTCCTTAGGGGCCCAACGTCTTCGTCGGCACACTCGCACCACACGGTAGAGTGGCTCTGATACCAAATTGTCACATCTCGGGATCGGCTCCGTCGTAGCACGATATTGTCCACTTTGGGCCCCTCTCTTTGCCCTCATGGTTTTGTTTTTGAGAACTCATGAGCAACTTCCTAGTGGGTCACCCATCCTAGGATTACTCTAGCCCCCAATTCGCTTAACTTCGGAGTTCCCATGACTTCGAAGCCAGTGAGCTCCCAAAAGGCCTAGTGTTAGATGGAGGTGGGCATGCACATATAAGGCACATCACCTCCTCTCCGTTGGTCAATGTGGGATGTTACACCACATGGGGAGTGTTGTGCTGAGTACCAAGGCTAGCCTCACTTAGCATGATATAATATGATGGGCTAAAGAGACGGAGAGGTCTGATGGGTGAAGGAGCCAACAAAGCCAAGAGAGATGTGAGATTCAGAAGTCGGTTCCCACAGACGGCACCAATGTGTTGATGACCACAACTGGATTCACCTTAGATAGAGGAGGTGTGGAGTCTTCGACAGGGAATGGAGAAGTGGGGACTTTCGGCAGGGGAACCTTTGGTCGCAATGTTGTCTTGCAAAAAGAGGGACATAAGAAGCAATTGTCAAGCTTCAGGTACCGGTGTGATACTTGTCGAAGGCTCTCTGACGCTTAAGTCAGTAAGTGTAGTGCGCATAGTAATTTTGGCTAAGTAATGGTAAAGGTGAAAAGTAGTTACCTTTTTACTTGGGCATTATTCCCATTTTATAGAGGAATGGATGTGAGTATTTGCACAAAGTTTTGATGTAGGACTTTGTGCAAATCACTGTGGTGCTGATACATGTCCAAGGCTTAGGTGATACCATTTGGAGCTTCGGCAATCACCTTCAACAAGTTATTGCCACATCGGAGGAAGATGTCTCTTCGGTAGCTAAGGTCATGATGACGTCATCAGTGTTTAGGGATTTTCCATAAGTGTTTTACCTTCGGCACGTTGTAGGTTTGTATGCACTCCAATCCTCCAGTATCGAATGTGCTCAGTTGATTATGGTACAAACAATAGTATCACAGATTATTATGCACTTGTTTAGCAAATGTAGAGACTCCAAATACAAAATCTTTAGGGAAGTCAGACCACCTGACTTCCAATTCTTCAAGGTTGGATGCATTTTGCAATGGTTGAAAATTGCTCTCAGCAGTATTCACAGGAACTGCAATATGATTAATCAAAATTATATCCACTTAAATTTAGGGCAAATTTAAGTGGCTCACAAACTAAACTCTGGAAAGACCTTTCGATTCCTAGACTTTCTGGGACCCTTGAGGGAGACAATAGCATGGGCCATTTGGATGACACCTTAGTTGGGTCTATCATTGATCATGAGGCAGGTACCTGGAAGTTGGATTCAATCCATCACATGATCTCTAAAGATATTGGTCATAGGGAGGACATAGACCGCTTAATTTGGCCATATGAGAAAAGTGGTAGGTATACTATTAAATCTGGCTATCGTTGGGACCATCACAAAAACCAAGTATTGAACCATTAATATCCCTCAACCTCCATCACAATTACGAAGGACATCTGGAAAGCCTTATGGAAGATTCAACATCACCATCCCCTCTCCCCCCCCACCCAAAGAATCAATAATTTCATGTGGAGGATCTTTAGAAAAAGCCTTGCAGCCAATGACAACCTATATGAAAGAAGAATCAGAAAATTGCATATTTGCCCCATCTGCGAGTCGCATGAGGAGACATTTGAGCATCTTTTGCTTCTATCTCCTTGGGTTAAAAGTGTACGGTTTGGTGGCTACCTAACTTACAGAGTCAACCCTCAGGAAGTCACTAATATTGGCCAATGGTTCTCCGATATTCTCCATATCTATGCAAAAAGTAAGGATGACTTAAGATAGGTCATGACACAAATTGCTTTCACCTGGTGGAACATATGGAAAACCAGATGTAATGTTGTATTTGAGCTCCAAAGACCATCCCTATAAGTGATTATGTATGCTACCTCAATTGTTGTAACCATTTTCCTTACTGCCCAAACTGCGCATACCCACAACAATATTCTGAAGTTGAACAACCATCAAACTACTCCCTCTGTCTGGTTACCCTCATATGGAAATACCGTCAAATTCAATGTGGATGCTGTGTGGAACTTGAGAAACGGCAAGGTCAGACTTGGAATTATAATTAGAGACTCCTAATGCAAGTTCATCATCGTAAAAATAGTTCAAATCACCACAAGTTCTGCTTTGGAAGCCGAGGCTTAAGCACTTCTATGGGGAAGCATGTTTGCTCAGAAGACGAGGAAAAGACATGTAATTATATAATCGGATTCAAGGTCTGTGACTCAATGCTTAAATGGTAATATTGCGAGAGGGCCTTGGACGATGTATTCCATCCTGAACAAGTTCAAGGAGAAACTTTCCAAGTATTTTAATTGTCATTGCTCTTGGATTCCTAGTTCAGCCAATCTTTTGGCAATGAAAACGAAGGAAAGGATGCACATGGAAGTGTGGGCCATTAGACCCTCATCTTTTCGGACCCATGTTCTGAACAAAGATGGTCTTCTCTGCCCTCCAAGTATTTGGCTCCATATTTCCTGCTGGAAGGAATGGACGCGTGTTAGGCTCTGCCTATGTCCCTACTCATGTAACTCCTTTAGCTGGTTTATCTCTGGCACTAGCAGTGTTTTGCTTTTGGCACATGTTAAATTTGGTTGGTTTTTAACCTTGGGCACCATGTTGTTTCCCTTTGTGGCTGGGCCCTCTTGATTTGTAGCCTTGTAGTGGTTTCTTTGCCGTCTATTGAATGCAGCACTTCAATTCAAAAAAAAAAAATTCCACTTAAATTAATTTTTTTTTTTTCTTTAGACTCAAATTCTTAGGGTAATTAACTGGAAAACAAAATTGGTAAAGAGAAACGCAAACTTTACCTAGTAATTTGCAACCATCATGGATTGAACATCATAATCTTGTGGTGAATTAGAGAAAAATTAAAACCTTGTAAAGAAGTTGAGAATAATTAATTAAAACCTTGTGACAAACATGCAAACAAAGCAATGGCACACGGATATCCTTGATCATGGATGTGAGAACTCCATGGCCTGCAAACCGAACCTGTAATCGAATTCTTTAATTAGTATTATTGGATATTAAAGTTTAATCCCGAAATTTCATATATAGAATACATATGTATATATATTTAGTTAGCTCCTCTTGTACAACCATGTGCAAAACAAACTGATTATAATTAACAAGAAACTTTTTTTTAATTTTCTGGGATCAACAACAATAAACAACTAATGAACAAACTGAGAGAGGGTAAATTTTCTATTAATTATCCACTTGTTTTGTGGAAATATAAATTTGTTAGGCTACTTGGGTGGACAAGACTAATTATAGAGTGGTGCTTAAGACCAATTAAGGCTTTTCACTTCCTACATTCTTCGCAAATAGCCCAAATATTTTTTTTTTCCACAATATTTTGTCAAAGCGATTGTTGACAAATTAAAAACAGACAATTGTTGTGATTATAATGTTAACAATAGGGAGCTTATTTTTCCACTCCCTTTCGTTTTTTGTTTTTTTTTGTTTTTTGTTTTGTTTTGATTGAAGACAAATTTCATTAGATGAACTTCAACGGTACAATAATCAAAGACATCAACAAGACATTGGAATTTCATCTTTCCCCATAAAGTTGATGGCTTATTGGTGGTGAGTTACTCAGCCAACCCCTTGTGCCTCCCAATAGCCCATCATGGCCTTAAGCCTATGTATTTTGGGTAATGATCAAACAATATTATGCACACAACAAGGAGAGGAGCTAGAATTCAAATTTTAGGGGGCCAAAAAATTAACATATATTAGGGGTGTGCAAGATCTAATTCAATTCGGAAAATCGATTGATCCAGTCCAATTCAATTCAATTTTTATTGGTTTCAATGATTTGACTAATTGGATTGTATCCCTAATTTCAAAAATTAATATGATTGGATCAGATGACGGATTTTCTTTTGTGAGAATCCAATCCAATATAGTTTGTTTCATGCTTATTTGCTTGTGTAGGTATGTGTAATTGAAAAGGTTATGAACATTTTAAGTTATTTGATGGAGCCATGCTTAATATATAACCAGCCCCATGTAATATATAGATAATGAAAATAATTTTCTCTAGCATTTCATTTATATTTTAAATTTAAGTATATTAATGTGTTTGGTTAGATTAAACCTTTTTTTTAAAATATATATTTTGAGTACAAGTGATAGTCTAAACTAAAGGGGAGGGGGATTTCCCACACACACAGCTAAGAGGCCATGGGAGTTTGAACATGAGACCTCTAGTCTGTAAGTCAATGCCATTTTCCATTGGGCTAGATCCCGTTGGCTTGATTAGATTAAACCTAATGATAAATGTTTCATATTTCATCATTGTCTTTTTTCATTATGAAAACCAATCCAATTCAATATCAATTCGATTGAATTTACTTTTGATCCTCTCAAATTGGATTGAAAAAATCACAGTCCAATCTATATTGGATCGAATGCGGATTGACTAAATTACATTGATTTCGAATTGACACACACCCCTAACATATACCAAAAATATTGAAGAAAAACAAAATTCTATTGATTGCATTTAGGAAAAAAAAAACGTATATTATTAAACAATTTAAAAACTAATTTGTAATACTTATTTAGAAATATGTTAAACTCATAGTCATTTCAATTATTTTTTTATCAAATATTTTCAACCTATTTGGCTAGTTATCTAGTCCTAAGATTTTTCAACTAAATCTATCCAACTATAGCCATCTTTTCTTATTTTTATCTTAAAGAAACCAAAATATCTTTTAAAGCCCAAAACAAAAGACAAAAGACACATTATTATCCAAATTTAATTTATTGGGTGCCCATTAACTTAAAACATACAAATTCCTCTTAGTTTGTACAATTCATTACATTGATTGGAGGGAGGCTTATAAAATATTGGGGACGATGGCCATTGTGGGCCTGCAGGTGGCTCTGCCCCTGCACACAAATTTGTCAATCTATGGTGAAGTGTTGAAGCGATCATGGTCTAAGGCCACCGCCGTGAGGCCTTTCGGCTTTTGGTCAGGTATCCCCGTCATAGATTGGATACCTGTGACCTTTTTTTTGGGTTCTGTTCAATATGCAACGCTGGTGGTGCTAATGACACAACTTTTGTGTACACATGACTGAATTTTGTTGGGCGGTACCAATCATCAATGCCAGCTAGTGCTATTGTATAATTTCTCATCTCTTGCAATCACAGGGAGTCATTTCCTTTTAGTGGAGGTATTTAATCAAAATTAATTTTAAAGAAAAATATAAAAGTCTAGGTGCATTCAATCTAGACTTCAATGAACTTTTATAAAGTCTATAAAATTCATACAATTATATGTGTGTTCAATCATGACTTCTAACAATTCTACAATGGTCTAGGGCGTTTACAAGAAGTCTAACTAAAATAGACTTTATGCAATCAATAATGCTAAAGTTACCAAATTTGAATCTCGGATGAAGTGGCATACGCCACATCATCAACTTTAAATCCATTATATCTCCCACATGAATTAAAGAGTGATTAATTATTTTTAAAACAAAATTTATCTGATTAACCAAAATCCCTAGATTGATCAACACCATTACCGTATCTCACAACCAAATAAACCTTTGCACGACACCGTCCGTCGTCCTTCATCACTGCATTGATGGCCCCGCATTGAGTGTATATTAGATAGCCATTAAAGTTTGAAAACTTAATAACTAGATGCGTTGTAATGTTCTAATACGCTATTTTTTAGTACAAGCGATAATCCAAACTAGAGGGGAGAGAGTTTCAAATACACTAGTGATAAGTTTACAATTTTTGTTTTTGTTTTTTGTTTATATGAAATGCAGGCAAGACCACAATTTACAACTGCAGAGGACCTCGATTTTTTTCTTTCTCATACACACTTCTAAGGTGTTATGGGGGATCGAATTTGAGATCACTGGTATGCAAGTTAATACCCTTTTCCACGGACTAGACCCTGTTTGCCGATGTATTTTTCAAAATACGATTGGTACATAAAACTTTTCTAAAATATGTATTTGAAAATTAAAATTCAAATGTTTTTACGTGTATAAAACGTTTTTAAAAAAGATAATTTAAAACCCAAAGATTTAAGAATGTAAAAGCATACACAAAATCTATAACAAATTGGAAAGCTTGAAACGGTTGAAAGTTCTAAAAATATTTTTAGAGAAGTTTTATGGGACCAAAACCTATCTCACGAGGTTGTTGGGCCCTCCCATCAAAACCTATCTTATCCAGGCTGATGTTGATTCTCATTGTTAGAGTTTTGGTAGGGTAGATGGATGTGGGTCTCATTGTGGAAACACACTATCCTATTTCGGTGTCATGTGCCCTTTTTGTATCTCTTTTTCCATGAATTATGATTTCTGTATCTCTCTTTTTCCATGAATTATGATTTCTGTATCTTTTTTTCCATAAATTAGTACATAATGAGAGAAATAAGAAGAAAGGTAGTGATGCCGGGATAGAATAGTTTATATCACTAGAGGATTCACGTCCAATAACTGCTTGGCAATCACTTATGCACGCACGGACTCTCGATTCATTAGTTTTCGTCATTATAAATCCAATCCTTTCAATCGATTAAAGGTACGAACATTTCTCCTTTGCTTACACGACTTGACATAGACTTTCAAAAATAATCGAAAGTAGGGAGACTAGAGTCAACAATGGCAACTGCTCTCCAATTATCACTATTGCCACTACTAGGTGAAGAATGACTACTTTCAATGAACTTGCCTAACATCGACCAAAACAAAAACAATTGCCCAACTTTGACCCGTTTTCTGTCTCTCTGACTTTTTTCCCCATTCCTCACATGTAAGACCATTCTGATAGATGTGACAAAATAGACAAACCTCCACGGAAAACTTGAAAAACTTGGCATTTATTCACCAAACAAAAAAGCACACTTGGCTTTGAGGGGCCAGGTTAATTTGAAAGCAACAAGGTTCAGTTTCAGCTCAGCCGCGCATCCGGACGGGAGGGAGTTCCTATCTAATTTATATCACACAATTTGCAAAAAAATCAGTAGTTGGAAATTTTATCAGACCTAACAGGGCATTGCTTATGTAAGTAGAAGAGTGCTGATATTTCTATTCGAGCTTTCCCCCGATAAACTGCGAAAGCAAGAATGAATTGTTGATAGCACAAACTGAAAACCAGTTGAGAAACAAGCAAAATGTTTCTAAGATACATGAAACCACCACATATATAGATGTCTCTGTATACATTACATAACTACATGCCAACAATGACTTTAGCAACCAGAAAATGTTTCTAACATTTCAACAAAAGTACTTGTATTAGATTGGCTTCTTTCCAGTCCTTTATTGGCCCTACCAAATACTGCACTGAGAACAACTAGACAACCTATACTTGGATGATGAAGTTGCAGCAAGAGAACCCCCAACTTCTTCTAAAAGGTCCGACAGATATAATAAGCAGCTAAACTTAAAAATAGAAGCTTCACCTGTTCAGTCCAGAACTGTATGGGGATATCCTCATTCACCCCCAACCACCCGCCAAACAACATAATATACAGCCTTATTCAGATATTGGAGCAGTCAATATATGAAAACCCAAATTCATCAGATCCAAAATGCATCTTGCTTCAACATTGAGTCATCATTATAGTCGACTGAGTTAAGGTGAGTGCCAAAACCTAAGTTGACAGGATCATTGGGATGGTTACCATATGGAGAATCAAATAACTTGCACGGATCAAACTGAATTTCTGTGGGTGGGAAAACTGGATGAAGCATAGGCAAGGAGGTCGGTTCAGACATGTTGCGTCCTATAACCAACCCTTGACCATAGAAGTTATCCTCCATTGGAAATTGAAATTTCACCTGCTGCTGGTTGTGGTCTTCGACAACATTGAGGTTTCCAGGATTTGAGTTCTTGTTCTGCTGAACATTACTATCATAGAATGACATCAGTTGAGATATCATTTTCTGCCCATCCTCGGCTAGTCCAAGTCCCGAAGCATTAAAACTACTTGTCTGGTTCACTGGTTGTTGAATAGCTGGCTTAGGTTGAGTAATGGGTAGAGAGAAGCCCACAGGTTTGTCGTTGTTAAGATGAAAGCCTGACATTCCAAACACTTGTGAAGAATTACCCCGGTATGCACAATTCAACTGGTGATTGTTTCTTGCAGTTATGTCAAGAAAGCCTAGGCGGCAATCATGATATGGGCATTGGGGGTATTCACAGGTGTAAATCTTCTGATTTAGCATCATCTGTGGCTCTTCGGCCAGCTGCTTCCTCTTCTGACCAAAGTCTGAGTTGGTCTCAATCAGCTCTCCCTTAATCTGAGATACCATCCTCTCTCTTTGTCCAGCTGTTCCAATATTGAAGTGATTAACAAGAGGTTTGCAATCCTCTACTTCAACATTTTGTTCATCATCCACCCCTTCAACATCATAATCACTGGTACCACTGATTGTAAAAGACCCACTCCCAACAGCTGATGGAGGGGGACATCTATCAGGATACAACCTCCGGGCCAAAGCTTCCTCCTGGTTTATAATGGCTAGCCAAGTAGCACTCTCCTTAGCAGTCATTTTGTCCTGCAAACATTTAGACTGACGAACAAGCTTGCGGATCTTGGAAATATCAGGTGACATGTGCTTTATCACAGCCGTGAGAACACTAACCTTCCAAGCCTTCTTCAAATCATGAGGCTTCTTGTATGGGGGAGGACCCTGATCCTTTGGTAAATTTAATTGAGGCCACCATTCCTCATTACCAGTAGGCCACCAAGGTGGGGCAACACCCTTCTCCAATGGAAAACGTCTTTGGGGTGGATCACAGTGCTGCATCAAAGCTGACAAAAGGGAACCAAGAGTTGTGTCTTGGAGCTCCTGCAAGGTGTGAGGAGTGGATGCCACCGCACTGCAGTCTTCATTTTTCCCAGGGATTGAATGATCTGCCTGATACTTGGAAATTGCAGCCGGGCCATTACGATCAAACCTTACTTTTTCCTTCCACCACTCTCGAAGATTGTCAGATGCACCACTCACTGGTTTTCCTTTTTCCGGGATAATCCCATAAACAAAACCCTGAGCTTTGCAAACTTCCATCATTTTCAGCATATATTTCAGGATTCCATCTTGTGCCCGCGACATCTTCTTCCTCCGAGCTTGTTCCTGTGATTGACGCTGCCTTGCATTGTCAACTCCTTCCTTTCCCTTACTTTGTTCTTTAAGTCGCTTCAATAGCATCCGATCTCTCCACATCCTCCTCTCAAGCTCATCAACATCCATTTCTTCATCACTATTATCCTCCTCTGCTGTTGCCTCTGGGTCATGCTCTGGAGCTGCCTCTCCTTCCCCAGGAGGAGCCGAAAGGAAATCAAGATTACCACAGAAACCCATTTCTTCAAAGATCCCCATTTAGCACCGACAAAGAGAACAGCCCTGATTATATATACGAAAATAAAATTGAGCAATGCAGTTCAAGTCAACTTCACCACCACTCTGGAACTCTTTAAAAGATTTCCAATCTTGCGCACAGATATTAGCTTTAAACTTCTTATGAGCCAAGGTTTCTCAATAAAGGATACTCAACCCAAACTTCTGCAAATGAATAAATTATAAATAAGTCAGTTCAATCCCAAAGTGTCACGTATCATAGATCAGGTAAATTGAACTCGCAATATTAACTCTAATTGATGAAAGGAAAAACAAGGGAAAGTAGATATTTCATAAATAAGGAGTAATTACAAATAGAAAAAGTACTTGGACAGAAGCACCTAGACACGCCATACATCCAAATTAGCATGAAACCAACAACGAATGCAAACAAACGAAGTGACGCAACAGATCTCCATGTTCTTACACTAAAAGAACCCAAAGAAAACCCTAGAACATGGGCCTCATCACTAAAAGCAACAAAATAAGTTACGAACCAAAACAAAAAATAAGGTTCTCAAATAACCGAGAAAAAAAAACAAAAAACAAAAACCAAAAAAAATTCATCAGTGACGCGAAAAACATGAGATCATTACAATAAAAACTAAATTTAAGTTACATGTACATACCCTGCAACTGCAAACAACCACTAAAGCAGAAAGAACATGGAAAACTTCCCCCAGATCCACCATCACCGGATTCATTTTGTAAATAAAAAAAAATAAAAAAAACCATATTATTGATTTTTTTTTTTTTTTTTTTTTTTTCCTTTTGGTTTACACAAACTGTTATAAGCTTAGAACGCAGGTTTACAGCATATATTTCACCAATCTAACAACATAATTCAATTATTATTTTCTTCCATTATTTAATATAAATTCAGAAATTCAGGGTAGCCCTCTTTTGGATCAGAAGGTTGTTCAAAGCTGTCCGTCCCATCCAGATCCAAACATATCCAATCCAAAATTCGCAAACAAAAAATTAAAAGAAATAACACGAAAATTAAAAAGATCAGCTAGAAAGAAAAAAAATGGTTAAAACGCAAACCAGGACCTGTACCTAAACGAACTACAAAACAACAAGGCACACCAAACAAAACCCAGAGAAAAACTATTACTAAGAAAAGAACCAGATAGTGGAGCATATCAGATATAGCATCAACACAAAGATCAACCATCAAAACCAATGAAAAATCACAAGATTGAGAACAAAAATATATATTTATAATCAATTCTGTAGACCAGAAGACAGAGAAATGAAACGAGTACTTCAAATAAAAAAGCAGAAAGATGAGAGGTACCTGATTGATGGATATCATGTGTTAATAGGAGAGCATTGAAGCTCCTCAAGCACCCTCTGATTGCTCAGAGAGAGTCAGAAGAGAGAGAATTTAGTGGATTTTCTTTCCCTTTCTTAATGGAGGAAGAAAATGAGAGAAAAAGATAAGAGTGGCGACTGCAGGGAAGGGACAGAAGATAGGAAGAAGCAAAGGTGACTTTTTATTTAACTAGAGTCAGGTTACGTTTTAACCGCGGTTAAGACGTGGGAGGCAACCTTTTGGTTTTCCCTTCGCATATGAAAAGCTTTTTAATTGTGGTCGGGATTCTCTTCTGTGCACTTCCTCACACTGAAGTCATTGGTGCTTCAACCAAACAACCATGTTACATCCCATCATGTGGTCACAAGATTATTCCATGGTCAATTCATCTCATTGAATTGAATAAAATTTAAGTTTTACTTATTTTATCGGTGATTTCAATACTTTTTTCTTATACAAGCGATATTGAGGAACACAGCGCATAAACGTTTTTAGTAATCTTCTTATTATTTATTTTTAATATTTATGAAACTCAAACTCGCACCATACAATTTTTTTTTTTTATTTTTTGGGTGTAAAAAGGAAAGAAATTAACTATGTATATTAAAAATTTTCTTTTATGTACATCTGCGCATTTCGGAAATTGTTACGTAATAGTTAATTTTGATATGAAATTTGTTTGTTGCCTATAAAAGAGAAATATAATCACATATGCGCAACGGTATGTTTCAATCTAATATGCATTCTGATATAATTGGTATGCATACTTATTTGCTTTCATTTTGTAAAAAAAAAAAATTACATCCAATGGTCTATATATGATTAACAACTAAGATTCTATTATTTATGTTAGCTATTATTGATTTTTTTAATTTTTTATAAAACCATTATTTCATCAAAGTTGTCAACGTATGATATTTGTTTTTGTGTTCATTTTTTTAAGGTTTAATTGCTCTAGTTCCCTTTTAAAGTATGGTCAAATCTCACATTGCCCTGTGAATCTCAAATTGACCCACTTTAATCCATGAATTGATGTTTTGTGTCTCACTTTGCCTCTTACTATTAAATCTTTTAATAACTCCGTTAAAAATGCTAACATGGCACGAGCGAGACCCACTATTTTGCTAAAATACATACCACATAAGTGCTATGTGTGCAAAAACATAATAAAATATTTTATTTAAAAAAATAATGATTTAAGATAAACAATAAATAATAAAAATAATGTTTTTAAATGTTTTATTGTTTTAACAAAAAAAAAAAAATTCAATAAGCCAATTCCCACCCAAAGACCGCCCCTCCTTCTACGTCAAAACTCAATAGTCACCACCATCACTCCCAAGCAAGACACAGCCACCTCTTCTGAACTTCTTCCACTCACAGCCACCCCCACCTCCAACAACCACCTACATGTATCCAATGACCAACTTCATCTTCATCGTAGACAAAGAGGAGTGCCCAAACCCAAATATGATAGGTGTGTGGACTCGTACTCACTAATGAAGGCATGCTCCAGCTTTTCTTCTCCTAAACTTGGCTTAGCATTTTTAACTTAATGGGCTTAATGGTAAAGGGCAAAGTGAGACAAAAAACATTGGTTAAGGATCAAGGTGAGTCACTTTGAGTTTCAGGGGCAATATGAGATTTGACCATACTTTCACGGTGTATTAGAGAAATTAAACTTTTTTTTTTAATTATTAAGAAAAATTAGGGGAAATAACATAGGAAAGATGGGTGGGATTTTAAGAAATTCTATCAAACGAGCACATGAATAGAAGTCTCTCTTGCAAATTTGGATTAGGCTAGTTGACCAAGTTAGTGTGCCGACTAGGGACGGACCTAGAAAGGTACTAACCTGGGCTATAGCCAGGTGACTTTTCTTGTCTTTCCATCAAAATTACATGTAGCCCACCTCTGCTAGCTAGAAGGTTGACTTGCAAATCTTTGCGAAGGATAAAAACAATGTAAACATAGTGTGAAATTAAAGTTAGCTGATATTGGAAACTATTTTTTTTTCTTTTTGAAAACGTTGGAAACTTTACCTTGGACTAATTATGCTCTACGTCAATTCTAAGTTGATAAACACGTGATCAACTATTTTTAGATTTTTTGGAAAACCATTCATATCACTAGCTTTCCTTTTCTTCATACTATAGCTAAAAGAATTACTTCCATTTCATTTTGTCATAGAGTTCCTATGAGAAAACCAGTCAAAGGCTTTTATTATCATGAAATAGAGAAAACTATGATAATAATTTTGGTGCTCTTGCTTGTATGAATAATGAATTATCGATCAATGAGATTTAATGAATTAATTAGTTGCTGACATGTTGGCTTGAATATATTATTCAATAGGTTATACTTTTATAATGTCGGATCAACATAAAAAGCTAAGAGATCAAAGATTCTTTAGAATTTTTTTGTTATCAATGAAATTCACTCGTATCATTGAGTTTTCTGTCTTCTTAGTAAGTTTGTACGTCAGGTAAATTTAGCTCACCCCATTTTGAAATCATGAGATCGTCCCTGGTGCCGACACCATTGCACTGAAGTTTGAGTCATCCTCCTCCTAGATTATAGTAATTTATAATGTCACATTGTCAAAACAAACAAAAAAAGCCCTTTTTTTGGCAAAATGATGCCAAATCAAATTGTAAAATAGATAGATTTCTTTAAATAATAAAACTTAATCATAATAGAGCAACTTTACCATATAGTCTTGTTGGCTAGTCATTTTCTAATTTTGGTTAATTCCACACATGTGAAAACTAAATTCGTTATTTATGTACATCACAATGCATTAAATATGCCAACGTTACCGAACACAATAACTTGGTTGATTGCAAAGCCTAATCTTCAAGGTAGAAGTACCCGAGGTCAAGAGGTGTTCATTCCTTGGCCGTGTGATCGTTTGAAGAAGTCCAAATCCAATGCATTCATCGAATATCAATTACACATTGTGGATTTCTTTTATTATTAATTGAAATACGAAAAATGTTGTTTTGAATAATGGTCTCATTAAATATAGTTTACTTAACTCATTTGTGAGATGAGATAAGTGATCTAAAGAAGTTAGATCCATGAAACCTTTTCATATAACTCACACCCTAAAGAGTTTATGGTCATAAGATTGTCAACTGGGCATTAACATATCCATAAAGACTAGTATACATTGTATCTGTTCAATTCAGAGGATGACTGGTCTCAAATCATCTGTGTGGGTGACATTAATGGGTATTCACTAAAGAGTGAATCCATTGAACGTGATAATCAAAAAAGGATTGTATGGAAAGTTTTAGTTACATGTCAAAAAAGATCTCTAAGTTGCTATAATATAAATTAGTCCTTAGACTTGAGGCTCCACTGTTATCTTATGAAAGCGTTGTTGATCTCAAATCATGCAATCTTATGGACATGGCTCAAGGCATGGTTGTGATCATCAATTAATCTATGAAGGCATGTGAGTGTACGACAAGAAATCTCTACCTTCAATATAGATTTAGAAGTCTTTGGCCAAAGCAATAGGTATGAATAAGAATCTTGATTCGAATCATACTTGTATGAATTATATAAGCTTGGGATTCATATCATGGGCTTGACATGTCTTCCAACTGAAGAGGTTCTCCACCTTTTCTATATTGGCTTGGGTAGTCATGATATTTTTGCTACACATCACTCAGACTTGTGGAAGCCTTGAGGATTAACCACAATACTGTTCTCACAAAAGGTAGAATTAAAAGGGAGTTTTAATTTACAATTGCTAAAGAAAGAATTCAAATCACCCATGGATTCACCTGTTAGAACCTAATGGATCACATACATAATGTGGAAGTTAAAGATGATGAGCATGAATTAATTAAGTTAATGGAGATTAATTAAATAATTGGATGGGGAAATTGCATTGGACTTCAAATTTTATTTGAGGTTCATGGTCTATTGGGCTTGGACATATTGGGCTTGTAACACAAGTTATACATGACAACTTAACCACGAGGCCTAAAGTTCCAATGAAACCACGAGGCCAACCACACAAAGAGGAAGAGGGAACGAAGGGCTTTCTTATGTGCTATATAAACATCACGTAGCCTCCAAGCACATTAAGGTTTTTATACTTCGAGAGGAAGAAGTTACTAGCATATGTTTCTCTCCATGATGCCATCATTTCATCCATTATCCATCTCAGTGTGGTGAAGTTAGAAGGCACAGTCAAATGATGGGTTGCAAAACTCAATTAGGGTAGCATGGAATGGACTTGAAACATTTGTGTAGTTTAACCTATTTACCCAAAAATAAAAAACAAAAAACAAAAAACCGAAGTGCTTCATTTACATTTTTACAATGATTAATGAATACAAAGTGCTTGAATACACACGATCATCAATACAAGTTCATCATTTATCAAGTTTGTTTGAGTGTTGAAATGGACAAGTTATACTTCTCTTCCAAATGTTGGACGATGTCTCACGTTCGAAGCCCCCCCACCCAATGATCAAAAAATAAAGAAACTATAATCATATAAGAATCGAGATGTATATGTCTAGAAAATTCACTATTTTACATTTTGGATTGAGTCACAAAAGTAAAAAACTTGAAATGTGGTCAACTTAGATTGAACTATTTATAGTTTATTGTTATAGTACTGGAAATTATTTAATACATAATCCATACCCTTATAGTAATAGGTTTTGAGAAGCAAGTTGTATTCTCCAAATAGTAAAGATGAATGATTGTCAATTAAAGAAAGTACAATATTGAAATTACTAGAAGGAGAGAACAGAATCATGTCGATTTTGAGGTTTAGTTTTGACAATTTGAAATCACCATGGTTGAAAACAATTTGATTTCTTCCCATTAATCTTTATAAAAAAAGAAATAGGGTTTCTCTTGACAACTGATTGTATCAGTCCCACATCGGTGAGAGATGCTTTTGTCACACATTTTATATACACGAATGTTGGAAGTTAAATCGCCAAGCCAAGTAACGTGGGCTTATGACTCAATGTGAGGCCAATAAGGATGGACGGAAGGGTGTAAAGTTGCGGCGCACGTTCGAATGTCGAAGGGGCTTAGTGGACTCTTGTTGGCATGCCACTCATAACCCTAGGAGACACCGTTAAATAAAGCGATTATGCTATGAGGTAGGAAGACGATACAGATAAGGTCCCGCTTCCAGGCAATAAGTGGTAGAGTGCAACTTCTTTGCACATGTTTGTGTAGAGCCCGTTGGCTTATCAAAGCAATTGGGGCGTCATACTGCTTCATTCCTTCGGAATGAGTTGCAACTAGCCGACAACCCTCTAGCCCCGCTCTTCATTCCAACTTCCATCTTTTAAGGTTCAATTTTGCTTATTTGAAATTACTATTGTATCCTTTTTTTTCGTTTTAGTAGTTAAATGATGTGAAATTTTTTATTTTTATATTTATAAGCTTCATATGGAATTTCTTGATGAATAATTATTTTTTAAACAAGAAAAAACAAATAGCTCTAAGTCTCTCATTATGTGTTTTGTTTTGTTTTTATTTTAAATCTACTAACTACTATTTTATTCATTAACTATTTTTCAGTTTTAAAAATGAGTTATTTATAAATAAATAAAAACCCCAATACCATGGCCAATCTCGACATGGACCCCATAAAACATATGAAGACTGCATAGATTTTTAGGTAACTAATTTGGTCCGATTGAGGGTGCCTTATCTCTCATTAGAACACAATTTTCCACCCAATAAAAAATAACACATGTACAAGGGATATGTATCAAGATGAATCATCCTTGAAGTTGTACCCGAGAAAGTAGCATTCACCTAATCATGCATTGATTAGGTGTAGCAATGTCAGTCCAGGCACCAGGGTAGGAAGAAACCGCTAGTTTACACAAGATATCTCGGGCGACATATTGGGCTAAGGGAGAAGATAAGACCAACTCTTGAGAGTGAATAACCAAACTATACATAAAAAGCGTCAAAACTCATCTCCTTCATGTAGAGTAAGGAAAGTATATACATCACCTACAATTTAAACGGATAATTGGCACATAATTGTTTTTACTCAATAATTCATGACCAATGAAGGAACTGTAAGAATACATCTCTAGCAGCATACTTGGACAGAACAAAACACAACAATAAATTACCCACGATAGAAAGCAAACATAATTAATATAAGAATGATATTCTACTCTCTTCAAATACCAAAACGTTCTAGCTATCAATAGGCCAAGCACAAAATAGAACTCAATGATTTGTGAGAGCAGGGACCAGTTATATTTATGTTAATCAATCTCCAACAATATATCACCCATTACAGATAGAGTTGGTGCTTAACACAGACTAATAAGCATAAGTAATTGAGTCCTTATTGAACATAAATAACAAAGTCTGTCAAAACTGGAAGACTAGTTACAATTGATAACATAAACCCTATTATCTTGATTAAATACAATAAAACATACTATGTCATTATGCCAACTCACATAAGTCATCTTACATTCTCCCACATGAGTGTAGCTTAATCACATTGGCTTATCATATCAAATCAAGGTAACAGTGATCACTGGGTTTACCAAAACATCAATGTACTTCTAAAACATCTGTCAAAACTAGTGAAGTAGTTAGGTTGTTTTATTTTATTATGTAAGATAAAATCTTACATAATGAGTGGCTATGATTGAATTCATGATAGTAGGCCCGGTAAGGAGGGAAAGCGCTCCTCGTCCTTCACATTTGTGTTGTACTTCTCATCTTTGTACCAGTGTTGCAGCCCCACTCACACAAATGCATACCATAATATGATGTATTTAGACATCTCATGAAGTAGTGGCTGCATTTGGTACCCTTCTTGAAATTTCATTTCTAAAAAAAAGGAACCTATTATATATTGCACAACCTCTTTAGTTTTCCCTTCACCTCATCAACCTTTAGATACCACTTTCTTTAAACTTGTTTAAGACCATGAAGAGACTTCTAATTTTCACTCATAACTCTCTTTCTCCCTTTCAACAAATCCTCGAGGATGCTACTAAAGATCTCTTCCGTAAGATCCCCTTTTTAACTTCTGAATGTTGATAAAATTTAGGGAAATGACACCAAGTACTAAAGACTTATTAGATTTCATAGAAACCATTACAACAAAAAGCTATGATATAAGGTTTTTTTTCTTGTATTCAAAATATAGAATACGGTTTCACCTTTAGGCAAGAAACTATTATGAGAAGTTTTTGCATAGCCAAGCATAAATTCACAAGAAACAAAACTACAAATTCCAACACCTTTATGCAAGATGAAATTTATAACTTTCAAGTTCTCCATGATTCACTATGCATTAGTTTATAATAGAACGTAGTAGACAATTTCTTTGGAAATCAACCTACTATTCATATCCCATAAACTACAAATATGAGTTTTCTAAACAATCTTTTCAGAACAACAGCAAATACACAACTTTAGTAGATTATTCAATTGGTCGAAAATAATTTTATACATCTATCAAGTTTGTGAATGACAAACTGAATTTCTTTTAATAATTTAAAAGAACCAAAAGGGCCACCAACCAACACAATTGAATCAATCAATCAATCAAAACATGGTGTTTGATAATGAATTAGAAAACACAATAACTGTCACATAATTGAATTGAACTCATAAAATAATTTTAGTGACAATTTTCATCATAATTGCATTCTCCAAACAAAATCAATATCAAAACTCTGCATTAGAAACTCCTTTTATGTTGCACCAAGTTAGTTACATGATAATTATGCGGAAAATCAATTAAGATCAAATATCAAGTTAGTAAAAAATTGAAAAGTAAATAATTCAATTCAATTCAAATTGATAAGAAATAAGATACAATAAGATACATTTTTTAAAAAGAACAATTAACTATTCGAATTTAGTTCCGCTACATAATCAAGAGATAGGTTTTCTATTATATTACCATGCTAACAAAAGTACTAGATTTACTAAAACTAGAAGGTAAATTTTGCTTTGTCTGAAAACAAACTATATAAGGACATACAATAGTATATAATCACATTACAATTTTGTTTTAGAATTTAGATACCAAATGAATCAATAGCAAGGCATTCTTAGTGCGGATGCGAAAACTTTCAAGACATGTTGCAGTCTTGTATGTTATTTCCATGTTAATGTCATAAGTAAAAAAAGTTGCATAAAATACCAAAATGACATTTGATTATTGTGCAGAACTTTCCAAAATGCAACAATTGAAAAAACATGAACAACTATAATCTATTTCAATCTTCATTTAGATTCTATAGAATTATTGAATTGAGTTTTTATATGGAAGAGTCAAAATAGTCCATTTTCTTCCAATATAGAGCTTTGCGGCTCTGTCTTGCTTGTTGCTATCTATATAAAAATAAATGATGATAGTATGCAGATTTGGCACTTAGAGATAGGGAGAAGGAAGTTCCCAATCGATAATTAGCCGAACTTATAGAATCCAAGCTATAAGCTTACACAAGACAAAAGCAGAATCCAAAATCTATTGTACAATCCAAAAGAGATATGAGATAGCTTAATCAATTTACAAGTTCAATTAAAGTTTCTTTAGTGCATAAGAAAGGAGAACAGATAAAACAAATCAATTGACAAACCTAAGATTTGATACTAATTGAAAAATGATGCAATCAAGCACATACAGATTTAGTAGCATCTTAGTCACATTAATATAATGTGTAAAACTCAATGAGAAAATATATATAAATAAAATTACACCTTATGTCATAGGCTGACAATATTCATGAGTGACATTAGTGATGAATAACAGAATAGTTAGTTTGATACTTAATAAGCCAACATCAAAATTTGAATTTGTCTCATGGAATGACACATTCATCATAGGCATTATTGATGAATATAGTTGGTTTTATGCATAAGAAACCAACATCAAAATTGAAATGTGTCAATACTAGATATATTGACTCAAATCATGAAAAAGACTCATGCGAAGTTAGTTCATTATAGAAAAGAACTAATGCATACATAGGAACATGAAAAGAAGAAAACAATTAAACTATAACATCAGCTAACCGAAAGTGAATTTGGTAAGTCCTATTTCTACACGAGGCTTAAGTACACTAACTGAAAGAACTCATGGTATAAAGATTCTGACTTGTGCCAAGAAACTAATTAACCCAAAAGTATGCACACACAAAAAAAATAATAATAATACTCATAAAAAGAATCATAGATAAAATTAGTTTCTTATCTCCATCGACTACAAAACAAAAAGTTGGATTGACAAAATACAGGATGAGAAGAAGTCAAAATAGACAACATAAAAATCTAAAAACAAAAGCAACACATTTGAAGTATTGAGTAATCATTTTGAGTCAAATCCACTTCCAATAAAATTTTACGAGGTGAGCAACCCCAAATTCACACCCAAAACCAATCAAGAACCAAAATTTTAAACCAGAAACTCAAAACCCAAATCCAAAGTAATCTTAAGAGATCGAGTTGTTGAAATAGATACTACACCATAAACCAAAATAAAACTGGTCAATGAAATCATAAATAATTGCTGAAGCAAAACCAGAATAAAAAAAATATCATAAATCTTCTAGCCGATATGTTAATATCAAAAACAAAACCCATGTAATTTTATCTAACCCTAATTTTGAGTTTCATTGAAGTGTAATAAAAAACGGAACCCTAAGGATGTTGAATTGGCTCTAATACCCAATGTAAGAATATATCTCTAGCAGCATACCAACATAAAATAGGATTACAACTTGTACAGAACAAAATAAAACAATAAATTACCCACGACAGAAGGCAAACATAATTAATATGAGAATGATCTTCCACTCTCTTCAAATACCAAAATGTTCTAGCTATCAATAGGCCAAGCACAATATAGAACTTGATGATTTGTGAGAGCAGAGATAAGTTCTATTTAAATAAATCAAACTCCAACAATATCTCACATATTACAGACAGAGTTGGTGTTTAAAACAAACTAATAAGCATAAGTAATTGAGTCCTTATTGAACATAAATAAAAAAATTTGTAAAACTATAAGACTAGTTACAATTGATAACATAAACCTTATTATCCTGATTAAATACAATTAAAAATTATATGATTATGCCAACTCACATAAGTCATCTTACAGGAACGACCATGACCAACCCATTGAAAGACAAGGGACTACTATATAATCAGCGATCCTATTGACCATGCAAAGCCCTCTAAATGTGAAATGGATACTTGACGTGCCTTGGAGATAAATGGATACCGCGTTGTTGTACTTGTTTCCTTAAATCATCCATTTCAATATCACACATATATCTCTTTCAAAATTTGTTGACTCTCGGCTGTTTTGGGTTTGGCGACCTCCACAACGCCCAAGCCTCCCAACCATGATCGGAAGAACTCTTATACCAGTTATACCAAATAAATGGAGAATAAGAGAGAAACCACAAGTGAACACTCAAAGATAAACAATGCGCCACTTTAAGGAATCCACCAAATGTATAAGAGCTAAGTAATAGAAGAAACATTTCTTCTCAAAAGCCAAAGGTTATAAAATTCATTCCAAATATGGATGCCCCATCCCATAAAAGCGGCATTTAAATAGTGTGGCCATGGACCAACCATCCATAAATAGGTTAATCCTTATAAATAACCATACATGTAGCAAGACTTGGAAAAATGCATACTTAATCCCAAAGTCATTCTAGATGTATTGTAAATATTAAATAACTTAATCTAGATACATGCTTAGATTTAATGTACAACTAAATGCAATGAAGGAACTTTGAATAAGGCTGCTAATAATGACAATGAGTGAACTGTGCAATAAATGAACCACGAACTCTCTTAATTTCTTGGACCAAAAATCTCATGTCATGTTCGTTATCCACTCAACCCAAATCATAATTGTCCTCATTTGGTTGAATATAACTGAGGGCTACTTTATCTCCCCTTGATCGAGTGAACCTAAGGAGGGAGTCGAGATCCCCACACTACATAGTAAAGAGGAGCAATTGTAGACCCATATCTCCTAGCCCCGTGATTGAGGGTTGTTGACCACCTAAATTGTGCCACTTTTCTGCCATTGGTCGAATCTATCACGTCATTTTTTCCCCATGTGTAGGAATGGCAAGATGATCATTATGCTCCCCTTAATCATGAAAATCATGTCCCTCTAGTTAAAAAAAGGGTAATAGATTTTTTATTCACTAACATTCTACTTAAATTCTCTCCCATATAGACCTTCAGTCTGGCATCAGAAAGACGTTGGTTGGCACCACACCGGCGCCCTCTTAGATGACTTGTTCCTTATGCCTATGTGTATAAATTTCATACACTTAGTGAGGTTTTACCATTTCATAACCCTATGTTGACCATTTGATTCTACTCGTCAACACAGACAACTACACTTTTTCAGGCTGAGAAAGAATGATTATCACATGATAAGGTTTAATTGTAATATTTAAATTCAAAAATAAAATTCAGAAATAATTTATGCAATGAGCAAAGCTAATGCCACAAAACCATTAAGTTTAAGTTAGAGGGGCTTGAAAGTCGATTGGTTAATGCTGTACTTCTTCTTTTAAACAATTTATGTCACGCTCATGTTCGATCGGTGTTGGGCTCCCATGATATAACGATCATGTCCTTACACTAGTAGCACTCCAAGCCATAATCATATGTAATCCATTTAATAAACAAGTTGTGTTCATGTTTAACATTCTTGACACGTTTATTAAATGGGTTATTTTCAGGTTGAGTGATTATCTCAACATACCATGATCCATTGCCAACCCTACTAATAGTGGCATGCTTGTATCCAACATAATCTCTTGGATTATTACCAGGATTAGGGGGGTTTTGGGTAAACACTTTCTATTCATTTTCATTCATAGAGTATACTTGTCTTCGCAACCATACTAAATGAAACATGGATAGTTTGTGTGATCCGATATTTTTCTTTTTTGAATAAAAAAAAATACAATCAAAAAGAGGATCACGTACGGATCCAATTTCCAAACATGTTAAATTTTAGTCTAAACGAAGAAGGAAAATTACAAAACTAAATACAGGAGTGATCGTAATTATTTTCTAAATGAGCTAAATTATCACCTACCATATTTGCTTCTTGATATATATGGTGCAGACTTATAACTGAATAGTTGAGAAAGCAAGTGCAAAATATGGTAAGTCTAGCATTACCCTTTCTAAATGTTCAACAAGATATTCAAAAAAGCAATTTTGCATATCCATTATTTTCTTCTAAGTTATTTGCAAATTAATAGCATTAAATTAAAATATGAAAAAATCAAAATGCTAAGAGTTATAGATATGGAGTCCTGCTTCTACAAATTTCCTAAAATTTATTTTGATGGCTCAGTTTTTACTAATGGCAATGCTAACACTGATTTTGTTATAAAAAAATCCTTATGATATTGGAATTCTTACTGGTATCTTTCCTGGTGGTATAACATCTGTTTTGCAAGCTGAAACATTTGCATCTCAATTAATGAAAAATATTTTAATTGCTTCCACACAAATTTTGTTAAGATCAATGGTAAAATATGTTATTAAGAAGGGGACACTAGAGGCATGGAAAGTAAAGTGGTTTTTTTACTTGGGTAAAAAGGTTATTTTTTCTTGGTTAAAGGGTTGAACAACTAGTTTTTGTAATTAAAAATATTTTGTCTAAAATAATACAAATGTAAAACAATTACTTTATTTATTGATGTGGCATGCCACATTAGTTGCCAGATCGCATGCCACGTCAGATAGTATAAAAATGAGGTATAAAAATGTGGTAAGTCTAGAATTATTGATGATGGATGAGTTAACGAGTGCAAAGCATATTTGTTTCTTATTTCCCAAATTTTCCATCTAGTAGTAAAAAAAAATTCTAGAAACAAAGGTGAAACATTATTCAAATGGAATCCAGTCTATAGTAGGAATTTTATCAGGTGGACAATAAATACCAAAAGAATTGCTTTTAGAATAAGTACATTTTATTAGAGGAAGAGAAATTTCATTAATAACCCAAGAACATTACATAAGAGCTGGCATGTTAATAATGGCCCCATTAAAACATTCTTAGGAAACCATATGGGATAACCTCAAGTAAGAAAAAAGTACCACACATGTAGCTAACTAAAAATAGAGTCCCAAACAAAAAATCTAAATACAAAACAGTCACCTCTAAAACAAAACTACCACACCAATAAACACAAACTAAGAAAACCCATCAAAAAAGCACACCAACGCCTCTCTGGTTCTATCAAAAAGGCCTCATATGTAAACATAGTCATTTGTACAACGCAAGATTTGTTCAGCATGCAATGGGTAGAACCAAAAGAACTCCAAAATGAACAACCCACATATGCAAAAACAAAAGAAACGAACTGAAGCAAAACGAACCAATCAAAAGAGCACACCAACGCCTCTCAAATTTTGTCAAAGAATACCTTTTTTTGTAAACATAGTCCTTTGTACAGCACGAGATTTGTTCAACATACAATGGGCAGAACCAAAAGAGCACCAAGACAAACAATCCGCATGAAAAAAGAACAAAGGAAAAAACTTAAGCAAAATGAAACTCATCGAAAAAGCACACCAGCGTCTCTCAGATTCTGTCAAAGAAGACCTCCTATGTAAACATAGTCATTTGCATAGCGCGGAAGTTGTCTAATATGCAATGGGTCAGAAACAAAGGAATACTAACACGAACATCCATAAAAACAAAACACAAAATAAATAAGAACAACCTCGGGACCCAACTTGATCCCATGTCGGCCTCTTGTCTTGAAGAAGAAAACTTTAGTTTACCGAAGGTTCATCGGATGCCAAGCCCACAAAAGTTCCAGCAGATAATTATCAGGGAGACCTTGAAGACCCCTCGAGGATGGTCTCCTCCGCCTTGTTAGCAAAGCCATAGGGACCCAATCGTCGCTGACCATTAAAATCGACGCCATTATCGATCATATGCTCACCTCCATCGTCAATTCCTACACACACTTCTGTTTCCCACCACAAATCAAGATCTAAACGGAGGCCGCCCAACTAGCAGTCACCACTCTAGCTTTGTCTCGATTTGTAAGCACATGCACTCCCAAACGAGCGGTCAATATCATCGAGAGCCACTTCCTCATCTAGATCAGACAGCCCCATAGAAAAAAAAAAAAAAAAAAGAAAGAAAAAAAAAGACAAAAAAACCGAAGCCCAACTTTGTACGTTGAGAACAAAAGCACACAAGCCACATCAGAGGAAGACCTTGGGAAGGGGGGTCTCGAATCCAAATCACAGACCCTGGGATTGAGAACAACCAAACCAAGAGCCCATGAGTGAGTAAACTAGACGAGGAACACAAAGAGCTGACGCAGCCCTCCCCACAGAGAACAAACGAGTTAAAACCACGAGACCTAATACACCAAAAAGAACCCAGAGAGACAATCATAGAGGACTGAGAGAGACAGCGCATAAAATGGATCAAGAAAACTAGAGAAAACCCTAACCTTAACCGTCAATAGTTTTGGCTCTCCTCGCTTGAATGAGAACGACCCCTACTTAGAATAAGTATGAAAGTAATGCTATTTAGACATACAAAATTGACCACATTAGCTAACCACTTTATGTGGCAACTGATGTGGTCATGCTATATCAATTAATGAATTTTTCCATGTGGATTCTATTTTTATTTATTAATTTCTCTTTTCAATTATCATTAAAAACAAAAACTAAAAGTGAAATAGAAAATAAATAAATAAAACCCTAGCGTCTTGTAATCTCACGCTTTCTCTGCTCTTCATCTCCAGCACTACCTTCCTCCATCAACCCATCCGCGTCCCCCATTGGTATTGCACTATGAAAAGAATAAACTACACTAAAAATTCCAAACACAAAAAAAATAAAATAAAATAAAAAATAATAATAATAAACTAAAAAAATAAAAATAAAAAATCGAATAAAACTTTATTAAAATTCCACATATGCAACACCAATCTGTTTTCCACAATATACAACTAGTTCATATTTATTTGGCAAGAACACAACAAAAATGGAGACATTGCAGTGGAGAAGATGTAATATTGTAAATTTGTAATCCCTTGTTATTAATTTATTTTGACATGTCTTTTTTCCCTTCTTGATAAAAGTGACGAATCTTCAAGAAATTGTGTGAGACTAGGTAGTCAGTGAAGACGAGAAGGTTTCGGATTGGAAAGAGTGTTTGGACAGATTGATGGAGCAATCCAAACAATAACTTCGATACTCAATTTGTTGATTTTCTTTTTTCTTTTTACAAATGTTTTTTTGCGTATGTGCTTCTAGGTTTAAATAAAAAAAGTGGTAGAAGATTTTTATTGAGAAAACTCCAAATCGCAGCAACAACAATGGAGGATAGGGATGGGTGGATTTGAGGGAGGAAGGGAGTGCTGGAGATGAAGAGTAGATAAAGTGTGAGACTACAGACGAGGATTCTAGGGTTTTGTTTTTTCTTTTCTATTTTATTTTGAGTAATGCTACACTTACCACATTTTTATCCCACATTTCTATACACACGATGTGGCATGTCCATATTATATGCCACATCAATTAAATCAATGAAGTGTATTTTAATTAAGACAATTAGAAAAATAAATATTAGAATAAATCATAAAAGAAAAGAAAATATTAAATAATTTTAATTGATGTGGATGTCCATCTCAGCTGCTACATAAGATGATATAAAGATGTGGTATACTTATGTGGTAAGAGTAGTATTATTCTTTCATTTTTTTTAATGATTATTAAAAGTAAAATAAATAAAAATAGAATTCACATGTCAATATTCATTAATTGACATGACATGAGCACATCAATGGCCACATAAGGCGGTTAGTTAATGTGGTCAATCTTGTGTGTCTAAATAGTATTACTATAAGTACAATGAGTAAAAAGATGATATATAATTTCAGGATATAAATTACAAAAAGGATAAACATTAGAAACATTGGAATATTGAGCAATATGGTCGCTAGTATTTATTTAATCTCCGTTGAAAAATTAACCAAGAATTTTTCTAATTTTAGGTGGTACTTCAAGTTTGGGCATTTTAGCATGACATATTATATAATTATCCATATAGACCCTACTTGGAGGGAAAAATTCAAAACTAGCCACTAGCCACTTGTCATTTTCTAATTTATTTTAAATATTAAAACTAATTAAAAAATAACAAGTAGCTAATTTTAAATTTTTACCTCTAAATAAATTATATATGAATAATTGTATAATATATCATGCTAAAAACCTATTTAAAGTTTCCAGAGTTTTACAAGAAAATTGTCAATAGTTTTTTTCTGAACCCATCTAGTATGTGTTGGAATGGGCACAAGTACTCAAATGCCGAAATTCATGACCAGCTAGCCGATTCATTTTTATTTTATTTTGTTTTATTTTAAATTTATTCTATTTGTTTATATAATATTGGTTTGGTGCTGTAGGGGGAGAAAATGACCGCACCAAAAACACTTTACCAGCCATATATGAACCCACGATTTAAAGCCTCCAATAACATGTGAAGCACTCCATCAGTTGAAAATGTTAACAAAAATAGTGTAGTGCAAAGCACGTAGTGCCGCGTTATGTTATTCAAACCTCAATATATATAAGCACACCCAACCCACCATCTCTCATGCAATCTACAAACACATAGAAAAACAAAACAAAGAAAAATTTGGCATCATGTCTTCCTTCAAAGCCTATGGCAAAGTCAATGAGTTGGAGCAATCCCGGCTCGACGCTCGTCGGAAGACGCGGAGGAGAGTCGTCATCATAAGCCTGTCCTCCATAGTTCTTGTGTGTGTGGTGGTTGCTGCTGTGGTTGGAACCACCATTCATAAGAATAACTCTGGTGGCAAACAAGGCTCAAGCCTCTCTACTTCTGTGAAGGCTGTTTGTGATGTGACCTTGTACCAAGACTCATGTTATAGTAGTCTTGGCGCTCTGGTTAACTCCACCAATGCGAAGCCTGAGGATCTGTTCAAGTTGGCGATTCGAGTGGCGATCAACGAGTTGTCGAAAGCCGCAAGTCGTTTTTCGGGTGATGGGATTTTGAATGGGACTTCCCACGACACATTGTCTAAGGCAGCTTTGGAAAATTGTCAAGAGCTTTTGAGCCTGGCTTTGGATCATCTCAACGACTCGTTATCGGATGACAAGTCGTTGTTTGATGTGTTTGATGATCTTAAAACTTGGCTGAGTTCTTCAGGCACTTATCAGCAAACTTGCATCGATGGTTTTGATGATGCAAAAGCAGAACTCAAGGATAAAATTGTCAGTTACTTGAAGAACTCTACTGAGTTAACTAGCAATAGCCTTGCTATAGTCTCTTGGATTTCGAAAGTCGTTAGCTCTGTGAAGCTAAGGCGATTATTGACACACCCTGCAACTACAGCTACAGCCAGCTATAGCGAGGGTGTGCCAGAGTGGCTGCACCCGAGGGACCGGAAGCTACTTGAGAGTTCGGAATTGAGGAAGAAGGCAGACATTGTGGTGGCGAGCGGCGGCAGTGGAAAATACAAATCAATTCATGCTGCACTCAAGGCTGTCCCTGATAAAAGCAAGAAGAGAACAGTCATCTACGTCAAGAAGGGGGTTTATTTTGAGAATGTGAGAGTTGAGAAAACCAAGTGGAATGTCTTGGTAGTCGGCGATGGATCCACCGCAACCATCGTATCTGCTGGCCGCAACGTTATCGATGGAACTCCCACATTTTCGAGCGCCACATTTGGTAAATTCTCATATGCTAACAATTTCTACGTTAACATAAACTATTTGTACTATATTTACTGACGACCTCTCTTTAATTTTTGTACTCATGTGAGCGATGTGCTAAGCAATGTCACCAGTATATTCTAACAGGAACAATTTTTTTTTTTTTTTTTTTTTTTTTTTTGTGCAGCCGTTTTTGGGAAGGGCTTCATTGCTCGGGACATCGGGTTTCGTAACACTGCAGGAGCAGCTAAGCACCAGGCAGTGGCCTTGATGTCAACCGCTGACCAATCCGTCTTCTACCGGTGTCACATTGATGCATTCCAGGACACTCTCTATGCTCATTCCAATCGCCAGTTCTACCGGGAATGCAACATTTATGGAACAGTTGATTTCATATTTGGGAATTCAGCAGTGGTGCTCCAAAACTGTAACATAATGCCTAAGAGACCCATGGCTGGCCAACAGAACACCATCACTGCTCAAGGGAAGATTGATCCCAATCAGAACACAGGAATTTCAATTCAGAATTGCTCCATTTCGCCTTATGGCGACTTGTCGTCTGTCCAAACTTATCTCGGTAGGCCTGGAAGAATTACTCAACAACTGTGTACATGCAGACATTCATGGGAAGCTTGATTAACCCAAGTGGATGGCTGCCATGGGTAGGCAATACAGCACCAGACACCATATTTTACTCCGAGTTTCAAAATTTCGGGCCCGGTTCTTCCACAAGGAATAGAGTTAAATGGAAGGGATTGAGAACCATCAACAGTAAAACAGCAGGAAAATTTACAGTGCACTCACTTCTCCAAGGAAACAAGTGGATCTCTGATGCGAGTGTTACCTATAAATCCAACCTCTGACCAATATATTTGATTGTTTCATGGGAAAAATTGTCTCTCTTTTTCTTTTTTCAATATATTTTCTGTTTCTCTTTTTTGATCATGATTGTTTTGTGTCCCTTCTTATACTTTCCGATTGTTCTTGCACAGCAAATTTGTAATACAACTTTTTGGCTTTGATGGAAACTAAAGTTTAAGCAATAAATACAATCAATACAAAGATTTATATCATTTGGAAGTTTCAGTTCTCTATTTGAGTAACCCTCCATAAAAGGGTATATCTGTGTCAGGCAACCAAGTATCACCAAGAGTGAAATTAAGGACAGTAAAATTCACAGCTTGTGAAGCATTCATGAGATTATAACCAGGCCATTGTACTCTCTTGCTCGTATTCGCGCCGGGCCCGTGGTTCTGAAACTCACCATAGTACAGGGTGTCCAAGCCAACTGTCCCATTCCATTCCAACCATCCAACTGAACTGATGAGAGGGCCAATATAAGACTGCATGATAACAGTCCTAGAATACAACTTCCAAGGTCTTCCCAGATAATTTAAAGTGGAGTTGAGGTCCAATGCCAAGTCTGGTGCAGCTTCAATTGTGCAGTTGTGGATGGAGATTCCGGTGTTCTGATTCGGATCAGATCGTCCTTGCGCCGTGAAGGCATTTTTCTGGTTAGCCATCGGCTTTCGAGCGTATAAGTTGCAGCTCTGGAAGACAGCAGTAGCATCCCCAAAAATGAAATCCACAGTTCCATATATATCACATTCTTTATAGAATTGCCTTAGGGAATGTACATATAGTGTGTCCTGATAGCCTTCAAAACTGCATCTGTAAAATGTGGAGAGGTCAGCATTGTTTCTCACAGCTACTGCTTGGTGCTTCTGAGGACCAGCTGTGTTCCTGAATGTAATATCTATGGCTATAAATCGTTCTGCAGAAACAGCTGTAACAGGACAGAATTGAGTTTTTAGAATAAGCATGATCAAGTCAAACATATACTTCAATTTTAAGGTGTTCAGAATTTTCAATTTTTTTAATACGTTTACTTTGGAGAAATGCTACATGGATCCTGTAGCATTTTCCTTAATATATATGCAGTTTGACTATAAATCTACTCACATCTCAAACAGAAGCGCTCAAACAGAAGCGGAAACCACTCGGATGAGAAAAAATTGTGAGGCGCACGTTGCAATGTTAAGTGGCAAATAGTCCAATTAAAAGATGACATATATCTAAGAACTTAAAAAATAAAAACCAGAATCTAACGTTTTAGTCACTCAACACTGCCACGTAACATCAACAGTCCGGTACAAGTTTTTGAACTGAACTTTGACAAGGGAAGAGTACTAGCACAAGAAATGTGATATACTTACCAAAGGTGGAAGAATTGAAGGTAGTCCAGCCATCAACAAAGCTATGGTTTCCAGTAATGACAGTCTTGTTAATGCCATCGCCAAGCAGCATTACGTTGGTCTTGTGTTTGGGAACCACAAGATACTCCTCATAGTATCCTTCTCTAATATAAATCACAAAATATCCATCTTCAGCCATCGAATTATTCGGAGCAAAAGCAATGGCTTCTCCAATGGTTGTGAAGTTGTCCGTGCCATAAGAGCCCACAATCACGGTGTCATTTACTAGAATGCCACTGCTCTCCATTTGCTCAAGAATTCGTTCCCCTCTTTGTGAAGCAGTGGATTTTTTGACAGGATTTTTCCGTAGAGCCTGCAATATATTTATCTCAAAGTGTTACATGAATTCAACCATTATTTGACGTATTGACGAAGATTTAGGTTTATTAAACGTGTTCACGTGCTGGACAACCCCAGTTATTCACTGCCAACCAAATGTCAATTGTGCTCTCACATACCCATTCAAAAATAAATAAAATTTAATAAGTTAAAAATACTACACCACAAGTGAAAATAATATTAAATGACATTAGAATAAAATTAGGGGCTTGTTTGGAGTGATTCTGTATAGGTCAAAAAGCAATAATGTAGAGAATTACTTCTCCATATAATCACTTAAAGTGGTTTTAAGTGATTATAAAGAGAAGCCCCCAAAAGTGATTCTCCCAAACAAGCTTTAAGTAAAAAAAGAATAATACTAACAAAATAAATATAAAATTTTCTAAATAATTAATTAAAGAGAATCCTAGAAAGAAAACAAATACAAATAAAAATATTTGAGGAGTGAAACGCCCTATGAATTTGTTTTTTTAAAAAGTTAATCATGATTAATTCAGTTTGCCTATGGTACCAGACTCATTGTATTGGTGAGTTCCACCTCCCCAAATATATATTATAAATATCCCAAAAAAAAAAAGATTTGAATTATTTATCAGTTGGCCTCGGCGTAAATTAAATTAATGTAGAGTTTGTATTTTAGAAGAAATACTTAAACCTAATTAGGCTTTAGAACCGATTGTGATAATTAAAAAAATAAAAAATAAAAAAGAAGAAGATAATTATTGGTTTGATTAACATGTTAAGAATACTTTTGGTCTAAGATTGGCTATAATTGTTTGAATAATTAAAGCCTTAATGAATGAAATGGGTGGTGGGTTGACAAGAAAACAAGATGGGGAGGTGGCGTGGTGTATTTGATGAGGGAGGGTCATCGGCGGTCCAAATGCCTCGCAGTATGCAGAAATCATGTGAAGTCAATAATAATAATAATTGACCAAGCCCTCTTATATTAAGTCGTTGACTCATTTATCATTACTCCAGATCTGCTTCAATCACACGAAAAACCCAGTTGAGTAAACAATTCAACTTAACTATATACGTACTTTTATTAATCTTATGTGTTATTAACAATATTTAAGCGTGAATTATGAATGCAATATATCATCTTCCTCTATAAATTAAATTATAAATATACAAAATATAACTCCAATATATTCTACAAAATCTGTTTGAAACTCAGGCATTGGTTAACTGTTGAGGGATGTTTTTTCATTTTAAATTTTTTTTTTAATGACCTTTCCTATTAAGAGAAGTGATAGTATACTAAACTCACACATACTACACGGATGCTAGGACTTGAACCCAAGACCTCCCATGAAAAAGTAAATACTCCAAACCACTATATTAATGGGTAATTTTTTTCATTTTAATGCTTAATTAAACATTAAAAACTAATCTATGTGCAAAACCTAATATTTTTAGATAAAAGCTATTAAAAAAGAGAATTTAAATAGAACCTAACAGCCAAAAAATCTAAAATAAGATTCATATCCTATCACACAATAATAAACTATTAAAGTAATTTTACTCAATTTTAACCTAAAAATCATTTTTCATTTAATAGTTCTCCCTTTTATTTTCCCAGATCTCCACACTAGATATTTAAACAGTCCACCTAGCTAAATGCGAACAATATCATATAAAACGCTTGCTTAATTGTTTGTTGGGCCGGGATGTGCTATTCTCGTTTTATAAATTACTTAATTACTGTACTTGTATTTTTTACTAGCTTCTAAGCACGTGCTAATGTAAAACATTTTTTTTGTCATACACAGTAGCTTAAAATAACTCTACTTGTTTATAGATATATTCCATGCATTGTTTTAAAATTCAATCTAGACAAATCTAGGCAAGTAGCCTCTGCTATCAGATATGGTACAAAATTTGCCCAATTATTTAATAATCTAAAACCACAATTAGATAATTAAATGTCAGATTTATTAGTAAACTAAAATTTAAAACTCATACGTACCTTAATGAAGGTTTCAAGTGGCTCCCGAATTTTGTGTGCTTTGATTCCACCATGATCAGAGCCCTTGCCCTTGTTTTTCTTATGCTTCTTGAGATTACGAGCCAATGCATGCGCGACCAAACCAAGCGACACGCTATACAACTGCGTAGCATTTGAAAACACCGTAGCCAACGACGTGTCGTTTCCCAAAATTGTGCTCTTCGACGCCACGAGCCCGTCGTAGCAAGTCTGCTGGTTGGTCACAATGCCGCTCAGCAGCGTCTGCACTTTGTCCACCAGCGCCTCGTTCAGCGACTCGGCTGACTTCAGCTCCGTTGAGATCGCCTCTAAGAACTCCACGTTGAGCTCCGAGAACTCGAAGCAGTCCTCCAGCGCGTTCCGCTCACTGTGATTTACGAGGACCGACTTCTTTTTGGTCTTGTGAAGGAAATGGTCGATGGCTTTGGATGTCTTGCGTGCTTGCTTTAGGCATTGTTTGATGGAGAACTTGCCGTAGTTGTAGGGATCGGAGGGGGAGGATCGGATGGTGGATAGGATCGAACGGCATAGTTTCGGGTAGAGGGTGGACTTGCAAGCGGAAGGGGCCGAGGAGGAAGAGGATGCAGAGGTTGGCAAAAGCAGTGAAAAGTTGTAGAGAAGAGAAAGGAGAAGGAAGAGAGAGAAGGGTAGTTTTGGCATTTTGAGTGTGATGTTTTTGGGAGGCTCTATGTGTGTGGGTTGAGTGGGTGTATGGAAGTGTGTGTATGAATAGGGTATTTGGGGGTTTATTTATAAGATTATTGAGGTATGAATTATTATACCAAGGGATAGAGATATGCATGTGCAGATGGCGTGAACATTATTAATATGGGAATGGGGTTATGTGGTGTGTCGGGTTCGAAATATATATATATATATATATATTCGTTTTGGTCAAAGACTCAAACAAAGGATTTGAAAATGTAGATAGGTGAGCAATTTTAAGGGGGATTCATTATTATACTCAATATATGAGTCTAAATTATAAAATAAATAAAAAAATTTTATATCAAATGGGTTTTAAAAACACACCCAAAACCTATTTACAACATAACAAAAAGACTTTTAACTTCTTTTAAATTATAAAATTTTCATTGATTTCTTAAAACAAACCCAACCCCAAAACTTCATAAAAAAGCACAAAACACTTAATAATGCATCAAAGTAATTTAATAATCAAAATTCAATTCAATAAGGTCAGCTATCATTTTTTGAGTTTTTTTTTTATAGTTTGTTTATATAAATTAAATTGTATAGGGTTTATTTATAGTTTTAGTGCTAAGAATGGGTATATGACTAAATATCTCTAATTTTAATCTAGATATTGCAATGCGGTTGAGGTAGGGAACTAGGAAGGTGCAAGGAAAGGCACACTCCTACGGCATCGTTTTGTTCAGTACTATGATATTGCCACCTTCCAATGTTTTTTTTCAAGGGAAAGGGGAATATCATAGAATCATTAGAAATCATTATAAAGGAACCTACATGTAGGAATGCAGTCTCATTAAAATATTTCTGGGGAAAATCATATTGGACAAAATTTTGGAGTAGAGAAAAGAGTGACACAGATGTATTGGACTACAAAAGAGTCATAACGACACAAACACCAAAAGAAATATGACAGAGTACAACAACATGCCCAACAAATAATATCCCACAACAACGTACTATCAAAGAAGACCTCCTATGCTCGCATAGTTCTTTGTACAGTGCCGAACAAACGTGTCGTGAGCATCCGAAACAGAACTAGCAGAAGCACCAAACACCAACTTCACCAAACCAAACAAAACAAAGCACATCTACAAGCCCAACAAAGAACATCCCACCACAACGTAATACTGTCAAATAAGACCTCCTATGCATGCATAGTTCTTTGTACAGTGTAGAACAACGTGTAGTGAGCGTTTGAAATAGAACTAGTAGAAGCACCAAACGCCATCTCCACCAAACTAGACAAAACAATGCACAACTACTAGCCTAACAAAGAACATCCTACCACAACGTATTACTGTCATAGAAGACCTCCTATGCAAGCATAGTTCTTTGTACAATGTAGAACAACATGTCGTGAGAGTCAAAACATAGCCATCATAAGTACTAAATACCATCTCCTTGTTTCTTAATTTAGATCCCTAACCGACAAGGCAGAGAGGATCAAGATTGGCCCCTTAGCATGACGAACTTCCAACAAAATATCATTAGAGTAGGAACGTTTATCGGATGCCTAAGCCCACAAAAACGTTCCTGCAAACACATTAGGAAGACTAAAGAGACCCCTTTATGATGGTCTCCTTCACCGTGTTAGCAAAGCCAATAGAGAGTACCCTAGTATCCATTGGCTGCACCTCTGTGTCAAAAGCCACCATCTCTAACACAAGTGGTGGAACTCCATCCAACACCATCAGTTAACATCAGTTGTCACATAGAGGAGAACTCCATCCAAGCCTTCTACACATGTAGATCCAAACGCAGAGAAATAACAACACACCCCCCACGAGGCCAACGTTGACAACCAACAAAAGCCGCACCAATACGGAGGAACCCTAGTGAAAATCCACATGAAACACAAAAAGATCTAGATGAGATCCAAGAGAAATCAAAGAGACCCTCATAAACAGAAGGAGAAAACCTAACAGAGATGTTGATCTTTATCCATTTAGCTGTTTCAAAACGTGTAGTAGAAAAATGACCAAATATCAGCCCACCCAAGGAAAGCCTTCCTAGAATGCAGGGGGAGATAATTCGAACCCATCACAACATAAATACTTCAATTCTATTCCAAGAAGAATTAGACAACGCAAATAGAGAGACAATAATAAACCAAACATAAAACTGGAAGAATTAACAGAGAAAACGCTAGGTTGACCACCGCGGCCAAGGAAACCTTAGCGATACTCTCCTCATGTAAGTGAGAGAGCAACCAGAAATGATCATCCACCTTCCAACGTTTTTTGTGTTTTCACAAAATCTATGCACTACAAAATTTCATTCATTAATTTTTCGTCCCCAAATTGATGATGTCATCAAGAAAAATTCTTTAAATGACGAAATTAACCTCAAATATTAGACCTTGAAGGTGCATATGCAATCTAATAATTTGAGGTTAATTTTGTCATTTTGCAGTACCTTAATAGGTTTTGTAAAAATACTAAAAATCTCAAGGAGTATCAATGTAAATAGATCTGAACTTTTGAGTGTCACAAATACCAATTCTAGGCACAAAGTTTTGACGCCAACTGACGTGGTAGCTCCACATCCACATTGTTGGACCTCTGCACCATTATTGACAACATAAATAACGGAGAATCGCCTTCCTCCAATCTTAAAACGTTGCCACACCGAATTGTCACAACTTAAGAGCCACTATCTTTTTATCCCTGCAAGTTTTCTTTTGCTACTATAATGGTAAAAGGGCCAAGCCAAAGGAATAAGCATCCAATCACTCCTTGATTGTGATTAGATACGAAAGACACCATTTTAGTAGATGGTAGAGGAAGCCATCTTCGCCAAACCCATTAAGAAATTGGGCTATGCTTTGGCTGAATACCACCAAAGCCCAAACATGGTCGCATAAGGAAAGACCCATCTAGGTCAATCTTCAGATCGATGACACCTAACCAATCAAGTCTAGTCTGTATAGGCCTCGATTTACACAGCTAACAAATTTGGCATTGGGCTAGTTTATGACCCAAAGTTTAAGACTAGTTAATTTATTTACCAATTTATGGTAAATAATTAAGGAATTATTAACATATAACAAATTGCCTAAATCAGGAAGGATATTTGGAGTGAAAGGCCATTTAATAATCGGATTGGTTGATCTGATTCACGACTTAATAGGAAAAGATTTCCTATGGAGATTAGGATTACAAAATCTATATATAAAGAATATCTCTACAAGCTCTAGGAGGACACACAACTTTTCAACAACAAACTCTACACTAAAGCCAACACTTTCAATTAAAGATGTTTGTCTATCTGCTATTTTGCTTTGCCAAGCCTCCTTGGTATCGATTGCCAACTGACTCCTTCAGTTGAAGGCCATTCTGGTTACTTTTGCACTATTTTGATCTTTCTGATCCACTAGCAGCCCAGTTCCGATCCTACACTCAATTGCCAATTAATTCCTTTGATTTGTATTGAATCAGAATTGATACAAAATGGTGGCAATCCTTAGTTCTAATCGATATGTTCATCTGTTATTTCATTGTTTACTATTTTATTTACTTTTATTGTCCTTTACCTTTTGTATTAGAGAAATTATGAAGTCCTCATTTGTCTTAAGGCATAGAAAAGAACCTCAATTGAATTGTTTACCATTCAGTTCACAATCGTTTGATTAAAGTTAGTTTACCTATTTTATTTATATTTTCCGTCTATTAGAATTAGTTTAATTGCTAATAGTGGCACGCTCGTAGCTCACATTCTCCACATAGCCTACTTTAGGAAATTGTTTATTTTTCAAGGGAAACACAGTCATATAGTTGCTAGTAGACGCCATGTAAATTTATAATATATTAAAACATTTGATCCATCTTCATCCAACTCAGAAGAAAGGTAGTCTTCATTTACATTTCAGTGGTTGCATCGAGAAAAGGAGAAGCCCTGAAGCTTATGCGATGGGAAGCGAGTGATGAGAAACCAGTGAAACTTGTAGGACGGCTAAACATTCGTGAAATGTTAAATTCAATTTAACAAGTATTTATTAAGAAGTGCATCCTATTAATTGTTTTCCAAAAGCTTTCTGGTTTAGGAGTAGCTCAAAGCAATGCGGTAATTCAAGTCCCTTAACCATATGACAATACTAGATCCATTTGCAAAGGAATTAGTTTGATAATCAATTTTGATAAAGGTTAAAAAATAGCAATGAGTTATAAATAAATAAAAATTATGAAAGCACTCTTTAATTCTTTAAGAATGACATTCAAAGATGATTACTCATGTCCTAAAATTTTATTATGCATTTAGTTATGAGTTGCTTTGCAAATCTTTGGAAACTAAGTGCTCTTAAATATTTTTAACCCATCCAAATTTCTCCTTAACTCCCCCCCACCCCCCCCCCCCCCCCCCCCCCCCCCCCCCTCTTTCTCACCATATGTTAAGTGACCACAGACAAAGCAAAAACTTGTCTAATGGAATATAAAACTTATAGAAATACAGCCCTACAACCAATGCACAATAACGGCTTAATCTTACAACACAAGGTAATATGATATGTTTAATCATGAACAACTGACATATGACTTCAGCTTCAAATTTGTCTTAGCAATACCTTGTTTCCGGAGCATCTCCTGAACCCACGACTTATGCACGAGAAATTTAAGTGGCTAACATATTAGTATATACTCATTACTTGCACAAATAGTAACGAAACTTCCCACCATTTGCTTATTAGCTATATGGATGTACTTCTAATGGTCGCTAGTAAACGCCACGCAAATTTCTCATATATTAAATACATTTGATCCACATTCATCCAGCTCAAAACATAGGTCGTCATTTGTGGTTGTATTGAGAAAGGGAGGACCCTTGAAGCTTATGTGATTGTAAGCAAGGGATGAGAAACCAGCAAAACTTGTAGTACGACTAAATATTCTTGAAACTTGTAGCCCAACACCAACATGATTTGCTTTAACCTTGTAATGGTACTCAATTTACCCGGTATTCGTTAAAAATTACATCCTATTCATTGTTTTCCAAAAGCTTTCGGGTTTCGGAGTAGTTCAAAGCAATGCGATAATTCAAGTCCCTTAACCATATGACCATGCTAGATTCATTTGCAAAAGAATTAGTCAGATAATCAGTTTCCATAAATGTTAAAAAATGGTGATGAATTATAAAAAAAGATTTATGAAATCAATGTTTAATTCTTTAATAATGACATTCAAAGATGCTTACTCATGTCCTAAAATTTTACCCGGCATTTAGCCATGGAGGCCGATAGGGAGCTTGAATGGCCTTCACTTTCATCTGCAACTCCTTAGTTGATTCCTTAATATCAAGAGTAGAACTTCGCAGTTCTTTTATAATGTTGGTTAAGTGCTCCACAGTCGCACCAATCACCTTCTGTTGCTCAGTACTTCTCTTCCTACTGAACAAATCACACTAATCGTCCGACAAATGCCTACTGCAATAATTATATTGTCGGTTCGTGCTTTTACTCTACCCCAAATGTGTTTGATACCCTCCAATACAGCATGAATGCTGGCCATTGGTTTGAATCGGAGCTTAGGACTTTAATCGGAGCTTACCACTTGGACTTGGGAGGTAATATGATATGTTTGATCATTGACAACTTACATGTGATCTATGCTTCAAATTGTTTTAGCTATACTTTGTTTCCAAGGCATCCCATGATCCCACGACTTATGCAAGAGATTCTTAAGTTGTTAATATATTGTATATACTCCTTCCTCCCTAAATGGTAAAAAAAAATTGCCACGATTTGATTACTATCTATAAGGATGTACTTCAAATGGTAGCTAGTAGACGCCATGAAAATTTATGATATATTAAAATCATTTTATCTATCTTCTTATGCGTCAGAACAAAGGTCTTGTTCATTTATATTTTGGTGGTTACATCGAGGAATGGCACGCTTGAAGCTTTTGCGATGGCGAGCGAGCGAGCAATGAGAAATCGACGAAACTTCTAAAACAACTAAACATTCCCAAAACTTGTGGCCCAACTCCAACATGATTTTCTTGTCATTTTTCATGGTAAATTCAATGTACAAGGTTGTTAAGAGGTACATCCCAATCATTGTTTTCCAAAAGCTTTTCGTTTTCGGAGTAGCTCACAACAATGAGGCAAGTCAAGTCCTCTAACTTTATGAACGTACTACATCCATTTGCAAATGAATTTGTCAGACAATCATTTTTCATACATGTGAGAAAATGGTGATGGATTATGAAAGCATTTTTAATTATTTAATAATGACATTCAAAGATGATTAATCATTTATGAAAGCGTTCAAAGATGAATGCAACTCCTTAGTTGATTCCTTAATCTCAAGAGTGGCACTTTGGAGTTCTTTTGTAATGTTGGTTAGGTGCTCCACAGTTGCACCCATCATCTTCTGTTGCGTAATACTTTTCTTCCTACTGAAGAAGTCACATTAATCGTCCCACAAATGCCTGCTGCAGTAATTATACTTTCGGTTGGTGCTTTTACTTTACCCCAAATGTGTTTAATACCCTCCAATACAGTACGAGCACCGACCATTAGGTTTGAATGGGAGCTTAGGATTTTAATTGGAGCTTACCAGTTGGTCTTGGGAGGTAATATGATATGTTTAATCATTAACAACTTACATGTGATCTTTGCTTCAAATTGTTTTAGCTATACCTTGTTTTCAAGGCATTCCATGATCCCACGATTTATGCAAGAGATTCTTAAGTGGTTAATATATTGTATATACTCCTTCCTCGCCAAATGGTAACAAAAATTCCCACGATTTGATTGCCACCTGTAAGGATGTACTTCAAATGGTTGCTAGTAGACGCCATGAAAATTTATGATATATTAAAAACATTTTATCCATCTTCTTTTGCCTCAGAACAAAGGTGGTGTTCATTTATATTTTAGTGGTTACGTTGAGGAAGGGAGGACGCTTTAAACTTTTGTGATGGCGAGCAATGAGAAACCAACGAAACTTCTAAGACGACTAAATATTCTCAAAACTTGTAGCCCAACTCCAACATAGTAAATTCAATGTACAAGGTTTTTTTTTAAGAGGTGCATCCTAATCATTGTTTTCTAAATGCTTTTCGTTTTTGGAGTAGCTCACAACAATGAGGCAAGTCAAGTCCTTTAACTATATAAACGTACTACATCCATTTGCAAATGAATTTGTCAGACAATCATTTTCCATACATGTGAGAAAATGGTGATGGATTATAAAAAGCATTTGTGAAAGCATTTTTAATTATTTAATAATGGCATTCGAAGATGATTAATCATTTATGAAAGCATTCAAAGATGAATGCAACTCCTTAGTTGATTCCTTAATCTCAAGAGTGGCACTTTGGAGTTCTTTTGTAATGTTGGTTAGGTGCTCCACAATCGCACCCATCACTTTATGTTTGCTCAGTACTTCTCTTCCTACTGAAGAATTCACACTAATAGTCCCACAAATGCCTGTTGCAATAATTATACTGTCGGTTGGTGCTTTTACTCTACCCCAGATGTGTTTGATACTCTCCAATATAGCACGAGTGCTGGCCATTAGATTGAATGGGAGCTTAAGACTTTAATCGGAGCTTATCACTTGGACTTGGGAGGTGATATGATATTTTTAATCATTGACAACTTACATGTGATCTATGCTTCAAATTGTTTTAGTTATACCTTGTTTCCAAGGCATCCCATGATCCCACAACTTATGCAAGAGATTCTTAAGTGGTTAATATATTGTATATACTCCTTCCTCGGCTAAATTGTAACAAAAATTCTCATTATTTGATTACTACCTATGAGGATGTACTTCAAATGGTAGCTAGTAGACGCCATGAAAATTAATGATATATTAAAATCATTTTATCCATCTTTTTCTGCCTCAGAACAAAGGTCTTGTTCATTTATATTTTGGTGGTTACATCGAAGAATGGAGGACGCTTGAAGCTTCTGTCATGGCGAGCGATGAGAAACCAGCGAAACTTCTAAGATGACTAAACATTCTCAAAACTTGTAGCTCAACTCCAACATGATTTTCTTGTCCTTTTTCATGGTAAATTAATTGTCCAAGGTTTTAGAGGTGCATCTCAGTCATTGTTTTCCAAAAGCTTTTCGTTTTCGGAGCTGCTCAAAACAATGAGACAAGTCAAGTCCTTTAACTATATCAACGTACTATATATATTTGCAAAGGAATTAGTCAGACAATCATTTTCCATACATGTGAGAAAATGGTGATAGGATTATAAAAAAGATTTATGAAAGCATTTTTAATTATTTAATAATAGCATTCAAAGATGATTAATCATTTATGAAAGCATACAAAGATGAATACAACTCCTTAGTTGATTCCTTAATCTCAAGAGTGACACTTTGGTGTTCTTTTGTAATGTTGGTTACGTGCTCCATAGTCGCATCCATCACCTTCTGTTGCTCAATACTTTTCTTCCTACTGAAGAAGTCACACTAATCGTCCCACAAATGCCTGCTGCAGTAATTATACTACCGGTTGATGCTTTTACTCTAACCCAGATGTGTTTGATATCCTCCAGTACAGCACAAGGGCCAACCATTGGTTTGCATGGGAGCTTAGGACTTTAATCGAAGCTTACCAGTTGGACTTGGGAGGTAATATGATATGTTTAATCATTAACAACTTACATGTGATCTAAGCTTCAAATTGTGCTCACTACTACATTTTACACTTTGCGCGACGAAGAACAAAACGTCGCGCAAAGTCGCATTTAGTCGCCCCAATTTCAGCGCGACAAAAACGTCGTCGCGCATATTCCGTCGCGCGAAGATCGTGAAGAAAGCCTTTGCGCGACGAGGTACAAACCTTCGTCGCGCAAAAGTGTGCGACGGGTAAACCATCGTTGCACCAACGGTGTGGAGACGAAACAACCCTTCGTCGCAAAAGTATTTGCGCGACGATTAAGTATGCGGCGCACGTATATTTGCGAGACGACGGGAATGGCGCGACGAAAGATTATTCGTCGCGCAAAATATGTATGGGAGACGTATATGTTCGTCGCAGAACAATTCGCGCGATGAAAAAGTTTTCGTCGCACATATAATTGCGCGACGAAAAATTATGTCGTCGGCCAAATATTTTGCGCGACGAAACATTTCGTCGCGCGAAACGTGTTATGTGTTCGTCGCGCATGAATTAAAAGTGATAAAAAAATATTTGATTTTTTTTGTTACATGTTGGTTTGCGCGACGAAAGATTTTCCGTCGCGCAAAAATAATATTACAATTTTTTTTTTTTTTTTTTTTTTATTTTTTATTTGAAATAAAATTGGTTTCTTTTTATTGATTAAACAATGAAATTGCAATAAAAATAAATTATAATAAAATTTTGTTATAAAATAAAATAAAATAAATGTATTACAAATAAAATAAATACACTAATCAAATAATGAATCAAAATCAACCGAGTCGTCGCCAGTATGCGGCTCGGAGGGCGGGGCGTTCACCGGGGCAGTGGTCTGGTGGGGATGCCCGGGATGGACGGGCTCAGAGGTCGGCGCATCAAAATGCGGGACTGGAATGCCGGATTGTGCGAGGGACTGCAGAATGACCGACATCTGGCTCTGAAGAGTGGCCACCTGTGCTGTCAAAGCAGTGACCTGACTGTTTGACTGCGCCGATGAACGAGGTCGAGGTTCCCTCCGCCGGGCATTCCCCATCCCTCGACAATATGTCCCCGGCCTCCTCCCGAGAGTTTGATCCAACGTCTCCGTCAAGATCTGAAATCCAGCATCCTGTGGAGGAGCCACAGACTCGATCGGAGTCTCGGGAGGAAGCTGGGAGGCGGACTCCTGAAGAACAAGCTGGCTCCTCTCCACCATCGTCGTCTGTTGAACATAACATAAAATATAAATTAAAACATGCATATAAATTGAATGCGTAACATAAGAATTAAAATTAAATAATACTTACATGAAGGGACTCGGCCAACTCATTCCCGGGTCGAACATAAACGTCACCAAAGACGTCGATCTCTGGGAACTTGGACCCCTCCTAAATTGAACAAGAGAAGAAAAATATTAGTATGAAAAAAATAAATTAATAAATATGACATCAAAAATGAAATAAAAATTTTGTGATTATTACCCGACGCCGTGCATCCATCCTATAAGAAAAGGGTCTGGAGCCGGAATGGTGGAGAAGGGTCTTCTTCTTCCTATTACCCTTATTCACTTGGGCTTTATTCTGTTATACAAAAAATGAAACGTATTAGTTAAAATATAAAAAATTAAATAATAATGAAATAAAAAAATAAAATAAACATTAATAAGTAATAAGTAATAATTAAACAAATATAATTAAAAAAATACCGCAAATTCGGGCGCTTGAAAATGAGCGCAGAGCCACTCCCAACTATCCTCCCGCCCCTCAAGCTCCTTCGGGCAACCCTCCTGAAGAGCGACTTGCGGATCATCATAGGCCTGAAAATGGTGGTGCAAGTCGCTCTTCCACTGCTTGTACCTCTCAGCGAAGAGTCTGTTGACGTACGTCAACGACTCTTCGTCGAGATCCTCCAAGTTATAGTTCGTCTGCAATCAATTAATTAGATACGTTAAGTAATAGAAATATACACAATTTTAAAGAAAAATAATGAAAATGTAAGGTACATACCGACAACTGGCCGCGAACCTCCGCCTGGATCTCGTCAGGCATGACCCTCCAAGACTTCCATTGCATCGGGCAATGGGTCCGCACGACGTGGCCAATGTCGTGGGCCAAGGAGCTATGCAACTCCGCCGTCGGTGCAGCCCGATGGCGCTCGTCGTATCCAATGCTGATACGACTGTTGGTCACCCGGGTGACCTTCGCCGTCTTCAGCTGACGACACGGTCCTCGGGTGTTCCTCTTCGCTGCAAAGAAATAAGGTATTAATGTTAAATAAAAAAACATTGTGAAATTTCAATATAAAATTAACAATACAAAAGTGTAGTTATACCTGGCTGTGATCCCGAGGCACCAGTACCGTCGGTCGATGTCGTGTCGATGGTGTCGGTGGGCCGGTGCCGCCGCCTAGCACTAGCTGGCTGCGCCACGGATGACAGATGACACAGGCGCCTGGGGCGCCCCGGGACCAACCACCACGTGGTCCAACAAAGCAGGAGCAGTGGCAGCATATGCCGACTGAGCCGGGGGATCCGAACTCGGTGCAGTCGTCATCGACCTACCACGTCTAATCAAGTCTGACATCTGCACATATAATTTCATTCAGAATGTAAACTAATTAATTAAAAGCATAGCCTGACCTAGGGTTTGGAATTTCGGAGTATCCGGGACTCCGATCAACGATCGGTCGAATCCTAAACGATCCTAGAAACACAAAGGTACAACTACGCGAGTTTCAGTTCGATCCAACGGTCCGAACATATCAAACCTGGAAATCGCACAATAGGCGAAATTCGATCAAGACTCAAACGGTAACCAAATTCAAATCCGAGCAAACCTACGCGCTCGTGACAAACAGGGGATCGCTCTGGGACACAATGCCCCACTGCCACAGCATCCCACGCGCCACCACACGCGCCGGCAGCGCGTGGGTGTCCAAAGCGATAACATTCGCCGGAAAATTCTAAAAACTAACGGCCAAGGTTCCTACCCTAGGTTGAAAACAATATTTGGCGCCACTTTTGTTCTCGGACCTACCCCGAAAAATGGCCGGAAGTGGCCGGATTTGAAATTCTCAAACCGGCCAAAACCTAGGGTTTTAATTCCTATTTCCTATAGCCAAAATTCAACAAATCCTAACCAACCATCAGCTAGAGCACAAAAAATAGTCCAGAAAGCATACCTCAGGCGTCGGAAATTGTGGCCGGAGGAGAGAGAAACGGACGGCAAAGATTCGGGAAAAAATCGGCAGGCTCGACGGCGCGCTCGACGGCGAAGGCAGGGGAGGCTACGGCAGGAGCGGCGGTGGCTGAGGTGACGGCGGAGAGAGAGGGGTGAGGTGACGGCGGAGAGAGAGGCAAACGGAGGAAAAAACCAGAAATGGGGAAGAAGGAGGCATCGCGACGTTTCTGCAAATTTTTACGACTTTGCGCGACGAATGACAGCATTCGTCGCGCAAAAGGCTATTAATGAATCTTGCGCGACGCTATATCCGTCGCGCAAGATCTGTCAGAACGCCAAATTCTGAAAGTGGATTAGGGTCTGTAACTTTTGCGCGACGAAGTAGACATAGTTCGTCGCGCAAAAGGCTGTCTTTCCGCCAAAATTTTGGGATTTAGGGTTTAGCGGGAGGCTGAAACTGAAGGGTTTGCGCTTTTGCGCGACGAAGATGGTAACCGTCGCGCAATGTTAACCTTGCGCGACGGAATGTATTGTGATCGTCGCGCAAAAGGCTGTCTTTCCGCCAAAATTTTGGGATTCAGGGTTTAGCGGGAACCTGAAAGGTTTGCGCTTTTGCGCAACGAAGACAACAAACGTCGCGCAATGCTAACCTTGCGGGACGCTAACACTAAACGTCGCGCATAAGGCTGTCTGCTGAAGCTGTAGGGTTTGTGCTTTTGCGCGACGAAGACAGTACACGTCGCGCAAAACGCTGTCGTTCCGCCAACAATTTGGGGTTTTGGGTTTAGTGTGAAAACTTTGCGCGACGGAAATATGTACTCTTCGTCGCGCAATCTTCAAGATTTTCATTGAAATTTTCACTAAGTGTTCAAAGGGGATGGAGGTGTGAAAACTGGCGCCCAGATTGCGCGACGAAGAGTACATATTTCCGTCGCGCAATCTATTTCACTTTCACTTTGCGCGACGGTTGTGTTGGTTCGTCGCGCAATCTTCAAGATTTTCATTGATTTTCACTAAGTGTTCAAAGGGGATGGAGGTGTGAAAACTGGAGCCCAGATTGCGCGACGAAGAGTACATATTTCCGTCGCGCAATCTATTTCACTTTCACTTTGCGCGACGGATATGTTGGTTCGTCGCGCAAAACGTAGACCCTAAAACCCCTTGTAAACCCTAAACCCTGAACCCTAAGCCATAAACCCTAAACCCTAAAATAGTTTCAATGATCCAACCGGCAAACTTATTGTTTGAAACTTGGAGATCATATACGCCAAAAATCAAGAAGACCAAACATTCAGATATCAGGGAACGGGACTAAATATTTCGACGGTTATAAATGAAAAGTCATGATTTAACGGTTATTGTAACTCCGATTTTGATCAATTTTGACAGCAACATTTGTTGACCCTATATGAATACAATGACTGAATTTGATCTTCAATTTCAGATTTTTACACTAGGGGATACCACATAAACGTTAAGTTACATTTGCACAAATGTATAAACAAATTTTAGGGTTTGTGGTGAATATATGATTTTGATAGCACATGCAGTCTACGAAACAAGTTTCAGTCATCCAGCCGTCAAACTTGTTTTTTTAGACTTCGAGATCATAGACAGCAAAAATCGGACAAAAAAAACATTCAGAGATTAAGCAACGGGGTAAAACTTTTCGACGGTTCTAAATAAAAAGTGATGATTGAACGGTTATTTTAACTCCGATGTTGATGATTTTTTGCAGCTACAGTCCTACACTCCATATGAATACAATGAACTACTTCGATCGCCAATTTTAAATATATATGTGTGTATATATTATACTATAACGTTACCTAATATATATTTGCGCGACGAAGGTTTGATTATCGTCGCGCAAAAATGCCATACGCGACGCATGTATATATGCGCGACCAGTTGTATTCGTTGCGCAAACATTACGCGACGCTTATGTATGCGTCGCGTATGGTATGTTTGCGCGACGATATGGATCCCTTCGTCGCGCAAGGATTTGGCGCCATAAATCCTCATTGATTTCAAATTGTGTATGCTTTGTATTTTTTAGAAAGGTTTTGTATTCATCATTTTTTATGCTTTGTATTTTGTGGAAAGGCTTTGAAATATTCATTTCTTTTGTTATTTTTATTGAAGCTTTAACTTGTTCTGTTCCGCAGAAAATTCCAATGAAGTTTGTGATGAAATATGGAGAATGAATACACAACTACATATGGACAACTACACATATTCAAAGATTTGTATTACACAAAATTAATACACTAACATAATAAATTTACAAATAAATTCATTATTCATCATCTGAACTATAATAACTTTCGTTATCGTCGCTATCATCACTCTCGGTCTCCCAATCTTCTTCCTCCTCCTCCTCTATAACTGCATCATCGGCGTTGCTAGGGCCCACTGCAACATCGTATCGGGGAAGATCACCGAGGTCAATTGTAATTGACTGAATCGGTATTTCGACTGAAGACACTCCTTCTATTTGAAACGGTTCTTGTATAACATTTGTATCTCGAAGTGTTTCCGCATCATTTTCCATTGAAGATTCTAAACGTTGGTCAGCCACATTGTCGACGTCGTTGTCACTTGGGTCTAGTTCTGGTATATCATACACGTTCCTATGATCCATCTTCTGCACAACTTTCCACCCGTTCCCGGCTTTAGGGTCATCTAGATACACAATTTGGGACGCCATGTTTGCCAAAATGTACGGGTCGTCATCATACCAAGTTCTGTTAATGTTCACAGACAGTACTCCATGGTCGATTTTAACACTTCCCGCCCTATTTGGGTTGGTATCGAACCATCGACACTTAAACATGATGACTTGGTATCGATCTTTGTAAAGCAATTGCACGACAGTTGTCAGTTTGCCATAGAAATCAATGTCTGTACTTTCGCCTCCACCTGGGACATGAACACCGCTATTTTGCGTACACAACTTGTCATCTCGTGCGGCCCCCAAAAATTTGACGCCGTTAACATTACAACCCGAGAACAATTCAGCGCGAATTGGGCCGAACGCCAAGTTATATAACTCATCACTGTAAGTGGGGGAATTCGATGATTTCAATTTATTCACCTAATAGTATACAAAACCATTTACATGTTAGTCTGACAAAATTAAATACTAAAATTTATATTTGTCAATTACAAAACACTTATAACTTACAGAATCCAAAAACCATTGTGGAAATAATTCACGGTGTTTCCGGGCAACCAAATGTGATGGATGTTCTCGCTTCATCATCTGTTCATGCTCATCTAAGTAGGCCATTATCTCATCACAATTGTTCAGTACGAACCAATGCGCTACCTCCATGTCATTTCTAGAAAACGACTCTCCTCGTCCAGGATCTCCAAATGGTCGTGCGCTTTGGGCAAAAACAGAAAGTTTTTCATTTCTCATACCTCCGTCATTATTGCGGTGAGGACGATTGAAAACCGTCTCCACATCTTTTAAATACATTCCACAGAAAGTAAGCGACTCATATTGAACCCAAGCCTCTATAATTGATCCTTCGGGCTTTGCCCTGTTGCGTACACTTTTTTTCAGCTCTCCGAGAAGCCTGCCAAAATAAAACGATATGATACAAATTAGCAAAGTGTCGATAATGATGCATACACAAATGATAAAGATTATATACCTTTCTATTGGATACATCCAACGATAGTTGACAGGACCAGCAAGCAATGCCTCTTCTGGCAAGTGAACCATCACGTGCATCATACTTGTAAAGAAAGCTGGAGGAAATATCATCTCAAACTTGCATAGGACTTGGACAATGTCATGGCGCAACTGAAACATGTCTGTCCTTCGCAATTTTTTGCCGTCAGTTGGGAAAAAAATCTGGATAACAACATGATTGGCTTCACCACATCTTCCGGCAGTAAGTGTCGAATACCCACAGGAAGTAGGCGTTGCATGAACACATGGCAGTCATGGCTCTTAAGTCCAGTAAATTTACCCCCATCGACATTCACGCAACGTGCGATATTAGAAGCATACCCATCGGGAAATTTGACAGACGATACAAACTTTAGAAACTCCTTTTTGTCATTCGGTTTCATAGAAAAGAATGCAAGATCCCTTCTAGCTTTATCGCTGTCCCTATTCATCCATAAACCCCTTCGTATGCCCATTCTTTCCAAATCAAGACGAGCTTTGATCGTGTCCTTCGTCTTCCCCTCGATATCTAGAATCGTGCCCACCAATGTGTCGAAAACATTTTTCTCAACATGCATCACATCTAGATTGTGCCTCAATTTCATTTCGACCAATATGGGAGCTCAAAAAACATAGACTTGTGCGTCCAGTTCAAATGTGTAGAAGGTCGGGTCCGACTAACTGTTTTCCCGAACGGAGCAAAATCCAAACGGTTCAGCTGTTCCAAGATCTCATCACCGGACCATTCTCTAGGTCTGAGGCGACGCTCTGTGTTCCCGTCGAACTCTTTATCTTTTTCTCGCCACTCGTGGTCCCATGGCAACCATCTCCGATGACCAAGGTAACAAACTTTTCCCGCGTGCCAACCAGAAGTTACATCTTCCTTGCATACAGGACATGCCATATAACCCTTTGTGCTCCACCCAGAAACCATTGCATATGCTGGAAAATCATTCACAGTCCACATAACTGCTGCTCGCAAAGTGAACATCCTCCCAGTTGATTTATCGTACGTGCGAACACCGTTTGTCCATAAATCCTTCAGCTCATCAACCAGAGGCCTTAAGTACACATCAATTGACCTGCCAGGATCCTCAGTTATCAAAACAGTCATCATCATGTATTCTTTTTTCATGCATTTCCAAGGCGGCAAATTATATGGGAATGCGAAAATCGGCCAAGTGCTGTGGTGTTGGTTTAGAACCCCATACGGATTGAATCCGTCAGTGGCAAGTCCCAATCTAACATTTCGGGGATCAGCAGCAAACTCGGGGAACGTTCGATCGAACTCTTTCCATGCCTCCCCATCTGCAGGATGCCGCATCACATCATCGTCTACCCGTTTTTCCTTATGCCATCTCATGTCTGTGGCAGTATGCGTTGACATATACAATCGCTGCAACCTAGGTTTAAGGGGCAGATAACGCATGACTTTTTGTGGTATCTTAGTCGTTCTATTCTGGGATGTCATTTTGAACCTCGACTCATTGCATATAGGGCATGTATCCAACGTTTCATGCTCTTTGTAGAATAACATGCAATTGTTTTTGCAAGCGTGGATTTTTTCATAACCCAATCCAAGACCGTGCAACACCTTCTGTGCATGTTTATGGTCTTTCGGCAAACAATTGTCCGTCGGAAGCATTCTCTTGAAAACCCCCAAAAAGTAATCGAAACACAAGTTCGACATACGATACTTTATTTTTCCGTGCATTAGCTCCACAATGACAGTGAGAACGGAAAACCTCTCGCACCCCGGGTATAACTCTTGGTTGGCATTTTTTAACAGTTTTTCATACTGTTCAAACTCCGCACTGTCTATTGGTGTAGGCACGTCATCTTCCCCTTCCTGATTGATGTTGGTCGATGCGAATGGAAAAGCATCCTGTATAATACCCATGACTTGATCATTAGGATCCACAATAGGTTCAACATTGTCCACTCTCAGGGCATTTGAAGACGAAGCATGGTCTACTTGTTCGCCGTGAAGGTTCCAAATGCTATATGTTTCAATCATTCCATTCCTTACTAAATGAAATCCAACATTTTCAATTGTCTCCCACAACGTGTTGTTACACCTCCTACAAGGACAACGGATTCTAGTTGCACCCGGGTTGTGTCTACGTGCAAACTCAATAAAATCCTCGATTCCATCCAAGTATTCGTCTGCGCATCTATTCGGGTTCTGTATCCACCTTCTGCTCATAATTCCTGAAACCACAATCACGACACAACAATCACAACAACTTCATACGAAGTTATAATGTCACCTTATGCCTCCGGTAAGGGCCCTATCCCATTCGGGAATGCATAGTCCTGTCACGTAACCTACGGCTACATGAGATTAGATTTCGACGTGGATTAATTTCGGCAGCATCTCGACACAGTTCTTGAAGTGGGCATAGGTATAAATACCTACGTACCACCCGAAGAACGTACCGAGATGACACCGAAATCTCCACAATCGAAACCTAATCCTGTAGCCGAAGATTATGTGACAACACTATGCATTACCAAACTGTCCAAATAATGGGACAATTCAAGAATTAATTGGACCAGTCATGCATTACGCATCCATGCACGAAATCCAACTAATCTCGAACGGGAAACTACGTGTTACTAAACATAAAAATTAAAGTACGAAGTTAATTTCAATTAACTTCGTACATCACAACACATTGTTGCTATGTCACGCACAATTTCACAACATTATACACATATAACTTCACAAAAAAATTACAAACATAACAAACAAACTTTTACAATAACATACCTTCTCAATCGTTCTCCACCAATCACAAATATCCCTAACGATAACAAAATTAATAGCGTTACTACGAATTTACATTAATACATTTAAACTAACGACAAAAAATACATACCCAATGAACGTACTGAATTCACAGTAGAGCAACGGCAGAGAGAGTGAGAGAGAGGCAGAATGCAGTGGGAGAGTGAGAGAGAGGCAGAATGCAGAAACTGCATTCTGCCTCTGCAATGGAACTGGCTAAAAAGAAGAAGAAGGACTTTGCGCGACGAACAATCCAATCCGTCGCGCAAAATGCCGTCGCGAAAACCCACTTTTCCGTCGCACAAAAAAACATTTTCGCGCAATTACCTGCCGACATCAGGTTTTTTGCGCGACGAATAAAATTATCCGTCGCACAAACATCCGTCGCGCAAATAACATTATTCGTCGCGCAAGGTTTATATTACGTCGCGCAAATAACACTTATTTCGTCGCGCAAGAAAGCCACTTTACGCGACGAAGTTAATTCCGTCGCGCAAAAAAGTTTTTACCCCCCTGCATTTTGCCGCCAAAATTAAGTAACCCTCGTTTTCTTACGCGACGGTACATATTTCCGTCGCGCTAAGGCGTCTTTTGCGACGAAAATGTTCGTCGCGCAAGATTCTGGCGCCAAAAACATAAGCTGGGGTTTTTTCCCCGACCTTTGCTCGACGAAATTTGTTTTGGTCGCGCATAGATTGTTTGCGCGACGAAGAGTGTTCGTCGCGCTCGTGTTCTGCTGTTTGCGCTACGGTATTTTTTTTTCGTCGCAATAGTGATTTTTGCGCGACGAAAATATGTTCGTCGCGCAAACGTCCGTCGCGCAAATAGTAAATCGTAGTAGTGGCTATACCTTGCTTCCATAGCATCCCATGATCCCACGACTTATGCAAGAGATTCTTAAGTGGCTAACATATTGCATTACTCCTTCCTAGCCCAAATGGTAACAAAAATTCCCACGATTTGATTACTACGTATAAGGATGTACTTCAAATGGTTGCTAGTAGACGCCATGAAAATATATGATATATTAAAATCATTTTATCCATCTTCTTCTGCCTCAGAACAAAGGTCTTGTTCGTTTATATTTTGTTGGTTACATCGAGGAAGGGAGGACACTTGAAACTTCTATGATGGCGAGCGAGCGATGAGAAACCAACGAAACTTCTAAGACGACTAAACATTCCCAAAACTTGTAGCCCAAGTCCAACATGATTTTCTTCTCATTTTTCATGGTAAATTCAATATACAATGTTTTTGTTAAAAGATGCATCTCAGTCATTGTTTTCTGAAAGCTTTTTTGTTTCGGAGTAGCTCAAAATGATGAAGCAAGTCAAGTCCTTTAACTATTTGAACGTACTGCATCCATTTGGAAAGGAATTAGTCAGACAATCATTTCCCATACATATGAGAAAATGGTGATGGATTATAAAAAGAATTTATGAAAGAATTTTTAATTACTTAATAATGGCATTCAAAGATGATTAATCATTTATGAAAGCATTCAAAGGATTAATCATTGTCTTATAGAATGACCGAATTGCATTGTAATCACAAACTGACTAGGTTCTCTAAATGAATTCTATTTAGCTTGGGTAGTTATAACCAAGGTCTAAAATATCGATGATATCGGAAATATCGGTAGTCCAAAAATATAGAAATTTCGATGGAAATATCGGGATATTATCAATATCGATAAAAATTGAATAAAAACCACGGAAATTGTAAGAAAAACTTGGAAATTTTTATTGAAACTTTGGAGAATGTTTATTTAGTCAATTATCTATGAGTTTATCACAAAAAATTAGAAGGAAATGCATTGCATGATGGATTTAACTAATTTAAGTTGATTATACAGCAAGCGGGCAAACACTATGAGTGTAAAAAATATATAATAATTAATGAAAAAAATATTAAACACACCATAATTATTTATATATAATGATTTACTACAATATTTTACACTTTATACATTGCTTGGTAAGATACATGAGTGATTTAGTACCACATAGAGTTCCTATGAGGTTCAAATTTTTCACTATCTTCATCATCTCTATGTGTAGAGTAAGTGTATTGTGAAGAGTAGTCATCAAATGAGAAGAAAATTGGCCTTCCCCAATCAGGAGATGTTCCGAAATATCCGTGATTCGAAAAAACGAAATATCCTCGATATTTCGTCGATATTATCGATATTTCAGACCATGGTTATGACATACTGCTAGGTGCCACTCATGATTTCTGGAAACCCTGTAAGGACTAATTACAATTGGCCTTCCCCAATCAGGAGAATTGTATAGAGGGATATAATTCACATTCGATTTAGAAGAAATCATTCTTACCTACGGCCTCGTTAATTAGAACCTAGAAGATCACACCCAAAAGGTATGGATCGAGAATTTAAAAAAGAATAAATGATTTTGCGGCTTGGTCAAAGTCAAAGTCAGAGTCAAGGTCACAGTGAAAGAAAATCAAAGTCAAAGGTCAAACTATTGCCCGACACTTGACACGATCAACTAAGGATGACCGGGACCAACACGTGTTAAACAAGTAAGTGACTTAATTTGTTAAGTCATTGAAATAATTAAATTAATTAGATTAGTTTAATTATCCAATTAAAATTGTGGAACCTTAGTTAGGGTCCCATATGACTTGGAAATTTATAGAAATGGACAATATAAACTTAGACACAAGCTTGACACATTATGAGAAAAAGGCCCTCTACTTGAACACCATTCTTTGGTTGAAGATTCGCTCCAAGTGTATGTCTTCTCAATCCTTCTCTCAATAGTTGTTGTAGAGAGTCATTGATGCAAAATTTTCATAAGCCTAGAAAGATTGGGACCTTGGAGGAGACTTGTATGAATCTCTAGCTGTTTTCTTGCTTCCGCTTTCATGTTAATTCCTTATTAGATATTCCATGCTAGATGATTTGTTCTTTCATAGTTTCTTGGGATTTTAGAAATCCCTACACCCTTCTTTCCCTTTAGGCATGTATGCTCGGTATTGACTTAGATGCTTGGTATTGGCACGTACGCTTGGGATTGTCATGTATGCTCAGTATTGGGTTTTGGGAGTTTGGTATGAGTTCCTACAGCTTGATACGGATTCGACAAGGTTATGGGTCCGGCACCTTGCTATGGGTTCTAGTACCTTGACTTTGGGCTTGATTGTTAGAGTGTTGGTTAAGATGGCATGGTTTAATATAGCTTTTGGGCTATTTAGCACGATGGCTATGCTTGAGTGTTTGGGGTTTTAGCTATGGAGGTTATAGAAGTTGTGAGTGGTGGGGTTGAAGTCTAGAAAAAATATATTTTAGCATGTTTATTGGCATGATCTAGTTTTGGGACTAGTTGGGAAAGAGTGAAGGTTATTTGTGACAAAAACCTGAGAGGAGATGTGATTGGTAGACGCTAGAAGGATGTTTGAAACCTTGCTTGGAATAGGTGGTGGAAGTGTTTTGCTGGAGTAGGTATTGGAAGTGGTTTGCTTGATGCAGGATAGGTGCTGGAATTGAAAATCTGAGGAGATTTTTTGGCATTGTAGTGGTGGTTTTAGTAATAATGGATCTTTAAGCTTGTTTTGGGTTTTGGGTTTTTTCATTGGTGCGGTGATGGATGTAAATAATTCATTTCTCAGCCCCTAAGTGTATCCTAATCATTAGGAAAAGATTTGATTTGCATGAGTTCGTAGCATGACCTTCTTGGTATTTCATTGAATCATTGCATGGCATGATGAACTTGGGGTATCCCTTTGCTGCAATGGTGACCATTCGACAATTAGAACTGTCTGGTCTAAGGTTGCCATTTTTATGACGATTGTATCGCTTTCTTGAGATGATTGTATCAAGTGCAATGCTTGAGTTGCATGGTTTTGGAGATGGAGTGTCTTCTTGGCTTGGCATGTTATAAAGAGTTCTTTCTTGCTTGGCCTGGATATCTTTCGAGCCTGCAGTTTGCTTGTGAGGTTTTTTGCTTCGCCAAGCACGATTTCTTTTGCATCTCAGTCTCTTCCAACGCCTTATTTTTGTTGAAGTTTGAGCATCAGCATCTACGGAATCCTCTTGCCATGGCTAAATTGAGTATTGGTATTTATGCACCTCTTGTATGGTGATGGCATGTCGGTTTGGAAATTTCGCTTGGCATGTTGTATCCTCTTTCTTCTTTTTTTTTTTTTTTGTGCTTACTTGCTTCTTGTGAATGTCTGTAATGAAATATTATGGTCAATATATGATATTGGTAGACAAAGTTATATGGTGAATTCATTAAAATAATAACCAAAGCATGTGAATGAGCATGCTAAGCATAGTAGAGCATGGTTACTAAATTGCGATAATGTCATGCAAGTAGTAAGAGGAGAAATTCTCATCTTGTATCAAGAGGTGATGGCCCATCGGTTTGGCCATTTTTCCTCCGATGTTGTCTATTTGATATTTGCTTGACTAATATGCTTGATCTGTAAAGAAAGTACTTGGCGTGGTTTTGCTTGACTAATATGTTTTGCATGCATATGTGGGTTGATCCACAAACGTTTGTATTGAAGGAGCTTCACAGAGCATAAGAGAGTAGTTTCCTGGAGACAGAATTCTCCTATGTTGGTTTCAGCTTGCTTATGTAGACATAGGACTGAGGCACATGTTGTTTTGATGTTCGGAGGCTTGGGTCCTTTGCATTTGATTGATATAATTCAATGTTCTTTCGTTAGTGTGCATGGAGATGCCATATGGTAGTCCCTCAGTAAGCATGGTTGGTGACCGTGTGAGTGCCTTTGGAGGTAGCTGCACCTCATTAGCAGTCCCGGCCCTGCCCGGGCGGTCAGTGCGACTACCCTGGGCCCATTATTCAAGGGGGTTCCAAATTTTTTTAATTATAATAAGTGTTATATTATATTATCATAAATTGATTTAATATTTTTTTTCATAATTTTAAGGAATAGAATATTGAGATGAATATGAAATTTTGGAACAAAGGATCTATGACGAGAGTTTTAAAAGAAATTCTTTGATACTGGCTTGACTTGCATTTTTGAAATTCTTTGACTCGCTAGTATGGTATCCATAGTTGGACATTTGTTTTCATTATTTAGGAATATGGAAGACATTGCTCAAAGTCTAAAAATATTTTCGAATAAATACTTTCTAAAAAAACCCAATGCTTAGCTGATAAAACAAGAAGTATACTATTATTAGTGATTAATGTGTGTAGGGCACACTTTAGATTTTCACTCTGGGCCTTTGAAAACTCAGGACCGGCCCTGCTCATTAGCTTGGATGAATATTTTGCTTTTTGAATGAGACGGTGCCAAAATGTTTCCAAGGCATCCGTGTAAGAGTCCAAGGCTAAAAATAAGAGCCTTGGATGAGAATTATGATTTTTTGAGGACGAATGCCAAGGTGTTCCAAGGCATCCATAGAAAGTTTCTAAAGTCGAACCGGGGACACCGACGAAAATTTTTCTTTTTAAATGAGGAGTTGCCAAAAAGTTTCCAAGGCACCTGTGGATGTGTCCAAGGCTAAAAATAAGAGCCTTGGATGAGATTTTTCTTTTTTTTTAAGAAGGATGCCAAGGTGTTCCTTCCAAGGTATCCATGAAAAGTGTCCATCACCAAAACTGCCTCTGGCCGTTCTTTTGAACTGGGCTGGGGTGGATTAAAATACTAATGAATCCAGGATTTCTTCACTGGTGGTTAAAATAATGACAATAAACTTGCCAGGTGTCTACCAATAGTGATAGTCCAGGCTGGTTTTGGAAGTAAATAACCGTGTACTTTTGACTAAAGTAAGTCTGCTTTTATATTTCTAGTTTCAAGATTATCAATTTGGTTTTCAGTTAGTCACCAACGGTGGTGGTTAACTCTTAATATATCTTACGAGTCAAATTAATTCAATTAATCTGAGTTTTTGGCTTATTCACCATTGTTGGTAACTAATTTCCAGAAATTCAAATAACTTGGGTAATTGAATTAATTTATCCCACATGTTTTAAATAGTATGGTGGGCTATTCACCATTTTTGGTCAACAAAGTCCATATTAATTCATGTAGAAAAAGCCCGATTGTCAGTTGGACTGGCGCCCATAATTTAGGCACAAACACTAATTTTATGTTTGAATGATTCTTTACCAATACTTGCTAGAGTCATAACAAAATTTCTGTCAATAGTTAACATCACTTTCAAGATGGTTGTCAATACTCCTCCTTAATGATGTTTTTTTACATCTAAACAATGAAACATTAAAAGGTGGCCCACCATCAACAACAATTCATTAGGGAAATATTATTTTTCTCAAATTTATTTGTATTCTCTGCTGCCACAGATGGGAAGAGGCTTTTTTTAGCGATAGAATTTTATTAGATCAATAAGAATAAAGAGTACAAAAGACACATACTGTAAAGGGAGCCAAGCCAATAACAATATGAGAGACATGGGTGAAACTTTCCCAGTGACCAGAGCCAATCGAAAAGCTGAAAAGATCTGGAGAGAATCATTCTCGAAAATAACTTTTCTATAACCCCTTTCAATCACCATAATTTCCCCGAATCTAGTCCAATGACATCAATGACAAAACTAGCCTCTAATTGGCTCTACTAAAGAGACTAAACATGTAACAAATTCAACTAAGTTTCTAGACTATATTGAACAAACTAAACCAAAATAAAAGTTAAAACAACGCCAACAAAAGAAAAATCAATCGCTGGTAATCTTCATTCGGGACATGACATATAGAGCATCATTAATTACTTGAGGGCCTTAATGCACCAACGAGCAGTGGATCTACCATGACCAAGCCACATCACCTCAAAGAGAAGTCGTGCAAGATGAGGCACAATCAAAGCCAGCCTAGATATGAGACAATAGATGTGCCAAAAGATGAGTAGATCAATATAGGTCCACCAAAAGCAAAAGAACACCAAAAATGCAACGGGATCTGAGGGAAAACCCCAATCTGTCACTTACTTACACATGAATTACTTATTATACACATAATATATATGTGAAACTTAACTATTTATATTTTTGCACTTTGCATTTGTAAAGCTAATTTGTTGATGCCAAGAAATTTTAATTGATTCTCTCAAGGATCGCAGGGCACAACTTGAATAGGTACACTTTCAGTTATGTTGTTGAACATATATTCATTTTGATATTATATAGTTTTTGGTTGCATTTAATATGTATTTGTTTTATGATAAAGTTTTTTGAAAATTAGTTAATGGAACTAACTAGCGTGATTTATATGATTTAATGTGTACTTTGATTTATAGAAAAACTATAGAAACTGTAAATTTTAAAAATAGAAGTAAAAAATTCATTAGATTTTAAGCTAAAAAGTTTAGCTAGCCCACTCACCGAAAAATTCATGGTTTCGCCCTTAGTGTCAAAGTATATAATACGTCTAGATGACAAGGAATGAGCTTTTTGGTCATATTATCAATATTAAACTTCAAGAACTGTAAATGCCACACACTCTCGTAGAAGCAAGATATAAACATAATTTACATGGAATTTGTAATAGGCATATCAAGATGCTTAGAGTCTCAATTAAATATGTGATCAATTAAAAAAAAAAAAATAGAAAAACTTCATGCATCAACACACAAGATTGATGGCCCCTAGGTTGGAAATATTGCTTGATGGATGCTCCTATTCCTGCAAACTTGAAAGTTTACTTCCATTTGAAAATTTTCAAAAGTTGATGTTGGTGGATGCGTGTGTGCTTTAATTTGAATTTTTAGGCTGAGGTGTGTAACCACATTGCAATTAGTCTTGTGTTTGGATGAGATACTTTGAAGTACCCAAGAACTTCAAAGTGTTTGAGACCTGGAGTGATAGGAATTGAACTGCCAAACAAAGTGAACAATATGCTGACTCGAGATTAGGTTTCATGACTAACAAGATTGATTTTGATATTGATAATGTAGTTACTCAACTACTCAGCCCCACATTAATTATGGAAAACCAACCAATTACAACACTCCATATCTTAGTTTATCTTTTTGTGCTTGTGGAGTACAGAAAATCGGGTACACAGACTCCTTTTTTCCAGGAGCATCTTCTAGGAGTTCATGCAACTATGATGCTTCAGCCCTTCCTTGGCTTCAACCTGGCACATAAACGTTGTCTTGGAATCAATATATTTCCAAATAAAAATATAGGAAGCTAAGAGATGGAAGGAAACGCAATGAAGATTACTTGTTCTGAGTAGGATTCGGAATGCTAGGAGGTATTCTTCGAAGGCTATCGAATACTGGCTCGGTGGTGACTGGCTTTTTCTTGTCTAAGTGTGTATGTAGGAGAGCTTGAGAGGATGAAGAAGTAGCTGAAGACAAAGAAGATGGTGGGTGAACTCTGGCTAAGGCTTTATTATTGCAAACTAAATGCATCAATAATATAGCAATGGTAATTTTAAGCAATGATTTGTAGCAGGATTTCATAGTTTTGCAGACAAAGAGGATGTCTTCTTACCAGTGCTTGGTACGATGATGAGTTAAGGTTATTTATAAGCTCATGATATGAGAGAGAGAGAGAGAGAGAGAGAGAGAGAGAGAGAGAGAGAGAGAGAGGTTTTCCTTAACGACCTTTTTATGTGCTGCTCTTAACTTATATAAAATGGAGATTGGATGCAGGAGTGTCATGTGATGAATCTTTGACTATCATAGCTTCCAAGTTCCAAAGCTCAATCTCCCAAAGAAATTTGCCTATAGTTTTAGTTATAGAGAGCAGTCATGTGATCAGGCACGTGATAAAATTACAGACAATTGGTTGGCAAACTTTGGATTCTGCCTTCCGAGTTTTTTACAATTAAGATAATGACACAGAGGTATGGTAAATGACTTACAGAAGCCTAAAATATTTGACACTGAACTTAAAATTAAGGGTTACATTACCAATGCAATGCCAATTTGCAGAGAAAGTTTGAAACTCAAGGCCCTCTTTATTATTATAATCCTGCATTTAAACTACCATATGCTTCTCATCTCCACCAGAACCGACCTAAAATGTTTGATGCAGTTTAAACACATTGAGATGCTGTTTGAAGAATAAAATATCAGGTGGCTTGTGAATCAAGCATTTTATATCATGAGCTCCATTCTTTTTGACTGAATTCAGGCCAAGAGAACTGGAATGTCTACAACAAATACACTCTTTGATAAATTATAAGAACAAAGACACCAATTCACACAATAATCTGTCACCTATGCATCTCTTAGAATCAACTTGTTAGGAAATCAGAACATCCAAAGCCGAGCATGTTCACTATGAGGACGGAATTCATAATGCATGCCGGAAAAGTTGGAATGTGTGACCACTTCGGGACTGAATGTATCAATTTACACCTTAATAATGCAAAGAACTCTGCATCATGAAACCTACTTCATCTCATATAATCAGCAAAACTGGGTATTTTGTCAACCTTTCAGTGGCCATGGTTAGCATTTTAGTACCTGACAGTACCAAAAAACAGTCAGGGCAACAACCTTTGGCATTTCACAAGAGTGACAGAAAATATTAGAGAGTTAAGAACATAAAAAGACAACGACCCTATATGTTTTGATAGAGAAAACAAGGCCCTACTGAGCAAGTGTTCACATATGACAAAGATTGGTACAAGGCGGTCACCATTATGTATGTTTTGATCTTGACAAAATGACCCCAGTGTAAGCAGTAGCACATATCATCAAGATAAGTAAGTTTTGCAACTCTTTATCGTTGCACCAGCATTGCAAAAACTCTACGTAAATAAATAAAAACTACCAAATTTGGTCATAAACTTACATGTTTTTCAAGTATCTAGCAGTTGGCAAAAGCTCTTCAATTTCAATCTTCATATTAGAGCTAGGTGATCCTTTCTTCAATTCATTCTGATTGACAACAACATCCACAACAAATGTTCCACAAACTGGCCGGTGGTCAGAAAATTGGGACTCTCCACGTATGTAAGAAAGTTGTTTAATCCCACTTCCATGCCATAATATTCGATCACACCTGCAATATCGAACTAGTCAAATCTTTTTGTTAAATGTAGCTTGGGTTTCATAAGTACACTCTTGCAATCCACATACCAAGCCGGGGTTCTTCTTTTCTTTTTGGATGTTTTTATCTCTCCAAAATAAGTGTCTGAGTTATAAAAATATTTGTAAGTAGGTGCAAAGTAGATTTTTCCCTCTTTCCATCCTTTGAATACTCGCTCTGCTTCTCTTTCAATCTTGAGCTATAAATACAAGCAAAAAATTATTAGTGCACGGTATGAGAGAATAGAATGTGTGGGTGACAAAGAAAGCAAAGTATATAACTCAAAAATGGCAGCCAAATGCCCTGGACTTCTCCAGCCCCATAAATTGTAAATCCATCAAAGATGAGTTATAAATAACACACCAAACAAAGTATTGAGGGAGTCAAAACTACGAAGTTTAGCTACATTTTGGATAAAATGTGAAATGAAATGCAGTACTCATTTCTAGTACCAAATGGCTCATTCATTGAATTGCTACTGAAACTGAAAATAAAGCTCTACAATCAAATGCTTTTAACAAATATTAGACTAGATTGGGTAGTCACATTCACATAGGAAGGCTAATATTTTCGAAACTTGTAGCCCAACTCCAACATGATTTTCTTATTATTTCATGTTAAATTCAATTACCTGGTCTTTGTTAAGAAGTGCATCCCAGTCATTGTTTTCCAAAAGCTTTCGGGTTTCGGAGTAGCTCAAAGCAATGCGGTAATTCAAGTCACCTAACCATATAACCATACTAGATCCATTTGCAAAGGAATTGGTCAGATAATCAATTTATATGTGAGAAAATGGTGATAGATTATAAAAATGATTGATGAAAGCAATGTTTAATTCTTTAATAATGGAATTCATAGATGCTTACTCATGTCCTAGAATTTTATCCGGCATCCTGCTATGAGTTGTTTTGCAAATCTTAGGAAACTGAGTGCTCTTGAGTATCTCTAACACATCCAAATTTCTCCTCAGCTCGTCTCCCTCTTTCTCACCAGATGCCAAGTGACTGCAGACAAAGCAAAAGCTTGTCTGATGGAATAAAAAACTCACAGAAATACAACCCTGAAACCAATGAAGAATAACAGCTTAAGCTTACAATAAGAGGTAATATGATATGTTCAATCATGCACAACCGACATATGATAAACCTCTATACTTGTAGTTTTTTTGTAAAATACCTTGTTTCCAAGGCATCCCATGATTCCACGACTTATGCAAGAGATTCTTAAGTGGCTAACATATTGTATATGCTCCTTCCTCGCCCAAATGGTAACAAAAATTCCCACCATTTGCTTACTAGCTATAAGGCTATACTTCAAATGGTTGCTAGTAGATGCCATAGAAATTTCCGATATATCAAAAACGTTTGATCCATCTTCATCCGGTTCAGAAGAAAGGTCTTCTTCATTTATATTTGGTTGTTGGCATCGAAAGCAAAAATCCTTACTATGTTTCCTTTCTAGTTCAAAAATGCAGTTGCAACTCTTCAATCTCCTTTTACTCTCTGTCCTAAAAGTCTTACTGACCTTTTTAAGGGAAGGCTTCGAGGAAAAACGTGAACCACTAGCCTTGCTACTTGAAGACCCGTCTAGTGATTTGTTCAATGACTGGTTGATTAAAGTAAGCCATTTTGCTGCAGGTTCATTATCTTCTAGAACTAGTACATTTCCAGCATTTAAAGGGACAATTTCCTGAAAACTAATGGTAGAAAACAAAAAAAATTAATGAAATGACCAATTAGTATATGCTACATAAGCACCTAAATAACATGGAAATATATTTTCTTTTTATAGCTTCTACTAAAGTGATATGTCACAATGAAAAACTATACAGAGAGGACAAAGGGACTAGTATCTTTGCAACTTGTTTCTGTGTGTTTTCTTGACACACTATCATACTCTTAAATGTTGTGATAGGCACTGTGACTCATATCACAGTCGTTATGTTTTAAAATCAAGTACCTAAATATACAATCTCATTTGAAATAATTGTCAACACTATCATACTCTAGATATTGGGTGGATACTTTACGGGTGGATGTGAGAGGAAAAAATGCAATGTAAAGGAGATATACATATCCTAAATAAAACTTTGCAAATGAAAAAGCAGTAATCAGATCCCGAAGAAAAACAAAAGGATATTATCAATTTGAAACTGTACAAATCAGAAGGGAACAACAAAGTAAAGGAAAAACAACAAATAAAGAAACCATACCCCAAGACATATATGTCTGATTCATTATTAACATGAAGAAAATCGTCCAGATTTAGGCCATTATGAGGAGATTTCCCTCCTACATTCCATGTTGCTACAAACACTCTACAAAACCCAGACAAGAAATATCAAATGTGAAAGCCTATGTCTATTTATCAAGGGGATAGAAAGACAGAAACAATAAATTTTTTGTTAATTCTAGAAGATATTGTGATTACCGAAAGGACTGAACATATTGACCAGCAGGCATCTGAGGCTCTGTGCTACTTATAGATTGAATGTCAACTGCTGGATTGGACTGTGGTTCTGAAAGAAGATACAAGCAACAAAAATCCCATGGTAAGATGTCAAATTTAAAAGAATTCTAGGTAAAGCAAGAAAGAATGTTTCTTTACAGATTAAACAGGAACCTCAGAAAACTCTGCCCCTAAGGAACCAGTTATCTTTAACTGATAGCAAGGACTTGTATGAACATCGAAAGAAAGAGGGGATCTAATCCAAAATATTGGTTTTGAGGGAGATGGGGAGGAGAGGGACATGCTTTATGCTTGCTACCTTTCGTGCAGTAGCTTAAATTTCAAACATGAATATATTCTAATTTCAAATCTCCATGATGCTCTCCCCTCTCCCTATAACAATCAATATCTTTCTTACCAACAAAACTTGGTATATGGTTGGCTCAACTCAACTAACCATCCCTGTCTTACCAAAAAAAGTTAAAGAATAACTAACCATTCCATTCAAAAAAGAAAAGCAATATCACATTCTTTAAAAAGCAAATGGAATTGTATTCTGCTATATCTGTAACCAAAAAGAAAGATCACATCATCTGCAATATGAGACCCCAATTTCAAGACATATCTTATCAGATTTTTTAGGAGGCAAAGAGAGAGCACATTGTATGCTCCTGGATTTTCTATGATGCAAAAAATAAAAATTATATATGATAAGTAATTGTGTTGAAACTAGAGACACCCCTTATTTTACCACAAAAAAACTAGAGACAAATTCAATAGACTCACCAGGGAAATCAGATGAGCCACTTCCTTCTCTCTCCTTCATGGTGAAAATCTTATGGATAAAAGACTGAAACAAAAGGGTAGCAAAATTCCAATTAAAAAAAACTATTATCTTTGCCAAGAGATGTAGATTTTGAGAGGTAAATGATCCAATTTCTTCAACTACACAAAAGAAAAGAAGAAATTGGAAACAAAATTATGTGTAGTCATAATGAAAAGAGAGCAAAACAAGAAAAGGAACCTTCTTTTTCACGTCTTGATTCCCTACAGTCATTTTTGAAACTGCTACTGTTTCATCAATTGGGTTCACAGACCTTCACAAACAGATACAGATGCCGCAATTAGATAGATCAAAACCCTTCAACCAGACAAGATTGCTCTCATTTGTTCTTAAAGATATAAAAACTGGAAATTTCATAAATTTGACAAGATATTAATAAAATATTATGATTCACAAAGCGGACAACGTGAGAATATTGATAAACTATTACGATTGAACAAACAAAATCCCATGAATAATCCAATTGCCTAAACATCCAAAAGAGCACCAAACACAGCCACCAAAATGGAATGTGGTTTCAAATGACAGAATCAGAAAATTACCAGAATTTGAAGAAGCTTTGACATTCATGGAGGAGGAGGAGATCTCTGAAATCTTATTATAAATAGTACGGCAACAACGACCCATGAAACAAGTTGACAGCCAACATGGGTTTTCTCGAGAAAGTCAACTGGACAAAGCAATTCCTATTCCTTGATAAAATATTGTGTTTTTTATTTTATTTAGTTTCCCCAGAAAAAAAAAAAGACGTGGAAAATTGAACTTGATAAGGAGACCTGCATATTCCATACGTTTTTGTGTGTCTGTGTTTCTGCAACGGATGGCCTCAAGTCCTCTACAGTGGTGTTTCAAGAACTGCCCATGTTGATGTACAAACAGGGACAAGTGCAATAAATAACGTCGCTAGCAAAACTGACTTCGGTTGTCAACGTTTTCTTGAAAAAATATAAAATATTTCCGTCGAATTCTTGAAACATACTTTTCTACTTGTGTTATCTATCTATATATATAAAGCAAAAGACAGAGACTGATAAAACATTTAAAATATCAGAAAATACTATTAGTTAATGCAAATATTAAGAATTGAAATTATTAATTAAATGAGGATAATATAGTAAATTCATATTTTTCATATTTAAAAAATTAAAATTAAAAGAAAAATCAAATAATGGATCCTATTTTTATAGAACACAACTATCCATTATCTTTTTTAATTCTAAAATAAATTTAATTTTTTAAAAATAAAAGTCTCTCGCAAGTGCGGAAGTGCGTGCTGAGAGGCTAGTTTTCCTTGAAATATTTTGACATATGTAGAAAAGTTTTTTTTTCTTCTTTTTATTAGAGTGTGATTTGTTAGTATAAAGGAACGAAGGAACCAAATATTGTTGTTTTCAATACGACATTTATGGGAATTTGTTAGACAAAGATGTATCGATCTAGACTAGACTATATCAATTAAATTAGACAATTATTCTTGTCTTGATTGGTATGCTGAGACCTAGAATTGGCTCGGACTAATTCCAGTACAGTTCAAACCGAATCACCAAAGGAGTATAAAGAACTAAATAATTCTTTTATATTTATATTTGGGAAAAAAGAAAATGAGAAAGAAAAAAACAAAGGGAAGGGTCAAAAGGGAGGATAGAATGTTGAATGTCCTTTCAATTAAAAGTCCAAAGGGTGGATTTTGGGAATTGGAATTGGGATTGGGAAACTGTGAGTTTTCGTCAGATTGTACTTTGTTTTCTTCTCCCGTAGAAGAAAGCTGTTTTTGGAACTCTTTTGGGTTTTCGGCTTAATAATAATTTAAATCAATTTTGTGGTGATGATTTTTCGTGCGTGCCATGTCCATAAGCTTTTGGAGTTGTGGTGGGAGAAACAAGAGGGAGTTTTTTTTTTTGTGAGGACAGAGACCTCTGGAAGAGGGAAAAAGGCCCCACGTGTGTGCGTGTATCTCTGTCAAACGGTCAAAGCTAAGGCTTTTTGGGGGTTGTGGTTTCCTCTCACTACGGCAGGCGCCAGTCCCGCTGGCACCAAATATTAAATCCCAGACTCGGTCCCGGTTTGGCTTTTGGGCTCATGCCCCCTTTGGAATATTTTTATTTCTTTCTTTTTATACAAGCAATAATCTAAACTTATTCATTCAATATAAGTATATTCTCATTTATATATTTTTAGAACATTAATGAGATTACTTAATTAGATAAAAGTTTATATATTTTTTTCTATTTTTATAAGATTATTATGAAAGTTAAGTTATCATGCACTTTTTTATTTTGAGAGAAAAACGATGAATTTAAATGGCAAGAAAATATTACAAAGTCCTCAATTATTGCATCTTGAATGACATCAAGAGGATTCCCATACCATGAAGACACATTTTCAATCAACAAAGCAAAACGGACTAATCTATGCGCCGCTAAATTGGCCTCTCTAATCACAAAATTAATAATTGTATCTCTCAAGCCATAAAGCATAATCTTCTTATTTTAATTTCTTTTGTTGTAAAATAATAAGGGAGGTGTGTCGCATTAGTATTTTGGAAGCTCATATTTTGCGTACAATGTATGTTTTAGAAAGTGTCCATTGAGATTGTAGTAGGAAATCGTCGCAATGATCCTTTCTAAAAATAAGTCAACTTTGGAATTGATTTCTTCTGTATGATAGGTTCATCCACTCCTAATTTTGTACTAATCATAAAGAAATAAAAACGGAGCCTTCCACGCCCACCAAAGTACAAATAAATAGCCAACGGGTTCCCACCACAGTGGTGATGGATTCCTCCTCTCCCATGGCACACAGAATCGAACCCCAGTAAAATTTATTTCCTCCAATATAATCGAAAATAAAATACGATTAAATAACACTGGAAAAAGTTCAACTCTTCCATGCACTAACTATATAACCTAGGTAAAATTAATTGTAATTTATGTAAGCAATATGGTTTAATTGTAATTTACTGTACAGGATTTCTTGCCCATTCTTTTCTTTTTGGGTATTGGCATTATTAGTCAAAGTCTTTTGGACCAAAATGTTCAAGAAAAGGGTGTTCAAACTATTCAATCATGTAATTAAGACTAGCTTTCCATTTCAAGCGGAAAGGTGCATATGCCATGTTCTTTGGAAGGGGCCAACCCGTGAGAGCCTTCTGGTCCCAAAGCATCAAAATTTTAAGATATACTATATTAACAATAATAATATGCTTACTTTTGGTTTTAGAGAGAAGCTAAGCCTAAACATTCAACAAATATCGGCATTTCATGTAAACATAATATTGAGTGGGCGTAAGACCTACTTCATAGTCCAAGACTCTATAGTTTTTACAATAGCATCGTGCAGAAATTCAATAAACGTAAGTACATATACATACCTTGACTAGCCTTCAATTAAACCAACGTCGTATTTGTCTTGCGTAATATGAAAAGGAGCCGTTAATGTAAATGAAATATATGTTTCCTTCTAACCTTTTGCATCTTTTGTATACATTAAACGGGTATGTGCATTATTATAGGTAGAGAGATACCAGTTTCCTATTGAAGCTCTATTTTCCTAGTATAGCTCTAAGTAATTAACACACATTAAGACAATTAAATAAGAAACTACTTCTCTTAATTTGACTAATATGATTATTCTGAATAATATTTATTAAATTCTTATAATACTATATAATTCTCGAAATATACAAGCCATACCATGTGGACCACATAAAATATTATGAAAATATTCTTCCTTACATTTGGTGGTACCAAAAAGAGTGTCGAAATTTGCCTTGCTACAGGACTCTAGAATCCCAAAATACAGGAAGAGCAATTTCTTTAAGGCTGGCAAAGAGGGGGGGCTCACAGACAACATGTTTGGGATTCAACCCTTTTGTAGTGCTTCAAACTTGAAGCTGCATGCAGTCCCCACTTCTCAATGAGTCTCGTGCATAACAAAGCTAGTCAATGGGTTCTTGGAGGACCTTTTCATGACGCTACCCGGGACACAATTTGTTTTTGTTTTTGAAGATCCTTCTTTAATTTATACATTTAGGGCTCGTTTGGTACATCGTATTAGACTCTGGATAGGAGTAAATAGTCTATGTCAGGTGTTTGGTGTCAACTTGTATTATTTAATTACCCGACTATTTTATACGGGTTGAGCTTTTAATACTCTCCTTACCTGACTAACTAATACAACCCACACACCCCGGTTTAGATAATACACGCTTAATTATACGGCTAAGCACGCGTTCTACGAAAAAAAATCAAACGCTCTTTTCATCTTCTTCTCTGCTATCTTCTCCAAAGGTTATTTTCTTCACTCTTCTCCAGGTATCCATATCACACACACACACACACACACACACACTCTCTCTCTCTCTCTCTCTCTCTCTCTCTCTCTCTCTCTCTCTCCAATATGCTTCTTCTTGCTTCTTCTCTATTCTTTATATATTTCAATTTTTTTATTAAATTTTTGTGGAATTAGGTTATGTATTTTTCGTTTTTGAAATTAGGTTATGCTTACTTACATGAATGAAAGCTAAATCGTAAAAGGACCTATTTTACAAATGAGAAACATTGGACATGGGCTTAATGAATGAATTGCACAATCCTATTACAAAAGCAAATTATGATAGGTTGAAGAATATATTTGGGAAGGACCGAGCAACTGGTAATGGGTCTGCAACTCCCACTGAAATGATGAATGAGCTTGTGCATCACATTGATGTCAATGATGATGAGGAAGTTGAGGTTGAACCAGATCATTCTGCCTCTTTGCCAAGATCAAATCAACAAAACTCAACTAGCTCAAGCAGTTGACACCGCAAAAGAAACGCAGATACTAATATTCAAAAGGAAATGACTAAAGCATTTGGTGAGATGATTTCTGAGTCTATTGACCAATTGAAAACTATAACTAATAGTTTGGTGAAAGGATCAGAACCAAGACCTGACATTGCTGCTGAATTGGCAAAGATGGACTTGTCTATTAATGACCAAATTAAGGCACTACGGCTAATTTTGGAGAAAGCAAGTGATGAGATAACATTCTTGACATTGGATGGTGCTATGAGAAAAGCATTTGTTCTTCTCTTATTTGGGGCGAGGGAGCTGTGATTCACTCTTTGATGTAGTTTGGTTTATGAACAACTTTCCCTTTTGCTCTTATCACCTTAGTATGTGATCACTTTGAATTATACATTATTTGGTACTGTTTTTATTAACGTATGCGAGTATGTTGGAATTTTTATGAGATACTACAATTATGATAATGGGTTATATGAAGAAAAAAAATATTGGCAAAAACAATTGAAAAAAAAATCTTGTCATATGAATCTTACCAAAAAAAATTCGTGTCATTTGAATCTCAATTTCCATTAAAATTATTAAAGAATTTTTTTTATTTTAAAAATAGTCTGATCTAATGTTATCCGGAACATCACCAAACACAGTATAACTTAGTCAGACTATTTATCCGGAACAGCACCAAACGCCTTATAATATTATGGATAAATAGTCAGTACTCTCCAGAACAAATTAATACTATCCGACGAAAATTAGTCAGTACAGTCCGACGTACCAAACGAGCCCTTATAAGTGCATGCACTCCTTAATTATGATAAGCTTAAGAAAAATAAAAATGAATAAAATGTAAGATGGTTTACTGTCTTAAACCTATAGAAGTGATTTTCTAATCGATATAGGATTGCAAAGGATTCATTGACGGAGCCAATTAAGGCCCACAAGGGTAACTTGACCCTTCTCAACATTTTGAAAACCTTATATTTATGCATGTTATTCAAGTTGTTTTATAGTTATACTTACTGTTGACCCTTCTCGCAAATGTTAATTGTCTACAATGAACATGATCTATATTTGTTCATGTCTTCATATGTCATATGTCATTTATACGTGTGTGCCATGGATTTTATTTGATTTTCTGTTTCTATCTAAATTCAACTCTTGATACTCTTTCATTATTTTTAGGTTGTTAGAATTTGGGTTATACCTACTTAAAATATTAAATTTGTGATATTGAAATTTAATAATTATAATGAATTCTTAAATATGTTTTCCTATAAAAACTAAGTTTATTGTAACTATAAAGCTATTTAAAGTTGACCATCCTTAATAGAATTCCTCGCTCCGCCAGTGAAAAGATTCATTGTTTATCAAGAACTCAATCCTTATCTCATATGGTAGCCTAATATATAAGTGTTTAAGATAAATGTAAAGGTTTGAGATTCCTACTTCTATAAGGATTAAGATTCACTAATCCTATCACATGAAGGTTATTTCTAGGAGTTTCTTGATGGGCAAGACTCCTAGAGAGATGCATACAAATAAAGGGCTCCTTCCTGGAGTCGAGATACCTAAGCTTTATAGAAATTCACCCCATTTAGAATCACTACTATAAGGCTCGGCTTCTAGGAGAAGAACTCTCTGATTTTCCTGTTGTGCTATCAACATCATCACCATGTTTGAGTCAGGTTAGTGTTTATTATGTTGTAACTATCTAGATTTACATAAAAATCCCATTTTCAAATTGAAACCCTTTGCATTCTGGTTTTCCTGCTGTGCTATCAATAACACTTGTCCTTAGAAGCATTGCAATTTTCGAACAATAAAATAAAATAGAAGCATTGAATTCTGGGGTTTAAGCACTAAGGGCCTTCATAAGACACCCCAAAAACCAACTACAATTTGTTTAATCAAGAAAGGCCCAAATTGCTTATGGAGGTTCAAAGAAACGAAGGCCCATATCCATGTTTCTTTAATTCAAAGAAGTAACAAGAGGGTGGAAATTGTGGGTGATTCAACTATAAACTTGTTCATCTAGTCGAAGTTGAAGGCCAAAGTATAAATCCCAAACCCCAGAATTCTTGAGACAAAAACATAAGATTTGGATTGTTCTACGTACACAGGATCTTCATTGAGAATGGCACTCGAAACTGCTCTTGGCAATAAATAGATATGACCAAGAGATGCAAAGGTTTTCATTCAAAATACGTGTAGAAAGAGAACTCAGATTTCATATATTCACAATCCCACGTCGATAAAATAGCGAAAAGTTAAGCACCTAAAATACCCAAGTCTTGGTCAACCGAGCTTGTGACCCAATGTGGAGGCATTAAGGGTGGTTTGGAAGGAGTAGGAGCCTGAGGACAACCTACGGACGGCATGTGCGCGCACATGAGGGGCACAGTGGGCCCTTGTCGGCGTGCCAATCTGGATGCAAAGGAGGTTACATCACGCGCGTGGGCAGTAAGAGAAAGAGGTCGCCCTGAAAGTGCAGGCCGTTTCGGTTAGGCTAGCCCTGAATTGCAGGCTAGAGTTTCTTCCTCCTTGATGAAGATGGGAGATGTCTTTACAGCTACAGCTGTCTGTAAAAGGCTCGTTGGCTTACCAGAGCAGCGAGGAAACTCTTACTGCAGTACTCCTCCGGCACCCCTCATGTCGTCACCCACCGTGGGCCCCCACTCTTCAAACCCCGACTTCCACCTTTTTGTGTGTGCTCTCTTTTTCTACTTAGGCACTGTTGGGTTTGCTGTTTTTATCCTCCCCTATTTAAGATTATTTTTTGTTTGGTTTGAAATTTTTAGGATAAATTGTGAGATAATACACTTGATGTGGGTTTTCCTAATATAAGTTAATAATTAGGTGGTTTAATAAAATTGAGTTAGCTTCTATATGGGGTTTCCTAATATAAGTTAATAATTAGAGGTTTAATAAACGAACATAAAAATAAAAAAAACCCCCTACATTTCAAAAATTAAGCAACCAAGCAATTGTATCCTTAAGCCGTTTGGTATGTTATTTATCCATGTCCTTTCAATTTTAATAATATAGTACCCTACATTAGAAATTTATTGCTATATGATTCCATCATTACTCTAACCGTCGCGAAATCGGTTAAGTAATGATATGTCATTCGTGGGGTCCACATTATGTGTAATAAAATATTAACAATTAATTGAAAAAATAATAAAATTGGTGTGATGATCTTATAAAAGGAGTTTATTAGTTATATATAATGGTTTTTCTTTTCTTGGGATTTTTTTTAAAATTTAATTTTCCAAATGAATTTTGTTTGGTTTGAACTTTTAAGGATTAATTGTGAGAGAATTTAAAAACTTGATGTGTGCTTTCTTGTTAAGGTTTCCTAGCTAGTTAACTACCTCAATTAAATTTGAGCGAGACAAATGATTAGAGGGCTAAAATTAGAAATCGGGTAAGCGAAAACCCAAGAAGCAAATCACCAAAAGTTGGAGTTGGAAAATCTTTTTTAGTACAATTTTCATCCTTTTTACTTATCTAAGCACAACATAACTCCTCAATAATTTAATTTTTAATTCTACGCATACTAGACATTGTGTTGTAGTTTCAATACAACTATAAGTACCAATACAAGTGCAAAATAAAAATACTATCCCCTTCAGATAGGGGTGGAATTGGTTTGGTAAACGAACCAAACTTACGTAATTAGTGATCGACTGACAAGTGCCGAAATGACCTAGAAAAGAACCGCCACTGCACCACTTGAAATTAGAAATTGTGCAAGAGAAAACCCAAGAAGTAAATTTCCAAAAGTTGGAGTTGCAAACTCTCCATGGTTTTCAATTTTTGAGAAGCAACACATTCTAAAAGAAGTAAAGATGAGTGATTGTCGATTAAAGATGAGAAGATAATCCTATCACCTAAAGGTTATCTCTAGGAGTTTCTTGATGGACAAGACTCCTAGAGAGATGCACACAAATAGAGGTTTCCCTCCTAAACTCAAAATACCTAAGCTTTACAGAAATTCACCCCATCTAGAATCACTATTATAAGGCTTGGCTTCTAGGAGAAGAACTCTCTGGTTTTCCTATTGTGCTGTCAACATCATCACCGTGTCCGAATGAGGTTAGTGTTTAATATGTTGTAACTATCTAGATTTACATAAAAATTCCATATTGAAAGTGAAACCCTTTGCATTCTGGTTTTCTTGATGTGCTATCAATATCGCTTGTCCTTAGAAGCATTGCATTTTTCGAACAATAAAAAAAAAATTAAAAAAAAAAAAAGAAGCATAGCATTCTAGGGTTTAAGCACTACTAAAAGAGGATCGGGGAAGACTCTCATAAGACACCCCAAAAACCAACTACAATTTGTTCAATGAAGAAAGGCCCAAATTGATTATGGAGGTTCAAAGAAACGAAGGCCCATAGCCATATTTCTTTTATTCAAAGAAAGTAACCGAAGGGCGGAAATTGTGGGTGCTTCAACTATAAACTTGTTTATCTAGTCGAAGCTGAAGGCCAAAGTATAAATCCCAAACCCCAGAATTCTTGAGGCAAAAACATAAGATTTGGATTGTTCCACGTACACAGGATCTTCATTGAGAATGGCACTCGAAACTGCTCTTGGCAATAAATAGATATGACCAAGAGATGCAAAGGTTTTCATTCAAAATACGCGAAGAAAGAGAACTCAGATTTCATATATTCACAATCCCACATCGATAGAATAGCCAACGGTTAAGCACCTAAAATACCCAAGTATTGGCCTTACAAGTGCCGAGCTCAGTCACGCGAGCTTGTGACCCATTGTGGGGGCAATAAAGATGGTTTGGAAGGGGAATAGGAGCGAGAGGACAACCTTCGGCACGTGAGCGCACATGAGGGGCACAGTGGGCCCTTGTCGGTGTGCCAATCTGGGTGCAAAGGAGGTAGGAAGAGGAATTGGTCGCCCTGAAGTGCAGGCCGTTTCGGCTAGGCCAGCCCTGAAGTGCAGGCCGTCAAGAATATTCTTCCGCCTGTGAAGATGGAAGATGTAATTTGCAGCATGCTGTAAAGCTCGTTGGCTTACCAGAGCAGCGAGAGGACACTCTTACTGCATTACTCCCTCCAGAGTGGATCCTCACTCGCCGGCACCCCTCATGTATAGCCACCCACCGTGGGCCCCCACTCTTCAACCCCCGACGTCCATCTTTTTGTGTATGTGGTTTCCCTAATATAAGTTAATAAGATGGTTTCCCTAATATAAGTTAATAATTAGAGGTTTTTATTTATTGATATAATGGTTTATCTTTCTTGGGAATTTTTGAATATGGTGTTTTTTTCTCTTTAATTTCTAAATGAATTTTGTTTGGTTTTGAAGGGGCTAATTAGAGATTTAATAAACGAACTTTTAAAAAAACCCAAATTTCAAAAATTAAGTTTTTGTTATAAAGAAGTGAAGCCCACATAGATAGCTATAGGGCATTAGTCAAAAGATAGAGATATAGCTAGAGGTATTAGTGAAAAGATGGGATAATGATGTTGGGGAGAAATCATTATGTCTCCCTTAAAAGTCATTTGCTTTGCCTATAAATAAGCAATATATTTGCTTGTAAACATACGGAAGAGAAAGAAGAGAAAGAGAAAGAGAAAGAGAAAGAGTCAGAGAGAAGAGAAAGTGTGGAGTCTATCTGAGGAGAAATTCTGTCAGTGTAAACACCACAAAGAGAAATATAATTCTACTCCCAATATTATAGTGGTACTTCTCATTCTCTGATTATTCTAGTTTTATAACACATTATCAGCACGAAAGTCTCTCCTTTTTATTTCTGAATTTTTCCCAACTCAACACTATGTGGTTATTTCTTTGTCTCCTCTCTGTCATATGTCTACTCTCACTTTACTACTACGACGACATGCAAACTTTCTTTTTTGTGTTCTCACAATTTCTATGTTGTTTCATCCATACTTGTTTAATTTACTTCTTTGTAACGTAATTTGGGATGACCTGATTTTTATACCCCGTCCTGTTATTTTATGGTGGTGTAATTTTTTTTTACCCATCGCGTTGTAACACAAATTATTGTAATAAAATGATGGTGTGATCTTAAAACCCATCTATTATATCTTGAATAGTGGAGCAGTTATATTGCCCACAATATATGATATATTATGCACTTCATATACATTAGGTGGAGGTTTTTATCCCCACATTTATTTTATTTATGGTATGGAGTAGGTTTATTACCCATACGGTAATATTTATTTAAAAGGGTGGCGTCGTCAATGCCTTTACTTTTATTTAAAAGTATGGAGCAGAATTAGTGCCCATACAAGCACATTTACTCTTACTTAAAGTATGATGTGGAATTAACCCTCATACTTTATGAATTTACTTTAGTGCACATTTACTTTTATTAAAAGTATGATGTGGAATTAACCCTCATACTTTATGAATTTACTTTACCGCATATTTACTTTTATTTAAAGTATGATGCAGAATTAACGTCCATACAGCAAGCAATTTACTTTATGAATTTACTTTACCACACATTTAATTTTATTTAAGGTATGGTGCGGGTTTATCGCCCATACCAGCAAATTCATAGCACTTTATTTTTATCATCAATATACCTGAATAATGAGGGCCTGAAATTCCTATTAATAAGTGGCTTAATGTCCCAGATCTCGAGCCTCAAGTTTCGGATGGCAAATTTGGCAAAACTAGAGTTTGTTGCCTTGGACCTTTCTGGGGACAACTATTTATCATGGGTCCTGGATGCCAAAATTCATCTACGAGCCAATGGCCTCGGACAAACAATTGTAGATGAGAATGATGCTTCGCCTGAAGAGAATGCGAAGGCCATGATCTTTCTTCGCCGCCACATCCATGAAGCGCTGAAGAGCGAATATGTGGTGGTTGATGAACCGTTGGTTCTATGGAAAGCTCTAGGTGAAAGATACGATCACCAGAGGACGGTGACTCTCCCAAGAGCTAGATACGAATGGACTCACTTGAGATTTCAAGATTTCAAGTCAGTGTCCGAGTATAACTCTGCTATGTACAGAATTACCTCATTAATGAGGCTATGTGGGGAAAATATATCTGAGGAGGATATGCTCGAAAAAACTCTGAGCACTTTTCATGCTTCAAATGTCCTCCTTCAGCAGCAATACAGACATAGCGGTTTCAAGAAGTACTCGGAACTTGTATCTTGCCTCTTGTTAGCTGAGCAGAATAATGAGCTCTTATTAAAGAATCACCAATCTCGCCCAACAGGCTCAGCACCACTTCCCGAAATAAATGCTGCATCTCAGGAAGTGAATGCCACTTCATCTCGTGGTAGTATCCACAAACATGGGCGAGGGGGCAAGCGGGGCCGATGGCAAGGAAGCAGAAAAGATCGTGGTGCTCGTTCAGAGGGTTTAGGTCCAAGGAGCGGTCCATCCACGAATGGCAAAAATACATCCCGTAATAAGGGAAAGGCACAGATGAGCCATGTGCCTAGAAATGTTGAAAGCACTTGTCACAGATGTGGTGCAAAGGGACATTGGGTGCCCGCATGTCGTACGCCCAAGCATTTGGCGGATCTCTATCAAGCTTCACTTAAGAACAGGAAAGTGGAGATAAATTACATTGATCATGCTCCACTAGCCACAGATGGCTCATCAGAAATATCGCGTCAGCTAAACAAGACGCATCTGGATGTTTGACTTTGTTACTGAAAGAGGGAATGAAGCTTTTGAGTCCGAATTAGATTAAATTCCTTAATGTACTATTTGTATTAGCTGAAGTGTTGTTTCATTTTCATTTCAATCCAATAAAAGTGGTAATGTTTTCTTCTTTATTGATTCAGCTTATTTAAAGGCATGGATGTAAATTATGGATGCCCTCAAAACAAAGGCTATGGCAAAGATACTTGTCTCGCAGACAGCGCGACTACTCATACGATCCTCAAGATCGGAAGTATTTCTCAAAATTAATGCTTACAAAAGCAAAGGTAACAACCATATCAGGTCCTGCAGATCTGATTGAAGGCTCAGGAATAGCCCAAATTATGTTACCAAATGGAACAATACTGTCCATTCCAGATGCTTTGTATTCATCTAACTCCAGAAGGAATTTGTTGAGTTTCAAAGATATACGTTTGAATGGCTACCATGTTGAAACAAAGAAAGAGAAAAACATGGAATTTCTTTGCATTACCTCCAGTGATACCCAAAAGCGTATACTGGAGAGGCTTTGTGCGCTCTCATCAGGGTTGTATTATACAACCATACAGACAATTGAGGCACATAGTGTCATGGACCAAGAGTCCATTGACTCAAATGCTTTTAAGCTTTGGCATGACAGGTTGGGTCATCCTGGATCCACCATGATGCGCAGAATCATCACCAACTCTAAAGGACATCCCTTGTTGACTAAACACATTATGTTATCAAGTGACATCTTTTGCCAAGCTTGTTCACAAGGGAAGTTGGTGATCAGAACATCACAACCAAATGTTGATGTTGAGTCTCCATCATTTTTGCAGAGAATTCAAGGGGACATTTGTGGACCTATTCATCCCCCATGTGGACCATTTCGGTACTTTATGGTCTTGGTGGACGCATCTACCCGATGGTCACATGTTTGTCTTTTGTCTACTCGGAATATGGCATTTGCTAGACTTTTGGCTCAGATAATCAAATTACGAGCCCAATTCCCAGATTATCCCATTAAGTCAATCAGACTCGATAATGCTGGTGAATTTACATCTCAAACTTTTGATGACTATTGCATGTCACTAGGCATTGACATTGAACACCCTGTTCCCCATGTGCATACTCAAAATGGCTTGGCAGAAGCTTTAATTAAGCGCCTTCAGTTGATAGCACGCACTTTGCTAATGAAAACAAAGTTGCCAGTTTCTGCTTGGGGATATGCCATTTTACATGCAGCATCACTTGTGCGATTGAGGCCCGTTGCCAACAATCAATATTCTCCAATACAACTCGTATTGGGGAATCAACCAAACATTTCACATTTAAGAATTTTTGGGTGTGCGGTATATTTGCCCATTGCACCACCGCAACGTACTAAGATGGGCCCTCAACGCAGATTGAGAATTTATGTTGGTTTTGATTCACCATCTATCATCAGATATCTGGAACCCCTGACGGGTGATATTTTTACCGCACGGTTTGCGGATTGTCATTTTGATGAGACAATCTTCCCATCATTAGGTGGAGAAAAATCCGTGTCTAAAGAACAAGGCAAACTCATTCCTGAAGAACAATATGAATTATCATGGAATGTATCCACATTGTCTCATCTCGATCCTCATACTGCTCAATGCGAAAATGAAGTGAGAAGGATCGTTCACCTCCAAAGTATTGCAAATCAGATACCAGATGCATTTAATGATGCAGCAAAGGTGACGAAATCTCATATCCCAGCTGCAAACACTACTACAAAAAGTGAAAAAGACGACCAGAAAACAACGACGGTCTAAGTGAAAACCGTCGTGGTTTTTAAAAAGACGACGGTTCTAAAAACACCGTCGTGTAATACCACCTTAGACAACTAAAAATGGAGATTCAAATGGCTGTTCAAAAACAACGACGTACCTAATTAAACAACCGACGTCTATTTGAAATAGATTTCCGCAGGGTAAAATCAAAGCCAACAAAGAACGGCAGAAGTTATGAATCGACCGACGTAGAAAGTAAAGACGACGATTTCAATAAAAGCCGCCGTTTTTACTCATAAAATAACACGACGAGGTTTTCGTATAAGACGCCGTATAATTACAAACAAATCCACGGCTTTAAAATACAAAATATCGCCGTATTAAATTAACGTACAACGACGGAAAATATAAATATATCGACGTCATTCTCGTATAGTTCTACGACGTTATCTTTAAATCGTACTATAAAATTTAACGTCGTATGTATTCATTTTATACGTCGTACCTTTAATTTAAACCGTCGTCTTAATAAGAATTTTTGTTAACAAATTTTTTCTTTGATTTTCTTATCCTACGTCAGTAGATCTACTTAATGACAAGAATTGAAATAACCACGACGGTTTATATAGAAAACCGCCGACATAATCAGATTTTTCTGAGATCCCAAGGGTTACGAAATCTTACCAGATGGAACTCTGTTCCACATCATAATCTTAACAGATGACACAGATTTGCAATCAGAGAGACAATTTTTTGGAAGTTGATGATGTGTGTGCGTTTGTGTATCTACAAATGTTATACCTAACGTCGTTGCAAATTTGCAATCAGAGAGACAATTTTTAACAGTTTGGTCCTTTATCTTTCTGCAGGACTTGTATAGTTCAAAGCATTGACAATGTCTTCATCATATCTCCCAGCAACTACTGATTCGATTGCTCATGCTTTAGAGGCCATCTGAAGCCATTTCTATTCTTTATCGCATTCTTGAAACCCATCTTCTTCTTCTGAAGCTCTACGGATAAAGGAAGAGGCTATCACAAATCTGACGGATCTTCTTAGCCAAGAAAATCAAGCAGAGGATCAGGCACATCTGATCTTCAGATTTCCCTGAGAAGCGAACTTTCCTTCGACAGCGAGTGGAGGCCAGGCTTGCATCTCTTTTGATGGAAAGCAAGGAGTATTCAGAAGCACTAAGTGTCCTATCAGGCTTGATCAAGGAAGTGAGAAGGCTAGTTGACAAGCTTCTTCTTGTGGACATAGATTTGATGCGAGTAAGCTCAATTTCTCTTTGAGAAAGACATCCAAATTATTGTCTTTGAGATGTGAGAGACAGTGTCTCTGAGAGAGGAAGAACTTGGAACCCTAAATGTAAACCGAAAATGAATGAAAGCGACAAATTTATAGAATAAATTTTTAAAACCAACGGCGGTCCTTACAAAAAAACCGCCGTTTAAATTGTAAAATCAATGTCGGTATTACCGACGTATATTACAGAAATCCACGTCGGTACATTAGTAAAAATGACGTGTTAAATAATCTACCATGACGCGAGTTATTACTTATGTACTTTAATTTTTGAGTTTACTACGACGGTACCTACAACACTATATGTATCCGCCGTATTATTTTTTTGAAATGGTTTTATATGTAAGCAACTTTTCGTCTACCTGACTTACACTTGCACTGTTTCCAAACCCGATTAAAAATTTCAATCTCCCAGAGAAAACTTTTTCCTTGTCAGAGCACTGTCAGAGTATCACATCGTCTTCCTCTCGTCTTCTTCGTCGTCTCTGAACTTAAACATCATCTTCCTCTTGCTTTCATTGCACGCAAAAGGTAAGCTTTCATTTTCACTATTTTGGTTGCTGTTTTGCATGCTCATACGTTTTTTGTTTGAAAAATCTTTGTACCTTTTTTCTGGCCAAAATCATTTTACTTCTTTCCAAGTTCGATAAAATATACAGACAAAGAGGGAAAGTTTCCAACTTTGAAGACAACTACCTCAACTAAATAAGACGACGGTAGCTTCTTATTTACGTGGTTAAATATGTAGATCACGACGGTTCGTCAGTCGTTCTACCGTCGTCTGAAAATTGACAAAGTTGTTTTTAAAATTATAGTCTTTTTTTTATTTGCTTGTTTAATTGCAGGTTTGATTTCTCTGAACAATGGTTTTTGTTTTTCCCTAATTTGATAAAATATAAAGAAAAAGAAAGTAGGGTTGGTATCTAATATAGACGACAGTATCTTATTGTTTTACGTCGTGTGAATGTTAATACCACGACGTCATATTAAAATACCGTCGTCTATATAAGATTCCAAAAATTTCTTTCTTGGCCTTGTATTTTATCAAATTAGAAAACAAAAACCATGGTTCAGAAAAATCAAAACTGCAATCAAACATTCACAGAGAAAGAAAGAAGGGTTTTGGATCCTTATATAGACGACGGTATATTACTATTGACGTCGTGTGAACATCAATACCACGACGTTTAAAATCATATCATACGTCGTATTTTATTAATAACCGTCGTTTGTGTTCTTAATCTTTTCCTGAAATATTTTCACTTGCAGTTTTGTCTGTAAAAATGGTTTCTCAAGACCAAAGTAAGGACTCTGGCTCCAAGAAAAATGGAGGTAAAGAGCTTGGAATGGTAACTCCTCAAGAGAAGTCTTCGAAGAAGATGAAGTTTGCTTCATCATCTGCTGAGACAGAACCAACCAGCACGACAACAATCTCTGATGATTCAAAGTCTGGTCGAGGTATGAGCACAATGCCTCGTGTTGTGAAGAGAAAACTTCAGAAACTCAGGCCAATTGTTGAGTACAATAAAAGGGGGAAAGGAATTGGCCAAGCACATAGTGAGATGCAGTCCTACATTGGTGTGTTGGCACGCTCCAGAGTTCCACTTGTGGACATGAAATGGGCTCAAATCCCCAAGGATATAAAGGAGCAAATTTGGGAAGCGGTTGACATTGCTTTTGTGATAGGTCAAGGGGGCAAGAACTCTGTGTTAGCTTCTGCTGCCAAGAAATGGAAGGATTTCAAGTCTACACTAACGAGGCATTATATCCTTCCATACACCAATGATAGGGAGAGATTAAGCCAACCCCCTGAAACATATAAATTCATAGAGAAAGCACAATGGGATGCCTTTGTAGCTTCAAGGTTATCCAAAGATTTTGAGTCTGTGCATTCTCAACATGCACATATTAGGGAGAAACTTGAGTACAATCATCGATTGTCTCGAAAAGGATATGCTGGTTTGGAGGATCAATTGGAGGAAACCATGCCTGGGGTAGAAATTGATCGATCTACCTTATGGAAGAGAGCTAGACAGGACAAACATGGTAACATCCCGGATCCAAAGGTGGTAGAGAAAGCAAAATTAATTGTAAGCCTACTCACTCTGTTTTAAATTTTTATTAAACTGTGAATAATTCTTATTACGTCTTATGTTATATTTTGCGTCGTGTGAATGATATTACCACGTCGAAATTTTTTAAAAAACGTCGTTAAAGGTCTAAATCAGGAATCACTACTCTGTTTTCTGTAATTATAGCATAAGATGTCGGTGGTTCATTTTCGCGTCGTTTGTATTACATTACTACGTCGAAATGTTTTAAATAAGGTCGTTAAAGGTGTGAATATTGAATCATCCCTCTGTTATCTGTAAATAAAGCATAAGACGTCGGTGGTTTATTCATTTCGTCGTTTTAAAAAACTAACCACGTCGGTATAACTACCGTCGTGATAAATTATAATAACGTCGATTTATATGTTATTGCGTCGTGTGAAATTATATAATACGTCGTTTGTATATAAATAACCGTCGTGTGTTTTTTGTTCTTACTTTTTTATATATCTTTGTTTTAGGATGAATTGCAAAAACAAGTCTCGGAAGGCAAAGTCACTGTATCTGGCAGCAATGATGTGCTGACCATGGCTTTGGGCCCCGAGCATCCAGGCAGAGTCAGAGGTGTTGGTGCTGGAATTTCCCCACGGCAATATTTCAATTTACCCAAACCACAGAGGATGAGCTTTGACGACCGTTTAAAGGACAATTTAAGAGTTCTCCTTCAAGAAGAGAATAAAAAGATGGAAGCTAAGGCAAGGGAAGAGGCTTTAAGGATGGAGGCTAGAACGAAACAATTGGTAGAGGCTGAGAGGGAGCATTTCCTGAGTCAGCTTTCCCAATTAATTCCCAATTTTGATCCAAGCATGCTTAAACCAAGAATTAGCCAAAGTCCCAAAAATCCAATGTCTGACAAAGCAAGCTGCTCTGGAGGTGATGTGAGATCCCTACATTTTGAGGATAATACTGCCAAAAATGGGAAACATCAGGAAGAAAAGGTAACATATCTGAACTTTGAATTCTCTGTTTTTTTAAAAACCATTAGACGTCGTTATTATTAATAAAACCGTCGTTTGAAATACATTCCACGACGATTTTAAAAATAAACCGTCGTTTGTATTTCAATACCACGTCGTATTTAGTTTACTTGTTTTACACGCCATTAAACGTCGTTATTTTTAAAACTTTGTGGTTTTTAGACGACGGTGTTAGTCATTCCCGACGTAATATATAAATCCCACGACGTTTACTATTTACCATCGTTTAATAATTTAAGACGTCCATAATTCTTACATACTGTCTTGTGTTTTGTCTTACCACGACGTTTGAATTTAATTTTTTTAATTTTTCTACATTCTTTATTACTTAAAACAGAAAAATGAAGAAAAAAAAGATGAAGAGAAGAAAGAAGAAAAACAAGATGAAAAGGAGAAAGAAGATGAAGAAAAGCATGACGACCAGGTATGTTCACATAACTTTGCCTTTTTTATTTGTTTTTCAAAATTTCAGACGTCGATATTTTTCTTTAAACCGTCGTTTGTTTACAACTTAGACGGCGGAATTTTTTTTAAGACGTAATAAATTATTCACCACGACGGTTTTTTCACCGTCGTTTAAATTCTTTTCAGACGACGTTTTATTCCTTAAACCGTCGTTTTTATTGAATTACCACGTCATTTTTTTTATTTCTTTAAACAGGTTATTAAAGTTGTTGATTATTCAAATATGGAGGCGCCATCTTCTTTAAAATCCCTTTGTCGTTATGCGGAAACGACACTCCTGCCTCAGGATAAGACCCTGCACTTTACAATTGATAAGGAGGTGTTTGGTCAAGAACGCGATACCTTCGTCCTGCCTGAAGATATTACACAATTTGCAGGCATGGAAGAAATAGGAGCTACTGTCCTTGATGTATATATGAGGTTTGTCATTCTAAAATAATACGTCGTTGGTTTATTTATTGCGTCGTCTTAACTATCTAACCACGTCGTTAGTATGTACCGTCGTGATAAATATATTATAACGTCGTTGTCTATTTCAGTACGTCGTGTGAAATTTTATAATACGTCGTTTTGTTATACATAACCGTCATGTGTTTTTTTGTGCTGACTTGTTTATATTATTTTATATATTTAGGTACTTACACGATGTTTTGAAACAAGCAAATATGTGCAGCATGGTTGGCTTTATCGACCCTGCTACAGTTAGTGCCAACTCTGGCACAATAGCTGACAGATCACGACTGGTAGCAGCTCGACTTCAGAGGACTGACGGTGAACAGATTTTCATGATGCCTTACAATCCAGGGTTAGTCTCCTTAACAGGATTTTGTTTTTATGATTTTCAATAAATGACAGCGTATAAACTAACCACGTCGGTGTTTTATTTTATTGAGTCGTTTGAAACTACTAACCACGTCGGTAGTTATTTATCGTCGTGATAAATATATAATGTCGTCGATTGCTACTTTATTTCGTCGTGTGAAATATTATAATACGTCGTTTTTGTAAATAACCGTCGTTTTTATATTAATTTTGTGCAGCCGTCCTTGGATCTTGCTGATTGTAAGAGCAAAGAGGGAAACCGTCTATTTTCTGGATCCTCTGCCAGGAAATCGTGTGGTCGATGAAGAGGCCAAAAACATCGTGAACAGTGCTATAAAAATTTATAATTCTCACATAGCCAGATCAGGCCGTAAGGCAGTAATTTGGAAAACTTTGTCAGGCACACCAAAGCAACCCAGCAGTGTCGAATGCGGGTATTATGTGATGCGCTTCATGAGGGACATCATCATGGATCCTTCCTTGGGGTTTGAGAAGAAGGTAAGAAGAAATTACCTTCATACATTTTACGTCGTTTTTTGTATTATCAACGACGGTCATGTAAAATTACCGTCGTTGAATAGATATAGTACGTCGGTTATGAAAAATATCGTCGTCTGTGATTGAATTTCTTTTTATTTATAAACCCTAATAGTCATTGTTTATGCAGTATGCCAAGGGAAAACAGGAAGCGCCATACCCCCAAGAAGCAATTGATGAAGTCCGAAATGAATGGGCAGAGTTTGTTTGCCTTCACCTGGAATAGGGGAATTATTGAACTCTTGATATTTATGTATAATGTACAAATTTTGAATATAATATATAATGTAAAAATTTGTTGAGGTTTTCTTAAATTAAAAAAAAAAAAAAACATACAAATTGCGTAACCGACGTGTAATACTTTTCCAACGACCTAATAAAGTCAAAAACCGTCGTTTTTTGTTGTTTCGTTTTAAACAAATCCGACGTAAAAGGATATTTAGACGACGTTCTTTGAACAATTGAGTCGTTTATGGTTTACAACGTCTTCAATTTCTTAAGGATTCAGGGTAGTACTTTGTAACGACAGCGGTTAAGTCGTGGAATATATATTTTACGTCGGATAGTTAAATATCCGCCATGGTTTCTCATTTAAACGACGTCATTTTAACAACTTAGTCGTCTATTACAATTTACAACGTCTACAATTTATTAACACCGACGTGGTTTGTTGTTGTGATAAGAATATTTTATTATTTTTATATCAAAATATTCAAAATAAATTTAAAATAAATCAGAAAAATGCAAAGTCAACTCCTATGAAGTCATTGATATATTTTCTTCCCCCTAAACCTTGAAAAAATTCATTTTGAATAACAAAAATTTAAAATGACCATCCAAAACAAAATTGTTTTGATGAGTCATAAAATCACTTCTAGTTTTATGGTTTAGGGTTTAGAGTCTAGGGTTTAGAGATTAGGGTTGTTATTTATTGGGGTTTATTTTTAAAGTATAATTTTTGGGTAGTCTAGGGTATATATTAGGCTGTAAAACCATAAACCCTTTTATAAACTTAATTTTTAAAATTATATAATTTAGTTTTAAGGGTTTAGGGTATTAATTTTTAACGACGGTGGTTGAGTCGTGGAATACATATGTTACGTCGTGCAGTAAAATATCCGACATGGTTTATACTTTAAACGACGTCATTTTAATATGTAAGTCGTCTATTATAATTTACAACGTCTACAATTTATTAACACCGACGTTGTTTGTTGTTGTGATAAGAATATTTTATTATTTTTATATCAAAATATTCAAAATAAATTTAAAATAAATCAGAAAAATGCAAAGTCAACTCCTATGAAGTCATTGATATATTTTCTTCCCCCTAAACCTTGAAAAAATTCATTTTGAATAACAAAAATTTAAAATGACCATCCAAAACAAAATTGTTTTGATGAGTCATAAAATCACTTCTAGTTTTATGGTTTAGGGTTTAGAGTCTAGGGTTTAGAGATTAGGGTTGTTATTTATTGGGGTTTATTTTTAAAGTATAATTTTTGGGTAGTCTAGGGTATATATTAGGCTGTAAAACCATAAACCCTTTTATAAACTTAATTTTTTAAATTATATAATTTAGTTTTAAGGGTTTAGGGTATTAATTTTTAACGACGGTGGTTGAGTCGTGGAATACATATGTTACGTCGTGCAGTAAAATATCCGACATGGTTTATACTTTAAACGACGTCATTTTAATATGTAAGTCGTCTATTATAATTTACAACGTTTTCAATTTCTTAACCCCAACGTGGTTTTTCAGTCGTCTTTATATCAAAATATTCAAAATAAATTTAAAATTAATCCGAAAAATGAAGCGTCAAAATAAACGGCGTTACGTTCAGTGTTTCCGTCGTGGAATATTACATTTACGTCGGTTCTTGTAGAACTTTCGCCATGGTTTTTCTTTCGACGTTTTAAAGAGCGCGCTCTCTAAAAATTTTCGCGCGCCCTAAATTTTTTAGATTTGGCTCTTATTCTTATACTTCTAACCCTGAACCCTAAAATTTTCAGATTTCGCGCAACATAACATTTCGCTCTCTCACTTCTGCTCTAATTAAAAGTTGCACTCTCAGGCTCCGTCGAATCTGTGAGCTCGTCCAACCTAAGTACAAACCCTATCTTCCCCTTTAAATTCATTGAATGATATTAGGTTGTTTTGTTAAAGGGTTTTTAGGTATAGCTTTGCGATCTGTTAATAATTGCTTATAGTATGGGTTCATGGATTTCTGTTTAATGGTTCATGGATTACATTTATCTGTTATGTTGAATTGGAATGGATTTAATTTTGTCGATCTTTTAATCACCCTATGTTATGTTGAATTGGGAATGGATTTATTGTTTTCATGCTTGGTTTCATGTATATGTTGGTTTCTTGCTTGGTTTCATATATATGTTGTGTTCTTAATGGGTTTGGGTTCTTGAAAAAAACTGAGACACGACGCCTTTTTAGGCATACGACGACGATTACACGACGTTTATGAAAAAACCGTCGTTGTATTACTTATACACGACGGTTTTTTCATAAACCGTCGTTTGTATTACTTATATAACGACGTCTGTTGAAAATCCGTCGTCTATATGCCAAATACGTCTGTTTTTGTTTAAAACCCGTCGTCTCTGTTGTGTATACTTGCTATTAGATCTTTGATAATCTGCTATAGTGATGGTCATTGCCTGTATTTTCACTTTATTATAGATAATAGGTTATAGTGTCGGAGATGGATAAGTCATGGATGCACTCGGATAGAAGATCGAAGGCATATGATTTGGGGTGGAAGCATTTTTGAACTTTGCTGTAGAAAATCTTCTAACTACAACACATATCCGTTGTCCATGTGTTAAATGTGTTAATTTGAAGTTGTTTGGGGTTGGAATTATAAGGGATCACTTATACTTTAATGGAATGACCAAGCTATAAGAATTGGACATTTCACGGAGAACCTTGGGAAGCAACTACTAATGCTAGTAGAAATGTTGAAGAAGATGATGGCCATAGTAGGTACAGTTTTGTGTCTGAAGAAATTGATATGGATGATAATGATTTTGGTGATTTTGGTGATTTTGGTTCCGATCCGTATGAGTTTGCCAATGTGATTGGGGATGGAGATCAACCAGTTACCCTGGTTGTAAAATACACGAATTATCGCATTAGTGAAGTTGTATAATTGAAGGCAAAACATGGGATGAGTGATGTCTGTTTTACAGAATTATTGATACTTCAAGGCGATTTGCTTCCAGAAGGAAATACAATACCAACCTCTATGTATGAGGCTAAAAAGACTTTGTGTGCAATGGGGCTAGTTATGAGAAAATGCACGCATGCCCCAATGATTGCATCTTGTATAGGAAGGAGTATGAGGATTCAACTAATTGTCCTACTTGTGGTATCTCAAGTGGATGGAAGGCAAAGATTCAATCTGAAAGAGGGTGTGCCAGCGAAGTGGTGTGGTATTTTCCTCCAATTCCAAGGTTTAAAGATGTTTCAATCACATGAGACAGCTAAGATTTGACTTGGCATGCTGCTAGAAAATCAATTGCGGTCAGATTCTCATCCGGCAGATTCCCCGCTTGGAAACTTCTTGAGATAAATGCCTGAGTTGGTAATGAGCCGAGAAACTTGAGATTGGCTCTTTCATCTGATGGATTCAATCCCCACAGTTCTCTAAGTAGCAGATATATTTGTTGGCCGGTTATCTTATTACATATAATCTCCCTTCATGGCTGTGCATGAAACGAAAGTTCATGATGTTAACCTTATTGATTTCCGGTCCTAAACAAACCCAAATGATATAGACGTCTACTTAGAGCCTTTGATTGATGATTTAAAATCATTGTGGGATATGGGATTAGAGGAGTGTATGATGCACATAATGGAGAATATTTCACTCAAGCTCATTAATGTGGACAATTAATGATTTCCCCCCTATGGAAACTTATCTGGTTGTGTTGTTAAAGGATATAAAGCTGTCCTATGCGGGCGATGATACACCTAGTCACATGTTAAAAATGGCCACAAAATTTGTTACATTGGCATAGAAAATGGTTACCAATCAATCACCATATATGGAGGCAACGTGCAGCTTTTAATGGGAAACCTGATATGGCATACCTCCACTAGTAAAAAAAACCATTGCGCGACCAAATTTTGCGCGGACTAGAAAAATTATTCGTCGCTCAAAGTTACTTTGCGCGACGAAACTTGAAACTTCGTCCTCAAAGTCTGCGCGACGAAAAATAAATTCGTCGCGCAAAGTCCATTCGCGCGACAAACTTTTTTTTGCGCGACGACAATACATCGTCGCTCAAAGTCTTGCCCGACCAATTTTGCGCGACGAAAAATAATTCGTCGCTCAAAGTGACTTTGCGCGACGAAAAGTAAACTTCGTCGCGCAAAGTCCTTACAAAAATAAATAGAATAAAAAAAATTATTTTTAAAATCTTTGCATGACGTAATCCAAACATTTTGTCACCTAAACCAATTTTATTTTTGTTTTTTATTTGTATGCATAACTCATAAGAAATTAAACGGTATATATATTTATTAAGTAGCTTTAAACTTATTATTTTAGATCGGATCGATTTTTATTAGAAAAATATATATTTGTTTTTCGGATTGGGTTTTTGTTAGAAAATATATAATTAAATTGACGATCGAATTAGTTCATTTATTCATATCGGTCAAGATTGTAGCAGTAAAAAATCATCAAAATCGGAGTTAAAATAACCATTAAATCGTGATTTTTCATTACAACCATCGAAAAGTTTTGTCCCCTTACGTGATATTCTCAATGTTTATTTTTTTCCGATTTTTGGCGTAAATGATCTCGAAGTATAAACAAACAAGTTTGGACGGTTGGATCGTTGAAAACTAGTTTTTTTTTGTTCACTAACAATAACTTCACTACCAATTAGAGTTTATTTAATACTTTCGTAAGTATACATAAGAATTTTGTGGTATCCACTAGTGTAAACAATTTTAAAATTGAAGATCAAATTCAGTCATTTTATCATATAGGGGCAAGGAGTGTAGCTATAAAAAATCATCAAATCGGAGTTAAAATAACATTAAATCATGATTTTTTCATTATAAACCGTCAAAAAATTTTGTCCCGTTACTTGATCAATGAATTTTATTTTTCCGATTTTGCATATATGATCTCGAAGTATAAACAAACAAGTTTGACGGTTGGATCGTTGACTAGTTTCGTAGAATGTGTATGCCATCAAAACAATATATTCACAAACAATTAAGAGTTTATTTTATTTCGTTAAATATAACATAAGATTTTGTGGTATCCACTAGTGTAAATATTTTAAATTGAAGATCAAATTCAGTCATTGTATTCACATAGGGTCAAGGAGTGTAGCTGTAAAAAATCATCAAAATCGAGTTAAAATAACCGTTAAATCATGATTTTTTCATTATAACCGTCGAAAAGTTTTGTCCCGTTGCTTGATCTTTAATGTTTATTTTTCCGATTTTTGGCGAATGATCTCGAAGTATAAAAAAACAAGTTTGACGGTTGGATCGTTTTGAATAGTTTCGTAGAATGCATATGCCATCAAAACAAATATTCACTAACAATTAAGAGTTTTATTTATACTTTCGTTAAATATAACATAAGATTTTGTGGTATCCACTAGTGTAAATATTTTAAATTTGAAGATCAAATTCAGTCATTGTATTCATATAGGGTAAGGAGTGTACTTTAAAAAATCATCAAAATCGGAGTTAAAATAACCTTAAATCATGATTTTTCATTTATAACCGTCGAAAAATAGTTTGTCCCGTTACTTGATCTATGAATGTTTTATTTTTTCGATTTTTGGCGTATATGATCTCGAAGTATAAAAAACAAGTTTGACGGTTGGATCGTTGAAATTAGTTTCAATGAATGCATATGCCATCAAAACAATATATTCACTAACAATTAAGAGTTTATTTATACTTTCGTTAAATATAACATAAGATTTTGTGGTATCCACTAGTGTAAATATTTTAAATTGAAGATCAAATTCAGTCATTGTATTCATATAGGGTCAAGGAGTGTAGCTGTAAAAAATCATCAAAATCGGAGTTAAAATAACCGTTAAATCATGATTTTTCATTTATAACCGTCGAAAAGTTTTGTCCCGTTACTTGATCTATGAATATTTATTTTTTCCGATTTTTTGCGTATATGATCTCGAAGTATAAAAAAACAAGTTTGACGGTTGGATCGTTGAAACTAGTTTCGTAGAATGCATATGCCATCAAAACAATATATTCACTAACAATTAAGAGTTTATTTATATTTTCGTTAAATATAACATAAGATTTTGTGGTATCCACTAGTGCAAATGTTTTAAATTGAAGATCAAATTCAGTCATTGTATTCATATAGGGTCAAGGAGTGTAGCTGTAAAAAAATCATCAAAATCGGAGTTAAAATAACCGTTAAATCGTGATTTTTCATTTATAACTATCGAAAAGTTTTGTCCCGTTACTAGATCTCTGAATGTTTGTTTTTTGCGATTTTTGGGGTATACGATCTTGAAGTATATACAAACAAGTCTTATGGTTGGATCGTTGAATGGTGTGTGTATATATATATATATATATATATATATTTATATACATATATTTATTAAGTAGCTTTAAATTTATTTATTTTGTACGTATAACACTTAAGAAATTGAATAGTATATACATTTATTAAGTAGCTTTCACCTTAATTATATTTTAAATCATAAAATAATTTTTTTTATTTTTTATTATTCATAACAATTATTTTTATAAATATTGTGCTACGAACCAATTTTTCGTCTCTCAAAAGTTTGCGCGACCAACAGTTCATCGTGCAAAACTCAAAAAATTTGGGCGAGTACCAAAAATGGGACGCGGGTTTTTAAAATTAAAAAAAAAACTTTAGACTTTGCGCGACCAATATTTTTTGTCGCTCAAAACTTTGCGCGACCAATATTTTTTGTCGCTCAAAACTTTGCGCGACCAATATATATTTTTCGTCGCGCAAAAATTTTGGGCGGGTATCAAAAATGGGACGTGGGAATTTTTTTATATAATTGTTTTAGACTTTGCGCGACCAATATGTATTTTTCGTCGCGCAAAAATTTAAAAATTTTGGCGGGTACCAAAAATGGGATGCGGGAATTTTTTTTAAAAAAAATAATTTTTTTTAGACTTTGCGCGACCAATACTCCTATATTCGTCGCGCAAAAGTTTGCGAGACCAATATGTTTCGTCGCGCAAAACTTTGAGCGACCAATATATATTTTTCGTCGCGCAAAAATTTGGGCGGGTACCAAAAATGGGACGCGGGAATTTTTTATATATAATTGTTTTAGACTTTGCGCGACCAATAAGTATTTTTCGTCGCGCAAAAATTTAAAAATTTTGGCGGGTACCAAAAATGGGATGCGGGAATTTTTTTAGACTTTGCGCGACCAATATTCCTCTATTCGTCGCGCAAAACTTTGCGAGACCAATATGTTTCGTCGCGCAAAACTTTGCGCGACCAACAATATTTTCGTCGCGCAAAGTGATACGATTTTTAAAACTGAAATAACTCCTCCACCATTTTCTCAATTTCTTTCTCTACTCTTACCTCTCCTCTCTCTTTCCCTTTCCCCAAATCCCACCCTTTCTCTCACACTAACTCCTCTCACTTAATCTCTCATCTCTATCTTCACTATCTCTCACTCTCACTCACTCTCTCATCTATCTTTTCACTATCTCTCACTCTCTCATCTCTCTATAACTATCTTTTCTAATTCTCTCACACTCACTTCTCCCTCTCATTCTCACTCACTCTCAATCTTGCCAAAAGGTATATTCTCTCCAAATTTTAAATTTTTTTCATTAATATGTGTTTTTGGAGTTAGTTTTGAGTTTGTGTGGGGTTTTATTAATATGTATTAGGATTTTATTATTGTACTTTGTTAATTTATATGTACATTTTGAATATATATATTTATATTTATTGGATAATTTGATCACTATTTTTCATATGTAATTTTATTTTGAATATGTCAATTTAAATTAAAGTAATTAAGAAAAATCTTACAATTAAATTAAATTTAAAAAGTAAAAATTTGAAAAAATTAATATCAATTTAAATTAAAGTAATTTTAAAAAGAAATCATACAATTAAATTAAATTTAAAAAGTAAAAATTTGAAAAAATTCATATAAATAAATTCATACTAAAGAAAAAATATTTCGTAGCGCAAACTATTAAATTAGTTTATTTCAAATTAAAAAAATTTAAAACAAAAAATATTTCGTCGCGCAAATATTTGCACGACGTTACTATTTGTCGCGTAAAACTCTAAAAATTTGGGCGGGTACCAAAAATTTGACGCGGGAATTTTTTTAAGACTTTGCGCGACCAATGTATTTCGTCGCGCAAACAGTTGCGCGACCAATGTATTTCGTCGCGCAAAACTTTGCGCGACCAATGTTTTTCGTCGCGCAAACCTTTGCGCGACCAATGTATTTCGTCGCGCAAAACTTTGCGCTACCAATATTTTTCGTCGCGCAAAGTCACTTTGCATTCGTCGCGCAAAGTTACTTTGCGCGACCAATATTGTTTCGTCGCGCAAAGTAACTTTGCGCGACCAATGAAAAAACTTCGTCGCGCAAAGTCTTTCTTCACGATCTTTGCGCGACGGATTCTGCGCGACGAAGTTTTTGTGGCGCTGAAATTTGTGCGACCACAATTTATTTTGCGCGACGAAATTATCTTCGTCGCGCAAAGTGTAAAATGTAGTAGTGCTCCCGAGCCATTAACCGGAGAAGAAGTGCTGCATATGGTTGAAAATGGTGACAGAGTTTGTTGGAAGAAGAAATCAATATTCTTTGATCTCGAGTATTGGAAATACCTTCCTGTGAGGCATGCCCTAGATGTTATGCACATTGAGAAGAATGTTTGCGATAGTATCATTGGTACACTGCTGGAGATCCCTGGAAAAAATAAAGATGGGATTGCTGCTCGATTAGATTTATTGAACATGGGGGTCAAAATTGATTTGCAACCCGAGTATGGAGAAAGACGTACTCGTTTGCCTCTTGGGCCTTGGAATTTGTCAAGAGCAGAGAAGAGAGAGGTTTGCAATTCTTTCTATGGTATGAAGGTCCCTGAAGGTTATTCTTCAAATATTAAAAATCTTGTATCTTTACAAGATTCAAGACTTCTTGGCCTTAAATCACATGATTGTCATACCTTAATGCAACAATTGCTCCCTGTGGCAATTCGTTCTGTTTTGGAGAAGCCTGCAAGGTATGCAATAACTCGTTTGTGCTTCTTCTTCAATGCTATATGTGCAAAGACTGTTGATGTTTCCAAGCTAGATAAGTTGGAAGAAGATGTAGTAGTTACTCTGTGTTTGCTTGAGAAGTACTTTCCCCCTTCATTCTTTGATATCATGGTTCATCTAGTAGTACATCTTGTCAGAGAAGTTCGTCTATGTGGGCCAGTATATTTTAGGTGGATGTATCCGTTTGAAAGATATATGAAAGTGCTGAAGGGGTATGTTCAGAATCGTACTCGTCCCGAAGGTTGCATTGCTGAGCGGTATATAGCTGAAGAAGCGGTAGAGTTTTGTACTCAGCATTTATCTGATGTTAGTACAGTTGGAGTGCCTTCAAGCCAAAAGATGGGACTTTCAAAGCCATTATCAGGTTGCACAGTGAGCGTAGTTGATCAGGACCTGTTGAATCAAGCACATCTATATGTCTTGGAGAATACGGAGGAAGTCCTACCTTATATCGAGTACGTATGAGTTTTATTCTTTAAGTTTCCATTTTAAATTATTTCTTATGTTTATCTTCTATATTTGGGACCGTAATGCTTGAATTTTTCGTGTCATGTAGGCAACATATGATCCACATCAAGACTGCTTATCCAAAATTTAGAAAGAGAACAAAGTGGCTGCAGGATAAGCACAATAACACTTTCATTCAATGGCTACGCTTCAAGGTATATGTTGTTGAATAACATATTTCTCTTTTAATTTTCTTCTTATTTCTATGTTAGATTGAATTAAGATATGATTAATTTGCAGGTTCAAAGTGAACTTGAGGAAGACAATCATGGCGTATCAGAAAATTTAAGGTGGCTAGCAACTGGTCCAAACATGGCAGTGCTATTATATAGGAGCTATCTTATTAAAGGTATTAAATTCAATATCAAGGCACAAGACGATGTGCGGACAACTCAAAATAGTGGAGTTTATTTACTTGCACATACCATGCAAGTTGCTAGTGCCAAGGATAAAAACCCAATTCTCTCAAATATGGGTTTTTATGGTGTCATTCAAGAAATTTGGGACCTTGACTACCAAAAGTTTACAATCCCAGTCTTTAGGTGTGATTGGATAGATAGTTCTGGTCTTGTAGTTGACGAACTTGGATTTACCCTTGTAGATTTGAGTAAAATTGGACATAGGAATGACCAATTTGTTTTGGCTTCTCAAGTCAAACAAATATTTTTTGTTGACGACCCGATGCATCGTGGTTGGTCGGTAGTGTTATCAATGCCTAATAGAGAATATAATGATGTTATTGGTGATGAAGTCTTAGGTGATGTGATAATTGAGTGTGAGCCATTTACTAGAGGGATGCCAAATGTTGACACATTTGATGAACTGGTGGGTGAGTTAGGTGGTCAAAATATTCAAGATGGGTGTGAAGATATATGGATTGAATGATGCTTATGTAATTGGCAGTGTATGACATTAATTTTGTAATATATTGTAATGTGATTTCTTCACTTTCTACGTTCAAATAAAACACGACGTTATTGTGAACCAGTTATTCAGCATATTTACCGACGTCTTAAAGCAACGTAACAATGAAGAACCACGACGCTATTGTGAAGCAATTATTTAGGATATCACGTCGGGGAGGGATTAAGAACCGCCATGTAATTCAAAAATACACGACTCCAATCCCATAATACCGACGTCTAAAAAACGAGATATATAATCTGAACGTTAAAAAATACGACGTCATCATACATTTTCCACGTCGCAAGTTCTTTTATAAACGAAGAGGAACGAAATGAATTCCGACGGTAATTCATTATAACCGCCGTCTAATATCAATTAAACGACGTTATTTGTAATACGGCTCTCATCATAATCAACGCCGTCTATATGTTCTGTAATACGGCTCTCATTTATTTGGAACCGACGTTGTTTAGAAGTTCAACGTCGTCTATATTAATAAGTGCGTCGTGAGTAATGAATACATATAAATACAACGTCGACTATATAAATGCCACCGACGTTGTTTCGCATTTCAACGTCAACTATATAAATACATACGTCGTAAATAATGACACTGACAACTATTTCCACGTCATGTTTTTTAGAAAAATCGAAGTGGAAAATTTATTTCACGACGGTTGTTTGTAAATAAGAGACGTAGTAGATATCAATAACGTCGTCTTCTCATGTATTTAAAGACGTCATATTTTTTCTTGTCGTAAAAATTGTATTTAACTGCGTAGTGTTTTAGTTGTCGTCGTTGTATGTCTATCTTGCGGCCTTGTTCTTTTAATATGTGTCATATTTTTCCCTTTTAACGACGGTGATTTGTTTGAGTTGGTCGTCTATTCTCATCCTCGACTATTTTTTAGAACTTTAGCAGACTAAACACGTATGTTTTTATTTGTTTTCGACGTTGTTTTATTTAACAACGTCTAATATTTATCGTCGTTGTTTGTTTCTGAAAATAGGACGTATAAATTTTGTAATACGTCTCTCATATATTTGTAACCGACGTTGTTTCGTTGTTCAACGTCTATTCTATAAATACATACGTCGTAAATAATGACACTGACAACTATTTCCACGTCATCTTTTATAGAAAAATCGAAGTGGAAAATTTATTTTACGACGGCTGTTTTTATATAGTCGACGTAGTAGGTATCAATAACGTCGTCTTCTAATGTATTTAAAGACGTCATATTTTTTATTGTCGTGAAAATGATATTTAACGGCGTCTTGTTTTAATTTTCGTCGTTGTATGTCTATCTTGCGGCCTTGTTCTGTTAATATGTGTCATATTTTTCCTTTTTAACGACGGTTTTTTTAGAGAGTTGGTTGTCTATTCTCATCCTCGACTGCTTTTTTAGATCTTTTTGCAGTACAAAGACGTCGTTTTGTATTTGTTGATGACGTTGTATATTTTAACAACGACGGTGATTTAGCGTCGTGGTTTATGAGGGAAAAGATGACGGTGGATTCCACGACCATTGAAAAACCGAATACACGACGGTGATTTACCGTCGTCTTTTTTCTTTTTTGTAGTAGTGAAATGCACCCGCACGGATTGATGTCCATAATGGACAAGGCAATGTGCCAGCAAATGGTTCATCTGTTGCACGCCTGAAGCGTGGCAGACCACTAGGCTCAAAGGATTCAGTTCCTCGAAAGAGGAAGTTGATGGACAAAATGAATCCAAATGAAATAAATAGAGAGCCCACAATTCATAATTCAAATGCCCCCAAAGAAGGACAGGTACTTCCTGAAAAGGAAAACGTCATTGGTGAGACAAGTGCCCCTGGAGTGGCAACTGTACCTGAAAGTCAAGAAATCTCCATAAATTATGCGTCCACTGATGAATTGTGGAGTAGAAATGAGATGATCATCGATGATATATTTGCATTCTCAGTGGCTGCTGAGATCATAAAAGATGATGATATTGAGCCGTGCTCTATTAATGAATGTACATAGAGGCAAGATTGGCCTAAGTGGAAAGATGTAATCCAGGCATAATTAAATTCTTTGGAAAAAAGGAGTGTTTTTGGACATATTGTTCCAACTCCACCCAATGTTAACCCTGTAGGTTACAAGTGGGTATTTATAAGAAAGCGCAATGAGAAAAATGAGATCTCAAGGTATAAAGCGCGACTCGTTGCGCAAGGTTTTTCACAAAGGCCTGGAATTGATTATGTGGAAACGTACTCTCCAGTAATGGACACAATTACATTCCGTTACTTAATAAGTTTGGCGGTTTCAGAAAAACTTGAAATGAGACTCATGGATGTCATTACTGCATATCTGTATGGAGAATTGGATACAGATATATACATGAAAGTTCCAGAAGGATTCAAGCTACCTGAAGCAGCCAGAAATAAACCACGGGGCATGTTCTCAGTTAAATTGAGAAGATCATTATATGGGCTAAAACAATCTGGACGAATGTGGTACAATCGTCTCAGTAAGTATTTACTGAAGGAAGGATACACAAATGATCCTATTTGCCCATGTGTGTTTATTAAGAAATCAGAGTTTGGATTTGCGATAGTGGCAGTATATGTCGACGACATGAATCTGATTGGAACTTCTAAAGAGCTTCAAAAGACTGCTGATTATCTCAAACGTGAGTTTGAGATGAAAGACCTTGGAAAGACAAAATATTGTCTTGGCTTACAGATTGAGCATAGTGCTAATGGAATTTTGGTGCATCAATCAACTTATACTGAAAAAGTATTGAAACGGTTTGGCATGGATAAAGCCCATCCACTTAGCACTCCAATGGTCGTTCGGTCGCTTGACACTAAGAAAGACCCATATCGTGCAAAAGGGGATGATGAAATGGTCCTTGGTCCAGAAGTACCATATCTTAGTGCAATAGGTGCTTTATTGTACCTGACACAATGTACCAGACCAGACATATCATTTTCAGTAAATCTGTTAGCAAGGTACAGTTCTGCTCTAACAAGGCGACATTGGACCGGCATCAAACATGTTCTACGATACCTTCGTGGGACAACAGACATGGGCTTATTCTATTCCAGTGAATCGACCAACGCCCAGAGTATTGTTGGTTATGCTGATGCAGGATATCTCTCTGATCCACATCAAGGACGATCACAGACTGGGTATGTATTTACATGCGGAGGAACTGCAATCTCATGGCGCTCAACGAAACAAACACTAGTGGCCACATCTTCCAATCACTCAGAAATACTTGCCCTTCATGAAGCCAGTCGTGAATGCGTTTGGTTAAGGTCGGTGATCCATCACATCCGAAGCACATGTGCCCTACCCTCAGCAACAGACACTCCAACAATCCTGAATGAGGACAATGCAGCTTGTATTGCTCAGATAACAGGAGGGTATATCAAGGGTGACAGGACTAAGCACATATCACCAAAGTTTTTCTATACACACGAGCTCCAGAAGAGTCAAGAAATCAAAGTCAGACAAATCCGCTCAAGCGATAACCTGGCAGATCTCTTCACTAAATCATTGCCGAAATGTACATTCCAAAAGTTAGTGCATGGCATCGGATTACGACAACTCTGCAAGAAATCAAGTTGGAGCATGCAAAATCAGGGGGAGCATTCAAGAGTCCTCTAACACAGGACATATGCGCGTTGTACTCTTTTTCCTTCGACTAGGGTTTTTTCCCACCGGGTTTTTCCTAGCAAGGTTTTAACGAGGCAACATGAGCGCATTACCCTTATGTCCCAAATAAAGTTGTACTCTTTTTCCTTCGCTTAGGTTTTTTCCCACTGGGTTTTTCCAAGCAAGGTTTTAATGAGGCAACCAATCTAGGGACATGTGGTCTTCAAGGGGGAGTGTTATAAAGAAGTGAAGCCCAGATAGATAGCTATAGGGCATTAGTCAAAAGATGGAGATATAGCTAGAGGTATTAGTCAAAAGATGGGATAATGATGCTGGGGAGAAATCATTATGTCTCCCTTAAAAGTCATTTGCTTTGCCTATAAATAGGCAATATATTTGCTTGTAAACATACGGAAGAGAAAGAAGAGAAAGAGTGAGAGTCAGAGAGAAGAGAAAGTGTGGAGTCTATCTGAGGAGAAATTCTGTCAGTGTAAACACCACAAAGAGAAATATAATTCCACTCCCAATATTACAGTGGTACTTCTCATCCTCTGATTATTCTAGATTTATAACAGTTTTGAACTTTTAAGGATTAATTGTGAGAGAATTTAAAAACTTGATGTGTACTTTCTTGATGTGAGATGAGGGCTCTTTTTGTTTAAAAATAATTATGTAATGGTTTTATGCTTCTTGTTAAGGTTTCCTAGCTAGTTAACTTCCTCAATTAAAATTAGAAATCCGGTAAGCGAAAATCCAAGAAGCAAATCACTAGAAGTTGGAGTTGGAAAATTTCAGAGTATAATGTTCATCCTTTTTACTTATCTAAGCATAACATAACTCCTCAATAATTTAATTTTTAATTCTACGCATACTTGACATTGTGTTGTAGTTTCAATACAACTAAAAGTACCAATACAAGTGTAACATAAAAATACTAACCTCTTTAGATAGGGGTGGAATCGGTTCGTAACTGAGCTGAACTTACATAACTAATGATTGACCGACAAGCGGCGATATGGCCTAAAATGGAGCCACCACCGCACAACCTAAAATTAGAAATTGTGTAAGCAAAAGTTGAGTTTTGACAAGTTTAATCATTATGGTTGAAACAATGTGAGTTTCACCTCAATCTTTATTAGAAAAAAAATTGGGCTTCTCTTGCCAAATGACAATTGTTAGTCCCACATTGGCGAGATCCTTTCGTCTCACATTTAATATACACAAATGTTGAAAGTTAAATCACTGCGCGTAGTAACGTGGGTTTGTGACTCAATGTGAAAGCGATAAAAATGGACTTGGAAGGGTGTAAAGGTTTCTCTGGGTAAGGAGGGGCTGAAACGATATTTTATTTTCTCTCTCTAATCCGCCGTATGGTTGTTATATGGGCTAGGGCGGCCTTTCTCTATCTCGATTGGGTCTGGGTGTCCTTAGGGAAGGTTGGCTTCAGGTACTTTGAAAGGAAAAGAGGACCACAGGCGAGTAGTTTTATGTAGGATCACAAAATTATGACGTTTATTGACTATGTTTAATGCAATTTGATATAGGCCATGGAAATAGAAGTAGATTGATAAATTCACTTCAAAGGGAGGGATGTTAAGTTTCCTATGTCATCAGTGAAGGAACATGTGTGCTATGGAGTTTAGTTAGAATTTTAAATTTTCAATAAAGTCAATTTGATATAATGTTTTGAATTTCTTACCTTTAATAAAATGAAAAGAAATATCACTATTTTTATGTTGTTTTTAAAAGAATATACACTACTCGTCATCTTTGCAAAAAATTAGACAAATTAGAAACTGTTTTGACATCCAATTGTATCTTACAAAATCAAAGAACACGGTACTTCAAGAAAGTACTAAAATTTCAATAACACAATTGAGTGGTCAAAACAATATCGGATTCAAGTGATTTTTTGTAGAGATGATTTTTAAATGATTATCTAGAATGTAGACAATTTGGATTAGTGAAATACAATACGGAGTAAGCCCTACAAATCTAACAATTGGCCCTTTGTAGAATCTATTGAAGAAACATGAATTATTATATAATGTGTTATAATCATGAAGGAAATCTAACAATTGGCTTTGATTATGTTATAATATATATACTACTCATCAGGTATATATATATATATTTAGGATTTTTCAAATAATGTTATTTAAGGGACACCCTTTAAGGCATTATACGAATATTTTTTTCAATGATCTAAACCCTCTATTTTTTAGGTCTTCATTCATAAATTATCTTTACAAAAAATTAGATAAATCGAAAACCGTTTTGACATGCAAAATGATTATATACTATTCTAATTGTAGTGTACTATTCTAATTGTAGGTCACTACAAGAATAATGAGGTCAAAAGCATATATCTAATGAACGTAGTTTGCATGTTGTCTTAGATAATTCATCAACACGCATTGATTCAGATGTCAATACTTATTAAGCACTGTTTGTTTTGGAGAATGGATTATTTGAAAATGTTTTATTCATGAGAATTAGAAAGGGTGATTTTGAAAACTGACAATGAAAAGTTTTATCAAATATGTTTTCAGTTTTTTTTTATAATAAAAAAGAAGAAAATCAAAAATAAAATAAAATGGTTACAAAACGGGTCCTAAAATTGATAACCAAAGAAGTTTTATGCTTTCAATTTCTTTGAATTGAAAACTAAAAACTAAAAATAAAATACCGAAATGGTTATCAAACGGGTCCTAATCTTCTTTTAGCTTTTCTCGTACCATCCTATTATTCACAAATTTACAACCAAATCATTTTCTTTTTTCAGACTCAACATAAATAATAAATAAAGGTAAGCATCAAGTTTCGAAATCATAATCCCTTAACTGGAAAAGGCGAAATCATAATCCCTAAACCCTATGACAAAGAATTACAAAACAAACCAATAAAATATGTAAAGGTATCTCACTCAGAACAAGACGAAACAAAAATATTAAGGGTCCGTTTGATAACCATCAGTTTTTTATTTTTATTTTTTAAAACTAATAACTAAAAAATGTTGTTTGATAATTAATTTTAGTTTTATGTGAAAAGAGGGAAATGAAATTTTTTTTGGGTCAAATTGGACACCCACTTACTCTCTTTACAGGGGAAACAAAAGTCGCCGGGACTACAATGAGTGGAAAGTTATAAGGGGTTCACTTTATAGCCATCAGATCAATCCAAGGGCTGGGGAGAATTGAGATAAAGTTTCACAGTTGGGTGGGTGAGGAACCCAAACCCGAATTGAATATCCAGCACGTCCAAAAAGAAGAAGAAGAGGGAAACACGTCCGAAAAAGAAGAAGAAGAGGCAAGTTCGAAGTTTGAACAGAAAGAACTCATCTCTCTAAAACCCAGAGGTCTGAGATACCCAATGAAGGCAACGGCTAACGACAGTTGAAGGCAACGATTCGCCACTCCGTTCTCCAGACCCTGAAAAAGTATTTATTTGGAGTAGAAGGGGCAAAGGTGTGGATTCCAAATCAGTGAAGGGGCGAAGCAGTGGAAGGGGAAGGGGAGAAGCTGTAATCATTGGAAGTGGTAGGTTCCATTTGTGGAGCAAAGAAACAGAAAGACCCGACACAGACACCTTGCAATAACCAGCATTTGGTGAGTAATTTATGGAATTTGAGTTTAGGGTTAGAGTAATGGTTTTCCCCAATTTGTAGCATAAATTTTGTTGGATTTGGCATCTCTTCGTTGTGCTTGAGTTGCATGTTAATTTTTGCTTAGGTATATGTTAAAAAAAGAATGAAAATCAAGTCAATAACAAGTGAATAACATGTCAATAATGATATGAATAAGATAATGGTGTTGAATTGGAGGAGGCCCTCAAAACCTTCCACATTTGAAGCAGTGCATAGTGCAGATTAAGAAGAGGCGGTAGAATATATATATATATATATTATGAAGTAAATATGATTTCCTTTGTTACTAAATTTGCCTGACAAACATTTGAACAGATAATAATAAACTCACGAATAGAAGTGCAAAGCAATTGATGAGTAATTTAAGGAATTTGAGTTTAGGGTTAGAGTAATGGTTTTCCCCAATTTGTACCATCAATGTTGTTGGATTTGGCATCTCTTATTTGTGCTTCAATTGCATGTTAATTTTTGCTTGGGTATATGTTAAAAAACGAATGAAAATAGAGTCAATCACATGTCAATAACATCTCAATAACATGTCAATAACATGTTAGTAATGATATGAATAAGATAATGGTGTTAAATTGGAGGAGGCGCTCAAAACCTTCCACATTTGAAGCAGTGCAGAGTGAAGAGTACCTCTCTGGCACTAGAATTTATATATTTTGTGAAATAAATATGATTTCATTTGTTACTAAATTTGCCTATGAGAAATGAGAACAGATAATAATAAACTCATGAATAAAAGTGCAAAGCATTTGAAATGAAGGTTGATCTATGACGATTGTGGGTGACTGAAGAAAAAGCTAGAAAGAAAGAAGGATGTGGCAATTGCTTAGCAAGCAGATAGCAGAGTAGATGCTTTGCTTTGCTTCCTTCCACTATATTTCTTATTTATTTATTTTGTGTTGTGTATGAGATGACAATAATTGTCATGTGTGTGAAGTGCAGAACTTGCCTACATTGCACTCACACGAGTATGGATCCATAAATAAAACACGTGAAATTGTTTGTAATTCACATAATCATTGCATTAACAGGTATTTGCACAAAATTTGTCATATTGCTTTGATGATGTTAAAGCCTGTGATCAGTAATCCCTATGCTCATGTACTTTGTAAAATTTGTAATGTGCCTGGTTGACTAGTTGTGATTGTGCAAATACGTGGTAGTATATGTGTTCACGTTATTTCACATTGTATTTGAGGAAATGGGATCCAACGTGGAGCTGGTATGGCCAGAGGCAGAGGCATATTCGTCACGGGTGAACAACTGCTCACATGCAAATTCATCTCTAGCTGCAATTCGAGCGAAGTTGAGTGCGGAACAATTAGAACAATTCAAGACATCATGCTTTGGCCATCTTCTGAATATAGATAAGATTCAGTTTAGCGCAGATTGTGCATGGGGTGTGTTGCGTAGAGTAGCGGGGCAGGGTGTGAAAGACTTGGATGGACTGAGTTTCTTATTAGGGTGTGACGTTGCTCAGTTCACTCGTCAGGATTTCTGTTTGATCACAGGGCTTCGTTTTGGGGAAGTGCCTGAAGTTTCCAGTGGAGGAGTGATGAAATCAGACTTCAGAAAAGATATTTTATAGACGAAGGAATTACATGCAATGCTTTAGAAGAAGCATTTCTGAGGTGCACAGAGGAAGATGACATCTACAAGCTAGCTCTTGTTTACTTTGCTGAGTTAGTGGTTTTGGGAAGGGACAAACATTTGAACATCAATCTAAATTACCTGACCCTTGTAGAGGACTTGGATGCGTTCAACAGGTATCCGTGGGGTTCGGTGTCCTTTGACAAAACCCAAGACAGTCTATTTTCTGCACCAACAAAGTATGTGAAAAGCTTGGAAAATGAAGAGGGAAGAGGGAAGGGGAAAAGTAAGGTAACGGGAACAAGCCGGAGAAATGAGAAGGGCAAGAAGGATAAGCATGGTGAAGCGCAAAGGAGTGGCTGGAGTTTTAAAGGTTTCACGTATGCTTTCCAGGTACATGGTAATAATGTTCATGTCAGTTATGTTTTGTTTTTCTTTAAAACATAAATAATGACTTTTGTCCTGTGAATTGTGTAGATTTGGGTATATGAATTAATTCCTAGAATGGCGGACCTGAATTACTGCAAGGTTGTTGATCCGACCGCTGTCCCGCGTATTTTGCGATGGAGAACTACTACGTCTGTTCCAGAGATGAGAAAGTTGAACAATTATTTTTTCCAGAGCAAAGAGGTTTGGTTTGCAGCCCTTGGAACTATTGATAAGATTGAATGAAATTTGAAGTAGAATGATTTAATATGACTCTGTTGTATTCTGAAACAGTCAGTTCAGTTGCGGGCGCTATGTCCGAGTGAAGAGGAAATGAGACAGCCATATTGGAGTTGGCCACAGGATCGCCCTGCTGTTGTCTCGGCAGAGTCAATTCCTTCTTCATGTGGTGATCTTGATGAGTTGAACAAGGTGGTAAGCTTGTTGAGGTCCGAGTTGTTTCAAGTAAAGCGGGAAAAAGACGTCCTTCACTTAAAGGTCATACGGATGGAAAAACTGTTGGACCAATGTTTAGGTCCTCAGTTTGAGCAGGAAGTAAGGAGGGACCTAGCTTTACTGAAACAGAGGACGAATCGTTGTGTCGTCTCACATCTATTTAAGGGATATGGGAAATGGATGACATTCAATGGGATGAAGGGCCAAGTAACAGAAATGAGGGAGAGGAAAAGGAAGATGAAGGGATTGAAGGGGGTGAAGGGCCAAGTAATAGAAATGAGGGAGAGGAAAAGGAAGAGGAGGGGATTGAAGGGGGAAGGAAGAATAGATGAAGGGGGTGAAAAGCAATAGAAATGAGGGAGGAAAAGGAAGAGGAGGGGATTGAAGGGGTGAAGTGCAAGGAAACCAAGTGAGGTAGAGGAAGGGCAAAGGAAAAGAAGTGAAGGAGAGCAAGTGCAAGTAAAAAGTAGCAAAGGAGAGGAAGCCCAAAGACAGAGCAGTGAGGGAGAGGAAGTGAAAAGAAAAAGCAGTAAGGGAGAGAAACTGCAAAGGAAAAAAAGGGAGGCAAGGAAGTGAAAACACAAAGAAGTGAGGAAAAGGAAGTGCAAAGAAACCAATGTGAGAAAGAAGATAATGAAGTTATGTTGCTTGGGGTGACATTGGCGAGAGCACGGAGGGGACACTGCTTGAGTTTACTGTCGGGGACATTGATTTGGATGAACCTACAGCTGTGCTATCTCAGTTGAACGTGTGGTTGAATGATAAAGGTAAAGCTGTGGCACAAGGGGTCCAATTACGGAAAAGGAAGAGGATCATTCCTATGTGGAAGATCATTGAAGGCAGTGAATTGGTTCCAAAAACTGGGGCACAGACAACCGGACTGAAGATGTTAGACCCAATGAAGGCGATTCCGCATGATGATCTGGTGAATTTGCTGAAACTTTGTTGGGAATGGCGCCAGGACCCAAAGTAAGTCCCTTGCAATTATAAGATAGAAGCATGACTGTATATAATTTTTAATATACAGTGTTCTAAAACTGTTTTATATTCATAGTTTGGTGATGCAATTTGGCAACGTGGAAGCTGAGATTGAATTCTTCGCTTCCCTCGTGAAAGCTGATGGTTGGCTGAAAGGAGATGTAAGTGTAATTGATTATGCATTTGTTTTAATGTACATAGATTATGAGATTGACAAGAAAACATGTTGCAGCACATTGATTTGGGGTTGTATCTCATCCGGAAGCGACAACAACAGTTGGAGGAAGTAGAAATAGCGGACTGGACAACGACCGATGTTTTTTTTATGGTATGTCATCGGCCTTGACCAAGTGCCGTTAATAATTCACATTTTCCATACACACAATAGTGGAGGTGTTTAACCATTGATTGTTTTGTATTTCACAGAATCACATTCGTACTTGCTTTGCGGATAATAAAAGAAAAAAAAGCAGCTTGGGTGGAAAATCAGAAAAAGTTTACTAAACGTTGTAAATGGGAAGGTTCCTCCGTGTGGGATGGATTGGCAGAACGTCTATAAGGTGTATACCCCATTTATGTTGACGAAGTACAAGCATTGGGTGGCTGTAATGATTGATCTGGTATTGTGTGAAATCAAAGTTTACGATTCAAAGGTTTCACTAATTCCAGATGACATCGTAAAGGAAGAACTCGCCCCGCTATCAATTACGCTTCCAAATCTTCTCAACACCATCGACTTTTATGAAGAAGGTGTTTATGCAAACAATTGCAGCCGAGATTGGTGGTGTCCGTGGCCAATAGAGCGTGTGGATGTTCCACAACAGTCTAATGAGTAAGCACAACTTGCAATTTAATTTTATTACTTTCAATTGTCAATTACGTTAGAATGTCATTGTGAATTGATCGAGTTCTTGTTTTGCTTCAGAGGCGATTGTGGCATGTTTGTGTTAAAGTACATTGAGCTTTCAGCGCTCAGCTTCCGTTAGCTACTTGCACCTCGCACAACATGCCTTTTTTTCGGTTGAAATTGGCTGCGGAGATAACAAGGGGAGATGCTTACTTCCCATGATATTGGTTGAAGATGACAAATGGTACATGAGAAGGTTTTGGGAATGTCCATTCTCAAACTAATGTAAATACACAATAGAGACGTACGGGTCCTTTTCGAATTCTACCGCTAACTCCTTCAGAATTTACATGTTTGTTAACCAAACTGCATTGAATTGGAATTTTAAGACTGCATATGTTAATTGGGATTTGAAGATGGCTTTTTAAGTGTATTACATCATTGCAAAGTGATATGTCATTGTTGATGCAAGCCACCATTATTCGCAATGAGTTGCATCATAATAGGTGTGTAAACATGCGAAAGGTTTTCGGCAGCTCAGTATCATAAAAGTAGAAACAATTACAATATACACAAAATGAACAACAATTCACTTGCGTTTGGACAAGCAATACAGACACTGTACAAACAATATACACAAAATTGGCCTGCCATATACAGACATACACACAGTAGACATGCAATATACACACAGTAGACATGCAATATACACACAATACACATGCAATATACACACAATACTCCCTTAACACACACAATAGACATGCCCTTGCCCACAATAATGATGCAATATACTTCAGTCCCCAAGTACACCAACCATAAGGAAGTCGTATTGAATAGGATATTAAACTTAACAGTTGTTCTTCCTACTAAAAGAAAGAATAACGTCCGTTTCCCCCATTCATTCTTACTTCAGTGATACTTGTGGCCCCAATAAACATCCAATATTGGGCCAAGGATATTCCATATACATGCAGCAAACTATCAATAAACCTTCAATAAACATTCAATATCGGTTCTATAACATGCGAAATACATGCAGTTAACAAATATTACAAAATGGGTTTAGGGTCTCATTGGTGGTGCGTGCAACATGTCTTGTGCGGGAGAACTTTCACAATCTTTGAAACCGTGCAGTTAAATGATCCTTAAAAGAACAAATAAAATGACAATTGATACAACTAATAAAACTAATACCAAGTCCTTAATGTACTTCAGCATGTTCAGCACTCTAGCATCATACGTGTCATCTTGATGTTCTGCTTCAGCGGAGGTTACATCAACCCATTCGAATCCATTGCAACTGGTGGCTCCCTAATTGCAGGCATCATATATGGAATATAATTCTGTCAGAGTTAGACATGGGTTTATTTTGACCCACATACATATTATTGAAATTAAAACTTACATAGGAGGTTAGACACTTCCAGAATGGCTTCCCTCGATTTTTGTCAGATTTTGAAACCCGAAGCACCATTGTAGCTCCACAATACTGACACCTCTTTGTTTGAGCGGGAGATGAAGACGAAGACATGTTGAATCTTCTCAGTTGTACCTCTTCTCACTCAGATCTTCTCACTGAAACCTCTTCGGACTCATACCTTCTCACTCATAGTTGTCATTCATACCCCTTCACTCATAACCCTAAACTTGTCACTCAGCTCTCTCTCATCTCTGCCCAAATCGAGTTATATTTCTTTTTTTTGGGATCATTTGGTGGGTTGGTCACGATCTCGACACCTGTACCGTCGGCATTGCGACATCTTTTAGCCCGAAAAGCAATATAAACTACTTCACTACCAAATATATTTTCTGAAAAATGAGGGGACACTGCTTCAAATTTATTATTTTATATATATTTCATTAAGGCAACTAGTTGGATAAGAATCCGTCATTATTGGTTCCATTTGAATAACATTACTAGGGGTAGTTGGGTGTGGGAAAATGAAAAAGTATATGATGGGACCTTCTGTCACTACTCAGTAATCCATCACATTTGTATCAATGAATTTGATAGTGGGATAATCCCACAAATGGCTATGCAAATAGCCATTTAATGAACTTTTTGACTGTCTGACTCTGTATACACCGTTATGACGTTTTCCCTTCTTTTGTCTTCAGTTTTAATTCACTTGGATTCAGTTTCTTTAAAAAGGGTCAACTTGGAAAAACCCCAACTGGAAACACCTTTTCAAAACACTATAAACAGAGGCTAAAACAAAACGTGTACCCCAAATATTCTCATTTATCCCCTCTGCCACTCCTCAAATCGTTCCATTCCAAAAACTTTTCAATGAATTCGAAACACTTCACTACAGTCGGAGGAAAGAGAAGGAAGCATCTCCATTTCGATATGCCCCAAGCCTTCATCCCGGAGTCCGCTTGGTTTCAAGTGATGTTATACGTGGCAACCGAATCATCGGAAGATCTCTTCCGTATGGCATCTGTGTGCCCATTGTTCCAAACTTTGGCAAACAGTCCACAAGTGTGGAACACCATTTCAATGGCAAAGTACCCACACCATCCTAGCTGGTACCGTGCCAGACCTGCGGTCCAGCATTTCTTGCAACAATGCAGGGCTTGCGATAACCCTGAGTCGATATTTAGAGAAGCATTCGATATTTTTTTCAGGGCCGGTAAGGTGGAAGCGTTGTATGGGATGCGCATTGCAGCCACGGCAGGCCATATGGAAGCGGCATATGTAGTTGGACTACTTGGTATGTCCGGAATTGGTCAGTCAAAAGAGGATGCATTACAATTCTTGTGTTCTTTGAATCAACGTAACAACATTGATATGAAAGGAACCAGGGATGCTTTGACACGAAGATTAACCGGACCAAGAGTTGCAAGACATATCGTAGATATGTTTGACTATGGGAAGATTAAGTTCAATCGCTGCAGCGCTTGTAACAACAATGAATGGTATTTTGTTATTCAAGGCTGGCCTAGTGAAGACAAGATAAATCCTGCCTTCTGGACTTGTTGCAATCGATGCAAATGGCACCGTGAGAGTATTTTTTGGTTCAACCTGATGCGTGAGTATGTTGTGCGAGGGAATCACGTATTTTTGCATTAGTTTTAGTACGAATTTACGGTTTTTATGCATTGTGGACTTGCTTCTCTTCACTTCTAGGTTGGCTGGCTACGTTGTACAAATGTTGTTTAAATGTTGGTATTTTGTCATAAACCGTTTTATATATAAATGTATAATATTTATTATATAGCGGAATTATTACTTACATCATAGACGGCTACGAATGACATTTTACTGACACAGATATTTTGCTCACCCACCCCAATATTCATATTTGGTAAACGAAAAGTCATGCATGGAGTAAATAGGTGTCTTTTCGCCAATGCTTGGGAATGACATTTTCCCACTTAGCATATCCGACAGGATTTGGTTACACATTTCTTAAGCAAAATTTGAACAGTGAATGACGTTGAATAATTTGTTTGTGTGGAAGGAGTACAATGGATGACTTGTATATTTCCATATTATGTTTGAAAACATCCCTTCAACCTAAAAAATAAAAAAATTAACAAATTGAAGAACAGAGAAACCGATGAGCACTACAAATGGCCTATTCGCACGGAAAATAAAATTGTTTTAAACAAGTTGGACTAAATATAATTAACAAATGGACAGCCTAAAAAGTAATATCATAATAATTATAATAATTGTGGATTAATAATAATAAAATACTAATGTAGCATAACCATGAAACAGGGAATTAAGTAGGAAGATGAAATCTCAATAAGTTCGTTGAAATGTTCGGATCGTTTTTCTAATTTTTGTGTATTTAGTTGTGAATTTTCCAAGAAAAAAAGTAATAAAATAATAATTTAGGGTAAAATGGGAGGATGTGGCCATGTTGACTAACGTACAGTTGTGGAAGTGGTGAAAGGTGACGGCCTGAGATCGCGCCAGGTGTCTTCTTGCAATTAGGGTTGGCTATTTTAGTGGAAAAATCCTTGAAAATAGGTAAAAAATAGTAGGAAATTCCTATTATAGGTTGGGAAAATTACCCGGGCCTCCTTGTGACGTCATAAAACTAGGAGAACCTATAAATCATCCGTCTCGCAATGAAATAATCCAAATTGTGTTACATAACTCACTTTCCTCTTAACCCTAAGTATTGATGTTTGTTAACTTCAACTTGAATAACCTACTTCAACAAGCATCTCCCGTTAATGTTTGGAATTAATTTTAAAAATGCGTAACAATGAATCGGAGAATTCAGCAACGGAGATGGAGTGTCAATGAGTTCGTAGCAATTTTCGGATAATTTTTTTATTTTGTGTGTAATTAGTTCTGATTTTTGTAAGGAAAAGTAATAAAATAATAATTTAGGGTAAAATGGGAGGATGTGGCCATGTTGACTGACGTACACTTGTGCAAGTAGTCAAAAGTGACGGGCTGAGATCGCGCCAGGTGTCATCTTCTTTTAAATTTTGGATTCTTTTGTTCAAAAATCTTTGAAACTAGGTAATAAATAGTAGGAAAATCCTAAAAATGCCCCCAAAATTACTCCGGCCTACTTGTGACGTCATAAAACTAGGAGAACCTATAAATCATTCGTCTCGCAATGAAATAATCTAAATTGTGTTACATAACTCACTTTCCTCTTAACCCTAAGTATTGATGTTTGTTAACTTCAACTTGAATAACCTACTTCAACAAGCATCTCCCGTTAATGTTCGGAATTAATTTTAAAAATGCGTAACAATGAATCGGAGAATTCAGCAACGGAGATGGAGTGTCAATGAGTTCGTAGCAATTTTCGGATAATTTTTTTATTTTGTGTGTAATTAGTTCTGATTTTTGTAAGGAAAAGTAATAAAATAATAATTTAGGGTAAAATGGGAGGGTGTGGCCATGTTGACTGACGTACACTTGTGCAAGTAGTCATCAGTGACGGGCTGAGATCGCGCCAGGTGTCCTCTTGCTATTATTTTGGCTTTTTTAGTGCAACAATCTGTGGACATAGGTAATAAATTCTACGAAAATCCAAAAAATGCCCGGAAAATGAGAAAATGAAAATTATTTGTACATAACTCACTTTCCTCTTAACCCAAATTCACGTTAACACGTATATTTCGGATAATATTCGATATATAATTTCTAATAATACAATATTTAGTTTCACTATATACAATAATATGTTTTGTTATAATAATGTACATAAATAATAATTGCACATGCTTTGAAGCCATCATTGCAACTACGCCTAGAGCTTTCAAGACGTCAGTTCGTATTCAATAAGTTGTCCACATGCAACTGCACCTAGAGTTTTCAACACGTCAGAGGTATTCAATAAGTTGTCCACATGCAACTGCACCTAGAGTTATTAACACGTCACAGGTATTCAATAAGTTGTCCATATGACGCCGCATTGGGAATCAGTAATATATTTTCAATCATGTCCAATCACATAAATAATGCCATACTTTTTCTCAATAACCTCACACAAGTGAAGCAATTTTAAAACCCTTAGTGAATATTTGTCCTAGTCTATATGAGTGATTATATAATCAGTTGCATAATATTTTTTTCACAGTATATGTTAACTTTGAGAGGGATTCCACAAACATAAAATATAAAGAAAGCAAGAAATAGTAGGAAATGAACCAGTACAAAAAACAATATATAAAGTGTACATAATAATTCCATAACCTTGTCACAAACGCACTCACAAAAGCTTTTCCATAAACCTTGTCCTAACATATAATAAATAAAGGCAACATTGCATATGATGCAACCATGTCCAAATCTGATACGTGATCAAAAACAAATGGACATGGCAGCAACATATGACTGAAGTAGATGGGCTCTTTGCATCTTCTGTTTTCGTAATTAAAGACATCAAAATATTAAGGTTTAAATCTTCCATAGTAGTTAGCATCAAAATAGCTTTGAAGCAGAGTGTAACGAAAATTCCAATTCCACTGATTTGCCTCTGCTCAAACACGAGAACCAAAATGGTTACTTCCCTTGCTGAGTATATTTGGTGACGTCGGAAACGGTAATAGATGACCAATCAAACCCGGGTACGACGAGTTTTGCATAGGATCGGAAGTAGTCGAATCCAGCTTGCATCACACGCTTCTTTGACTCCACTGCATTAGATGAGTTCTTGTATTTTTGAACAGCTACACTCCGAAGTCGTTTGTGTCTACGCTTCATGCGCTGCAACTTCGCCCTATCCAGATTGGCCTGCCTTTTGTCATCTTCAATTTGGCCTTCCACAAATTCCAAACGTGCCCTTGCCCTTTGGATTTCATCACCAAGTTGAAGATGCCTCTCCTTCCAAAAAGCAACAACTCTTTCAGACTCAAAACTTCCAACAAAATGGTCATTCTGTCTAGGAATGTGACATTGCTTGTCTGGTGACTCACTTGCGTGTCGAAGCCGGTCTTTGTTTGGAGGGGTGTTTATTATGCTCACATCAAACTTGGTTGTGCTTATGCTCATTCTTTGGGGGGAATGAGTTTGTTTGCTTGAGAGAGTATCAGTAGATGGAGACAGATTCGGTGGAGGAGTGAGTTTTGTGTGGAACGAGAATTTATATGAAAGGGGTGATAGTAATACCAAGAAAAGGGTTCCCGCCAAAAAATATTTGGTTGACAATGTATAAATTAATTTTTGGTCTGATACAATCTAAGTTGAATCCTAACTAGTTTGGTTGAGTTAACTAAGTAGATGTCACTTCCATTGAGTTTCTTTCAACCACTATCAGTGGTGTCAGGAGAGTGTGAGGTTGACATGCTTGAAAAGCAAAACCTGACACCTATTTTTAAAAAATTCCCGCAAAAAAGTACATATGTTGACTACACACAAGCTTTGGTATGTTGGTCTATAAACCTATGTTCCCTTTCTCAAACGAAATTGCATATGCAATCCTCATCCTCCCAAAACAAAGAGGATTATTCAAGTATGTCAACCTCTTCAGGCGCCAACAACACAATCGAAGATGACAAATTGGAGTCGCAGGTTCTATTTCCACATTGTACTCGCCGACCCCTTCCTTTTTCAACATCATTTGGGAGTGAGGGGGACTCCGATGATCCATTAGAGGCAATACATGCAGTCAGTGGCAAGCTGGATTATAATTCCAGACTGATCAATTCATGGCACGAGAAATGTGTTGAAGACGAGGCAATTTTGGCTGATCTTAACATTAGGGTGAACAAAGCGTTATCCCAAAAGAACAAGTACTTGAAGCTGAGTCATAGCAGGAAGCTGAAAGCTGAGGAGTTGGATACAGTAATGAATGATGAAATGAAAGGTTGTTTGATGAACCATATGCGATGCGAAGAGCACCATACTGAACTGGAGTTGGCATTCAACGAAGGATTCGACAAATTCCGAGCATTTGCGGCAACTACTCATACAAGTTATGATTGGAACTATGTGTCCCCTGATGCTGTGAGAGAGATACTAGACGATGGGGGTGACATGAATGAGCATAAGCACGTCAAAGCTGCTCGGAAGAAGCCGACCGATACGACTAAGTGATTGCGGCTACCGCTGTTCAGTTGGTTGAGGGTGACCGTGGTATTGCACATATACTCCCTTAATGTCATTATCTAACTTAAAATAACACAAATATCAGTTTCATTTGCTTCATATATAATTATTGGGACTATGTATTGCAAGTCATCATGTGTTATAATGTCTAACATTATATTTTGCAAATATGGAAATATTATTCAATAAGCAGTCAATATCACAGAAAGCCGGGAATCAGTAAATGCTCCTTATCATGTCCATTTACATTAAAGAGCTGGCGTACTAATGTGTTCAAAAAAAACTGACACGTGAGTCATAAGTAACATAACATGTGCTATACATTGTTTAGTGAATGGTTTATGGTTTATTTATATAATAAAATTCCAAATATTGCTGAAGATTTATTTCGTGTATATCACTAGGGATATGAGTGGCCATAAGCATGTGAGACCTGCTAAGAAGAAGCTGACGAGTACGACCCAGTGATTGTGGCTACCGTTGTTCAGTTGGTTGGGGAGATCGTGGTATTGCTATGAGGAAGCACATAATATGTTTTGCAATCAAATGTTCTTTTGTGTGTGGAATTATGAGTATTTATGTAAGTTAGTGTACCCTTTAATATTTTTCACCTAAGTATCGAAATGTAATTAGCTGCAATGTTATGTTTCTTTTTTACCCGCTGCTTTCTATTTGCTCTGTTCCAACAAAGTGCTTCAAGTATCCTTCACTTACAAAAGTGTACAAAATCGTGCCCCTAATAACCAGTCGGAAAAAGTGGCTACTGCTGGAAATGATTACTGGTAATGGAAACAACAGCTGGCTGCTGTAATTGCTGCATTACCCTGAGGATTTGAAAAATGAATCTCTGTTAAAACAAAATTCACCCTAAACTGCCCATTTTACATGGTAAAAGTCATTGCTTCTTCACATAACTACAAATTTCATACTTGATCAAATGTCTATGAAAATTTATAAATAGGGAGAAGACGTAAAATTAACATGTCTCCAAATTTCATGGAAGAATGAAACCAAGCAAATTTTCATTTCAATTACCAGTGGACATAGTAAGAGCTCATCGGTGGACATGAACAAAAACACAATAACATTCAAAAACTGAATCTATAAAACTTCACCTGATCATTAATCTTCATAACAACCACATTTCGTCTAATACAAATATAAATCATTCAGTTGGTCCGTGCATCCTGTCAAAATCGTCGAATAATGGGTCACTACGATGTATTGGAGTTGATTCGTCATTGTTCGACGGTGATGTCCTGCATAAACATCAAACACAAGCACATAAAAATTTTACCTTTTCATATTTTAGATGTTATTACAAATAGTGTTAGCATCTTACGGTGTGTTCAAGGCTGGGCATTGTCTTCTATCATGACCAATGTGTCCACACTCCCGACAGTGTCTAATCCCTCGCTTCATTGCCTTTTCCTTTGCTCCCGTTACTCCTTTCGACCTTCCTTTGCACCTCACTCTCTTAGGGTCTTTCATATATTGTGTTTGAGAGCTGGACCCTCCAACTTCGTTATTACTTGGTCCATCCTTCAGCAACTTCAACTTCACCTGCAAACTTTTTAGAGTCTCTGACAGTAGCTCACATCCTTCTTCACTCATTAATGCATCCTCAACCACATCTGAAGCAAGTCGAGACATTGTACTCCGCTTTATTAGAAGGCCAGGATCTGCACAGTCTTTAATTTCGTTGCCATTTGCATCTGACACCAATCCAGATTTCGCAGTTTTCTTCCACCTCTTCAAAATATATTTATCGGGCATATATTCAATCTGGTCCCTTCTGAACAATGCTAGGATGTGCTTGCAAATAATTCCAACAAATTCAAATCTTTTGCAGCTACACGATGCGTGGTCAGAATCTTTGACATATACGACTTCTGCCACTCTTGTTTCCCAATTTTTCCTTTCGCTCACGTTGAACACAACTTTACAAGCATCCTCTGTTTTGAGCTCTAGGAAACATGCTGTACTTTGTATTAGTTCTTGCTCAAACTTTTGAAACATTGTCCTTGTGTACAAGGTAGCCATTTGTTTGTTCATTGGCATCGGTAGAAGACATTGAGCCACTTCAAATGCATCTACGTGATCAGCAACTAACTCTTTTTCACGTTGATGAGAAAGTGCCCTCTCAAATCGTATTATGAAATCCATCAACGAATTTCTCCTTGATATGTATTGCTTGAAAAAACCATGAGAACCTTCCGCTCTTTGGCTGCTTGACATTCCAGCGGCAAAAAATTGTCGTGCGTAGGCTGGAACCCAAGATTCCCTTAAATCAAACATTGAACTTAGCCATGGATGGTCAGTCAAACCAGCCTTTGTAACCACAATATTCCATTTTGCATCAAACTCATCCTTATTGTCAGTATCCCATATGGCTTTCTGAAATTCACGCCAATACTCCTTATAAGCGTCACGTGGTAACTTAACAGAGAACTTTGATGTGATGTGCCATATGCAAAGTCGATGAAATGTACTCGGGAAGGCTATTGAAATCGCTATGGCCATTGCCGCATCTTGATCTGTAATGATCGTTTTAGGTTCCCCACCTGGCATGGCTTTCTTAAACTCCTCAAACATCCAAACAAACGACTCAGTCGTTTCCTTGCTCAAAAATGCGCATGCTAAGACAATTGTCTGACCATGGTTATTAACTCCCAACATTGGTGCAAATGTCAAGTCGTATCGATTCGTGTTGAATGTGGTATCGAATACAACAACATCTCCATAAAACCCATACGCCCGTCTAGAAGTTGCATCTGCCCAAAAACATCGACTAAACCTGTCATGCCCATCTCCCTCAATCTTGAAATAAAAAGCCTCATTTTTTTTCTGTTCAGCCATAAAATACTCGGTCACTAGTTCAACATCGTGGTTCCTCAGCTTCCCATTCACACTACATTCAAGATTGTAGATATCTTTTTTGATAAAACCGATTTTATCCATTCCTCCGGATTGCACCTCGAAAATACTTACCTTCTGATGAATGGGAATATTAACTGAACCCAACTGTTTTGTGAGTACTTTTGTAGAATCTGAAATATGACGGTGTGATCTCAATAAATGCATTCTTTCTGAGGGTGTCATCTTATGATTGTGTCCCTCTGCAAAAAGAGAAATGGTATACTTCTTGCTCCCATTTGTCTTCACAACCACAATCTTAGCTTTGCAATTGCATCTACTTATTCCCCGTTGTCTTTTTCTCTCCCGAGTTTCATCCTTCCTGTATGCACCTTGTTTGCAACATACAAATTCTTTCCTCAAAATCTCTTTCTTATTTTTCCCCCAAAAGCTAGAATGAAGTCGAATACCAAAGCCAGCCAAGAATGCATATCTATTATAGAAATTGTAAACGAGGTCAAGCGAGTCAAACTTCATCCCAACTGCTGGTGTTTCCTCATTTCTTACTTCAGGAATATAAACCCTCCCATTAGCTGTTGCACATTCATCACTCTCTGAGCCCCCAGACATTTTATCTACGTATATTATTGATCCACTTCTATATTACTGCATAGCAATTATTCATTCATTAATCAGTCATTACTGCATCACAACATATCAATGCATTCCACTTACACAAAACATTGCCCAAATTGACACAAAATACGCATAGCCTAACTTCCGATTACACAAAACACAAGCAAAATTTCATAAAAGTTACGTCATCTCTTGTGAAATAATCTGGTCAAAATAACATTAGAACCAACATGTTCAACTAAGAACACAAATGTAATTCAAACCACCAATTACAGAACTTCACCCAATATCCTCTCCAACTGCTTACTCCTAATGTCATTAAGCCTAAGTTTAGGTTCTTTTACCTACATTTCATAATTTTCCACCCCGACCAACAACAATGAACTAAGTATATTGAATATTCATAAGGAAATGACACATTATTGATGCCACAAATGACGAATTTCCCACCCTCACAAAAATAAACCTAACCCAATAAAATCAATCCAGCAAGTGAACTTACCTCTCAAAATCAATCGGGAGCTCTGAAGTCAGTCAGCTTGAAAGAATGTGGTGGACATTAGAGAAGACTCTTTGGTATTTGAGACTCCATCTCTACCAAAATCGAGGAACAACTGCTGCTGCGGCTTCTAGCTACAAAAACAGATATGCTACTTTGCTTTCATCTGGAATCTTGTCAGCTGAATGAAAAAGAGAAGGGGTTTTCACTTGAGCCATAGAATCAAAACAGGGCAACAGCTAGGTAAGAGCCATTCTTCGTAATACCCAGGATACCATAGATCGCAGGCCTCCCAACGAGCTAATGACAGTGGAGTGACTATAAGGTTTGGGAGATTTGGATCCTTCTAATTGTGGGTTTGCTTTACATTCAAAAAGAAGGATTGTGTTCTTCAGTTTTTCACAGAGAAGGAAAGAGGGGAACAACTGAAGTTGGGTTTCTAACGGGTTAGATTTCAACCCGATTCTACATGCACCCTCTTTTAAAAACTCACCGTTGGATGAAATCCAACGGCTCTTACATACCCCTCAAAAACACCCCTTATAACTTCCCACTCACTATAGAAGCTCCCAACAAAAGTACTCTTCTAGTTTTCACCACATGAATATCCTGATTCTGTACATGCTTAATTATTATTTTTATATTTAAAAAACAAATAAACAAAAAGAAGGGAAAGGAGAGAAAAGGACCAGTAAAGCTTGTACGAGATTTGTATTTCCAGCAAATGAGAAGAAAAAATAGGGGCCAATATAACGAAGTCAGAAAGAAGCATTTGAGAAAAACTCATCACCTGTGCAACATGTTCCAGAGAAATAGCCACAGGAGCAAATGGAGCCCGTACCTTAATCTCTGGACAACAAACCCACTTACTCTTTTTCAAGTGGAAAAAAAACAAAACAAAAAAAAAAAAACAAAGGAACTCGCCAGGCCGCGCAATTTTGTCCCACATCGACAAATTATACTTCGGTGGTGCTATTTATATAAACAGTTCTATGAGACTCCATTGCCGAGTCAAGTCACGCTGACTTGTGACCCAAAGTGGGGGCAATAAGGATGGCATGGAAGGGAAGAGTGTGTAACGTCGTCCGCATGGAATCGGTGTCAGACGTCATATGCGAGGCGCAAATTTGGCCAGAGATGCTTTGGTTGGGGTTGGGGCGAGATTGTGGGTTCTTAACCCCTGTCGCAGAATGGAGAGTGGGAGAGGGTGGCTTTGCAAAAAATGCCGCTTTGCCTGTAATTAGGTAGAGATCTTCCGAGGCTGACAACGAAGTGGAAAAGATCAAACGTCTTTGTGCAACAAAGAATGGTGGCTTATTAGAGCAGCAGATGGCGCTCCGTTTGTCTGTGCTTGGGTTCCACGTGCCGGCACCCTCTGTTAGGCTCCAGGCCCACTCTATAACCCAACCTCCATCCTTTTGTGCATCTTCTTTTTACATATTTTATGGTTTTTGTTTTGTGCTCTTCTTTTTACATATTTTATGGTTTTTGTTTTTGGTTGAATTTACTCTGCTATCTTATTTATTCTATCCATTTTTATTTGTTAAATAATTTATTTTATCTTTTTCTTTTTAAAAAAATTTATTTTTATACATATTTGTTGGTTTTTGTTTTTCGTTAAATTTACTCTGTAATCTTATTTATTCTATCCATTTTTGTTTTTAGGTTTTTGTGTTGCACTTGTTTGATTTTAACCTCTAATCCAAGCCATTATGTTCCAAGTGGGAAATCTGGCTTGAATAGGCTCTTTTCTATGCATCAATTAAGAGAACTTCAAAATTTCAATTGCTATGGAATAAAACTTGGAAGAAATTGTGACTTTAAACTAATGTCGGACCAAAAGTACAATAGAAGCTTAAAGATAAGGAGTATCTGATGGACACAAGGCAGTTACAAGAAAGCAAATACAAGTCCAAGTGGGCCTAAATACAGTTAACTGAAAATAATAAAAGGTCTAACAAGGTCCAGGGGAACCCTATGAGACATTAAAAAAACTCTTCTTGGGCACCTGTAATCTACTTGAGATAGTACAAGGTGTCCGATGAGAGATTTTCAACAATATCTGCAATATACAGAAGATGCTGCATATAGGAATTTGATTTTAAAGAAGATGGAATTGGTGACCAACTTATAAAATCATACTAAGCAATAAATTTGGCATAGCGTTAAAATTACAAACAATAGCAATGTAATTCCAATTAAGAGTTGTCATCTTCGAATTAGACAGAGTATTTGTTTGGGAGAAGAATAGATTTCCAATCAGAAGTTTTCAATTAGGAATTCAAAGAGTATAATTGATTCAAGTCTTGGTGTTTGGTCTGCTGTGAGAAGCTTTGGAAAGTGATAAGAGTATATCCACGTGTCACTCTAATTTGTTAGAGTAAATTTAGGTTTTGCTCATAAAAAAACTTTTACTTTTGAAAAAAGCCAAAACTTTTTCAAAAAAGACAGAAAAACCTCTCAACTTTCAAACCAAAAACATGCAAATGTAAAGAATTCCTTAGGCTTCTTTTAAAAATTTTCTCTCTCCTTTGGTTTTTTTTAAAGTCTCCCATTTGTTAGTCTGTTAGAATGTGGTTAGGCCGATACGAAGTGGTTATGCTGCAGGTGCAGATATATAAGCACTGTAATGATGTAATTACAAGTTAACAAGAGAAATAAGAAAATCAGTTTCGATGAATTCTTTCTCCAATTCTTCTAAAGTTTTCATGGTATCAAGAGCCTAACAAAAGCTTCTGCTACTCGATCATTTCTTGCTTCTGCTCTTTCTCTCTCTTGGTTTCTCTTGTCCATTCTTGCTCTGTCTTCTTCTCTCTTAATCGATTCTTGCAATTTCAATCATGGTAACAACAGGTCAGTTAGCCCTAACTCAATCCCCAATTTCTTCCTTGATTTCTAGTGTTGTTAACACTATTTCTGTTAAACTAGATGATACAAATTATGTCACTTGGAACTTTCAAATGGAGCTCTTGCTGCGTGGAAATAGAATTCTAGGGTTCATCAATGGTTCATTCAAATGCCCGCCTCAATTCTTGGTCACGGAGGATGGCTCTATTCTTTTCGACGCATTCATGATTTGGACGATTCATGACACATCACTCATGACTTTGATTACTGCGACGTTGTTGCCCTCGGCTATTTCGTGTGTTATAGGTTGCTCAACCTCGGAAACTATTGATCAATATCTTCAGAAAATCAAGGATGTTTGTGATCAGCTTTCTGCTGTTGGCTTTGAAATTCCGGATGATGATACTGCCATTTTGGTTATCAAAGGCTTACCTTCTGATTATAATACTGTCAAGGTTGTGATTCGAGGTCGTGATCATGGTATTTCTTTGAAAGATGTTCGATCTCAATTGAAGGCCGAGGAGGCCACAATTGAGGAATCTACTCACAATGTTCCAATCATGTCTGCTATGGCTGTCGCGACTCAGAATTCCTCATGGGTCTGGTATGAATTCTGTTCTTTATTCCCCTATGCCTTATGGGTCTCATAATTCTTCCTATGGATTTCAAGATGAAGGCAAAGGCAAGATGCTCTATAATCAACATGGCTACTCTAATGGTTCACGCTTTTATCCCAAGAATCAGTCTTATTCTAATCCTCCTAAGCAATTCTCCAATTCTCCTCCTCAGTTTGGTAATGGTGCTCAATGTATTCTTGGTAAGCCTTATCAACCTTCTTGAAACAGTTATGGTCCTTCTGTGCTTATTTGTCGAATTTGTCATAAAAAGGGTCATATCGCTGCTACTTGTCGTTTTCGATCTACAATTCCATCTCACTCTGAGGCTGAACCATGTCAAATTTGTTTGAAAACAAATCATACTGCCATGGCATGTTTCTATTGAGAAGTGTTCCTTTTAGTTCCTTACACTCTACTCCAATGACTGCCATGGCTGCTCAGGCTTGTTCCTCTTCACCCTCCACTGAGGTTTGGATTGCTGATACTGGTGCAACCAACCATATGACGACTGAATTTGGGAATCTGTCTGCTCCTACTTCATATATTGGGTCTGAGACCATTACTGCTGCAAATGGACCAGGTTTAGCTATTGTTCATATTAGTTATTCTTCAATTCCTACTCCTACAAGTTCTCTCCAACCTACCAATGTTCTACATATGCCCCCGTTATCATAGAGTTTATTATCTGTTCATCAATTGTGTGCTGAAAACAAATGCCAATGTATTTTTGATGAGTTTCGTTTAACCATACAGGACAAGCGTAGAGGGCAAATTCTTTTCATGGGCCTCAGTCATAATGGTCTCTATCCTATGCCTCTTCCTTCTTCTGTACATACTGCCTTCCTAGGCCAAAAGATTGCATCTGAGCGTTGGCATTGCAGACTTGGACATCCTACCAACTCTGTTGTTCAGCTAGCTTTGGACAAATCTAGTATATCCAGTTCTTTTTCTTCTGCTCCTCATATGGGTCTACCTTGCTTGAAGGGCAAGTTTAGAAAGCTCCCTTTTGTTTTAGCAAAGTCTGAATCTCGAATTCCTTTTGAGACCATTCATAGTGATGTATGGGGCCCGGCTCCTAGTTCCTCTCTTGAAGGTTTCCGATATTATGTTACTTTCATTGATGAGTGTACCAGATATACATGGCTTTATCCATTGCGAAATAAATCAGAAGTATTTTCCTATTTTCAATCTTTTTTTCACTATGTTTACACTCAATTCTCTGCTTCTATTCAAATCCTACAAACTGATGGGGAGAGGAATATCTTAGCACGGCTTTTCAGCATTTTTTACTGTCTAAAGGCATTTTACATCAATGATCTTGTCCCTATACACTTGAACAGAATGGTTTGGCCGAACGTAAGAATACACATTTGATCGAAACCACTGTCACTTTACTTCAAACAGCCTCATTATCTGCCTAGTTTTGGACTCATGCTTGTACTACAGCCGCATATCTCATTAACGCCTTCCTTGTCAGACCTTGGATAATAAATCTCCCTTTGAATTATTATATGGCAAATGTCCTGTTTTGGATAATCTCAGAGTGTTTGGTTATGCTTGCTATCCCTCACTCAAGCCTTATGTTCACAACAAGTTGCAGCCTAAGACAACTCAATGTCTATTTATTGGTTATGCTTTGCAATACAAAGGCTACATTTGTTACAATCTGAGTTCTCACAAGCTGATTGTATCTAGGCATGTCATTTTTTATGAAAGTTGTTTTCCTTGGGCACTTGGGGTCTCTTTTAGTCCTTCACCACTTCAAGAACAACTCAGGCCTCTTAATGTCTATTATCCGGCAATTAGTCCTTTGACACACCTACCTTGTCTGCCCGTGAGTCCCATGGCCTCAGAATCTTCTTCTGTCTCCTCTTCCCCACTGTTCTCTCATGTTCCTCAGCCGATCCCAGCAGATTTATCACATTCCTCTTGTCCTTCTTTAGATTTGTTAACAATTCTCCCAGTTGCTCCTCCCAATGTTCATCCTATGCAGACTAGGAGAAAATCTGGCATTGTCAAGAAAAAGGTGTTCCTATCAGCTGTTCAAGCCTCTTCAGATCTCTCTGTTACAGAACCTTCCACTTATGCTTCTGGAGTAAAAAAGTCTAAGTGGCAGCAGGCTATGCAAGATTAATTTGATGCTTTACAAAAGCAACGCAGTTGGCATTTGGTACCTTTGCCTACTAATAGAAATCTGGTAGGTTGCAAGTGGGTTTATAGGCTAAAAGAGAAATCCAGATGGTTCAATGGCTAGATACAAGGCCAGACTTGTTGCCAACGGTTTTTCTTAAGAGGCTGGCTTGGATTACGCAGAGACTTTTAGTCCTGTGGTGAAACATACCACTGTCCGTTTGGTATTAGCCTTAGCTGCAACTTTTGGCTGGAAACTTCACCAATTAGATGTCAAAAATACCTTTCTTTATGGCATTCTCAAAGAGGAAGTCTACATGTCTCAACCACACGGTTTTGTTGATCCTCTCTATCCTCATCATGTTTGCCGATTGGATAAATCTTTATATGGTCTCAAGCAAGCTCCTCGAGCTTGGAATGAAAGGTTTACCAATTATCTTCCTTGTATTGGATTTCGTACCTCTCAAGCTGATCCCTCTCACGCTGATCCCTCTCTCTTTGTTAAGCAAGATGCCACTTCTTTGGTTTTATTGCTTTTGTATGTCGATGATATTATCTTGACTGGTTCTTCCCCTGCTGCAATTGCTTATGTGATCACTTTATTATCCAAGGAGTTTGATAAGACTGATCTTGGACATCTTCATTATTTCTTGGCCTGCACATTCAGTATACATATGCTGGTATTTCTGTGACTCAGTCTAAATACATCAAGGATGTTTTTTTTAAAGCCAACCTTTTTGAATTCAAGCCTTGTGTCACTCCTTCGCATCCTAATCACAAGCTTCTTGGAGATGACAATCTCCCCTTTTCTGATCCTGCTTATTATCGAAGTCTAGTTGGTGCTTTGCAATATTTGACTTTCACGAGGCCTGACATTGCTTATTCCGTAAATCAGGTTTGCCAATTTATGCACTCTCCTCTTGAGAATCATTACCTTGCTGTGAAACGAATTCTTAGGTATATTAAGGGTACCATGCATCATGGATTGACATTTCACAAGGGTTCTTTGGATCTTCATGCTTTCACCGATGCTGATTGGGCTAGTGATCCCAATGATAGGCGCTCTACAACTGGTTATGTTATTTTCTTAGACTCCAATCCCATTTCTTGGAGTTCTAAGAAACATCAATTTGTTTCTAGATCTTCCACCGTGGCAGAATATCGTGTCATAGCTGCCACTGCTGCTAAAATTGTGTGGTTACAGCAGTTGTTGACAGATCTCCCTTTCCTCTTGCCAAATCTCCTCTTCTTTACTGTGACAATCTGTCTGCTATGGCCCTCTCTACTAATCCTATTATGCATTCTCGTGCTAAGCATATTGAAGTTGGCTGTCACTTTGTTCGTGAGAAGGTCACACGCGGTGAAATCCAGCTTCAACATGTTTCCTCTTCTCAGCAAGTTGCTAACATCCTAACAAAAGGCTTGTGCTCACCTCAATTCGATTATCACTGCTCCAATCTCATGCTCAAGCCTCTCTCCCATGAGCTTGCGGGGGGCTGATAGAGTATATCCACGTGCCACTCTAATTTGTTAGTCTGTTAGAATGTGGTTAGGCTGATAAGAAGTGGTTATGCTGTGGGTGCAGATTTATAAGCCCTGTAATGATGTAATTACAAGTTAACAAGAGAAATAAGAAAATCAGTTTCTATGAATTCTCTCTACAATTCTTCTAAAGTTTTCAAAAAGGTGTTGACTCTAGAGTATTTAAATATTATTCAAATTGGTTGTTTGTTCTAGAGATTGGTTGTTCTTTGGACCATAATTTCTACTTCCATTTATAGACTCATTGGTTCTTGAAATTGGATGTTTGGTAAAGAGATGCATCCACCTTGTACAAGTTTCTTCTTTGCAAATAAAACTAATGGACTTTGTTTTCACTTTGATCCATGTGATTAGTTCTATTTTAACAAGTTGATGTTGACGAGTCTCATGATTCAAATCACATTTAATGCGGCTGTCCAACCCTCTCTTTGCTGTTTGACTTTTCCTTAATTGTCGAAATCAACTTTGAGTTCAAATTTAGGTGTTCACGCTATTAACCGAGTAAAAGTTGCTTCGCAATGGTTTTCTGGGAAAGTCAAACCTTTTGGAGAAAGCCGTGCTTGGGCTTTGATCTTTGGACATTTACTTTTCTCATTATGAATGACTCAAAGCCCATTTGGCTCGAAAAGTCCTTTAATTATTATGACAAACATTGTATTTCTTGAAACAAATCAAAGTTTTGGCCTTTTCTTTAGTGGTTCGATTTGGTTAATGTCAAGGATGGTGTTCTATGACCCGCTTGTCAAGTTGGGCATGCGAAACATCTTTGTGCCAATTTGAGAGGGAGTGTTAGGAAGTCCTTATTTACTTATGATTTTGGTTCCTTACTATGTTAGGTTTTTGGTTATTACTTACCTATTTATTTTGTACTATTGTAATTGATATTTATTTCATATTGTAATTTAGATTTATTTCCTATTGTATTGAGGGTTAACTAATCTTTGTACCCTTCTTATAAATACCTCCATATTGGAGAAGAATATATATCTGAAAATTTGCCCTTTTTTTTTTTTTTTGACTCTATCTTAATATGGACAAGGGTTTTCTTTTCCTAGAGAGTTTCTTGATGGGCAAGACTCTTAGGCAGATGCATATAAATACAGGTGCCACGACTTACCCGATCAATGTAACCTACACTAAAGTATTCACCCCATCTATAATGAGTGTGTGAGGGGTTGGATTGAGGAGAAGATATCTTGTATGTTCTTGATATTCCGACAACTCTAATGGAATACTAAAATACATGTGTTCTACTTATGTTATGTGCAGTCAATATAGTTTACATGTGGTGTCAGATCATAGTCTGCATGTTTTAGAATAAAAAGAAATCACATGTTTCTTCATAACGAAGAAATTAGATGCCATGGTATCCTCATGATTGATCAAGTTTTCTGTTTAAAGTTTCCATGTTTAAAATTTAACATAATTATATTATGATATTGTGGCTATAACATTATTTTCATTATTTTCGCTTATGCAAAGTGCATCTGGTGGCAATAGATATTACTCATTATAAGTAGTTTAACCTTGAAACTCCGATATAATTAAGAATTTTTGTAATCTTGAGATACATTCTAATTCTAATACTTTTTTTTAAATAAAAAAAAATTCTAGAATTTTCGAAACTTTTGGATGTTGGAATTAATTTGAACTCACTAAAAGTTAAAAAATTTCGAATAAAAATTGGTCGAAATTAGAATTTCCAATCCAACTTTCACACCTACCTGAGATGCTAAGTACTTTTTTTCCACAAAGAAATGAAATCACAATTTCAATTATTCATATGAGTTTTATGCTTTATTCATTATTTTTTTCCCAAAAAAAGAGAGAGAAAATAGTTTTTATCTTTTTTAGCGTTTGTTTAAGATTGATTGCTCTGTAGGTGGGATGGGTAAAAGGGGAAAGGAGAAAGTGCTTGAGAGAGAAAAGAGAGGTTTGTCCTGAAATGGAACTAAAACTAGTTTCTCTAGTTTTTTTTATATATAATATTTCTTTCTTATATGAGCATGAGTGATAATAAGTAATTAACCCCAGGTGAGCAATTTTATGTAGGATAACAAAAATACGAAGTTTATTGACTATATTTGTAGCAATTTGATGTAGGCCATGAATATAGAAGTGGTGGGTCTTTCACCTCTTTCTAGTGACTTGGGGAGCTAATTGATAAATTTATTACCTCAATAATTAAAGTTGTCCGATTTATTATGAATTTGTGTTTGTTTAATACAATATTATATAATTATAGTTCGAATTTCTGCATGCATGAGTGAAAGTGGAAGAGCTCAACCAACTGAGTTACACTCAAGTGGCTAAATTTAAAGCTTTCAACACATATAAAATGTACACCAACTAGTTTTTATTACTTCCGTATAAAAAGGACTAGTTTTTATTACTTATGTATAAAAAAACTAGTTTTTATTTTAATGTTATTTCTTGTTGAATACTTGCAGAAGGAAGGAAAGTGGAGGAATTGAGAGAATTAGGGTTCGTTTGGGAGTGCTTTTGGAGCAGTGAAAACTGGATGAAAGCGCTTTTGTCTTTTAAAAATGGTGTTTAGCAAAAATTGCAATAACGCTTTGGGTGAGATCCAAAAGCACTTGGAGTGGTTTTGGAAGAAGCACTTGAGAGGTGCTTCTTCTTAAAAGCGCTACAAGACAAAAACATGGGAAGCACTTGGCTCCCTTTAATGAAAATTTTAAATATGCCAAAAATACTCTTTCTTTCTTTTTGCTCTCTCTCTTTTTCTCTCCTATTAAAACTTTATAATTTTAGATACATTGACCCTCCGTTTAAATGAGGGAAAATAACTTGGAATTTAGCAAAAAGTTGGGAATTTAAGAGGAGAAATTGACAATTCCCTTGTTTGGCAACTTAAGAATGACGCGCAGAAAAAATCATGGAAATTGAGACATTAAATTTCCGAGTTTAATTTCCACCAAAATAGGCATCATTTCACAATTTCTATAGTGCATGAATTCATTTTTTCTAGTGTACCAAAACTTACATTAAAAAAAAAGGGCCAAACTTTTCATTAAAAAAAAAGAGTACACTTCTCTTTTTAAAAAAAAGTACACTTCTCTCTGGATCAAATTTGAAGGTTAGTCTTCAAGCCTTTCTCTCCTTCAATTTATGTTTTTCTATTTTAGGGTTACTATGGTTTCTGAATGGCTATCAAAATTGGGTATTTCTGAGTAAATTTATGAATGGTTTTGTGATCTTTGCGTCACTATGACTAGATTTTGGGAAGTTTTAACAAAATACTATATGCCCATGAAAATTGGTGTGTGATTTGTGTTTATGGTACAGCTCTGTAATTGTTTGCTAGCTTTATCGCTTTGTGTTATCGCCTTGTTCAAGTTTTACCCTTCGTTTCCTTACTCTGAAGAAAAAGCCTATGCTGCTGAAAAGCTTTTTATATACTTTGTAAGGAAACGAAAAGCTTTATTGATTGTTATATGCTGCTGAAAATCGATTTTGGTCTTCTCTCTTTCTTATTTGACTTTGATTATTTGTTTGGTAGTCTCATGATGATGCTAGAGGTGTTCGATTTAAAGTTATAGAAAATTGGGATGATATAGTAGATTTGTGTGGCAAAGATAGAGCCACTGGAGAGGTTGCTGAAACAGTTGCAGATGCAATTGAGGTTATGACTCCTACTAATGAAGTTGATTGTGTTGATTTGGATGGTGATACACAAGATTTAGAAGATATTCATGTTATTGATGATATTTCACCAACCTCAACAAATGGTCAAAAGAGAAGAAATCGTGCATCAAATTCTTCTGATATTCTTCCTACAAAGAAAAGAGGTGCTATCAAAGATGTTATTGCTGATTCGATTGCTAGAATGACTTTATCATTTGAAGAGTTTATCCATTCTGATACTAAGAACCTTGATCCAGCAGAGGTATATGCTTAAGTACAAGCAGTACTAGGTCTTAGTGAAAATGAACAACTCAAAGCATGTGTTTGGTTGATAGAAAATGACAAACAATTTTAGGTGCTGAAGGCACTCCCAATTGAGAAAAAAAAGAGTATGTTGTTGATATTAATTGCACGTGGGGAGTGATTTGGTTTGCTAATATGCTATGTTTGTTTAAATTGAGTTATTTAGTTCATAAAACAATATGTTATTTTATATTTCGAGGAATACCTTCTATGTCGGTTATCATTTTTTTGTTCTTTCAAAATATTTAATTTATGTCATTTTCAATTTACATGAGCTATCCAAACATTGGAATTTTCAATTTCTGTCATTTACAAAATTCGACATACATAAATCCAAACACTAAAATCTTCAATTGCCAGAAATTGAAATGACGGAAATATAAATTCCGTCATTTTAGAATTTTATGTAATTTGCAATTCCTTCATCCAAACGGAGCATAGAGTGTGACATTTGAATTTAGTGCACTACGTTGGAACTCTGCTTGATGGGACGAAGAAACCTCCATATATATTTTCTGAGTACCTACTTTTTCATAAGGTACCTATTTATCATAAACCTCCATATATATATTTTCTGAGTACCTACTTTTTCATAAGGTACCTATTTATCATATAGCAAAAAGTGTGTCACCATCAAAGACAAGAAGTTATGGACTCCTCACGCTAGAAGGTGCAAATGAAATTTCTCTTGAGGAGGTGAATCCAGTCAACGAAGGCTAAACAATTGTGAAGAGATGTTAGTTAAAAAGAAAAAAGCATCATCATGAACCGATGAAAGAAAGCTGTTGCGCGTCCGAAAGGAAGTATCACTATCAAAGACAACGTTGAAGGTTCTTTTCCTTACCCTTTACTATTATGGCTCTCACTTTACTATTAAATACATTGATATGCCTTTGCTTTGAATGTGTTTCTTGTTCTAGCAATTTTATATTGTAGCAAAGGCACTAAAATTTCTACTTGATTTGGTATGGTATTGGTACTTATGGTCCTTTTGGTTTTGATTGTATGAAATTACTCCAAGCTGTGATCAAATTTATTTTAACATTTTATAACTAGTTTATATCAAATACTTCACAGGGTGATCTACCGTGTGAAGATGCTTTAGACAAACATGGTGCGGCAAAGGTGCAGTCTAGTTTGTATTTGGCCTGTTTTGTAGGTAAAAGAAGGTATCACGGTCCAAGAGAAGTTTCCTTGAAGGTTCCTTACCATTTACTTCAACACATTCACACTGTAGTGTAGGTATGTAGCATAAGACAGAAACTGCGTTGACGTATAAAAAAAATACCATTCAAGTCAAAGGGAAAAAGGGATAGGGAGACATAAAAGACCTCATAAAGATTACAATATCTATATAGAAAATTTTAACCTCACAAATCTTGATAATATTAACATATATGGTGAGGGCTGGTAAACAAAAGAAAAGAGTTCCAACTAGTCTATGACAAGGGAAGGTTCGTACCCTTGAAGGTGGAAGCGTGAGTTCCCACTTGGGGTTTGAAAATGAAGATGAAAAAGACCGTGTTAAGAGATACAAACCAGCCTTAATAATAGTGAAGAGGTACCTTAGCCAAAAAGTAGGTACCTTCGCATCTAGGAAAAAAAGATGAGAAGTTGTCTTGAAGGTTCCTTACCCTTACTTCAACAAATTGTAGGTACCTTCGTATTACAAAGAAACTGCTTCAACTGACTATTACTAAATACCATAGAGATAGTCGTTAACAAAAAACAAACCATAAAACACGTTTCAGTATTCTTTCAATTTTTTAGACCAAAAAACAAAATCTTTGGATAGAAAGACCATCATTTGAAAGAAAGCGCGTCAGTGAAAAAGGAAAAAGAAATATCACCGTTCGACCATGTGCACTCTCTTAAAGCAATGTAGGCCCACTGCTATTTAGCAATACTGGCCATGTGCACTCTCTTAAAGCAATTTATTCAGCAAAGAAAAGGTAAAGAAAGGTAGTGCCTCTCTCACCTATAGATGCTTCACCAAATTAAAGACCGTGTCAGTATGAAAAAGAAAATCTAGCCTTTGATGACTTGAAGTTGAAACGAAAGCTCCCCCACATGGAAGGTGGTAGGAAACTGCCTCGTCAAGCCCTCATAAATCTAACCAGAGCGCCACTGCCATACCCAATTCTTACTGTATCGTTTTATTAAGAAAGAAAATCAATACAAAATCAGATAAGATTCTCTCTGCTTCTTCTTCAATTCTCTTCAAATCCTTATTCAGGTGTATAGGGAGTTGGGCTACTCAACTTCAACTTCCTTCAGATCTGCCCCCTATGACCACTCAACCAGTCTTCTCTTCTTCTTCTTCTTCTTCTTCTTCTTCTTCTTCTTCTTCTTCTTCTTTCACTCATGATTCATCATGGACATATGATGTGTTTTTGAGTTTTAGAGGTGAGGATACACGCACCAATTTTACAGATCATTTGTACAAGGCGTTGTGTGATAAGGGCATCTACACCTTCATTGATCGAGAGCTTGTAAGAGGAGAAGAAATATCGCCAGCCCTTGTCAAAGCAATTGAAGAATCAAGAATTTCTCTCATTGTATTCTCTGAAAACTATGCATCCTCCTTTTGTAAAAATATTAAATTGTAGGGAGAAGATCTTTTTTTAAAATTTTTTTTTTATAAATATTTTAATAAGCATATAAAATACACTAACAATATATAATTTAAAAAATTTAGAAAAAGTAAAAAGACATCAAGTCTTGTGTGCTGCCACACGTGGGTGGGTACAGGATTGCCACAGCAGCTGCAGAATATTGGAAATAGAGAGTATTGTATGTGTCACCACATGATTAGCTAAAGTAACATTTCTAGAAATTTTACTTAAATTTATACATAAAAAATGTTTTGATGAAGATGCACTCCACTTTTGTCAATAGAGTAATGTAATTATGTAACTCATAATATTGGAAATTGAATAAATATAAAATTACGAGTACTTTTGCATTGGAATTTCCTTTTAATTTTTCCAGCTAAAATTATAGACACAATTGCAATTGATCATTGGAACTTGATCTAGCGACGATATGTTTGTACTGTGTTATACGATTTTGTTAATCCAACTCTTATGCCAATGGTGATGAAAATCTATCGAATTCGTTTGGGAGTTATTCTGTCACTTATTGGGTACACCTTCTACGTACTTCTTTATATAATCATTTTTAATAATTTTAAGTGATTATGGAGAGAAACACTTCCCATGTACTTCTCCATAAAAGTGATTATTGACCTATCCGGAAACACTCACAAACGAGCTATCATAAAACTTCATCATTTGAAGTAGAACAAGGTAAGCCAAAGTCAACTCAGCTAGCGAACAAATAATTTCTCTGAAAGAAATCATTTTGCATATCGACTTTGAAAACCGATGATATCTACTTTTTAATGTTTGCTTTAGATTGCTTTGTAGGATCTTATGTTGCTTGCTAAGTATTATATGATAATTTCGTCTTGACAAAAAAACGCGAAACCGAATAGCGGCAAGTTGAGCAACTATTACGCAGTGAGAAGTATTCTATTATAAAAATATACAACTGTAGTGAGAAGATTTATTTTCTTGTGTACTTTTGTATTTTTGATAGCTGTAAGTAGAAAGTTCAAAATCCATATATTAATCTCTTCAAAAGGCATACAAGTATAAATGATACATAACATAGGTTTGTGGTTAAACAACTATTACATCTTTTTTTCTGTTTTGGTCAGAACAACTATTACTTACTTGAGTATGTAATTTGGTTAAACTGATTTGTTTAAATCTGATTCATTGAATGTTTCTAATTTGGTTAAACTGGCAGGTATGAAACTACATTTATCAACAACATCGTTGATGGAATCTTAAGCCAAGTACTGAGCCGCACATATTGGAATGTGGCCAAGCACCCAGTTGGAATTCATTCTCGTGTCCAAGATGTGAAAAAGCTTTTAGATGTTGGTGGGAATGGTCGTCGCATGGTTGGGATATGGGGGACATCTGGAATAGGCAAGACAACAATTGCAAAAGCTATATGGAATGCAATTGCACATAAATTTGAAGGAAGTTGTTTCTTGTCAAATGTTAGAGAAAATTCAATGTCAGATGGAGACTTAATAAAACTACAGGAGGCTCTTCTTCATAAAATTCTTGGCGGAGAACGGAAAATTCATAGTGTTGATGAAGGAATTGGTGTCATAAAAGAACGGTTGAGCCATAAAAAAATTCTCTTAATTCTTGATGATGTGAATCAATTGAAGCAGTTAGACAATTTGGCTGGTGTTGGTTGGTTTGGTGAGGGAAGTAGAGTCATTACAACTACACAAGATAGCGGATTGCTAAAATGTCATGGAATTTATTTGATATACGAGGTCCAAATGTTATATGGCAACCGAGCTCTTGAGCTTTTTAGTTTCAGTGCCTTCGGAACCAACGAACCTCCCAAGGATTATTTGGAACTCGCACAACGTGGACTAGCGTATGCTCAAGGCATTCCACTAGCTCTAACACTTTTAGGTTCTCATCTTCGTAATAAAGACAAAGATCGTTGGCAAGATATATTAGATAGTTATGAAGGAGAACCATATACAGGTATTCAAAAAATACTTCAAAAAAGTTATGATGCCTTGGAAAATTCCCTGCAACAATTTTTTCTAGATATCGCATGTTTCTTCAAGGGTGAAGATAAGGACTATGTTCTACAAATAGTAAGCAATTCTAAGAAGAAGGTCTCCCGAGATTGTATTGAAGTACTCATTGAGAAGGCAATGATAACTATTGACGATGGTACGATTCAGATGCATGACTTACTAGAAAAATTGGGCAAGGATATAGTTCACGAAGAATCCCCCAATAATCCCGACAAGCGTAGTAGATTGTGGTTTTACGAGGATGTTGAACAAGTTCTAACGAAAAGTACAGTAAGTATCACATATGTTATTATATTCAATTTGAGAATAAAGAATACCTTATGTAACCTATATAATTTTCTTAACAAAATGTGCTTGCATTTTGGTTTGTAAAATGACTTCATTTTTTAATGTTAATGCTTTTCTATCTTAGGGAACAAGAAATATTCAAGGCATCATGGTGAATTTTCCAAACCCAGCTGAGATAACCTTACATCCAGAATGCTTCTGTAATATGGTAAATCTTGAAATTTTCATAAACAGTAATGCATCTCTATGTGGGCACATTAACTATCTGCCCAACAGGTTACGATGTATTGACTGGGATAGATGTCAGTTACAATCTTTGCCACCCAATTTTCAAGGAAATCATCTTGTTGACTTCAGTATGCCTCGTAGTCATATCAGACAATTGGATGGATTTAACTTTAAGGTATGCATTTGTAATTATTTTCATCCATTATATATAATTTTAAATAGAGTTGTTAATTTCAGAAGGAAAAAAATGAAAAATAGTTTTCTAAGTTTTTGTCTTTTGAAGTGTGTGATTAATTATTTCTTGTTTTTGTGTTCTTGTCTCACAGCAGTCGCCAAATCTGACAACTATGAATTTGAGGGGTTGTCAATTCTTAGAAAAAATCCCTGACTTATCTGGAATCCCAAACATAAAGTACTTGGATCTAAGCGAGTGCACACGTTTGGTTGAGGTCCATGGTTCTGTTGGATTCCTTGATAAACTTGTTAAATTGGATCTTCGTAGATGCTTCAATCTTACAAGGTTTGCAACACTTAGATTGAAATCTCTTGAAGAACTTGATCTTAGTTATTGCAAAAGCCTTGAGAGTTTCCCGGAAATAGAAGTCGAGATGGAATCACTACGGGTTTTGAGACTATCAGGAAGTGGCATAAGAGGATTGCCTCCATCAATTGCATATCTTACTGGGCTTCGATTATTGTATCTTAATGCATGCTTCAATCTTACAAGGTTTGCAATACTTGGATTGGAATCTCTTGAAAACCTTTATCCTAGTGATTGCAAAAGCCTTGAGAGTTTCCCGGAAATAGAAGTCGAGATGGAATCACTACGGTTTTTGAGAATATCAGGAAGTGGCGTAAGAGAATTGCCTCCATCAATTGCATATCTTACTGGTCTTGAAATATTGGATCTTAGTGGATGCTTCAATCTTACAAGGTTTGCAACACTTAGATTGAAATCTCTTCATGAACTTGATCTTACTGATTGCAAAAGCCTTGAGAGTTTCCCGGAAATAGAAGTCGAGATGGAATCACTACAGGTTTTGAGACTATCAGGAAGTGGCATAAGAGAATTGCCTCCATCAATTGCATATCTTACTGGGCTTCGATTTTTGGATCTTCGTGGATGCTTCAATCTTACAAGGTTTGCAACACTTGGATTGGAATCTCTTAGAAGCCTTTATCTTAGTGATTGCAAAAGCCTTGAGAGTTTCCCGGAAATAGAAGTCGAGATGAAATCACTATCGTGTTTGGACATATCAGGAAGTGGCGTAAGAGAATTGCCTCCATCAATTGCATATCTTACTGGGCTTCAACAATTGGATCTTAGTGGATGCTTCAATCTTACAAGTTTTGCAACACTTAGATTGAAATCTCTTGAAGAACTTGATCTTAGTGATTGCAAAAGCCTTGAGAGTTTCCCGGAAATAGAAGTCGAGATGGAATCACTATGGGTTTTGAGACTATCAGGAAGTGGCCTAAGAGAATTGCCTCCATCAATTGCATATCTTACTGGGCTTCAACAATTGGATCTTAGTGGATGCTTCAATCTTACAAGTTTTGCAACACTTAGATTGAAATCTCTTGAAGAACTTGATCTTAGTGATTGCAAAAGCCTTGAGAGTTTCCCGGAAATAGAATTCGAGATGGAATCAATACGGGTTTTGAGACTATCAGGAAGTGGCCTAAGAGAATTGCCTCCATCAATTGCATATCTTACTGGGCTTCAACAATTGTATCTTGGTGGATGCTTCAATCTTACAATCTTACAAGGTTTCCTCTGGTCCACAGTAACAGAACTTTTTCTATCGCACAGCAATTTTGTCAATCTTCCGATATCCTTTAGCAAATTTGTCAACTTGCGGAATCTTTATTTGACTAATTGCCAGAGTCTTCTGGAAATTCGAGAACAAGTGCTTCCACGAAGAATAGAATTCGTAGTGCTGGATAACTGCACATCATTGGAGAAAATTCCAGAACTCCCGTGGAAGGATGACCATATGTATCTGAGTTTGAAAAATTGCGTTAGACTACGCGGCTACGACATCACAGAACATATTTTTCTGAATCAGGTTTCTGTTCCTGAACATATTTTTCCGGATTCTCGTTTCAAAATTATTCTTCCAGGCGATGAAGTTCCAAAGTGGTTCAGCTGTTGTAAAGATGCAACAACAGCAGATGTCAGTGAGACTGATGTTGAAGAGGAATACGATGATGAAGAGGAATACCAATATTTCGATTGTGAAGTTAGTTTTGAAATTCCTCCAAATTTAAAATGGGAGACGTTAAGATTGGTTCTATGTGCTGGTAATATTGGTTCTGCCAACATTCTTCTCAATGGAAAACTCGTCAATGTGGCACATTTTGGATTAGACCGAAGTCATCAATTGGAAAGGCATGTGTATGACGAAGATATTCAATTATTGGAAAGTCATGTGTACCTCACGTCTATTCCATTATTGGAAACTCGTCAATCAATTAGGCATGCGGTGTGCGGGTTTGAAGAACCACCGACGAAGCAGGTTAATACATGTCAAGTTATATTTGACTTGCGTGGCAAAGTGCCCGCAACCGATAAAATTCCCTGCGGGGTCCACCTATTAGACCGCCATGTTGCTGATGTCAGTGAGACTGATGTTGTTGATCATGGGCCAACGCAGTTGTTACCTGATGCGATGGCAGTGGATGATAATATTTATGACGATCAACACCAAGACTGCGAATTGCTTTCCTTGTCATTAGCATCAAAGACTAGTCTTGGCAAGAGGCCTCGCCAATCAGATTACATGGCACTTCACGATGATCATCGTGCTAATGTCGTCGACATTGGTGATCATGAAGCTGAATGGCTTACCTTGTTTACAGGACCATCGGATCACCAAAAGAGGAGGCACATTGATCTTAATGACGAGCCAAAGTATGTAAATCCATTAAATTTTGAATGATATCTTTGCATTTTCTGGTCATATATCTGCGTTTTGTGTTCAATTCAAATTTAGCAATATTTTGTTGTGCATCTCTGGGGTACATGTTGTCGTTTTTAGGGTGTGAGTTTTTTTTTTCCTTTTTGTTTTGGGTTTAATCCTTTTTCTTAGTGCTCTATATTTGATATTAAATTTTCAGGCAATGAAGTTCCAAAGTGGTTTATGTAAGCCCCAGGTTCAGCTGTCGAAACAAACCCAATTTCCAGTAATGGTTTAGTAATCAAGAGGAGTGTTGAGGCGCCGGCAATTTCTGAGATTCCATTTTAAGTTGCATAAGGCAATACCTTTCTTCTCAATTGATGCATCCAGCATTTATCCGCGAATGAACAAAGCTGGATTTATCTAATGCTTTCATTCCACACATATATTTTGTCTATGATTCTTCTATCCCATTCATTGGAATTGATGTATGTTGGGGACAAAATGTAACAGATTTATCTATTTCATAATTTCCAATCAAGGTTTATTGAAAATCAGACATTAATTGTAAATAGGCATCCAAATATGTCCAACATATTTCTGTTGAAAGATTATGTCTCGTTATACTAGTGATCTTGCTGGTAATGGCAAGGTACAAGAATACTACTGATGTTGCTAGTATTGGCAAGGTACAAGAATCCCAGCATGTCTAAATCATGTGAAGTTGTTGCAACTCAACTGCAGGAATTTTGATAATCCTGCAAAAGGCACGAAATGGGATTTGGAACAATTGAAACTGCAAGATGAAAAGTTTGATGGGTAGCGATAGTATCATCCATATTTTGTAGTTTTTGAACTCTTGTCTAGATTGCAAATGGATTTTGGTTCTTTGAAACTAGGAAAAAGACGCCAGAAATTACAACTTTATTCTTTGTTCACGAAAGCGCATTATTATTGTCATTGCATGACCGAATAGCTATTACAGATGTCGAATGTTCAATTTTATCCACCAAAAATTACAAAGGGCTTCTCATAGTAAAAAAGATAACTAGAACTTACAAAATGGATTTGCACGCACAGAGGAGAAAATCAGAAACGGAAAGAAGAAAGAAAGACTAGGAAATAAAAAAATTAATAAAATAAAATGGATTTGATGGAAGCGTACCTGGGGAATATGCAAGACTGTTGGAAGATAATCATGGCAGCACACACGCGAGAAACATGGGTTTGATTTTTTCTTTTTGGGATGGGTTTGATTATTTGACCCATCTCAATATTTGCTCATAGCCTCAATAATCAATGGGGCTAATGTTGAGGGCCAAAAATTCAAGGGGCTAAGCCCATATTAATTCTTGGCCCAACACAAATAATTGAACGCAAAGGAAGCTCAATCGGGACAAAAGAGAATTTGTAGGACACAACAATACAAGCTACGGGCCACGTATTATGCCAAGCAAGCACGTACAAAAGAGCCGAGAGCATACCAACTTTACAAAACCACGCTCGCATATCCATTAGGTGTTACTTGGCCCCATTATAGCCTATCGCGGCATAATAATAAAACTCAAGCACAAGCGTAAATGTCATGCAAGAAGAACCATTATTCTAACACCAAGCTATGCCACAAGCTTAAGTGGGCCCAAGCCAGAAAATTACCCGGGGCTTGCTGAGAAAGTTGTGGTGTGGATGGGTACAAGCATTCACTAGGCCCATTTAAGGGATCAAGGAATGAGAATTTTGGGCTACTTGGGAGCACCAAAACTTGAACCCATTTCTTGGCCCCAAAAACATGGGCTAGCATGAGAGAGAGAACATGACCCAATGCCTTAGGAAGAATACAGTAGTTTGCTTAGAAAACCTAATGTTAATTAGAATGCCCAAATATTTTGTTAAAAACGCAACAGGCAAACTGCTTCCAGCAGCTTGACGAAAACAAGCTGACCAGTTGCTGAAGAGTAGAATATCACCAACCCATGGCCTTGGGAAAAGCCCAGCCCAGCACTCTATAAAATATCTAGCAAACACATTCAGCCTTTGCCCAAAGGAGTTAACGGAAGCCAACACAAAAACCAGAGGAAATCCATGCGAGCAAGAGGTTTACCCGTTGGGTAAACAACATGTCCATTCTCTCCTTTTTCTCTGTTAGCTCCCATAGGAAAAATCGAGAAGAAAGTCAGTGGCGCTTCACCCCTATGGAGAAAGACCAGCCATGCCAAAACCTTGGAACCACAAAGAACTCCTTACCTATGCACCTTGGACGGAGAATTTCACCAAAGAAGATAAAGTGGAAAGAAGTAACGAAAAAGGAAGGAAAAGGTTAGATGAAATTAGGGTTCTTTGTGGCTATAAGGCTTCCGCTACCCAGAAAACCAACCCATTCAAGGCCCAACAAGCTTTGTCAAGCAACTGAAAATTTACTCAAGCCACCCAATCTTCTTTTTTGTTTGTTTTCTTCTTCCCTTAAGGAAGAAATCGTTCTAATCTTCCTCTGCCCACTTCAAACCCTTGTTCTCTGTAAGAAATTCATGCTTCCCTCTCTCTCAAATTGCTAAACTTGTGAAAGCTTAGCTCCCATGCCACAAGCTTCTCAAGCTAAGCCATTAATCGATTTATCATGTTTATTTGGCTATTGGTACAAAAAACCTGAGAGTGTTTTTCTAAAAGTTTCATCAGACTTTTCAAAAACTCTTTTGGGAGCTTGGTTTCGAACTCAGACACTTAGGGAATTTTGTTTCTTTTTCTTCTTACGACAGCCCAAGCCCATTCTTCAGGCTGTTGGAACAAAAAGGCCCCTACACACCTCAGGTAGGATATCCACTTCTCTCTTAGCTGAAATTTCAAAGGCATATGTTTTCAAAAGAAGAACAGACACACTTCAGCTTGAACAAGTAAGATACAAATCTACACACAAGTACAAATTGTGCTTTTTAATTTTTTTTAATTTTTATGAATAGATAACCGAAAATAAAAATGAGAGAAGAAAGGTTCAAACCGATGAAATACTCTTAAAATATAGGATTTATGGTTGTTTGCTTAAGAAAAATTATTGTGCCCAACCCTCTCATGTTTTTATAACTACACCAATACCACGCTGATTCCAATCAAAGAAAATTTGTACTTAAAATTATCTTTTAATCCCAATTCTTGATAAATGAATTTTTAAAATTATGATTTTCACTGAGCTAATATGCCCCTGTGCGGTGCTCCCTTTGGGGGCCCACATGCATATGGGTCACATCTGGACGATTCCCCAGCACAATTTTCTTTACATGTGAGGAAGTGTGTTTGATGTGCACAAGCTTTATGTGTCGTTTAGGCAGGCTAAAGAGTTTTGTTCATTACTACAAAAACTGAAATAGACGACGGGGGAAAACCGTCGTCTTTTTGCATTGAAAACCGTTGTTATATCAACCGACATCTTTTGAATGACAAATTACGACTTTGCACAGTCGTCTATTAAATGTAAAAACGACGCTTTTACTACAAACCGTTGTCTATTAACTGTAAAGGCAACGATTTTTTGAAAAGAATTGCCGTATGTTATTTCTAAAGAAGCATAGGTTCAACGAGATCTACAAGACAAAGAGCACGAAGGGCCGAGAATTTCAAAAGAAAGGAGGCTAGGGTTTGGAGCTTCACAATTATCAGGAGCTTTAGGATAGAGATTGAAAAGATGCGAACTAGAGGGGTTCATGAAGGGCCGCAAATTCACTTAAGCGAAATTTTCATTAGCCCGTCTTGGAAAGACGACCGCGACTTCTTTCAACCGTCGTGCTATTAAAATCAACTAAGGGTTTCGGACTCCATAACAATCGTTATTATAACACCAATCATGGTTTGTAATGGTTTTTTAAACCACAATGGTTTTTTCATTTTGCGTCATTTAACGGTTTTATATTATTGTGGTAGTGGTTCTACATGAGGTCATTGAAATAACGAAATTGGGAAAGTAAATAAAACTGCCCCTATATGCATCTTAAAGAATTATTCCCTGACCTCATTATCAAATTTAAGAAGCATGGAAAATTCCTTCCAATCAAAATCTAAAAAATTACAAATTTCCCAGTGATATTTGAATACGCCTATTCCTCCAAAAACTGAGTTTGAGGGATACCTTGACAGATTCATCATTTGAATATGCCTCTGCATGAAGAAAAGAACTGAGAGGACAGCATGTACCTGAAGAAATACGGATGGAAGCTTTGTCTCACCAATTATACGCAAATATGAAAGTTTAATTCTCTAACATGCCGAAACATGGAAAGCAAGGAAATGGTTTAAGACAGAATGCAGAAGCAAGTAATGCCCAAAATGTTGTAAACATACTACTAGCATATAATCCTCAAATGTTGTAAATAAAAATTTGAATGCAGCACTATATCTTCTCTGCTCAATTTATCAGGGACTGTTGAACTCAATGGCAAAAAGAACGAAAACCCTTAGCAAACCCCCAAAATGTTTTTCATCACAAATAACGAACATAGAGTAATGCTTCAATTCCCAATCAGGTAAACTAAATCTCAAGGAAAAATCCACCTCTGAGGTCCCAAACGTTATACGCATCAAATGGTTTCACAGTAACTTACATAATTTTATAACTAACTAGAACACGTGGCACCTGTAAGTTATATTTCAAATTCTTTGACGTGAAAACCCATCCTCCTAACACGATGCGTCCATGATTTTCCCATCAATTGTTGATGGTCTAAGTTAATGGATGAGACTATTTGAGGAGTCTAAGGGCCTATCTAGTAATGTTTTCGGAGAATGTTTTCTAAGAATATTTTCAGAGAATGAAAACAAGAAAACAAATTTGCATTTTCAGGAAATGAAAATGCGTCTGGTAGATTAATTAGAAAACAAAAACAATGAAAACATGTCTAGTAGTACAATTGTTTTTCAGGTGTATTTTTGCTAATTTTACTTCTTTTTCTTTTTAATTTTGATATTTTTAGAGGCTAAAATTATTATAAACAATGAAAAATATTACAACGAAAATATGTCTGGTAGTACAAATTGAGAATAATATAATGTTAGTTCTTTTTCAAGGGTATTTTTGCTCATTTCTGTTTTGAAAAAATATTTTTAAAAATGTATAATTTAACAAATAAAAAATTCTATTGTTTTTTAAAAGATAAAACTATCTTTTATCTCCTTTCTTTTTTCATTTTTCTTTTCTCCTTTTTCTCCCTTTCTTTCTTTCTTCCTCTTTTCTTCTTCTTTCCTTCCCCGTTCCTTTTCTTTCCTTCTTCCTCTTCTCTACTTTCTCATTTCTTCTTCCTTCCCTCTTTTTCACTTTCACTCCTCCTTCCTTCCATGACATGAATCCCATCAACCCACCTCTCTGGTTCCACTTATTAATGGTTGTGATGGTTAGATTGGGTGGTGATGGTGGTTGAGCTGGGTATGTGGTGGCTGGTTTCTCTCATCTCTCCCTCTGCAACTCTCTCTCTCTCTCTCTCTCTCTGCCCTTTCTTTTCTTCTCCCTCTCTCTGATTCTTTCTCTTCTTCTTCTTCCTCTTTTTTTTTTTTCCTTTCTTTTCTTCTTTCTCTCTGTCTTTTTTTCTTGGTTTGCAAATTTGTGTGACTATTTTCATTCTCAGAAAACAATTTCAGCTTGTTTCTCAAAATAACCCATCGAACAAGTTTTCACGTGAAAACAGAAAACAAAAACAGAAAATGACGATTGAAAATGATACCGAACGGGCCCTAAATATTTAAGGGAGACATTGACCAAAAGTTTAACAGTAACCTTTGAAATCACACAAAATTTAAGGGGGCATGCTATAACATTTCTCACTACAAGAAAAACTTCCTCTAGTGACGGTTAAAAAGTGTCAAGAATCTATTTAATTGACGGCTAAAAAAGCGTCAAGAATACCAGTGTCAGGAAAAGGGTACCTACATACTTGTCGCTTTTTGTCCATCAAGAAAACGTTTTCCTTGACAGATAATAACCGTCACACGATAGAAAAAATCGTTTACTTATGGTCAGCCTTGACACTTTTTAAGTGTCAGCTTACCTATTTGTTGACATTTAAGAGCTCTTTTCTCGACGGATTTTAGCCGTCACGCAACAACAGACTAATATTATTATAAATATATTAAAAAAATGCCTCTTCCCGAAAGACTGGAAATTGTACATTCACTGTAATAATATAAAATGAATATTACAACATTCAATACTACTACATTTTACAGATTGTGCGACGAATAATTTTTTGTCGCGCAAAGAGGAATATGGTCGCGTAAACAAATGCATTACAAAAACCTTGTCACGCACAGGCCGTCGCGCAAAGGTCGTAAAGAAAGGCTTTGCGTGACAAATACTGTTTATTGGTCGAGCGAAAATAGCGATGGGGAAACATTTGTCGCACATAACGTATGTCTCACAAACCCTTGCGCGACAATAAATGTTTCATCGCGCCAATCCTTGCGCGACGGAAGGGATCGTCGAGCAAAAATTTGGGGACGAGAGAATCCTTCGTGTATGAAATGTCTACGCGACGAAAATTTCGTAATCGCACGGAACGTTGCGCAACGACAAAAGTTTCGTCGCGCGTTTTGTGGGACGAGAGACATCTTTGTGTCGCAAACATTTGGAAGACGGATGAGCGACGAAGATTCCATTCGTCGCGCAAAAATATATTCTCATATTGCAATCAGGGCGACGACAACTTTTCATCGTGCAAAATGATATATATTATTTAATTATAATGTTTTGTTTTTATTATTTATGCATATTTTTTAATAAAATCAAATTGCAATAAAAAAAATGTAGAAAACCAAATTTCAGGAGAAAAATATATAAATATATAGAATACAAGAAAAATGTTTCAAATATAATGAAAAAAGTAAACAATAATCAAAATAATGCTCCAAAATCTGTGTCGTCGTTTTGCAAATGCGGCTCCGAAGTCTAGACATGGTCGATAGGGGCAGAGGTCTGGTGGCTATGCTCGGGCTGGATAGAGTCGGAGGTGGACGAGGGACCAACATTCAGAGCTGGAATGCCGTACCAAACGATCGATGCTAGTTGGGTCTTCAGCTCGGCCACCTCTGCTGTCAAAGCAGTCACTTGGTTTGACTGCAACGATGAAGAGCCTATAGGTTCCCGCCGCTTGGCATTCCCCATCCCGTGACAATATGTCCCTGGCCTCCTCCTGAGAGTTTGATCCAAGGTCTCAGTCAGGATCTGAAACCCCGCATCCTGTGGAGGATCCACGGACTCGAGTGGAGTGTCAGGAGGAAGCTAAGAGGCGGACTCATGAAGAACCAATTGGCTCCTTTCTAGCATCGTCACCTGTTTAACATAATATAAAATATTTATTACAACATTCATATAGTAATTATGAAACTTGAATGCATAAGATAATAATTAAAATATAATAATACTTACATGAAGGGACTCCACCAACTCATTGCCAGCTCGAACATAAACGTCGCCAAAGAGGTCAATTTCCGGGAACTTGGACCCCCCCTGAGTTGAACAAGAGAAGAAAAGTGTTAGTACGAAAAATATATATATATTAATGACATTAAAAATTTAATATAAACAACTTTATTACCCGCCGCCGCACCTCCATCCTATATGAGAATAGCCTGGAACCTGAATGGTGGAGAAACGTCTTCTTGTTCCTATTGCCCTTATTTTCTTTCGCCGCCTTCTGTTATACAAAAAATAAACGTATTAGTTGAAACTAAAATGAAATATAAATAAATAAATAAACATTAGTAAAAAACGTGTAATAATATTGAACTGAATTAAAAAAAATTACCACATAATCAGACTCCTGAAAATGACCGCAAAGCCATGCCCAGCTATCCTCCCGCCCCTCCAGCTCCTTCGGGCAACCCTCCTGAAGAGTGACTTGCGGATCATCAAATGACTGAAAATGGTGGTGCTGGTCACTCTTCCATTGCTTGTACCTCTCAGCAAAGAGTCTGTTGACGTACGCCACCGACTCGTCATCGAGGTCCTCTAAATTGTAGTTTGTCTGCAATTTATTAATTACATACATTAAGTAATAGAAATATAGAAAGTTTGAACTTACAAAACATTTAAAAGGCAGGATACATACCGACAACTGTCCGAGCACCTCCGTCTGCATCTCCTCAGGGATGACCTTCCAAGACTTCCATTGCATACGGCATCTCCGAACGATGTGACCAACGTTGTGGGCCAAAGAGCTATGCAATTCAGCCGTTGGTGTAGCCCAATGCCGCGCGTCGTATCCGATGCTAATACGACTGTTGGTCACTCGGGTGACCTTCGCCGTCTTCAACTGCCGACAAGGTCCCCGGGTGTTCTTCTTGGCTGTAAAAAAATAGAAAGTATACTGTTAATAGTAATCATACAAAAATGTTGGACAACAACAGATGGAGTTCAAGGCAATCTTTACCTGGTTGTGATCCTGACGTACCAGTACCGTCTGTCGATGCTGTGTCATTCATGCTTGGGGGGCGGTGACGACGTCTGGCACTAAAAGGTTGCGCCACAGATGACGCAGATGACGCTAGGGCTTGGGAGACTAGGGGATCACAAGGCAACTACTCCATCTGTGCTGGAGCAATGATAGCAGCAGGCTGAGCCGGAGGAGGCGAACTCTATCCAGTGGTCACCACCTTACAGCTTCGAATAAGGTTTGACATCTTGGCCAAGGAAAAACATGTAACATTTAATAATTTTTTAGGTAAAGCTTATAACATAGTTAATCTAATTGGGTTAACATGTAATGAAATAAAAATAAATATTAAAACAACTAATAAAACAAAAACATATCAGAATTATTAACAAACATAATTTGTTTTTTCTTCCCAATTTAACAATCTTAACTAATTTTAATTAAAGTATATCTTGCCCTAGGGTTAGCAATTTCGAAGTATCCGGGACTCCGATCGAAAATCAATCGAATCCTATACGATCCTAGAAATACACGGAACAACATGCGTGATATTTAGTGTGATCCAACGGTCCAAACATATTAAACCCAAAAATCGCACAATAGGCGAAATCCGTTCGACACTGAAACGATAACCAAATTGAAATCCTAACACACCTACGCGCTCGTGACAACTAGGGGATCGGAGTGGGACACAATGTCCCTCTACTACAGTACCCACGCGTCGATAATGCATGGAGTCCAAAGCGATAATGATCGCTGAAAATTTCACAAAATTACAGGCCAAGCTTCCTATCCTAGGTTCAAAGGGCCTACCCCGAAAAATGGCCGGATGTGCCGAAAATTGAAATAAAAAACCGGCCGATTTATTTTCTACAAATTCACAAACCAAGACAAAAAATTCCTAAAACCCTATCCAACCATCAGCTAGAGCACGAAATTTAGTCGAGAATGCATACCTCAATCATCTGGTTTCGTGGCCGAAGGAGAGAGAAATTGCCTTGCGAAAATCGGCCCAACTCCGGCGGTGTTGCGGCGGCGGAAAGGGTGGAATTCGTAGGGGTGGTCGGCAGAAGGGCTATGTGTGGGTTGAGGAGGCAGGACGTGGCGGTTATGGGTAGAGGGCAATCGGGAGAGAGAGAGAGAGGGGGACTAAGGGAGGAGATAGACCAAACCAGGGGTCTGTCGTGTTTTTCAGAAAATTTATAGGCCTTTGCGCGACGAAGACCTAAACCGTCACTCAACATATATTTTTTGACCCTTGCGCGACGATAAAGCTAAAACCGTCACGCAAAAACGTCATGCCGCTCAAAATCTCGGACCCCTGTGCGACGAGAAAGGTGAAACTGTCGCACAAAAACATCATGCCGCTCAAAATTTCGGACCCTAAACCCTTGGGCGACGAGAAAGGTGAAACCGTCGCGCAAGGCCATCACCCCGCCCAAAATTTCACACCCTTGCGCGAAAAAAAACAAACCGTCACACATAGACGTCTGGCCGTCCAAAATTTCAGCCCCTTGTGCAACAAAAAACCCAAACCGTCGCGCAAGGACCCTAAACGATCGAGATTTCAGACCCTTGCGCGATGAAAATTTATCCGTCGCACAAAAAGGAAAACCTGATCCGTGAACCCTAAACCCTAAACCCCAACCCTAAACCCTAAAGCCACAGTTAAACCAGATTGCGACGAAGCTTCTGTCGTTGCATAAAGACATCATGAGTGACGAATAAATTCTTTCGTTGCGCAAAACATATATGCGAGACAGTTTCCTCCGTTCCACTAACGTGTGCGCGACAGTTTGCTCCATTCGTCTCGCAAATGTTTTTTAAAATCATATTACTAAATTCCCTTTTAAATGGAAAAAAGTGGATGTTCCTTGCCATTATTTTGAAAAAAAATGATTAGAATGTGGATCATAAGGTCTGAATTGAATTAGGATTGATCATTTTCAATTTAACAAAGACTTAATTACTCATCCACAACATAGCCGGTATATTATGTATACGTATCAAGTTAGAGTACATGAACTTGTACAAACTCACCACAATGTCAATGAGGCATATTGTTTATATACGTATCGCTATATACGTATATTTCCACCTTGTACACACATACATTATATAGATGGCATGCACACATATATATATTTATATAAAAAAACCTTCATATTTATATATACATTATACATTTATATAATTGTATAACATATAAATTTTATAAAATCGTATTAATAAATTCCCATAAATATTTTATATATTCCTATACATTTGAAAAACAATTATAACTTACATATTCTAAAAATCATTGTGGAAACAATTGACAGTGTTTCTTGGCATACAAATGTGATGGATGTTCTCGCTTCATCATCTCCTCATGCTCATCTAAGTATGTCATTATCTCATCATAATTGTTCAGTACGAACCAATGCGATATCTCCATGTCATTTCTGGAAAACGACTCTCCTCGTGCAGGATCTCTAAAGGGTCGTACGCTTTGGGCAAAAACAGAAAGTTTCTCATTTCTCACACCTCCGTCATTATTGCACTGAGGACGATTGAAAGCCGTCTTGACATCTTTTAAATACATTCCACGAAAAGTAAGCAACTCATATTGAACCCATGCCTCTATAATTGAACCTTCGGGCTTCGCCCTGTTGTGTATAGTCTCGTCGAGAAGCCTGCAAAAATAAAACGATTCGAGTTAAATTAGCAAGTGTGGGATAATGAAGCATAAACAAATGATGAGGAACAAGCGTACCTTTCTATTGGATACATCCAACGATAGTTGACAGGACCAACAAGCAATGCCTCTTCTGGCAAGTGAACCATCACGTGGATCATACTTGTAAAGAAAGCTGGAAGGAATATCATCTCAAACTTGCATAGGACTTGGACAATATCATGCCGCAACTGATTAATATTTGTATTTCGCAATGTTTTCGTCATGAGTTGTGAAAAAAATATGGACAACAACATGATTGGTTTCACTACATCTTCCAGCGATAGGTGTCGAACACCCACAGGAAGTAGGCGTTGCATAAACACATGACAGTCATAGCTCTTTTGTAATATCCCAAACCAAAAATTCATAATGAAGGAATATTTTATTTTGCTAAAAGACAATTTTGCCCTCGTAATATTTTATTAAGAAAAAGGTGACTTTTTGATCGAGAAGGAATTTGGCAATTTCGCTTGCGCCATTGCGTAGAGCACGGTAAAACGAGTTCATAGACACGTAGTGGGCCCGAATCGGAGTTGTCACGAGAGAGTTATGGTCAAAAGAGTCTCAGTGGCATAACCGTAAATATTATGAAGTTGGATCTATAAAACCAGCCAGCCCTCTCTCTCTCGCGCGAAAACTGCCCGCCGCCTTCCAGAGCTCGCTGGGGCCACCTCAGGGCACCACCGGCCACGGGACCGACGGCGATGGAACCGCGGTTGAGTCCCCTACCTTTCCCGACCCTTCCCCGCCGGCGGCACGGCCTGTGCTGGCCGGAAATTGCAGAAGAACGACGGGAACTCATCGAAACTTCAAGGCCGCCGATCGCCCTCCTCCGGCCACCATTTCTGTCGACCCAGGTATGGATCTTGAACCTCTCGAGCTTGTCTAGCTGCCTGTTGGGTAGGATTAGATCGATTCGTAGCGTAGCTATCGGATTTTTGAGCTTGAAGTTTCAGCCGCTTTTCGGCCTCTGTTTTCGGCCATTTCCAGCCACTTTTTGGGGTAGGTCCAAGAACAAAAGTTGCTCCAAATATGGTGTTTTACCTAGGGTAGGAGTTTCGTGCCGTGGTTTGAAGTTTTTCTGGTGAGCCAAAATTGCTTTAGACACCCATCGCTGCCGGCGCGTGGGCGAGGGTGGTGCAGTGGCACTGTGTCTTGTTGCGATCCTTATGTTGTCACGAGCGCGTAGGATTTTGCGGAACTCAATTTGGATTCCGTTTGAGCCCCAAACGGATTTTCCATATTGTGCGATTCCCGGGTTCAATATTACCGAACCGTTGGATCGTGCTCAATTTCGGATATGTTGTTCCAAATAATTTCAGGATTGTGTAGGATTCGACAGATTGTGAATCGGAGTCCCGGATACTCCGAAATCGCGAACCCTGTGGCTAGGGTTTGGAAATTTTATGATTTCACGATCGTGGTCAATCCGATCGTCAGTTTCATACCAAACTTGCAGGATATGGTTCCTTAAACTTGAGGAACTTAAAGGAACTCTCAAATTGGTCATTGGAGGTCGAGGACCCCACGGGGTTCTGTCTCGACCAAGGTGGAAGTTTATCGCTTAATGAAGTCTCGAGTCTTTTCAGACGATTGTAAATATCTGAAATACCTAAGTGGGCAGGAAAATGACTTTAAAGTTAGTGCACGCACTTCTAGAAGTCAGGGGTCAGGATTTTACTTAAAAAGTTCTACCGAGCAGTTTTATTAATTAAACATTCATGATGGTTTATCCAGGCACCCGGGACCAGGCAGGCCCGCAGGAGAGACCTTCAGGAGGTCTAGCGAGCTCGGACCAGGAGTGAGTGGACTTTCTTCCATAAATGATTTTATATAAATGAGTTTATATAAATGATTTTATATTGATTTTATATAAATGAGTTTTTATAAATGAGTTTATATGAATGAATTTCATATTTGAGCTTGAATAAGTTTTGTTGAACGTTTTCCGAGCGTGACTTGTGCAGTAACATTTTTGTATCTCTATGCTGCTTAGTTGCACATGTTAAACAGTTATAGAAAACAGAGTTTGAGGCTTTTATCAGATGAGATAGCAGCATAATTTTTGATTGCAGTTATTGATCAGACTTTCCTAAAGTAATTTATTTTAAGACCACCGTGTACCCAATTTCGGTGATTACCCTCAGTTGGACCGATGTCTATGGACATCCAGTTTATTTTCAGTTTCATCATTGCACTTGACATTGCCTCACGAGTTTCGGGGACGCTCGGACCGTGAGTGCCAGGATTTGCGGATCGGCTGACTTGGTGTCCCAAGACCTGCCAGGATTTGCGGCTCGGCTGACTTTGTGTCCCCGAGACCTGCCAGGATTGCGGATCAGGCTGACTACGGTCCCCTGAATCCTGCCAGAGCGGCTCGAGTCGACTTTGTGTCATCGAGACCTGCCAGCGGATCAGGCTGACTATAGTCCCCTGTATCCTGCCAGTTTGCGGCTCGGATAGACTGTGTGTCACCGAGACCTGCCAGTGGAATTGACGGATTTACAGGGGTACATCCGAGTGGTAGTTTTGATTGATTGCAGTGCTTTGATTCAAGTTTTGAGTACATTGCTTTTATGCAGGTTTGATTTCAGTATTTTTATGCAAGTTTTGGATTTCAGTGCTTTTATGCAAGGATTAATTACTGTAATTTTATGCAAGTTTTCTCGATATTGAACATGTTTTATATTTATCTATATATGTGTGAATGCTTTGCATTTAGCCTAATTCAAGCGCACTTTACATATCCCGCTTTTATTACTATTAGTTTACAGTGGGGGTTATTATGTTCGCAAATTGTTTTCTGGAACCTTATTTATGTCCAGTCACACTTTCAACTGTTTTGCGCCCCCAGGCTGTAGCGTACACAAGACATCCACCACCGGGCCATCTTGACTTCCGCGCCTTCTGGTTCAAAAGTGTTGGTAAGTAAAATAATTAAGTGATCCGTAAACTATCAAAATTGCTCTGATATATTGCCCTTGAGCGAGAATGGGACTATTGGTATGTCTATTGAAGTGCTGGCAGTTGGTTGTGTAGATATTTTGCTCGTTCTGACAGGTGAAAATTTTGGGATTGAACGAAATATAGGGGAGACTCTGCCGAAATTTCGGTAGGAGTCAAGGTTAAAATTGCAAGCAGAAGGGCAAATAGATCATTTGTGCCCGACATTTGCCAAGTGTCGGACACGTACAAGGTTCGACCTGAATTCCAAAGCGGAATTTGGTTCGGGTCCTATCATTTTTAGTTCGGCAAATTTACCCTAATCAACATTTATGCAATGCGCAATATTAGAAGCATACCCATGAGGAAACTTTACAGACGATACAAACTTTAGAAAAAAAATTTTGTCACTCGGTTTGATGGAAAAAAATGCAAGATCCCTTCTAGCTTTATCGCTGTCCCATTCATCCATAAACCCCTTCGTATGCCCATTCTTTCCAAATCAAGACGCACTTTGATCATGTCCTTTGTCTTGCCCTCGATATCTAGAATCGTGCCCATCAATGTGTCAAACTCATTTTTCTCAGCATGCATAACATCGAGATTGTGCCACAATTTTAGTTTCAACCAATATGGGAGCTCAAAAAACATAGACTTGTGCATCCAGTTCAAATGTGTAGAAGGTCTGAGCCGACTAACTGTTTTTCCGAACGGAGCAAAATCCAAACAGTTAAGCTGTTCCAAGATCTCATCACCAGACCATTCCTTCGGTCTGCGGCGACGCTCTGTGGTCCCGTCGAACTCTTTATCCTTTGTCCGCCACTCATGATCCCATGACAACCATCTCCGATGACCAAGATAACAAACTTTTCCAGCATGCCAAGCATAAGTTACATCTTCCTTGCATATAGGGCATGCCGTATAACCCTTTTTGCTCCATCCAGAAACTATTGCATATGCGGGAAAATCATTCACAGTCCACATAATTGTTGCCCTTAAAGTGAACATCTTCCCAGTTGATTTATTGAATGTGCACACACCGTTTGTCCATAAATCCTTCAGCTCATCAACCAACAGCCTTAAGTACACATCAATTGACCTGCCAGGATCCTCAGTTATCAAAACAGTCATCATCATGTATTCTTTTTTCATGCATTTCCAAGGCGTCAAATTATATGGGAATACGAAAATTAGCCAAGTGTTGTGGTGTTGGTTTAGAACCCCGTACGGATTGAATCCTTCAGTTGCAAGTCACAATCTAACATTTCGGGAATTAGCAGCAAACTCGGGGAATGTTCGATCGAACTCTTTCCATGCCTCCCCATCTGCAGGATGTCGCATCACATCGTCGTCTATTGGTTGACATTTTTTAACAGTTTTTCATATTGTTCGAACTCCGCACTGTCCATTGGTGTAGGCATGTCATCTTCCTCTTCTTGATTGATGTTGGTCGATGCAAATGAAAAAGCATCATTTATAATATCCATGACTTGTTCATTAGGATCCAAAATAGGTTCAACATTGTCCACTCTTGTGGCCTTTGAAGAGGAAGCTTTGTCTAATTGTTCCCGGTGATGGTTCCAAGTACTATATGTCTCAATCATTCCACTTCTTACTAAATGAAATCGAACATTTTCAATTGTCTCCCACAACGTGTTCTTACACCTCCTACACAGACATCGAATTCTAGTTGCACTTGGGTTGTGTATACGTGCAAAGTTAATAAAATCATCGATTCAATCCAAGTATTCCTCTGCTCATCTATTCGGATTCTGTATCCACCTCATGTTCATAATTCCTGGAACCACAATCAAAATACAACAATCACAACCACCTCATACGAAATCATAATGCCTCTCCTTATGCCACCGGTATGGGTCCTATCCCATTCAGGAATGCATGGTCATGTCACGTAATTTACAGCTACATGAGATTAGATTTCGACGTGGATACATTCCAGCAGCATCTCGATACAGTTCTTGAGGTGTACCATAAGTACAAAATACCTACGTACAACCCGAAGAGCATATAGAGATGGCATCGAAATCACCACAACTGAAACCTAATCCTGTAGCCATAAATTATGTGACATGCCTATGCATTCCCAAATTGTCCAAATAATGGGACAATTCAAGAAATAATTGGACCGCAGTCATGCATTACACATCCATGCACGAAATCCAACTACTCTCAAACGGGAAACTAAGTTTAACTAAAAATGAAAAAATATGTACGAAGTTAATTTCAATTAACTTCGTACATTACAACACATTGTGCTCCACCACACACAATTTAACAAAATAATAATAATAATAATAACAACCTAAGTTTAACACAATGTAATGAATTTAAATTATTCAAATATAAAACAAATAAAATACATTCTCAATTGTTCTCCACCAACCGCTAATCACACAAAATGTCTCAACAGAGAAAGAAATTAATAGCATTAATATGAATTTACATGAATACACTCAAACTAACAACAAAATATACTCACCTACTAAATGTAGTGAATTCCTAGCAGAAGCAACAGCAGAGATAGCAGTAACAGCAGAGGCAGAAATTCTCAACTTTCTGCCTCTGCCATGGGGTAACTTAGATTTGAAGAAGACTAACTTTAGCGTGATGAATAGATACTTCGTCGCGCAAGATTTTGTCACGCAAAGAACATATTTCGTCGCGCTTTTCGTCGCGCAAGTATGCGTCGACATCCAACTTTAGCACAATGATGAATATTTTTTCGCCGCATCAGTTTTCGTCGCGCAAACTCCAAATCGCGTCACACAAATTCAACATCCCGTCGCCCAACATGCAACCGACATCTAATTTTACGCGATGAAAGGTCCACTGGTCATGCGATTTTGGTGCCAAAAACCAATTCCTGGGTTTTTTTTTTACGCAACAAAATTCCTCGTCGCGCAATTGTAAGCGCCAATAAAAGTTGGCCGGCGTTTTTTTTGCTTTCCTTGTGCGACGATTTATGTTTGTGTCGCACCAGTTGTTTTTGCGCGACAAAAATTTTGGTCGCGCAAATGTGATACGAGTTTGCGCTACCGTACATTTGTTTCGTCGCGCAAATTGCCATCGCACAAATAGTAAAATGTAATAGTGCAAGTTGTCTATAAATATTATCACAATTACACTATGAATTAAATTTAAAATTAAACATACTAAAAAGAAACAAGGTATCTTGTAATTAAGTCTCAATTATAAGGAATTTGTCCCTTAGAAGCTTCACTTTCCTCATAGCAGCTCCAAGTAATGCCCATTACCAGCCTAACAGTTCCTTCACGATTGGAGTCACCCAAAGCATACCAATCTAAGAAAATATGAATTTATGGATCAAAGAGTTATCAAGACCTACAACAATGAAATTGTTTGGATGACTTTCAAAGTGGCTAAAAGTGCATGCTTGTTCTATATTGCAAACCTAAATGAATTTGATAAACAACCTATTTGCAATTAGTTATCCTTTGCCTTAGACATGCTGTACGCAATAAGAAAGAAGAAGAGAACCCATATTACCTTGATCAACATATATCACATGAAAATTGTGAGGTAAACTAAATCTCAAGGAAAAATCCACCTCTGAGGTCCTAAATTTAGGGGGACCAAAAGTTCTATTTCTTTACCATATAATAACTAAAATAGCAACTTTTTAATGACACTGAATAAACCATTTATAAACATAAGGTGCAAAATTAAAGTTACATACTGCAGATGATCTCAACTGACTATCTGCAGAATCATCATCCTCTCCAAATCCCTCAGCAATCAACTTCATCAAGTTATGTGCCACCTTGACATTTACCAAATCTACCGCATGTTCAAACACTTTATTCAATGTCAGGCATGGATGACATTCGCTGTTTAATAAGCAATGACAAAATACTCCATCTTTCCATATGTATTACTCTTACCTAGATAAACCATTGATTACTTGGTGCAAATTGCTCTGCATGCTCCACACATCGAGAAGCTATATATGTTTTGTAATCAATATCAATCACACAATCCACAATCACTTCCACATTGGAGGACTTGGTCATCTTGTACAATAGTTAAAATATTTTTCGCTTCAGAATATCATCTGGATCCTGCATCATGCACATCAAACTTCATCTAAATTAAAAGTTTAAAGCATGATTTGAAACCAATCCATCAAACCCAACAGAATTCTCTCACCTCTAAGCAATCAGTGCCCATATATTTATTGCTCTGCTATCTCTAGACTAATCTTTATTAGTCGACCAAAGGCATCGATGCCGATATATTTCAAATTATGACTCACTCTGTCCACCAAATATACAAGGAATTGGTGTTTAACTCTCCAAATAATCTACATGCAGACTATAATTTGCAGGAAATTACACTGAAAAATACAAAAACTTCAAATCTTCAAAAATCTTGAGATGACTTGAGCAGCCTGTTGTAACAACTTAGGATTTGGATATATGGCAGAAACGCAACAAATACACTCATAAAGTACAACATTTCCCATATTACTGGTAGAATCGCATTTCCTAAAAATATATCTGACTACCATATATCTTCTCACTCGATTGCTTATCACCACTCCCCAACAATGCCAAGATCTTCAACAATCTAATCCACTCCCTAACAATAAAAAAACCTTAGCAGACTTCTTAAAAATAGAAACTTGCACTCCAAGTTATTGATTTCTAAACAAGCGATTGTGAATTTGGGTGAGCAATATCTCCCAAGTAAGTTCTTTTCTTGCCTCAGACTGGTGAGGACTTCACAATTTTTCATAGTACAAAATTGGTGGTTCTTGCCAAAATAGATGAAAAGAAAGTAAACTGTTTTAGGGAGAACTGCCTATTACAGGACTTAAAAAATGAAATGACAACTCCGAAACAAAACGACAGAATGTTAGACTTCGATTTCTGCCAGGATAACTGCTTCTGAACCAGGCTGGACTGGGAATGTCTGTGCTAGATTGGACCATCAACACCTTCAACTGTCAAGTTTCAACAGTAAATCGATACCAACGTTCGAATTTGGTAGAGCCTTAATCTATTTCAAGCCCTGGAAGGCTATTTGAACAGGCAGAATTGGAGCCTCTACAGTCTAGAAGGGGCAGAAGTGGCTGGATTTGATGATTATTGAGCTGGAACTGCACTATAGTACCAGTTCTGCTTGATCAGGGCTTTCCATAAATTTGTTGATGTTTTCATATTTGTAAAAACCCGAACTCTGCTTGATTTGGCTTATGTTGAACCAAATTTGTAACGAGAGAAATCTCAATTTGTAGAACTATTTCTCTGAACTGAACTGAAATTAGAGATTTTGAGTCATGGTTGACTTGTTTCTTGTGGCTCAACAAGCTTTGGTTGCTTCAGTGTTTGATCAAGTGATCATTTTGAGTTTGTCAATTGTGACCTTGAGAGTTTTTGTCTTGATGATTTTTTTGGCTACCCTCTATCTGTCCACCCTCTCTCTTATTTTATAGAAAATGCTGTAGTGGGGTTTTTCTTAATCTTTGAATAATGGGCAACAGATCTTTTCAAAATCTTTTCTGTTTTCAAAGCCTTAAAAGAAGGAAGTTATTGTTTTGGCAGATAAGAACCATCAATAATCAGCTTTCATGGAGGTCTTTTCTTGTTTCTGAAGAAAGAACTCTTTTTTTTCTGTTTGTTCCATGTAAAGAGAAAGAACACAAACTGTCATGATGTGAGTTTGATTTTCCTATTGAACAACTACCTTACTCCCTGCTTATCTCTTGAGAACATAGTCTGCTTATCTCTCAGAAAGGCCTCCCGTTTTGGTGCAGAGTTTTTCTATATATATAAAAAGGGATTTTGATCTTTTGGCTGCAAAAATTTGGAGTAGTCTTCCTTTTATACATGTCTTCATTAACTCTCTATCAACTCCTCTGTGATAGTTGAAATTTTTAACTTTTCAAAGTCAGGCAGTCACTTGTGGGCTTTTTCTGGAAAAACATTTCTTTAGTGAGAAAAGATCTACTGATTTGTTGTTGAGATCAAGTGGCGAGAATTCTTCAGAAGCTGAGCTTAATCCAATTTCTTAGAGGTTTTCGACCTGCTTGGTGATGAATTACCATTTAAGGCAATTTTATTGGTTTATTTACTTATTATTTTTCAGTTTAGCAAAAGACATGGGCCTCTAATGTTGTTTTGGGCTGCTTCCTTTTCTTCAAAGCCCAAGGCTATTTATTTATCTTGGGCTTGACAAATTCTGGGCTAGGCTCGCAGAATGTCGAGGAATTAGTCTGGACTTTCTCTATTTTGGGCTGTTCCTCAGCTTCTTTTAAACATCAAGCCCAAGCTGTGCTCATGTTTGTGAGCTGCATAAAATAGGTTGGGTTCACAGTTTTTAGGCCCAAACAGTAGCACATCACTGCAATACATAATAAAACTAATCCCCTTGTCTATCTTTTCCTAGTAAAGGTTGAATCCACAATACACCCACCCCTTCCTAGAAAAATTGATTGCCTTCCCTTATTCTAAATTGAGCCATAGCATGAGCCATACTATTACCTTCATGAGGCTGATAAACCACCTTGGCATTACCCAACTGCACTAGCAGCATCCGAATATCATCAACTAGATTACCCACATTACTCAACCACCCTTTAGTGCCATTAATCATATTCACAGCTTCTTGTGAATTAGAAGCAATAGTCAAATAAACCATGCCTTTAGCAGCTGCCAAAAGTAGCCCACTACGAATAGCCACCAACTCAATTCCCAAAATATCGGATCCATCTGAGCCAACAGTGGCAAAACTGCAACAAAACTCACCATGGCAATCAAGAACCAAATCGTCCACCTCTTCGCCTCCTATTCCTCTTAATAGGACCATCACAATGCAAAACTAATTGTCCAACAGGTGGTTTAATCCACCTAAGATACCAAAGCACCCGATCAACTTTTGTCTTTCAATTGCATTCTTTATATTGTGCACATAAGTCCCTTACCTGATTTGTAGCCTCCTCCACAAAAACTTGCTGTTTACCATAGATATAAGAGTTGCGCAACTGTCATACTTTCTAGCAAATGCATACAAAAGACTCAAACTCCAAACCCATTAAAACATTAGTAGCCTTCTCCGAAAAGTCTGCAAATGAGCCACCTGCCACCTTCACCCTATACCAATAAGAAAAGTCTGCAAACAATTGCACTACCAAAGAGCATGCATAGTAGTCTCCTCTTCCCTACCACACGTAAAGCATAGCGAAGAAGAAATCACTTTCCTCATAAATAAATTAACTGCAGTTGGAATAATATCGGATGCAGCACGCCACAAAAATCATTTGATTTTATTCGAAATCTCCAACCTCCACAACTTCCAAAACATCATCTAAGCTCCCATATCCGATGAACTCCCTTCCCCTTCATCACATAAATTGCACTGCCGCAAACCAATCCGATAGCCCGTTTTCATAGAATACGTACTGTTCTTCTCGAAAAAACAAAACTATCTATCACTTCTTTGAACCATGGAAGAAAGGCGTATACTCAAGATAGCCTCCTTATCCTCCTCACAAAAAACTTGATCAATTAGGGATGTATCCTATCCCCCATAAGGCGTTATCAAATTCGATACCATTGCATGTTGTGGAAGCCCTTTGTTGAGGAGAGGCTTGAACGTAAAAAGGTTTAGGGATCCATTGATCTCGGAACGCCCTAATAGATTCACTAGTAAAAAAAACCCCTTGCGCGACCAAATTTTGCGCGACGAAAAACTATTCGTCGCTCAAAGTCACTTTGCGCGACGAAACTCAAAACTTCGTCGCTCAAAGTCTTGCGCGACCAAATTTTGCGCGACGAAAAACAATTCGTAGCGCAAAGTCACTTCGCGCGACAAACTTTTGCGCGACGACAATACATCGTCGCTCAAAGTCTTGCGCGACCAAATTTTGCGCGACGAAAAAAAATTCGTCGCGCAAAGTAACTTTGCGCGACAAACTTTTGCGCGACAACAATACGTCGTCGCTCAAAGTGACTTTGCACGACGAAACAATGAACTTCGTCGCGCAAAGTCCTTATAAAAAGAAAATATATATTTTAAATTGACGATCGAATTAGTTCATTGTATTCATATAGGGTCAAGGAGTGTAGCTGTAAAAAATCATCAAAATCGGAGTTAAAATAACCGTTAAATCGTGATTTTTCATTATAACCGTCGAAAAGTTTTGTCCCATTACTTGATCTCTGAATGTTTATTTTTTCCGATTTTTGGCGTATATGATCTCGAAGTATAAACAAACAAGTTTGACGGTTGGATCATTGAAACTAGTTTTGGTGAATGCATATGCCATCAAAACAATATATTCACTAACAATTAAGAGTTTATTTATACGTTCGTTAAATATAACATAAGATTTTGTGGTATCCACTAGTGTAAATATTTTAAATTGAAGATCAAATTCAGTCATTGTATTCATATAGGGTCAAGGAGTGTAGCTGTAAAAAATTATCAAAATCGGAGTTAAAATAACCGTTAAATCGTGATTTTTCATTATAACCGTCGAAAAGTTTTGTCCCATTACTTGATCTCTGAATGTTTATTTTTTCCGATTTTTGGCGTATATGATCTCGAAGTATAAACAAACAAGTTTGACGGTTGGATCGTTGAAACTAGTTTTGGTGAATGCATATGCCATCAAAACAATATATTCACTAACAATTAAGAGGTTATTTATACGTTCGTTAGATATAACATAAGATTTTGTGGTATCCACTAGTGTAAATATTTTAAATTGAAGATCAAATTCAGTCATTGTATTCATATATGGTCAAGGAGTGTAGCTGTAAAAAAAATCATCAAAATCGGAGTTAAAATAACCGTTAAATCGTAATTTTTCATTTATAACCATCGAAAAGTTTTGTCTCGTTACTAGATCTCTGAATGTTTGTTTTTTGCGATTTTTGGGGTATACGATCTTGAAGTATATACAAATAAGTCTGACGGTTGGATCGTTGAATGGTGTGTGTATATATATTTATTTATTAAGTAGCTTTAAATTTATTTATTTTGTACGTATAACACTTAAGAAATTGAATAGTATATATATTTATTAAGCAGCTTTAACCTTATTTATATTTTAAATTGTAAAATAAAATAATTTTATTTTTATTATTCATAACAATTATTTTTATAAATATTGTGTTACGAACCAATTTTTCGTCTCTCAAAAGTTTGCGCAACCAACAGTTTGTCGCGCAAAACTCTAAAAATTTGGACGGGTACCAAAAATGGGACGCGGGATTTTAAAAAAAAATAAAAAAATTTTAGACTTTGCGCGACCAATATTTTTTGTCGCTCAAAACTTTGCGCGACCAATATATATTTTTGTCTCGCAAAAATTTGGGCGGGTACCAAAAATCGGACGTGGGAATTTTTTTAGACTTTGCGCGACCAGTATGTATTTTTCGTCGCGCAAAAATTTAAAAATTTTGGCGGGTACCAAAAATGGGACGCGGGGGATTTTTATTTTTTTTAAATAATTTTTTTAGACTTTGCGCGACCAATATTCCTATATTCGTCGCGCAAAAATTTAAAAATTTTGGCGGGACGCAGGGATTTTTATTTTTTTAAAATAATTTTTTTAGACTTTGCGCGACCAATATTCCTATATTCGACTCGCAAAAATTTAAAAATTTTGGCGAGTACCAAAAATGGGACGCTGGGATTTTTATTTTTTTTAAATAATTTTTTTAGACTTTGCGCTACCAATATGTTTCGTCGCGCAAAACTTTGCGCGACCAATATGTTTCGTCGCGCAAAAGTTTGCGCGATCAATATTCCAATATTTTTCGTCGCGCAAAGTGATACGGTTTTTAAAACCGAAATAACTCATCCACCATTTTCTCAATGCCTTTCTCTACTCTTACCTCTCCTTTCTCTTTCCCTCTCCCCAAATCCCACCATTTCTCTCACTCACTCCTCTCACTTAATCTCTCATCTCTCTTTTCACTATCTCTCACTTTCTCTCACTCACTCTCTCATCTCTCTCACTCACTCTCTCATCTCTCTATCACTATCTTCTCTAATTCTCTCACACTCACTTCTCCCTCTCATTCTCATTCACTCTCAATCTTGCCAAAAGGTATATTCTCTCCAAATTTTAAATTTTTTTCATTAATATGTGTTTTTGGAGTTAATTTTGAGTTTGTGTGGGTTTTGGGGTTGAGTAAAGGGGAGGGATTGGAGTTTGGGTTGGATTTGTGGTATAACAATTTTAGGGGAGATTATGCCTTTTTTTTTTTTTTTTTGTGGTTATTTGACCATATTTGTTTTTTTTGTAGGGAATCATCGAGACTTTGACGGCTAAAGTTGAGGATTAGGAAGCTATCAAAACATATCCTCCGCCACTACCACCACAATACGCTTGTATTAGGATTTTATTATTGTACTTTGTTAATTTATGTGTACATTTTGAATATTATATATATATTTATTGGATAATTTAATCACTATTTTTCATATGTAATTTTATTTTGAATATGTCAATTTAAATTAAAGTAATTAAAAAAATCATACAATTAAATTAAATTTAAAAAGTAAAAATTAATATCAATTTAAATTAAAGTAATTTTAAAAAGAAATCATACAATTAAATTAAATTTAAAAAGTAAAAATTTGAAAAAATTCATATAAATAAATTCATATTAAAGAAATAATAAAACAAAAAGTCAAAAACCTTGCGCGACAAAATATTTCGTAGCACAAACTATTAAATTAGTTTATTTTAAATTAAAAAAATTTAAAACAAAAAATATTTCGTCGCGCAAAACTCAAAAAATTTTGGCAGGTACCAAAAATTGGACGCGGGAATTTTTTATTTTTTTAAAATTTTTTTTAGACTTTGCGCGACCAATGTTTTTCGTCGCGCAAAACTTTGCGCGACCAATATATTTCGTCGCGCAAACCTTTGCACGACCAATGTATTTCGTCACGCACAACTTTGCGCTACCAATATTTTTCGTCGCGCAAAGTCACTTTGCGCGACCAATCTTTTTCGTCGCGCAAAGTCGCTTTGCGCGACCAATATGTTTTCGTCGCGCAAAGTCACTTTGCGTGACCAATGAAAAAACTTCGTCGCGCAAAGTCTTTCTTCACGATCTTTGCGCGGCGGATTCTGCGCGACGAAGTTTCTGTCGCGCTGAAATTTGTGCGACTACAATGTATTTTGCGCGACGAAATTCTCTTCGTCGCGCAAAGTGTAAAATGTAGTAGTGATTGCCTATTACTAACTTGCCACACCAGACCTTGCTCAATTACTTGTCTGCCCCAAACTATAGCTCACCAAACTAAGGAAGGACAATTCCCCGCCTCTGCATGTTGGAAATCCCTCGCAGGAAAATATCTTGCATCATAATACGGGCAACTAAGGAGTCGGGATTCTCCAAGAGTCTCCATGCTTGCTTCACCACCATAGCTTTATTAAAAGCCTAAAAAAATTTGAATCCAAGCCCCTCTAAGCACTTAGGCCTGCAAAGTTTCCGCTAACTCATCCAATGGATATTGAGTTTCCCTACTTTCCCCCACCAATAATGGGCAATCATTGCCGAAAAATCCTCACATAAGGTCTGTAGCAATTGAAAACCCCTATAGTATAAGTGGGAAGTGCCTGAGCCATCGATTTGATGAGCACCTCTTTCCCAGCCGAAGAAAGCAACTTTGAACTCCATCCATATAGTCTACTCCATAACATATCTCGTACATGCTTAAACATCTGAAAGCAGCTTTGCTTCCCAACCGTAGGTAAACCAAGGTATTGCTCACGTAAAGGAACAATACTCACCCTAAGCATGCTACAAATTAATTGTTGCATCACTAGATCAATGCTTGGACTAAAACAAGCCTTTGAGTTATCAAAATTAATTTTTTGCCCAAACGCCTTCTTATATTTCCTAAGAATAGTTAGCAAGGAATGAGAATAAGAGATATGGGTATTACAAAATAATAAACTATCATCAACAAAAAAATAACTGTGTTAGAGTAGGAGCTCCCTATGCAACAGCAACACCATGAAGTTGTTTTTACTGATGTGCACTATTCAACAAAGCAGATAACCCCTCCGCGCATATCCAAAAAAAAAGAAAAAAAAGGATAAGGTGATAAGGGATACCCTTGTCTGAGACCCCTGGCCACCAATTGACGCTGTCGTATACCGGTTAGCCTCGCCACCTTCACGAAAAATGTTCCTCTCTTCCTCCTCTAACTAGCCCAAGGATCAATCGACGTGAACTATCAAGGATTTCTCAATTTTAACGAAAACGAGCTCCGGTGGCTTTTGAGTATTTTCCGGCGACTTCGGCCATCATTTTTGTCGAGTTAAGTATGAAACTTCATCAACCCTTCATGCTCTATCTGTTTCTATAGGTGGTTTAGATCAATTTTTGAAGTTTTGGAAATTTTTCAAAATACCCATTTTGGCCAATGATTATCGACTTCGATTCTGCCACTTCCAGTCAGTTTTTGGCCAGGGTCCAAGAACCAAAAATGCTCCCCTAGGTGTGCTTGATCTGTTGGTATTTTTATTGTAGGATGTTTTGATTCTCAAGGAACTCACACGCCGCCCGTTTAGGGTAGTGGAGCGTGGGCCATATTGTGGGTGCCCATTATGTTCTAAAACAATCCCCACGTCGTCTTGAGCATGACTGTATTGAATTGGTTGTAGTTTGAATGTCGAACAGATATTGCACCTATTATGACATATCCAGGTTTGATAGTTTTAGACCGTTCAATCAGTTCCAATTTCAAATATGTTGTTCTCTATACCTCTAGGATCGTGTAGGAACTTGTGGATCGAGAAAGGGAGTCCCGAATACTCTGAATCAATGAGTCTATGGTTAGGCGAAACGATCGCCGTTCGATCATTTGATCGAGAATGATCCGATCTCTCGATCAAGACCGAACCTTTGGGATTTTTTTATTAGACTTTGTTGGACTTACAAGAACGTTCGAATTGGAAATCGAAGGTCGTGGGCTCCGGGGGCTTGGTTGACCAATATGGGAAGTTTGACCGCTCGGTCGACCATGAGTCCTCGGTGTTATCTCATCTTTCGGGAAGTACTAGAATGACCTTATAAACCTTCTTAAAAGTTGCGCACACTTTGAGACCCGGGAAGTTAAGTGTTAAGTTACAGTTCGTTGTTGAGTACGTGTGTTAATTAAGCTAGTTTATTCTCTTGAATAGGTACTCTTACTTCGCGTATTCCAGAGGAAGAGCTCTCTCAGGATTAAGCATCGTTGGACCTGTAGTGAGTGGCCTTTGTTTTAAATGATCATTACTTTCAAAAGATGAAATGCCATGCATATGTGATTTAATTGTAAATTTGATTGTTTTGATTATTTGGGATTATGGAATTGTTATTTTGTCATATCTTTGATTTTGTAATGCTTGAGATTTTGGTATCTATATTATGTATTAAATATTTGGGTATTGAGTTTGGGACTATAAAATTTTCGGGATGTTTATGTATATGAGTTTGTGTACATTTGCACATTTGGAATTGTGATATGGGATTTACATGGATTATTATTATTAAATTACATGCATTGGGTGATATTGGGTTACTTATGGATGTGCATTTTGAGAATTTGGGAATTTGGTTTGGGATGTGAGTTTTTGGGAAATTGAATTAAGGGAGAGTATATCATATATATATATATGTGGGTTTATGAAAGTGGATTTCAGATTTTGGCTATGGGTTACACGCCATTATATGTACCTCCCTTTGGATATTGGTTACTTTACCTACACATGGTGTTGAATTTTCCGACATGTGGGCTCACTTGAATACTGATTACTGGTTACTTTTCCCACATGTGGTGTTGGATTTTCCGACGTGTGTGCTCACTTGGATACTGATTACTAGTTACTTTACCCACACGTTGCAATGGATTTTTCGGCGTGTGGGCTCACTTGGAAATTGGTTACTTTTACTTTACCCACACGTGGCATTGGATTTTCCTACATGTAGGCTCACTTGGATACTGATTACTGTTACTTTACCACATGTGGCGTTGGATTTTTCAGCTTATGGTAAAGATCTAGGCACCTTTGATCTGGTGTGCCGTAGGCCTTGACTGGCAGTCTGCGCTAGTAGGACATGGTTTGGTTAGGCCACACGTGGCATTAGAGGTCTCTCGGTTGGATAGCTCATCTCTAGTTGCAGGGTAGAAAGTTGAAACCCTACGGGCTAGTCAAACGATCCCCCAGTTGGATTGTTTCCCCCAGTACATGATAGTGATGTGTTGAGTTTGGGTGTGTTTATATGCATATATATATATATATATATATATGTATACAGGTATATGTGTGGACTTATTTCCAAGTTAAGTTTATTGAGTATGTGCATTGAGACAGCTCTGGACAGGTATGAACTTTGGAAATGAAGTTTGGAATTGAGATTGAATATTTGGGAATAACTAAGCATGTTGCATTTTTGGCAAGGGTATGGTTTTTCATAGTAAGGATTTTGGGTTTATGCTTATATTTCATATTAAGGACTAAACGTTGGAGCCTACGATGTTTTCAAGAAATTGAGGAAGTATTAAGGATTTGGCTTTCATTACGGTATGCTAAGGTACAAATTTAATTGAATTAAAATATTTGCGAATATCAGTTGGTAAATATGTACGTATACAAAAGAACTTTGTTGCATAGTGTTTTGATAGTATTTTATAAAACATAGGGAGTTATTTATGTTGAATATAAATTATGTTTAACCTTTCTTTTTCTTCCACTCATATTTTCTGTTTTGCGCCCCCCGGGTCCTAGATTCCGAGGTAAAGACCACCATGTCAAGGCATTGCGGTTGTTCGCTCCTATAAGAATTTTCCTTTACTTTTCTCTACTTTCTTTTTCTCGGGTTGTAAACTAATTCCATAGTTGCTCTGTTTACTCATTTGAGTTTGGGCAGAGGGCGTTAAGCCCATTCGAATAGTTTATCAGTGACGTGTGCTTTAGCATTGTGTGTGCTGGTTGTTGGGACTATTTTTTTATCATATTTTGACAGGTGGAAAATTTTGGAAAAAGTCCATTTTTCAGGGGAGAATGCCGAAATTTTGGCATAAGTCAAATTGTTCATCCCTTACATTAGGGCTAAAGGGCTTTCAGATAAAGTGGGTCCGGCATCAGAGTAGATGTCGGATGGGAAGCAGGGTTCATCATGAATTCCTAAGGGGAATCTGGGGTAGGTCCTGTCACACATGCCTTCCAGAAATCTCCATTCAGCCTAATCATAAGCCTTCGACATATCCAATTTAAGAATCATTTTCTTCAAACCACTTCTCCCTCTTCGTTTAATTTCATGTATTGCCTCAAAGGCGGCAAAAATATTATATGAGATTAATCGCTTGGAACAAAAGCACTTTGGCACTCTGAAATGACAGAGACATAACCTCCTTCAACTTGTTAAAAATTGTTTTTGACACTAGCTTATAGAGCACCAAGCACAAACTGATAGGCCTATGCTCAGTTACTCCAGAAGGATAAGCAACTTTAGGAATCAAGGTAATAAGCGTATGATTAACTTCCTGAATACTAGCGCCCCATTAAGAATGTTTAAACACAATTACTCAATATCAATGCCCACCACTCCCCAATACTTTTGATAAAAAAGAGCAGACATTCCATCTACCTGGAAACTTAGTAGGAAACATTTGAGATAAAGTCCTTTTCACCTTACACTCAGTAAAAAAGGCAAACTCAACCTAATATTCTGCTCAATAGTAGCCATAGGTCGTACCTTCTCTAAAATAGCATGACAATCTGTAGACCCATTTGTCGAGAATAACTCTTGAAAATAACTACAAAAAGTAGTGCCAATATCCTCCTTACTCGTGCACCACGAATTTTGCTAATTAAAAATAGGGCTAACATCAAAAGACCTCATCTAGGTTTTGGGGTCATTCTCAATATGGGCCTCAGAGTATCAATTTCATCAATTTACACACCCAATGTTTTCAAACTTGTCCAATTTTATCCCTCCGTTCAGTTGACTATGTGGTCAATCATTAAATGCTAATGTGGTCACAGTGGGACCCAACAATTTAAGTAAAGATGATTTAAAATTTTAGAAATTAATTATATAGCCTAACAAAAACACGTAAAATTGAATAAATAAAATAAAAGCAAACCCTACCCTGCCTCCACTTTCCCGAACCGCACCAACCCTTATCAACCTCCATACCCACCGCCACCCATTCTAGCCACAGCTGCCCCAAACACCAGCAACAACGCAATCTTCTCATCAATAGCAACAGCAGCAGCACTATCCACCTCAAAGTATGGTAGTACTCTTTCGTACCCAGCCACACCCACAATTGCCACAATTGCCACTTTTTCCTTTCTTTTCTTTCCTTCATGCCTCTGTGAATGTTATGTTGTTATGTTGTTATGTTGGATTTTTTATGATTCTCCTCTCTGCCATTGTTTGTTTAATCAGAAAATTTGCACTGCTTTCCCTTATTAGGTATCTCTCTTTTACTTTGAAAATCCCTTTGAAATTTGATTTTGGGATTGACTTCATGCAATGATCCTTTCTAGAGTTTTCTAAATCAATTTAGTTATGCTTTAAGAAATTTCTCCCTTGAATAAAATTTGTACGACACAGAATGAGAAAAATAGAGACAAAGAGAGTCTGGGTTGTGGGGGGCAGGGTCGTGGATAGGGGTGTAGGTTACGGGTATAGGGGCGGTAGGGCTGGGTATAGGGGCTGGTAGGGCTGGGTATAGGGGCAGGTGGGGGCTAGGTATGGGATGACGGTGGGTAGGGGTTGGTGCGGCTGGAGAAAGTGGAGGTTAGGTTGGGTTTGCTTTTCTAAAATTTTAAATTATTTTTTAAGTAAAAAAAAAAAAAAAACTTAAATCTTTGGGTTCCACGATGGCCATGTCAACAGTTAATGATTGATCATACAATCAACTTTACGGAATGACAAAATTGGACAAGTTCGAAAACATTGGGGGTGTAAATTGATGAAATTGATACCCTAGGGCCTATATTAAGAATGACCTCAAACTTAGAAGGATTCTTTTGATGTTAGCCCTTAAAAATACCTTTCAGCGCATTTTGCCATCCCCGCTATTTGGCTTGCTCATGAAAAAATCGTGTATTCTTATCACCATGCATTAACCAATTAATATGCGCCCACTGACAACATAAAGCTTCTTCCCATTCCAGGCATGCATCAGTCTCCCTTGCTCACCTTTTTTGCTCATTGAGAATCTCATAAGTTGGTTCTAGCACCTTAGAAAACATCAATCCTATTTTGCAAAAACCGAACTTTCTTGGGAATGTTACCAACATGTTCATTGTTCCAACATCGTAGAGCTTTCTAACAGGAAGAAAGTTTGGCCACCACAGACCCTGGTGTTTTTTCCCATCACGGATTCTCTAGCATTGCCACATCGTTCAGTAACCTTTGAAACCTCTTTTTGTTGTGTACCAACCCCTTCTTAGGACTCTGTCGTGGACAAGCTTGAAGGAAACATGCATCTAATGCTTAGGAAATGAACTTTAGTCACAACCTATACAACAAAAAATATTCTAAATGGCGGATTCATTTTGTTTATACTAGTTGAGCTAAACCTCTTTCATTTTAAACCAAGTATCTTAGCCTAGTCTCTTTGAACACAAATAGAAGAAGGAAAAATGGAACAGCTCTTTAATCTTGATGACTTTTTCTAGATTTCTCAAGAATGAACACTTTTGTTGGAAAGATCTTTCTTTCTCTTGATTTTGACTCCTTCACATTAAGGCTCCAAGATTGGAGTCTCCTACCTCACCACACCAAATGTTCCTAGAGATGAAGAGAAGGCAATCAAGAAGTATGGATGCTAGTCTACTTCTTGATTGGACCAATTTTTAGTTTATGGAAGATGAGATACAAAGATGAGCACTCATCAACCAAAGTAGGAAACCAAAAACCCTAACTAGGTTTTCTCCAACACTTAGCTTACATAGGATAAAAGAGGTAAACAAAATAAAAAGTAAAATAAAAAGGGTTCCGTTCTTCCTCATGGTCCATATACAATACAACTTTGGTAAGAGTCAGTTCATCGAAATAGAAAATTTATGAAGAATTCAGCTGTAATAGGTTTTTTATTTTTTCTACATGTTAGTAGCATTTCTTTGATACCTCCAAGGGGGTCTCTACATATTTTGCTTGTGCTTAATCTTTTCTTATTATACTAGAAATCGTATAAGAACTCGTTATAATTAACAAAAGGTAATTGGGTGGATATTTGGGGCTCCATTTGGTCCATGGCTCATGTCATCTTAAAGTGGATATTTTTCAATTCATAAATCATGGCAGCTGCAAGGAGAACGATGCTTGAAGGTGACGTCGGAATTGTTGGGACATCAAGGTCCCCCTTTGTTTCAATAAGTACAAGGTTCATCTCTTCTTCTCCTTGTTGCTTCTTCTTTTTCTGTATCTTGTTTTTGTCTCCTACAAATTGCTCGAAGCTTTTGTTCAATCTCAGGTTCCAATTCAACTAGCTAGTTTGTTGAAGAACGTGTACCAGTCATTCACCATATGCTCAAAAACGAAGTTGTGGTACCTGCAAAGAAGGGTAAAGGATTTTAAATAGGGAGAAGATAATATAATTGAAAAAGGAAACAAAACACAAACACGATTAGGAAAATAAACTTTAACTTTAAAACCAAATGAAATTGGAAAGGACTTTAGTTTTAAAAGGAAAAATAAGTGGAATTGAAAAAGGAAGTGGAATCCTGATTTGAAGTGGGAATTATGTGTTCCCAGGATCCAAGTAGCAGACTTGGAATTGCTGCGTGAAACCTTCTTTCTTCTTTCTTTTACACGTTGCTGAATTTTTTTTTTTAAAATTAAATTGAACTATAAAAAAGTACCTTAAATAAAAAGATAACTAATTAAATATTCAAAATACAACTAGAAAATAAATCGCACTAATATTAATAGACTAAGCCGATCCCTAGCAGCGGCGCCAAAATTTGATGTGATTAATTGCAAGTAGACAATCACTACTACAAAAAAGCAAAAAAACGACGGTAAATCACCGTCGTGTATTCGGTTTTTCAATGGTCGTGGAATCCACCGTCATCTTTTCCCTCATAAACCACGACGCTAAATCACCGTCGTTGTTAAAATATACAACGTCATCAACAAATACAAAACGACGTCTTTGTACTACAAAAAGATCTAAAAAAGCAGTCGAGGATGAGAATAGACGACCAACTCTCTAAAAAAACCGTCGTTAAAAAGGAAAAATATGACACATATTAACAGAACAAGGCCGCAAGATAGACATACAACGACGAAAATTAAAATAAGACGCCGTTAAATATCATTTTCACGACAATAAAAAATATGACGTCTTTAAATACATTAGACGACGACGTTATTGATACCTACTACGTCGCCTATATAAAAAGAGCCGTCGTAAAATAAATTTTCCACTTCGATTTTTCTATAAAAGATGACGTGGAAATAGTTGTCAGTGTCATTATTTACGACGTATGTATTTATAGAGTAGACGTTGAACAACGAAACAACGTCGGTTACAAATATATGAGAGTCGTATTACAAAATTTATACGTCCTATTTTCAGAAACAAACAACGACGATAAATATTAGACGTTGTTAAATAAAACAACGTCGAAAACAAATAAAAACAGACGTGTTTAGTCTGCTAAAGTTCTAAAAAATAGTCGAGGATGAGAATAGACGACCAACTCAAACAAATCACCGTCGTTAAAAGGGAAAAATATGACACATATTAAAAGAACAAGGCCGCAAGATAGACATACAACGACGACAACTAAAACACTACGCCGTTAAATATAATTTTCACGACAAGAAAAAATATGACGTCTTTAAATACATGAGAAGACGACGTTATTGAAATCTACTACGTCTCTTATTTACAAACAACCGTCGTGAAATAAATTTTCCACTTCGATTTTTCTAAAAAAGATGACGTGGAAATAGTTGTCAGTGTCATTATTTACGACGTATGTATTTATATAGTTGACGTTGAAATGCGAAACAACGTCGGTGGCATTTATATAGTCGACGTTGTATTTATATGTATTCATTACTCACGACGCACTTATTAATATAGACGACGTTGAACTTCTAAACAACGTCGGTTCCAAATAAATGAGAGCCGTATTACAGAACATATAGACGGCGTTGATTATGATGAGAGCCGTATTACAAATAACGTCGTTTAATTGATATTAGACGGCGGTTATAATGAATTACCGTCGGAATTCATTTCGTTCCTCTTCGTTTATAAAAGAACTTGCGACGTGGAAAATGTATGATGACGTCGTATTTTTTAACGTTCAGATTATATATCTCGTTTTTTAGACGTCGGTATTATGGGATTGGAGTCGTGTTATTTTGAATTACATGGCGGTTCTTAATCCTTCCCCGACGTGATATCCTGAATAATTGCTTCACAATAGCGTCGTGGTTCTTCATTGTTACGTTGATTTAAGACGTCGGTAAATATGCTGAATAACTGGTTCACAATAACGTCGTGTTTTATTTGAACGTAGAAAGTGAAGAAATCACATTACAATATATTACAAAATTAATGTCATACACTGCCAATTACATAAGCATCATTCAATCCATATATCTTCACACCCATCTCGAATATTTTGACCGCCTAACTCACCCACCAGTTCATCAAATGTGTCAACATTTGGCATCCCTGTAGTAAATGGCTCACACTCAATTATCACATCACCTAAGACTTCATCACCAATAACATCATTATATTCTCTATTAGGCATTGATAACACTACCGACCAACCACGATGCATCGGGTCGTCAACAAAAAATATTTGTTTGACTTGAGAAGCCAAAACAAATTGGTCATTCCTATGTCCAATTTTACTCAAATCTACAAGGGTAAATCCAAGTTCGTCGACTACAAGACCAGAACTATCTATCCAATCACACCTAAAGACTGGGATTGTAAACTTTTGTTAGTCAAGGTCCCAAATTTCTTGAATGACACCATAGAAACCCATATTTGAGAGAATTGGGTTTTTATCCTTGGCACTAGCAACTTGCATGGTATGTGCAAGTAAATAAACTCCACTATTTTGAGTTGTCCGCACATCATCTTGTGCCTTGATATTGAATTTAATACCTTTAATAAGATAGCTCCTATATAATGGCACTGCCATGTTTGGACCAGCTGCTAGCCACCTTAAATTTTCTGATACGCCATGATTGTCTTCCTCAAGTTCACTTTGAACCTGCAAATTAATCATATCTTAATTCAATCTAACATAGAAATAAGAAGAAAATTAAAAGAGAAATATGTTATTCAACAACATATACCTTGAAGCGTAGCCATTGAATGAAAGTGCTATTGTGCTTATCCTGCAGCCACTTTGTTCTCTTTCTAAATTTTGGATAAGCAGTCTTGATGTGGATCATATGTTGCCTACATGACACGAAAAATTCAAGCATTACGGTCCCAAATATAGAAGATAAACATAAGAAATAATTTAAAATGGAAACTTAAAGAATAAAACTCATACGTACTCGATATAAGGTAGGACTTCCTCCGTATTCTCCAAGACATATAGATGTGCTTGATTGAACAGGTCCTGATCAACTACGCTCACTGTGCAACCTGATAACGGCTTTGAAAGTCCCATCTTTTGGCTTGAAGGCACTCCAACTGTACTAACATCAGATAAATGCTGAGTACAAAACTCTACCGCTTCTTCAGCTATATACCGCTCAGCAATGCAACCTTCGGGACGAGTACGATTCTGAACATACCCCTTCAGCACTTTCATATATCTTTCAAACGGATACATCCACCTAAAATATACTGGCCCACATAGACGAACTTCTCTGACAAGATGTACTACTAGATGAACCATGATATCAAAGAATGAAGGGGGAAAGTACTTCTCAAGCAAACACAGAGTAACTACTACATCTTCTTCCAACTTATCTAGCTTGGAAACATCAACAGTCTTTGCACATATAGCATTGAAGAAGAAGCACAAACAAGTTATTGCATACCTTGCAGGCTTCTCCAAAACAGAACGAATTGCCACAGGGAGCAATTGTTGCATTAAGGTATGACAATCATGTGATTTAAGGCCAAGAAGTCTTGAATCTTGTAAAGATACAAGATTTTTAATATTTGAAGAATAACCTTCAGGGACCTTCATACCATAGAAAGAATTGCAAACCTCTCTCTTCTCTGCTCTTGACAAATTCCAAGGCCCAGGAGGCAAACGAGTACGTCTTTCTCCATACTCGGGTTGCAAATCAGTTTTGACCCCCATGTTCAATAAATCTAATCGAGCAGCAATCCCATCTTTATTTTTCCAGGGATCTCCAGCAATGTACCAATGATACTATCGCAAACATTCTTCTCAATGTGCATAACATCTAGGGCATGCCTCACAGGAAGGTATTTCCAATACTCGAGATCAAAGAATATTGATTTCTTCTTCCAACAAACTCTGTCACCATTTTCAACCATATGCAGCACTTCTTCTCCGGTTAATGGCTCGGGAGGTATGCCATATTCAGGTTTCCCATTAAAAGCTGCACGTTGCCTCCTATATGGATGATTGATTGGTAACCATTTTCTATGCCAATGTAACAAATTTTGTGGCCATTTTTCAACCTGTGACTAGGTGTATCATCGCCGCATATTGGACAAGCTTTATATCCTTTAACAACACAACCAGATAAGTTTCCATAGGCGGGGAAATCATTAATTGTCCACATTAATGCAGCTCTGAGTGTAAAGTATTCTCCATTATGTGCATCATACACTCCTCTAATCCCATCCCACAAAGATTTTAAATCATCAATCAAAGGCTCCAAGTAGACGTCTATATCATTTCCGGGTTGTTTAGGACCGGAAATCAATAAGGTTAACATCATGAACTTTCGTTTCATGCACAGCCATGGAGGGAGATTATATGTAACTAAGATAACCGGCCAACAACTATATCTGCTACTTAGAAAACTGTGGGGATTGAATCCATCAGATGAAAGAGCCAATCTCAAGTTTCTCGGCTCATTACCAAACTCAGGCCATTTATCATCAAGAAGTTTCCAAGACGGGGAATCCGCCGGATGAGACATCTGACCGTCAATTGATTTTCTAGCAGCATGCCAAGTCAAACTCTTAGCTGTCTCATGTGATTGAAACATCCTTTTAAACCTTGGAATTAGAGGAAAATACCACACCACCTTCGCTGGCACACCCTCTTTCAAGATTGAATCTTTGCCTTCCTTCCACCTTGAGATACCACAAGTAGGACAATTAGTTGAATCCTCATACTCCTTCCTATACAAGATGCAATCATTGGGGCATGCGTGCATTTTCTCATAACTCATCCCTAATGCACACAAAGTCTTTTTAGCCTCATACATAGAGGTTGGTATTGTATTTCCTTCTGGAAGCAAATCGCCTTGAAGTATCAATAATTCTGTAAAACAGACATCACTCATCCCATGTTTTGCCTTCAAATTATACAACTTCACTAATGCCGATAACTTCGTGTACTTTCTACAACCAGGGTACACTGGTTGATCTCCATCCCCAATCACATTGGCAAACTCATACGGATCGGAACCAAAATCACCAAAATCATTATCATCCATATCAATTTCTTCAGACACAAAACTGTACCTACTATGGCCATCATCTTCTTCAACATTTCTACTAGCATTAGTAGTTGCTTCCCAAGGTTCTCCGTGAAATGTCCAATTCTTATAGCTTTGGTCAATTCCATTAAAGTATAAGTGATCCCTTATAATTCCAACCCCAAACAACTTCAAATTAACACATTTAACACATGGACAACGGATATGTGTTGTAGTTAGAAGATTTTCTACAGCAAAGTTCAAAAATGCTTCCACCCCAAACTCATATGCCTTCGATCTTCTATCCGAGTGCATCCATGACTTATCCATCTCCGACACTATAACCTATTATCTATAATAAAGTGAAAATACAGGCAATGACCATCACTATAGAGATTATACAAAGATCTAATAGCAAGTAATACACAACAGAGACGACGGGTTTTAAACAAAAACAGACGTATTTGGCATATATAGACGATGGATTTTCAACAGACGTCGTCTAATATAAGTAATACAAACGACGGTTTATGAAAAAACCGTCGTGTATAAGTAATACAACGACGGTTTTTTCATAAACCGTCGTGTAATCGTCGTCGTATGCCTAAAAAGGCGTCGTGTCTCAGTTTATTTTCAAGAACCCAAAACCCATTAAGAACACAACATATATATGAAACCAAGCAAGAAACCAACATATACATGAAACCAAGCATGAAAACAATAAATCCATTCCCAATTCAACATAACATAGGGTGATTAAAAGATCCGACAAAATTAAATCCATTCCCAATTCAACATAACAGATAATGTAATCCATGAACCCATTAAACAGAAAATCCATGAACCCATACCTATAAGCACATTATTAACAGATCGCAAAGCATATACCTAAAACCCTTTAACAAAACAACCTAATATCATTCAATGAATTTACAAGGGGAAGATAGGGTTTGTACTTACAGTTGGACGAGCTCACAGATTCGACGGAGCCTGGAGAGTGCAACTTTTAATTAGAGCAGAAGTGAGAGAGCGAAATGTTATGTTGCGCGAAATCTGAAAATTTTAGGGTTCAGGGTTAGAAGTATAAGAATAAGAGCCAAATATAAAAAAATTTAGGCCGCGCGAAAATTTTTAGAGCGCGCGCTCTTTAAAACGTCGAAAGAAAAACCATGGCGAAAGTTCTACAAGAACCGACGTAAATGTAATATTCCACGACGGAAACACTGAACGTAACGCCGTTTATTTTGACGCTTCATTTTTCGGATTAATTTTAAATTTATTTTGAATATTTTGATATAAAGAGACTGAAAAACCACGTCGGGGTTAAGAAATTGAAAACGTTGTAAATTATAATAGACGACTTACATATTAAAATGACGTCGTTTAAAGTAGAAACCATGTCGGATATTTTACTGCACGACGTAACATATGTATTCCACGACTCAACCACCGTCGTTAACAATTAATACCCTAAACCCTTAAAACTAAATTATATAATTTTAAAAATTAAGTTTATAAAAGGGTTTATGGTTTTACAGCCTAATATATACCCTAGACTACCCAAAAATTATACTTTAAAAATAAACCCCAATAAATAACAACCCTAATCTCTAAACCCTAGACTCTAAACCCTAAACCATAAAACTAGAAGTGATTTTATGACTCATCAGAACAATTTTCTTTTGGATGGTCATTTTAAATTTTTGTTATTCAAAATGAATTTTTTCAAGGTTTAGGGGGAAGAAAATATATCAATGACTTCATAGGAGTTGACTTTGCATTTTTCTGATTTATTTTAAATTTATTTTGAAATAAAAATAATAAAATATTCTTATCACAACAACAAACCACGTCGGTGTTAATAAATTGTAGACGTTGTAAATTGTAATAGACGACTAAGTTGTTAAAATGACGTCGTTTAAATGAGAAACCATGGCGGATATTTAACTATCCGACGTAAAATATATATTCCACGACTTAACCGCTGTCGTTACAAAGTACTACCCTGAACCCTTAAGAAATTGAAGATTGTAAACCATAAACGACTCAATTGTTCAAAGAACGTCGTCTAAATATCCTTTTACGTCGGATTTGTTTAAAACGAAACAACAAAAAACGACGGCTTTTGACTTTATTAGGTCGTTGGAAAAGTATTACACGTCGGTTACGCAATTTGTATGTTTGTTTTTTTTAATTTAAGAAAACCTCAACAAATTTTTACATTATATATTATAGACAAAATTTGTACATTATACATAAATATCAAGTGTTCAATAATTCCCCTATTCCAGGTGAAGGCAAACAAACTCTGCCCATTCATTCCGGACTTCATCAATTGCTTCTTGGGGGTATGGCTCTTCCTGTTTTCCCTTGGCATACTGCATAAACAATGACTATTAGGGTTTATAAATAAAAGGAAATTCAATCACAGATACCATAACCGACGTAGTATATCTATTCAACGACGGTAATTTTACATGACCGTCGTTGATAATACAAAAACAGACGTAAAATGTATGAAGGTAATTTCTTCTTACCTTCTTCTCAAACCCCAAGGAAGGATCCATGATGATGTCCCTCATGAAGCGCATCACATAATACCCGCATTCGACACTGCTGGGTTGCTTTGGTGTGCCTGACAGAGTTTTCCAAATTACTGCCTTACGGCCTGATCTGGCTATGTGAGAATTATAAATTTTTATAGACTGTTCACGATGTTTTTGGCCTCTTCATCGACCACACGATTTCCTGGCAGAGGATCCAGAAAATAGACGGTTTCCCTCTTGCTCTTACAATCAGCAAGATCCAATGACGGCTGCACAAAATTAATATAAAAACGACGGTTATTTACAAAAACGACGTATTATAATATTTCACACGATGAAATAAAGTGCAATCGACGACATTATATATTTATCACGACGATAAATAACTACCGACGTGGTTAGTAGTTTCAAACGACTCAATAAAATAAAACACCGACGTGGTTAGTTTATACGCTGTCATTTATTGAAAATCATAAAAACAAAATCTGTTAAGGAGACTAACCCTGGATTGTAAGGCATCATGAAAATCTGTTCACCGTCAGTCCTCTGAAGTCGAGCTGCTATCAATCGTGATCTGTCAGCTATTGTGCCAGAGTTGGCACTAACTGTAGCAGGGTCGATAAAGCCAACCATGCTGCACATATTGGCTTGTTTCAAAACATCGTGTAAGTACCTAAATATATAAAATAATATAAACAAGTCAGCACAAAAAAACACACGACGGTTATGTATAACAAAACGACGTATTATAAAATTTCACACGACGTACTGAAATAGACAACGACGTTATAATATATTTATCACGACGGTACATACTAACGACGTGGTTAGATAGTTAAGACGACGCAATAAATAAACCAACGACGTATTATTTTAGAATGACAAACCTCATATATACAGCAAGGACAGTAGCTCCTATTTCTTCCATGCCTGCAAATTGTGTAATATCTTCAGGCAGGAGGAAGGTATCGCGTTCTTGACCAAACACCTCCTTATCAATTGTAAAGTGCAGGGTTTTATCCTGAGGCAGGAGTGTCGTTTCCACATAACGACAAAGGGATTTTATAGAAGATGGCGCCTCCATATTTGAATAATCAACAACTTTAATAACACGTTTAAAGAAATAAAAAAAATGACGTGGTAATTCAATAAAAACGACGGTTTAAGGAATAAAACGTCGTCTGAAAAGAATTTAAACGACGGTGAAAAAACCGTCGTGGTGAATAATTTATTACGTCTTAAAAAAAATTCCGCCGTCTAAGTTGTAAACAAACGACGGTTTAAAAAAAAATATCGACGTCTGAAATTTTGAAAAACAAATAAAAAAGGCAAAGTTATGTGAACATACTTGGTCGTCATCTTCTTTCTCCTTTTCATCTTGTTTTTCTTCTTTCTTCTCTTCATCTATTACGTCGGGAATGACTAACTCCGTCGTCTAAAAACCACAAAGTTTTAAAAATAACGACGTTTAATGGCGTGTAAAACAAGTAAACTAAATACGACGTGGTATTGAAATACAAACGACGGTTTATTGTTAAAATCGTCGTGGTATGTATTTCAAACGACGGTTTTATTAATAATAACAACGTCTAATGGTTTTTAAAAAAACAGAGAATTCAAAGTTCAGATATGTTACCTTTTCTTCCTGATGTTTCCCATTTTTGGTAGTATCATCCTCAAAGTGTAGGGATCTCACATCACCTCCAGAGCAGCTTGCTTTGTCAGACATTGGATTTTTGGGACTTTGGCTAATTCTGGGTTTAAGCATGCTTGGATCAAAATTGGGAATTAATTGGGAAAGCTGACTCAGGAAATGCTCCCTCTCAGCCTCTACCAATTGTTTCGTTCTAGCCTCCATCCTTAAAGCCTCTTCCCTTGCCTTAGCTTCCATCTTTTTAGTCTCTTCTTGAAGGAGAACTCTTAAACTGTCCTTTAAACGGTCGTCAAAGCTCACTCTCTGTGGTTTGGGTAAATTGAAATATTGCCTTGGTGAAATCCCAGCACCTACTCCTCTCACTCTGCCTGGATGCTCGGGGCCCAAAGCCATGGTCAGCACATCATTGCTGCCAGATACAGTGACTTTGCCTTCCGAGACTTGTTTTTGCAATTCATCCTAAAACAAAGATATATAAAAAAGTAAGAACAAAAAACACACGACGGTTATTTATATACAAACGACGTATTATATAATTTCACACGACGCAATAACATATAAATCGACGTTATTATAATTTATCACGACGGTAGTTATACCGACGTGGTTAGTTTTTTAAAACGACGAAATGAATAAACCACCGACGTCTTATGCTTTATTTACAGATAACAGAGGGATGATTCAATATTCACACCTTTAACGACCTTGTTTAAAACATTTCGACGTAGTAATTTAATACAAACGACGCGAAAATGAACCACCGACATCTTATGCTATAATTACAGAAAACAGAGTAGTGATTCCTGATTTAGACCTTTAACGACGTTTTTTAAAAAATTTCGACGTGGTAATATCATTCACACGACACAAAATATAACATAAGACGTAATAAGAATTATTCACAGTTTAATAAAAATTTAAAACAGAGTGAGTAGGCTTACAATTAATTTTGCTTTCTCTGCCACCTTTGGATCCGGGATGTTACCATGTTTGTCCTGTCTAGCTCTCTTCCATAAGGTAGATCGATCAATTTCTACCCCAGGCATGGTTTCCTCCAATTGATCCTCCAAACCAGCATACCCTTTTCGAGACAATCGATGATTGTACTCAAGTTTCTCCCTAATCTGTGCATGTTGAGAATGCACAGACTCAAAATCTTTGGATAACCTTGAAGCTACAAAGGCATCCCATTGTGCTTTCTCTATGAATTTATATGTTTCAGGGGGTTGGCTTAATCTCTCCCTGTCATTGGTGTATGGAAGGATATAATGCCTCGTTAGTGTAGACTTGAAATCCTTCCATTTCTTGGCAGCAGAAGCTAACACAGAGTTCTTGCCCCCTTGACCTACCACTAAAGCAATGTCAACTGCTTCCCAAATCTGCTCCTTTATATCCTTGGGGATTTGAGCCCATTTCATGTCCACAAGTGGAACTCTGGAGCGTGCCAACACACCAATGTAGGACTGCATCTCACTATGTGCTTGGCCAATTCCTTTCCCCCTTTTATTGTACTCAACAATTGGCCTCAGTTTCTGAAGTTTTCTCTTCACAACACGAGGCATTGTGCTCATACCTCGACCAGACTTTGAATCATCAGAGATTGTTGTCGTGCTGGTTGGTTCTGTCTCAACAGATGATGAAGCAAACTTCATCTTCTTCGAAGACTTCATCTTCTTCGAAGACTTCTCTTGAGGAGGTAGCATTCCAAGCTCCTTACCTCCATTTTTCTTGGAGCCAGAATCCTTACTTTGGTCTTGGTGAGAAACCATTTTTACAGACAAAACTGCAAGTGAAAATATTTCAGGAAAAGATTAAGAACACAAACGACGGTTATTAATAAAATACGACGTATGATATGATTTCAATTCTTGTCATTAAGTAGATCTACCGACGTAGGATAAGAAAATAAAGGGAAAAATTGTTAACAAAAATTCTTATTAAGACGACGGTTTAAATTAAAGGTACGACGTATAAAATGAATAAATACGACGTTCAATTTTATAGTACGATTTAAAGATAACGTCGTAGAACTATACGAGAATGACGTCGATATATTTATATTTTCCGTCGTTGTACATTAATTTAATACGGCGATATTTTGTATTTTAAAGCCGTGGATTTGTTTGTAATTATACGGCGTCTTATACGAAAACCTCGTCGTGTTATTTTATGAGTAAAAACGGCGGCTTTTATTGAAATCGTCGTCTTTACTTTCTACGTCGGTCGATTCATAACTTCTGCCGTTCTTTGTTGGCTTGATTTTACACTGCGGAAATCTGTTTCAAATAGACGTCGGTTGTTTAATTAGGTACGTCGTTGTTTTTGAACAGCCATTTGAATCTCCATTTTTAGTTGTCTAAGGTGGTATTACACGACGGTGTTTTTAGAACCGTCGTCTTTTTAAAAACCACGACGGTTTTCACTTAGACCGTCGTTGTTTTCTGGTCGTCTTTTTCACTTTTTGTAGTAGTGAATACCGCTCAAATTAGTATAGTAGTAAATAGAGTATCATTCCAATAGGGATCAAGTTAATCTATTAAATACTAGAGTGATTTATTTGTAATTATATTTGAATTAAACGATAAGAGAATTATGATGATTAAAATCTAATTAAGCAAGTAAAATAAATTGAGATTAAGTAAATAATGTAAAAGATGAAAACAAAAATGATAAAGCACTCGGACACCGATTTCACCTAGCTAATCCCCCCAAATCCTTCTAGCTTGTCAATCTTAATTACCTAACATGTCGATAATCGTTTTTCCTTACCTCACCAATACTCACTTCCGAGTCGGCTATGTATTTATAGTACTTGTTACAAGAAGCTTTTTATTAGGAATCTCCTTCCAGTCTCAACCCAATTCTTCCAATCATGCAATTAGTGACCAATTAATTGAAAGCATTAAGAGCGGTAACAAGCACTCAACATGTATAGATTAAAAAAATTAATAATATCAAAGAATTTGAGTATTCACAGCCAAGCTACATTGTAGCCCTAGTAAAAGAAACTAGTTCATGAAGGACTTATTGAGAATCATGATGGTTGTTGAAGACATGGAAGACACTGAATTCTCCAAGTAGAACGCCAAGGTTGCTCAAGCTCTCTTCGTATTCTCCTTTGGGTGTTTTGGCTATGAGTATGAATATGTAGGAATTTGATGGTGGAGGATCATTTGAATATGTAGGAATTTGATGGTGGAGGATCATTTGATCAATGGCTGAAACTCCCTATTTATAACACTCCTAGAAATCCTACCTATCTAAGTAATAATTACAATTGTTATAAAAATAGGATTCCTTCTGATATAAGGTCTTCTTTATTTCTCCTTGTTTGACTTGGTAAGACTTGAACCATCTTGAACTAAGAAATTTGACAACACTCCTTGCAAGAAAAGGAATGACTTGGTTTCTTTTTAATTAATCTCCAATCTTCATCTTCTTGCGCCTTTTTACTTCAATTTCTCATATTTCACAATTTCTTCGCAAATCTCACAAAACCAATTAAAACAACCAATTTAATCCAAGAAAATTAATAAATAAATAAGTAAAGGAAGCATAAAAAAAATACATATATATATATAGGCTTATCAAATACCTCAAACCTATCTTTTGCTAGTCCTGGAGCAAAACTAAAAATAAAAATAAAAATTTTAAACAAACAAACTAAACTAAGCCACTTTCGCAGATAAACTCGATGGCACTTAGCATGTGCCACAAGCCTTTAAACCTTTAGGTGTCCCTGGTAGGAGGAGTTGTATCTCCTGAGCGTTTACTAGTCATGATACCACAAACACTCCTTGCAAAACAAATTCGTTGAAGCAATACTTCCAACAAACTAATAATAACCTATGAATGCTAATCACAATTCCAAAACTAAAGTTATGCCACTACAAAAAAAAAATACACCATAGTGTAAAGTGAAATCCAATACTTCAAGCATTCTAACTTAAGGATAACCACACTCGGTATGTGTACAAATTCCTCTCGACTCTAGGCCTCACTGGGTAACACTCAATTTTCACACAAAACCTAGGGTTGCGCTCTTATCCCACATATGTGAATGAAGTTAGGTAAAGAAATCAAAGTTGAAGACACATATGCATCCAAGATGAATAAAAGGCAATTTCTGTTAATAGATCTCATGGAAAGGAAATCAAACACTACGAACCATAAATAAGGTACACACCTCCACTTCGGAGAAAAACATCCTCAAAGATCCGGTAGGTATTTACTATGGTTGTAATGTAGGGCTAAGTTATGGGTTATGAAAGAAATGATAGGAAATACTAGAACTTGAGACATACCAATGCATTTATCGTGTTACATGGCTTGGCTCTTCAAATTTACTTCACAAAGGCGTCTAGAATTTTTGATATGCTTCACTTTTTTTGTTTTTAATATATTTCTCTCTTTTTTTTCCCCTTCTATTTTCTTTTTCTTTTTCTTTTTCTTGAACTTTAAGCACATATTTCCTCGGTACACGCCACCTATTTTGCTGAGGTAGAGCTAAACCTTCATTCTTGTCTTCATATGCCATGGCATCTCCCAAGTTATAGGGTATGGCTAAAAATAGGGTGAAAAGGGTAAGGAAATATTGTGGATGATGAAAGAAAATGCTAAGTGTTTGGCTTCAAGGGGTTGATGACACACATAATGGGTAGGACATCAGGCTTTATTTATTGGTTAGAACATGTATAGCTTAACATAATCTCTCAAGGTCTATCCAACTCAAAAGTGAAAGTATAATATGAATCATACCAAAAAAAAAAAAAAAAAAAAAAAGAATAGTTCTTAGTATTCAATTCAAAAGTCAAATTGAGATCAATCTAAATAAGAAAGGAAAAAAATAGTGAAAAAAAATAATCCCAAATACTCTCTCAAGAAATGACAATTCGGCCCAAGTATCTCACAATGGTAGTCTCCACTATTTCTCCACAATCATCCAAGTATAGCTACCTTATCCATCAAAATACTTGAAGCATGACTAAGTGAAGTGCAATAATTATTATGCACTAACTTTCATGGCAACTTTGGAATTGAGATCGAAGGTGATGATCAAATTTTTGAGCTTTTGGAGAGATTAGAATCTGGGCCTATTCTTTAAACCAATTAAAAAACTGATTTGTCCATATTAAATCACCATTAATGGCAATTAATCCTTAATCTGTGAATTTAATCCTTGCAAATTGTTTTACAATGGTCTTGGGCCTTAAAAACCATCTGGGTTGATCTCTGACTTTAACAAACAAAGCTCAAACTCCTGTTTTTTACACGGGCCAATAATCAATTGGGCTGGCGCTTCTGTTTTAGGCCCAAACAACTACAAAAGAATCTTCTTTGTCAGGTCCTAGGAGACAAAAACTTCAACTTGATTACTCTTGATCAAGGAATAAATGTTGTCAAGCAACGACTGAGACATAAAAGGATTCTCATAACTCTTGATGATGTGAATCAGTTGGACCAATTAAACAATTTAGCAGGAGACGTTGATTGGTTTGGTGAGGGCAATGGAGTTATTGTAACGACAATAGACAAAGGATTGCTAACACGTCATGGAATTGAGTTAATATATGAGGTGAAGAAATTACATTAATGTGGGGCCTTTTTCTTCTGGCAGCTACAAATGGGCTGGGCTGCCGTAAGGTGCAAACTGAAGAAAATATCCCCTGTGTCTGAGTTCAAAGATTAGACCCCAAAATGTTTCGAAAGGATAGTAAAGCTTAGGAAACATCTTGGTTACCTTCATCATAAAAAATAATGGTTGCTTACAGATAAATTCTTAGTGCTTACAGGTAGAATCTTAGCTTGGCATGAGAAGCTTGTGGCATGGGAGCAAAGTTGTCATGAGTTTAGCACTAAAGAGAAAATTAAGTGTTCTTAGGGGAAAGATGGGGTGTTAAGGTAGGAGAGAAAAAGGTTTTGCATAAAGGTTTGGTTGAGAATGAAGACAAGAGAGAGAGGTGGCTTTGAGTGCCTTTCTGGCAGCTTGACAAAATTTCTGTCAAGTGTTAGAATAGCCTGCCAAGAAGGAAAACTAAGGAGGAAGGAGGTGAACTAAGCACAAAAATTGCTGATTTTGAAAGTAAGAGAGGAAGCTTGCTCTCTGGTTGTGGATGAACTTTGTTGGGTAGAAGAGGCCCTATTTATAGCCACTGTAAGCCATCTTTTCCAAGAAACCCTAATGGCCTTTATCCCATTTTGCCAAGTCTTTCCCTTCCTTTCTCCCCTCATCCCTTCAATCGTCCTATTTTGGTGAAATCTACTCTGCTCATTTGCACAAACTTAGGGATTTTGGGAGCTCAAGGTCCCTTTCCCGCAGCTGCCCCAGTGAAGAATTCCTATTTTCAGATATCTCCTCTTCTCTCTTTCTTTTCCTCCTTCATGGTCAGATCTGATAAAGGAAAGAAATTGATATACATGCTGGTTCGAAAGGTGGCTCCTTGCGTGCTAATATCTTTTGGTACCTTGGATGTTTTGCTTGAAAACTTGTTCCTTCCCTCCAGCAGCTCACATGTTCTTCCAAGCTCCTCCCGTGGCTTTGTCTTTCAGCCAAATATTGGAGCCTTTGCTGCTTCTTTCTTCTAATTGTATGGGCTTTCTAAGATGGCAAGTCAACCTACCAAACAAATGGGCTGATCTCATCAAATTTCGGGGCCATATTGGTTAATTTTAATGGACCATTTTGGTTGGGCTATTTTGGTTGGGTTATTTTGGTTGAGATATTTTCCCTTTTGTGCTCACCCACATGTTTGGGCCTAAGAAATGGGCTTGGGTTCCAAGGCTCCCAAGCAACTTCCATTTCTCAGTCCATCAATGGGCCTCATGACGACTTATTTCTATCCATACCACAACCCACTCAAGCAAGCCCCGGGCATTTGAGTGACTTGGGCCCACTTAGGCTTGTAGCGTGGTTGGGGTGTGACATAACAATTTCCCGCTTAGCATGGCATGTTGCTTGGCATGTTTTTTAATTATGATGCTTGATGGGATAATTAGCATGGATTTATAAAGCTAACATGTTAATCTTGATTCCGGGCATGACGAATTATTTATTTGGCATGGCATGCGGAGTGTGACTTGTGCGTGGCGGATCTTTGCGTGCTCCGAATTGGGCCTTTTATGAATAATGTGTCATTTTGGGCCAAGAATTTATTCGGGCCCAACCGTGGATTTTTTGGGTCTCAACAATTACCAGAATGCACTTGAGCTTTTCAGTATGATGTCCTTCAAAAGAAAGGAGCCTCCAAATGATTATTTGGTACTCGCAAGGCGTGCTATAGCCTGTGCCCAATACCTTCCATTGGCTCTCTCAATGCTAGGTTCACATCTACGTAATCAGTAGTTAGAGTATTGTAATTCTACATTACATAGTTATGAAGCTCGTCCTATTGAAGAAATTCAGAAAATACTTAGAACAAGTTATGGTGGTTTGACAAATCGTGCGCAACAAGTTTTCCTTGACATTGCATTCTTTTTCAAGGGTAAAGATATGGACTATGTGATTCAAGTACTAAAATGTCACAAGCTTGAATCTCCTAAGAATTGTATTCAAGAGCTCGTAGAGAATGCCATCATAACTATTGAAGACAATAGGATTTTGAACAAATGGGTAAGGATATAGTTCATGAAAAGTCTCCCAATGAGCCTGGTAGACACAGCAAATTGTGTTGTTATGAGGATGTGCATGAGGTTCTAACCGAAAATACGGTAAGTACGTAGAATATGCATATGTGTCTACACATTCTTATATTCGGTTGAGAAAAAGGCTTCAAGTAAATTTTTGTATAGATTTCATATCAAAGTCTGAAGAAAATAGAATTCTAAGCAGTACTTGTATTTTATGTATATATGACGGCTTTAATACTACTAGGGACGAATGAAGTTAAAGGCATTGTAGTAAATTTTCCCGAAGATGATGATGACATACCTTTGAATGCAGACAGCTTCTCAGGCATGAAAACCTTGAACTTTGTTATAAACAAGCATGGGGGAGGGGTTTCAGGTACTTTTAAGTTATATTCATCTATTATTATTTCCAAGCGGCAGTTTGGGTTAAGAGTGGGCCTGGGAGCCTGACAGAGGGTGCTGGCGTGGACCCCGAGCGGCAGGCTAACCGGAGCGCCATCTGCTGCTCTGATAAGCCAGAGTTCTCTGCAACAACAAAAAGACGTGATCTTCACACTCATTGTCAGCGAGCTGAAGACCTACCCAATTACAGGCAAAGCGGCCTTGCAAACTTTGAAAAGCATCCCACTCTCCTCATTCTGCTGCTACAAGGGTTGAAAGATCCACAAAACAATCGCGCCCAAACCCGAAAGCTTCCCGGGCCAAATTTGCGCTCGCATATGACATCAGTCATGCGACGGCCTTTCATTCTACCCTTCCGTGCCATCCTTATTGCCCCCATGTGGGGTCACAAGCCACCGTGACCTGGCTCGGCAGTTGAGTCTCTTGGAACTGATAATATAAAGACCACCACATAAGCGTAATTTGTCGACGTGGGACGAAATGTGAGAATCCTACAAATGCTCGGTGAGTTGTTTTTTTTTCCCCCCCCCCCCCCCCCTTGAAAGAGAGTGGGTTTGTGGTCCAGATTAAGGTGGGGGCCCCAATTGCTCCTTTGCCTATTGCTCTGGAACATGTTGTTGGTGATGATGTTTTTCTTTAATATTTTTGGCTTCGTTTTATTGCATCATATTTTTCATCTTTGGTTTTTGCTGGATATAATATTTTCCAGTAGAAATGATAAGCTTTTTTTCTTTTTTTCTCATTTGCTGGAATTGGAATTGGAAGAACACTATAAGGCCCAGTTTGGGATTGCTGTCACTTTTTTAAAAAGTTGCTTCTGCTATACTTCAAAAATAATTAGCTGTAAAGTAAAGTAGCTCAATGTTTGGTAACAGGATGCTTACAATATTAAGGTGTTGTATTACTGTATATTGGACAGATGTGTTCCATAAGATTGTAAAATCCATCTTTAATCCTGTAATATCGTAATTTACAAAGATAAAGACATCTAGTACAATATTAAGGTAACTTGGGACATTAGGAAAGTAAATTGGGTCCTCATACTTGTAAACACAAATGTTTACAATATTAAGCTCTCGTATTACTCTATGTTGGATAGATGTGTTCCATAAGATTGTGAAACCCATCCTTAATATTGTAATATCGTAATTTACAAGGATAAAGACATCTAGTACAATATTAATGTAACTAGGGACATTAGGAAAGTAAATTAGGTCCTTATACTTGTAAACACAAATATTTACAATATTAAAGTCTCGTATTACTTTATTTTGGACATTTATGTTCCATAAGATTGTAAAATCCATCTTTAACCATTGTTTACTAGAATAAGGACCCAATTTACATCCCTAATATCCACTGTTACAAATCCTTTGTAATATGGATCCATATTCTTGTAAATATATGATTTACAACGTTATGGATTTGATGAACCCTAACGTTGTAATCCAGGAGCAAAACCTTGTAAATTGTTACCAAAAACTTGTAAGTTACGAGTTTAGGGATTCTTTTTACAATGTTTTGGTACCTTCGTAGCCCAAAATTGTAAAATCAGCCCTTAATCTTGTAAACCCTCATTTTACTAGAATAAAGACCCCAATTTACATCCTCATGGTCCGGACTTACCTATTCTTTGTAATTTGGATCCATATCCTTGTAAAATAAGAGTTTATAACGTTAAGGATTATGAGAACCCTAATATTGTAATCGTGGTGCAAAAACCTGTAAATCACTACTCAGACCGTGTAACCTACATGTTTATAGATCCTCTTTACAACGTTATGGTACCATCGTATCCCAAAATTGTAAAATCAGCCCTTAATCTTGTAAACCCTCATTTTACTAGAATAATAACCTAATTTACATCCTCATGGTCCGCACTTACCAATTCCTTATAATATGGATCCACATCCTTGTAAAATAAGGATTTACAACATTAAGGATTATAAGAACCCTAACGTTGTAATCGTGGTGCAAAAACCTATAAATCACTGCCCAAATCATGTAACTTACATGTTTTTGGATCCTTCTTACAAGGTTATGGTACCCTCACATCCCAAAATTGTAAAATCGGCCCTTAATATTGTAAACCCTCATTTTACTAGAATAAAGACCCAATTTACATTCTCATGGTCCGGAGTTACCAATTCCTTGTAATGTGGATCCATAATGTTGTAAATGGGGATTTACAACATTATGGATTAGATGAACATGTAAACCCTCATTTTACTAGAATAAAGACCCAATTTACATTCTCATGGTCCGGAGTTACCAATTCCTTGTAATGTGGATCCATATCCTTGTAAATGGGGATTTACAACATTATGGATTAGATGAACCCTAATGTTGTAATCCTGGTTCAAAAACTTGTAAATAGCTATCCAAATCCTGTAACTTATAAGTTTTGGGATCCTCTTACAATGTTATGGTACTCTCATATCTAAACTATTGTAATATCGGTCCTTAGTCTTGTAAACCGTTGTGTTTACTATAATAAGGACCCCATTTTATATCCTTAAGGTCTACACTTACCAATTCCTTATAATGTTGATCTATGTCCTTATAAAATGGGGATTTACATGGGAAGCTAGGGGATTGGTAACTTTCTTCTCCTTCATTACCCCATTTAGTATTTTATTATGTTACAAAACATATATAAAAAATTTAGTATTTTAGTTGAAATTATACATAGTATATGTAAATACTATATTTATGAGTGGATATTCTTATTAAACAATTTTTTTATGGATGGGAAAGGGGAAACCTATATAACAAGGATATGAACAAAAAATTAGAAGAGGATCATAAGAGAAATTTTTGTGGGAACATGAATATGAGGATGACAATGTATTAAATTATTTGTTTAGGCATATAAATAAGTTTGTAAAAGCATATTTTGAATATGCTATGAGTCATATTCAAGAAATAATATATAGTTTTAGTTTTATGACATTTCTATCAAATTATTTTAGAATTAGCTTGAATTCTAAAATTTCATACATAAAAAGGGAATGAGATGGTAACTCAATCACTTTCTTCCCCTTCATTACCACATTTAGTATTTTGTTATGTTACAAACTTATATAAAATTTCGAGTATTTTAGTTGAAATTATATATATTAAATGTAAATATCATATTTATGTATTATAATTGATTATAAAGTGCAATATATATTATTTAAGTATTATATTCTTATATATTCTTTTTTTTTTTAATCAGAACATGAACCAATTATATTATGAAGATATGAACAAAAAAATAGAGAAATATCATAAGGAAAATTTTTGTTGGAAGATGCTATGAGTCATCTTTGTTATAAGGCATTTGTTTAAAGTTACTTTTTAGAATAAGCACGAATACATATATATTTTTATATAATAATTTGTCATCTTGAGAAGTAATTATAGTGTGATTCATAGTATGGTCATATAATATTTATTATAATATAAGTGGATATTTATTGATATTATGTCTTAGAGCACCGACCGATGTGTCAAACGTGCCACATAGACATTTAACAGCTAGAAATAACATCTCACATCACTCCAACCGATGTGTCAAAGCTGATGTGGAATGAAGGTTGGAGGTTGAGATGTTATTTTTGACATCCCAAAAGCAAGATGTCAAATGAATATTTTATTATTTTTTTCTTTTCTTTTCTTTTTAATTAAAAATGAATCAACACTAAAATGTAATAAAATAATAATTTAATTTGACATATCGAGTGGAGTGTAAAGCTGTATAAAGTGTCAAATTGCCACATCAGCCATCAAATTAAATTTTGATGTTTGGTATTTGACATCTCCCTTGGAGATGCTCTTAAAAGCTGAATATCTTATCATTGATTGATATTAAACACGTAAACGAGTTATACTATGTAGTCATATTTTAGTTCCTTCTAGTAATTTATTCACATTTAAGAAATAATAAAACAAAAAGAATAGTTTAGATGTTTAAAAATTGTTTTTGGTTACAAGTAAAAAAAAAACAATTTCGGTTTGGCCAATTGGATTTATATAAAGTTATCCAAGTTTTATTGATTTTGGTTACACGTTATATAAAGCAACCTCTAACTCATGAATCATGAAATGTTTTGCAAATGTTGTGAAATAATTGAAATAATTTTAACAACATTATGGTCCACCCTAATCCATAACATTGTAACACCCTAATACAAAAAAAAAATGACACATAGTACCAAGGCAAGAATGGACTTTGGAGGACACTACTACAAAAAAGCAAAAAGATGACGGTAAATCACCGTCGTGTATTCGGTTTTTCAATGGTCGTGGAATCCACCGTCATCTTTTCCCTCATAAACCACGACGCTAAATCACCGTTGTTGTTAAAATATACAACGTCATCAACAAATACAAAACGACGTCTTTGTACTGCAAAAAGATCTAAAAAAGCAGTCGAGGATGAGAATAGACGACCAACTCTCTAAAAAAACCGTCGTTAAAAAGGAAAAATATGACACATATTAACAGAACAAGGCCGCAAGATAGACATACAACGACGAAAATTAAAACAAGACGCCGTTAAATATCATTTTCACGACAATAAAAAATATGACGTCTTTAAATACATTAGAAGACGATGTTATTGATACCTACTACGTCGCCTATATAAAAAGAGCCGTCGTAAAATAAATTTTCCACTTCGATTTTTCTATAAAAGATGACGTGGAAATAGTTGTCAGTGTCATTATTTACGACGTATGTATTTATAGAGTAGACGTTGAACAACGAAACAACGTCGGTTACAAATATATGAGAGTCGTATTACAAAATTTATACGTCCTATTTTCAGAAACAAACAACGACGATAAATATTAGACGTTGTTAAATAAAACAACGTCGAAAACAAATAAAAACAGACGTGTTTAGTCTGCTAAAGTTCTAAAAAATAGTCGAGGATGAGAATAGACGACCAACTCAAACAAATCACCGTCGTTAAAAAGGAAAAATATGACACATATTAAAAGAACAAGTCCGCAAGATAGACATACAACGACGACAACTAAAACACTACGCCGTCAAATATAATTTTCACGACAAGATAAAATATGACGTCTTTAAATACATGAGAAGACGACGTTATTGAAATCTACTACGTCTCTTATTTACAAACAACCGTCGTGAAATAAATTTTCCACTTCGATTTTTCTAAAAAAGATGACGTGGAAATAGTTGTCAGTGTCATTATTTACAACGTATGTATTTATATAGTTGACGTTGAATGCGAAACAACGTCGGTGGCATTTATGTAGTCGACGTTGTATTTATATGTATTCATTACTCACGACGCACTTATTAATATAGACGACGTTGAACTTCTAAACAACGTCGGTTCCAAATAAATGAGAGCCGTATTACAGAACATATAGACGGCGTTGATTATGATGAGAGCCGTATTACAAATAACGTCGTTTAATTGATATTAGACGGCGGTTATAATGAATTACCGTCGGAATTCATTTCGTTCCTCTTCGTTTATAAAAGAACTTGCGACGTGGAAAATGTATGATGACGTCGTATTTTTTAACGTTCAGATTATATATCTCGTTTTTTAGACGTCGGTATTATGGGATTGGAGTCGTGTTATTTTGAATTACATGGCGGTTCTTAATCCTTCCCCGACGTGATATCCTGAATAATTGCTTCACAATAGCGTCGTGGTTCTTCATTGTTACGTTGCTTTAAGACGTCGGTAAATATGCTGAATAACTGGTTCACAATAACGTCGTGTTTTATTTGAACGTAGAAAGTGAAGAAATCACATTACAATATATTACAAAATTAATGTCATACACTGCCAATTACATAAGCATCATTCAATCCATATATCTTCACACCCATCTCGAATATTTTGACCGCCTAACTCACCCACCAGTTCATCAAATGTGTCAACATTTGGCATCCCTGTAGTAAATGGCTCACACTCAATTATCACATCACCTAAGACTTCATCACCAATAACATCATTATATTCTCTATTAGGCATTGATAACACTACCGACCAACCACGATGCATCGGGTCGTCAACAAAAAATATTTGTTTGACTTGAGAAGCCAAAACAAATTGGTCATTCCTATGTCCAATTTTACTCAAATCTACAAGGGTAAATCCAAGTTCGTCGACTACAAGACCAGAACTATCTATCCAATCACACCTAAAGACTGGGATTGTAAACTTTTGGTAGTCAAGGTCCCAAATTTCTTGAATGACACATAGAAACCCATATTTGAGAGAATTGGGTTTTTATCCTTGGCACTAGCAACTTGCATGGTATGTGCAAGTAAATAAACTCCACTATTTTGGTTGTCAGCACATCATCTTGTGCCTTGATATTGAATTTAATACCTTTAATAAGATAGCTCCTATATAATGGCACTGCCATGTTTGGACCAGCTGCTAGCCACCTTAAATTTTCTGATACGCCATGATTGTCTTCCTCAAGTTCACTTTGAACCTGCAAATTAATCATATCTTAATTCAATCTAACATAGAAATAAGAAGAAAATTAAAAGAGAAATATGTTATTCAACAACATATACCTTGAAGCGTAGCCATTGAATGAAAGTGCTATTGTGCTTATCCTGCAGCCACTTTGTTCTCTTTCTAAATTTTGGATAAACAGTCTTGATGTGGATCATATGTTGCCTACATGACACGAAAAATTCAAGCATTACGGTCCCAAATATAGAAGATAAACATAAGAAATAATTTAAAATGGAAACTTAAAGAATAAAACTCATACGTACTCGATATAAGGTAGGACTTCCTCCGTATTCTCCGAGACATATAGATGTGCTTGATTGAACAGGTCCTGATCAACTACGCTCACTGTGCAACCTGATAACGGCTTTGAAAGTCCCATCTTTTGGCTTGAAGGCACTCCAACTGTACTAACATCAGATAAATGCTGAGTACAAAACTCTACCGCTTCTTCAGCTATATACCGCTCAGCAATGCAACCTTCGGGACGAGTACGATTCTGAACATACCCCTTCAGCACTTTCATATATCTTTCAAACGGATACATCCACCTACAATATACTGGCCCACATAGACGAACTTCTCTGACAAGATGTACTACTAGATGAACCATGATATCAAAGAATGAAGGGGGAAAGTACTTCTCAAGCAAACACAGAGTAACTACTACATCTTCTTCCAACTTATCTAGCTTGGAAACATCAACAGTCTTTGCACATATAGCATTGAAGAAGAAGCACAAACGAGTTATTGCATACCTTGCAGGCTTCTCCAAAACAGAACGAATTGCCACAGGGAGCAATTGTTGCATTAAGGTATGACAATCATGTGATTTAAGGCCAAGAAGTCTTGAATCTTGTAAAGATACAAGATTTTTAATATTTGAAGAATAACCTTCAGGGACCTTCATACCATAGAAAGAATTGCAAACCTCTCTTCTCTGCTCTTGACAAATTCCAAGGCCCAGGAGGCAAACGAGTACGTCTTTCTCCATACTCGGGTTGCAAATCAGTTTTGACCCCCATGTTCAATAAATCTAATCGAGCAGCAATCCCATCTTTATTTTTTCCAGGGATCTCCAGCAATGTACCAATGATACTATCGCAAACATTCTTCTCAATGTGCATAACATCTAGGGCATGCCTCACAGGAAGGTATTTCCAATACTCGAGATCAAAGAATATTGATTTCTTCTTCTAACAAACTCTGTCACCATTTTCAACCATATGCAGCACTTCTTCTCCGGTTAATGGCTCGGGAGGTATGCCATATTCAGGTTTCCCATTAAAAGCTGCACGTTGCCTCCTATATGGATGATTGATTGGTAACCATTTTCTATGCCCAATGTAACAAATTTTGTGGCCATTTTTCAACCTGTGACTAGGTGTATCATCGCCGCATATTGGACAAGCTTTATATCCTTTAACAACACAACCAGATAAGTTTCCATAGGCGGGGAAATCATTAATTTTCCACATTAATGCAGCTCTGAGTGTAAAGTATTCTCCATTATGTGCATCATACACTCCTCTAATCCCATCCCACAAAGATTTTAAATCATCAATCAAAGGCTCCAAGTAGACGTCTATATCATTTCCGGGTTGTTTAGGACCGGAAATCAATAAGGTTAACATCATGAACTTTCGTTTCATGCACAGCCATGGAGGGAGATTATATGTAACTAAGATAACCGGCCAACAACTATATCTGCTACTTAGAGAACTGTGGGGATTGAATCCATCAGATGAAAGAGCCAATCTCAAGTTTCTCGGCTCATTACCAAACTCAGGCCATTTATCATCAAGAAGTTTCCAAGACGGGGAATCCGCCGGATGAGACATCTGACCGTCAATTGATTTTCTAGCAGCATGCCAAGTCAAACTCTTAGCTGTCTCATGTGATGAAACATCCTTTTAAACCTTGGAATTGGAGGAAAATACCACACCACCTTCGCTGGCACACCCTCTTTCAAGATTGAATCTTTGCCTTCCTTCCACCTTGAGATACCACAAGTAGGACAATTAGTTGAATCCTCATACTCCTTCCTATACAAGATGCAATCATTGGGGCATGCGTGCATTTTCTCATAACTCAGCCCCAATGCACACAAAGTCTTTTTAGCCTCATACATAGAGGTTGGTATTGTATTTCCTTCTGGAAGCAAATCGCCTTGAAGTATCAATAATTCTGTAAAACAGACATCACTCATCCCATGTTTTGCCTTCAAATTATACAACTTCACTAATGCCGATAACTTCGTGTACTTTCTACAACCAGGGTACACTGGTTGATCTCCATCCCCAATCACATTGGCAAACTCATACGGATCGGAACCAAAATCACCAAAATCATTATCATCCATATCAATTTCTTCAGACACAAAACTGTACCTACTATGGCCATCATCTTCTTCAACATTTCTACTAGCATTAGTAGTTGCTTCCCAAGGTTCTCCGTGAAATGTCCAATTCTTATAGCTTTGGTCAATTCCATTAAAGTATAAGTGATCCCTTATAATTCCAACCCCAAACAACTTCAAATTAACACATTTAACACATGGACAACGGATATGTGTTGTAGTTAGAAGATTTTCTACAGCAAAGTTCAAAAATGCTTCCACCCCAAACTCATATGCCTTCGATCTTCTATCCGAGTGCATCCATGACTTATCCATCTCCGACACTATAACCTATTATCTATAATAAAGTGAAAATACAGGCAATGACCATCACTATAGCAGATTATACAAAGATCTAATAGCAAGTAATACACAACAGAGACGACGGGTTTTAAACAAAAACAGACGTATTTGGCATATATAGACGACGGATTTTCAACAGACGTCGTCTAATATAAGTAATACAAACGACGGTTTATGAAAAAACCGTCGTGTATAAGTAATACAACGACGGTTTTTTCATAAACCGTCGTGTAATCGTCGTCGTATGCCTAAAAAGGCGTCGTGTCTCAGTTTATTTTCAAGAACCCAAAACCCATTAAGAACACAACATATATATGAAACCAAGCAAGAAACCAACATATACATGAAACCAAGCATGAAAACAATAAATCCATTCCCAATTCAACATAACATAGGGTGATTAAAAGATCCGACAAAATTAAATCCATTCCCAATTCAACATAACAGATAATGTAATCCATGAACCATTAAACAGAAAATCCATGAACCCATTAAACAGAAAATCCATGAACCCATACCTATAAGCACATTATTAACAGATCGCAAAGCATATACCTAAAACCCTTTAACAAAACAACCTAATATCATTCAATGAATTTACAAGGGGAAGATAGGGTTTGTACTTACAGGTTGGACGAGCTCACAGATTCGACGGAGCCTGGAGAGTGCAACTTTTAATTAGAGCAGAAGTGAGAGAGCGAAATGTTATGTTGCGCGAAATCTGAAAATTTTAGGGTTCAGGGTTAGAAGTATAAGAATAAGAGCCAAATATAAAAAAATTTAGGGCGCGCGAAAATTTTTAGAGCGCGCGCTCTTTAAAACGTCGAAAGAAAAACCATGGCGAAAGTTCTACAAGAACCGACGTAAATGTAATATTCCACGACGAAACACTGAACGTAACGCCGTTTATTTTGACGTTCATTTTTCGGATTAATTTTAAATTTATTTTGAATATTTTGATATAAAGACGACTGAAAAACCACGTCGGTTAAGAAATTGAAAACGTTGTAAATTATAATAGACGACTTACATATTAAAATGACGTCGTTTAAAGTAGAAACCATGTCGGATATTTTACTGCACGACGTAACATATGTATTCCACGACTCAACCACCGTCGTTAACAATTAATACCCTAAACCCTTAAAACTAAATTATATAATTTTAAAAATTAAGTTTATAAAAGGGTTTATGGTTTTACAGCCTAATATATACCCTAACTACCCAAAAATTATACTTTAAAAATAAACCCCAATAAATAACAACCCTAATCTCTAAACCCTAGACTCTAAACCCTAAACCATAAAACTAGAAGTGATTTTATGACTCATCAAAACAATTTTGTTTTGGATGGTTATTTTAAATTTTTGTTATTCAAAATGAATTTTTTCAAGGTTTAGGGGGAAGAAAATATATCAATGACTTCATAGGAGTTGACTTTGCATTTTTCTGATTTATTTTAAATTTATTTTGAATATTTTGATATAAAAATAATAAAATATTCTTATCACAACAACAAACCACGTCGGTGTTAATAAATTGTAGACGTTGTAAATTGTAATAGACGACTAAGTTGTTAAAATGACGTCGTTTAAATGAGAAACCATGGCGGATATTTAACTATCCGACGTAAAATATATATTCCACGACTTAACCGCTGTCGTTACAAAGTACTACCCTGAACCCTTAAGAAATTGAAGACGTTGTAAACCATAAACGACTCAATTGTTCAAAGAACGTCGTCTAAATATCCTTTTACGTCGGATTTGTTTAAAACGAAACAACAAAAAACGACGGCTTTTGACTTTATTACATCGTTGGAAAAGTATTACACGTCGGTTACGCAATTTGTATGTTTGTTTTTTTTTTAATTTAAGAAAACCTCAACAAATTTTTACATTATATATTATAGACAAAATTTGTACATTATACATAAATATCAAGTGTTCAATAATTCCCCTATTCCAGGTGAAGGCAAACAAACTCTGACCATTCATTCCAGACTTCATCAATTGCTTCTTGGGGGTATGGCGCTTCCTGTTTTCCCTTGGCATACTGCATAAACAATGACTATTAGGGTTTATAAATAAAAAGAAATTGAATCACAGACGACGATATTTTTCATAACCGACGTACTATATGTATTCAACGACGGTAATTTTACATGACCGTCGTTGATAATACAAAAAACGACGTAAAATGTATAAAGGTAATTTCTTCTTACCTTCTTCTCAAACCCCAAGGAAGGATCCATGATGATGTCCCTCATGAAGCGCATCACATAATACCCGCATTCGACATTGCTGGGTTGCTTTGGTGTGCCTGACAGAGTTTTCCAAATGACTGCCTTACGGCCTGGTCTGGCTATGTGAGAATTATAAATTTTTATAGCACTGTTCAATGTTTTTGGCCTCTTCATCGACCACACGATTTCCTGGCAGAGGATCCAGAAAATAGACGATTTCTCTCTTTGCTCTTACAATCAACAAGATCCAATGACGGCTGCACAAAATTAATATAAAAACGACGGTTATTTACAAAAACGACGTATTATAATATTTCACACGACGAAATAAAGTAGCAATCGACGACATTATATTTATCACGACGATAAATAACTACCGACGTGGTTAGTAGTTTCAAACGACTCAATAAAATAAAACACCGACGTGGTTAGTTTATACGCTGTCATTTATTGAAAATCATAAAAACAAAATCGTGTTAAGGAGACTAACCCTGGATTGTAAGGCATCAGGAAAATCTGTTCACCGTCTGTCCTCTGAAGTCGAGCTGCCTGTAGGCGTGATCTGTCAGCTATTGTGCCAGAGGTGGCACTAACTGTAGCAGGGTCGATAAAGCCAACCATGCTACACATATTAGCTCGTTTCAAAACATCGTGTAAGTACCTAAATATATAAAATAATATAAACAAGTCAGCACAAAAAAACACACGACGGTTATGTATAACAAAACGACGTATTATAAAATTTCACACGACGTACTGAAATAGACAACGACGTTATAATATATTTATCACGACGGTACATACTAACGACGTGGTTAGTTAGTTAAGACGATGCAATAAATAAACCAACGACGTATTATTTTAGAATGACAAACCTCATATATACAAAAAAACACACGACGGTTATGTATAACAAAACGACGTATTATAAAATTTCACACGACGTACTGAAATAGACAACGACGTTATAATATATTTATCACGACGGTACATACTAACGACGTGGTTAGTTGGTTAAGACGACGCAATAAATAAACCAACGACGTATTATTTTAGAATGACAAACCTCATATATACAGCAATGACAGTGGCTCCTATTTCTTCCATGCCTGCAAATTGTGTAATATCTTCAGGCAGGAGGAAGGTATCGCGCTCTAGACCAAACACCTCCTTATCAATTGTAAAGTGCAGGTTCTTATCCTGAGGCACGAGTGTCGTTTCCACATAACGACAAAAGGATTTTAAAGAAAATGGCGCCTCCATATTTGAATAATCAACAACTTTAATAACCTGTTTAAAGAAATAAAAAAAATGATGTGGTAATTCAATAAAAACGATGGTTTAAGGAATAAAACGTCGTCTGAAAAGAATTTAAACGACGGTGAAAAATCCGTCGTGGTAAATAATTTATTACGTCTTAAAAAAAATTCCGCCGTCTAAGTTGTAAACAAACAACGGTTTAAAGAAAAATATCGACGTCTGGAATTTTGAAAAACAAATAAAAAAGGCAAAGTTATGTGAACATACTTGGTCGTCATCTTCTTTCTCCTTTTCATCTTGTTTTTCTTCTTTATTCTCTTCATCTATTACGTCGGGAATGACTAACTCCATCGTCTAAAAACCACAAAGTTTTAAAAATAACGACGTTTAATGGCGTGTAAAACAAGTAAACTAAATACGACGTGGTATTGAAATACAAACGACGGTTTATTTTTAAAATCGTCGTGGTATGTATTTCAAACGACGGTCTTATTAATAATAACGACGTATAATGGTTTTTAAAAAAACAGAGAATTCAAAGTTCAGATATGTTACCTTTTCTTCCTGATGTTTCCCATTTTTGGCAGTATCATCCTCAAAATGCTGGGATCTCACATCACCTCCAGAGCAGCTTGCTTTGTCAGACATTGGATTTTTGGGACTTTGGCTAATTCTGGGTTTAAGCATGCTTGGATCAAAATTGGGAATTAATTGGGAAAGCTGACTCAGGAAATGCTCCCTCTCAGCCTCTACCAATTGTTTCGTTCTAGCTTCCATCCTTAAAGCCTTTTCCCTTGCCTTAGCTTCCATCTTTTTAGTCTCTTCTTGAAGGAGAACTCTTAAACTGTCCTTCAAACGGTCGTCAAAGCTCACTCTCTGTGGTTTGGGTAAATTGAAATATTGCCTTGGTGAGATCCCAGCACCTACTCCTCTCACTCTGCCTGGATGCTCGGGGCCCAAAGCCATGGTCAGCACATCATTGCTGCCAGAAACAGTGACTTTGCCTTCCGAGACTTGTTTTTTGCAATTCATCCTAAAACAAAGATACATAAAAAAGTAAGAACAAAAACACACGACGGTTATTTATATACAAACGACGTATTATATAATTTCACACGACGCAATAACATATAAATCGACGTTATTATAATTTATCACGACGGTAGTTTTTAAACCGACGTGGTTAGTTTTTAAAACGACGGAATGAATAAACCACCGACGTCTTATGCTTTATTTACAGATAACAGAGGGATGATTCAATATTCACACCTTTAACGACCTTGTTTAAAACATTTCGACGTAGTAATTCAATACAAACGACGCGAAAATGAACCACCGACATCTTATGCTATAATTACAGAAAACAGAGTAGTGATTCCTGATTTAGACCTTTAACGACGTTTTTTTAAAAATTTCGACGTGGTAATATCATTCACACGACGCAAAATATAACATAAGACGTAATAAGAATTATTCACAGTTTAATAAAAATTTAAAACAGAGTGAGTAGGCTTACAATTAATTTTGCTTTCTCTGCCACCTTTGGATCCGGGATGTTACCATGTTTGTCCTGTCTAGCTCTCTTCCATAAGGTAGATCGATCAATTTCTACCCCAGGCATGGTTTCCTCCAATTGATCCTCCAAACCAGCATACCCTTTTCGAGACAATCGATGATTGTACTCAAGTTTCTCCCTAATCTGTGCATGTTGAGAATGCACAGACTCAAAATCTTTGGATAACCTTGAAGCTACAAAGGCATCCCATTGTGCTTTCTCTATGAATTTATATGTTTCAGGGGGTTGGCTTAATCTCTCCCTGTCATTGGTGTATGGAAGGATATATTGCCTCGTTAGTGTAGACTTGAAATCCTTCCATTTCTTGGCAGCAGAAGCTAACACAGAGCTCTTGCCCCCTTGACCAACCACAAAAGCAAGGTCAACTGCTTCCCAAATCTGCTCTTTTATATCCTTGGGGATTTGAGCCCATTTCATGTCCACAAGTGGAACGTTGGAGCGTGCCAACACACCAATGTAGGACTGCATCTCACTATGTGCTTGGCCAATTCCTTTCCCCCTTTTATTGTACTCAACAATTGGCCTCAGTTTCTGAAGTTTTCTCTTCACAACACGAGGCATTGTGCTCATACCTCGACCAGACTTTGAATCATCAGAGATTGTTGTCGTGCTGGTTCGTTCTGTCTCAGCAGATGATGAAGCAAACTTCATCTTCTTCGAAGGCTTCACTTGAGGAGGTACCATTCCAAGGTCCTTACCTCCATTTTTCTTGGAGCCAGAATCCTTACTTTGGTCTTGGTGAGAAACCATTTTTACAGACAAAACTGCAAGTGAAAATATTTCAGGAAAAGATTAAGAACACAAACGACAGTTATTAATAAAATACGACGTATGATATGATTTTAAACGACGCAATGAAATAATCTCAGACGTAATAAATGTTTAAAACCAAGGTAATTAAACAACGACGAAATAATTAACTATAAACGACGTGATAATTAACTATACACGACGTTATTTTAATATGACGTCGTGGTATTAACATTCACACGACGTAAAACAATAAGATACTGTCGTCTATATTAGATACCAACCCTACTTTCTTTTTCTTTATATTTTATCAAATTAGGGAAAAACAAAAACCATTGTTCAGAGAAATCAAACCTGCAATTAAACAAGCAAATAAAAAAAAGACTATAATTTTATAAACAACTTTGTCAATTTTCAGACGACGCTAGAACGACTGACGAACCGTCGTGGTCTACATATTTAACCACGAACATAAGAAGCTACCGTCGTCTTATTTAGTTGAGGTAGTTGTCTTCAAAGTTGGAAACTTTCCCTCTTTGTCTGTATATTTTATCGAACTTGGAAAGAAGTAAAATGATTTTGGCCAGAAAAAAGGTAAAAAGATTTTTCAAACAAAAAACGTATGAGCATGCAAAACAGCAACCAAAATAGTGAAAATGAAAGCTTACCTTTTGCGTGCAATGAAAGCAAGAGGAAGATTATGTTTAAGTTCAGAGACGACGAAGAAGACGAGAGGAAGACGATGAGATACTCTGACAGTGCTCTGACAAGGAAAAAAGTCTAAAAGTTTTCTCTGGGAGATTGAACTTTTTAATCGGGTTTGGAAACAACGCATGTGTAAGTCAGGTAGACGAAAAGTTGCTTACATATAAAACCATTTCAAAAAAATAATACGGCGGTTACATATAACTACAACGTATAAATTACAAAATACGACGGTACATTTAACTTCGGACGTGGTAAATAAATACGACAGTAGTGTTGTAGGTACCGTCGTAGTAAACTCAAAAATTAAAGTACATAAGTAATAACTCGCGTCATGGTAGATTATTTAACACGTCGTTTTTATTAATGTACCGACGTGAATTTCTGTAATATACGTCGATCATACCGACGTTGATTTTACAATTTAAACGGCGGTTTTTTTGTAAGGACCGCCATTGGTTTTAAAAATTTATTCTATAAATTTGTCGCTTTCATTCATTTTCGGTTTACATTTAGGGTTCCAAGTTCTTCCTCTCTCAGTCTCTCACGTCTTAAAGACAATAATTTGGATGTCTTTCTCAAAGAGAAATTGAGCTTACTCGCATCAAATATATGTCCACAAGAAGAAGCTTGTCAACTAGCCTTCTCACTTCCTTGATCAAGCCTGATAGGACACTTAGTGCTTCTGAATACTCCTTGCTTTCCATCAAAAGAGATGCAAGCCTGGCCTCCACTCGCTGTCGAAGGAAAGTTCGCTTCTCAGGGAAATCTGCTTGATTTTCTTGGCTAAGAAGATCCGTCAGATTTGTGATAGCCTCTTCCTTTATCCGTAGAGCTTCAGAAGAAGAAGATGGGTTTCAAGAATGCGATAAAGAATAGAAATGGCTTCAGATGGCCTCTAAAGCATGAGTAATCGAATCAGTAGTTGCTGGGAGATATGATGAAGACATTGTCAATGCTTTGAACTATACAAGTCCTGCAGAAAGATAAATGACCAAACTGTTAAAGAAACTGAAACAACGGCGGTTTTCTGTTCTACCGTCGTCTTTTCTCGTCGTCTATATTAAGGTAAGATGGCGGTAGATTTATAATTACCGACGTAGATTATTTTGTTAAACGTCGTTAAGTGTACTACAACCGACGTGGATTTTATTTTTAAATTATAAATAGAGTTTTTTTTCCCGAATTCTTTCAGTTTTAGTTTTCAATTACAAAGCGTGATAAATAGATTTTTCTTTCCCGAGGAAATTTAAAATGGGGGAAATTAATGTTCTAGAATTTGGAAACTAACACGACGCAATATTACTAACCCGAGGAAATTATAAATAGATTTTGCTTTCCCGAATAAATTTTAAATTAATTCAGTTTGAAACAACGACGGTTTTTTGTTATGCCGTCGTTTTTAACTAACACGACGCAATATTTGTTTTGCGACGTGGAATCTTTTCATTTAACGTCGTTATATTTATATTTTCCGTCGTTGTACATTAATTTAATACGGCGATATTTTGTATTTTAAAGCCGTGGATTTGTTTGTAATTATACGGCGTCTTATACGAAAACCTCGCCGTGTTATTTTATGAGTAAAAACGGCAGTTTTTATTGAAATCGTCGTCTTTACTTTTTACGTCGGTCGATTCATAACTTCTGCCGTTCTTTGTTGGCATTGATTTTACACTTCGGAAATCTGTTTCAAATAGACGTCGGTTGTTTAATTATGTACGTCGTTGTTTTTGAACAGCCATTTGAATCTCCATTTTTTAGTTGTCTAAGGTTGTATTACACGACGGTGTTTTTAGAACCGTCGTCTTTTTAAAAACCACGACGGTTTTCACTTAGACCGTCGTTGTTTTCTGGTCGTCTTTTTCACTTTTTGTAGTAGTGGGAGTAAAATTATGTCATTATATCCTTATAAACAGAACTGAAAATCTTGTAATCTACGAGAAAACTTGTAAACTTTCTACTTTTATACTTGTTTTTCTTGACTTTTAATCCTAACCATGTACTATAAAATCCATGGCCATGTTAGGAAAAGAATTTAAATTTATAATACTTCGTGGATGTCTACAGAAGTACAACCATGTAACATAGAGTTCAACAAGTAATATAGTTCTTATTTTATAAATTGATTTCAACCTATTACATAGACAAAACTCGATGTGAAAAAATTTGATGGATAAAGACTTTCAAGCTCTCAAATAAAAGTTGATGCGCATTCACCAATTCTATGAAATAAAAGAAGCAAAAAATTAAAACTATCAACCTCAATTATTTTTAAAAACTAAGCATAAAATTTGGAGGAATTAACCACAACTAGCTATCATAATTCATATAAATAAAACCAGCAGCTCATAATGAACTTGAGTAAAGCTACAATGAGGTGACATATTGAAATCAGAAGGGAAAAAAAAGTCTAAAACGGTTCTCTGAAATCGGTACTTAGGTAATGAGGGGTAAACTTAAAAGATATTCAGCCAAGAATGCAACAAACTTCACACACTCTAGACCTTGACCAAATACTCTTATGACTAGTCAACTGTCAGATATGAATTATACCAAACAATAACATACACAGAGCAAACCATGATGTACTTGTAGGCCTAGAGAATTACTAGTGAAAACCTAGGCACTCAGAAGGACCCGTCAATCTAGGCATCCCCTGTGCTAGCAACAACTATGGTGAAAGTGTGTGAAGACAGCACAATCAAGCAAACACCAAACAGCAGATAATGATGACTAGTCAACCACCAAGAACACAAACCCAGAAAAATTACAAGGATGCAATCAGAAATTGTTCACCCAGAAATCCACCATTGGGAAAAACTGGGGGTCATCAACCGATCAGGCAATCCACTAAGTAGAAAAAGATTCTTACAAAGGAACACAAGCAAGCTCAAGCAAAACCTAGATCTATTTAGGAAGATGAGCTATACCTCCTTTGTGCAATCTTCTTCTCCAACTTAGCAAAGCTTGAAGCTCAGTTTTTCATTGCAATGACAGCTCCTTCTCCAGCTCATTCATCCCATGGCACCAGCTTGCAAGCTCTAACTCAAACAGAAACCAAAATTTAGATTCAAAGGAGAATGACCAATTTCTTCAAGAAATCATACTCTTGAAGAAATCAGTCGTGAATCTGACCTATATATAAATGAGAGAATGTTTTATGAAGCTAGATGCAGATTCGTATTTCAAATGCAGTTTTTTCAAAAAGAAATCAATTTGGAAAAACTCATAGATGAAATATTGTTCTCTCTTGAGGAAGAAGAACGGAAAGATGGCAAGCCAACCTTTCCTAAAAATCCACACAAAAGAGACGGCTTCCCGAAGAGGAATCCCTTAGCCTTTACAGACAAAAATTCCCTTAGGTCAGAATGACACATGGCAGCAGAGAGATAAAAGAGAATAGGACAAAAAAAGTTGTTTATCCAGCTGGAAATCCTACAGAGCAAGGATGACTGGTAATACAAGAAACAGATGACTAGTCATCATTTTATGAAAATAGTTTAATGCAATGTTATGCAATGCACAATTTACTTTTGCCAATTTGCTTGAACCTCCATAGGATAGTTGTTAGTTAAGAACACCTAGAGAAGCTATTCTCAATCTAAACTTGAGCTTGATAAATAAAAATAGAAATCCTATTACAAAGTTGTCAAGTGAAGCCAAAAGAAAAACCCAAAATGCATACATTAACATTCTCATAAAATAAAAAAAAGTCTAAAACGGTAACTTTAGATTTTTTTTTTTTTAAAAAAATGCCATTGCGAAATTCATAAGCATGTCATTGTGAGTCAAACAGAATAAACTCAATTGAAAAATAACATGTCATATCATATGTCAATTGCCAAACAAAAATGGCATAATTGCACAACCCTTATGCAATTGCATTATTTCTCTCTTAACCTTAAGCCTTAACCTTTACCTGTTGTAGCAGGTTATGTTTCAGTTTGTTTATAAATGAATTAGCATGTAAGACAAAAGGTGCATCCATGCGATGTTAGTCAAAAACACCGAAGGCTAAACAATTGTGAAGAGATGTTAGTCAAAAAGAAAAAAGAATCATCATGAACTGATGAAAGAAAGCTGTTGCGCGTCAAAAAGGAAATATCACTATAAAAAACAACGTTGGAGGTTCTTTTCCTTACCCTTTACTATTATGGCTTTCACTTGCACTTAGAAGACTTTCATCTCAAGACTAGGAGTGTGCCTCTTCTTTTTATTTTTGTGGCTGTTCAATTTATAACATGTTAAATCATGTTACACAGTAATTAGCCATTGCTTAAAGACATTGATATGCCTTTGCTTTGAATGTGTTTCTTGTTCTAGCAATTTTATATTGTAGTAAAGGCACTAAAATTTCTACTTGATTTGGTATGGTATTGGTACTTATGGCCTTTTTTATTTGCTATGATCAGATTTATTTTAACATTTTATAATTAGTTTATATCACATACTTCACAGGGTGATCTACCATGTGAAGATGCTTTAGACAAATATGGTGCGGCAAAGGTGCAGTCTAGTTTGTATTTGGCCTGTTTTGTGGGTAAAAGAAAAGGGTCAATGGGGGGCAATTGACACCAACTGTCCGAGTAGGTATCACCGTCCAGGAGAAGTTTCCTTGAAGGTTCCTTACCAAGTTACCATTTACTTCAACACATTCACACTGTAGTGTAGGAACGTAGCATAAGACAGAAACCGCGTTGCCGTATAAAAAATTACCATTCAAGTCAAGGGGAAAAAGGTATCGGGAGACGAAGAAGACCCCATTAAGATTGCAATATCTATATAGAAAATTTTAACCTCACAAATTTTGATAATATTAATATTTATGGTGAGGGGCTGGTAAACAAAAGAAAGAGTTCCAACTAGTCTATGACAATATAAATAATATACATTTTCTCAAGTTTCCACAAACTCTGATACTTTTGGGTTCTTATCTTCGTCAGGAAAGCAGAGGTCAAGGCAAGGGTTAAAATCCATGGCAAGCGTTGTTATTTTTAAAATATTGTTTGGACTTAACATTGTTAAGGGAGAATAATATTTATTTGGAGTTTGACGTGTCATATTATTGGTCCTTATATTATTAGAACGATTTAAATGTAATGAAACGAAGGTAAATGCATGATTATTATGCAGAGGCTCAAAATCTTAAACACAATACCTATTTATCATATAGTAAAAGAAAGCGAGTCACCGTTAAAGATAAGAAGTTACCTTGAAGGTAGAAGCGGACTAGGAAAAGTGAGTTCCCACTTGGGGTTTGAAATTGAAGATGAAAAAGATAGTGTTAATGTTGCTGAGAAAATATGGTTTCTTTTGTTGCTGAGATAAAAAACTCAGAAAACACATATGAAGGTTCAAATGCACCCTCAATGGCTCAATTTTAGTAGTGCCTTCCCGCTCAAATTTGCAAAAAAATGTGTCATAGTTTTTTTTTAACAAAAGTACTTGCGGAAGACACCAATTGATCGAAAATACCCTTCAATTGACATTGAAAGCAACGAAAAGGTCATACCCATGCATGCCACGTAGACAATTAAGGTAAATTTTGACGGTCGAAAACAGATTATAAAAAATTAAAAAGATTAGGGTACATGATTGTTAAAAATGAGAGTGCAAGGATAAACATGCTTTGAGGGTGAGAGTTCATGGTACTAAATTGAAATTAACCCAAAAATTAATAAAAATGAGTTTTGTGAAAACAATTTAAAATCTTGAGGGGTGTTTGTGTAATTTCTAAAACTCAGGGAGTTTGTGAAATGGCCAAAAAGCTCAATGAGTATTAGTGTAAATAACTCAATAAAAGAATTAAAAAGAACATTAACACATAAACTAAATTACAACATAAAAAATTAAGTCGCGGACATAAAGTCCCGTTGCGAGAGAGAATACATTTTTCATCGAAGATACCATGTACTGAAAGAAAAGAGATACAAACCAGCCTTAATAATAGTGAAGAGGTACCTTAGCCAAAAAGTAGGTAAAAGACGAGAAGTTGCCTTGAAGGTTCCTTACCCTTTACTTCAACAAATTGTAGGTACCTTCGCATTACAAAGAAACTGCTTCAACTGACTATAACTAAATATGGAAAATGAAGATGAAAAAGACCGTGTTAATGTTGCTGAGATAAACAACTCAGAAAACACATATGAAGGTCCAAATAAAGCACATGCACCCTCTCATGGGTAAGAACCCACGTGACATGAAAGCAACTCTGTAATTATTATTATTTATATAGCAGTTTATATCAATTGCAAATAATAGTAAAAGGTGGGACTTAAAATCCAGAATTTTTTTTTTTTAAACATTCCAAACCCACACAGCCTGATGAAAAGCATAGAATGGGATTATATTTTTTGATATATTATTCCACAACTAGTTTTACAGCTTTATACAATCATTCAGTCAACAGTATCCTAAACTATCACCTATAACCAAGGCTTGATCAGAGACTAAATAAGGAAGCAAATAACTACAATATCAATTTACAATATTGACTAATTAATGGAGATATCTTCCTTAACACTCCCCCTCAAGTTGGAGTGTATGTTAATGACACCCAACTTGCTAAGTAAGACTTCAAACTGAGTTGAACTCAACGGCTTGGTGAATATATCAGCTGGTTGATCACTTGTCCTTATGTAAGCCATGCGTATCATTCCTTCTTGAATCTTCTCTCGTACTAGATGACAATCAATCTCTATGTGCTTCGTTCGTTCATGGGAAAAAAGATTTGAAGCGATGTGTAATGCCGCTTGATTGTCACAAAACAGGTTGGCTGGTTGTGAATGTTTCACTCCTAGATCCTTCAGAATATTCTTCAGCCATATGATTTCACAACATGTGGTGGCCATAGAACGGTATTCAGCCTCTGCACTAGAACGGGATATAGTTGTTTGTTTCTTAGTTTTCCAGGAAATAGGTGCTTGACCAAGCAAAACACAGTACCCCGTTATCGACCTTCTAGTATCTCTGCATCTAGCCCAATCGGCGTCACAAAATGCTTGTAATTGCAGTGAACCCGTGGAAGGGAGAAAAATTCCTTGTCCAGGTGCTTGTTTAATGTACTTGAGGACCTTGTGTGCAGCCTCAAGATGTGGTTGCCGAGGTTTCTCCATGAATTGACTCAGCATGTGAACAGCATAAGCCAAGTCAGGCCTTGTTATTGTCAAGTATATTAACCTGCCCACAAGCCGTCTATATGATGAAGGATCATTCAACACCTTTCCTTCCATTTGTGTGAGAGACAAATTTTGATCCACAGGAAACCGTGAAGGCTTAACTCCTAGAAACCCAGCATCATCCAATATTTCTAATGCATATTTTCGTTGACATAGGGTAATTCCACGCTTTGATCGTGCAACTTCTATTCCCAAGAAATATTTGAGTTGCCCCAAGTCTTTCAATTTGAAATGTTGAGATAGAAATTGCTTGGTTTCTTCAATTTCATGCAGATTATTCCCTGCTAGTATCAATCATCAACATAGACTAGTAAAGCAATGAAGTTACCATGACGACTTCGGACGAATAATGAATAGTCGGACCATGATTGATGAAATCCAGCAGCCTTGAGAGCATTGGACAACTTGATGAACCATTGTCTCGAAGCTTGCTTTAAACCGTAGAGAGATTTATTTAATTTGCATACTCGAGTCTCCCCCTTTCGTCCGAAACCAAGGGGCAAGGTCATGTATACATCCTCTTCGAGATCACCATTTAAAAAAGCATTGTTCACATCCAGTTGATGGAGGTGCCAACCTTGCACAGCAGCCACACTAAGGAGCACGCGAACTGTGGTTAACTTAGCCATCGGAGCAAAAGTTTCACGGTAATCAACACCTTCAATTTGACTGTAACCTTTGGCAACGAGGCGTGCTTTGTACCGTTCGAGAGTGCCATCAGGTTTGAGCTTAATTTTGTAAACCCATTTACAGCCAATGGGACGTTTATGCAATGGTAAAGGCACGAGGGTCCATGTATGATTGGCTTGAAGGGCAGCAATTTCATGCTGCATGGCAGTGCACCAGTTTGGATCTCGGACAGCCTGCGAAAAACTAGTAGGTTCTTTGAGCAGACTGAGATTAGCGGTAGGCTTTATGGTGGGGTGAGAGACGATCATAAGATAAATAAGTGGAGAAAGGATGGGAAGTACCTGACGAAGACTGAACCACGTTCGTAGAAGATGTGGGAGCAGGCCTGGACGGGAGAGAGACGTCGATATGAAAGTCCTGCAAAAAAGTAGAGGGTTTGGTAGGTCGTGTTCCACGGCGGGGTAGGGTTGGCAGGACGGTTGGTAGACTTAGGGGTGTAGTGTTTGGAGATGAAGAAGACACAGGGATGGATGTAAGAGCCGAAGAGGGGGAAGGTGAAGGTGGGGAGGCGATGGGGGAAACTGGAGAGGAGGGTGCAGGGGGGTCGTGTGACATAAGAGATGTCACAGGAAAAGAGTCCAGATCAAAGTATGACAGGGAGGCAGGTGGATTAGAGGATTGGTTGTGAGCAGTGGAAATATCTGAGTGATAAGGGAATTGGTCTTCAAAAAAAATCACGTCCCGTGAGACAAACACTTTGTTGAGTTGGAGGTCAAATAAGCGATAGCCCTTTGTACCATATGGGTAGCCAAGGAAGACACAACGACGGGCACGGGGATCAAATTTTGAAGGTTTGTGTGCGTGAGTGGAAGCAAAACACAAACAAACAAAGACTCGTAAGTGTGAGTAATTGGGTGCTTTGTGGAACAATTTTTCATAAGGTGTTTTCCCTTGAAGAAGGGGTGTGGGTGTGCGATTAATAAGATAGGCTGAAGCAAGGATAGTGTCCCCCCAAAAACATTTTGGCATGTTGGCTTGAAAGAGTAGAGCTCAGGCAACATTGAGTAAATGGCGATGCTTATGTTCAGCAACACCATTTTGTTGTGGTGTGTGAACGCAGCTAGTTTGATGGATGATACCTTGTGTGGCATAAAAACTGGCAAGTTTAAATTCGGGACCATTATCGCTTCGAATCATTTTGACTTTGGTGTCGAATTGAGTTTCGACCAAATGGATGAATTGTACAAGGAGCTGTTGTGTTTCAACGTAATCTTTGTTGAAAGATTATGTCTCATTATACTAGTGATCTTGCTGGTATTGGCAAGGTACAAGAATACTACTGATGTTGCTGGTATTGGCAAGGTACAAGAATACTACTGATGTTGCTGGTATTGGCAAGGTACAAGAATCCCAGCATGTCTAAATCATGTGAAGTTGTTGCAACTCAACTGCAGGAATTTTGATAATCCTGCAAAAGGCACGAAATGGGATTTGGAACAATTGAAACTGCAAGATGAAAAGTTTGATGGGTAGCGAGAGTATCATCCATATTTTGTAGTTTTTGAACTCTTGTCTAGATTGCAAATGGATTTTGGTTCTTTGAAACTAGGAAAAAGACGCCAGAAATTACAACTTTATTCTTTGTTCACGAAAGCGCATTATTATTGTCATTGCATGACCGAATAGCTACTATCGATGTCGAATGTTCAATTTTATCCACCAAAAATTACAAAGGGCTTCTCATAGTAAAAAAGATAACTAGAACTTACAATGTGGACTAAGGCCACTTCGTATACCTGGAAATCAAGCACCATTCAACAAAAACGAAGCTCATTACTCCGAGGCAGAATTTTACATCGAATGCACAGGTGCTGGAAGCAACCCATCTAAGGATTTCGGGACGTATCTCCCTTCATGGACTGAAATTCGTGATCTAAGCAACGAGTAGCTCATCACCATTATTGATCAAGAAAGAAAGAGACACTCGGAAGTCAACAACCATGCCTACGATCATCCCCAATGCTCGAAGGTGATGCTGCCAGATGGGCGCACTGTGTACTGCTTATGACGGGGTTGGGGGCTTAACCGTATCCTACGGGAGAGCCCCGAGTATGGAGGAGAAGCTATGCAAGTAGGCAACCGTAGGAGTCCAGATGACAAGGCACCCCTGCCTTGTGCTTTCCAAGAGCCAATGACAGCACCCAAGCACATGCAAGATGGATCGACGGCAGTAGCTAAGCAGTTGGAAACAATCAATTTAAGTGATGACCAACTAGCAGTTATGGATGATGCCTCCCTTTGATTCCTCGTTCTCAAAGGTTCTCTAGACCTGAACTAGCAATAACCAAAGGAAAGAGGCAGGTAGCTCGGGTTTTGCACGCACAGAGGAGAAAATCAGAAACGGAAAGAAGAAAGAAAGAAAAGGAAATAAAAAAATTAATAAAATAAAATGGATTTGATGGAAGCGTACCTGGGGAATATGCAAGACTGCTGGAAGATAATCATGGCAGCACATATGCGAGAAACGAAAAGGTCACGTCAACAACATGGGTTTGATTTTTTCTTTTTGGGACGGGTTTGATTATTTGACCCATCTCAATATTTGCTCATAGCCCCAATAATCAATGGGGCTAATGTTGAGGGCCAAAAATCCAAGGGGCTAAGCCCATATTAATTCTTGGCCCAACACAAATAATTGAACACAAAGGAAGCTCAATCAGGACAAAAGAGAATTTGTAGGACACAACAATACAAGCTACGGGCCACGTATCATGCCAAGCAAGCACGTACAAAAGAGCCGAGAGCATACCAACTTTACAAAACCACGCTTGCATATCCATTCGGTGTTACTTGGCCCGATTATAGCCTACCGTGGCATAATAATAAAACTCAAGCACAAGCGTAATTGTCATGCAAGAAGAACCATTATTCTAACACCAAGCTATGCCACAAGCTTAAGTGGGCCCAAGCCAGAAAATTACCCGGGGCTTGCTGAGAAAGTTGTGGTGTGGGTGGGTACAAGCTTTCACTAGGCCCATTTAAGGGATCAAGGAATGAGAATTTGGGCTACTTGGGAGCACCAAAACTTGAACCCATTTCTAAAAACATGGGCTAGCATGAGAGAGAGAACATGACCCAATGCCTTAGGAAGAATACAGTAGTTTGCTTAGAAAACCCAATATAAATTAGAATGCCCAAATACTTTGTTAAAAACGCAACAGGCAAACTGCTTCCAGCAGCTTGACGAAAACAAGCTGACCAGTTGCTGAAGAGTAGAATATCACCGACCCATGGCCTTGGGAAAAGTCTAGCCCAACACTGTAAAATATCTAGCAAACACGTTCAACCTTTGCCCAAAGGAGTTAACGGAAGCCAACACAAAAACCAGAGGAAATCCATGCGAGCAAGAGGTTTACCCGTTGGGTAAACAGCATGTCCATTCTCACCTTTTTCTCAGTTAGCTCCCATAGGAAAAATCGAGAAGAAAGTTAGTGGCGCTTCACCCCTATGGAGAAAGACCAGCCATGCCAAAACCTTGGAACCACAAAGAACTCCTTACTTATGCACCTTGGAAGGGAGAATTTCACCAAAGAAGATAAAGTGGAAAGAAGTAACGAAAAAGGAAGGAAAAGGTTAGATGAAATTAGGGTTCTTTGTGGCTATAAAAGAAGGCTTCTGCTACCCAGAAAACCAACCTATTCAAGCCTGACCAAGCTTTGTCAAGCAACTGAAAATTTACTCAAGCCACCCAATCTTCTTCTTTGTTTGTTTTCTTCTTCCCTTAAGGAAGAAATTGTTCTAATCTTCCTCTGCCCACTTCAAACCCTTGTTCTCTGTAAGAAATTCATGCTTCCCTCTCTCTCAAGTTGCTAAACTTGTGAAAGCTCAGCTCCCATGCCATAAGCTTCTCAAGCTAAGCCATTAATCGATTTATCATGTTTATTTGGCTATTGGTGCAAAAAACCTGAGAGTGTTTTTCTAAAAGTTTCATCAGACTTTTCAAAAACTCTTTTGGGAGCTTGGTTTCGAACTCAGACACTTGGAGAATTTTGTTTCTTTTTCTTCTTACAACAGCCCAAGCCCATTCTTCAGGTTGTTGGAACAAAAAGGCCCCTACACACCTTAGGTAGGATATCCACTTCTCTTTGAGCTGAAATTTCAAAGGCATATATTTTCAAAAGAAGAACAGACACACTTCAGTTTGAACAAGTAAGATACAAATCTACACACAAGTACAAATTGTGCTTTTTTATTTTTTTTATTTTTATGAATAGATAACCGAAAATAAAAATGAGAGAAGAAAAGTTCAAACCGATGAAATACTCTTAAAATATAGGATTTATGGTTGTTTGCTTAAGAAAAATTATTGTGCCCAACCCTCTCATGTTTTTATAACTACACCAATACCATGCTGATTCCAATCAAAGAAAATTTGTACTTAAAATTATTTTTTAATCCCAATTCTTGAGAAACGAATTTTTAAAATTATGATTTGCACTGAGCTAATATGCCCCTGTGCTGGGCTCCCTTTGGGGGCCCACATGCATATGGGTCACATCTGGACGATTCCCCAGCACAATTTTCTTTACATGTGAGGAAGTGTGTTTGATGTGCACAAGCTTTATGTGTAGTTTAGGCAGGCTAAAGAGTTTGGTTCATTACTACAAAAATTGAAATAGACGACGGGGAAATCCGTCGTCTTTTTGCATTGAAAACTGTTGTTATATCAACCGACATTTTTTGAATGACAAACTACGATGATGCACCGTCGTCTATTAAATGTAAAAACGACGCTTTTACTACAAACCGTTGTCTATTAACTGTAAAGACAACGATTTTTTGAAAAGAACTGCCGTCTATTATTTCTAGAGAAGCATAGGTTCAACGAGATCTACAAGACAAAGAGCACGAAGGGCCGAGAATTTCAAAAGAAAGGAGGCTAGGGTTTGGAGCTTCACAATTATCAAGAGCTTTAGGATAGAGATTGAAAAGATGCGAACTAGAGGGGTTCATGAAGGGCCGCAAATTCATTAAGTGAAATTTTCATTAGCCCGTCTTGGAAAGACGACCGTGACTTCTTTCAACTTTCGTGCTATTAAAATCAACTAATTTGAAAGACGAAGGTGACTTCTTTCAACCGTCATGCTATTAAAATCAACTAAGGGTTTCGGACTCCATGACGACGGTTATTATAACACCAATCATGGTTTGTAATGGTTTTTTAAACCACAAAGGTTTTTTCGTTTTGCGTCATTTAACGGTTTTATATTATTGTGGTAGTGGTTCTACACGAGGTCATTGAAATAACGAAAATTGGGAAAGTAAATGAAACTGCCTTATATGCATCTTAAACAATTATTCCCTGACTATTTGAGGAGTCTAAATATTTAATGGTGACATTGACCAAAAGTTCAACAGTAACCTTTGAAATCTCACAAAATTTAGGGGGGCATGCTATAACATTTCTTTACCATATAATAACTAATATGCCACCTTGACTATCTGCAGATTATCTCAACTGACTATCTGCAGAATCATCATCCTCTCCAAATCCCTCAGCAATCAACTTCATCAAGTTATGTGCCACCTTGACATTTACCAAATCTCCCGCATGTTCAAAGACTTTATTCATGGTCTGCAGAGAAGGAATATCAGGCATGGATGACATCGGGTGTTTAATAAGCAATAACAAAATACTCCCATGATAACTAGAATATAAAAGGCAACATGTATTACTCTTACCTGGATAAACCATTGATTACTTGGTGGAAATTGCTCCGCACGCTCCACACATGGAGAAGCTATATGTTTTGTAATTGTTATCATTAATGCTAACCAATATCAATCATACGATCCACAATCACTTCCACGTATTGGAGGACTTGGTCATATTGTATAATAGTTAAAATGTTTTTCGCTTCAGAATATCATCTGGGTCCTGCATCATGCACATCAAACTTCGTCTAAATTAAAATATTTTTCGCTTCAGAATATCATCTGGGTCCTGCATGATTTGAAACCAATCCATCAAACCCAACAAAATTCTCTCACCTCTGAGCAATCAGTGCCCATATATTTATTGCTCTGCTATCTCTAGACTAATCTTTATTAGTCGACCAAGGGCATCGATGCCCATATATTTCAAATTATGACTGTCACTCTGTCCACCAAATATACAACAAGGAATTGGTGTTTAACTCTCCAAATAATCTACATGCAGACTATAATTTGCAGGAAATTATGTTGGAATTTTAAAAGGTTTTAAAAATTTAACCGTTTTATTTATTTAATTATTTTGGTTGTTTTATTTTATTTATTGTGGGGGTTATAGGTTTTATTTCTGGTTGGTGAAAGCCTTAATTTTTTGGTTGGTAAACTTTTATGGTTGGTGAAGGTTACATGTTTTTGGATGCCTATAAAAGGTCACTCCTCCTTCACATTTGAACACACACACAATAACACACAATAATACACAATACACTATCAGAATATAACATACACATTCTAATTCTCTCCTTTTCTACTTTTACATATATTCTCTACTTTATTATTATTATTTTGGGCAATGGTTATGTGACTTGGATACCTATATCTGTCTATGAACGTGCTCATAGCGGATCTTGAGTTTGTGTATAAGGGGTCGTATCTTGGAATCTTGTAGACCGTCAGTACCTGCACGTAGGGAGGCTACAAAGGCTTTAGGACAGCGTCTTTGACGTGCTTTACCGTACCAAACTCACATTCTTACTTATTATTTATTTTCCTTTTACTTACCTATTATTTTGTTTTCTTCAATTTCATTATACCTTCAAAGCTTTCCAATTTGTTTATATATTATTTATAACATAAATATTTTGTATTTGGCTTTACGGAAAGAGGAAAACTATTATTTTGTATAACAATCTAAAGCCTTTGTAAGTTAAAGTTGTTTTCTTCCCGTATTCCTAGCTTTAATATCTTTTAACTCTTTGACTGAAGCTTTTGCATTTGTATTGGATTTTCAAAATAAAAATTACGATTTATTTTGGATAGATGCAGTTTGAAGCTTTCATATTGTCTATACAATTTTAACTGCTTTAAATATTGTTGGCACATTTATATGCTTATAATTTGTTGCTAACGTTTGGGAAATTACTGCTAGTGTTTGACAATAAAACCTACAGACTAATTTATGTGGTATTATTATTATAGCTCAACGTATTATTATTTTATGTGGTGTGTCCGTTTTCTACAGCACAATTGTTTTTAAAATACATTTCAGAATCTTAAAAATGTTAATAGCATTCAAAAGCTAATTAATGACCATTGAAATAATGAATATATATATATATATTGAAGTGACCTACGTTTTTCTAAGTTACTGTTTGTTTTAAATAGCTTGTATTATTTCATTACCGATTACTTAATTATTACTCGTTAATCAATTTATGGTGAAACATCCAATATTGAATGGTTGAAGTGTTTAAAACCGAAACATTGAAGTGTTTCAAAATCTTTAGTCTGATAATTTCAAAGCAAGTATATATTTGGTTTTATTGTGTTGGGCCTTTTACATTTGCCTTCCTTCATTTTGGTTGACATCAATCTTCTTTTATATAACGGTCCCTTATATTATTTTTTGTTGTTGGACTTAATATCGTTTTATTGTTCTCAATTGCCAAAAAGGTCTGCTTTACTTTTGGAAATCCTTCATATCAACGTTAGAAGCAATTATAATATATTCTTGGCACTAAAGTTTATTGTTTGCAATTATAGTTTTAATGTTGGTTTTTTATACACTATCTTTATGTGGTTTAATGCATTATGAAGGAATAAAGCATTATTGGTCAACAGACAATTAAGTTTTCCTTTTATGAAGATAAATTTGATTTGAATATTCAATTGTTGCATCTTTGCAAATCTGTGTAGTATACGACTTACTTTGGTTTCAAATTCTTGAAAGAAAAAAGGTGTGCAAACAGTTCTTTTGTAGTTTAATTTTGAATTCAACATCTAATATTGCATCAGTTTTAGATTTGGCCTATCTATGTATTCAATTTTTATATTGAATTCTTATTTTTATTTATATCTATTAATTTTTGCGAAAACATGCAGAGAGTTTATGTGATATTATTGCAAGTTTTATTGAGCCTAATTATTCTTTATTTTGATGGCTGTCATTGCTTTGAATTTGGGAGAAAGGGTTTAAATGTATCACTTTAACACCTTGGACGTTAGCTCCTTTTGATTCCAGAATTAGTTAATTGCTCTTAACTTCTTTTGGAAGCTTGTGCATTTCACATTCAAAACTTTAATGTCAATTTCATGACATTTAGAGCTTTTATTTTGGCAGTAAAATTGTTGATATTGTTAGGTGATTATTGCCTTTAATGTTCTGAACATTTATGCAATTTAATTACATCTTTGTGTTAATGCCTTGGATTCCTTTTAAAGTTGTCAACGCCTATATATTTCGATTGTGCAACCCTTCATATTAGTTTCTTGAGTCTAATGTTCTTTTGATTATAAAGTCTTGACAGCTGCCACATTGAGTTAATTGCCATGAAGTGTACATTGTGGAATCCTCCTGAGAAAACTGAAATGAAATAATAAATTATATCATCGTAAGTGGTATTAATTTTAAGTTTTGGTGTAAGGTTTTCAACTCGTAAATCCTCTAAAGTATTATTGGCATATCTTATGAATTTAAAATTAAATAAAAATTTGGTACAGTCTTCATATATTTTGAAAATTCTCTCAATTTTGTGGGGGTTGAGTTTTTTGTTAACTATGTGAGTATTTGTTGGAATTTTTGTGGGTATTTCAAACACAAAATTAATCTCAGTACTTATTTTATGTTGAATGTAATTTTCCAAATTTTGAGTGATTTTGATTACCTCTTTAAAACTGAAGTTATGTTGTACTTTTATTGAGATATATCTTATTTTGTTTTAATTAGCCCTGAAATGTCTACGTTATTTTCTTTTGATAATAATAATAATTATGACTTATTTTAAAACTGTGTAGACTTTTTGTGGGAGTTGATTTACTTTTTTTTTCAAAGGGAACTTTAATGCTATAATTTTATGTGTGGCTAATGTTGAGTAGTTTTTGTTTTATGTTGAAAAACAGTAGACCCATTTATGTAGTCTAATTGCATTGCTTTAATATCGTAGGCTTTTCTTCTCACTTCTCTTCCCACAATTTGTGTGTATTTTAAATTTCTTTATGTTCTAATGGGAAAGATTCATTATATTCATTTAGTGACATAATAATTTTTATATTTCCTTGGCAAACATGTTGTGTCCATGTGAAATTTATTTTCTTTATAAAAATTTTTTATGAGACTAACTTGTCTTCAATTTTGATATGAAAATGTGTGCAACTAATGATTACGTACCTTGGTATACAATTTTGGTAGAGACTTCTTATTATCTTATAGGTTCCTATTGAGAATCAAGAAAATACAATTTCAACTTGCGTATGTGATCATGATTTCAGCCACTTGGAGTGCACAAAAGGGACTTCATAAGGTGCACTCAAAGTTTCAAAGACTATTGCAAGCTCATATTTGAGTACCAATATTTGAGAGGTATTTGGATTATATGAATTTATATGTAGTGGGATTTCCATTATACTTTAATGTATACCAATGCATATGTACTTTCCAATTATACTGAGGTGAAATCCGGTAATCATTTGTGTGAAAGATTGTGTAGGAAATATTTTAATAACATGCAGGTTTAAAGCGCACTAAAATGGAGAACAAAGAAATGACCTACATTATATATGCCTTGTGAAGGCTAGTTTTGATATGCATGCCTCGTGGAGGAGGCTATTAATGCAAAATGTCGAGGGGGATGTGCTTAAGCCCATAAGGGAGTCACCTAGGGAGGTAACCCAACTTCTGTGATTGATTGGAGATCCCATGAAGGAAGTTCAATGTGGTAGAAACAATCCATACTGCGTGACTCATATAGCACTTATAAAACTATGGAGATATCCTTGAGATATTCTTCTGCTCATCCCTAAGGCAAAAGTGCTATTTTATGTGATTTAGGAAGGGATTTATCCCTGAATGAGTTTCGAGGCGGGCAATCTCCCGCAGGGTGCAGGTCACATGTACTTTTGGAGAACTCACCTAAGTGAGAGATGTCGTGAGGCCGCGACAGTGAGAATTGGGCTATTCTCTAGTAACTCTCATGAGAATCAAGATTAGCGCATGGCCATAAATAGCGCTACCCCACATCCAAGTCTCAACTAATACTATGTGTGGGATATGTTGAAGTTTGGTCAAAGGTGCCGAGTTCAATACTGTGTACAGTCAGGTTCCTCAAATGGAGACTATCATCACTAAGTGAAGGTTCAAGCCCGGAAGGCACCTACACCTATTACATAGTATTATACTGCCCATATATATATATTATATATTTTTCATTGTTTTTTTTTTCATGGTAAAATTTTGACAACCTTGTGGGGGATTGTTGGAATTTTAAAAGGTTTTAAAAATTTAACCGTTTTATTTATTTAATTATTTTGGCTGTTTTATTTTATTTATTGTGGGAGTTATAAATATCTAATATTCAGGTTTTATTTCTAGTTGGTGAAAACCTTAATTTTTTGGTTGATGAACTTTTATGGTTGGTGAAGGTTACATGTTTTTGGATGCCTATAAAAGGCCACTCCTCTTTCACATTTGAACACACACAATAACACACAATAATACACAATACACTATCAGAATATCACATACACATTCTAATTCTCTCCTTTTTCTACTTTTACATATATTCTCTACTTTATTATTATTATTTTGGGCAATGGTTATGTGACTTGGATACCTATATGTCTGTGAACGTGCTCATAGCGGATCTTGAGTTTGTGTACAAGGGGTCGTATCTTGAAGTCTTGTAGACCGTCAGTACCTGCACGTAGGGAGGCTACAAAGGCTTTAGGACAGCGTCTTTGACGTGCTTCACCGTACCAAACTCACATTCTTACTTGTTATTTATTTTCCTTTTCCTTACCTATTATTTTGTTTTCTTCAATTTCATTATACCTTCAAAGCTTTCCAATTTGTTTATATGTTATTTATAATACAAATATTGTGTATTTGGCTTTACGGAAAGAGAAAAACTATTATTTTGTATAACAAATTACAGTGAAAAATACAAAATCTTCAAACCTTCAAAAATCTTGAGATTACTTGAGCAGCCTGTTCTAACAACTTAGGATTTGGATATATGGCAGAAACGCAACAAATACACTCATAAAGTACAACATTTCCCATATTATTGGTAGAATCGCACTTCCTAAAAATATCGTTGACTACCATATACATCTTCTCACTCGATTGCTTATCACCACTCCCCAACAATGCCAAGATCTTCAACAATCTAATCTGCATTATCAAACTAATTCTGTTATACATTACGTTACAACAAACAACAAACAAAGCTCAGTATTTCAATTCCTCTATCACACCAAAAACTTCCCACATTAATAAGCTCAACTTCATTGAAAGTAAGTAAAACCTGAACAGATGGCGCCGGCAACTGATGGTAATCATAGGTCTTAGGCAACTTGCACTCGGAGACCTGTTTGAGAATGCTAACAAAGCTGACCACCAAATCCTTATAAGAATTCACATCGACGGTAATGGGATCGAACAAGGGGCAGATCGTGGCACCCATAACTCCCCGATCGTTATCCAAAGCAGCTTCTGGAAATTCGAGACCAGATGCGAAACTGAAGACTACTATTCTGATAAAAGCGGTGAAGCGCCATGATGACCTTCTTCCTTCCTAACAGCCTCCTTGGGACGGGCAAGTCTCGTCGTTGATGAGCTTGCAAACGGCTTTGAGAGCAGCGGAAACGACAAGGTAATTGTCCGACTTGAGATCCTTCTAGATGGTGTTGACGATCAAGATGATCAAATCGTGATCGTCGCTGAGGAAGAGCAAAATGGTGAGGTAACCGGTGCATTTGAGCAAGAGATCTTGGGTCATCTTGAAGGCATGGATGTAGGCGAATGAGTCGTTGTGGTTGAGCATTTCGACGTAGATGAGGCGGATGATGTACTCCTTCATTTTGCACTTGGGGATTTCGGGCTCGGAGATACATCGTTTTAGGGTTTCGATCTTGAGGAGGAAGATGCGCTCTTTTTCGGCCTTGGATCTAGCTTTGCCGATGGACTTGACGAGGTCCAGGAACTTCTTGAATTAGCCGAAGCTGCCGTGAGAGCCCATCGCAAGCTCTCGCCCTATGGTCTTCACTTGCTCCATTGCTGCTGATGATTGGTGGAGTTAGGATTTCGCACTTGCCAATGCGATGGAGATTAGGGTCTGAATTTGGCGCATTAAATTGGTGAGTAATTTGGACTGAGTTCAATTGCTTGAAGCAGCAGAAGAAAGGAGAGGAGAGAGAGAAGCGAAAGGTTCTTTTAGAGCACTTCTAGCAGTTTACCCCTTGCCATGGCAAGGGGAGCTAGGGTAGCTACTATTCACGTGAATAGTGGCTGCCCTTGCCATATTAATGTGTGTTTCCAGCAGTTGCCCTTTGCCATGGCAGATACTATTAATTTGTTTTTTTCACAACTTTTTTTACTTCAATAATTAATTTGGATAATATTTTCGAATAAGATTTTTGGGTTCCTACGTGTCAATACTATTCATATTGGATAAGATTTTCGGTTTCAAATTTCAGATAAATTTCAAATTTCAAATTTCAGATAAATTTCAAATTTCAAATTTCAGATAAGATTTTCACCCTCTAAAATTGCGCCACGTGTCAGCTCTATCTGCCTAAATTTTTCTATAAAATTAGAGGCTCAGCTCATACCTCTCATACCAGATCTTCTCTACATTTTCATTTCTCATATTTTAGATTTCATTCTCCATTCTCAATGGCAGACATGCAAGAGGTTTTGGAGAGGCAAGAGCGAGAAACTAGAGAAAGAACACGTAGACAAGCTGCAAGCAAAAGGTTGTAGAGAGAACTAGATGAGCAACTTGGCATAGCAGTGTCTTTGCTTGATGAAGAAAACTAGAGCTGCCTTGGTTCACTAGAAGGGCGTGGCCTGAATGTGGACAGACATAGACATTCTCGGGGTAAGAATCTTCTAGAAGATTATTTGATCACACATTCTCTGTATTCTGATGTTCATTTTCGAGCGAGATATAGCATGCAACCCCCTTTGTTCAATAAAGTCATGCATGATATTTGCAATTATGATGAATACTTTGTTCAAAAGAAAAATGCTGCTGGAAATTTGGGACTTCTTCCCGAGCAAAAGTTCACAGCTGTGATACGAATGTTGGCGTATGGGTCATTTGCTGATCAGGTGAATGAGATTGCCCGGATGGGGAAATCCACTGTTTTGGAGAGCTTGGTGCGATTTTGTGATACTGTGGAAACTCTATACACCAGGGACTACTTGTGCAGACCTACGCCCAAGGACCTGCAACGGCTTCTACAAAAAGCTGAGTCTAGAGGATTTCTTAGAATGATTGGTAGCATTGACTGCATGCACTGGCAATGGAAAAATTATCCAACTGCTTGGCAAGGGGATTACGAAAATAGGAAAGGGCAGAAAACTATCATCCTTGAAGTAGTTGCTGGATTCAATACATGGGTTTGGCACGCCTTCTTTGGAGTTGTTGGATCTCAAAACGATTTGAACGTCCTGGGTAAATCCCAGGTGTTCAATGATGTTTTGAGAGGTGAAGCCCCAAGTATCACCTATGAAATCAACAATATCGTCTACCAAAATAGGTATTATCTAGCTGACGGCATCTACCCGAGGTGGACCACATTTGTGAAATCAATTCTACATCCTCGATCCCATCAGCAAAAATTATTTGCTGCTTATCAAGAGGGTTGCAGAACAGATGTGGAGAGGTGCTTTGGTAACCTCCAAGCCCGGTGGGCTATTATTAGGGGCGCGACGCGTCTATTTGACGAGGAGGTGCTTAGGAGCATAATGATGACTTGTATCATCCTCCATAACATGATTGTGGTGGATGAATATGATTACGATGTTGATGAAGTGTATGAACCAGATCCCATGAACACGGCCTCGACACGAATTTATAAAAAAATTCATGGGGCCGAATGGAGAACCAGTGTAGCATGAACTGTTGGTTAGGGACGGTACTTTCATGCCCTGGATGATTGATCGCTACATGGAGATGCAATCGTCGTATATTCATGAACGTCGTCAAGTTGACTTGATGGAGCATTTATGGGCGGTGAAAGGCAATGAAGGTGAATGATGTGAAGTGAAGATGTTTTTTTTAATTTATTATGTTTATGTTGTATTTTTAGTTATGCTTTGGTTGTGGTTTGCTTTTTATGTATGGAATGTTTCGAATAAAAAGGAATTTTGTTGAATATTTTCTTTATTCACTAAAAGAAAATCAATACAACTAATAAAATAAAATACATGAATTACCACTAATTTTTTAAACAAAACATAAAATACAATTAAATGAAAGGCAAGCAAACTAACTCAATGGTTTTGATCATTTAACCAATCCGTGTTGCTAGGTCCATCGTCACAAAAAAGTCTTCGTCTCATAACATCCCTTCATTCTAGCTTCCAAAATTGTTCTGTTTCAGGGGACATATGGCTTGTATCCATGGCCATGGTTTCCCGATCCCTTTTTTCAATGTTTTGTTGGCATACATACTCCCTTTCTTTTGCATATTCTAGTCGCATTGCCCTATCGTGCTCTTGGGCTTTCATGTCCATTTCAATTCTCATGGCTTGGTGCCTTGAAATTTCACCCAAAAATTTAGATGCATTCTTGGTAGAATTACTTCCTCTCTTCACCTTCACCCTCTTCCTCCCAATAGGCCTCGGCTCCTTTTCGATAGGTGAGTCTTGACTCATTGGGGAATCCATAGGTCAATCTGATGCCGGTGAATCATGGAGTGGCGTCTCGTTCAACACCACTGTTGGACCCGTTGGAATAATTCAGAATCTCTTACAATTCTTCACCGCCTCCCAACATTGGGTATGGTTGAAAGTTTTTTTGCCTTGCCCAGTAGCTCCATACCACATTTGTGATTGCATAATTTATATATAAAAAATTGGAAATGCAAGAAACTTTAGAAAATATTGGCAATGCAACAAGTATATCAAAAAATTGGAAATGCCGAAAACTTTAAAAAATATTGGCAATGCAACAATTATAAAAAAAAAATGAAAATGCAAGAAACTTTAAAAAAATATTGGTAATGCAACAAGTATAAAAACAATAATGAAAATGCAAGAAATTTTAACAATTTATTAGAAATGCAAGAAATATTAACAAAATATATAAATTGCAAGAAACATTTAAATAAAATTTAATATGACATAGAAATTAATTAAAGAAAAATTACAAATAATTTACCTCATTGCTAAGGTTTTCCCCGCTTCTATGGTTGTCCATCGCCTTTGCCAAGGCATCTCTCCATTGCACCAACTCTTTATTGAAAATTTTCCACCTACTAGATAATGCAATTTCCGTACAGGTCGAACCAATTGCCCTTTCACAAAATTCTTGATGAATTTTTTTCCACATATGACAAAATTTCATCTCATTGCCCGTTACGGGACAATGACTAATTTGGACCCAACACTCACATAACAAAACATCTTCCATCATGTTGCATGCCCCTCCGGTTTCACTAGAAGAAGCCATAATATGATAGAGAAAAATACAACTTGAAAGTGAAAAAATATTGAGTAGAAAGTGAATAATAGTAGAAGGAGAAGAAAATGTATGAGGATTTGGTATTAAAAGTGAAGAGTATTGGATGGTATTTATAGAAAAAAAATTCAGTATTTTTTTTTAAAATTTTCCGATATTTTTTCATTTTTTTATTACACAAAAATTGGCTGCCGTTGGATTGGAGCAAAAATTCTTATCGGAGAGCCTAGGACGTGACACGTGGCACATAACCGTTGGCGGGCACTGTAGCGGCGCGTTCAAATTTTTTTAACGTTGGCCCGTGCAGCCAGGGCGCTGACGTAAGCATCAACACTTGGCTTGGCGCTCGGGCCAGCCCGTGTTGTTGGGTCCCACCTCGCACCCGGGCCTTCTTTTGCTGCTGGAAACGAGTTTTTAGACCACACCCACCCCACCCCCCCAAACCCCACTGCTGGAAATGCTCTTAGAGGGTGTATTCAATTGAGATTTTAAAAGACTTTACAGAGATTAAAAAATCTTCCAGATTTAAGCAGAATATAATTACTTATATGATTTTTTTTAATGAATTTCTATAATCAAGATTTTTTACTTATGAATTTTAAAGATTTCTATTACAAGATTTATAAGATTTGAAAGGACCACGTATATTTCTTTCGGGGTCAACATAAGATTTTTTGAGAAAAAATAGAACCTTAAAAATGAAACGCTAATATTGTTTCTATCTCTTCACCATCCCGACACCCACAAAGCCAACCTTCACTCTCGGCAGCCCACCCTCCCACAGTCACCACACACACTCTCATTTGTGTATTGATGGAGTTGCATTCCAATTTTGTTTGGATTTTGCAAGTAAACTATTTATCAGTACATCACATTGATCAATGCCAACAATTTCAATGCTTTTGGTTCTCACGTCTGTCAAAATCTTTTATTTGTATCAAAATCTATTTTTGTTGTTGATAAAAGATGAAATTTCATTGAAACTCAAATAGGAGTACAATCTTGAAACAAAATATCATGAATCAAAATATCATTGACACTCAATTGCATCCCAGCTAAGAGAGCCAGTGCCTGGATTTGGGTAGGACACCCTACCGTCCTAACTGGCCGCAAACGAGCTGCAATGAAGGTTCCTTGCTCATCCCGTACCACCACTTCCAGACCTCCATTATGATCCTCAACTTTCCAGGCACCACCCACATTAATCTTAACAAAACCATCTCTTGGAACTACCCTTCTTTTTGGAGCGGAGCGTGGGATATTGGAGACCAAGTCATCCCTCATTTGCTGATATTCAGCCAGCCAAGCCTTTGCATGCATCACCACCGCATTTGGGTCCACACCACCACCATCCCAAATACGTGAGTTGCCTTTGAATGCCAACCTCTTCCACAACAAGAATTCTATTAACGATTTTCTAGTAACTAATCTAAACAGAAGCTGCGCCCTTTGGGGGCTTGTGTCGAACAGATGGTGGGCAATTTTTGCCTAGCCATCGGGCTTTGTCAAATAGATGTGTGGAGGTCCACATGTTCGAACTTATACCCCAACAGCAGGTTGCTCTAGTTTTGAAGGTGGTTTGGTCTTCATGTGAGGAAAGGAGAGGAAAGAACATTTCTTATACCGAGTGGTCCTTAGTGGTGGTTTGGTCGCCATGGTTTATACCCAGTGGGTGGAGGTCAAGGTGAGGAAATAATTTTTTTTTTAAAATCTCATGTGAAAAGTCTGATGGGTTAGGGTGGGATTTGAGATAGGGCTTGGTATTTATACTTTTCATTAAAAAATCTCACACAATCACACATTTTAAAAAATCCTTTGAAATTAGCAAAGTTTTGAATACCATAAGACTTTTGTTACTTGTTTAAAGTCTTGATTGAATACCATTAGAGTTCAACACCTTTATTTAAAAATCCTAATAATCTTAATGGAATACCACAAGACTTGTTTAGATTATTTAAAAGTCTTAATTGAATACCACATGACTTATTTATCTCAAAATAATCTTTTAAAATCCCAATTGAATTTGGGCTTTCTTTTTATTTTTTATATCAAAATAAGAATTTTTTTTTTTTTTTTTTTTTGGTACAGATGGGCCAGAGGCCAAGCAACAAAGAAAACTACAGAGAGATAATTCTAGTCCTAGCCAAATTGCTAGAATCAGCATAAAGGGTGTCATAGACATCGGGAGGGGGAACATCAAGACAATGAAAACCAGGGTCCAGCTCATGGCTCATTTTAGCAAGAACGTCAACAACATAGTTTTGTTCACGAAAGACATGCCTCAGGGAATAAATCCAGTTTTCTTGCATCTTCTTGCAGCAATTAATAAGACTAAGGAGGGGATGAGTGAAAGCAGTTGGGCAAGAGAGGAGGGAAACCGCATTGCTAGCATCACATTCAACCTCAATGTTTCGGCACCCATAATCCCAAGCCAAACGGAGGCCCCAAAAGACACCCCATCATTCAGCCTCAATTGTAGAACCCACACCAAGATTCATAAAGAAGCCTTTAATCCAAACACCAACAGAGTCTCTAATAATTCCTCCAGCACCTATAAGGCCAAACTCAGACTTTCGACTCCCATCATTGTTTAGCTTAAAAATACCAGGCATAGGATGTTGCCAGCGTAGTTGCATCACACAAATTGCAATAGAAGTTGTCATAGCCTTACGAGCAGTGAGTCAAACAATATGGGTAGAATATTTTTCAGGTTATATTTCATTCTCCAAAATAAGGTATTTATAGTACAAGGATGTAACACTAGCATGGTCAAACTAGGAAACAAGATAAAATCCTAATTACACAATATCTGTACAAAAGGAAAGAAATATAATCCTAATAAACTAGGAAATAAATATCCTAATTAAGCTAGGGTCTCGCTAACACTCACTCTCAAGTTGGAGCAAAGATGTCACGCATGTCCAACTTGTCAAGCGAGTTGAGAAAGACCGTAGTAGATACATCTTTTGTAAGAACATCTGCCAGTTGATACTCGAACGATATAAACGGAAAAGAAATAATTTCAGTACCCAACTTAACAAAATGTCGATCAACCTCCACGTGTTTTGTACGATCATGATGTACAGGGTTATGCGCAATTACAATTGCAACTTTATTATCACAATACAAATCCATGGGTTTCTGGGGTCCAAACCCAAGATCTCTCAACAATCTTCTCAACTATAGTAACTCACACACACCTTGAGCCATTCCACAGTACTCGGCCTCGGCACTAGACCTAGACACCACTTTTTGCTTTTTACTCCTCCAAGTAACAAGATTACCACCAACAAATGTGAAATACCTAGACGTAGAACGTCTACCAGTGACTGAACCAACCCAATCAGCATTCATATACCCTTCCACATCTGTATGACCATACTTGCAAAACATTAACCCATTTCCAGGAGTTACTTTCATATATCTCAAAATACGCATCACAGCGCCCATATGATCTTCACTAGGAGAGTGCATAAACTGACTCACTATACTCACTGCATATGCAATATCAGGACGTGTAAGAGATAAATAAATCAATTTCTCCACAAGTCGTTGATAACGCTCTTTATTTGTAAGGACTTGATCAGGATACAACCCTAACTTATGATTCTATTCACTAGGGGTATCAATTAGTTTACAATCCAACATTCCAGTCTCTGCAAGTAAATCCAAAATATACTTTCTTTGAGACAAATATACTATATTTAGATCTGGCAACTTCAATCTCAAGAAAGTACTTCAAATCACCCAATGACTTCGTCTTAAACTCGGATGCCAGATACTTCTGAAGATTTTGCATTTCTGCCTGGTCATCTCCAGTCACAATCATATCATCAACATAAATAATTAAAGCTGTCAATTTACCTTTATGACGCTTTATAAACAAAGCATGGTCTGAGTTACTCTGCACATACCCAAATTTCTTCATAGATGCTGCAAATCTCCCAAACCATGCTCTTGGAGACTGCTTTAATCCATATAAAGACTTCCGCAGCTTACACACAACACCCTCCTTAGAGGTTACAGGAATACGAGGAGGGAGATCCATGTAAATCTCCTCCTTGAGGTCACCATGTAGAAACTTATTTTTGACATCGAATTGTAATAAGGGCCAGTCGCGGTTAGCAGCCAGGGACAATAGTACACGCACATTACTGAGCTTTGCCACTGGAGCAAATGTCTCTAAATAATCCACTCCATAGGTCTGAGTATAACCCTTTGCTACCAATCTAGCCTTGTAACGGTTAATGGAACCATCAGCTTTATGCTTCAAAGTAAACACCCATCTGCATCCAACAGCTTTCTTCGCTCGTGGCAAAGGAACTAAATCCCATGTTTTATTCTTGTTCAAGGCATCCATTTCATTATTCATGGCATCCATCCATTTGGGGTTAGATAAAGCATCCTGCAGCTTAGTTGGCACACATACACTAGATAATTGACACAAAGATGATGCATATGACTTAGACAAACGATGAGTTGACACATAATGACTAATGGGATATTTAGACTTGGCATGTATATTACGAAAATTGTACTTTAGGTTTCCCACGAGTGATTCGTGGGGGTAATGGATAAGTTAACACAGATAGATCATTAGAAATTACCTTACTTGATTCACTATCACGAGTAGATTGAGGCATTGGCAGGGTAGATGGGGGTATTGCATCGAACTCATCCATACAAGAATCACTGTCATTATCTTCAGATATAGGCGACTGGTCACTTACTTTAGTGTGACCGGTCGTTTCGACACCAAGAGCACCTGCTTCATTTCTAAATATGGGCGACCGATCGAGTTCTAAAGAGCGATCAGTCGTTTCTTCACAGAGACCACAAGTTTCATCTTCAGATATGGACGACCGGTCACTTGCTTCAATGCGACAAGTCGTTTCCTTCCTGAGAGCAATATCTTCAAAAACATCATTCTCCAATCCAAGTCTCTCTAATTCACTCCCCCTTTCCCCCTGAATTTGGAGAGGAGGGAGAGACATAATAGGGCACTTCTTTATGGAAAGTCACGTCCAAAGTAACATGCACCTTTTGGGTAGGTGGATCATAGCACTTATAACCCTTCAGAGTAGAAGAGTGATCAATAAAGACACATCACAAAGCACAAGGATCAAGTTTACTCCGTTGACGAGAGTAGACATGAACATAGCAACACACCCAAAAACTTTAGGGGGCAACTTGGAGATTGAGACAGAGGATACATGGTCACCAAACACATCATGTGGAGTCTTGAAATCAAGAACCCGGCTAGGAGTATGATTAATCAAATAGGCAGCAGTTAAAAAAGCATGCCCCCAAAGATGATGGGGAACAGACATGTCCAACATAAGAAAGCAAGCAACTTCAAGTAACTGACGATTCTTGCGTTCAGACACACCATTTTGCTGAAGAGTAAATGGGGTTGTCGTTTGATGAATAATACCTTGAGCACGGAAGAAAGATGTCAAACTGTTATTCACATATTCACCTCCATTATCAGTTCGAAATACTTTGACCCAAGTATGAAACTGAGTAGACACCACAGTACAGAACTCTAGAAGGATGGAAGCAACATCATGTTTATCAATAAATGTGACGAACCAACGAAATTCGTTTGAAGTAACGCGAACCGGACCCTACACATCAGAATACATCAAATCAAAAGGCCTTGCAGCTTTACTGTCACTCAAAGGAAACAGACGCTTAAGGTAGCCAAATGACTGGTGTCCCAAGCGACGATGCCAAAACCAAATTTGTTGTTTGTCTTTGACACTGCAACTTTGAACAGTATTAACGACACGATCCCAAACTGGTGCAAAAGGCAATGTCAAATAATATAACCCCCTATCTGTTTACCATGCCCAATCGTCTCTTGAGTCTTGAGATCCTGAATAGAGCAATGCGTAGGATAGAAAGTAGCATAAGCATTAAGTGTGTCAAGAATCAACCAACAGATAACAATGGATATTGGGAACTAGTAATGAGCGAGACAAGGATAGAGTAGGAGTGAGAGAGATTCTGCCCTCACCAGGTAATTGGAGAGGGCAAGCCATTAGCACTAGTTATGTATGTGTCACAGGTGTTACCAGACAATTCATCAAAAAATTTAGCATACTAAGTCATATGATTAGAAGCACCAGTGTCAATTATCCAAGTATTGGAGCCAGTACCTGGAATAGAATCAGAAACACACAAATTTGCAGAGGCAGCAACAACAACACCAACAATGGAATTATCACCCATGATTGCAGCAAAAACTCAACAGATCATGGCAGAGTATACAACAGAACACAGCAGATGCACAAATACGGCAGATGCACGAAGACATGCATGAACACAGTAGAGTACACAACGGAACACAGCAAAGGCACAAATATGGCAGATGCACGAAGACAGGAATGACACAAACACAGTAGAGGCACGAACACTACAACACAACACACAAACCTAGGAGGGCACACACGACACAGGTAGAGAAAAAAAAAATGGGGATAGAACATGGGTGGGCACAACACACAGGTCACCAGAAAAAGTTGGCTTTGATACCAAGTCAAACAATATGGATAAAATATTTTTCAGGTTATATTTCATTATCCAAAATAAGGTCTTTATAGTACAAGGATGTAACCCTAGTATGGTCAAACTAGGAAACAAGATAAAATCCTAATTACACAATATCTATACAAAAGGAAAGAAATATAATCCTAATAAAGTAAGAAATAAATATCCTAATTAAGTTAGGATCTCGCTAACACAGTGAACCACTCAACAACATACTGTAGAATCACCTGTTGAGGCTCAATAGGCATCACAAATCCTTGCTCAAAAATAAGTTTACAGCGCCACTTCCAAAAATATGCCAAAGACAAACAGCAAAAACCATGTACCAAGGCATATCATCACAAACAAATTTTCTGGACTTAAGGTTGTGAAACAGCCAATCATCAAAATCTGCCACAAAGCAACTAGGAAGAATAGAGTTAGCCCCAAACTTACTCCAAATAGCTGTAGAGCAACTACAATCTTTTACTAGGTGCTCAATAGATTCAATGGGGTAATTGCAGCGGGGAAAATTAGCAGAAGAGGCAAGTCCTCTTTTGACACCTTGGCATTAGTCAAGAGCTTGTTATGACACAGAACCCACAAAAAGGTTTTAATCTTTGGGGGGATGTGGAGCGTCCTGATAAATTCCCATTTCTAGGGGGGAAGGTCTTGCCCAAGCACAATAGAGTTATAGGCAGTTTTAACAGAGAGCTCACCGTTAGAGGAGAGCTTCCATACGCAAGTATCAATCCTACCTCCATAGAAGCCGGCATGAGTACTTCAAATCAGAGGAACAATGTTGAGAGGCAGGCAATCCACAGTTGACATTCCAATACCCATGCTCCATGAAGTCACTCACAGTAAGAAGCATATCATCACACAAGAAAATGGTGGCAAAATTTTGTAAAGGGCCACAATTCACCCACGTGTCAGTCCAAAACAAGATGGTATCACCAGTTCCAACTCTCCAATTGAGACCACGAGGAAGAAGCTTAGCACCAAATAAAACACCCCTCCACACACTGGAAACACAACTAGTGTTGGGATTCATAGCAGCAATAAGATCACGTTGTCTCAAATACTTAGAATTCAAGACCTTGGCCTGAAGACCCTGATCTTTCTGAATCAACCTCCACCCAGTTTTAGCCAACAAAGCTTGGTTCATCCACACAGTTTTCTTGATGCCCAACTCACCAAAAATCTTAGGTTGAGTAACAGAATCCCAATTAACAAGATGGGTCTTACACGAATTATTAGTGTGACCGCAAAGAAAATTCCTGTTCAGCTGGTCAAGTTTGTCACAAATGGAAACAGGTAACTTAACAGTTTGCATAGAATAAATGGGAATGGCAGCAGTAACAGATTGTAGGAGAGTAAACCTACCAGCCATGGAAAGGGAATGACTCTTCTAAGCAGACAACCTTTTCTGGACCTTCTCGACAATCTCAATATAAGTGGTCTTAGTGACTTTTGTATGAATTAAAGGAACTCCAAGGTATTTACCAAGACAGGCGGTGAGGGGAGATCTACTAACATTGGCAATGGATTGAGCAAGTGCATGGCTTGTATTTGGAGAAACAGAAATAACATATTTCTCAAAGCTTACCTTCTGATCAGAGAGGTTGCAAAACTCATCCAAACATTGTTTCATCACCATAGCCTGGTTCATGGAAGCTTTACTGAAAAGAATTAAGTCATCAGTAAAGAATAAGTGAGACACAGAAGGACCACCTTGACAAATCTGCACCGATGTCCAAAGATTATCATGGACCCATGATGAATAAGGTGAGAGAGCTTTTCCATACACAAAGCAAATATATAAGGGGACAACGGGTCACCTTGCCTAATCCCACAAGTAGGCGTAAAAGCCTCAGTTAACTCACCACTGAGGATAGCTTTATACTGAATAGAACTAATGCACTTCATGATAACATCAAGAATCATGCCTTTGAAACCAATCTCCCAAAGCACTTCCTTACTGAAATTCCAGTTCAGTCTGTCATAAGCCTTAGATAAGTCAATTTTCCAAGCAATGAAGCCTTTTTTCCCTTTTGAAACTTCAAATTTGTGTAACATCTCCTGAGCCACAATGATGTTGTTTCCCTCTTTCCGGCCACGTAGGCTGATTGAAGGAGTTTTTCGTCCTTCTTCTTTTAGATTGGATGGCATCAGAATACTGATATTCATGGATACTAAGAAAGGATGTGATTAGATCCCTCGACAGCTCCGCATGAATGGTTGGCCTGCTCTCTCAATTCGTGGAGACAAAAGTCAAGCAGAAAGGGATTGGGTCTTCTCTGAGTTCAAAGCTAATAACTGCAACAGATGTTGCTGCTCGTGGTCTAGGTATGGAAATAATTTCTTTTAAGTTTGTCAAAAGACTTGAAAGGAATTCTTGTTTTGTGTAAACTTAGGAAAATGTCAAACCCCTACCCTGGACACCATTTCATTTTGCTCTTTCCTGTTGGAATTCAATGTTTTCAGCATTTTGGATGTTTTTGGGAAGAATGAAGAGATCACAGAGTGAGTGTGAGGAAGAGAACGTTGCTCTCGGAGAAGTAGAAAAACTTCAGATATTGCTATTCATTATATTCCACTGTTTTTGTATATTGGTATATGAGTGAGAGAAGTGAGCTGCTTCTCTAACTGAGTTACAAAGGGAATTAAATCCTAGCCTTTGATCCTATCATCCTATGAGATGATCCCACTTGTCATAATCTGACATTTAGATTCTAGGCAAGATAAGAGGCCACTTGGACTGTGATCCAATGGCTCAAATTACATCAGAAAAAAAAATAAAACTTATAAAATGAAATAGAAAGGACTTTGTGACTTTGGCTCCAAGGCATTCAGCTTAAGGGTTACACATCAACATTTCCTATGTTTTATCTTTTATGGTTTTATGATATTTTATTTTATTTGCACTTCTTGGTTATTTATTAATTTTTTATTTATCTATTGAAAGATGTTATTCTTCCCAACTAACAATTTCTATTTGTTTCCCATCTGGGATGAGACCCACTCCACGAAGAAGATTACTATTTTCTGATTAATAAGGCTATTTGAAGCAGTCAATTGATACTTGGTTCAGTTTTTTCTTTTGTGTGTGTGTGTGTGTAGGATGCTTGGGTATTTCAAGGAGATCGACTCTCCTCCACCTGTGAGAGCCTCTTTCTCTTTCATTCTCTTTTAATGCATTTGCTTGTATTTGGAATTGGGGGTTTGAAAATACTGTTAATCCTTACGATTTTATAAGTTTTTCTTTTTCTTTTTTGTTTGTTTGCTTGATCCATTTTGTTTGTTTGTTTGAAAAGATGGTCTGGTGTTGTTGGATCAATTTAGCTGTATAATTGCCTCTCTTTTTTTATTTTTTGATACAAGTGATTATGTTTTTGGTCAATTTTGTGAAAATCAAAATACTTGAGAAAAAAAAAAAAACTGCTTTGAAGAATCAAATTCAATTTCATCTAGTTGATCTGGAAGGAACTTCTGTTACCTTGATATGTTTCCATTGCATGTTCCAGTGTCTTTTCAATTAGCATGCTTAGTGTTACTAGTAATCCAGCTAGACAAGCAAGTGACAGAACGTAGCTAGAATTCTTTTTTTATTAGGGCCTATACTCATCACGCTAGTCTGGAGGTTGGCGCATCCTATTCTATGCTCATTGTTCGTTGTACGTAATTTGGTCTTGTTTTATACAGCACAAACGTTGTTTTATATAGCACATAATTTGGTCAGGCAATCTCTGCAACTTCTTATTATAAAGTTCACTTACTATGCATTCGTCTTGATTTGGAAATGGTTGATGTCATCACTGTCATATAATATCTTACAATATCATTTAAGCTTTAGTTCAGTGAAATTTTACACAGATTCTGCAATGTATTGCAAATTCAGAAATTGCATTGCAGTTTTGGTAATAACAATTGGATTTTGGCTTGTTCCTTGGCCTTCAACCTCACCAATTTGAAGAGTAGAGGCTACCCAAATGAGAAATTGGGTGGGCAAGAAAAGAGTAGAACTACTCAAGAGAAAGGGAACTCAAAATTGGACTTTTGGAAACTGCATTGCAGTTTTCATTTAATTACAATTTGATTTTTGTTCTTTCCTTGGCCTTCAACCTCACCAATTTGAAGAGTAAAGGCTACCCAGATGAGAAATTGGGTGGGCAAGAGAAGAGTAGAACTAACCAAGAGCAAAGGAACTCAAAATTGGACTTTTGGAAACTGGAAACTACATTGCAGTTTTCATTTAATTACAATTTGATTTTTGTTCTTTGCTTGGCCTTCAACCTCACCAATTTGAACAGTAAAGGCTGCCCAAATGAGGAATTGGGTGGGCAAGAGAAGAGTAGAACTACCCAAGAGCAAGGGAACTGAAAATTGCACTTTTGGAAACTGGAAATTGCATTGCAGTTTTGGAAACTAGAAACTGCATTGTAGTTTTACAGTAAATAATAAATTCCTAAATCTATTTACAGTAAGAAATCATGAATTAAAGTAAATCAATTACAATTATAATAGGAATTCTTGGGTGTAAGGAAAGTAAGTCAATATCCACAAGTCACGCCAACACTCCCCTTCACGTTGGTGCATAGATGTCTCCTTTGTCAAAATATCCGTCAATTGATCCTCGAATTTCACAAAAGGAAACTGAAACACTTTAGCCTCAAGCTTCTATTTGATGAAGTGTCGATCGACCTCAACATGTTTAGTACGATCATGCTGAACCGAATTCTGTGCAATGGCTATAGCAGCCTTGTTGTCACAAAAGAGCTTCATTGTGGATGTAGGTTTATACCCAAGTTCAGTAAGCAACTTTCTTAACTAAAGAAGTTCACAAATCCCTTTAGTCACCTCTGAACTCGGCTTCTGCACTGGATAAAGCTACTACATTCTGTTTCTTGCTTCTCCATGACACCAAATTACCTCCCACGAATGTGAAGTAACCCGATGTGGATTTTCTATCTGTTACATTACCTGCCCAATCTGCATCTGAATAACCATCAATATTTAGATGACCATGCTTTGAGAACATAAGTCCTTTTCCAGGTGCAGACTTCAAATATCTAAGTATCCGAAGAACTGCATTCATGTGGTCTTCACTTGGAGAGTGCATAAATTGACTGACAAAGCTCACCGCATAAGCAATGTCTAGTCGAGTATGTGACAAATGGATCAATCTTCCCACTAACCTTTGGTATCTTTCTTTGTTAGTTGGAACTTGTTCCGGATATTCTCCAAGATGATGATTCTGAACAATAGGAGTGTCCACAGGTTTACAATCTAGCATTCCTGTGTCTGTCAATAAGTCTAAGACATATTTCCTTTGAGAGAGAAATATGCCTTGCTGCGATCGAGCCACCTCAATTCCCAAGAAATACTTGAGTCCACCTAGATCCTTCATCTCAAACTCCGTAGCCTGATAGTCTTGTAGCTGTGATATTTCTTGTTTATCATTCCCAGTAATAATCATATCATCAACATAGATTATTAATGTTGTTACCTTCCCTTTTCGATGTTTCAAGAACAGAGTATGATCTGAGTTGCACTGTTTGAAACCATTGTTCTTCATTGCCATGGTGAACCGTCCAAACCATGCACGTGGTGACTGTTTCAATCCATACAATGCTTTTCGTAACTTGCAAACTGTTCCAGTCTGAGTAGTATTATATCCAGGAGGAATGTCCATGTACACCTCCTCCGTGAGTCGCCATGTAGAAAAGCATTCTTTACATCAAACTGGTGTAGTGGCCAATCCAAATTAGCTGTAAGGGACAATAAGACTCTGACGGTGTTTAACTTTGCAACTGGAGTAAAGGTTTCTTCATAGTCTATACCATAGGTCTGTGTGTACCCTTTTGCCACAAGTTTTGCCTTGTATCGCTCGATAGATCCATCTGCATTCTGTTTTATAATAAACAACCATCTACATCAGATAGTCTTTTTTCCTCAGGGTATAGTCTCCAATGTCCAAGTCTGATTTTTCTCAAGAGCTTTCATCTCCTCTTTTATAGCTTAGACCCACTTAGGATCTTTCAATGCTTCAGAGACCTTGGTTCGAATATGGATAGCAAACAACTGATGCGCAAAAGCCTTGAGTGGTTCAGACAGCTTCGCAGTGGATACATGATTTGCAATTGGATACTTGGATGTCTTGTCAATATCAGGTGAATAACGGTTTGATGGCTTCTCACAATTTTGCCTGAAAGGTAATTGATATCCAATAGTTTTATAATCTAAATGCACAAGTCTAGTAAGAGTAGTTACCTCAAGGATATTCTTAGGAGATTGGTGTGTTGGTACTGTTGAGTTAGAGGGGGGTCTTCATCTTGTTATTCTATATTGTCTGTAGGTATGAGACTCGGATCAGAAATATCTTCGCATGGATCAGGTGGGTCAGGCAATTGATCGCTATGAATGGGTGATTGGTCGCTTTTCGATAGAGAGAAATCTCGTACTCCAGACTCGGGATGATCAATCATTTCTGTACATAGGAGAATTTCTTTGTTTTTCAAGTTGCTCCAATTCTGCTCTTCACTTCGTATCTCCTCCTGAAGCGTAGAATTGGATGATGGGTCATGGAAGAATAGCTCAGATTCCAGAAAGGTCACATCCAAAGTGACATAGGTTCGTTCGGTAGGAGAGTGATAACAACGGTAGCCTTTCTGATGAGTGGCATAACCCACAAAAACACAACGAAGCGCATATGGATCAAGTTTACTACGTTGATTTTTATAGAGATGAACGAAAGCCACACATCCAAAGATTCAGGGTGTGAGTACCAAAATAGAAGTCAGAGGTCTGTGTTGCGCAAGCACCTGTAAGGGAGTTTTAAAGGTCAGTACATCAGAAGGCATGCGGTTGATCAGGTGAATTGCGGTGACAATAGCATCATCCCAGTGATGGCGAGGAACATGAGCGCCAATCAGAAGTGCTCGGGCGGTTTCAAAAAGATGTCGATTCTTTCGTTTAGCAACACCATTTTGTTGCGGTGTCTGAGGACAAGTCATCTCATGGATAATTCCATGTTGTTGGAAGTAAGTCTGAAAGTCATGATTGACAAATTCTCCACCATTGTCTGAGCGAAGAATCTGGATTTGAGCATTAAACTGATTTTTCATCTATTTGTGGAAGGACTGAAAACGGGAAAACACTTCGTTTTTATTCTTCAGCAAATAAAGCCATGTCATCCGTGTACAATCATCGATGAATGTGACAAACCATCAAACACCAGAAGGAGCAGTGATTGGAGAAGGTCCCCAGACATCAGAGTGAATTAACGTAAATGGAGTAGTACACTTGTTCGTACTCAACGGGTAGGGCACACGGTGACCCTTGGCCAAAATACAAGTATCACATGTGAAGTCAGAGTCCTTGAAACCTGAGAATAAATCTGGTATAAGATGCTTCATATAACTAAAAGATGGATGTCCCAATCGACGGTGCCACAACCAGATTTGCTTTTGTTTGCTATCAAAGGGATGTGTCACACTGTTAGCCACGCCGGGACTGAAGTCATCGACATAATATAGCCCCCTCTCTTAGTACCACGACCAAGAATCTCCTTAGTGTGAATATCTTGAAGCAAACAAAAACTCGGGTAAATGAGTACACAACAATTCAATTGTTCAGTAAGCTGACTAACTGACAACAATTTAGTGGATAAAGATTGGACAAGTAAAGTATTAGACAGTGTGAGAAAGGATGAGAGTGCAACAGTGCCAACCCCTGTCACAGGATAAGTAACACTATTGGCATTTGCAATACAGGTTCGTCGAGGTTGTGTAGTATTTAGAAAATCATCAGGATCAAACGTCATATGATCAGTTGCACCGGAATCAATTATCCAGCTCCTGGAATCAATCTTATTGGAAGTATGGAATCCATAACCAGTACCATTTCTGGTCATATTGCATTGTCCTCGATCTGTAAGAGTAGCCCACCAATTGGGGTAGCCATGCGATTTAAAACAAGTCTCACAAGTGTGTCTCGGATCACCACAATATGCGCAATCTGGTCCATGTGCCGGGGTCGTTAGTCTAAAAGTCATAATCTGTGCAGTGGAAGATGCATAGGATACAAGTTGAGTAGGAATTCGGATAGGAATCTGAGCCTGAGTCGGGGCCGGAGTCGACGTCAAAATCGAGATCGGGATCTGAATCAGAGACAAATTCGGGGTTGGGGTCATCATCGGAGTGGGGGTTGGGGTCGTCTTCAGAGTCGGGGTCGAGGTCATCGTCGTCATAGTCGGGGTCAGGGTTGGGGTCGTCAAAAGAGGATCCTGATTCTGGATTGGGTTCGGGGTCAAAGTCTGCATCTGTAGGAGCGGAGCCATCTGAGCATTCAACTCAACGATGGTTGGTTGAGAATGAGAGAAGGAGTCGGTGGTGCTACCTCCATAAGGGTTGAAAAAATCATCAACCTCCATAGCAGCGGCGGGGGTTTGAAACTAGAGTCAGCAATTCTAAGATCGCCGCTCTGATACCATGCTAAAATATGAAAACGATGAGAGAATATTTGTTTGTGGGAATTTTCTGTGTATACTTCTCCTTGTAGGAGGTCATATTTATAATACAACGAAACCTGAATGGGCAAGTAAATAATAAATTCCTAAATCTATTTACAGTGGGAAATCAGGAATTAAAGTAAATCAATTACAATTATAATAGGAATTCTTGGTGTGTAAGGAAAGTAAGTTAATATCCACAAGTCACGCCAACACTCTGTTCTTTGTCTGATGTAGGCATTCATCAGCCCATGGGCTGGCCACTAAATGGTTGAAGCTCAACTTCGTTCAAAATCTTTCCTTGTGTGGCTTCCTAAATTCGCGGAATTGATTTGAATGAGATCATCAGATCACAAATCTGATCACTTGATTCTCTCCTCCTTAGGAATGTTCCAGTTTGACATCACTCTCTTTTGATTGCTTTCCTTGGATGGATCTCGTCACGTGCATGAAAACATCCGGTGGTTTTTGGGCCTACTTTCGCGGGTAGAGCTTGGGCCTCCGAGGACTTGGGCCTAACATCTGGTGAGACGATGTGGCTTCCGAAGTCTCTAATTTTGATTGAACATAATCCATCGATGTTGGGTGACTTGGAATTTCAGTAAGTCCATTCAAGAAACTTGGCCAAGGTATATATATATTGCATATTAAATTTATATATGTATAAGGCCTATGGCCTAGGAAGTTGGAGACTAGAATTAAAGGCCAACTAAGTGGCCTACGAACTCACAACCATTTTAAAAACCCATGCCAATTTGACCCAAGTTTGAGAATACCAAGGTAAACCCATGTGGGTTCTCTCATGCCAAAAAACCAACTCTTTAGCCAAAACTTCCATTTCCAACCAACTCGCCGACATGGGAAGCCAAGATCTTGACTTGGTTTCAGCCAACTATTTGGCCATCCTCACAACTACCTTTTTAAAAACAACTCCCTCAGCCAAGTCAAAAAAGTCAATTGGTTTATAATATATAGATATAATAATAATATATATAGCCAACTTTTTATGGGAATTGGTTTATAATATATATATATATATAATATTATATAGGGGGCGGATCCATGGCACTATGTTTTTTACACAAGTTTTGGGCCATTAGATTACTTTACTTTCATTGGTTGAGATTAAACTTGACATGGGAAATAATTTTAATTTCTTAATTAGACAATCATTAATTTTATTTTCTCTCTCACCATAAAAATAAAAGAAACGGTTTTCTCTCTCCTCCCTTTTTCTTGGTAATCTCTTTTCTTTCTTGCACACGTCTCTCTCACTCTCTTTCATGAAACTAGAAAAGACCTCCATCTCTTTTGAGGGTTTGATTTAGGGATTTTAATCTTCTCATATCTGAAAATTTTGACTATTACTGTTGTTTTTTTTTTTTCATTAAGAACTTTTATCGTTTTAATAGAGAGAGAATAGAAAGTAAAAATTTGATGCCACAACACTTGTTGATTATCTCGTGAAGAAGGCAAGTTCCACTGATCAACCTTCACTTTTACCAATTAGATGAGCTTAGAATTTCTTTAATTTGAATCACCATTCATGATTAAAAATGATGTTCTATTACTGGCAGCTATCCTTTTGGAACTATTGAAATTCTTTAAATCTTTGAAAGTAGACAAATGGCTTAATTTTGATTAAGATTTTTATGCTTGAAAACTTACAGATAGTATTCTTACAATGTGAACAGGAATATCAAAACATTAGAGATGAACAATGTCCAAGATGGCACCTGGCATGGTCGGGGTTATACAATATACACAGGTAGCCTTGGGGGGAAAGTCATTCTTTGAGCTACAGATTGTTGTGAATCATGAGCTTAATAAACTGGGCATTTACCATTCCAGAAATTGGCTACAGCTATGATTGGAAGTTGACTTGAAATTTAATTAATTTTCCCGGAGATATGGGACTGAGAGTTGGAGGAAATATCTTGTGGTTTCTCCAATATTTTGATGATACAATATCTGTATTAAGATAGGAGAAATTGCTTTGACATAAAAGAAAAAACTACTGAAGATGAATTGATGGCTGCATATGCATGTGCGAGAAGAAGGAGAAACTGAAGAGACTCTTCACGGTTTGGGCCTTTAGTTTTTTGTGAAATTCTTTATTTATTACACCTTAATAAATATTTGATATTAAAGAGGCAGCTGGGATTACGTCTCCAAGAAAAAAGGGAGGAGAGAGAAAATCATTTCTTTTATTTTTATGAGAGAGACAATAAAATTAATGATTGTCTTTTAAAAAAAATTAAAACTACTTACCATGTGAGGTTTAATCTCAACCATTGAAAGTTGAGTAATCTAATGGCCCAAAAATTATGTCAAAAACATAGTGCCACGGATCCGCCCCTTATTTTATATATATCAGTCCTGATCTCTTGGACTACAAGGGTCCAAGAGATTTGTGGTCACTCACCATTGGATGTAAATTCAACGGTTCACTTACTCTTGCACTCCTTTTAAAAAACTTTTTTCAACCATTGGATTAATATCCAACGGTGGGTGACCACAATCTCTTGGACTCTTGTGGTCCAAGAGATCGGGACTGACATATATATATATATAATATTAATTATATTTCCATAAGTTAAACTATCAAAATTGATATGGCCTTGATCATTACTTAAGACTGTTAGTATTTTGTGTGCAAAAAGATTGGGAAGACAATTAATAAATTTTTCTTTCCAAAATGGTAGATTACTATCATCTCTTAGCATGACTCTGGAGATAAAGACATCTTTGTACCATCTGAAGTCACTTAACTTAGGGCATCTAAGATTGCTAAGGTGATCATGAATTCTGGTTGTAGTGTTACTCGGTGTTCCTACGGAATGTTCAATTATTGTGTATAATAATGTATTGACTCCATCTTCAATTCCCATATTGATATTTTCATCGAATATAGGGAATCCATCTTCATTTAATTTTACTGCATGTATTATTTGTCGTTTTGACTCTTCTGTAAGGTGTTTATCCCACCAAGAACATAAGGTTCCTGTGAATCCTGTTTCTAGGAGAGGTACTATTTCTGACTGTTTTAGGTTGCGGTTAGTGATGTAACTGTTGGCGTGACTTGTGGATATTGACTTACTTTCCTTACACATCAAGAATTCCTATTATAATTGTAATTGATTTACTTTAATTCCTGATTTCCTATTGTAAATAGATTTAGGAATTTATTATTTACTTGCCCATTCAGGTTTCGTTGTATTATAAATATGACCTCCTACAAGGAGAAGAATACATAGAAAATTCCCACAAACAAATATTCTCTCATAGTTTTCATATTTTAGCATGGTATTAGAGCAGTGATCTTGGGATTGCTGACTCTAGCTTCTAAACCCTAGCCGCCACCATGGGGGAGGATGACTCTTCTAATCCTCATGGTAGTAACACCACTGCTTCCTCTTCTCATTCTCAACTAACCATAGCCGAGTTGAGTGCCCATGTGGCTCAACTAATGAAGATGCAGACTCAGACCTCGAACTCGATCCTAAATCAGGATCCTACCAAGACGACCCCGAACTCGACTCAGACGACGACCCCGAACTCAAATCAGACGACGATCTTGAACCCGAATCAAAGGACAATTCCGACGACGATTACCTATAAAGCTTAGGCTACACAGATTGGCATAAAGTTGGATGGCACCAACTATGCCCTATGGTCCCAAGTTGTCGAGTTGTATATCTCCGACAAAGAGAAATTGGGATATGTTAATGGTGATCTTCCACAACCTCCTTCGACCGCTCCAATGTTTCCTCGCTAGCGCACCGAGAACTCTATTGTGAAGGGATGGCTCATCAATTCTCTGGAGCAGAGCTTGATTGGCAATTCCATTCGTTTTTCGACGGCAAAAGCAGTGTGGGATGCAATTGCCACAACTTACTATGATGGCACTGACACCTCTTAGGTTTATGATCTGAAACGACGAGTCTCCCGTATGCGACAAGCTAGCGGCTCCATTGAAACCTATTACAATACTCTCCAAAGCTTATGAAGAGAGATTGATTTATGTCATCCAAATATGATGGAGTATGAAAGTGATATCAAGCGCTATAATGATATTCTGCAAGAAGATCGAGTTTACATATTTTTGGATGGCCTTGATGATTATCTTGATAAGGCCCGAAGTGATGTTCTTCACATGACTCCATTCCTTACTATGGACCAAGCTTATGCCTATGTTCGCCGTGAAGATGTTTGACAAGCTGTGATGATGGGTTCATCTGCACCCATTGGTGCTGGCTTAACAGCCAAGCGTGCACCTCGATCAAGTCCCTCTACTCATGCCGAACAGCCCCAGAATTCCTCTATTGCGGCCCACCTTCAGATCCAGTCATATGTTACTGTTACTAGTGCGCCACCTTCTAAAACCATCGCACATTCCGTCCCAAGGCTCCGATTGATGGAAGTGGTTGCACGTACTGTGGCAACCCCAAACATACCCACGACACCTGCTTTAAGTTGAATGGTTATCCTCATTGGTGATAGGACTTCTGCGCTCGCAAGCTCAGAGAAACTGCTAGTAATTCAGGTCGTACTATTCTTGTCTCTATCGAACCCCAATTAGCCTTGTTTCCGCAAGTAGACCCTATTGATAGTTCCGCACTTCCGGATGTCTCAAGTAACTGCGGTTATGCATTTCATACTTCTGATCTACAAGATACTACTGGTTGGATAATTGATTCTAGCGCCACTGATCATATGGCCTTTTATCCGAATGACTTTTTGCACACCATTACACCCGGCCACATAAGTATTGCCAATGCGAATGAAGTTACCTATCCTGTAACAGGGGCCGGCACGGGCACCCTTTCACCTTCTCTGTCCCTTTCCAATACTCTACTCGTTCCATCTTTGTCCAATCAATTAATGTCTGTGAGCCAGGCAACTGAACAACTAAATTGTTGTGCACGAATTTATCCCAATTTTTGTTTACTACAGGATATTCTCACCAAGGAGATCGTTGGGTGTGGTACTAAAAGGGGGGGCTGGACTTCAGTATGAGACGTGCCTACAGTGTGAAGCATCCGTCTGATGACAAGCACCGACAAATTTGGCTCTAGCACTGATATTTGGGGCATACATCTTTTGGTTATATGAGACACTTACTACCCAAGTTGTTTTCTGTATTTAAGGACTCATATTTTAAATGTGACACTTGCATTTTAGCCGAGAGTCACAGAGCATCATGTCCTTTAAGTATGAATAAAAGTACTATTCCTTTTGTTTTAATTCATTATGATGTTTGGGGACCCTCACCTATTTCTACGCATTCCGGTATTCGTTGGTTTGTCACATTCGTAGATGATTGTACACGGATGACATGACTTTATTTGATGAAAAATTAGAATGAAGTGTTTTCGCTGTTCCAATTCTTTCACAAACATATGGAAACAAAGTTTAATGCTCAAATACAGATTCTTCGCTCTGACAACGGTGGAGAATTTGTTGATCATGATTTTCAGACTTACTTCCAAACACATGGCATTATTCATGAGACAACTTGCCCCTAGATACCACAACAAAATAGTGTTGCCGAATGGAAGAATCGTCACCTCCTTGAAACAGTCCATGCTCTTCTCATTGGTAGCCATGTTCCTCGTCATCACTGGGATGATGCTGTCGTCACTACTGTCCACCTTATCAACCGCATGCCTTCTGGGGTCTTGAACTTCACAACTCCATTACAAGTGCTCACGCAACACGGGCCTCTACCCTCTGTTTTGGTGCTTACCCCTCTCATTTTTGGATGTTTGGCCTTCGTTCATCTCCACAAAAATCAAGGAAGCAAACTTGATCCATGTGCACTTCGTTGTGTTTTTTTGGGTTATGCCACTCATCAAAAAGGTTACCAATATTATCACCCTTCTACCCGACGAACCTATGCCACTTTGGATGTCACCTTTCTAGAATTAGAGATGTTCTTCTATGACCCAGCATCCAATTCTACTCTTCAATGGGAGATACGAAGTGAAAAGCTCAATTGGAGTAGCTTGGAAAATGAAGATATTCAGCTATGCATGAAGATTGCTCTCAGCCAAGAAACAATAACAATCGATCATCCCGAGTCTGGCACGTGCGAATGCTCTCTGCCAAACAACGATCGATCGCCTAACCCTTGCGAAGTTGTTTTTGATTCGAGTTATACTCCTACAGACAACTCAGAACAACAAGATGAAGATCCCCCATCCCCCTCTCACTCAACAGTACCAACGAACCAATCTCCTGAGAATATCTTTAAGGTAACTACTCCTACTAGACTTGTGCATTTAGAGGATAAAACTATTGGATATCAATTACCTTTTAGGCAAAATCGTGGGAAGCCACCAAATCGTTATTCACCTGATATTGGCAAGACATCCAAGTATCCAATTGCAAATCATGTATCCACTGAGAAGCTGTCTGAACCACTCAAGGATTTTGTGCATCAGTTGTCTGCTATCCATATTCCAACCAAGGTCTCTGAAGCATTGAAAGATTCTAAGTGGGTCCAAGCTATAAAAGAGGAGATGAAAGCTCTTGAGAAAAATTAGACTTGGACATTGGAGACTATACCACGAGGAAAAATGACTATCGGATGTAGATGGGTGTTTACTATAAAACACAATGAAGATGGATCTATCGAGCGATACAAGGCAAGACTTGTGGCAAAAGGGTACACACAGACCTATGGTATAGACTGAAGAAACCTTTGCACCAGTTGCAAAGTTAAACACCGTCAGAGTCTTATTGTCCCTTGCTACTAATTTGGATTGGCCACTACACCAGTTTGATGTAAAGAATGTTTTTCTACATGGTGAACTCATGGAGGAGGTGTATATGGACATTCCTCCTGGATATAATACTACTCAGATTGGAATAGTTTGCAGGTTACGAAAAGCATTGTATGGATTGAAACAGTCACCACATGCATGGTTTGGACGGTTCACCATGGAAATGAAGAACAATGGTTTCAAACAATGCAACTCAGATCATACTCTGTTCTTGAAACATCGGAAAGGGAAGGTAACAACATTAATAATCTATGTTGATGATATGATTAACAGGGAATGATAAACAGGAAATATCACAGCTACAAGACTATTTGGCTACTGAGTTTGAGATGAAAGATCTAGGTAGACCCAAGTATTTCTTAGGAATTGAGGTGGCTCGATCACCGCAAGGCATATTTCTCTCTCAACGGAAATATGTCTTGGACTTATTGACAAACACAGGAATGCTAGATTGCAAACTTGCAGACACTCCTATTGTTCAAAATTATCATATTGGAGAATATCCGGATCAAGTTCCAACTAACAAAGAAAGATACCAAAGGTTAGTGGGAAGATTGATCTATTTGTCACATACTCGACCAGACATTGCTTATGCGGTGAGCGTTGTCAGTCAAATTTTTGCACTCTCCAAGTGAAGACCACATGACTGCAGTTCTTCGGATACTTAGATATTTGAAGTTTGCACCTGGAAAAGGACTTATGTTCTCAAAGCATGGTCATCTAAATATTGATGGTTATTCATATGCAGATTGAGCAGGTAATGTAACAAATAGAAAATCCACATCAGGTTACTTCACATTCATGGGAGGTAATTTAGTGACATGGAGGAGTAAGAAACAGAATGTAGTAGCTTTATCCAGTGCAGAAGCTGAGTTCAGAGGCATGACTAAAGGGATTTGTGAACTTCTTTGGTTAAGAAAGTTGCTTACTGAACTTGGGTATAAACCTACATCCACAATGAATCTCTTTTGTGACAACAAGGCTGCTATAGCCATTGCACAGAATCCGGTTCAGCATGATCGTACTAAACATGTTGAGGCGGATCGACACTTCATCAAACAGAAGTTTGAGGCTAAAATGTTTTAGTTTCCTTTTCTGAAATCCGAGGATCAATTGGCGGATATTTTGACAAAGATGATTTCTAGTAAAGCATTCCACAATTCACTAGATCAGTTGGGCATTGGTGACATCTATGCACCAACGGCTAGGTCGAAGCCGTGAACAAAATTATCAAGAAGACCCTGAAGACCAGGCTTGACAAAGTCAAGGGTTGCTGGCCAGAGCTACTCCCAGAAGTTCTCTGGTCCTACCGCACCACTTTCCGTACTTCCACAGGAGAAACACCGTTCTCTCTTTCCTTTGGCACCGAAGCAGTGGCACCAGTGGAGATTGACCAGCCCACATACCGAACCTCCACTTATGATGCCGAGGCCAATGATGAACACTTAGCCCTGAACCTCGACTTCATTGATGAGCTTCGTGACCAATTCGGCATGCGCAACGTCGCTTAAAAACAACGTATCGCCAAGTACTACAACTCCCGAGTCAAACCCCGTGCTTTCAAAATTGGGGACTGGGTCATGCGCAAGGTTTCCTTGGCCACCAAGAATCCTACTGAAGGTACCTTAGGCCGGCCCCACGTTCAACCGCAATGTTTCAGCATCTCATTCAACCGCAAGGTTTAAGGGCTAGCATCACATTCAACCATAATGTTTCGGCACCCATAATACCAAGCCAAACGGAGGCCCCAAAAGACACCCCATAATTCAACCTCAATTTTAGAACCCACACCAAGATTCATAGAGAAGCCTTTAATCCAAACACCAACAGAGTCTCTAATAATTCCTCCAGCACCTATGAGGCCAGACTCAGACTTTCGACTCCCATCAGTGTTAAGCTTAAAAATACCAGGCATAGGATGTTGCCAGCATAGCTGCATCACACAAATTGCAATAGAAGTTGTCATAGCCGTACGAGCAGTGAACGACTCAACAGCATACTGCAGAATCACCTGTTGAGGCTTAATGGCATCACAAATCCTTGCTCAAAAATAACTTTACAGTGCCATTTCCAAATATACCAAAGACAGACAGCAAAAATCATATACCAAGGCATATCATCTCAAACAAATTTTCGGGACTTAAGGTTGTGAAACAGCCAAGCATCAAAATCTGCCACAAAGCAGATAGGAAGGGTAGAGTTAGACCCAAACTTACTCCAAATAACTGCAGCGAGGACAATTAGCAGAAGAGGCAAGTCCTCTTTTGACACGTTGGCATTAGTCAAGAGCTTGTTATGACACATAACCCACAAAAAGGTTTTAATCTTTGGGGGGACGTGGAGCTTCCAAATAAATTCCCATTTCCAGGGGGGAAGGTCTTGCCCAAGGACAATAGAGTTATTGTCAATTTTAACACAGAACTCACCATTAGAGGAGAGCTTCCATAAGCAAGTATCAATCCTACCTCCATAGAAGCCGGCATGAGTACTTCAAATTAGAGGAACAATGTTAGGAAGCAGGCAATCCTGTAAGCAGTTGACATTCCAATACCCATGCTCCATGAAGTCACTCACAGTAAGAAGAAGCATAAAACGGTGGCAAAATTCTGTAAAGGGCCACAACTCACCCACGTGTCCGTCCAAACCAAGATGGTTATCACCAGCTCCAACTCTCCAATTGAGACCAGGAGGAAGAAGCTTAGCACAAAATAAAACACCCCTCCACACACTGAAAACACAACTAGTGTTAGGACTTGGGCTGGTGAATCCTAACACTAGTTGTGTTTTCAGTGTGTGGAGGGGTGTTTTATTTTGTGCTAAGCTTCTTCCTCCTGGTCTCAATTGGAGAGTTGGAGCTGGTGATAACCATCTTGGTTTGGACGGACACGTGGGTGAGTTGTGGCCCTTTACAGAATTTTGCCACCGTTTTATGCTTCTTCTTACTGTGAGTGACTTCATGGAGCATGGGTATTGGAATGTCAACTGCTTACAGGATTGCCTGCTTCCTAACATTGTTCCTCTAATTTGAAGTACTCATGCCGGCTTCTATGGAGGTAGGATTGATACTTGCTTATGGAAGCTCTCCTCTAATGGTGAGTTCTGTGTTAAAATTGACAATAACTCTATTGTCCTTGGGCAAGACCTTCCCCCCTGGAAATGGGAATTTATTTGGAAGCCACTCCCTCAGCCAATATTCCAGATAGACATCACTCTCTTTTGATTGCTTTCCTTGGATGGATCTCGTCACGTGCATGAAAACATCCGATGGTTTTTGGGCCTACTTTCGCAGGTAGAGCTTGGGCCTCTGAGGACTTGGGCCTAACATCTAGTGAGACGATGTGGCCTTCGGAGTCTCTAATTTTGATTGAGTATAATCCATCGATGTTGAGTGACTTGGAATTTCAATAAGTCCATTCAAGAAACTTGGCCAAGGTATATATATATTGCATATTAAATTTATGTATGTATAAGGCCTATGGCCTGGGAAGTTGGAGACAAGAATTAAAGGCCAACTAAGTGGCCTACAAACTCACAGCCATTTTAAAAACCGATGCCAATTTGACCCAAGTTTGAGAATACCTAGGTAAACCCATATGGGTTCTCTCATGCCAAAAAACCAACTCTTTAGCCAAAACTTCCATTTCCAACCAACTCACCAACATGGGAAGCCAAGATCTTGACTTGGTTTCAGCCAACTATTTGGCCATCCTCATAACTACCTTTTTAAAAGCCACTCCCTCAGCCAAGTCAAAAACGTCAATTGGTTTATAATATATAGATATAATATTATATATATATAATATTAATTATATTTCCATAAGTTAAACTATCAAAATCGATATGGCCTCGATCATTACTTAAAACTGTTTGTATTTTGTTTGCAAAAAGATTGGGAACCATTAATGAATTTTTCTTTCCAAAATAGTTGATTACTATCATCTCTTAGCATGACTCTGGAGATAAAGACATCTTTGTACCATCTGAAGTCACTTAACTTAGGGCATCTAAGATTGCTAAGGTGATCATGAATTCTGGCTGTAGTGTTACTCGGTGTTCCTACAAAATGTTGAATTATTGTGTATAATAATGTATTGACTCCATCTTCAATTCCAATATTGATATTTTCATCGAATATAGGGAATCCATCTTCATTTAATTTACTACATGTATTATTTGTCGTTTTGACTCTTCTGTAAGGTGTTTATTCCACCAAGAACGTAAGGTTCCTGTGAATCCTATTTCTAGGAGAGGTACTATTTCAGACTGTTTTAGGTTATGGTTAGTAATGTAACTATTGGCGACCGTAGACATATGTTGTAATTTATTCATAATTTCTTGTTCAGACAGGCCATTAATATTTCATTCATAAAGTTTATCAGAGGAGACTGAGTATTGACTTTGAAAATTTCTTTCTTCAAATTGGATATCTGGGGGAGTTGGTGCGTCAACAATAAACTTGTTTATCTAGTCGAAGCTGAAGGCCAAAGTATAAATCCCCAACCCCAGAATTCTTGAGGCAAAAACATAAGATTTGGACTCTGCAAATCAATCAACTCTTTGGATTGTTCTACGTGCACAGGATCTTCATTGAGAATGGCACTCGAAAATGCTCTTGGCAACCATCTTGTATAGTTTGAAACCAAACAAAACAAGCAATAGATTTCTCCATTTTGTTCAATCTGTTTGGTGTTCATAATCTAGTTGAAATACGCAAAAACTGTTAGAAAAATCATCTTTCTATTTCATGTTTAATAGATATGACCAAAGAGATGCAAAGGTTTTCATTCAAAATACATGAAGAAAGAGAACTCAGATTTCATATATTCACAATCCCACATCGATAGAATAGCCAACAGTTAAGCACCTAATATACCCAAGTATTGGCTTTAGAAAAGCCGAGCTCAGTCACGCGAGCATGTGACCCATTGTGGGGGCAATAAGGATGGTTTGGAAGGGGGTTGGGAGCCTGAGGACAACCTGCGGCACATGAGAGCACATGAGGGGCAAGTGCGCCCTTGTCGGCGTGCCAATCTGGGTGCAAAGCAGGTAGGAAGAGGAATAGGTCGCCCTGAAGTGCAGGCCGTTTCGGCTAGGCCAGCCCTGAAGTGCAGATGAGTGATTGTCAATTAAAGATGAATAGATAATCATGTCGGTTTTGATGTTGAGTTTTGACAAGTTTAATCATTATGGTTGAAACAATGTGAGTTTCACTTCAATCTTTATTAGAAAATAAATTGAGCTTCTCTTGGCGAGATATCCTTTCGTCTCACATTTAATATACACAAATGTTGAAAGTTAAATCACTGCGCGTAGTTACGTGGGTTTGTGACTCAATGTGAAAGCGATAAAGATGGACTTGGAAGGGTGTAAAGGTTTCTCTGGGTAAGGAGGGGCTGAAACAATATTTTATTTTCTCTCTCTAATCCGCTGTATGGTTGTTATATGGGCTAGGGCGGCCTTTCCCTATCTCGATTGGGTCTGGGTGTCCTTAGGGAAGGTTGGCTTCAGGTACTTTGAAAGGAAAAGAGGACCACAGGCGAGTAGGATCACAAAATTATGACGTTTATTGACTATGTTTAATGCAATTTGATATAGGCCATGGAAATAGAAGTAGATTGATAAATTCACTTCAAAGGGAGGGATGTTAAGTTTCCTATGTCATCAGTGAAGGAACATGTGTGCTATGGAGTTTAGTTAGAATTTTAAATTTTCAATAAAGTCAATTTGATATAATGTTTTGAATTTCTTACCTTTAATAAAATGAAAAGAAATACCACTATTTTTATGTTGTTTTTAAAAGAATATACACTACTTGTCATCTTTACAAAAAATTAGATAAATCGGAAATCGTTTCGACATCCAATTGTATCCTACAAAATCAAAGAACACGGTGCTTCAAGAAAGTACTAAAATTTCAATAACACAATTGAGTGGTCAAACAATATCGGATTCAAGTGATTTTTTGTAGATATAATTTTTGAATGATTATCTAGAATGTAGACAATTTGAATTAATGAAATACAATGCGGAGTGAGCCTACAAATCTAACAATTGGCCCTTTGTAGAATCTATTGAAGAAACATGAATTATTATATACAGTCCCGATCTCTTGGACTACAGGAGTCCAAGAGATTGTGGTCACTCACCGTTGGATATTAATCCAATGGTTCAAAAAAGTTTCTTAAAAGGAGTGCAAAAGTGAGTGAACCGTTGAATTTACATCCAACGGTGAGTGACCATAAATCTCTTGGACCCCTGTAGTCCAAGAGATCAGGACTGTTATTATATAATGTGTTATAATCATGAAGAAAATCTAACAATTGGCTTTGATTATTGTTGATGCTCAAAATGGCCCGGCCAATATTGAGTCCAACTTAGTGATGAGATAGGTGGGGTCTTCAGCAGGGAAGAGGGCTGAGGCCCTTGGTGACCTAGGCTGGTGGGAGACCTGCAGAAGACAAAATGGTAGAAGCAATCGTTAAGCTTCGGGCACCGGTGTGGTGCCGGCTGAAGGCTCTCCGATGCCTAAGTCAGTTACAAGTGGTAATTCTGGCAGAGTAACAGTAAAAGTGGGAGAATAGTTACCTCCTTTCCTTGGGTACTGTTCCCTATTTATAGGGAGGTGAAAGTAGGAGGTTTGCACAAAGTTCCAATGTGGGACTTTGTGCAAGTCGTCGTGGTGGCGACACGTGTCCTGGGATTAGGTTTGGCAGTTGGGAGCTTCAGCAGGTGTCTGGCACCTCGGAAGTGTGTCTTCCTTCGGCAGGGGAGAAGGCGTGGCTGCCTTGGTGCTAGTCGCTTTGATGCTGGGTCTGCTCGGTTCACTATGGTGTAAACAGTAGTCCCCCAAGTTCGCGGTCGAGAAGTAACTTCTGGGTTGGGAACTTGTGAGTTTTTGTAATCGTAACCGAGCATTCCAGCTTTATTGGGAGCCGTAGGGCACTCCCTAGTCCCCCCAAGTTGGCAAGCTAGGAGTTGCGTCAACACATGGAGTGTATGATATAAGCTGTGTAAGCCTCTAGAACTGTTGGTAGCTGGGTACCTGGGTGCCTGGGTACTTGGGCATGTTGCAGGTCGGATGGGACCTGGGTCCGTAGGGGGGTTGTTTTTTTTTTTTTTGGTTTGGGAGCTGGGCCTTCGGCAGGCCGGGTCTTTGGAAAATTTTTGGGAGGTCTCCATTTCTTCCATGGTCCTTGCCGTTCGGCAAGGGCCTAGCCTCTTTTTTTTTTTTTTTTTTTTTTTTTTGGTGGAGCTAGGCCTTCGAGGGGCCGGGTCAATTGAAAATTTTGGAGACTCGCCGCTTCTTCCATGGCCCTTGCCTTTCGGCAAGGGTCTAGCCTTTTTTTATTTTTATTTTTTTAGGACCTTCGGTAGGTGGCAAAATTGTGTGAGCCCGTAGGAAAATCTCCACAATTAGTGCCATTCGGCAAGGGAGAGAAAAAATCGAGGCTTGGGCCGTGGGTGTTGTTGGGCTAGGAGCTAGAGTGGCCGTTTGGAACTAGGGCTTGGAAGTGTGAGAAGGGTTGGACCCGAGATGGGCCTTGGCCAATATGATAAAAGGAAAGGGGCTAGGGTTTAGCATTGTGGGAAAGGGATAGATAAACCGATTTTGGCAAAAGAGCCGTCCCTTTATTTGATAGAAAACGACTTAGCTCTTTGCGGTGTTCGCGAACTCAAGCTTCGGCAAGGAGTGGGTGTGGGCACTTGGATCATCGGCAAGAGAGGAAGCTTGTGAGAGTTGGGTCTCTTGGCAAGGTGGTTGTGCTATACAAAAGGCTGTGCGATTTCGGCAAGGTCACCATCTTGTAGAACCGGGTCGGAGCTTGAGTGGTTCGGCGTTTGGCGAGAAATCTGCAGCAGGGGCTGAGCAGGAGGCTGAGGGCGGAGCTGCTGCGCAGGTTCGGCAAGGCTCCTTCGGCAGGTAGGCTGCGATCGAGTTGCTGGATCTCTTTCGGTTTAAGGTGCTGGCGGGCTCGAGTTTTTGGTGAGACAACCTCGGCAAATCTGCGCAGCTGTTTCGGCAAGGCAGCAGCAAGGGCTTAAGGCCATTTTGAGCTTCGGCAAGGGCCATTTTGTTGTTTCGGAGCAGCTGGGTTGTGCTTGCCGATCGGCAGGTGCCGTCCGAGAGGTTGTCGAGGTGCTGTCCAAGGTGCTGCTCAAGGTGCTGTCGAGGTGCTGCTCAACCCTTGCCGAACGGCAAGAGTATGGAGAGAGTGTTTTGGGCCGAGACCGAGTGTTGTCCGAGGTGTTGGACCTTCGGCACGTCAAGGCTTGAGTGCGATTCGAAGGCTTTTCATGTACGAGCTGGGTCTTTGAGCTGCCGCCTAGCCTCTCGAGCTAGACCGTCCATACTCGGCAGGTGAGTCCTCCATTTGTTGCTGCCCGGGCCTTGCCGTTCGGCAAGCTCAGCTAAAATATATTGTGAAATTGGTTTGGGTGTCTTGATCAAATTTGGGCCCTAGCCTTGTACTAGGATTGGGCTTAGGAAGTAGTCTAGCACATTTTGAATTAATGTGACCCTCCATTTTGTTTTTGCACGGGGCTTGCCGTTCGGCAAGTCCCGAAGTTCCTCTCAAAATTTTTTTGTTTGTGGTTTTTTTGTATATTTGAAAATTGAATTTCAAATTGTGTGTAGGTACAAGGGATTTAAGAGGGAAGATGAAAGGGTGCTAGGGTTTGCTCGTGAATCGAGGCGTGGGTACCCTTGGTTGGCTATAAATAGGAACTTGGAGTGGTGAAGGCACCACACTTGAGTTGAGGAGAGAAATTGTGAGAAATTGAAGAGGAGGAGAAGAGATTTCCGGCAAGGGTTTTGTGGTGGTGCTTGTGGCTGAGGTGATTTCCGGCGACTCCTACATGGTGGTACGAACAAGGTTAGACCTCATTCTGTTTGAACTTTTGAATTGAAATGTCTTGCTTTGCATGAACATGTTGAAGGCTAGGAAGAACACATTGAACATGAGCATGAACATGATGAACACGTTGAACATTTGTATGAACATGTTGAATTCTTGCTTGGTATGAACAAACATGAAGATTTGGCAAATTTTTTCTGTTGTTGTGGTTCGATCCTCCTTGCATGTGCATTAGTTCCGTTTTCTTGTTTTTGCATATTGTAGATGTCTGAAAGTTCTGATAGAGAAAGTCTTGACCCCCCTGCCTTTGGTGGGGATGACACTGAGAGTGAAGAGCCCAGCCAATATGTTTGTTCTGAAGAGGAGAGTTCAGAGACAGAGGGTATGCTAGAAGGCATTATAGAAAGTAGGATGATAGGGCATGGGGGTGAGAGGGGTGAGCCGTCGGTAGACTCTGGGTCGGCTGCATATAGGGAGATGCAGAGGAATTACATAGAGTTAGAGGCTATAGCGAACCGGATTCTAGCCTTGCCTCATACGCAAGAGGTAGGTACGAGTAACCAGGCATCACCATGAGGGTCCGTGGGTATAGCCGGGGCTTCAATTTCAGAGGGAGTAGACATTCGGGTTGGTGTCCCATTGCCGAGGCGGAATACGCTTACAGAAGCGAAGTTGGCCCAGCTTCGGACAGACTTCAGTGTGCCAACCTATGTGGGCTTGAGGTTACCTACTGCGGCTGATGTGGTTAGATATCCCGCGGATGGCTCCGTGATGATTTTTACGGATATGTATCGACACAGCTTCAGACTACCCTTTCATCCGTGGGTGCAGATGATGTTGGCTAAGTTGGGGTATGCGCCGGGGCAGTATAATCCCAACTTTTGGATTCTTCTTCATGGGGTGTACATCGCCTGGTGGTTGGCTGGGTTGGGGGAGCCAACATTTGAGCAGTTCATGTATTTGTACTCGGTTTCGAAGCAGCAGGGGAATTTTGGCTGGGTACAAGCTAATTGCCGAAAGGCGAAGGAGCGGGGCTACTTTATTAGTCATAAGCCAACTACGCAAAAGTCCTGGAAGAACAGGTGGTGCATGGCTTATGGGGACTGGGAGAGTCCGCCAGGGAAGAGCGTTGTCCAACACATTCCTACCCACTTCCAGTCTATAGGTCCTTGGCCCCATCCCTTAAGACTGTTTGATGTTTGATAGTGTTTTGCTGTAGCTCTTGTTCTTGGTTCTCTATTTTGTCTGTGCCAGTATAAATGGCTAAGTAGTATCTAACCTTTGGTGCAGGTTCAGTGAAGTGGGGGCCTATCTCCAAGGAGCAGGAAGACAAGGTTGAATGGGTGAGGGCGCAGCTGTCGGAGACCGAGCGTGAGTGCGGGAACCTAGTCACTCAGAAGAATTTGTTTGAGTCCGGACTCCTTCAAGGAAGTAAGTACCTGGGTCACATTTATGAGTTGTGTGCTGAGCCTTTTGTGATTGTGACTAATATAATTGTTTTATTTGTTTGGACAGTGGCTGGCATTATAAGGGGGAGCACGAAAGTGGCAGTGGACATTGATGAGGCTGAGATGCAGAAGCGGCTCAGGGAGTCTCGGGCCAAGAAGGCAGAGAAGGGTGCTGGAAAACGCCCCAGAGATGATGATGAGGGTCGGGTTGCTGACGTGCTGGGGAAGAGGAAAGCCTTGGAGGAGGCTCATCAGCAGGTGATGGGGTCGGGGCCGAGACTTCCGCCTTTTGAGCTGCAGGCGCCACCGAAGCTCCCCTTCGGCATGGAGGACGTGTTTGCTGAAGGGGTGGAGAAGGTGGACTTCGGCAGGCTACGCCAGCAGAAGAAGGAGGTGAACCTAGCTATGTACCGGCAGGAGGTGCCCTTGGTTAACGTCTTCCTGGAAGGCGTGAAGAGTGATTCTGAGGCTCTGGCGAGGACCCCGGCCTCTTCCTTCATAGACCGGGCCCAAAAGACGATCCTCACCTCTGCCTATGTAAGTTTTGGCCTTCTTTTGTGAAAAATGTTTTTGGATTATTCTTGTTTGGATTGACTGATGTTGCTTTGCTTTATAGGCCTTTGGCGATATGTATGTCAGCATGGCCAAGGCGGATAAAGAGATCCAGAGGCTGAAGAGGCGTGATGAGCTGGCCAAGAGCAAGATGGCGGAGGCGCAGGAGGCTATCCGAGAGAAGAACGCCTTGCTGTTGCAAAAGGCGGCCCTGGCCAAGGAGGTGGAGGAGATGAAGAGGTCGAAGGCCGAGGAGGTGGCTGCTGCCCGGGTCGAGGCGATCGAGTCCTTCCGAACCTCAGAGGAGCTGAAGAGCTACATCATGGACCGACTAGTGGATGAGCAGCTTCGCTGGGAAGATAGGCTGGTTAGGTTCAACCCCTCGGTTGAGATCAACTTTGATACGAGTGGCGAGCCTCCTGCACAGAGTCCTCCCGCTGATGCTAGTGTCCCGACACCAGAGGCGGAGCCAGCCACTGAGGATGCCCCTTCCACCGAGTCTTGAAGGCGTTGCCTTCTTTTGTATTCTAACTGATGTACTATAGCTATTTTGTTGGAACACTTTGCCTTGTGCGGAGCAAGGTTGTTTATTTTTGTTGTGTATGAACAATTTGCCTTGCGTTGAGCAAGGTTGTTTTGATTTATGATATGAGACTTGGTATGTGATATCAATTGTTCTAGTAAAATGATAAACCATGTGAGTGCATGAGAATGAGCCGGAGTCAGGCATTTCATTTAAATAGGTGTCGAAAGGCAGAAGGTACAAGAGTTCTAGGGTCTAGATACTTTTACTTCTACCTTATAGTAAATGCTCAAGACCAAAGTATTGTCCTAGGGTCTAGATATGTTTACTTGTAGTAGTACTTGAGGTGATCAGCGTTCCAGGGATGAGACAACGTCTTGCCTGCGGGATCGCGAAGCTGATAAGTGCCGGGGCGGCAGATTTTGATAATCTCATAAGGACCCTCCCATGTCGGGCCAAGGGTACCTTCGGTTGGATTTTTGGTAGCCAAGGAAACCTTGTGCATGACCCAGTCCCCCATTTTGAAAGCGCGGGGCTTGACACGGGAGTCGTAGTATTTGGCGATGCGTTGTTTGTACGCGACATTGCGCATGCTTGACTGGTCACGGAGCTCGTCAATGAAGTCGAGGTTGAGTGCTAACTGCTCGTCATTGGCCTGGGCATCGTAAGTGGAGGTTCGGTATGTGGGCTAGCCAATCTCTACCGGTGCCACGACCTCGGTTCCAAATGATAGGGAGAACGGCGTTTCACCGGTGGATGTGCGGAAGGTGGTGCGGTAGGACCAGAGTACTTCCGGGAGTAGTTCTGGCCAGCAGCCCTTGGCTTTGTCAAGTTTTGTCTTGAGGGTCTTCTTGATAATTTTGTTCACGGCTTCGACCTGGCCATTGGACTGAGGATGGGCTGGGGAGGCGAAGCACAGACGAATCTTGAGGTTAGAACAAAACTGTTTGAATTTGGCATTGTCAAATTGCCGGCCATTGTCTGTGACGATGGAGTTGGGGATGCCGAAGCGACATACGATACTTTGCCACACGAAGGTTTCGATGCGGGCCGCAGTGATGGTGGCCAAGGGCTCGGCCTCAGCCCACTTGGTGAAGTAATCTACGGCCACAACTGCATATTTGACTTGGCCCTTGCCCTCTGGCATCGGTCCAATGAGATCCAGTCCCCATTGGGCAAATGGCCAAGGACTGACCATGGCCGTCAATGGTTCTGCCGGGAGTTGTGGAATGTTGGCAAATCTCTGACATTTGTCGCATTTCTGGGTAAAGGCCTGGGCGTCAGTGTGGAGTGAAGGCCAGAAGTATCCTTGGCGGATTGCCTTATGAGCCAACGAGCGTGCGCCCGAGTGGTTGCCGCAGATGCCTTCATGAATTTCGCGGAAGACATAGTGACCCTCTTCTGGAGTCAGGCATCGGAGGTAAGGAAGGCTGAAACCCCGCTTGTATAAGGAGCCGTTAATGATCAGGTATCGAGCAGAGCGATGGCGAACGCGTGGTGCCTCGGCCGAATTAGCCGGTAGTGTTTGGTTCTGCAAAAACTGAAGGATGGGTTCCATCCATGTATGGCTATGATCAATGGTGCAGATGAGTGGGGCTTGTGTGCTGGGCTGGTCCAAAAACTCGATGTGGATGTGGCGACCTATTCCCTGCTCCAAGGCTGATGCCAACCTGGCTAATGCATCGGCGTGGCTATTCTCAGAGCGTGGCACTTGGTTTATAGAGTGGGCGTGGAAGGTTGCCAGCAAGTGCCGAGCGTGCTGGAGGTAAGCCGTCATAGAGGCATCCTTGGCCGTGAAGGCCTGGTTGACCTGGTGGACAACGAGCTGTGAGTCGCTGAATATCTGAATTTGTTTAGCGTCCATCTCTTTGGCTAATCGAAGACCAGCTAAGAGTGCTTCATATTCGGCCTCATTGTTGGAGGCTTGGAATTTGAAGCGGAGGGCGTACTCGAGGGCAGCCTTGTCTGGGGAGAAGAGAACGAGGCCGGCCCCACACCCCTGGGCATTAGATGAGCCATCCACAAATAAGGTCCATAGGGGCTGGGTTAGGTCGACAGTGCTTTTGCTGGCGGTTTGGTCGTGGCTCGGAGGGAGATTAGGTTCAGTTATGAGCTGGGTAGCTGCTGAAGCTTGGGGCTCTGTGAATTCGGATAAGAAGTCAGCAACGGCCTGCCCCCTTATAGCCGGGCGGGGTTTGTAATGAATATCAAACTCGCCCAGTTCAATGGCCCACTTAACCAGCCTCCCAGAAGTTTCTGGTTTCTGCAACACGTGTCGGAGCGGTTGGTTGGTTAAGACATGGATGGTGTGAGCTTGGAAATATGGTCGGAGGCGTCGTGCCGAGATGACCAGGGCGAACGCCAATTTTCGATGTCTAGGTATCGAACTTCGGCATCTTGCAACGCTTTAATAACATAATGTACTGGGTGTTCCGCGTTATCCTTTGATCGGATGAGCACAGAGCTAACTGCCGAAACTGAGACGGAGAGATAAATCAAGAGGATGTCTCTGTGCTCAGGGGTTGACAATAAAGGGGCCCAGCCCATATATTCCTTGAGCTCGCTGAAAGCCGTGTCGCATTTAGCAGTCCAGGTGATGTTTCGCTTGGTGCCTTTAAGGGCCTTGAAGAATGGGGCGCAGCGGTCAGTGGCTTTGGAGATAAATCTGGTCAGGGCTGCGACACGCCCGGTAAGGCTTTGGATATCCTTGACCGTCTTAGGTATTGTCATGTCTAAGATGGCCTGGATCTTTTCTGGATTGGCCTCAATACCCCTCTGGCTAATCATGAAGCCAAGGAATTTGCCGGAAGCCACCCCGAATGCACATTTGGTGGGGTTGAGCCTTATTTTGTACTGCTTCAGGATGGTGAACATGGCAGAGAGGTTAGGGATGTGTTGGTCAGCTGTGCGACTCTTGACTAGCATGTCATCGACATATACTTCCATGGTATTGCCAATCAGTGGGGCGAAGAGGTGATTCACCAGACGCTGATAAGTAGCCCCGGCGTTTTTGAGTTCAAAGGGCATCACCTTATAGCAGTAGAGGCCGCGGTCCGTAATAAAGGAGGTGTGGACCTGATCTTCGGGCTGCATGAAGATCTGGTTGTAACCTGAGTAAGCATCCATGAAGCTAAGGAGGGCGTGGCCAGCTGTGGCGTCGACCAGCTGGTCAATGCGGGGTAGGGGGAAGCTGTCCTTTCGGCAGGCCCGATTAAGGTTGGTGTAATCGACACACATGCACCAGCCCTGTCTTGGTTTACGGACCATCATGACATTAGCCAACCATGTAGGATAGTCAACCTCCCTGATGAATCCGATACTACTCAATCGATCCACCTCCGCCCTCATGGCCTCATAGCGCTCGGGATCATAAGCGCGACGCTTCTGTCGGACTGGTCGGATGGCAAGATTGACGCTAAGCCTATGGGATATGATGTCTGGTGATATGCCAGGCATGTCATTGTAGGACCATGCGAAGACTTCGAAGTTGAGGCGGAGGAAGGCGACCAGGTCAGAGCGAAGCTCTGGCAAGATGGAGGTGCCGATCCGGACTTGTCGATCCGAGATATCGTCATGGAGGGTAACTAGCTCTAGGTCTTCCACGGGTTCGGCCTGCGGTGTGATAGACTCCTCCCTTGGGTCCTCAGGTGGGTCGGTGCCAGATTGAGGAGGGGCGGGCGCCATGGTTACCGCAAGGGCCTCACTCCTAGGTTGGCGATTGGTGGATTTGAATGCTGAAGCATAGCAGCTTCGGGCCCCGAGTTGGTCGCCGCGCACCGTGCCTGGGCCATTGGGCGTAGGGAACTTCAACAGCAGCATATGCGTGGAAATAAAAGCCCTCATTTGAGCCAAGGCTGGGCGGCCGAGGATGACGTTGTAGGCTGTGGGACAATCAACGATGAGGAAGGGGGTAGTGATTGTCGTCCGCTGGGGTGCGGCCCCAATTGATATAGGGAGATGAATGCTCCCAATGGGCTGGACCACATCACCCGAGAAGCTCACAAGGGGTGTGATGCTTCGGTCAAGTAGGTGAGACAGGACCTGGAGTTCATTGAAGGCGTTAGCAAACATCACACTGACCGAGCTGCCAGTGTCCACCAGGATACGCCCAACATCGAAGTTAGAAATGTCAGCACGGATAATGAGTGGATCATCATGGGGGAGGATAACACCACGCTCCTCCTCCTCGTAGAAGGTAATGCGGGCCCAGCCAGACCTTTGGGTCTTCGGCAAGCGTCCCTGCTCGGTGCTGAAGACCTGGTGCGCATAGGTGGAGCGGACATAATGTTTGATGGAGTTGTTGGAGGTGCCAGCCAGGGTAGGACCTCCACTGATGGTGGAGATCATGTTGATCTGTCGTTGGTGAAGGTTCGGCGAGGGTACTAGGTTGTGCACATAGTTGTCCAACTTTCCCTCGCGGATGAGCCCTTCAATTATGTTGCGCAACGCAACACAAGATTCGGTGTCATGGCCGCTGAATTGATGAAAGCGGCAGAAGACACCCGTGTTTGGCATAGGCTTGCTGGATGGTCTTCAGGGGGGTGGCTTAGGGATGATAGGAGCTTCACGCACCAGGACATTCTCATAGGTGGTGTTGAGGGTGGTAAAAACCTCGAACCTGGGCCTGGGTGTGAATGGAAGTGGGGCCCGATCAGCTGTCTTGGGAGGGTTGCTTCCACTAGATTGATGGTGGTTGCCATGTCTGCCACGTTTGTTATTGCTGAAGAGATGCTGGTAGCTATCCTTCCGTTTTGGTTGTTGGTTACCCTGGGTATTCGGGGCTAGGGTAGAATGTTGAGGCGGGGCTGAAGCGGGTGCTGAAGCAGGTGGAGGATTGGTGAAAGTGTTGCATGCCAGGTTGGCTGGGCCACGCTTGGAATTGAAGTATTCAGCCTTAGCATGGATCGCTGCTTGTTTCATGAGCTCTGTATATGTGTTCCAACTGTTGCTATGAACCAGGTAGCGGAAGTTGGACTCACGGAGGCCGCTCTTAAAAGCGTCGAAGGCAGCGCGATCGTCAGTGTCCGGATAGCGGGAGTATTCGTGACTGAACCGAGTTGCATATTCCCGAAGGGGTTCATCCTCAACCTGTCGAAGCATATACAAGTCGTCGGCGGAGTATAGGCGATCAGTCTGGATCATAAAATGATCCAGGAACGTCTGCTTGAGACTATCGAATGAGTTGATGGTGCGGGGGTGGAGTCTGTAAAACCAGTTTAGGGCCGCGCCGCTGAGGGTGGAAGGGAAGAGAAGGCACATGCCTTCGTCAGTGAGGCCTTTGCACCCAAGGGCAGACTGGAAGGAGTGGATATGAGTGAAAGGGTCCTCCGTGCCTGTGTAGAAGGCGATGCGGAGTGGCTGGATATCTTTCTCCTGGTGGTAGTGGAGGATACGTTCAGTAAAGGGCCCCGGTCGTGGTTTTGCCCAGAGGGGTTGATGGCTGCGATGCTGTTCGCTCTCCAGACGCCGAACCTTTTCGAAGAGAAGCCTCATGGCCGGGTCGGCATGAGGAAGAGTTTCAGGTGCCAAAGGCCTGGGGACGGGGCCGACAGGGGCTGGGGAATGTTCCCAATCTTCCAGCGTCTCAGTATGGTAAGTTGGCCAGGCCTCTGAATTATAGAATTCCCAACTATCCGAGTCCCCCGACACCTTCCTCGTCGGGTATGCGGACGGGGCCTGGCGAAGGGCCCAGGTGCGCCACCCGTGGGTCTTCGAGGTTGATAGGGATAGGGATCGGTCCTGGTTGACGGTCCGAGATGCGATCCCTGCAATCTTGGTAGATCCTGACTGGTTCATGGGGCCGGTCCTTCGGTGGGGGAACGCAAAGGAGTCGCGACTGGGTTAGCTCCGGATGAAGGTGGTCTTTACCCTTGCAAAGCCTAGATTGGGCCGGGGCACTATGGCTGGAATGTACCGGCTGGTTCGGCTGAGTATGCCCAACGTTCTGGGTGAGGTCTTGTTGGGCATCCTGGGCGCGAGTCCTCTCTTGATTCCGCTTTAGAGCACGATAGTCATGCTCTAGCTCAGCATTCCGGCAGTGAAGATGCTCGTATTTCTCCGACATTTTAGTGATACTGTCGCGGAGGCGCTCCACTTCTGCCTGGAGAGTGGCATCTCCAGAAGATTTCCTCCTAGAAGTACCATCGGGGGGGTATGATGCTGGGTATCGCGGCTATCCTCGGTCGGCATAGCAGAGTGTGGGGTGAAGAAGAGGCGACGGGGCCTGATGGGTGAAGGAGCCAGCTGGGCTGATAGAGAAAGAGGGGAGTCTAGTGTCGAGATTCCCACAGACGGCGCCAAACTGTTGATGCTCAAAATGGCCCGGTCAATATTGAGTCCAACTTAGTGATGAGATAGGTGGGGTCTTCAGCAGGGAAGAAGGCTGAGGCCCTTGGTGACCTAGGCTGGTGGGAGACCTGCAGAAGGCAAAATGGTAGAAGCAATCGTTAAGCTTCGGGCACCGGTGTGGTGCCGGCCGAAGGCTCTCCGATGCCTAAGTCAGTTACAAGTGGTAATTCTGGCAGAGTAACAGTAAAAGTGGGAGCATAGTTACCTCCTTTCCTTGGGTACTGTTCCCTATTTATAGGGAGGTGAAAGTAGGAGGTTTGCACAAAGTTCCAATGTGGGACTTTGTGCAAGTCGTCGTGGTGGCGACACGTGTCCTGGGGATTAGGTTTGGCAGTTGGGAGCTTCAGCAGGTGTCTGGCACCTCGGAAATGTGTCTTCCTTCGACAGGGGAGAAGGCGTGGCTGCTTTGGTGCTAGTCGCTTTGATGCTGGGTCTGCTCGGTTCACTATGGTGTAAACAATTATGTTATAATATATATACTACTCATCATGTACTATTCTAATTGTAGGTCACTACAAGAATAATGAGGTCAAAAGCATATATCTAATGAACGTAGTTTGCATGTTGTCTTAGATAGTTCATCAACACGCATTGATTCAGATGTCAATACTTATTAAGCACTGTTTGTTTTGGAGAATGGATTATTTGAAAATGTTTTATTCATGAGAATTAGAAAGGGTGATTTTGAAAACTGACAATGAAAAGTTTTATCAAATATGTTTTCAGTTTTTTTTTATAATAAAAAAGAAGAAAATCAAAAATAAAATAAAATGGTTACAAAACGGGTCCTAAAATTGATAACCAAAGAAGTTTTATGCTTTCAATTTCTTTGAATTGAAAACTAAAAACTAAAAACAAAATACCGAAATGGTTATCAAACGGGTCCTAATCTTCTTTTAGCTTTTCTCGTACCATCCTATTATTCACAAATTTACAACCAAATCATTTTCTTTTTTCAGACTCAACATAAATAATAAATAAAGATAAGCATCAAGTTTCGAAATCATAATCCCTTAACTGGAAAAGGCGAAATCATAATCCCTAAACCCTATGACAAAGAATTACAAAACAAACCAATAAAATATGTATAGGTATCTCACTCAGAACAAGACGAAACAAAAATATTAAGGGTCCGTTTGATAACCATCAGTTTTTTATTTTTATTTTTTAAAACTAATAACTGAAAAAAGTTGTTTGATAATTAATTTTAGTTTTATGTGAAAAGAGGGAAATGAAATTTTTTTTGGGTCAAATTGGACACCCACTTACTCTCTTTACAGGGGAAACAAAAGTACTCTTCTAGTTTTCACCACATGAATATCCTGATTCTGTACATGCTTAATTATTATTTTTATATTTAAAAAACAAATAAACAAAAAGAAGGGAAAGGAGAGAAAAGGACCAGTAAAGCTTGTACGAGATTTATATTTCCCGCAAATGAGAAGAAAAAAAAAGGGGCCAATATAAAGCAAGCATTTCTACTGAATTATATCCAGCAAAACTATACAGAGAAGAGAACGAAGTCAGAAAGAAGCATTTGAGAAAAACTCATCACCTGTGCAACATGTTCCAGAGAAATAGCCACAGGAGCAAATGGAGCCCGTACCTTAATCTCTGGACAACAAACCCACTTACTCTTTTTCAAGTGGAAAAAAAAAAAAAAACAAAGGAACTCGCCAGGCCGCGCAATTTTGTCCCACATCGACAAATTATACTTCGGTGGTGCTATTTATATAAACAGTTCTATGAGACTCCATTGCCGAGTCAAGTCACGCTGACTTGTGACCCAAAGTGGGGGCAATAAGGATGGCATGGAAGGGAAGAGTGTGTAACGTCGTCCGCATGAAATCGGTGTCAGACGTCATATGCGAGGCGCAAATTTGGCCAGAGATGCTTTGGGGTTGGGGCGAGATTGTGGGCTTCCAACTCCTGCATGGAAGGGAAGAGTGTGTAACGTCGTCCGCATGAAATCGGTGTCAGACCTCATATGCGAGGCGCAAATTTGGCCAGAGATGCTTTGGGGTTGGGGCGAGATTGTGGGCTTCCAACTCCTGTCGCAGAATGGAGAGTGGGAGAGGTGGCTTTGCAAAATGCCGCTTTGCCTGTAATTAGGTAGAGGTCTTCCGTCGCTGACAACGAAGTAGACGTCTTTGTGTGCAACAAAGAATGCTGGCTTATCAGAGCAGCAGATGGCGCTCCGTTTGTCTGTGCTTGGGTTCCACGTGCCGGCACCCTCTGTTAGGCTCCAGGCCCACTCTCACCCCACCTCCATCCTTTTGTGCATCTTCTTTTTACATATTTTATGGTTTTTGTTTTTGGTTGAATTTACTCTGCGATCTTATTTATTCTATCCATTTTTATTTGGTAACAATAGGTCAGTTAGCCCTAACTCAATCCCCAATTTCTTCCTTGATTTCTAGTGTTGGTAACACTATTTCTGTTAAACTAGATGATACAAATTATGTCACTTGGAATTTTCAAATGGAGCTCTTGCTGCGTGGAAATAGAATTCTAGGGTTCATCAATGGTTCATTCAAATGCCCGCCTCAATTTTGGTCACGGAGGATGGCTCTGTTCTTTTCGACGCATTCATGATTTGGACGATTCATGACACATCACTCATGACTTTGATTACTGCTACGTTGTTGCCCTCGGCTATTTCGTGTGTTATAGGTTGCTCGACCTCTAACGCCATGTGGCTCAATCTTCGTGAACGATTTGCAAGTGTTACTAGAGCAAGCATTTTCCAATTAAAGACTGATCTTCAGAATATCAAGAAAGGCTCGGAAACTATTGATCAATATCTTCAGAAAATCAAGGATGTTTGTGATCAGCTTTCTGCTGGTGGCTTTGAAATTCCGGATGATGATACTGCCATTTTGGTTCTCAAAGGCTTACCTTCTGAGTATAATACGGTCAAGGTTGTGATTCGAGGTCGTGATCATGGTATTTCTTTGAAAGAAGTTCGATCTCAATTGAAGGCCGAGGAGGCCACAATTGAGGAATCTACTCACAATGTTCCAATCATGTCTGCTATGGCTGTCGCGACTCAGAATTCCTCATGGGTCTGGTATGAATTCTGTTCCTTATTCCCCTATGCCTTATGGGTCTCATAATTCTTCCTATGGATTTCAAGATGAAGGCAAAGGCAAGATGTTCTATAATCAAACATGGCTACTCTAATGGTTCACGCTTTTATCCCAAGAATCAGTCTTATTCTAATCCTCCTCAGTTTGGTAGTGGTGCTCAATGTATTCTTGGTAAGCCTTATCAACCTTTTTGAAATAGTTATGGTCCTCCTGTGCTTATTTGTCGAATTTGTCATAAAAAGGGTCATATCGCTACTACTTGTCGTTTTCGATCTACAATTCCATCTCACTATGAGGCTGAACCATGTCAAATTTGTTTGAAAACAAATCATACTGCCATGACATGTTTCTATTGAGAAGTGTTCCTTTTAGTTCCTCACACTCTACTCCAATGACTGCCATGGCTGCTTAGGCTTGTTCCTCTTCACCCTCCACTGAGGTTTGGATTGCTGATACTGGTGCAACCAACCATATGACGACTGAATTTGGGAATCTGTCTGCTCCTACTTCATATATTGGTTCTGAGACCATTACTGCTGCAAATGGACCAGGTTTAGCTATTGCTCATATTAGTTATTCTTCAATTCCTACTCCTACAAGTTCTCTCCAACTTACCAATGTTCTACTTATGCCCCCGTTATCATAGAGTTTATTATCTGTTCATCAATTGTGTGCTGATAACAAATGCCAATGTATTTTTGATGAGTTTCGTTTAACCATACAGGACAAGCGGACAGGGCAAATTCTTTTCATGGGCCTCAGTCATAATGGTCTCTATCCTATGCCTCTTCCTTCTTCTGTACATACTGCCTTCCTAGGCCAAAAGATTGCATCTGAGCGTTGGCATTGCAGACTTGGACATCCTACCAACTCTGTTGTTCAGCTAGCTTTGGACAAATCTAGTATATCCAGTTCTTTTTCTTCTGCTCCTCATATGTGTCAACCTTGCTTGAAGGGCAAGTTTAGAAAGCTCCCTTTTGTTTTAGCTAAGTCTAAAATCTCGAATTCCTTTTGAGACCATTCATAGTGATGTATGGGACCCGGCTCCTAGTTCCTCTCTTGAAGGTTTCCGATATTATGTTACTTTCATTGATGAGTGTACCAGATATACATGGCTTTATCCATTGCGAAATAAATCAGAAGTATTTTCCTATTTTCAATCTTTTTTTCACTATGTTTACACTCAATTCTCTGCTTCTATTCAAATCCTACAAACTGATGGGGAGAGGAATATCTTAGCACGGCTTTTCAGCATTTTTTACTGTCTAAAGGCATTTTACATCAATGATCTTGTCCCTATACACCTGAACAGAATGGTTTGGCAGAACGTAAGAATACACATTTGATCGAAACCACTGTCACTTTACTTCAAACAGCCTCATTATCTGCCTAGTTTTGGACTCATGCTTGTACTACAGCCGCATATCTCATTAACGCCTTCCTTGTCAGACCTTGGATAATAAATCTCCCTTTGAATTATTATATGGCAAATGTCCTGTTTTGGATAATCTCAGAGTGTTTGGTTATGCTTGCTATCCCTCACTCAAGCCTTATGTTCACAACAAGTTGCAGCCTAAGACAACTCAATGTCTATTTATTGGTTATGCTTTGCAATACAAAGGCTACATTTGTTACAATCTGAGTTCTCACAAGCTGATTGTATCTAGGCATGTCATTTTTTATGAAAGTTGTTTTCCTTGGGCACTTGGGGTCTCTTTTAGTCCTTCACCACTTCAAGAACAACTCAGGCCTCTTAATGTCTATTATCCGGCAATCAGTCCTTTGACACACCTACCTTGTCTGCCCGTGAGTCCCATGGCCTCAGAATCTTCTTCTGTCTCCTCTTCCCCACTGTTCTCTCATGTTCCTCAGCCGATCCCAGCAGATTTATCACATTCCTCTTGTCCTTCTTTAGATTTGCTAACAATTCTCCTAGTTGCTCCTCCCAATGTTCATCCTATGCAGACTAGGAGAAAATCTGGCATTGTCAAGAAAAAGGTGTTCCTATCAGCTGTTCAAGCCTCTTCAGATCTCTCTGTTACAGAACCTTCCACTTATGCTTCTGGAGTAAAAAAGTCTAAGTGGCAGCAGGCTATGCAAGATTAATTTGATGCTTTACAAAAGCAACGCAGTTGGCATTTGGTACCTTTGCCTACTAATAGAAATCTGGTAGGTTGCAAGTGGGTTTTTAGGCTAAAAGCGAAATCCAGATGGTTCAATGGCTAGATATAAGGCCAGACTTGTTGCCAGAGGTTTTTCTTAAGAGGCTGGCTTGGATTACGCAGAGACTTTTAGTCCTGTGGTGAAACATACCACTGTCCGTTTGGTATTAGCCTTAGCTGCAACTTTTGGCTGGAAACTTCACCAATAGATGTCAAAAATACCTTTCTTCATGGCATTCTCAAAGAGGAAGTCTACATTTCTCAACCACAAGGTTTTGTTGATCCTCTCTATCCTCATCATGTTTGCCGATTGGATAAATCTTTATATGGTCTCAAGCAAGCTCCTCGAGCTTGGAATGAAAGGTTTACCAATTATCTTCCTTGTATTGGATTTCGTACCTCTCAAGCTGATCCCTCTCTCTTTGTTAAGCAAGATGCCACCTCTTTGGTTTTATTGCTTTTGTATGTCGATGATATTATCTTGACTGGTTCTTCCCCTGCTGCAATTGCTTATGTGATCACTTTATTATCCAAGGAGTTTGATAAGACTGATCTTGGACATCTTCATTATTTCCTTGGCCTGCACATTCAGTATACATATGCTGGTATTTCTGTGACTCAGTCTAAATACATCAAGGATGTTTTGTTTAAAGCCAACCTTTTTGAATTCAAGCCTTGTGTCACTCCTTCTCATCCTAATCACAAGCTTCTTGGAGATGACAATCTCCCCTTTTTTGATCCTGCTCATTATCGAAGTCTAGTTGGTGCTTTGCAATATTTGACTTTCACGAGGCCTGACATTGCTTATTCCGTAAATCAGGTTTGCCAATTTATGCACTCTCCTCTTGAGACTCATTACCTTGCTGTGAAACAAATTCTTAGGTATCTTAAGGGTACCATGCATCATGGATTGACATTTCACAAGGGTTCTTTGGATCTTCATGCTTTCACCGATGCTGATTGGGCTAGTGATCCCAATGATAGGCGCTCTACAACTGGTTATGTTATTTTCTTAGGTTCCAATCCCATTTCTTGGAGTTCTAAGAAACATCAATTTGTTTCTAGATCTTCCACCGTGGCAGAATTTCGTGTCATAGCTGCCACTGCTGCTAAAATTGTGTGGTTACAGCAGTTGTTGACAGATCTCCCTTTCCTCTTGCCAAATCTCCTCTTCTTTACTGTGACAATCTGTCTGCTATGGCCCTCTCTACTAATCCTATTATGCATTCTCGTGCCAAGCATATTGAAGTTGGCTGTCACTTTGTTCGTGAGAAGGTCACACGCGGTGAAATCCAGCTTCAATATGTTTCCTCTTCTCAGCAAGTTGCTAACATCCTAACGAAAGGCTTGTGCTCACCTCAACTCGATTATCACTGCTCCAATCTCATGCTCAAGCCTCTCTCCCATGAGCTTGCGGGGGGCTGATAGAGTATATCCACGTGCCACTCTAATTTGTTAGTCTGTTAGAATGTAGTTAGGCTGATAAGAAGTGGTTATGCTGTAGGTGCAGATTTATAAGCACTGTAATTATGTAATTACAAGTTAACAAGAGAAATAAGAAAATCAGTTTCTATGAATTCTCTCTACAATTCTTCTAAAGTTTTCAAAAAGGTGTTGACTCTAGAGTATTTAAATATTATTCAAATTGGTTGTTTGTTCTAGAGATTGGTTGTTCTTTGGACCATAATTTCTACTTCCATTTATAGACTCATTGGTTCTTGAAATTGGATGTTTGGTAAAGAGATGCATCCACCTTGTACAAGTTTCTTCTTTGCAAATAAAACTAATGGACTTTGTTTTCACTTTGATCCATGTGATTAGTTCTATTTTAACAAGTTGATGTTGACGAGTCTCATGATTCAAATCACATTTAATGCGGCTATCCAACCCTCTCTTTGCTGTTTGACTTTTCCTTAATTGTCGAAATCAACTTTGAGTTCAAATTTGGACATTTAGGGGTCGTTTGGTACACAGGCTTGGCTTGGACTGGCTTGGACTAAATTTAGTACTATGTTTGTTTCATTTAATTCTAGTCTTAGATGGGATTGCTAATACCGGGCCCACCAAAAACACCTCCTTAAGAGGGGACTACTAATCCCATGTAGAAAGAGAGGATTAGCTAGTCCTATGTTTACCAATGTATGAGATGCATATATTATATTGTAATACTAATAACATATATTACTATTATTATTATTATTACATACACATACTATAATGTACATATATACATGTATATACACATATACAAGTATATATATATACACATATATACATATATAATATATATAAATACATATAGATACATACACATATATTATTATTATAATATACTCATATACACATACATATTAATATTATAATAATAGCATACATGTATACATGTATATATGTAATATATATTATATTATATATTAATGTACATATATACATGTATATACATGTATATATATAAACAGATATATACATATATAATATATAAATACATATAGATATATACACGTATATTATTATATAATATACCCATATACACATGCATATTAATATTATAATAATAGCATACATGTATATATGTAATATATATATATATATATTATTATAATACATATATATAAGTATATATACATATATGTGTATATATTATACCCATGTATGTATTATAATATACATATACACACGTATATACACATATACATTATATATTTATACTATATGTATATATATTATAATATACATATATACACGTATATACATGTATATTATTATTATAACATACCCATATATATTATCTATTATAATATACATATGTATATGTATATGTATTATACCCATGTATATATTATAATATATAGATACACCTATATACACATATATTATATACATGTATATACGTATATATATATATATGTATATTATAATATATAATATATGTATATTATAATATATAATATATACATATATTATACATATATTATATATACATATGTATTTTATAATATATATAATATATATGTATATATACATACATATATAATATACATATATACACGTATATAAATGTATATTATTATTATTATTATAACATACCCATATATATATATTATATATTATAATATACATACATATATATAAATATATGTATATGTATTATATAGTCTTGATCTCTTGGACTACAGGGGTCCAAGAGATTTGTGGTCACTCACCGTTGGATGTAAATTCAACGGTTCACTCACTCTTGCACTCATTTAAAAAAACTCTTTTGAACCATTGGATTAATATCCAACGGTGGGTGACCACAATCTCTTGGACTCCTGTGGTCCAAGAGATCGGGACTGATGTATTATACCCATGTATATTATAATATACATATATACACCTATATACACTTATATATATGTATGTACGTTTATATTATTTAAAATATATAATATTATTATAATATACTTATATACATGTATATACATATATATTATATATATTATAAAATACATATATACATATATATATATAGATATTTTTGAAAAAATAAAAAAATTATAGTCCTAGTCCAAGCATACACCAAACGCAGGATAAGTGTTATCCAACTTAGACCAAGCCAAGCCAAGCCAAGCCAGTCCCTAAGCATAGTCCATGCCAAGACAGTCCTGCGTACCAAACGAGCCCTTAGGGTTCGTTTGGTACGGCGGACTGTCATGGACTTGACTAAATTCTAGGACTGTCTTGGATTAGGTCGGATTGGCCTAAGCTGGATTAAGTACTGAGCTACGTTTGGTACTGCGTCGGACTAAAGAGCTGGATTGTAAAAATAGTGAAGACCTATGTTTGGTGCTGTGTCGGACTAAAAAATAATTATGTTATTAATTTATCTCTTTTTCTGTTTTTAATTTTTTTTTCCAGCCTTTTCTTCCTCTCTCTCTCTCTCTCTCTCTCTCTTTTCTTTTTGTTATTTTCTTCTTCTTTTTACCTTCCTATTTCATTCAAAAATATATTTTTTTTCTACTTACCTTTCTTTTTCCACTGTGACCACCCAAAAAAAAAACAAAAAAAACCTCTCTTTTTCCAACAAAAAAGCCCCCAAACCATTCAAAAACACTTTTTCTTTCTTTATCTCTCCAAACCACCATATTTCTCCAGACTAACCCAAAACCTTCATCTCCTTGCTGCAGAAAAAATAAGGAAGCTTGCTACAGAAAAAATAAGGAAGCTTGCTTCCTTGGCCTCCCTAGTTTTGATTTCGGGTCTTTCAATTGGCCTTTGGGCTAGCTAGATCTGCTTCCGCATCCCCTTCTATTGTTGGAGGTCTTTATTGGCAGAGGCTTGCTAGATGACAGAGCCAACTCATTGATTTGAGCTCTTTCTCTGTCTCTTGAATTCCACCAGGAAAACTTTTCCTCCTTCCCTTTCAATTTGGCCAATGGTTCAATCATATTATTGGATATTGAACTTTTTGGTTTTGTTAGTTTCCTGAGTTTATGTCTATATATCAATCTGCCTTTTGACTAGCCCAAGCCAACTTGGAACGGCAACTATAGCTAATTGAGACTCATCAGCAAGTTTCGATTGGAACTGTGGTGGTGGGGTTTTGAATTTGATTCAAGCAGTTCGGACTCGCGTGTTCAAAATAGCGCTCTCGCTATTTTGCGAACCACATTTCGGCATCGCTATGTTAGACAAGCGAGTCCGGGGTTTTTAACATTGATGGACTATACAATCCCATTTAACTTAATCCCTTTCTTTACCAAACATGGGTTTTAAGTATTATATAGCACAGTCCAGTCTAGTGAAGCATAGTGAGGCATACCAAACATGGCCTTACTTTTCTAATTATGAACGACTCAAAGCCCATATGGCTTGAAAGGTCCTTTCATTGGGCCTCTTTTATTACGACAAACATTGTATTTCTTGGAACAAATCAAAGTTTTGGCCTTTTCTACAGTGGTTCGATTTGGTTAATGTCAAGTATAGTGTTCTATGACCCGCTTGTCAAGTTGGGCATGCGAAACATCTTTGTGCCAATTTGAGAGGGAGTGTTAGCAAGTCCTTATTTACTTATGATTTTGGTTCCTTACTATGTTAGGTTTTTTGGTTATTACTTACCTATTTATTTTGTACTATTGTAATTGATATTTATTTCATATTGTAATTTAGATTTATTTCCAATTGTATTGAGGGTTAACTAATGTTTGTACCCTTCTTATAAATACCTCCATATTGGAGAAGAATATATATCTGAAAATTTGCCCCCTTTTTTTTTTTTTTTTTTGTTGACTCTATCTTAATATGGACAAGGGTTTTCTTTTCCTAGAGAGTTTCTTGATGGGCAAGACTCTTAGGCAGATGCATATAAATACAGGTGCCACGACTTACCCGATCAATGTAACCTACACTAAAGTATTCACCCCATCTATAATGAGTGTGTGAGGGGTCGAATTGAGGAGAAGAGATCTTGTATGTTCTTGATATTCCAACAACTCTAATGGAATACTAAAATACATGTGTTCTACTTATGTTATGTGCAGTCAATACAGTTTACATGTGGTGTCAGATCATAGTTTGCATGTTTTAGAATCAAAAGAAATCACATGTTTCTTCATAACGAAGAAATTAGATGCCATGGTATCCTCATGATTGATCAAGTTTTCTATTTAAATTTTCCGTGTTTAAATTTAACATAATTATATTATGATATTGTGGCTATAACATTAGTTTCATTATTTTCGCTTATGCAAAGTGCATCTGGTGGCCAGAGATATTAGGGTTCTTTAGTTTTAACCCATAAAAAACTTAACTAATTTGGAAGAAAGATAATGAATTTTGCTTAATTAATATAAAACCAAAGCCACCTAATTTTACCAAAAGGACATCCAACAACCCTAAAATTACTACATGTGCCATTGTGCTTAACTGTCAAATACAGTTTATTTAATTATAAACCAAAACTTAAAACTGTCAAAACGACATAACATTCCCACAAAACACAACACAAAACGACACTACTCAAATTTAATCACTTCAAAAACTGGTTTCGCGCGACCTTTCATATCCCACTCCAAAAACGCAACCGACGAGCAGAAACGAAGACGAGCAACGGCGACGGCGACGACGACCAACGACGACGAGCAATGACCACCGACGACGAGCAACGACCACCGACGACGACCGAAGCTAAACCGTAAGAAAATGAATCAGTACTCTCTTTGATTTTAGGTTTTACACCGACGAAGGTTTCAGTACTGTTTCTTCCTTTTGGTTTCTGGTTGTTTGTCTTCGATTTTGACCAGAAACTGCATTGCAGTTTTTGGTTCCATAATTCAATTTCAGAGTGCTTTTTGCTAGGGTTTATGGGAATGTTATAACTGCTCATGAAGTTAAATGTGTTTTGATATTCGTTTTTGCTACTGTTTTTGCCTTTTGGTTTCTGGTTGTTTGTAGCAGATTTTGACCAGAAACTGCCCCATAATTCAATTTCAGAGTGCTTTTTGCTGGTTTATGGGAATGTTATAACTGCTCATGAAGTTAAATGTGTTTTGATATTAGTTTTAGTACTTTGCCTTTTGGTTTCTGGTTGTTTGTAGCAGATTTTGACCAGAAACTGCCCCATAATTCAATTTCAGAGTGCTTTTTGCTGGTTTATGGGAATGTTATAACTGCTCATGAAGTTAAATGTGTTTTGATATTAGTTTTAGTACTTTGCCTTTTGGTTTCTGGTTGTTTGTAGCAGATTTTGACCAGAAACTACAATGCAGTTTCTGGTTCCATAATTCAATTTCAGAGTGCTTTTTGCTGGTTTATGGGAATGTTATAACTGCTCATGAAGTTAAATGTGTTTTGATATTAGTTTTAGTACTTTGCCTTTTCGTTTCTGGTTGTTTGTAGCAGATTTTGACCAGAAACTGCAATGCAGTTTCTGGTTCCATAATTCAATTTCAGAGTGCTTTTTGCTGGTTTATGGGAATGTTATAACTGCTCATGAAGTTAAATGTGTTTTGATATTAGTTTCAGTACTGTTTTTGCCTTTTGGTTTCTTTTCACATCAAATTTTGAGCAGCAGTTTCTGGTTGTTTGTTGCAGATTTTGACCACAAACTGCAGTGCATATCACAAAATGGAACAAGAAATGTCACCACAAAAGAATGAAGCTGAAAACCAACCAAAGCACAAAATCAAAATGATGGCTCAAAAGATCAAAACAAAGCCAAAGCCAAACTATGATCGGAAAGCAAAGCACCCGGACTATGTCCAATTTCGGTGCAATGCCTATGCTTTCAACAGCATCATTAGAGACATAAAGGACAAGCTCAATGAAAGGCAAAAGAAGCTTCTCAAGAAAACCCCTTTCTGGAACTTGATCGAGCTGTTTTACCGCCAGAGAATTGACATGAATAACATGAATAAGTCGGACCTTGACTTAGTACAGCTGCTCAAGAAATTTGATCCGGATACAAAGTCCTTCAAATTTGGAACCAAATCATTCCAAATCACAGGCAATGCAGTGACTCAGATTCTAGGACTGCCAAATGAAGGCAAATCTGTCAAACTTGTCAATGATAGGTGCACTGCTACCTTCAGAACAAGGCACTTTGGAGAAAAGGGAAAACCATCAAAAAACCAGGTAGAAGCAGAATTACAAAAGACAATTGCCTTGGCAAACCAACCGAAGAAAGAAAAGGCACAGACAGAGCAAAAGAAAAAAACGAACAAAGGAAAAGAAAAGAAAGAAGCTGAAGCAGAAGAAGAAGAAGAAGTTGATTACGACAAGGAGGTGGTCAGCCTAATATTGATTCTGCTGTGCATGACATTCCTTTTTGCCAACTCTTCATCTACTTTGCATTGGAAATTATTTGAGCACTGTGTGAATCTAGACACACTTTCAAGCTATTCGTGGGCAAGAGCTGTTTCAGCCTACATGAATGAATCCTTGAGGAGCTGTTTCGCCTTGCACTATCCTAATATTGGTAAGTAAACAGTGGCTTATGCAATGCATTTTGAGTTTTAGGCAATGCAGTTTCCATTTAGTGCAATGCAGTTTCCATTTACTGCAATGCAGAAATGGAAACTGCAACGCAGTTTCTGTTTTATCCTATTCAGTTTCCAACCTAATTTCTGATATATCTTGTTTTTGAACTGTGCAGTTTCTACTGTGTGAGAGGACAAACATCATACAACCAATCCTTGGCAAGGAGAAAGAAACTCCTGCCATTCTTAAATGGAGTCTTGTGGAACTCCACACAAGATTCAACCAAATAAAGGACTTGAATGACATCGAGGTATGCAATTTATCGCATGTTCTGTTTTAATGTATCTTGAATGTGAATCCATGCTAAATCATTCTCATTGTACAGGGTATTTTCAAAACTCCTAAAAAGCGAAAAACTACCAGGAAAGAGGAAGACACTGTTGAGAAGGTAATTGAAATCTGTATACAGTGCATTGCAGTTTGTGTTTTCTACATTGCAGTTTGCATTTTATCCAATGCAGTTTCTGAATCATTCAATCTAATTGTACAGGGTATTTTGAAAACATATAAAAAGAGAAAAACTACCGGAGAAGAGGGAGACCCTCTTGACAAGGTATAAGAATCTCTAAACAGTGAATTATGCATTTCGGTTTTCGTTTCCTCCAATGCAATGCAGTTTCTAATTAGTTTCTGTTCAATATGCAGGAAAAAGAAGAAGAAGATGATGAGGGACAACAAGGAGAAGCAGAGGAAGCAGAAAACCAAGGAAAACCTGATGATGCTGATCAAACTCCAGAATTAAAAGAGGCTGGAAAGAAGAAAATGTTTGAGAATGAAGCTGGAAAAGAACCTCTTGCAATTCAAGACCTCTTGGTGAAGTCCATGACAGACCAAATCAACTACCGCCAACGACAAGATCCTAGCTTCGTTTGCCCGGAAAGATTACAACTGTGGAAGGATGAAAAAAATGAAGACAGTGAGAAGAAAATGAAGGAATTGTGGGATATATTTATCCAAGCAGAAAAGAGATCAAAGAAGCTGGAAGTGGAGTTGGCAACATACATAGAGAAATTAGATAATGAAGAATGTGTGACTGCCACCATGACAGTGGAATCTACAGTTCAGCTTAATGAAATACAAAATCTGAAAAGGAGGATTGCAGAATTGGAAGGCAAGGAAACTCGTATTGACATGGAGAAGATTGCCAAGAAAAAGGAGATTCAAGGAAAGTACAAGGCAGAAATTTAAAGCTTGTTGTCAGACCCAACAATCTTTGAAATGGAGATGGATCTGCCTACAAAACAACCAACACAACCAGTTGAAGAGAAAGAAGAAGAAAAGAAAGAAGAAGAGAAGCAACAAGAAGAGAGAGAAGAAGAAAATAAAGAACAAGAGAAGCAACAAGAAGAGAGAGAAGAAGAAAGAAGCAAGATGCTCCAACACCTGATGTTCCTTCAAGAGTACAAAGGGTGAAGAACAGAGAAAGAAAGAGGCTTCAAGCATCTTGCTATGTGTACGAAAAAAATAAGAAAACAAAAAAGGAGGCAAAAAAGGATGATGAAGAACTACCACAATTCAAGCTTATCTCTTCCGAGGAGGTATGCAATTACTGCAGTTCAAGCTGCTGCTTTTTTCTATTTTCTGCATTGCAGAAACAGAAACTGCAATGCAGTTTCCATTTCCTGCAATGCAGTGTGTTATCTGCTTTACAGAAATGGAAACTGCATTGCAGTTTCTGTTTTATCGAATGAAGTTTCTAATTAGTTTCCTTTCAATCTGCAGTTAACACAAGAGGCATCTCAGCCCGATGCCACAAATCCAATTCCTGATCCCCCAAAAGGAACGAGCCTTCATGATTCAATACCTGTGGATCTGCAACAATCAAGTGATGAAGATGAAGGACAAAAAAAGCCAACAAAGAAAAAACTAGGATGGGGTCAGAGGAAGGTGTGGCAGAAAATTCCAAAGGCGGACAGGGAAATAATTGAAAAACACTACTTAAGTACTCAACTTCGGTAATATCTCTATTCCAAAATAACAATTCTTTCATCTTTTAATTACAATTAAACTAAAACTAATCTTGTGAATTTCATGTATTCGAATCCGCAGTGATAAATTTTGGGCAGGACTCAATGATGAGAAAGTGACAAACCATGATCTCAAAGATATTGTATGGGACCTGGAACTGTCACAAAACGTAAGTATTTACCAATTCTATAACACACACTGCACTGTATTTTTTATTTGTGCTACCTATATTACCCATTTATAATTCCATTTTTCTCCAATCAATGTGAAACAGGTTATTGAGGCCTATATCCAAATAGAGGAGGATAAAATAGAGCCCATGCAGACAGAGAGTCCACAGTACATGTCCACATGGACTTGGGTAAGTATTATCACTACTACAAAAAGTGAAAAAGACGACCAGAAAACAACGACGGTCTAAGTGAAAACCGTCGTGGTTTTTAAAAAGACGACGGTTCTAAAAACACCGTCGTGTAATACAACCTTAGACAACTAAAAATGGAGATTCAAATGGCTGTTCAAAAACAACGACGTACATAATTAAACAACCGACGTCTATTTGAAACAGATTTCCGCAGTGTAAAATCAATGCCAACAAAGAACGGCAGAAGTTATGAATCGACTGACGTAGAAAGTAAAGACGACGATTTCAATAAAAATCGACGTTTTTACTCATAAAATAACACGACGAGGTTTTCGTATAAGACGCCGTATAATTACAAACAAATCCACGGCTTTAAAATACAAAATATCGCCGTATTAAATTAATGTACAACGACGGAAAATATAAATATATGGACGTCATTCTCGTATAGTTCTACGACGTTATCTTTAAATCGTACAATAAAATTTAACGTCGTATTTATTCATTTTATACGTCGTACCTTTAATTTTAACCGTCGTCTTAATAAGAATTTTTGTTAACAATTTTTTTCTTTGATTTTCTTATCCTACGTCGGTAGATCTACTTAATGACAAGAATTGAAATAACCACGACGGTTTATATAGAAAACCGCCGACATAATCAGATTTGTCTGAGATCCCAAGGGTTACGAAATCTTACCAGATGGAACTCTGTTCCACAGCATAATCTTAACAGATGACACAGATTTGCAATCAGAGAGACAATTTTTTGGAAGTTGATGATGTGTGTGCGTTTGTGTATCTACAAATATTATACCTAATGTCGTTGCAAATTTGCAATCAGAGAGACAATTTTCAACGACGGTTATATTATACCTAACGACGTTTAAAAAACAAATCAACGTCGCTAAACAAATATATTACGTCGTCTTAGTCTTACTTAAGACGACGAAAAACGACGACAGTAATAAAAAAACAGTCGTTGTTTTTATATTCTTATTTTATTTAAATCTGTCCTCCAAAAAAGAAACTTTACATATTCCAGAACATTAATTTCCTTCATTTTAAATTTCCTCTGGAAAAAAAAACTCTATTTATAACGCACTGTAATTGAAAAATAAACTAAAAGGTCACGGGAAAAAAAATTCTATTCATAATTTAAAAATTCAAATCCACGTCGGTTATATTAAACATAACGACGTTAAATGAAAAGATTCCACGTCGCAAAACAAATATTGCGTCGTGTTAGTTAAAAACGACGGCATAACAAAAAACCGTCGTTGTTTCAAACTGAATTAATTTAAAATTTATTCGGGAAAGCAAAATCTATTTATAATTTCCTCGGGTTAGTAATATTGCGTCGTGTTAGTTTACAAATTCAAGAACATTAATTTCCCTCATTTTAAATTTCCTCGGGAAAGAAAAATCTATTTATCACGCTTTGTAATTGAAAACTAAAACTGAAAGAATTCGGGAAAAAAAACTCTATTTATAATTTAAAAATAAAATCCACGTCGGTTGTAGTACACTTAATGACGTTTAACAAAATAATCTACGTCGGTAATTATAAATCTACCGCCATCTTACCTTAATATAGACGACGAGAAAAGACGACGGTAGAACAGAAAACCGCCGTTGTTTCAGTTTCTTTAACAGTTTGGTCCTTTATCTTTCTGCAGGACTTGTATAGTCCTTTATCTTTCTCCCAGCAACTACTGATTCGTTTGCTCATGCTTTAGAGGCCATCTGAAGCCATTTCTATTCTTTATCGCATTCTTGAAACCCATCTTCTTCTTCTGAAGCTCTACGGATAAAGGAAGAGGCTATCACAAATCTGACGGATCTTCTTAGCCAAGAAAATCAAGCAGATTTCCCTGAGAAGCGAACTTTCCTTCGACAGCGAGTGGAGGCCAGGCTTGCATCTCTTTTGATGGAAAGGAAGGAGTATTCAGAAGCACTAAGTGTCCTATCAGGCTTGATCAAGGAAGTGAGAAGGCTAGTTGACAAGCTTCTTCTTGTGGACATATATTTGATGCGAGTAAGCTCAATTTCTCTTCGAGAAAGACATCCAAATTATTGTCTTTGAGACGTGAGAGACTGAGAGAGGAAGAACTTGGAACCCTAAATGTAAACCGAAAATGAATGAAAGCGACAAATTTATAGAATAAATTTTTAAAACCAACGGCGGTCCTTACAAAAAAACCGCCGTTTAAATTGTAAAATCAACGTCGGTATGACCGACGTATATTACATAAATCCACGTCGGTACATTAATAAAACCGACGTGTTAAATGATCTACCATGACGCGAGTTATTACTTATGTACTTTAATTTTTGAGTTTACTACGACGGTACCTACAACACTACTGTCGTACTTATTTACCACGTCCGAAGTTAAATGTACCGTCGTATTTTGTAATTTATACGTCGTAGTTATATGTAACCGCCGTATTATTTTTTTGAAATGGTTTTATATGTAAGCAACTTTTCGTCTACCTGACTTACACACGCACTGTTTCCAAACCCGATTAAAAATTTCAATCTCCCAGAGAAAACTTTTAGACTTTTTTCCTTGTCAAATCACTGTCAGAGTATCTCATCGTCTTCCTCTCGTCTTCTTCGTCGTCTCTGAACTTAAACATCGATCGTCTTCCTCTTGCTTTCATTGCACGCAAAAGGTAAGCTTTCATTTTCACTATTTTGGTTGCTGTTTTGCATGCTCATACGTTTTTTGTTTGAAAAATCTTTTTACCTTTTTTCTGGCCAAAATCATTTTACTTCTTTCCAAGTTCGATAAAATATACAGACAAAGAGGGAAAGTTTCCAACTTTGAAGACAACTACCTCAACTAAATAAGACGACGGTAGCTTCTTATTTACGTGGTTAAATATGTAGACCACGACGGTTCGTCAGTCGTTCTAGCGTCGTCTGAAAATTGACAAAGTTGTTTTTAAAATTATAGTCTTTTTTTTATTTGCTTGTTTAATTGCAGGTTTGATTTCTCTGAACAATGGTTTTTGTTTTTCCCTAATTTGATAAAAATAAAGAAAAAGAAAGTAGGGTTGGTATCTAATATAGACGACAGTATCTTATTGTTTTACGTCGTGTGAATGTTAATACCACGACGTCATATTAAAATACCGTCGTCTATGTAAGATTCCAAAACTTTCTTTCTTGGCCTTGTATTTTATCAAATTAGAAAACAAAACCATGGTTCAGAAAAATCAAATCTGCAATCAAACATTCACAGAGAAAGAAAGAAGGGTTTTGGATCCTTATATAGACGACGGTATATTACTACTGACGTCGTGTGAACATCAATACCACGACGTTATATAAATATTTCGTCGTTTATAGTTAATTATCACGTCGTTTATAGTTAATTATTTCGTCGTTGTTTAATTACCTTGGTTTTAAACATTTATTACGTCTGAGATTATTTCATTGCGTCGTTTAAAATCATATCATATGTCGTATTTTATTAATAACCGTCGTTTGTGTTCTTAATCTTTTCCTGAAATATTTTCACTTGCAGTTTTGTCTGTAAAAATGGTTTCTCACCAAGACCAAAGTAAGGATTCTGGCTCCAAGAAAAATGGAGGTAAGGAGCTTGGAATGGTACCTCCTCAAGTGAAGCCTTCGAAGAAGATGAAGTTTGCTTCATCATCTGCTGAGACAGAACCAACTAGCACGACAACAATCTCTGATGATTCAAAGTCTGGTCGAGGTATGAGCACAATGCCTACTCACTCTGTTTTAAATTTTTATTAAACTGTGAATAATTCTTATTACGTCTTATGTTATATTTTGCGTCGTGTGAATGATATTACCACGTCGAAATTTTTTAAAAAACGTCGTTAAAGGTCTAAATCAGGAATCACTACTCTGTTTTCTGTAATTATAGCATAAGATGTCGGTGGTTCATTTTCGCGTCGTTTGTATTGAATTACTACGTCGAAATGTTTTAAACAAGGTCGTTAAAGGTGTGAATATTGAATCATCCCTCTGTTATCTGTAAATAAAGCATAAGACGTCGGTGGTTTATTCATTTCGTCGTTTTAAAAAAAACCACGTCGGTTTAAAAACTACCGTCGTGATAAATTATAATAACGTCGATTTATATGTTATTGCGTCGTGTGAAATTATATAATACGTCGTTTGTATATAAATAACCGTCGTGTGTTTTTGTTCTTACTTTTTTATATATCTTTGTTTTAGGATGAATTGCAAAAACAAGTCTCGGAAGGCAAAGTCACTATTTCTGGCAGCAATGATGTGCTGACCATGGCTTTGGGCCCCGAGCATCCAGGCAGAGTGAGAGGAGTAGGTGCTGGGATCTCACCAAGGCAATATTTCAATTTACCCAAACCACAGAGAGTGAGCTTTGACGACCGTTTGAAGGACAGTTTAAGAGTTCTCCTTCAAGAAGAGACTAAAAAGATGGAAGCTAAGGCAAGGGAAGAGGCTTTAAGGATGGAGGCTAGAACAAAACAATTGGTAGAGGCTGAGAGGGAGCATTTCCTGAGTCAGCTTTCCCAATTAATTCCCAATTTTGATCCAAGCATGCTTAAACCCAGAATTAGCCAAAGTCCCAAAAATCCAATGTCTGACAAAGCAAGCTGCTCTGGAGGTGATGTGAGATCCCAGCATTTTGAGGATGATACTGCCAAAAATGGGAAATATCAGGAAGAAAAGGTAACATATCTGAACTTTGAATTCTCTGTTTTTTTTAAAACCATTAGACGTCGTTATTATTAATAAAACCGTCGTTTGAAATACATACCACGACGATTTTAAAAATAAACCGTCGTTTGTATTTCAATACCACGTCGTATTTAGTTTACTTGTTTTACACGCCATTAAACGTCGTTATTTTTAAAACTTTGTGGTTTTTAGACGACGGAGTTAGTCATTCCCGACGTAATACATGAAGAGAAGAAGAAGAAAAAACAAGATGAAAAGGAGAAAAAGATGACGACCAGGTATGTTCACATAACTTTGCCTTTTTTATTTATTTTTCAAAATTCCAGACGTCGATATTTTTCTTTAAACCGTCGTTTGTTTACAACTTAGACGGCAGAATTTTTTTCTAAGACGTAATAAATTATTCACCACGACGGATTTTTCACCGTCGTTTAAATTCTTTTCAGACGACGTTTTATTCCTTAAACCGTCGTTTTTATTGAATTACCACGTCATTTTTTTTATTTCTTTAAACAGGTTATTAAAGTTGTTGATTATTCAAATATGGAGGCGCCATCTTCTTTAAAATCCCTTTGTCGTTATGTGGAAACGACACTCCTGCCTCAGGATAAGACCCTGTACTTTACAATTGATAAGGAGGTGTTTGGTCTAGAGCGCGATACCTTCCTCCTGCATGAAGATATTACACAATTTGCAGGCATGGAAGAAATAGGAGCCACTGTCATTGCTGTATATATGAGGTTTGTCATTCTAAAATAATACGTCGTTGGTTTATTTATTGCGTCGTCTTAACCAACTAACCACGTCGTTAGTATGTACCGTCGTGATAAATATTATAACGTCGTTGTCTATTTCAGTACGTCGTGTGAAATTTTATAATACGTCGTTTTGTTATACATAACCGTCGTGTGTTTTTTTGTCTATATGAGGTTTGTCATTCTAAAATAATACGTCGTTGGTTTATTTATTGCGTCGTCTTAACTAACTAACCACGTCGTTAGTATGTACCGTCGTGATAAATATATTATAACGTCGTTGTCTATTTCAGTACGTCGTGTGAAATTTTATAATACGTCGTTTTGTTATACATAACCGTCGTGTGTTTTTTTGTGCTGACTTGTTTATATTATTTTATATATTTAGGTACTTACACGATGTTTTGAAACGAGCTAATATGTGTAGGTTGGCTTTATCGACCCTGCTACAGTTAGTGCCAGCTCTGGCACAATAGCTGACAGATCACGCCTACTGGCAGCTCGACTTCAGAGGACTGACGGTGAACAGATTTTCCTGATGCCTTACAATCCAGGGTTAGTCTCCTTAACACGATTTTGTTTTTATGATTTTCAATAAATGACAGCGTATAAACTAACCACGTCGGTGTTTTATTTTATTGAGTCGTTTGAAACTACTAACCACGTCGGTAGTTATTTATCGTCGTGATAAATGTATAATGTCGTCGATTGCTACTTTATTTCGTCGTGTGAAATATTATAATATGTCGTTTTTGTAAATAACCGTCGTTTTTATATTAATTTTGTGCAGCCGTCATTGGATCTTGTTGATTGTAAGAGCAAAGAGAGAAACCGTCTATTTTCTGGATCCTCTGCCAGGAAATCGTGTGGTCGATGAAGAGGCCAAAAACATTGTGAACAGTGCTATAAAAATTTATAATTCTCACATAGCCAGACCAGGCCGTAAGGCAGTCATTTGGAAAACTCTGTCAGGCACACCAAAGCAACCCAGCAATGTCGAATGCGGGTATTATGTGATGCGCTTCATGAGGGACATCATCATGGATCCTTCCTTGGGGTTTGAGAAGAAGGTAAGAAGAAATTACCTTCATACATTTTACGTCGTTTTTTGTATTATCAACGACGGTCATGTAAAATTACCGTCGTTGAATACATATAGTACGTCGGTTATGAAAATATCGCGTCTGTGATTGAATTTCCTTTTATTTATAAACCCTAATAGTCATTGTTTATGCAGTATGCCAAGGGAAAACAGGAAGCGCCATACCCCCAAGAAGCAATTGATGAAGTCCGGAATGAATGGGCAGAGTTTGTTTGCCTTCACCTGGAATAGGGGAATTATTGAACACTTGATATTTATGTATAATGTACAAATTTTGTCTATAATATATAATGTAAAAATTTGTCGAGGTTTTCTTAAATTAAAAAAAAAACAAACATACAAATTGCGTAACCGACGTGTAATACTTTTCCAACGACGTAATAAAGTCAAAAGCCGTCGTTTTTTGTTGTTTCGTTTTAAAAAATCCGACGTAAAAGGATATTTAGACGACGTTCTTTGAACAATTGAGCGTTTATGGTTTACAACGTCTTCAATTTCTTAAGGGTTCAGGGTAGTACTTTGTAACGACAGCGGTTAAGGTCGTGGAATATATTTTTACGTCGGATAGTTAAATATCCGCCATGGTTTCTCATTTAAACGACACGTCATTTTAACAACTTAGTCGTCTATTACAAATTTACAACGTCTACAATTTATTAACACCGACGTGGTTTGTTGTTGTGATAAGAATATTTTATTATTTTTATATCAAAATATTCAAAATAAATTTAAAATAAATCAGAAAAATGCAAAGTCAACTCCTATGAAGTCATTGATATATTTTCTTCCCCCTAAACCTTGAAAAAATTCATTTTGAATAACAAAAATTTAAAATAACCATCCAAAACAAAATTGTTTTGATGAGTCATAAAATCACTTCTAGTTTTATGGTTTAGGGTTTAGAGTCTAGGGTTTAGAGATTAGGGTTGTTATTTATTGGGGTTTATTTTTAAAGTATAATTTTTGGGTAGTCTAGGGTATATATTAGGCTGTAAAACCATAAACCCTTTTATAAACTTAATTTTTAAAATTATATAATTTAGTTTTAAGGGTTTAGGGTATTAATTGTTAACGACGGTGGTTGAGTCGTGGAATACATATGTTACGTCGTGCAGTAAAATATCCGACATGGTTTCTACTTTAAACGACGTCATTTTAATATGTAAGTCGTCTATTATAATTTACAACGTTTTCAATTTCTTAACTTCGACGTGGTTTTTCAGTCGTCTTTATATCAAAATATTCAAAATAATTTAAAATTAATCCGAAAAATGAGAGTCAAAATAAACGGCGTTACGTTCAGTGTTTCCGTCGTGGAATATTACATTTACGTCGGTTCTTGTAGAACTTTCGCCATGATTTTTCTTTCGACGTTTTAAAGAGCGCGCGCTCTAAAAATTTTCGCGCGCCCTAAATTTTTTTATATTTGGCTCTTATTCTTATACTTCTAACCCTGAACCCTAAAATTTTCAGATTTCGCGCAACATAACATTCGCTCTCTCACTTCTGCTCTAATTAAAAGTTGCACTCTCCAGGCTCCGTCGAATCTGTGAGCTCGTCCAACCTGTAAGTACAAACCCTATCTTTGATAATCTGCTATAGTGATGGTCATTGCCTGTATTTTCACTTTATTATAGATAATAGGTTATAGTGTCGGAGATGGATAAGTCATGGATGCACTCGGATAGAAGATCGAAGGCATATGAGTTTGGGGTGGAAGCATTTTTGAACTTTGCTGTAGAAAATCTTCTAACTACAACACATATCCGTTGTCCATGACAAGATCAAATAAAGGTGTACTTTTGCTGGAAATCAACACAAAAAAGACACAGATCACCAACTTCCAATGATTGTCACGCACAACGTCCATCCAACCAACGCCTGAATCTGGGCCTTCCTTTGCTCAAACCAACAGACCAAGTTCTCCCATTCGAAACTTGAAGGATGACTTCACAGGAATGCTTAATACTAGGAGATAGCTTGTAAAACTTATCTGCTCAAAATCTGAAAACAAGCATTGAATGGCAGTCGAAAACGAATATCCACTCATTAAACAATTGTATAATTTTCATTAACTTCAAAAAAGAATCACAATATCCAATTAGAAGCTGTGTAGCCAATTACAAGCAACCTAAAACTGCCAATACAGTTTTTTGCAAAAGTGTAACGCAGAAACTGACTATACATTCGCTAAACCATATCTAAAATAAAAAATTATCAAATGAGAAGGAGTGTTCATATAATAGCCTTGCAAGTCTTCCTATTGTGCCCAGCAACACTGCACCGACTGCATTTCAATGGCCTTTTAAATTCACCAAAAACTTTGATCCTCTTTGTTGGTGGTCCCGGCTGGCCTCTTTGTAATTGGCGGAAGCACAACTCCAGCTGCAGAACCATTGCTGCCCAATCCTTTCCCAATATCTGGAATAGGAAAAATAGGACTCTCATAGGCTTTTCGAAAGAAGTCGGTTTTGTAGTAACACTCCACGTAATCATAAACTGAATCTCTCTTTGCTAGGATTGCAGCCACCGCATGTGTGCAAGGAAAACCGTCAATTTGCCAAAGACGGCAAGAACAAGTCCTTTGCTCGAGATCAACCATCACAGAATAATCAGCAAATACTTCAAAAACAGTGCAATTAGAACGACGAACTGCCCAAGTCCTACCGGCCTCCGCATTTTCACAGAGTCTAGTTTCCATCTCCGGACACAAAACTGTTGTCCACTTCTCCGCTTCAATTCGTCGTTGAGAATTCAATACCATCAATTTCTGTCGAATCCCTTCTATCAAAGGTAGCACCGGCAAATCTCGAAACACACCAACCCAATTATTAAAGGACTCCGCTAAACTGTTTGCCATCTCCCCATAACGCATTCCTTTGAAAAATGCGTTGGCATAGTGATCTCTAGACAAATCAGATATAAATGCCTTCACTTTCGAACTCCCAACAATCACTAACTCCTCCATTGCTACCTTAAACTCTTCCTCCGTAACAGCATATGCGCATCTACTAAATAAATTGATAACACGGTCTTGGAGCAGTTTCCCATAACCTGACTTCGGGTACTTTGATATCAAATTCTGTTTGAGGTGATAATAACAGTAAGAATGAGGCCATCCAGGAAACACAAACCCCATTGCATTTAACAAACCTTGATTGCGGTCCGAGAAAAAGGTCACCACTCTCCCCATCGGTAGCAATATAGAAGCCAAATGTTGAAGAAACCAAGTCCAATTCTCCTCTGTCTCGGAATCAACAACTCCAAAAGCTAGAGGATAAAACCCTGCAAAACAAAACCAAAAGCACAAGTATAAGCAAAAAAGGGAAACTGCAGTGCAATTTATGAAACAAATCTGCTCAAATTTGAAAGGAAACCAAAAGCCAAATCCATTATCCAAGTACTAAAACTAAGTTTAAAACACATTTAAGTTCATGAGCAGTTACAACATTCCCACAGACATGCAAAAAATATTAATAAAATCGAATTATGGGAACAAGAAACTGCAACTGCTAAAAATTGCAACAAATGAAAATCTGCAATACATTACAGTAACCATACCTTGATTTCCATTCTTTCCCGAAGCACAGAGAAGCTGCCCCTTGTACTTGCTCTTCAAAAACGTAGCATCAATGAACAACAAGGGTATGCAATATTGAAATCCAGCAATGCAACCGCCAAAAGACACAAAAAACCGTCGAAAGCGATTAATTCCAGCTTCACAATCAAGAGTGCAGAGAGAACCAGTGTTAGTTTCCTTTACGGCGTCCGCATACCACACTAACTCGTTGAAGGACTTCGACTCATCACCGTGAACGTCCAATTTAGCTAACTGTTTGCCAAACCATGCGTGGTAGTATGAAATGTCTATACCATAATAATCTTTGAACTCGTGTATAATCTCAACTGGCTTCAGCTCTGGTTTTGCACGAATTCTGTCCACAATGAGGGAGGACACCACACGAGACCTCATCATCTTACTCTTTGATTCCCGTATCCGACCCGCACATGTATGAACATTATTTAACGTCCGAGTTACAAAACTGCTAGTAGCTTCACAACGAGAAGCATAAACACGCCAGCTGCAACCCTCCAATTTCTTATTCGAACAAACAGCAACCACCCGCTTCTTGTCATTGCCGGCATATAAAAAATTAAATCCTACTTCAAGAGCGTACTTGCACAATTTCAACCGGAACTCCTCTGCACCACCGTCAAACTTCTGCCCCACATGATGTATGTATGTCTCCCACTCATTCGACAACAAAGGCTTAGCACTTGCTCTCTTCGACCTGCCCAAAAACTCGTTTCTGTCTTCGACAGTACTAGAACACGACGACTCGCCCTTTTCACATGCTATCAACTCCTTATTTACACAAAAATCACCACTATATTCACTGCTCCCGCATAAATCCTTCACTAAAATATCAACAGTCTTCTCATTTGATATCAACAAAAATGTCCTCATCAAGTCCAAATCGCTATCCGTTTCTAGAAAACAACTCGGATAACTGGGCACCGAATACCATAATGTGAAACAACCCAACTGCAAACCCCTAAACCTCATACACAAATTCTTCAAAATATCAACCATGGATGACTCTGATGAAACTGAAAACATGATGGTTTCCGACTTATATGTGCACTTGGCAATGACACACACCTCCATTAGCCTTGAAAATGCAAACAAAACAACAAACAAAAACAGAAAACAATTAAAATCACTAAATAATGTACATGAGCAGTTGTAACATTCCAATAGAAATCCAAATATTAGTATGAAATCGAATTATGAAACAAGAAACTGCACTGCAGTTTATAGTCAAAAACTGAAATAACAGAAACAACATTGCACTTTATGTGATAACATACCCTTAAATTTGAATAGAAACCAAAAGAAAACCATGTTCAAAGTACTAAAACTTAGATAAAAACACATTTAACTCCATGAGCAGTTGTAACATTGCCTTTATGAAACCAGAAACTGCAATGCAGTTTCTGCCAACACTCCAACAAACAGATGCAGTTTATAACAGAGGAGGCAAAACAAATCGAATAGAAACCAAAAGGAAACCACGTTAAAAGTACTAAAACTAATATCAAAACACATTTAACTCCATGAGCAGTTGTAACATTGCCTTTATGAAACCAGAAACTGCAATGCAGTTTCTGCCAACACTCCAACAAACAGATGCAGTTTATAACAGAGGAGGCAAAAAAAATTGAGCCACAAAACTGAGCCACAAGATCGCGCCACAAAATCGAGCCACAAAACTGAGCTCGAAAAACCCAAAACTGACAGATTCGGCATGATAATCGAACGAAAGATTATCCAATTAGAAGGAAACAAACAAACTGCACTGAATTTTGGAACAGGATGCGGCATGATAATCGAACGAAAAAGATTCGGCATGATAATCGAACAAAAAAACTGACAGAGCATGATAATCGAACGAAAAAGGAAGAAATAAAAGGAAAACCAACTAGAAAATTGAGCTCCAACGGCGAGAATGAAAACGAAAACGAACGAAATCTGCCTGCCAAACGAACGAAATCTGCCTGCCAAACAAACGAGGACGAAAACGAAACAGAGAAGAACAAGGCGCTGCTGCCAAACAAACGAGGACGAAAACGAAACAGAGAAGAACAGGCTCGCGCCTTGTTTAAACATTCAGGGGCAAAAGCGTCATTTACTTTGTAGGTTTACAAATGGGCCAGGCTTTTTAAGAAGAAGGGTAGAATTGTCTTATCAGTTGTTATTTTTTACCTGGCCCAACGAATCTGGGCCTCTCTTTGGGCTAATCCAAAATAGTAGTTTTTTCCTAGGTATTAAAACTAAAACCAAAATATCCAATATCTTACAAACTAATTAATAAAGTTAATTATGTCTAAAACCTAATTTTTCTTAAAAAAAAATACCATTCAAGTCAAAGGGAAAAAGGGATAGGGAGACATAGAAGACCTCATTAAGATTACAATATCTATATAGAAAATTTTAACCTCACAAATCTTGATAATATTAACATATATGGTGAGGGCTGGTAAACAAAAGAAAAGAGTTCCAACTAGTCTATGACAAGGGAAGGTTCGTACCCTTGAAGGTGGAAGCGTGAGTTCCCACTTGGGGTTTGAAAATGAAGATGAAAAAGACCGTGTTAATGTTGCTGAGATAGTACGGTTCCTTCTGTTGCTGAGATAAACAACTCAGAAAACACATATGAAGGTCCAAATAAACCACATGCACCCTCTCATGGGTCAGAACCCACATGACATGAAAGCAACTTTGTAATTATTATTTTTTATATAGCAGTTTATATCAATTGCAAATAATAGTAAAAGGTGGGATTAAATTCCGGAATTTTTTTTTTTTTTAACATTCCAAATCCAAACCCACACAGCCCACCCTAGGACATGCACTTGGAAGAGACTTGTCTGCCTCGAGGTCTTCTTTGAATTTTTGTGCCACTTACAAAACCACAATGGCTCAATTTTAGTAATGCAGATTAAGGGTTAATTTTGACAAAAGCACTTGCAGAATTAGTGCCTTCCGCAAAAAAATGTGTCATAGTTTTTTTTATAACAAAAGTACTTGCGGAAGACACCAATTGATCGAAAATACCATTCAATTGACATTGAAAGCAACAAAAAGGTCATACCCATGCGTGCCACGTAGACAATTAAGGTAAATTTTGACGGTCGAAAACAGATTGCAAAAAATTAAAAAGATTAGGGTACATGATTGTTAAAAATGAGAATGCAAGGATAAACATGCTTTGAGGGTGAGAGTTCATGGTACTAAATTGAAATTAACCCAAAAATTAATAAAAATGAGTTTTGTGAAAACAATTTAAAATCTTGATGGGTGTTTGTGTAATTTCTAAAACTCCAGGGAGTTTTGTGAAATGGCCAAAAAGCTCAATGAGTGTTAGTGTAAATAACTCAATAAAAGAATAAAAAATAACATTAACACGTAAACTAAATTACAACATAAAAAATTTAGAGCCTCAAATATATAACTCAATAAAAGAATAAAAAAGAACATTAACACGTAAACTAAAGTACAACATAAAAAATTTAGAGCCTCAAATATAAAGTCGCGGACATAGAGCCCCATTGTGAGAGAGAATACATTTTCCATCGAAGATACCATGTACTGAAAGAAAAAGAGATACAAACCAGCCTTAATAATAGTGAATAGGTACCTTAGCCAAAAAGTAGGTACCTTCGCATCTAGGAAAAAAAGACGCGAAGTTGCCTTGAAGGTTCCTTACCCTTTACTTCAACAAATTATAAGTACCTTCGCATTACAAAGTAACTGCTTCAACTGACTATAACTAAATACCATAGAGATAGTCGTCAATATTGCTGCTATTAGACCAGTTTAAGAAAAAACAAACCATAAAACTTGTTTCAGTATTCTTTCAATTTTTTATTTTCAGACCTAAAAACAAAATCTTTGGATAGAAAGATCATCATTTGAAAGAAAGCGCGTCAAAGAAAAAAGAAAAAGAAATAATAATATCACCGTTTGACCATGTGCACTATCTTAAAGCAATGTAGGCCCATATCTGCTATTTAGCAATACTGGCCATGTGCACTCCCTTAAAGCAATTTATTCAGCAAAGAAAAGGTAAAGAAAAGGTAGTGCCTCTCTCACCTATAGATGCTTCACCAAATTAAAGACCGCGTCAGTATGAAAAAGAAAATCTAGCCTTTGATGACTTGAAGTTGAAACAAAAGCTCCCCCACATAAATCAAGCCCTCATAAATCAAGCCCTCGTAAAGGTAGTGCCCCTCACCTTCAGTAAGTTGCAACCAAGGTCTTAAAAAAAAAAAAAATCTAAACAGAGCGCCACTGCCATACCCAATTCTTACTGTATCGTTTTATTAAGAAAGAAAATCAATACAAAATCAGATAAGATTCTCTCTGCTTCTTCTTCAATTCTCTTCAAATCCTTATTCAGGTGTATAGGGAGTTGGGCTACTCAACTTCAACTTCCTTCAGATCTGCCCCCTATGACCACTCAACCAGTCTTCTCTTCTTCTTCTTCTTCTTCTTCTTCTTCTTCTTCTTTCACTCATGATTCATCATGGACATATGATGTGTTTTTGAGTTTTAGAGGTGAGGATACACGCACCAATTTTACAGATCATTTGTACAAGGCGTTGTGTGATAAGGGCATCTACACCTTCATTGATCGAGAGCTTGTAAGAGGAGAAGAAATATCGCCAGCCCTTGTCAAAGCAATTGAAGAATCAAGAATTTCTCTCATTGTATTCTCTGAAAACTATGCATCTTCGAGGTGGTGCTTGGATGAACTTGTCAAGATCCTTCAATGTAAACAATCAAAGCAACAAGTAGTTTTGCCCATTTTTTACAAGGTGGATCCCTCAGATGTACGACACCAAAGAAGTAGTTATGGTGATGCATTTGTTCAACATGAACGCAAATTCAAGGATGATATGGAGAAAGTGTTCAAATGGAGGGAAGCTCTTACAGAAGCAGCAAATTTGTCCGGACATACTTTCAAGGATGGAGAGTACGTATATTTCTATCTTTATCATTTTCATGTTTAATTTTTTCTCTCTTCTTTCTCATTACCATTTGTCACACATTAAATTGTTACTCATTATTAAATTGTAGGGAGAAGATCTATATTTTAATTTTTTTATATAAATAATTTCGATGTCATATTTTAAGGCAAAACTTATATATTTTAATAATTTTTTTATAAAAAATTTCCATGTCACATTTAATTGTTACTCAATAATAATATATAATTTTAAAAAAAATAGAAAAAGTAAAATGACATCAAGTCTTGTGTACTGCCACACGTGGGTGGTTACAGGATTGCCACAACTGCTGCAGAATATTGGAAATAGAGAATATTGTATGAGTCACCACATGATTAGCTAAAGTAACATTTCCAGAAATATTACAAAATTTATCAATTTCCAGAATATTAAAAAATGTTTTGACGAAGATGGCCTCCACTTTTCTCAATAGAGTAATGTAATTATGTAACTCATAATATTGGAAATTGAATAAATACAAAATTACGAGTACTTTTGCATTGGAATTTCCTTTTAATTTTTCCAGCTAAAATTATAGACTCAATTGTAATTGATCATTGGAACTTGATCTAGCGAGGATATGTTTGCACTGTGTTATACGATTTTGTTAATCCAACTCTTATGCCAATGGTGACGAAAATCTATCGAATTCGTTTGGGAGTTATTCTGTTACTTATTGGGTACACCTTCTACGTATTTCTTTAATAATTTTAAGTGATTATGGAGAGAAACACTTCCCATGTACTTCTCCATAAAAGTGATTATTGACCGATATAGAATCACTCCTAAACGAGTCATCATAAAACTTTATCATTTGAAGTAGAACAAGGTAAGCCAAAGTCAACTCAGCTAGCTAACAAATAATTTCTCTGTAAGAAATCATTTTGCATATCGACTTTGAAAACCGATGATATCTACTTTTTAATGTTTGCTTTAGATTGCTTTGTAGGATCTTATGTTGCTTGCTAAGTATTATATGATAATTTCATCTTGACAAAAAAAACGTGAAACCGAATAGCAGGAAGTTGAGCGACTATTACGCAGTGAGAAGTATTCTGTTATAAAAATATACAACTGTAGTGAGAAGATTTATTTTCTTGGGTACTTTTGTATTGTTGATAGCTGTAAGTAGAAATTTCAAAATCCATATATTAATCTCTTCAAAAGGCATACAAGTATAAATGATACATAACATAGGTTTGTGGTTAAACAACTATTACATCTTTTTTTCTATTTTGGTCAGAACAACTATTACGTACTTGAGTATGTAATTTGGTTAAACTGATTTGTTTAAATCTGATTCATTGATAATGTGTCTAATTTGGTTCAACTGGCAGATATGAAACTACATTTATCAACAACATCGTTGATGGAATCTTAAGCCAAGTACTGAGCCGCACATATTGGAATGTGGCCAAGCACCCAGTTGGAATTCATTCTCGTGTCCAAGATGTGAAAGAGCTTTTAGATGTTGGTGGGAATGGTCGTCGCATGGTTGGGATATGGGGGACATCTGGAATAGGCAAGACAACAATTGCAAAAGCTATATGGAATGCAATTGCCTATGAGTTTGAAGGAAGATGTTTCTTGGAAAATGTAAGGGAAAATTCAATGACACATGGAGGCTTAATCAAGCTACAGGAGACTCTTCTTCATAAAATTCTTGGCGGGGAATGGAAAATTCATAGTGTTGATGAAGGAATTGGTGTCATAAAAGAACGGTTGAGCCATAAAAAAATTCTCTTAATTCTTGATGATGTGAATCAATTGAAGCAATTAGACAATTTGGCTGGTGTTGGTTGGTTTGGTGAGGGAAGTAGAGTCATTACAACTACACAAGATAGCGGATTGCTAAAATGTCATGGAATTGATTTGATATACAAGGTCCAAGAGTTATATGGCAACCAAGATCTTGAGCTTTTTAGTTTCAGTGCCTTCGGAACCAACAAACCTCCAAAGGATTATTTGGAACTCGCACAACATGGACTAGCGTATGCTCAAGGCATTCCACTAGCTCTAACACTTTTAGGTTCTCATCTTCGTAATAAAGACAAAGATCGTTGGCAAGATATATTAGATAGTTATGAAGGAGAACCATATACGGGTATTCAAAAAATACTTCAAAAAAGTTATGATGCCTTGGAAAATTCCGTGCAACAAGTTTTTCTAGACATTGCATGTTTTTTCAAAGGTGGAGCTAAGGACTATGTGCTACAAATAGTAAGCAATTCTAAGAACAAGGTCTCCCGAGATTGTATTGAAGTACTCATTGAGAAGGCAATGATAACTATTGACTGGAATGGTAGGATTCGGATGCATGACTTACTAGAAAAACTGGGCAAAGATATAGTTCACGAAGAATCCCCCAATGATCCCGGCAAGCGTAGTAGATTGTGGTTTTACGAGGATGTTGAACAAGTTCTAACGGAAAGTACAGTAAGTATCACATATGTTATTATATTCAATTTGAGAATAAAGAATACCTTATGTAACCTATATAATTTTCTTAACAAAATGTGCTTGCATTTTGGTTTGTAAAATGACTTCATTTTTTAATGTTAATGCTTTTCTATCTTAGGAAACAAGAAATATTCAAGGCATCATGGTGAAGCTTCCAAACCCAGCTGAGATAACCTTGAATCCAGAATGCTTCCGTAATATGGTAAATCTTGAAATTTTCATAAACCGTAATGCATCTCTATGTGGGCACATTAACTATCTGCCCAACACGTTAAGATTGATTCATTGGGATAGATGTCAGTTACAATCTTTGCCACCCAATTTTCAAGGAAATCGTCTTGTTGAGTTCAATATGCCTAACGGATGTCAGTTACAATCTTTGCCACCCAATTTTCAAGGAAATCATCTTGTTGAGTTCAATATGCCTCGTAGTCATATCAGACAATTGGATGGATTTAACTTTAAGGTATGCATTTGTAATTATTTTCATCCATTATATATAATTTTAAATAGAGTTGTTAATTTCATAAGGAAATAAAATGAAAAATAGTTTTCTAAGCTTTTGTCTTTTGAAGCGTGTGATTAATTATTTCCTGTTTTTGTGTTCTTGTCTCACAGCATTTGTCAAAGTTGACAACTATGAATTTGATGGGTTGTCAATTCTTAGAAAAAATCCCTGACTTATCCGGAATCCCAAATATAAAGTACTTGAATCTACGCGAGTGCACACGTTTGGTTGAGGTCCATGGTTCTGTTGGATTCCTTGATAAACTTGTTGAATTGGATCTTTCTGGATGCGTTAACCTTATGAGGTTTGGAACAACACTTAGATTGAAATCCTTAGAAGAACTTTGTCTAGTTGGATGTGAAACACTTGAGAGTTTCCCAGAAATAGAAGTCGAGATGGAATCACTATGTACATTGAATATGGAAAGAAGTGGCGCAAGAGAATTGCCTCCATCAATTGCATATCTTACTGGGCTTCAATTTTTGGATCTTCGTGGATGCTTCAATCTTACAAGGTTTGCAACACTTAGATTGAAATCTCTTCAAGAACTTGATCTTAGTGATTGCAAAAGCCTTGAGAGTTTCCCAGAAATAGAAGTCGAGATGGAATCACTACGGCTTTTGAGTATATCAGGAAGTGGCGTAAGAGAATTGCCCCCATCAATTGCATATCTTACTGGGCTTCAATTTTTGGATCTTCGTGGATGCTTCAATCTTACAAGGTTTGCAACACTTAGATTGAAATCTCTTCAAGAACTTGATCTTAGTGATTGCAAAAGCCTTGAGAGTTTCCCAGAAATAGAAGTCGAGATGGAATCACTATGGACATTGAATATGGCAAGAAGTGGGGTAAGAGAATTGCCTCCATCAATTGCATATCTTATTGGGCTTCAATTTTTGGATCTTAGTGGATGCTTCAATCTTACAAGGTTTGCAACACTTGGATTGAAATCTCTTGAATACCTTGATCTTAGTGATTGCAAAAGCCTTGAGAGTTTCCCGGAAATAGAAGTCGAGATGGAATCACTACGGGTTTTGAGAATATCAGGAAGTGGCGTAAGAGAATTGCCTCCATCAATTGCATATTTTACTGGGCTTCAACGATTGGATCTTAGTGGATGCTTCAATCTTACAAGGTTTGCAACACTTAGATTGAAATCTCTTGAAAACCTTTATCTTAGTGATTGCAAAAGCCTTGAGAGTTTCCCGGAAATAGAAGTCGAGATGGAATCACTACGGGTTTTGAGAATATCAGGAAGTGGCATAAGAGGATTGGCTCCATTAATTGCATATCTTACTGGGCTTCAATATTTGGATCTTAGTGGATGGTTCAATCTTACAAGGTTTGCAACACTTGGATTGAAATCTCTTGAATACCTTGATCTTAGTGATTGCAAAAGCCTTGAGAGTTTCCCGGAAATAGAAGTCGAGATGGAATCACTACGGGTTTTGAGAATATCAGGAAGTGGCGTAAGAGAATTGCCTCCATCAATTGCATATCTTACTGGGCTTCAACGATTGGATCTTAGTGGATGCTTCAATCTTACAAGGTTTGCAACACTTGGATTGAAATCTCTTGAATACCTTGATCTTAGTGATTGCAAAAGCCTTGAGAGTTTCCCGGAAATAGAAGTCGAGATGGAATCACTACGGGTTTTGAGAATATCAGGAAGTGGCGTAAGAGAATTGCCTCCATCAATTGCATATCTTACTGGGCTTCAACGATTGGATCTTAGTGGATGCTTCAATCTTACAAGGTTTGCAACACTTAGATTGAAATCTCTTGAATACCTTGATCTTAGTGATTGCAAAAGCCTTGAGAGTTTCCCGGAAATAGAAGTCGAGATGGAATCACTACGGGTTTTGAGAATATCAGGAAGTGGCATAAGAGGATTGCCTCCATCAATTGCATATCTTACTGGGCTTCGATTATTGGATTTTCGTGGATGCTTCAATCTTACAAGGTTTGCAACACTTAGACTGAAATCTCTTGAAAACCTTGATCTTAGTGATTGCAAAAGCCTTGAGAGTTACCCGAAAATAGAAGTCGAGGTGGAATCACTACGGTTTTTGAGGACATCAGGAAGTGGCGTAAGAGGATTGCCTCCATCAATTGCAGGAATTTTGGATCTTACTGGGAAGGATGACCATGTGTATCTGAGTTTGACCAATTGCGTTAGACTAGGCCGCTACTTGATTGCTGAAGTTAAATATGAAAACATATTTTGTAGTTTTCGAACTCTTGTCTAGATTGCAAATGGATTTTGGTTCTTTGAAACTAGGAAAAAGACGCCAGAAATTACAACTTTATTCTTTGTTCACAAAAAGTGATCAAAATACCCTTACCCTCAAGGACAAAAATGTAATTTGAAGAGAAAATGTTTTCAAGAATTCAACCAAACAAGTTCTCAAATTTTTAAAAATTGAAAATAGTTTTCAAGTTGCATACCAAACAAGTTTTTGAACTTTAAAAATGGATTTGAGAACTCCTTATTTTTAAGAAAAATTAAAGTTTTTGAGTTTCCTATTTGAATAGGATACCAAACACCTCCTAAGAAATCGGTGATTCGCTGGCTTCTCTTTCCCCTGTGATGTTGTGGAGAGTGTTTCCCCCATCGTCTCTTTGGTTCAAGTGTTTTCTCCCTTAGCTAGGCATGTTATTTAAAAAAAAAAAAAAAAAAAATCTGTTCTAGATTTGTCAAGGTCTGGTGGTGCCCCTATTTGTATCTGGAATAGATCTCCTTTTTTAGCTGTGGGCTTTCTTTTTTTGGAGGCTTGTGGTTTCCTGGAGGAGAAGCCAATGTCTGTTGTCAGAGTTTTGGTGCTGAGACCTGGTGGAGAAAGGATGGTGCTGTGATGCTTGTATGAAAATCTGGAGGAATATGGTGGATATGCTCTTTCTCTTAATGGTACTGTCCTCTTCTCAAATACTGACAAAAGCAGAGGTCCGATTCGGCACTGATTTTACATGAGAATTATGCTCTATTTGTTTATATGGTTGGCTTCTAGTGAGATGGGTTTATTGTTTTTATGTTGGCTCATTAATTCTAGTCTTTGTGCTTGTATTGTAAAGTTTGAGTTGGCCGGATCTCTCATTGTTATGATGGTATTGATGTCTCAGTTCTCTGTATTTACCTCTGTTATTCAATGAATTTCCCTCCTTTATGCAAATAATAATAATAATAATAGTCATTCCAAATGGTAATGCACTATTCTAATTGTAGGCTCACTACAAGAATAATGAGGTCAAAAGCATTATCTAATGAACGTCAGGTTGTCTTAGATAGTTCATTAACACGCAATGATTCAGATGTCACTACTTATTATTAAGTACTGTTTGTTTTGGAGAATGGATTATTTGAAAATGTTAGATAGAATGAGAATTAGTAAGGGTGATTCTGAAAACTGAAAATGAAAAGTATTATAAAATATGTTTTCAATTTTTTTTAAAAAAGTGAAAAGTGAAAAGTGAATAGAAAATGAAATTGTTATCAAATGGGCTCTAAATTTGGACAAGGGTTTTCTTTTCCTATTACAATAAGGATTCCTAGAGAGTTTCTTGTCGGGCAAGACTCTTAGGCAGACGCATATAAATACAGGTGCCACGACTTACTCGATCAATGTAACCTACACTAAAGTATTCACCCTGTCTATAAATGAGTGTGTGAGGGGTTGTATTGAGGAGAAGAGATCTTGTATGTTCTTGATATTCCGACAACTCTAATGAAATACTAAAATACATGTGTTCTACTTATGTGCAGTCAATACAGTTTACATGTGTCAGATCATAGTCTATAACATTAGTTTAATTGTTTTTGCTTATGCAAAGTGCGTCTGGTGGCCATGCATATTGCTCATTATATGCAGTTCAACATTGGAAATCTAATATAATTCAAAAAATTTGTAATCTTGAGATACATTCTCATTTCAATCCTTTTCTTTTTTTTAAAAAAAATTCTAGAATTTTTGAAACTTTTGGACGTTGGAATTTATTTGAACTCACTAAAAGTTAAAAAATTTAGAATAAAAATTGGTCAAAATTAGAATTTCCAATCCAACTTTCACACCTACAGATGCTAAATACTTTTTTCCCACAAAAGAAATGAAATCACAATTTCAATTATTCATATGAGTTTTATGCTTTATCCATTATTTTTTCCCAAAAAAAGAGAGAGAACATAGTTTTTATCTTTTTTACAGTGTGTTTGGATGAGGAAATTTCAAAGTACAAGGGATTTCATAAATGATGGAATTTAAAATGACGAAAATTAATGTTATAGAGTTTGTAAAGTTTTTTGTTTGGGTGACGAATTTAACATTTATTTGTAAAGCTATCTTTTTTAAAAACTCAATATCTCTTGGGATGTTAGAAATGAAGACTTTTAGACAGAATTTAAAGTTGGGATTTATGATATCCAAATTCCATTTTTTTCCCATGCGGAATTTCTAAATTTCTATGTTTTTTTTATCCAAACACGGGAATTGGTTCATGTCAATTTAGAAATTTTGACTTTTGTCAAAATCCCAAGTTTATTTCCCTCATCCAAACACACCGTTAGCGTTTGTTAAAGATTGATTGCTCTCTATAGGTGGGATGGGTAAAAGGGGGAAGGAGAAAGTGCTTGAGAAAGAAAAGAGAGCGTTGTCGTGAAATGGAACTAAAACTAGTTTCTCTAGGTTTTTTTTATTTTATATAATAAGTTATTAACCCTAGGTGAGCAATTTTACGTAGGATAACAAAAACACGAAGTTTATTGACTATATTTGTTACAATTTGATATAGGCCATGAATACAAAAGTGGTGGGTCTTTCACCTCTTTCTAGTGACTTGGGGAGCTAATTGATAAATGTATTACCGCAATAACTAAAGTTGTCCAATTTATTATGAATTTGTGTTTGTTTAATACAATAATATATAATTATAATTCAAATTTCTGCCTACATGGGCGAAAGTGGAATAGCTCAACCAACTGAGTTACACTCAACTGGCTAAATTTAAAGCTTTCAACACATATAAAATGTACACAAACTAGTTTTTATTACTTCCGTATAAAAAAACTAGTTTTTGTTTTTATGTTATTTTTTGTTGAATATTTGCATAAGGAAGGAAAGTGGAGGAATTGAGAGAATTAGGGCTCATTTGGGAGTGCTTTTGGAGCAACGAAAAGTGGGTGAAAGCGCTTCTGTCTTTTAAAAATGGTGTTTAGCAAAAATTGCAAAAGCGCTTTGGGTGAGATCCCAAAGCACTTGGAGTGGTTTTGGAAGAAGCACTTGAGAGGTGCTTCTTCATAAAGGAGCTACAAGACAAAAACACATAAAGCACTTGGATCCATTTAATGAAACTTTTAAAATGACGAAAATACCCGTATTTAATTTTTTAAAATGCCAAAAATACCCTTTCTTTCTTTTTTCTCTCTATTTTTCTCTCCTATTAAAACTTTATAATTTTAGAAACATTCAGTGTAGAAATTTGAATTTAGTGCACTATGTTGGAACTCTACTTGATGGGATGAAGTTTGAGTCGACCAGAGACAGAGATGAGGCTCTCACCATTAAGCTCGGTGAGGGTCGAGTGGTGAAGGGTTTGGACCATGGCGTCGTCTCTATGAAGAAGGGAGAGATTGCATTGTTCACATTGCCTGCTGAGATAGTCTATGGTGTTGTTGGTGGGGGTGGTTCTGTTGTGCCGTCCAATGCTGTTGGTTGATTCGAATAATGCTGTTGTTTGTTTCGAATTCAACTCGTTTCATTTATCAAAGTGGTGAATTTGAGCAAAGATGGTGGGATTGTGAACAAGATTATAGAGAAAGGAGAGAGGAATGAGCGGCCTAGTGATTTGGATGAAGTTCTTGGTACTCTGATGCCTCATTATCTAATCAATTTGAGTTATTTATTGGTTATTATACTGTGTTAGCATGTAATCATAGTTCTTTCAACCTTAATTTTGATGTGTTTATCAATGTTTTGAAAGGTGTGGCGATGATGCGAGGCGTAAGTCTTGAAGCAGTGAGGCGTAAGCCTTTTTAACATTAATTTATTTTAATAAGAAAAATTTATGAATAATACAATACAATTAAATTATACAACTAAATTATACGGAACTTCAAATTACAGTTGCGAAGCATTAGAGAGAAAAATAGAATAGATTACTTGCAGTCTAAAGATGAAGATATTTCTTGAAATTGATAGAGCTTATCTGGTAAAGATAGAAATATATATATATATATATATATATATCTCAATGTGTTAATATATTAATTTAGAAAAAAAAAGGATAAGTAGAATAAAGGCTACAGTCGCTAGGAGTTAGAAAAGGGCAAGAATCTTTGGTCGTTATTTACGAAAGGTATATATATATAAGTCAATGTGTGAATAAATTAATTTAGAAAAAAAAGGGTAAGTAGAATAAAGGCTACAGTCGCTAGGAGTTAGAAAAGGGCAAGAATCTTTGGTCTTTATTTATGAATTCGAAAGTTCCTTGAAGGCTCCTTACCCACTTTCACTTTTGTATTGGAAGAAAGCGCGTCAGTGAAAATAGAAATTTCAGCGTTTGACGACTTTTGTAGCTGCCAATTTAGGCCCACATAGAAGGTGGTATGAAACTGCTTCGTCAAGCCCTCATAAATCTGTCTAGAGAGCCACTACAAAATAAGTTATGATGAAAGAATCTTTGCGAAAGAATCTTGAACCATATTACTCAGAATAAGTTATGATGCATTGACATATGGCCTATGAAGTATTATAAGAAGTTATGATGCGATTGTGGCTGCCATCTCTTTTCTTTTCTTCTCTTGCAAGGAGTTTAATACCCAAAAGAATCATTACATTTTCCTCTACTATTAGCTCAACCAGAGGAGAAGTTGCCTTGAAGGTTCCTTACCCTTCACTTCAACACGTTGTAGGTACCGTCGCATTACAAAGAAACTGCTTCGGCTGACTAGTCTACAACTACTTGCACTGAAAGACCATCATTTCAAAGAAAGCGGGTTCCTTACCCTTCACTTCAACACGTTGTAGGTACCGTCGCATTACAAAGAAATTGCTTCGGCTGACTAGTCTACAACTACTTGCATTGAAAGACAATCAACACGTTGTAGGTATTGTCGCATTACAAAGAAACTGCTTCGGCTGGCTAGACTACAACTACTTGCACTGAAAGATCATCATTTCAAAGAAAGCGGGTTCCTTACCCTTCACTTCAACACGTTGTCGGTACCGTCGCATTACAAAGAAACTACTTCGGCTGACTAGTCTTCAACTACTTGCACTAAAAGACCATCAACACGTTTTAGGTACCGTCGCATTACAAAGAAACTGCTTCGGCTGACTAGTCTACAACTACTTGCACTGAAAGACCTCATAAATCTAACTAGGGCTCCACTACCATACCCAATTTTTTGAGCTTATGTTTAGTTTATCCTGATGAATGTACAAGTTAGTTGAGTTAGGCACATGGAGAGCACGTGATTTTGTTGAGTTTGTTTAAGCCTTAAGCTATTTGTCATGCATATAAGCTTAGTTCTTACTGTATCGTTTTATTAAGAAAGAAAATCAATACAAAATCAGATAAGATTCTCTCTGCTTCTTCTTCAATTCTTCGATGTTCTTCAAATCCTTATTCAGGTGTATAGGGAGTTGGGCTACTCAACCTCAACTTCCTTCATATCTGCCCCCTATGACCACTCAACCAGTCTCTTCTTCTTCTTCTTTTTCATACGATGTGTTTTTGAGTTTTAGAGGTGGGGATACACGCTTCAATTTTACAGATCATTTGCACAAGGCTTTAGTCCGTAAGGGAATCTGGACCTTCATTGATCGAGAGCTTGTAAGAGGAGAAGAAATATCGCCAGCCCTTGTCAAAGCAATTGAAGAATCAAGAATTTCTCTCATTGTATTCTCTGAAAAGTATGCATCTTCGAGGTGGTGCTTGGATGAACTTGTCAAGATCCTTCAATGTAAACAATCAAAGCAACAAGTAGTTTTGCCCATTTTTTACAAGGTGGTGGATCCATCTCATGTGCGAAACCAAAAAAGTAAATTTGGTGACGCATTTGAAGAACTTATTAAAAGGAAATTCAAGAATGACAAGGAGAAAGTGCTCATATGGAGGGAAGCTCTTACAGAAGCAGCAAATTTGTCCGGACATACTTTCAAGGATGGAGAGTACGTATATTTTCTATCTTTATCATTTTCATGTTTAATTTTTTTTCTCTCTTCTTTCTCATTACTATTTGTTACACATTTAATTGTTACTCATTATTAAATTGCAGGGAGAAGATCTTTATTTTAATTTTAATTTTTTTTATAAATATTTTCGATGTCATATTTTGAGGCGAAACTTATATTTTAATAAGCATATAAAATACACTAATAATATATAATTGAAAAAAAATTAGAAAAAGTAAAAAGACATCAAGTCTTATGTGCTGCCACACGTGGGTGGGTACAGGATAGCCACAGCAACTGCAGAATATTGGAAATAGAGAGTATTGTATGAGTCATCACATGATTAGCTAAACTTTAGTTGGTACAATACCGTACCGTGTCAAATCAGTAACGGTACGGTATCGATACTAAAATGACAAAACTAAAAAATGCAAGACGGAATGAATGAGACAATAAAAATAGTTATTAAATTTCATAATTCATTCATATGATATGCCTTGAGAATCCAAAGCTTCAGACTGAAGCTTGAAGACAAAACACAACTTTTTTCATCATAATGTTGGCTACCCATATTAAATTACAACATTTTCTTATATGTGCAAGACATTAATTATGGGGGAAAAAACCCAACTCAATTGCAAAAATGGGGAAAACAAAAATTGAGGAAATGAAATTTACATTAATTAAGCCATGAAAATGAACTTATAGATATGATTATCCGAGAAAATTTGACAGAAGATGCAAAAAGAAAATTACAATTCATAGACATTGATCAAAGAAAGTAAACAACAGCTACCCAAATCCCCAGCAGCCTCAAGAATTCTTCTTTTTTATATGTACAAATTTGCAAAACGGGACTTTGGAAAATCTGCTTCCTACCTTCACAGTTCATCACAACAAATATATGTTTCTATTTGAACATGTTTATATTTCGGTATGGTACGGTATTGACCGGTACCAAATACTTGATACCGCTATCATACCATACTCTATTGATACGGTACCGATTATCTCCCCATCCCAAATGAAACGGTATGAAATCAGTATGGTACAGTATGGTTAGTGTACGATTTCGGTATTTCGATTTTAGATGCCCACCCCTAAGTTAAAGTAACATTTCCAGAAATATTACTTAAATTTAGTTTTGATGAAGATGCCCTCCACTTTTCTCAATAGAGTAATGTAATTATGTAACTCATAATATTGGAAATTGAATAAATATAAAATTACGAGTACTTTTGCATTGGAATTTCCTTTTAATTTTTCCAGCTCAAATTATAGACACAATTGCAATTGATCATTGGAACTTGATCTAGCGAGGATATGTTTGTACTGTGTTATACGATTTTGTTAATCCAACTCTTATGCCAATGGTGACGAAAATCTACCAAATTCATTTGGGAGTTATTCTGTCACTTATTGGGTACACCTTCTACGTACTTCTTTATATAATCATTTTTAATAATTTTAAGTGATTATGGAGAGAAACACTTCCCATGTACTTCTCCATAAAAGTGATTATTGACCTATCCGGAATCACTCACAAACGAGCCATCATAAAACTTCATCATTTGAAGTAGAACAAGGTAAGCCAAAGTCAACTCAGCTAGCGAACAAATAATTTCTCTGTAAGAAATCATTTTGCATATCGACTTTGAAAACCGATGATATCTACTTTTTAATGTTTGCTTTAGATTGCTTTGTAGGATTTTATGTTGCTTGCTAAGTATTATATGATAATTTCGTCTTGACAAAAAAACGTGAAACCGAATAGCGGCAAGTTGAGTAACTATTACGCAGTGAGAAGTATTCTGTTATAAAAATATACAACTGTAGTGAGAAGATTTATTTTCTTGGGTACTTTTGTATTTTTGATAGCTGTAAGTAGAAAGTTCAAAATCCATATATTAATCTCTTCAAAAGGCATACAAGTATAAATGATACATAACATAGGTTTGTGGTTAAACAACTATTACATCTTTTTTTCTGTTTTGGTCAGAACAACTATTACGTACTTGAGTATGTAATTTGGTTAAACTGATTTGTTTAAATCTGATTCATTGAATGTTTCTAATTTGGTTAAACTGGCAGGTATGAAACTACATTTATCAACAACATCGTTGATGGAATCTTAAGCCAAGTACTGAGCCGCACATATTGGAATGTGGCCAAGCACCCAGTTGGAATTCATTCTCGTGTCCAAGATGTGAAAAAGCTTTTCTAAGTTTTTGTCTTTTGAAGCGTGTGATTAATTATTTCCTGTTTTTGTGTTCTTGTCTCACAGCATTTGTCAAAGTTGACATCTATGAATTTGAGGGGTTGTCAATTGTTAGAAAAAATCCCTGATTTATCTGGAATCCCAAATATAAAGTACTTGAATCTACGCGAGTGCACACTTTTGTTTGAGGTCGATGGTTCTGTTGGATTCCTTGATAAACTTGTTGAATTGGATCTTGGTGGATGCTTCAATCTTACAAGGTTTGGAACAAGACTTAGATTGAAATCTCTTAAAAAACTTTATCTTAATAATTGCAAAAGGCTTGAGAGTTTCCCAGAAATAGAAGTCGAGATGGAATCACTACAGATATTGGATATGCAAGAAAGTGGCATAAGAGAATTGCCTCCATCAATTGCATATCTTACTGGCCTTCGAAAATTGAATCTTGGTGGATGCTTGAATCTTACAAGGTTTGCAACACTTGGATTGAAATCTCTTGAACTACTTGATCTTTGTGGTTGCAAAAGGCTTGAAAGTTTCCCAGAAATAGAAGTCGAGATGGAATCACTAAGGATTTTGTACATATCAGGAAGTGGCGTAAGAGAATTGCCTTCATCAATTGCATATCTTACTGGGCTTTCTCACTTGTTCGCTCCATATTGTGAGAACCTTACAATTACGTTCAACTCTCAAGTTTCATCCAGCAACTCCGAATTACAGCTGCTTCCCAACCTATTTCAATTTAGTCTCACAGGATGCAATCTATCAAAAATTGATTTACTCCTGCACCTTGATTGCTGGTCCACATTAACAGAACTTGATCTATCGGGAAACAATTTTGTCAATCTTCCGAGATGCTTTAGCAAATTTGTCAACTTGCGGACTCTTGACTTGAGTTATTGCAAGAGTCTTCTGGAAATTCCAGAACAAGTGCTTCCACCAGGAATAGAATCCGTATCGCTGTATAACTGCACATCATTGGAAAAAATTCCAAAACTGGCTTGGGTATTGCTAGATAACTGCACATCATTGGAGAAAATTCCAGAACTCCCACGGAAGGATGACAATATGTATCTGAGTTTGATCAATTGCGTTAGACTACGCGGCTACGACATCACAGAAAATATTTTTCTGAATCAGGTTTCTGTTTCTTCTTCGCGTTCTCATTTTGACATTCGTCTTCCAGGCGATGAAGTTCCAAAGTGGTTCAGCTGTCGTAAAGGTGCATCAATAGTTAGACCTTATTTGGTTACAGGTCCTGGAACAAAGAAATACAATTCTGGATGTGAAGTTATTTTTGAAATTCCTCCAAATTTAAAATGGGAGACGTTAAGATTGGTTCTTTGTGTTGTTACTCAAGCTGATGTCAAGATTCTTCTCAATGGAAAACTCGTCAATGAGAGACATATTGCATCATGGGAAAGTCATGTGCAACTCACGTCTATTCCATTATTGGATAAGTACGCGTACGAGTTTGAAGAACCACTGACGAAGCAGGGTAATACGTGTCAAGTTATATTTGACTTGTTTGTCAAAGTGCCCACACCCGTTAAAATTCCCTGCGGGGTCCACCTACTAGGCCACCAGGTTGCTGATGTCAGTGAGACTGCTGTTGTTGATCATGGGCCAACGTAGTTGTTGTTACCTGATGCGATGGCAGTCGACGATGATATTGATGATGATCATCACCAAGACTGCGAATTGCTTTCCTTGTCTTTAGCATCAAAGACTAGTCTTGGCAAGAGGCCTCGCCAATCAGATTACATGGCACTTCACGATGATCATCATGCTAACTTCGTCGACATTGGTGATCATGAAGCTCGATGGCTTACCTTGTTTACTGGACCAGCGGATCACCAAAAGAGGAGGTACACTGATCCTAATAAGGAGCCAAAGTATGTAAATCCATCAAATTTTGAATGATATCTTTGCATTTTCTGGTCATATATCTGCTTTTTGTGTTCAATTCAAATTTAGCAATATTTTGCTGTGCATCTCTAGGTATATGTTGTAGTTTTCAGGGTGTGAGTTTTTTTTTCATTTTGTTTTGGGTTAAATCCTTTTTCTTAGCGCTATATATTCGATATTAAATTTTCAGGCAATGAAGTTCCAAAGTGGTTTTATGCGAGCCCCATGTTTAGATGTCGAAACGAACCCAATTTCCGGCAATGGTCTAGTAATCAAGAGGTGTGTTGAGGCGCCACCAATTTCTGAGATTCCATTTTAAGTTGCATAAGGCAATACCTTTCTTCTCAATTGATGCATCCAGCATTTATCCGTGGATGAACAATGCCGGATTTATCTAATACTTTCATTCCACACATATATTTTGTCTATGATTCTTCTATCTCATTAACTGGAATTGATGTGTGTTGGGGACAAAATGTAACAGATTTATCTATTTCATAATTTCCAATCAAGGTTTATTGAAAATCAGACATTAATTGTAAACAGGCATCCAAATATGTCCAACATATTTCTGTTGAAAGATTATGTCTCATTATACTAGTGATTTGCTGGTATTGGCAAGGTACAAGAATCCCAGCATGTCTAAATGATGTGAAGTTGTTGCAACTCAACTGCAGGATTTTTGATAACGAAATGGGATTTGGAACAATTGAAACTACAAGATGAAAAGTTTGACGGGCAATGATAGTGTCATCCATATTTTGTAGTTTTCAAACTCCTGTCTAGATTGCGAATTGATTTTGGTTCTTTGAATACCAGTTGCTGTTTGAACAGCCCTGGTAGAGCTAACATCTCCAATGGCTCCATTTACCCAAAAAGAAATTGGCTTTAGAAACTAGGAAAAAAAGGGCAGGAATTACAACTTTATTCTTTGTTCACGAAAGTGCATTATTATTGTTATTGCATGACCGGATAGCTACTACAGATGTCGAATGTTCAATTTTATGCACAAAAAATTTACAAGGGGCTTCTCATAGTCAAAAAGATAACTAGAACTTACAACGTGAACTGACACCAAGTAAAACTTATGACAGGAATAAATGTCCCTACAACAAAAACAAAAATTCACTTCAGACATAATTATTATAACAAGGGAGCGGTACACAGCAGTGTAAATGCAGACAAACATGCCCAGCATCCATAGAGCGCTCCAAACCGCCCGCATTGCCGCAAATAAAAAGCTCCCCATTGAATTGGCTCAAAACAACATATTCAAGCATCACTAACTTGGTTATATTCCTACATAAGCCACACTGTGCAACAAATACAAGCCTATACCTCATTTTTCAGCAGGAAGCTAAAAGAAAATAAAACCACTCGTAGAAAAATAACTGATTCAATTATGCAAAAATTGTAACACCCCGACCCCAAATTTAACCCTTATTTAATTATTTAATTATTTAATGGTATTTTAGTCATATTTTTAACCGGAGAGAGTTTGGGGCAGTGACTAGTATTTTTGGATAGGTCGTACTGAGACGAGTTCATAGACACGTAGTGGGCTCGAATCGGAGTTGTAACGAGAGAGATATGGTCAAAAGAAACCCAGTGGCACAATCGTAAATATTTCGAAATGGAATTTTTATAAAAATCTGGTTTTCTCTCTCTCTCTCTCTCTCTCTCCCGTCGGTCTCTCCCCTCTCTCTCCTCGTAACTCCGGCCACCGGCCACGGCTGTGGACGGGGCCGGTACCAAAATGACCGGGGCGTCGTCCTCTTCCTACCCGAGCCACCTCCAGCCGCCAGCCGCCGCGGATTCGCCGGAATCTAGAGATGAAGCGGCCGACGTCGTCCAAACTTCGAAGCCGCCGATCTCCCTCCTCCGGCCACCAATTCCGTCGACCCAGGTATGGATTTTGAACCTCTCGAGCTGCTCTAGCTGATGATTGGGTAGGATTAGATCGATTCTTAGCGTAGCCAACTCGATTTTCGAATTGAAAATCGGCCGAACTTTGGCCGCCGTGATCGGCCATTTCCGGCCACTTTTTAGGGTAGGTCCAAGAACAAAAGTGGCTCCAAATAGGGTGTTATACCTAGGGTAGGAATTTGGAGCCGTGGTTTTGAGATTTTCAGGTGAAGTGTTATCGCTTTGGGCACCCAAGCGCTGCCGGCGCTTGCGGCGGCGCGTGGGCACTGTAGAAAAAGTAGCACTGTGTTCCGATGAGATCCTTAGGTTGTCACGAGTGCGTAGGATTTCGCGGATCTCAATTCGGACGTCGTTTGACTATCGAACGGATATTCGCATATTGCGCGTTATCCTGATTCGATAGGTTGGGACCGTTGGATGGTCCCAAATTTAATATATGTTAATCTAGGTAATTCTAGGATCGTGTAGGAATTCACGGATTGTGAATCGGAGCCCGGATGTTCGCATAATAATTTTTAAGTTTTTATTATTAAATTAAGTCAGATGAGCGATCGTGTGCAATCTGACCGTCCGATCTGAACCAAACTTGCAGGACAAGTGTCCTATACCTGGTAGAACCCATAGGGACTTTCGGATCGGAAATTGGAGGTCGTGGGTTCCGCAGGTCCGTTTGACCCGGGGTTAGAGTAGTTTGACCCTTGGTTGACCGTGAGTCCCCCGGAGTAATCTCACCTTTCCAGGGGAGATTATCGGGTGCTAGACTATTGTGGAGGGTTACACAATATTAGAATTAATATATATAATTATAATTATAATATGTTTGTACAAGGGTACAAAAGAGTCTAGAATGTCAGTTTGGAGTGCTATACGCACTACCTTAGGTACCTTCCCGGATTTTGGTTTCACTACAAGTACCACCAAGTGAAAGTTAGGTCGCACGTGGCGTAGGTTATCCGACGGTCGACAGGCCCCATACGTGGCGTTGGTTGTACCGGCGTATGGGGAGAATTGTAATATGATGTTCAGGTCTCACGTGGCGTAGGTTATCCGGCGTTGAGACAGGCCCCATACGTGGCGTTGGCTGTACCGGCGTATGGGGAGATATTATGATATTGTGTTGAGGTCGCACGTGGCGTAGGTTATCCGGCGTGTCGACAGGCCCCATACGTGGCGTTGGTTGTACCGGCGTATGGGGAGAATTGTAATATGATGTTCAGGTCTCACGTGACGTAGGTTATCCGGCGTTGAGACAGGCCCCATACGTGGCGTTGGTTGTACCGGCGTATGGGGAGATATTATGATATTGTGTTGAGGTCGCACGTGGCGTAGGTTATCCGGCGTGTCGACAGACCCCATACGTGGCGTTGGTTGGCGTTGGTTGTACCGGCGTATGGGGAGATATGTGATATGATGTGCAGGTCTCGCGTGGCGTAGGTTATCCGGCGTTGAGACAGACCCCATACGTGGCGTTGGTTGTACCGGCGTATGGGGAGATATTATAATAGTATGGCATGGTCGCATGTGGCGTAGGTTATCCGGCGTGTTGACAGGCCCCATACATGGCGTTGGTTGTACCGGCGTATGGGGAGATTATATGAAATACAGAGAAATTAAATAAGGTATCGCTTAAGTGTGGAATTGGGTTTTATGGAACAACTACGTGTGGCTTGATCCCTCAAGGAGGGTACATAGACAGCCTAAGGTTATTAGGTGCAGCCGCAGACTAAATGTTAGTCATAATTGGTATTTGAATTGTTTGGTAGTTGTTAGAGAATTATTGGAAGGCCGAAGGCCATTTGTGTGAATTGCATGAAATTATATTGTGCATGCTGCCAGTTGTGAATATTAAATGCGTTTTCATGCAGGTTGTAATTTTGGGAAATGTCCAATTTATAGGGGAGACTCTGCCGAAATTTCGGCAGGAAGTCTCGACCCTAAGTAAGTGGGCCTGACATCGGGATGATGTCGGGAATTCCAAAGGGTTCGCCTCGGGTTTTGAAAAATTCGGGGCGGGTCCTTTCAAAAATTAGGTCATACTGAACAAACATGGAGCAATTTTTTATCACCCTAGACCAAAGTGAGGGTGAAACAGTAACTTCCATGACTTTACCAACCCCTACAGCAGCAAAGTTCTAGAAGATGGCACCTTGATAGCCAACTAGTGCAGCAAACTTCCATGTTCATTATATGCACCTTAGGTAGGATATCCACTTCTCTGAGCTGAAATTTCAAAGGCATATATTTTCGAAAGAAGAACAGGCGCACTTCAATTTGAACAAGTAAGATACAAATCTACACACAAATACAAATGGTGCTTTTTTTATGAATAGATAACCGAAAATAAAAAATGAGAGAAGAAAAGTTCAAACCGATGAAATACTCTTAAAATACGGAATTTATGGTTGTTTGCTTCTTTTTTCTTCTTTGTTTTTTTTCAAAAGAAAGGCTGACTTTATTAGGAATAATTTTGCCATGAAACCGATGAAATACTCTTAAAATACGGAATTTGTTAAATAAACCGAACAATTCAAAAAATTACACAAGAAATCAGCTAAGAAGACAATTTCTTCTGGGAACAATTGATTTCTCTTGGAAGTGAATAGTTAAAAGCTTCGCCTTTTGAGGCCAAGAGTACAGAAGAAACATTTTGTAATTACAAAGATGAAATTTTCCCATTAGCACTGAGGTAGATAAATAAGAAGCATAAACAGCAGATGGCAGCCCAAGGACAACATTGAATTATTTATATTAGTTCACCATCATATGATCAAACCCTCCTCCGGCCTGAAGTGCAGGAACCCGACTAACCGAAACATTGTGAAGCAACTGCTGCAGCCATCTCCTTGTAGTTGGATCTTCACGAAGGCAACCACTAAAGGTAGCATCTCTTAATGCCTCTGGAAGACAACTTCTTAAAGCATCACAAGCCCATGCGTTATCTGACAATCGAAGATAACATCGGATAATATGTTTTAATAAGCGCGATGAATGCTGCTCAGCAAGTGATGCTACCATGGTTCCCAAGACTCGACCTACTGCAAAAAACCGCTCAGCTGTGGTACAAATATAATCCAAGCCCACATTATCTAACAAAATCTTTTGAACAATAAATGTGGCCACTGTTTTTGAGAGTTCACTACCCATTTCCATAGTGCGCAGGCACAGTGGAATTATTTCTGTTGACAGAAGAAAACTAATCACTTCTGTATCATCGACCTTCACTAAGGCACCAATGACACCTAAGCTAGTAAGCCTCAAGTACTCGAAAGGCCTTGACTGGCTTGTTGTATTAAGGAAAGGGTACAAATATAAAGGTATATGAGCATTGAGGAATAACATTCTTGTGTCTGGGTGAGAAGCCACACACTGAAGAAGAGCTAGAGCATTGCAAACTCGATTTGATTGAGCAGGAGTTAAATTTGGTGGTGACAGAACAGGGTAAATTGAAACTATCTCCTGTAGCAGAGCAGCAATAGTACCAAAAGAATTCCACAACAATGGAGCCAAATCTTGAAATAATTCTCTCTTCTTCGAAAGTTCAAATAGGCCATTTTTGTTGGCGAGTCCTTACTTAGTTAGGATTTTGGTTCCTTATTTCATTAGAATTTTGGTTACTTACCAATTATTATTTAGTCCTATTGTAATAGAGATTTACTTCCTATTGTAATTTAGATATATTTCCTATTTTATTTAGGGTTAACACATCTTTGTACTTGTATAAATACCTCCATATTGGAGAAGAATAACAATATGAGCATATATTGAGCATAACTAAATATTTTTACCCTACTTTGTTTGACATGGTATCAGAGCCTGGTTGCTAACCTGTGATATCCTCTGACAAATTGAGAGTCGTTGGCGTTCCTCATTCCTAGCCCATCATGGGTCTTCACCTTGCTGTAAATCCCCGTTTCTCCTTTCCTTAATAATCAACATATATTTCTTCTGCCTTAGCCATAATTGTACCTTTTTGCAATTTTACTCTTGTCTCTGTCCTTGCCGTGTTTATGTTGAGTCATTACCTTTCTTTTTCTCTACCTATGCCTGCTGCTGCCTTTTTTCTCTTACTTTTCATCTCTCTATGTGCTTGATATATATTAAAATCAGATTGAGCCCATGTTAGTTTCAATCTCTTGCGCTCACCGCCAAGCCTCTCTTTTAAATGTGTACCATATGGGCAACACGCCCCTTGGCCATTGATGGCCTGATCTCTTTCCTCCGTGAGCCTCGTCACCGCTCATCGAGCCATCTCAAACCTCCGCAAGCCTCGTCATCGCTCGCCGAGCCTTCTCCTAGCTGGCCTTTGTCTCTCTGTTTATTTGGGTGTTACTTTCTCCAAATCTCGACTCTCATACATCGTCGAATTTGAGGGGGAGTGACACTACTGCTCATCTATTCCATTGCAATTCACCTACCTATCTATCATGGCTGATTGTCCGTGCCTGTTTCTCAAGTACCACTGATCATATGGCTCTATCGACCCCTTCTCTTCAGGGGGAAAGGGAGAGTGCATATAAGTTGTCTCTATTGTTGCTGCTACCACAGTTGTTTGCCCTACCTTGTCTTACTGGTGCCAGTACCTTGTATTGCTGTTGTTTGGTACCAGTATTGTTGCTCCTGCCTGTTATGGTGCCAGTATTGTTGTTCATGCCTTTGCTGGTGTGTTTCTGTTGTGGTCGATGTTGCCATCGTTGATGTTGCCTTTGCTTGCTACGCTTTCCATTGATGTGGTCATTGTTATTGTTGTTTTGGCCTTGCCCTTTGCCTGTGTTCTGCCTTACCTATTGCCGTGCTCACAGGGCTTCTGTGTTCTGCCTTATCTACTACCGTGCTCACAGGGTTTCTGTGTTCTGCCTTACCTATTGCCATGCTCACAAGGTTTCTGTGTTCTGCCTTATCTACTGTCGTGGTCGCAGGGTTTCTGTGTTTTGCCTTACCTATTGCCATGCTCGCAGGGTTTCTGTGTTCTGCCTTATCTACTGCCGTGCTCATAAGGTTTCTGTGTTCTGCCTTATCTATAGCCGTGCTCACAGGGTTTCTGTGTTCTGCTAAGTGCCCTATTTTTTAGGGTTTGCTCTTGTGTTTCCGCTGCGAACTTTGCTTTAGTTTGTCACTTGTTTCACTCGTGGTTGACGAAAAGACCTTCTCTACAATTAGTGCTTCTCAAGTATGGTGTTCTGTGACTCGCTTGTCAAGTTGGGCGTGCGAAATATCTTTGCCCAACTTGAGGGGGAGTGTTGGCGAGTCCTTACTTAGTTAGGATTTTGGTTCCTTATTTCATTAGAATTTTAGTTACTTACCAATTATTATTTAGTCCTATTGTAATAGAGATTTACTTCCTATTGTAATTTAGATATATTTCCTATTTTATTTAGGATTAACACATCTTTGTACTTGTATAAATACCTCCATATTGGAGAAGAATAACAATATGAGCATATACTGAGCATAACTAAATATTTTTACCCTACTTTGTTTGACATGAAGGACTAGATAAATGGGTAAGGCAGAACACAGAAACCCTGTGAGCATGGCAGTAGATAAGGCAGAACACAGAAGCCCTGTGAGCACGGCAATAGGTAAGGCAGAACACAGGGTTTGGTAGTAGATAAGGCAGAACACAGAAACCCTGTGAGCACGGCAATAGGTAAGGCAGAACACAGAAACCCTGTGAGCACGGCAGTAGATAAGGCAAAACACAGAAGCCCTGTGAGCATGGCAATAGGTAAGGCAAAACACAGGCAAAAGGCAAGGCCACAGCAACAACAACAATGACCACATCAACGGAAAGCAAAGGTAGACGGTGCACTGGAATTAGAAGAGATCGGGTCTCCAAACAGTGCGCTCATGTAAAGAAACTAGCGCAGATTCGGCATTTCATAGCAGAAGACTTTCAAAGCTTGAAACTTTTACCATCAGTTTCTCAGAGTTTCCAATTTTGTACGAGTTTCCGTTGAGGGAGAGAAAGAGTGAGAGAGAGTGTGTAGAGAGAGAGTTTGCTTCTTAAGCAAATGGAAAAAACAAAATATTGTGCCCAACCCTCTCATATTTCAATAACTACACCACGACCGATTCCATTCGAACAAAATTTGTACTTAAAATTATCTTTTAATCCCAATTCTTAAGAAACGAATTTTCAGAATTATGATTTGCGCTGAGCTAATATGCCCCTGTGCGGGGCTTCCTTCGGGGGCCCACATGCATATGGGTCACATCTGGACGATTCCCCAGCACAAATTTCTTTACATGCGAGGAAATGTGTTTGATGTGCATAAGCTTTATGTGTAGTTTAGGCAGGCTAAAGAGTTTTGTTCATTACTACAAAAATTGAAATAGACAACGGGGGAAAACCGTCGTTATATCCGGCATCTTTTGAATGACAAACTATGATGGTGCACCATCGTCTATTAAATGTAAAAACGACGCTTTTACTATAAACCGTTGTCTTGTCTATTAACTCTAAAGACAACGGTTTTTTGAAAAGAACTATCGTCTATTATTTCTAAAGAAGGATAGGTTCAACGAGATCCACAAGATAAAGAGCACGAAGGGCCGATAATTTCAAAAGAAAGGAGGCTAGGGTTTCGGAGCTTCACAATTATCAGGAGCTTTAGGACAGAGATTGAAAAGATGCGAACTAGAGGGGTTCGCGAAGCGCCGCGGATTCACTTAAGCGGAATTTTTATTAGCCCGTCTTGGAAAGACGACTGTGACTTCTTTCAACTGTCGTGCTATTAAAATCAACTAATTTGAAAGATGACGGTAACTTCTTTCAATCGTCCTGCTATTAAAATCAACTAAGGGTTTCGAACTGCACAACAACGGTTATTATAACACCAGTCATGGTTTGTAATGGTTTTTAAAACCACAACGGTTTTTTCATTTTGCATCATGTAAGGTTGTTTTATATTATTGTAGTAGTGGTTCTACATGAGGTCATTGAAATAACCAAAAGTAAATGAAACTGCCCTTATATGCATCTTAAACAATTATTCCCTGACCTCATTACCAAATTTAAGAAGCATGGAAAATTCCTTCCAACTAAAGTCTAAAAAATTACAAACTTCCTAGTGATATTTGAATACGCCTATTCCTCCAAAACTGAGTTTGAGGGATACCTTGACGGATTCATCATTTGAATATGCATCTGCCAGGAATATTCTTCCCAAAATTTCTACATGAAGAAAAAAACTGAAAGGACAGAATGTACCTGAAGAAATACATATGGAAGCTTTGTCTCACCAATTATACACAAATATGACTCCACCTGCACATAAAGAAGTGTAATTCTCTAACATGCCGAAACATGGAAAGCGAGGAAATGGTTTAAGACAGAATGCAGAAGTAAGCAATGCACAAAATGTTGTAAACATACTACTAGCATATAATCCTCAAATGTTACACTAATAGCAGTACTATAAAAAGGTGAATGCAGCACTATATCTTCTCTGCTGAATTTATCAGGGACTGTTGAACTCAATGGCAAAAAGAACGAAAACCCTTAGCAATTTTTGCAACCCCAAAATGTTTTTCATCACAAAAAACGGACATAGAGTAATGCTTCAATTCCCCAAAATCCACCTCTGCGGTCTCAAACGTTATATGCATCAAATGGTTTCAGAGTAACTTACATAATTTTATAACTAACTAGAACACGTGGCACCTGTAAGTTATGTGTCAAATTCTTTGACGTGAAAACTCATCCTCCTAACATGATGCGTCCATGATTTTCCCATCAATTGTTGATGGTCTAAGTTAATGGATGAGACTATTTGAGGAGTCTAAATATTTAAGGGAGACATTGACCAAAAGTTCAACAGTAACCTTTGAAATCACACAAAATTTAGGGAGGCATGCTATAACATTTCTTTACCATATAGTAACTAAAATAGCACCTTTTTAGTGACATTGAATAAATCATACGATCCACAATTACTTCCACACTGGAGGACTTGGTCATCTTGTACAATAGTTAAAATGTTTTTCGCTTCAGAATATCATCTAGGTCCTGCATCATGCACATCAAACTTCATCTAAATTAAAATTTTAAAGCATGATTTGAAACCAATCCATCAAACCCAACAGAATTCTCTCACTTCTAAGCAATCAGTGCCCATATATTTATTGCTCTGCTATCTCTGGACTAATCTTTATTAGTCGACCAAGGTCATTGATGCCCATTGTTTACACCATAATCAACCGAGCATATCCAGCCTCAAAGCGACAACCACCAAAGGCGGACACGCCTTCTTCCTTGCCGAAGGAAGACATTCTTCCGAGGTGCCAAGTACCTGTCGAAGCTCCCGACTGCCGAAGGTCCCAATTGCCGAACCTAATCCCTAGGACACGTGTCACCACCACAACAACTTGCACAAAGTCCCACATCGAAACTTTGTGCAAACCTCCCATTTTCACTCCCCTATAAATAGGGAGCAGTACCCAAGTAAAAAGGTAACTACTTTCTCACTTTTACTGTTACTCTGTCAAAGTTACTACACTTAGCTAACTTAAGCATCGAAGAGCCTTCGGCCGGCACCACACCGGTGTCCGAAGCTTAACGATTGCTTCTCCTATTTTGTCTTCTCCAGGCTCTTCTCTTACCGAAGGTCCTCACCTTCTCCACTGCTGAAGACAATCCACTTCTTTCTAAGTTGACATCCCAAAAAGAGTATCAACAGTTTGGCACCGTCTGTGGGAAATCGACACTTGAATCCCATTTCTCTCTACCAGCCCAGCTGGCTCCTTCTCCCATCAGGCCTCGTCACCTCTTCTTGACCCCACACTCTGCTATGCCGACCGAGGATAGCCACAATACTCAGCACTATACCCCCCGCGAGGGTAGCTCCCGAAGGAAACCTTCGGCGGAGGTCAATCTCCAAGCAGAGGTAGAGCTCCTCCGCGCCAATGTTGCCAAGATGTCCGAGAAATACAAACACCTTCATACAAAGAACGTAGAGCTGGAACATGACTACCGCACCCTGAAGCGTAACTGGGAGAAGGCTCAGGCCCAGGGCTCCCAACATGAGTTGACCTAGGATGTTGAGCATACCCAGCCAAACCAGCCAGTGCCCTCTCACCACAGCGCCCCGGTCCAGTCTAGGCTCGGCAAGGGTAAAGGCACTCTTTACCCAGAGACAACTAAGTCGTGGCTCCTTCACATCTCCCCACCGAAGGACCAGCCCCAAGAACCGGTGAAGGTCTACAAGGATTGTAGGGACCGTCTCTTGGACTATCAGACAAAACCTATACCTATCCTTGTTAATTTTAGGGACCCAAGGGTGACACACCTAGGTTCCCCACCGAAGCCCACACACTTACCAGTTGGAGAAGGTGCAGGGGACTCGGATAACTGGGAATTTTATAATCCAGAAGACTGGGAGTCTTATCACACCGAGGCGTTCGAAGAGTGGGAAACGTCCCCAGCTCTTATCCCCCCACCCCAAGGCCTTCAGCACCCGAGACTCTCCCTCATGCCGACCCGGCCATGAGGATTCTCTTTGAGAAGGTCCAGTGCCTGGAGAGCGAGCAGAACCGCAGCCACCAACCCCTCTGGGCCAAGCAACGACCTGGGCCCTTTATCGAACGCATCCTTAATTACCACCAGGAGAAAGACATCCAGCCACTCTGCATCGCCTTATACACTGGCAAAGAGGACCCTTTCACCCACATACATTCTTTCCAGTCTATCATGGGGTGCAAGGGCCTCACTAACGAAGGCATGTGCCTCATCTTCCCTTCCACCCTCAGTGGCGCGGCCCTGAATTGGTTATACAGGCTGAACCCCCGAACCATGAACTCATTTGACAGTTTGAAGCAGGCCTTCCTGGACTATTTCATAATCCAGACTGACCGCTTGTACTCCACCGACGACCTGTACATGCTTCGACAGGGTGAGGATGAGCCTCTTATAGAGTATGCTGCCAGATTCAGCCACGAATGCTCCCGCTGCCCAGAGACTGACGACCACGCTGCCTTCGGCGCCTTCAAAAGTGGCCTCTGCGAGTCTAAACTTCAGCTACCTGGTCCAGAACAACCTGTTTGAGCCAAAATCTTGCACACCCAGCCCAACAATAAAAAGCCCATAATAAGGCCATAAGACCCAAGCAGTCTGGACATTGCAAAAATAAACAGGAATCAAGGTCCCAAAATCCAAAAAAGCTCAACCCATGATCTGTCAAAACCACAACTCAAATTGGGCTTGACATAATTAAAAGAGAAGAAGCCCAAAAAAAGGAACAAACCTACATGATTTTTTCTAACTTAGAAAGGGCAACAATTTCAACTGGGTTAATAAAAAGTTGACAAAGGCAGGCAAACAAAGAGGGGACATCTCTGAATCTCTGCCACTAGAAGATCAAAATCCTTTTTTATATTCAGAGATATTACTTCTGCTCCAAAGAGGGCACCTTCTTTCAAGAGATACGTAGGCTAAGTTTTCCAAAAAGATAAGCAGGTTACAGGGAGTTGTTCAAACTGGAAAATCAAACTAACCATCACAAATTGAACTCTTACCAGGAGCAGTTAAATTGGAAGGAGGGTTAGGTTTCCTTTCAAAAGAAATACAGGGAAGTGATTGCCATAGGAGCTAACTATTAAGAGCCTATTTGCCAGAATTCATAAAATCCCTTTTTCTTTGCATTTAAAAATGAGAGATCATTTTGAGAATTTTTGTCGCCCATTATTAAAAGAATTAGAAGCCTTACTCCAATACATTTCTTATAAATATAAGAGAGGGTGAACAGAGCAAAAAAGGACAATCAATCAAACAACCAAAAAATCAACCCAAGACAAAAACTCAAAATGATCACTTGATCTCTGAGAACCTTCAAATAAACTGAAGCAACCAAAAGCTCATTCGAACCCCAGAAGAAGCCAACTATAAATCAGAACTTCCAAGTTCAGACTTAGAGAAATAAGTCATTCAAACGAGGTTTCTCTCGTAACAAATTTAGTTCAGCAAAAGCCAAAACAAGCAGAGTTTGAGTTTTTTACAAATATGAAAACGTCAACAAATTTATAGAGAGCCCTGATCAAGCAGAACAGGTACTACAGTGCAGTTCCAGCTCAGTAAATCCTCAAGTCCAGCCACTTCTGCCCCTTTCAGACTAAAGAGGCCACAATTCTTCCTGCTTAAAAAGCCTTCCAGGGTTTGAAGTAGATTAAAGCTCTGCCAAACTCAAATGTTGGTATCGATTTATAGATGAATTTCAGTAATTGAAGTTGTTAATGGCCCAGTCCAGCACATGCTTGCCCAGTCCAGCCCGAATCAGAAGTTTCTATCTAGGCATAAATGGAAGTCCAGCCGTCTTTTTGTCTTTTTAGAGTTTATTTTTCCCTTTTAAGTTTTGTAGAAGGCACTGCTGCCAAAAAACAGTTTACTATCTTATCATTTATTCTGGCCAGAACTACCATTTTTGAACTGTGAAAAATTATGAAGTCCTCACCAATCTGAGGCAGGAAAAGAACTTACTAGGGAGCTATTCCTCACCCAAATTCACAATCGCTTGTTTAGAAATCAGTAACTTGGGGCGCAAGTTATCTATTTTTAAGAAGTCTGCTAGGATTTTTATTGCTAGCAGTGGCACGCTCGCACACTAAAGAAAGTTTACTTGTTGACCAGTCAATGGTTTTCAAGGTAATGGGGAACTTTACCTTTCCGTCACAGGAGCAAACACAAAAGCGGGTGAACACAACCCTTGGAACACATATGCAGAGCTAATGAAACAGGCAGCAGTTCATGCTAAGGCTGAATACTTTAATTCCAACCTTAGCCCAGCCACCCTGGCACGTAGCACTTTCAGTGATCCTCCACCTGCTTCGGTACCCACCCTTACCCTACCTAAGCATTCTTCCCCTACCCCAACTACCCAAGGTACCCCACACCAATCCAGTGGAAGCAACCCTCCCAGGACAAATGATCGAGCGCCACTCCTTTTCATACCCAAGCCTAGGTTCGAGGTCTTCACCACCCTCTACACCACCTACGAGAAGGTCCTGGTGCACGAGGCACCTATCATACCCAAGCCTCCCCCCCAGAGACCAGGCAATAAGCCTATGCCCAACACGGGTGTCTTCTATCGCTTTCATCAGTTCGATGGCCATGATACCGAATCTTGTGTTGCCTTACGCAACATCATTGAAGGCCTCATCCGTGAGGGCAAGCTGGACAAATATGTGCACCATCTCATACCCACTCCACCTAACCCTCACCAACGACAGATCAACATGATCTCAACCATCAGTGGTAGTCCTACCATGGCTGGAACCTCCAACAACTCCATCAAACATTATGTCCGCTTCACCTATGCACACCTGGTCTTCGGCACTGAGCAAGGATGCTTGCCGAAGACACAGAAATCTGGCTGGGTCCCTATTACCTTCTGCGAGGAGGAGGAACGTGGTGTCATTCTCCCTCATGATGGCCCACTCATTATTCGTGCAGACATTTCTAACTTCGACGTTGGGCGTATCTTGGTGGACACTGGCAGCTCGGTCAGTGTGATATTTGCTGATGCTTTCAGAGAACTCCAAGTCCTGGCTCATTTGCTTGACCGGAGCATCACCCCTCTCGCGTGCTTCTCTGGCGATGTGGTTCAGCCCCTTGGCAGCATCCACCTTCCTATCTCCATTGGCTCAGCACCCCAGCGGGTGACAGTCACCACTCCCTTCCTCATTATTGACTGCCTCACAGCCTACAACGTCATCCTTGGGCACCCCGTCATGGCCCAAATAAAGGTTTTCATTTGCACACTTATGTTGCTGCTGAAATTCCCTACACCCTGTGGCACAGACACGGTGCGCGGCGACCAACTTGGCGCTCGAAGCTGCTATGCTTCAGTATGAAATCCACCAATCGCCAGCGTAGGAGTAAGGCCCTAGCAATAACCAAGGCTCCAGCCCTTCCTCGCACTGGCACTGAACGACTTGAAGACCTCAGGGAGGAATCTGCCACCCAGCAGGCTGAACTTGTGGAAGACCTTGAGCTGGTTACTCTCCATGAGGACATCCCGGATTGGTAGGTCCAGATCGGCACCTCCCTCTCACAAGAGCTTTGCTCTGACCTCGTCGCCTTCCTCCGCCTTAACTTTGAGGTCTTCGCCTGGTCTTACAATGACAAGCCTGGCATATCACCAGACATCATCTTCCATCGGCTAAGCATTAATCCTGCTGTTTAACGCATTCGGCAGAAGCGCCATACTTATGACCCAGAGCCGTATGAGGCCATGAGGGCGGAGGTGGATAAGCTGAGTAGCATCGAATTCATCAAGGAGGTGGACTATCCCACCTGGCTCGCTAATGTGTTGATGGTCCGCAAGCCAAAAAAGTGCTGGTGCATGTGCGTGGACTACTCCAATCTTAATCGAGCCTGCCCGAAGGATAGCTTCCCTTTACCCCGCATTGAGCAGCTGGTTGATGCCACAGATGGCCACGCCCTCCTCAGCTTCATGGATGCTTAATCTGGGTACAACCAGATCTTCATGCGCCTTAAGGACCAAGCCCACACCTCCTTCTTTACGGATCGTGGCCTATACTACTATAAGGTGATGCCCTATGGGCTCAAGAATGTCGGGGCCACTTATCAACGTCTGGTGAACAGCCTCTTCACCTCACTGATTGGCAACACTATGGAGGTGTATGTTGTTGACATGCTAGTCAAGAGTTGCACTGCTGACCAACATATCTCTAACCTCTCTGCCATGTTCACCATCTTGAAGCAGTATAGAATGAGGCTCAACCCCACAAAGTGTGCATTTGGGGTGGCTTCTTGATCAGCCAGAGAGGTATTGAGGCCAATCCAGAGAAGATCCAGGCCATCTTAGACATGACGATATCTAAGACAGTCAAAGACATTCAGAGCCTTACCGAGCATGTAGCAGCCATGACTAGATTTATTTCCAAAGCCACTGATTGCTGCGCCCCATTCTTCAAGGCACTCAAGGGCAATAAGCAAAACATTACCTAGACTGCTGAATGTGACAAGGATTTCAACGAGCTGAAGGAGTATATGATCCGGGCCCCTTTATTGTCAACCCCTGAGCCTTGAGACATCCTCATGATTTATCTCTCCATTTCGGTTACGGCGGTTAGCTATGTGCTCATCTGGCCAAAGGAAAGTGCTGAGCACCCAGTGCATTATGTTAGCAAAGCATTACAAGATGCCTAGGTTTGGTACCCAGACATTGAGAAACTGGCCTTCGCCCTGGTAGTCTTTGCTAGACGCCTTACACCATCCATGTCTTAACCAACCAACTGCTCAGGCAAGTGTTGCAGAAGCCAGATACTTCCGGGGGTTGGTTAAGTGGGCCATTGAACTTGGTGAGTTCGATATCCATTACAAACCCTGCCCAGCTACAAAGGGCCAGGCCGTTGCTGACTTCATATCAGAATTCACCGAACCCTAACCTTCGGCTGCTACCCAGATCATAACCGAACCCCATCTTCCTCCGAGCCAGGACCACGCCGCTAGCAATGGCACCCTAGACTTGACCCAGCCCTTGTGGACCTTATATGTGGATGGCTCCTCCAATGCCCAAGGACGTGGGGCCGGCCTCGTTCTCATCTCCCCAGACAAGGTTGTCCTTAAGTATGCCTTCCGATTCAAATTCCATGTCTCTAACAATGAGGCCGAATACAAAGCACTCTTAGCTAGCCTTCGGCTAGCCAAGGAGATGGGCGCTAAGCAAATTCAGATATTCAGCGACTCATAGCTCGTTGTCCATCAAATTAACCAGGACTTTATGACCAAAGACATCTCTATGACAACCTACCTCCAGCATACCCGCCACTTGCTTGTAACTTTCGATGCTCATCTTATAAGCCAAGTGCCACGCTCTGAGAACAGCCATGCTGATGCGTTGGCCAGGCTAGCCTCGGCCTTGGAGCAGGGCATTGGTCGCAACATCCACATCGAGTTCTTGGACCAGCTCAGCACACAAGCCCCACTCATCTGTACCATTGATCACAACCCTACATGGATGGACCTCATCCCTCAATTTTTGCAGAACCAAACACTACCGGCCGATCCTGTTGAAGCGCGACACTTTCGCTATCTCTCTACTCGATACCTGAACATTAATGGCTCCCTATACCAGCATGGCTTCAGCCTTCCCTATCTCCGATATCTGACTCCAGAGGAAGGTAATTATGTCATTCGGGAAATTCATGAAAGCATCTGCGGCAACCACTCAGTCGCACGCTCACTAGCTCATAAAACAATTCGCCAAGGCTACTTCTGGCCCTCACTCCACACTGATGCCCAAGCATTTACCCAGAAGTGCGACAAGTGTCAGCAATTTGCCAACATCCCACAACTTCCAGCTGAACCATTGACGGCCATGGTCAGTCCTTGGCCATTTGCCCGATAGGGACTTGACCTCATTGGACCTATGCTTGAGGGCAAGGGCTAAGTCAAATATGCAGTTGTAGCCGTGGACTATTTTACCAAATGGGCAAAAATCGAAGCCTTGACCACCATCACTGCAGCCCATATCGAAACCTTCGTTTAGCCAAATATCGTGTGTCGCTTCGGCATCCCCAACACCATCGTCACAGACAATGGCCGACAATTTGACAATGCAAAGTTCAAACAATTTTGTTCCAACCTCAAGATCTGTCTTTGCTTCGCCTTCCCAGCCCATCCTCAGTCTAACGGCTAGGTCGAAGCCGTGAACAAAATTATCAAGAAGACCCTGAAGACCAGGCTTGACAAAGCCAAGGGTTGCTGGCCAGAGCTACTCCCAGAAGTTCTCTGGTCCTACCGCACCACTTTCGGTACTTCCACAGGAGAAACACCGTTCTCTCTTTCCTTTGGCACCGAAGCAGTGGCACCAGTGGAGATTGACCAGCCCATATACCGAACCTCCACTTATGATGCCGAGGCCAATGATGAGCACTTAGCCCTGAACCTCGACTTCATTGACGAGCTTCGTGACCAATTCAGCATACGCAACGTCGCTTACAAACAGCGTATCGCCAAGTACTACAACTCCCGAGTCAAACCCCGTGCTTTCAAAATTGGGGACTGGGTCATGCGCAAGGTTTCCTTGGCCACCAAGAATCCTACTGAAGGTACCTTAGGCCGGCCCCACGTTCAACCGCAATGTTTCGGCATCTCATTCAACCGCAAGGTTTAAGGGCTAGCATCACATTCAACCACAATGTTTCGGCACCCATAATACCAAGCCAAACGGAGGCCCCAAAAGACACCCCATAATTCAGCCTCAATTGTAGAACCCACACCAAGATTCACAGAGAAGCCTTTAATCCAAACACCAACTGAGTCTCTAATAATTCCTCCAGCACCTATGAGGCCAGACTCAGACTTTCGACTCCCATCAGTGTTAAGCTTAAAAATACCAGGCATAGGATGTTGCCAGCATAGCTGCATCACACAAATTGCAATAGAAGTTGTCATAGCCATACGAGCAGTGAACGACTCAACAGCATACTGCAGAATCACCTGTTGAGGCTTAATGGCATCACAAATCCTTGCTCAAAAATAACTTTACAGTGCCATTTCCAAATATACCAAAGACAGACAGCAAAAACCATGTACCAAGGCATATCATCTCAAACAAATTTTCGGGACTTAAGGTTGTGAAACAGCCAAGCATCAAAATCTGCCACAAAGCAGATAGGAAGGGTAGAGTTAGACCCAAACTTACTCCAAATAACTACAGCGAGGACAATTAGCAGAAGAGGCAAGTCCTCTTTTGACACGTTCGCATTAGTTAAGAGCTTGTTATGACACATAACCCACAAAAAGGTTTTAATCTTTGGGGGGATGTGGAGCTTCCAAATAAATTCCCATTTCCATGGGGGAAGGTCTTGCCCAAGGACAATAGAGTTATTGTCAATTTTAACAGAGAACTCACCATTAGAGGAGAGCTTCCATACGCAAGTATCAATCCTACCTCCATAGAAGCCGGCATGAGTACTTCAAATTAGAGGAACAATGTTAGGAAGCAGGCAATCCTGTAAGCAGTTGACATTCCAATACCCATGCTCCATGAAGTCACTCACAGTAAGAAGAAGCATAAAACGGTGGCAAAATTCTGTAAAGGGCCACAACTCACCCACGTGTCCGTCCAAACCAAGATGGTTATCACCAGCTCCAACTCTCCAATTGAGACCAGGAGGAAGAAGCTTAGCACAAAATAAAAAACCCCTTCACACACTGAAAACACAACTAGTGTTAGGATTCATAGCAGCAATAAGATCACGTTGTCTCAAATACTTAGAATTCAAGACCTTGGCCCAAAGACCCTGATGTTTCTGAACCAACCTCTACCCAGTTTTAGCCAATAGAGCTTGGTTCATCCACACAGTTTTCTTGATGCCCAACTCACCAAAAATCTTAGGTTGACTAACAGAATCCCAATTAACAAGATGGGTCTTACACGAATTATTAGTGTGGCCGCAAAGAAAATTCATGTTCAGCTGGTCAAGTTTGTCACTAATGGAAACAAGTAACTTAACAGTTTGCATAGAATAAATGGGAATGGCAACAGTAATAGATTGTAGGAGAGTAAGCCTACCAGCCATGGAAAGGGAATGACTCTTCCAGGCAGACAACCTTTTCTGGACCTTCTCGACAATCTCAATATAAGTGGTCTTAGTGACTTTTTTATGAATTAAAGGGACTCCAAGGTATTTACCAAGACAGGCAGTGAGGGGAGATCCACTAACATTAGCAATGGATTGAGCAAGTGCATGGCTTGTATTTGGAGAAACAGAAAAAACAGATTTCTCAAAGCTTACCTTCTGACCAGAGACGTTGCAAAACTCATCCAAACATTGTTTCATCACCATAGCCTGGTTCATGGAAGCTTTACTTAAAAGAATTAAGTCATCAGTAAAGAATAAGCGAGATACAAAAGGACCACCTTGACAAATCTGCACCGGTGTCCAAAGATTAATTATATTTCCATAAGTTATGACAGGACCCGATCCAAATTCCGCTTTGGAATCCGAGTCAAACCCTGTGCGTGTCCGACACCTGGCAAATGTCGGGCACAAATGACCTATTTGCCCTTCTATACAAAACACGATAAAATAACAAGGTTGACTTCTACCGAAAAACCGGCAGAGTTTCCCTTGTAACTGGCTCAATACCAAAACATTTTCACCTGCCAAACAAGTATACATATATACAACCAACTGCCAGCATATGTATATATACATTCCAACAGTTCAAGTCTCAGTCTAAGGCAAAACATCAGAGCGACTACTAAATGTACAAAAGAGTGAATCTGTTTACAAAACAAAATCCTACATCAGAAGAAAGGCGCGGAAGATGGGAAGTGGCCCGGTGGTGGATTCCTGTGCACGTCTACTGCCTGGGAGCGCAAAACAACAATAAGGGTGAGTGGACCCAAAACCAAAGTTTAGAAAATACCATATGAACATACTAACCCCACTGTAAAAACAGTTATACAAACTAGCTTATTTTATTTATTTCTGAAATCAATGCATGTATATAACTATACATTTGAAAACATTTGAAAACTATCACCTAGGTGTACCCCTATTTCCGTCAAATCCTTATATCCGTCAATTCCTTGCATCACCATGGGTGACACATACTCGCAGGTCTCAGTGACACGATGTCAGTCCGAGCCGCAACTCGCAGGATTCAGGGAACCGTAGTTCACCTTTATCCGCATTACTCTCTCCACACGAGTTCGAGTACCAAGGAACTCGTGGGGCAACTGTCAAGCATGCTGACTAAACCGAAGGCAACAAATATAATCCGAAGGCAACATTTAATATCTGGGTACAAGGTGGTTTAAGAAAATATAAAGTTTCTGAAGCAAAACTGTTGAATAATTAACTTTCTGTAACCTTTAAAACAGAGAATATCTGATAATTAACGAGAATATCTTTTTCTATATTCTTTAAAGGAAATTTCACTCGGCAGCATGCAACATAAAATATGTAACAGCATAAAACAGCTTATAACTGAAACTGAACTGCTTAAATTCATTTATAAAAACAAAGAGTTCACTCACTGATAGTCCGAGCTCGCTGGACCTCTTGAAGGTCCCTCCTGCGGGTCAACTGGTGCCCGGGTGCCTGATTCAATGACCATAATATTCTCTTAATACAATATAGTATTAAATTAAAAACCTTACCCCCGGCTCCTAAAAAGACATGCAGCAATTTAAAGTGATCCCTATGCCCATAAAAGCTTTCCTTCCACGTGGGGTAGTTTAGCGGTATCTTGGGACTCAAATAGTGCTAAGGTCCAAAAAGTCAATCCGGAACCCCACGGGTCCATGACCTCACAATATGATCCGGATGCCGCTAGAAGGTCCAATATGTCTAGGACACATGTCCCGAGGGTATTGGTGTCGATCGGACGGTCAGAGTAATCACAATCTTGTAATAGCATAATTTCTAAACCCTCGCCCTAGGGTTCGCGTTTTCGGAGTATCCGGGACTCGATTCACAATCCGTCGAATCCTACACGTTTCTAAAATTATCTCGAATAACATATCTGAAATTGATTACGATCCAACGGCTCAACAGTATTGAACCCGATAATCGCACAATATGGAAAATTCGTTCGAGGCTCAAACGGTATCCAAATTGAGATCCGCGAATTCCTATGCGCTCGTGACGACCTAAGGATCGCATCAGAACACAGTGTCACTGCACCACACTCGCCCACGCGCCGCCGCACGCGCCGGCAGCGATGGGTGTCCAAAGCGATAACGCATCGCTGGAAAATCTCAACCAAGGCTCCAAACTCCTATCCTAGGTATAACACCATATTTGGAACCACTTTTGTTCTTGGACCTACCCCAAAAACTGACCGGAAGTGGCCGAACACGGAGGTCGAAAGTCGGCCGAATTTCAATTTGAAAACTGAGCTAGCTACGGTGAAAATCAATGCAAACCTACCCAACCATCAGCTAGAGCACGGAAAATAGGTAGAAATCCATACCTTACTCGACAAATTTGGAGGAGAATTGAAGGAGAACGAACGGGTTGAATTTCTGTCAACACCGATCGGTTTTCTTCAGTTTCCAGCCAGCGCCGGCGGTTCCACGGGTGGAGATTGGTCGGGAAGGGAAGAGGAGGTGGCGGCGGTTCAAACGACACCGGTCTCGTCGTCGGCGGTGGTCTGTGGCGGCGACGGTGATCGAACAAAAACACGGTCGGGGAGGGGGTTTGCGACGGGAGGGAGAGAGAGAGAGAGAGAGAGAGAGAGAGAAGAGAGAGAGAAACAGAGAAACAGAGAAACAGGTTTTATAAAAATTCTGATTTCCAATTTACCGTTTTGCCCCTCGTGATGTTTTAATCGTATTTTCTTCGTTCAAGCTCCGATTCGAGCTCACTTCGTGTCTACGAACTCGTGTCGTCGTGCTCTACGCAACGGTGTATGTGGAATTCTCAAATTCCTTTTCGGTCAAAAAGTCAACTTTGAGTTCATAATTTAGTCCAAGGGCAAAATTGTCTTTTCGCATACTAAATTACTAAGTAAATATGAATTTTAGGTTTGGGTCATTACAAGTTAAACTATCAAAATCGATATGGCCTCGATCATTACTTAAAACTGTTTGTATTTTGTTTGCAAAAAGATTGGGAAGACCATTAATGAATTTTTCTTTCCAAAATGGTTGATTACTATCATCTCTTAGCATGACTCTGGAGATAAAGACATCTTTGTACCATCTGAAGTCACTTAACTTAGGGCATCTAAGATTGCTAAGGTGATCATGAATTCTGGCTGTAGTGTTACTCGATGTTCCTACGAAATGTTCAATTATTGTGTATAATAATGTATTGACTCCATCTTCAATTCCAATATTGATATTTTCATCGAATATAGGGAATCCATCTTCATTTAATTTACTGCATGTATTATTTGCGTTTTGACTCTTCTGTAAGGTGTTTATCCCACCAAGAACGTAAGGTTCCTGTGAATCCTATTTCTAGGAGAGGTACTATTTCTGACTGTTTTAGGTTATGGTTAGTAATGTAACTATTGGCGACCGTAGACATATGTTGTAATTTATTCATAATTTCTTGTTCAGACAGGCCATCAATATTCCATTCATAAAGTTTATCAGAGGAGACTGAGTATTGACTTTGAAAATTTCTTTCTTCAAATTGGATATCTGGGGGAGTTGGTGCGTCAACAATAAACTTGTTTATCTAGTCGAAGCTGAAGGCCAAAGTATAAATCCCCAACCCCAGAATTCTTGAGGCAAAAACATAAGATTTGGACTCTGCAAATCAATCAACTCTTTGGATTGTTCTCTACGTGCACAGGATCTTCATTGAGAATGGCACTCAAAAATGCTCTTGGCAACCATCTTGTATAGTTTGAAACCAAACAAAACAAGCAATAGATTTCTCCATTTTGTTCAATCTGTTTGGTGTTTATAATTTAGTTGAAATACGCAAAAACTGTTAGAAAAATCATCTTTCTATTTCATGTTAAATAGATATGACCAAAGAGATGCAAAGCTTTTTCATTCAAATACGTGAAGAAAGAGAACTCAGATTTTATGTATTCACAATCCCACATCGATAAAATAGAGAAAAGTTAAGCACCTAATATACCCAAGTCTTGGTTTGAGAAGTGCTGAGCTCAGTCATGTGAGTTTGTGACCCAATGTGGGGGCATTAAGGATGGTTAGGAAGGGGTAGGAGCCTGCGGACGGCATGTGCGCGCACATGAGGGGCACAGTGGGCCCTTGTCGGCGTGCCAATCTTGATGCAAAGGAGTTACAGGTTACATCACGCACTTGGGTAGTAAGAGAAAGAGGTAGCCCTGAAGTGCAGGCCGTTTCGGTTAGGCCAGCCCTGAAGGGCAGGCTAGAGTTACTTCCTCCTTGATGAAGATGAGAGACGTCTTTACAGCTGTGGGTTAGGTTTAATAAACGAACATAAAATTAAGTTACCAAGCAATTGTATCCTTAAGCCGTTAGGTATGTTATTTATTCATGCCCTTTCAATTTTAATAATATAGTACCCCACATTGGAAATTTATTGCTATATGGTTCCGTCATTATTTTGATCGTCGCGAAATCAATTAAGTGATGATATGTCATTCGTAGGGTCCACATTATGTGTAATAAAATATTAACAATTAATTGAAAAAATAATAAAATTGGTGTGATGATCTTATAAAAGGGGTTTTAGTTATATATAATGGTTTTTCTTTTCTTGGGATTTTTTTTTTTTTGAATTTGCTGTAATTTTTAATTTTCCAAATGAATTTTGTTTGGTTTGAACTTTTAAGGAATAATTGCGAAAGAATTTAAAAACTTGATGTGTGCTTTCTTGATGTGAGATGAGGGCTCTTTTTATTTAAAATTAATTAAGTAATGGTTATGCTTCTTGTTAAGGTTTCCTTGCTAGTTAACTACCTCAATTAAATTTGAGAGAGACAAATGATTAGAGGGCTAAAATTAGAAATCGGATAAGCGAAAACTCAAGAAGCAAATCACCAAAAGTTGGAGTTGGAAAATCCTTTTTAGTACAATTTTCATCCTTTTTACTTATCTAAGTACAACATAACTCAATAATTTAATTTTTAATTCTACACATATAGACATTGTGTTGTAGTTTCAATACAACTAAAAGTACCAATAAAAGTGTAACATAAAAATACTATCCCCTTCAAATAGGGGTGGAATTGGTTTGGTAAACAAACCAAACTTACGTAATTAGTGACCGACTGACAAGTGCCGAAATGACCTAAAAATGAGTCGCCACCGCACCACCTGAAATTAGAAATTGTGTAAGCGAAAACCCAAGAAGTAAATTGCCAAAAGTTGGAGTTACAAACTCTCCATGGTTTTAGATTTTGGAGAAGCAACGCATTCTAAAAGAAGTAAAGATGAGTGATTGTCATTAAAGATGAGAAGATAATCCTATCACATAAAGGTTATCTCTAGGAGTTTCTTGATGGGCAAGACTCCTAGACAGATGCATATAAATAGAGGGTTCCCTCATAAACTTGAAATACCTAAGCTTTACAGAAATTCGCCCCATCTAGAATCACTGCTATAAGGCTCGGCTTCTAAACGAAGAACTCTCTGGTTTTCCTGTTGTGCTATCAACACCATCACCATGTCCAAATCAGGTTAGTGTTAATATGTTGTCACTATCTAGATTTACATAAAAATTCCATATTGAAAGTGAAACCTTTTGCATTCTGGTTTTCCTGCTGTGCTTTCAATATCGCTTGTCCTTAGAAGCATTGCATTTTTCGAACAATACAATAAAATAAAATAAAATAGAAGCATAGCATTCTAGGGTTTAAGCACTACTAAAAGAGGATCGGCGAGGACCTTCATAAGACACACCGAAGTATAAAATCCCAAACGCCAGAATTCTTGAGGCAAAAACATAAGATTTGGATTGTTCTACGTGCACAGGATCTTCATTGAGAATGGCACTCGAAACTGCTCTTGGCAACCATCTTGTATAGTTTGAAACCAAACAAAACAAGCAATAGATTTCTCCATTTTGTTCAATCTGTTTGGTGTTCATAATCTAGTTGAAATACGCAAAAACTGTTAGAAAAATCATCTTTCTATTTCATGTTTAATAGATATGACCAAAGAGATGCAAAGGTTTTCATTCAAAATACATGAAGAAAGAGAACTCAGATTTCATATATTCACAATCCCACATCGATAGAATAGCCAACAGTTAAGCACCTAATATACCCAAGTATTGGCTTGGGAAGTTCCGAGCTCAGTCACGCGAGCTTGTGACCCATTGTGGGGGCAATAAAGATGGTTTGGAAGGGAAATAGGAGCGAGAGGACAACCTGCGGCACGTGAGCGCACATGAGGGGCACAGTGGGCCCTTGTCGGTGTGCCAATCTGGGTGCAAAGGAGGTAGGAAGAGGAATTGGTCGCCCTTAAGTGCAGGCCGTTTCGGCTAGGCCAGCCCTGAAGTGCAGGCCGTCAAGAATATTCTTCCGCCTGCGAAGATGGAAGATGTAATTTGCAGCATGCTGTAAAGCTCGTTGGCTTAACAGAGCAGCGAGAAGACACTCTTACTGCATTACTCCCTCCAGAGTGGATCCTCACTCGCCGGCACCCCTCGTGTAGCCACCCACCGTGGGCCCCCACTCTTCAACCCCCGACGTCCATCTTTTTGTGTATGTGGTTTTCCTAATATAAGTTAATAATTAGAGGTTTAATAAAATGTAATTTTTTATTGATATAATGGTTTTTCTTTCTTGGGAATTTTTGAATATGGTGTTTTTTTCTCTTTAATTTCTAAATGAATTTTGTTTGGTTTTGAAGGGGTTTCCTAATTAGAGGTTTAATAAACGAACTTTTAAAAAAACCCAAATTTCAAAAATTAAGTTTGAACTTTTAAGGATTAATTGTGAGAGAATTTAAAAACTTGATGTGTGCTTTCTTGATGTGAGATGAGGGCTCTTTTTATTTAAAAATAATTATGTAATGGTTTTATGCTTCTTGTTAAGGTTTCCTAGCTAGTTAACTTCCTCAATTAAAATTAGAAATCCGGTAAGAGAAAACCCAAGAAGCAAATCACCAGAAGTTGGAGTTGGAAAATCTCAGAGTAAACTGTTCGTCCTTTTTACTTATCTAAGCATAACATAACTCCTCAATAATTTAATTTTTAATTCTACGCATACTAGACATTGTGTTGTAGTTTCAATACAACTAAAAGTACCAATACAAGTGTAACATAAAAATACTAACCTCTTTAGATAGGGGTGGAATCGGTTCGTAACTGAGCTGAACTTACATAACTAATAATTGACCGACAAGCGGCGATATGGCCTAAAATGGAGCCACCACCGCACAAATTAGAAATTGTGTAAGCAAAAGTTGAGTTTTGACAAGTTTAATCATTATGGTTGAAACAATGTGAGTTTCACCTCAATCTTTATTAGAAAATAAATTGGGCTTCTCTTGCCAAATCACAATTATTAGTCCCACATTGGCGAGATATCCTTTAGTCTCACATTTAATATACACAAATGTTGAAAGTTAAATCACTGCGCGTAGTAATGTGGGTTTGTGACTCAATGTAAAAGCGATAAAAATGGACTTGGAAGGGTGTAAAGGTTTCTCTGGGTAAGGAGGGGCTGAAACGATATTTTATTTTCTCTCTCTAATCCGCTGTATGGTTGTTATATGGGCTAGGGCGGCCTTTCTCTATCTCGATTGGGTCTGGGTGTCCTTAGGGAAGGTTGGCTTCAGGTACTTTGAAAGGAAAAGAGGACCACAGGCGAGTAGTTTTATGTAGGATCACAAAATTATGACGTTTATTGACTATGTTTAATGCAATTTGATATAGGCCATGGAAATAGAAGTAGATTGATAAATTCACTTCAAAGGGAGGGATGTTAAGTTTCCTATGTCATCAGTGAAGGAACATGTGTGCTATGGAGTTTAGTTAGAATTTTAAATTTTCAATAAAGTCAATTTGATATAATGTTTTGAATTTCTTACCTTTAATAAAATGAAAAGAAATATCACTATTTTTATGTTGTTTTTAAAAGAATATACACTACTCGTCATCTTTACAAAAAATTAGACAAATTAAAAACTGTTTTGACATCCAATTGTATCCTACAAAATCAAAGAACACGGTACTTCAAGAAAGTACTAAAATTTCAATAACACAATTGAGTGTTCAAACAATATCGGATTCAAGTGATTTTTTGTAGAGATGATTTTTAAATGATTATCTTGAATGTAGCCAATTTGGATTAGTGAAATACAATGCGGAGTAAGCCCTACAAATCTAACTATTGGCCCTTTGTAGAATCTATTGAAGAAACATGAATTATTATATAATGTGTTATAATCATGAAGGAAATCTAACAATTGGCTTTGATTATGTTATAATATATATACTACTCATCAGGTATATATATATATATATATTGAGGATTTTTCAAATAATGTTATTTAAGGGACACCCTTTAAGGTATTCTATGAATATTTTTTTCAATGATCTAAACCCTCTATTTTTTAGGTCTTAAATAATTCATCAACACGCATTGATTCAGATGTCAATACTTATTAAGCACTGTTTGTTTTGGAGAATGGATTATTTGAAAATGTTTTATTCATGAGAATTAGAAAGGGTGATTTTGAAAACTGACAATGAAAAGTTTTATCAAATATGTTTTCAGTTTTTTTTATAATAAAAAAGAAGAAAATCAAAAATAAAATAAAATGGTTACAAAACGGGTCCTAAAATTGATAACCAAAGAAGTTTTATGCTTTCAATTTCTTTGAATTGAAAACTAAAAACTAAAAACAAAATACCGAAATGGTTATCAAACGGGTCCTAATCTTCTTTTAGCTTTTCTCGTACCATCCTATTATTCACAAATTTACAACCAAATCATTTTCTTTTTTCAGACTCAACATAAATAATAAATAAAGGTAAGCATCAAGTTTCGAAATCATAATCCCTTAACTGGAAAAGGCGAAATCATAATCCCTAAACCCTATGACAAAGAATTACAAAACAAACCAATAAAATATGTAAAGGTATCTCACTCAGAACAAGACGAAACAAAAATATTAAGGGTCCGTTTGATAACCATCAGTTTTTTATTTTTATTTTTTAAAATAATAACTGAAAAAAGTTGTTTGATAATTAATTTTAGTTTTATGTGAAAAGAGGGAAATGAAATTTTTTTTGGGTCAAATTGGACACCCACTTACTCTCTTTACAGGGGAAACAAAAGTACTCTTCTAGTTTTCACCACATGAATATCCTGATTCTGTACATGCTTAATTAAACAAAAAGAAGGGAAAGGAGAGAAAAGGACCAGTAAAGCTTGTACGAGATTTATATTTCCAGCAAATGAGAAGAAAAAAAAAGGGGCCAATATAAAGCAAGCATTTCTACTGAATTATATCCAGCAAAACTATACAGAGAAGAGAACGAAGTCAGAAAGAAGCATTTGAGAAAAACTCATCACCTGTGCAACATGTTCCAGAGAAATAGCCATAGGAGCAAATGGAGCCCGTACCTTAATCTCTGGACAACAAACCCACTTACTCTTTTTCAAGTGGAAAAAAAAACAAAAACAAAAACAAAAACAAAGGAACTCGCCAGGCCGCGCAATTTTGTCCCACATCGACAAATTATACTTCGGTGGTGGTATTTATATAATCAGTTCTACGAGACTCCATTGCCGAGTCAAGTCACGCTGACTTGTGACCCAAAGTGGGGGCAATAAGGATGGCATGGAAGGGAAGAGTGTGTAACGTCATCCGCATGAAATCGGTGTCAGACGTCATATGCGAGGCGCAAATTTGGCCAGAGATGCTTTGGGGTTGGGGCGAAATTGTGGGCTTTCAACTCCTGTCGCAGAATGGAGAGTGGGAGAGGTGGCTTTGCAAAATGCCGCTTTGCTTGTAAGCTCCCCCACACAGCCCACCCTAGGACATGCACTTGGAAGAGACTTGTCTGCCTCGGGGTCTTTTTTGAATTTTTGTGCCACTTACAAAACTACAATGGCTCAATTTTAGTAATGGAAGGGAAGAGTGTGTAACGTCATCCGCATGAAATCGGTGTCAGACGTCATATGCGAGGCGCAAATTTGGCTAGAGATGCTTTGGGGTTGGGGCGAAATTGTGGGCTTTCAACTCCTGTCGCAGAATGGAGAGTGGGAGAGGTGGCTTTGCAAAATGCCGCTTTGCTTGTAAGCTCCCCCACACAGCCCACCCTAGGACATGCACTTGGAAGAGACTTGTCTGCCTCGGGGTCTTTTTTGAATTTTTGTGCCACTTACAAAACTACAATGGCTCAATTTTAGTAATGCAGATTAAGGGTTAATTTTGACAAAAGCACTTGTGGAATAGGTGCCTTCCCTCTCAAATTTGCCAAAAAAATGTGTCATAATTTTTTTAACAAAAGCACTTGCGGAAGACACGAATTGATAGAAAATACCCTTCAATTGACATTGAAAGCAGCGAAAGGGGGGGGACCCATGCATGCCACGTAGACAATGAAGGGAAATTTTGACGATCGAAATCAAATTACAAAAAATAAAAAAGATTAGGGTACATGATTGTTAAAAATGAGAGTGCAAGGATAAACATGCTTTGAGGGTGAGAGTTCATGGTACTAAATTGAAATTAACCCAAAAATTAATAAAAAGGAGTTGTGAAAACAATTTAAAATCTTGAGGGGTGTTTGTGTAATTTCTAAAACTCTAGGGAGTTTTGTGAAATGGCCAAAAAGCTCAATGAGTGTTAGTGTAAATAACTCAATAAAAGAATTAAAAAGAACATAAAAAATTAAATTACAACATAAAAAATTAAGTCGCGGACATAGAGCCCCATTGTGAGAGGGAATACATTTTTCATCGAAGATACCATGTACTGAAAGAAAAGAGATACAAACCAGCCTTAATAATAGTGAAGAGGTAACTTAGCTAAAAAGTAGGTACCTTCGCATCTAGGAAAAAAAGACGAGAAGTTGCCTTGAAGGTTCCTTACCCTTTACTTCAATAAATTGTAGGTACCTTCACATTACAAAGAAACTGCTTCAACTGACTATCACTAAATACCATAGAGATAGTCGTCAACATTGCTGCTATTAGACCAGTTTAAGAAAAAGAAAAACCATAAAACTTGTTTCAGTATTCTTTCAATTTTTTATTTTCAGACCTAAAAACAAAATCTTGGGATAGAAAGACAAGCGCGTCAGTGAAAAATGAAAAAGAAATATCACCGTTTGACCATGTGCACTATCTTAAAGCAATGTAGGCCCACTGAAGCAATGTAGGCCCATATCTGCTATTTAGCATTGCTGGCCATGTGCACTCCCTTAAAGAAAATCTAGCCTTTGATGACTTGAAGTTGAAACGAAAGCTCCCGCACATGGAAGGTGGTAGGAAACTGCCTCGTCAAGCCCTCATAAATCTAACCAGAGCGCCACTGCCATACCCAATTCTTACTGTATCGTTTTATTAAGAAAGAAAATCAATACAAAATCAGACTCTGCTTCTTCAATTCTTCAATCTTCTACTTAAAATCCTTATTCAGGCTTATGGGGAGTTTCCCAATGCCAATTGATTCTGGGGTGGAACCTCAACTTCCTTCAGATCTGTCCCCTACGACCACTCAACCAGTCTCTTCTTCTCCTTCTTCTTCTTCTTTCGCTCATGATTCATCATGGACATATGATGTATTTTTGAGTTTTAGAGGTGAGGATACAGGCACCAATTTTACAGATCATTTGTACAAGGCGTTGTGTGATAAGGGCATCTACACCTTCATTGATCGAGAGCTTGTAAGAGGAGAAGAAATATCGCCAGCCCTTGTCAAAGCAATTGAAGAATCAAGAATTTCTCTCATTGTATTCTCTGAAAACTATGCATCTTCGAGGTGGTGCTTGGATGAACTTGTCAAGATCCTTCAATGTAAAGAATCAAAGCAACAAATAGTTTTGCCCTCTTTTTACAAGGTGGATCCCTCAGATGTACGACACCAAAGAAGTAGTTATGGTGATGCATTTGTTCAACATGAACGCATATTCAAGGATGATAAGGAGAAAGTGTTCAAATGGAGGAGAGCTCTTACGGAAGCAGCAAATTTGTCTGGATGGCATTTTAAGGAGGGAGAGTATGTTTCTATCATTTTCAAGTTTAATTTTTTTTTTTTCTCTCTTCTTTCTCATTACTATTTGTTACCCATTTAATTGTTACCCATTATTAAAGAAAAGTATCCTTTTGTAAAAATATTAAATTGTAGGGAGAAGATCTTTTTTAAAATTTTTTTTTTTTTATAAATATTTTAATAAGCATATAAAATACACTAACAATATATAATTTAAAAAATTTAGAAAAAGTAAAAAGACATCAAGTCTTGTGTGCTGCCACACGTGGGTGGGTACAGGATTGCCACAGCAGCTGCAGAATATTGGAAATAGAGAGTATTGTATGGGTCACCACATGATTAGCTAAAGTAACATTTCTAGAAATTTTACTTAAATTTATATATAAAAAATGTTTTGATGAAGATACACTCCACTTTTGTCAATAGAGTAATGTAATTATGTAACTCATAATATTGGACATTGAATAAATATAAAATTACGAGTACTTTTGCATTGGAATTTCCTTTTAATTTTTCCAGCTAAAATTATAGACACAATTGCAATTGATCATTGCAACTTGATCTAGCGAGGATATGTTTGTACTGTGTTATAATGCCAATGGTGACGAAAATCTACCAAATTCGTTTGAGAGTTATTCTGTCACTTATTGGGTACACTTTCTACGTGCTTCTTTATATAATTATTTTTAGTAATTTTAAGTGATTATGGAGAGAAACACTTCCCATGTACTTCTCTATAAAAGTGATTATTGACCTATCCAGAATCACTCCCAAACGAGTCATCATAAAATTTCATCATTAGAAGTAGAACAAGGTAAGCCAAAGTCAACTCAGCTAGCTAACAAATAATTTCTCTGTAAGAAATCATTTTGCATATCGACTTTGAAAACCGATGATATCTACTTTTTAATGTTTGCTTTAGATTGCTTTCTAGGATCTTATGTTGCTTGCTAAATATTATATGATAATTTCGTCTTGACAAAAAAAACGTGAAACCGAATAGCAGGAAGTTGAGCTATATTTTTTTAAATTATATATTATTAGTGTATTTGTATGCTTATTAAAATATATTTTCGACGTCTTGATTCCATATTTCAGGGTTATCTATCTTTTTCAAGTTAACTTAATTTCCCTTATTTTTTTTTTTTAAATTTAAATTTTTTACTTTGGTTTTATTAAAGAAAAGTATTCTTTTATAAAAATATACAACTGTAAGAAGAAAGTTCAAAATCCATATATTAATATCTTCAAAAGGCATACAAGTATAAATGATACATAACATAGGTTTGTGGTTAAACAACTATTACATATTTTTTCTTTTTTGGTCAGAACAACTATTACGTACTTGAGTATGTTGTGTTCTTTTGCGTGGTTGGATTTGTTTAAATCTGATTCATTGAATGTGTCTAATTTGGTTCAACTGGCAGATATGAAACTACATTTATCAACAACATCGTTGATGGAATCTTAAGCCAAGTACTGAGCCGCACATATTGGAATGTGGCCAAGTACCCAGTTGGAATTCATTCTCGTGTCCAAGATGTGAAAAAGCTTTTAGATGTTGGTGGGAATGGTCGTCGCATGGTTGGGATATGGGGGACATCTGGAATAGGCAAGACAACAATTGCAAAAGCTATATGGAATGCAATTGCCTATGAGTTTGAAGGAAGATGTTTCTTGGAAAATGTTAGGGAAAATTCAATGACACATGGAGGCTTAATCAAGCTACAAGAGACTCTTCTTCATAAAATTCTTGGCGGGGAATGGAAAATTCATAGTGTTGATGAAGGAATTGGTGTCATAAAAGAACGGTTGAGCCATAAAAAAATTCTCTTAATTCTTGATGATGTGAATCAATTGAAGCAATTAGACAATTTGGCTGGTGTTGGTTGGTTTGGAGAGGGAAGTAGAGTCATTACAACTACACAAGATCGCGGATTGCTAAAATGTCATGGAATTGATTTGATATACGAAGTCCAAAAGTTATATGGCAACCGAGCTCTTGAGCTTTTTAGTTTCAGTGCCTTCGGAACCAACAAACCTCCAAAGGATTATTTGGAACTCGCAGAACGTGGACTAGAGTATGCTCAAGGCATTCCACTAGCTCTAACACTTTTAGGTTCTCATCTTCGTAATAAAGACAAAGATCGTTGGCAAGATATATTAGATAGTTATGAAGGAGAACCATATACAGGTATTCAAAAAATACTTCAAAAAAGTTATGATGCCTTGGAAAATTCCGTGCAACAAGTTTTTCTAGACATTGCATGTTTTTTCAAAGGTGGAGCTAAGGACTATGTGCTACAAATAGTAAGCAATTCTAAGAAGAAGGTCTCCCGAGATTGTATTGAAGTACTCATTGAGAAGGCAATGATAACTATTGACTATGGTAGGATTCAGATGCATGACTTACTAGAAAAATTGGGCAAGGATATAGTTCACGAAGAATCCCCCAATAATCCCGACAAGCGTAGTAGATTGTGGTTTTACGAGGATGTTGAACAAGTTCTAACGAAAAGTACAGTAAGTATCACATATGTTATTATATTCAATTTGAGAATAAAGAATACCTTATGTAACCTATATAATTTTCTTAACAAAATGTGCTTGCATTTTGGTTTGTAAAATGACTTCATTTTTTAATGTTAATGCTTTTCTATCTTAGGGAACAAGAAATATTCAAGGCATCATGGTGAATTTTCCAAACCCAGCTGAGATAACCTTACATCCAGAATGCTTCTGTAATATGGTAAATCTTGAAATTTTCATAAACAGTAATGCATCTCTATGTGCCCAACACGTTACGATGTATTGACTGGGATAGATGTCAGTTACAATCTTTGCCACCCAATTTTCAAGGAAATCATCTTGTTAACTTCAGTATGCCTCGTAGTCATATCAGACAATTGGATGGATTTAACTTTAAGGTATGCATTTGTAATTATTTTCATCCATTATATATAATTTTAAATCGAGTTGTTAATTTCAGAAGGAAAAAAATGAAAAATAGTTTTCTAAGTTTTTGTCTTTTGAAGTGTGTGATTAATTATTTCTTGTTTTTGTGTTCTTGTCTCACAGCAGTCGCCAAATCTGACAATTATGAATTTGAGGGGTTGTCAATTCTTAGAAAAAATCCCTGACTTATCTGGAATCCCAAACATAAAGTACTTGTATCTAAGCGAGTGCACACGTTTGGTTGAGGTCCATGGTTCTGTTGGATTCCTTGATAAACTTGTTGAATTGGATCTTGGTGGATGCTTCAATCTTACAAGGTTTGGAACAAGACTTAGACTGAAATCTCTTGAAGACCTTGATCTTAGTGATTGCAAAAGCCTTGAGAGTTTCCCGGAAATAGAAGTCGAGATGGAATCACTACGGGTTTTGAGACTATCAGGAAGTGGCATAAGAGGATTGCCTCCATCAATTGCATATCTTACTGGGCTTCGATTATTCTAACTTCGTGGATGCTTCAATCTTACAAGGTTTGCAACACCACTACTACAAAAAAGCAAAAAGACGACGGTAAATCACCGTCGTGTATTCGGTTTTTCAATGGTCGTGGAATCCACCGTCATCTTTTCCCTCATAAACCACGACGCTAAATCACAGTCGTTGTTAAAATATACAACGTCATCAACAAATACAAAACGACGTCTTTGTACTGCAAAAAGATCTAAAAAAGCAGTCAAGGATGAGAATAGACGACCAACTCTCTAAAAAAACCGTCGTTAAAAAGGAAAAATATGACACATATTAACAGAACAAGGCCGCAAGATAGACATACAACGACGCAAAAAAAATAAGACGCCGTTAAATATACTTTTCACGACAATAACAAATATGACGTCTTTAAATACATTAGAAGACGACGTTATTGACACCTACTACGTCGCCTATATAAAAACAGACGTCGTAAAATAAATTTTCCACTTCGATTTTTCTACAAAAGATGACGTGGAAATAGTTGTCAGTGTCATTACTTACGACGTATGTATTTATAGAGTAGACGTTGAACGACGAAACAACGTCGGTTACAAATATATGAGAGTCGTATTACAAAATTTGTACGTCCTATTTTCAGAAACAAACAACGACAATAAATATTAGACGTTGTTAAATAAAACAACGTCGAAAACAAATAAAAACAGACGTGTTTAGTCTGCTAAAGTTCTAAAAAATAGTCGAGGATGAGAATAGACGACCAACTCAAACAAATCACCGTCGTTAAAAAGGAAAAATATGACACATATTAAAAGAACAAGGCCGCAAGATAGACATACAACGACGATAACTAAAACACTACGCCGTTAAATATAATTTTCACGACAAGAAAAAATATGACGTCTTTAAATACATGAGAAGAGGACGTTATTGAAATCTACTACGTCTCTTATTTACAAACAACCGTCGTGAAATAAATTTTCCACTTCGATTTTTCTAAAAAAGATGACGTGGAAACAGTTGTCAGTTTCATTATTTACGACGTATGTATTTATATAGTTGACGTTGAAATTCTAAACAACGTCGGTGGCATGTATATAGTCGACGTTGTATTTATATGTATTCATTACTCACGACGCACTTATTAATATAGACGACGTTGAACTTCTAAACAACGTCGGTTCCAAATAAATGAGAGCCGTATTACAGAACATATAGACGGCGTTGATTATGATGAGAGCCGTATTACAAATAACGTCGTTTAATTGATATTAGACGGCGGTTATAATGAATTACCGTCGGAATTCATTTCGTTCCTCTTCGTTTATAAAAGAACTTGCGACGTGGAAAATGTATGATGACGTCGTATTTTTTAACGTTCAGATTATATATCTCGTTTTTTAGACGTCGGTATTATGGGATTGGAGTCGTGTTATTTTGAATGACATGGCGGTTCTTAATCCTTCCCCGACGTGATATCCTGAATAATTGCTTCACATTAGCGTCGTGGTTCTTCATTGTTACGTTGCTTTAAGACGTCGGTAAATATGCTGAATAACTGGTTCACAATAACGTCGTGTTTTATTTGAACGTAGAAAGTGAAGAAATCACATTACAATATATTACAAAATTAATGTCATACACTGCCACTTACATAAGCATCATTCAATCCATATATCTTCACACCCATCTCGAATATTTTGACCGCCTAACTCACCCACCAGTTCATCAAATGTGTCAACATTTGGCATCCCTCTAGTAAATGGCTCACACTCAATTATCACATCACCTAAGACTTCATCACCAATAACATCATTATATTCTCTATTAGGCATTGATAACACTACCGACCAACCACGATGCATCGGGTCGTCAACAAAAAATATTTGTTTGACTTGAGAAGCCAAAACAAATTGGTCATTCCTATGTCCAATTTTACTCAAATCTACAAGGGTAAATCCAAGTTCGTCGACTACAAGACCAGAACTATCTATCCAATCACACCTAAAGACTGGGATTGTAAACTTTTGGTAGTCAAGGTCCCAAATTTCTTGAATGACACCATAGAAACCCATATTTGAGAGAATTGGGTTTTTATCCTTGGCACTAGCAACTTGCATGGTATGTGCAAGTAAATAAACTCCACTATTTTGAGTTGTCCGCACATCATCTTGTGCCTTGATATTGAATTTAATACCTTTAATAAGATAGCTCCTATATAATGGCACTGACATGTTTGGACCAGCTGCTAGCCACCTTAAATTTTCTGATACGCCATGATTGTCTTCCTCAAGTTCACTTTGAACCTGCAAATTAATCATATCTTAATTCAATCTAACATATAAATAAGAAGAAAATTAAAAGAGAAATATGTTATTCAACAACATATACCTTGAAGCGTAGCCATTGAATGAAAGTGCTATTGTGCTTATCCTGCAGCCACTTTGTTCTCTTTCTAAATTTTGGATAAGCAGTCTTGATGTGGATCATATGTTGCCTACATGACACGAAAAATTCAAGCATTACGGTCCCAAATATAGAAGATAAACATAAGAAATAATTTAAAATGGAAACTTAAAGAATAAAACTCATACGTACTCGATATAAGGTAGGACTTCCTCCGTATTCTCCAAGACATATAGATGTGCTTGATTCAACAGGTCCTAATCAACTACGCTCACTGTGCAACCTGATAATGGCTTTGAAACTCCCATCTTTTGGCTTGAAGGCACTCCAACTGTACTAACATCAGATAAATGCTGAGTACAAAACTCTACTGCTTCTTCAGCTATATACCGCTCAGCAATGCAACCTTCGGGACGAGTACGATTCTGAACATACCCCTTCAGCACTTTCATATATCTTTCAAACGGATACATCCACCTAAAATATACTGGCCCACATAGACGAACTTCTCTGACAAGATGTACTACTAGATGAACCATGATATCAAAGAATGAAGGGGGAAAGTACTTCTCAAGCAAACACAGAGTAACTACTACATCTTCTTCCAACTTATCTAGCTTGGAAACATCAACAGTCTTTGCACATATAGCATTGAAGAAGAAGCACAAACGAGTTATTGCATACCTTGCAGGCTTCTCCAAAACAGAACGAATTGCCACAGGGAGCAATTGTTGCATTAAGGTATGACAATCATGTGATTTAAGGCCAAGAAGTCTTGAATCTTGCAAAGATACAAGATTTTTAATATTTGAAGAATAACCTTCAGGGACCTTCATACCATAGAAAGAATTGCAAACCTCTCTCTTCTCTGCTCTTGACAAATTCCAAGGCCCAGGAGGCAAACGAGTACGTCTTTCTCCATACTCGGGTTGCAAATCAGTTTTGACACCCATGTTCAATAAATCTAATCGAGCAGCAATCCCATCTTTATTTTTTCCAGGGATCTCCAGCAATGTACCAATGATACTATCGCAAACATTCTTCTCAATGTGCATAACATCTAGGGCATGCCTCACAGGAAGGTATTTCCAATACTCGAGATCAAAGAATATTGATTTCTTCTTCCAACAAACTCTGTCACCATTTTCAACCATATGCAGCACTTCTTCTCCGGTTAATGGCTCGGGAGGTATGCCATATTCAGGTTTCCCATTAAAAGCTGCACGTTGCCTCCTATATGGATGATTGATTGGTAACCATTTTCTATGCCCAATGTAACAAATTTTGTGGCCATTTTTCAACCTGTGACTAGGTGTATCATCGCCGCATATTGGACAAGCTTTATATCCTTTAACAACACAACCAGATAAGTTTCCATAGGCGGGGAAATCATTAATTGTCCACATTAATGCAGCTCTGAGTGTAAAGTATTCTCCATTATGTGCATCATACACTCCTCTAATCCCATCCCACAAAGATTTTAAATCATCAATCAAAGGCTCCAAGTAGACGTCTATATCATTTCCGGGTTGTTTAGGACCGGAAATCAATAAGGTTAACATCATGAACTTTCGTTTCATGCACAGCCATGGAGGGAGATTATATGTAACTAAGATAACCGGCCAACAACTATATCTGCTACTTAGAGAACTGTGGGGATTGAATCCATCAGATGAAAGAGCCAATCTCAAGTTTCTCGGCTCATTACCAAACTCAGGCCATTTATCATCAAGAAGTTTCCAAGACGGGGAATCCGCCGGATGAGACATCTGACCGTCAATTGATTTTCTAGCAGCATGCCAAGTCAAACTCTTAGCTGTCTCATGTGATCGAAACATCCTTTTAAACCTTGGAATTGGAGGAAAATACCACACCACCTTCGCTGGCACACCCTCTTTCAAGATTGAATCTTTGCCTTCCTTCCACCGAGATACCACAAGTAGGACAATTAGTTGAATCCTCATACTCCTTCCTATACAAGATGCAATCATTGGGGCATGCGTGCATTTTCTCATAACTCAGCCCCAATGCACACAAAGTCTTTTTAGCCTCATACATAGAGGTTGGTATTGTATTTCCTTCGGGAAGCAAATCGCCTTGAAGTATCAATAATTCTGTAAAACAGACATCACTCATCCCATGTTTTGCCTTCAAATTATACAACTTCACTAATGCCGATAACTTCGTGTACTTTCTACAACCAGGGTACACTGGTTGATCTCCATCCCCAATCACATTGGCAAACTCATACGGATCGGAACCAAAATCACCAAAATCATTATCATCCATATCAATTTCTTCAGACACAAAACTGTACCTACTATGGCCATCATCTTCTTCAACATTTCTACTAGCATTAGTAGTTGCTTCCCAAGGTTCTCCGTGAAATGTCCAATTCTTATAGCTTTGGTCAATTCCATTAAAGTATAAGTGATCCCTTATAATTCCAACCCCAAACAACTTCAAATTAACACATTTAACACATGGACAACGGATATGTGTTGTAGTTAGAAGATTTTCTACAGCAAAGTTCAAAAATGCTTCCACCCCAAACTCATATGCCTTCGATCTTCTATCCGAGTGCATCCATGACTTATCCATCTCCGACACTATAACCTATTATCTATAATAAAGTGAAAATACAGGCAATGACCATCACTATAGCAGATTATACAAAGATCTAATAGCAAGTAATACACAACAGAGACGACGGGTTTTAAACAAAAACAGACGTATTTGGCATATATAGACGACGGATTTTCAACAGACGTCGTCTAATATAAGTAATACAAACGACGGTTTATGAAAAAACCGTCGTGTATAAGTAATACAACGACGGTAGTTAAAGAAACCGTCGTGTAATCGTCGTCGTACGCCTAAAAAGGCGTCGTGTCTCAGGTTATTTTCAAGAACCCAAAACCCATTAAGAACACAACATATATATGAAACCAAGCAAGAAACCAACATATACATGAAACCAAGCATGAAAACAATAAATCCATTCCCAATTCAACATAACATAGGGTGATTAAAAGATCCGACAAAATTAAATCCATTCCCAATTCAACATAACAGATAATGTAATCCATGAACCCATTAAACAGAAAATCCATGAACCCATACCTATAAGCACATTATTAACAGATCGCAAAGCATATACCTAAAACCCTTTAACAAAACAACCTAATATCATTCAATGAATTTACAAGGGGAAGATAGGGTTTGTACTTACAGGTTGGACGAGCTCACAGATTCGACGGAGCCTGGAGAGTGCAACTTTTAATTAGAGCAGAAGTGAGAGAGCGAAATGTTATGTTGCGCGAAATCTGAAAATTTTAGGGTTCAGGGTTAGAAGTATAAGAATAAGAGCCAAATATAAAAAAATTTAGGGCGCGCGAAAATTTTTAGAGCGCGCGCTCTATAAAACGTCGAAAGAAAAACCATGGCGAAAGTTCTACAAGAATCGACGTAAATATAATATTCCACGACGGAAACACTGAACGTAACGCCGTTTATTTTGACGCTTCATTTTTCGGATTAATTTTAAATTTATGTTGAATATTTTGATATAAAGACGACTGAAAAACCACGTCGGGGTTAAGAAATTGAAAACGTTGTAAATTGTAATACACGACTTACATATTAAAATACGTCGTTTAAAGTAGAAACCATGTCGGATATTTTACTGCACGACGTAACATATGTATTCCACGACTCAACCACCGTCGTTAACAATTAATACCCTAAACCCTTAAAACTAAATTATATAATTTTAAAAATTAAGTTTATAAAAGGGTTTATGGTTTTACAGCCTAATATATACCCTAGCCTACCCAAAAATTATACTTTAAAAATAAACCCCAATAAATAACAACCCTAATCTCTAAACCCTAGACTCTAAACCCTAAACCATAAAACTAGAAGTGATTTTATGACTCATCAAAACAATTTTGTTTTGGATGGTCATTTTAAATTTTTGTTATTCAAAATGAATTTTTTCAAGGTTTAGGGGGAAGAAAATATATCAATGACTTCATAGGAGTTGACTTTGCATTTTTCTGATTTATTTTAAATTTATTTTGAATATTTTGATATAAAAATAATAAAATATTCTTATCACACCAACAAACCACGTCGGTGTTAATAAATTGTAGACGTTGTAAATTTTAATAGACGACTAAGTTGTTAAAATGACGTCGTTTAAATGAGAAACCATGGCGGATATTTAACTATCCGACGTAAAATATATATTCCACGACTTAACGGCTGTCGTTACAAAGTACTACCCTGAACCCTTAAGAAATTGAAGACGTTGTAAACCATAAACGGCTCAATTGTTCAAAGAACGTCGTCTAAATATCCTTTTACGTCGGATTTGTTTAAAACGAAACAACAAAAAACGACAGCTTTTGACTTTATTACGTCGTTGGAAAAGTATTACACGTCGGTTACGCAATTTGTATGTTTGTTTTTTTTTTAATTTAAGAAAACCTCAACAAATTTTTACATTATATATTATAGACAAAATTTGTACATTATACATAAATATCAAGTGTTCAATAATTCCCCTATTCCAGGTGAAGGCAAACAAACTCTGCCCATTCATTCCGGACTTCATCAATTGCTTCTTGGGGGTATGGCTCTTCCTGTTTTCCTCCCTTGGCATACTGCATAAACAATGATTATTAGGGTTTTATAAATAAAAGGAAATTCAATCACAGACGACCATAACCGACGTAGTATATCTATTCAACGACGGTAATTTTACATCACCGTCGTTGATAATACAAAAAACGACGTAAAATGTATGAAGGTAATTTCTTCTTACCTTCTTCTCAAACCCCAAGGAAGGATCCATGATGATGTCCCTCATGAAGCGCATCACATAATACCCGCATTCGACATTGCTGGGTTGCTTTGGAGTGCCTGACAGAGTTTTCCAAATAACTGCCTTACGGCCTGGTCTGGCAATGTGAGAATTATAAATTTTTATAGCACTGTTCACGATATTTTTGGCCTCTTCATCGACCACACGATTTCCTGGCAGAGGATCCAGAAAATAGACGGTTTCTCTCTTTGCCCTTACAATCAGCAAGATCCAATGACGGCTGCACAAAATTAATATAAAAACGACGGTTATTTACAAAAACGACGTATTATAATATTTCACACGACGTAATAAAGTAGCAATCGACGACATTATATATTTATAACGACGATAAATAACTACCGACGTGGTTAGTAGTTTCAAACGACTCAATAAAATAGAACACCGACGTGGTTAGTTTATACGCAGTCATTTATTGAAAATCATAAAAACAAAATCCTGTTAAGGAGACTAACCCTGGATTGTAAGGAATCAGGAAAATCTGTTCACCGTCCTCTGAAGTCGAGCTGCTAGTAGGCGTGATCTGTCAGCTATTGTGCCAGAGCTGGCACTAACTGTAGCAGGGTCGATAAAGCCAACCATGGAGCACATATTTGCTCGTTTCAAAATATCGTGTAAGTACCTAAATATATAAAATAATATAAACAAGTCAGCACAAAAAACCACACGACGGTTATGTATAACAAACGACGTATTATAAGATTTCACACGACGTACAAGAATAGACAACGACGTTATAATATATTTATCACGACGGTACATACTAAGGACGTGGTTATTTAGTTAAGACGACGCAATAAATAAACCAACGACGTATTATTTTAGAATGACAAACCTCATATTACAAAAAAACACACGACGGTTATGTATAAAAAAACGACGTATTATAAAATTTCACACGACATACTGAAATAGACAACGACGTTATAATATATTTATCACGACGGTACATACTAACGACGTGGTTAGTTTGTTAAGACGACGCAATAAATAAAACAACGACGTATTATTTTAGAATGACAAACCTCATATATACAGCAATGACAGTGGCTCCTATTTCTTCCATGCCTGCAAATTGTGTAATATCTTCAGGCAGGAGGAAGGTATCGCGCTCTAGACCAAAGACCTCCTTATCAATTGTAAAGTGCAGGGTCTTATCCTGAGGCACGAGTGTCGTTTCCACATAACGACAAAGGGATTTTAAAGAAGATGGCGCCTCCATATTTGAATAATCAACACCTTTAATAACCTGTTTAAAGAAATAAAAAAAATTACGTGGTAATTCAATAAAAACGACGGTTTAAGGAATAAAACGTCGTCTGAAAAAAATTTAAACGACGGTGAGAAAACCGTCGTGGTGAATAATTTATTACGTCTTAGAAAAACATTCCGCCGTCTAAGTTGTAAACAAACGACGGTTTAAAGAAAAATATCGACGTCTGGAATTTTGAAAAACAAATAAAAAAGGCAAAGTTATATGAACATACCTGGTCGTCATCTTCCTTCTCCTTTTCATCTTGTTTTTCTTCTTTATTCTCTTCATCTATGACGTCGGGAATGATTAACTCCGTCGTCTAAAAACCACAAAGTTTTAAAAATAACGACGTTTAATGGCGTGTAAAACAAGTAAACTAAATACGACGTGGTATTGAAATACAAACGACGGTTTATTTTTAAAATCGTCGTGGTATGTATTTCAAACGACGGTCTTATTAATAATAACGACGTCTAATGGTTTTTAAAAAAACAGAGAATTCAAAGTTCAGATATGTTACCTTTTCTTCCTGATGTTTCCCATTTTTGGCCGTATCATCCTCAAAATGCTGGGATCTCACATCACCTCCAGAGCAGCTTGCTTTGTCAGACATTGGATTTTTGGGACTTTGGCTAATTCTGGGTTTAAGCATGGTTGGATCAAAATTGGGAATTAATTGGGAAAGCTGACTCAGGAAATGCTCCCTCTCAGCCTCTACCAATTGTTTCGTTCTAGCCTCCATCCTTAAAGCCTCTTCCCTTGCCTTAGCCTCCATCTTTTTAGTCTCTTCTTGAAGGAGAACTCTTAAACTGTCCTTCAAACGGTCGTCAAAGCTCACTCTCTGTTGTTTGGGTAAATTGAAATATTGCCTTGGTGAGATCCCAGAACCTACTCCTCTGAGTCTGCCTGGATGCTCGGGGCCCAAAGCCATGGTCAGCACATCATTGCTGCCAGAAACATTGACTTTGCCTTCCGAGACTTGTTTTTGCAAATCATCCTAAAACAAAGATATATAACAAAGTAAGAACAAAAACACACGACGGTTATTTATATACAAACGACGTATTATATAATTTCACACGACGCAATAACATATAAATCGACGTTATTATAATTTATCACGACCGTAGTTATACCGACGTGGTTAGTTTTTTAAAACGACGAAATTAATAAACCACCGACGTCTGATGCTTTATTTACAGACAACAGAGGGATGATTCAATATTCACACCTTTAACGACGTTGTTTAAAACATTTCGACGTAGTAATTTTATACAGACGACGCGAAAATGAACCACCGACATCTTATGCTATAATTACAGAAAACAGAGTTGTGATTCCTATTTAGACCTTTAACGACGTTTTTTAAAATATGTCGACGTGGTAATATCATTCACACGACGCAAAATATAACATAAGACGTAATAAGAATTATTCACAGTTTAATAAAAATTTAAAACAGAGTGAGTAGGCTTACAATTAATTTTGCTTTCTCTGCCACCTTTGGATCAGGGATGTTACCATGTTTGTCCTGTCTAGCTCTCTTCCATAAGGTAGATCGATCAATTTCTACCCCAGGCATGGTTTCCTCTAATTGATCCTCCAAACCGGCATATCCTTTTCGAGACAATCGATGATTGTACTCGAGTTTCTCCCTAATCTGTGCATGTTGAGAATGCACAGACTCAAAATCTTTGGATAACCTTGAAGCTACAAAGGCATCCCATTGTGCTTTCTCAATGAATTTATATGTTTCAGGGGGTTGGCTTAATCTCTCCCTGTCATTGGTGTATGGAAGGATATAATGCCTCGTTAGTGTAGACTTGAAATCCTTCCATTTCTTGGCAGCAGAAGCTAAGACAGAGTTCTTGCCCCCTTGACCTACCACAAAGGCAATGTCAACTGCTTCCCAAATCTGCTCCTTTATATCCTTGGGGATTTGAGCCCATTTCAAGTCCACAAGTGGAACTCTGGAGCGTGCCAACACACCAATATAGGACTGCATCTCAATATGTGCTTGGCCAATTCCTTTCCCCCTTTTATTGTACTCAACAATTGGCCTCAGTTTCTGAAGTTTTCTCTTCACAACACGAGGCATTGTGCTCATACCTCGACCAGCCTTTGAATCATCAGAGATTGTTGTCGCGCTGGTTGGTTCTGTATCAGCAGATGATGAAGCAAACTTCATCTTCTTCGAAGACTTCATAATCTTCGAAGACTTCTCTTGAGGAGGTACCATTCCAAGGTCCTTACCTCCATTTTTCTTGGAGCCAGAATCCTTACTTTGGTCTTGGTGAGAAACCATTTTTACAGACAAAACTGCAAGTGAAAATATTTCAAGAAAAATTAAGAACAAACGACGGTTATTAATAAAATACGACGTATGATATGATTTTAAACGACGCAATGAAATAATATCAGACGTAATAAATGTTTAAAACCAAGGTAATTAAACAACGACGAAATAATTAACTATAAACGACGTGATAATTAACTATAAACGACGGAATATTTATATAACGTCGTGGTATTGATGTTCACACGACGTCAGTAGTAATATACCGTCGTCTATATAAGGATCCAAAACCCTTCTTTCTTTCTCTGTGAATGTTTGATTGCAGATTTGATTTTTCTGAACCATGGTTTTTGTTTTCTAATTTGATAAAATACAAGGCCAAGAAAGAAAGTTTTTGAATCTTATATAGACGACGGTATTTTAATATGACGTCGTGGTATTAACATTCACACGACGTAAAACAATAAGATACTGCCGTCTGTATTAGATACCAACCCTAATTTTTTTTCTTTATATTTTATCAAATTAGGGAAAAACAAAAACCATTGTTCAGAGAAATCAAACCTGCAATTAAACAAGCAAATAAAAAAAAGACTATAATTTTAAAAACAACTTTGTCAATTTTCAGACGACGCTAGAACGACTGACGAACCGTCGTGGTCTACATATTTAACCACGTGAATAAGAAGCTACCGTCGTCTTATTTAGTTGAGGTAGTTGTCTTCAAAGTTGGAAACTTTCCCTCTTTGTCTGTAAATTTTATCGAACTTGGAAAGAAGTAAAATGATTTTGGCCAGAAAAAAGGTAAAAAGATTTTTCAAACAAAAAACGTATGAGCATGCAAAACAGCAACCAAAATAGTGAAAATGAAAGCTTACCTTTTGCGTGCAATGAAAGCAAGAGGAAGACGATCGATGTTTAAGTTCAGAGACGACGAAGAAGACGAGAGGAAGACGATGAGATACTCTGACAGTGCTCTGACAAGGAAAAAAGTCTAAAAGTTTTCTCTGGAAGATTGAAATTTTAATCGGGTTGGAAACAGTGCATGTGTAAGTCAGGTAGACGAAAAGTTGCTTACATATAAAACCATTTCAAAAAAATAATACGGCGGTTACATATAACTACGACGTATAAATTACAAAATACGACGGTACATTTAACTACGGACGTGGTAAATAAGTACGACAGTAGTGTTGTAGGTACCGTCGTAGTAAACTCAAAAATTAAAGTACATAAGTAATAACTCGCGTCATGGTAGATCATTTAACACGTCGGTTTTATTAATGTACCGACGTGGATTTATGTAATATACGTCGTTCATACCGACGTTGATTTTACAATTTAAACGGAGGTTTTTTTGTAAGGACCGCCGTTGGTTTTAAAAATTTATTCTATAAATTTGTCGCTTTCATTCATTTTTGGTTTACATGTAGGGTTCCAAGTTCTTCCTCTCTCAGAGACACTGTCTCTCACATCTCAAAGACAATAATTTGGATGTCTTTCTCAAAGAGAAATTGAGCTTACTCGCATCAAATCTATGTCCACAAGAAGAAGCTTGTCAACTAGCCTTCTCACTTCCTTGATCAAGCCTGATAGGACACTTAGTGCTTCTAAATACTCCTTGCTTTCCATCAAAAGAGATGCAAGCCTGGCCTCCACTCGCTGTCGAAGGAAAGTTCGCTTCTCAGGGAAATCTGAAGATCAGATGTGCCTGATCCTCTGCTTGATTTTCTTGGCTAAGAAGATCCGTCAGATTTGTGATATAGCCTCTTCCTTTATCCGTAGAGCTTCAGAAGAAGAAGATGATGGGTTTCAAGAATGCGATAAAGAATAGAAATGGCTTCAGAATGCGATAAAGCATGAGCAATCGAATCAGTGCTTTGAACTATACTTTGAACTATACAAGTCAATGCTTTGAACTATACAAGTCCTGCAGAAAGATAAAGGACCAAACTGTTAAAGAAACTGAAACTGTTATAACACGACGCAATATTTGTTTTGCGACGTGGAATCTTTTCATTTAACGTCGTTAGGTTTAATATAACCGACGTGGATTTGAATTTTTAAATTATGAATAGAAATTTTTTTCCCGTGACCTTTCAGTTTATTTTTCAATTACAGTGCCTTATAAATAGAGTTTTTTTTCCGGAGGAAATTTAAAATGAAGGAAATTAATGTTCTGGAATATGTAAAGTTTCTTTTTTGGATGACAGATTTCAATTCTTGTCATTAAGTAGATCTACCGACGTAGGATAAGAAAATAAAGGAAAAAATTGTCAACAAAAATTCTTATTAAGACGACGGTTTAAATTAAAGGTACGACGTATAAAATGAATAAATACGACGTTAAATTTTATAGTACGATTTAAAGATAACGTCGTACAACTATACTAGAATGACGTCGATATATTTATATGTTCCGTCGTTGTACATTAATTTAATACGGCGATATTTGTATTTTAAAGCCGTGGATTTGTTTGTAATTATACGGCGTCTTATACGAAAACCTCGTCGTGTTATGTTATGAGTAAAAACGGCGGCTTTTATTGAAATCGTCGTCTTCACTTTCTACGTCGGTCGATTCATAACTTCTGCCGTTATTTGTTGGCTTTGATTTTACACTGCGGAAATCTGTTTCAAATAGACGTCGGTTTTTTAATTAGGTACGTCGTTGTTTTTGAACAGCCATTTGAATCTCCATTTTTAGTTGTCTAAGGTTGTATTACACGACGGTGTTTTTAGAACCGTCGTCTTTTTAAAAACCACGACGGTTTTCACTTAGACCGTCGTTGTTTTCTGGTCGTCTTTTTCACTTTTTGTAGTAGTGCACTTAGACTGAAATCTCTTGAAGAACTTGATCTTAGTGATTGCAAAAGCCTTGAGAGTTTCCCAGAAATAGAAGTCGAGATGGAATCACTACGGGTTTTGAGATTATCAGGAAGTGGCATAAGAGGATTGCCTCCATCAATTGCATATCTTACTGGGCTTCGATTATTCTATCTTCGTGGATGCTTCAATCTTACAAGGTTTGCAACACTTAGACTGAAATCTCTTGAAGAACTTGATCTTAGTGATTGCAAAAGCCTTGAGAGTTTCCCAGAAATAGAAGTCGAGATGGAATCACTACGGGTTTTGAGATTATCAGGAAGTGGCATAAGAGGACTGCGTCCATCAATTGCATATCTTACTGGGCTTCGATTATTCTATCTTCGTGGATGCTTCAATCTTACAAGGTTTGCAACACTTAGACTGAAATCTCTTGAAGAACTTGATCTTAGTGATTGCAAAAGCCTTGAGAGTTTCCCAGAAATAGAAGTCGAGATGGAATCACTACGGGTTTTGAGATTATCAGGAAGTGGCATAAGAGGATTGCCTCCATCAATTGCATATCTTACTAGGCTTCGATTATTCTATCTTCGTGGATGCTTCAATCTTACAAGGTTTGCAACACTTAGACTGAAATCTCTTGAAGAACTTGATCTTAGTGATTGCAAAAGCCTTGAGAGTTTCCCAGAAATAGAAGTCGAGATGGAATCACTACGGGTTTTGAGACTATCAGGAAGTGGCATAAGAGGATTGCCTCCATCAATTGCATATCTGACTGGGCTTCGATTATTCTATCTTCGTGGATGCTTCAATCTTACAAGGTTTGCAACACTTAGACTGAAATCTCTTGAAAACCTTGATCTTAGAGATTGCAAAAGCCTTGAGAGTTTCCCAGAAATAGAAGTCGAGAGTTTAACAGAACTTTTTCTATCGCAAAGCAAATTTGTCAATCTTCCGATATCCTTTAGCAAATTTGTCAACTTGCGGAATCTTTATTTGACTAATTGCCAGAGTCTTCTGGAAATTCGAGAACAAGTGCTTCCACGAAGAATAGAATGCGTAGTGCTGGATAACTGCACATCATTGGAGAAAATTCCAGAACTCCCGTGGAAGGATGACCATATGTATCTGAGTTTGAAAAATTGCGTTAGACTACGCGGCTACGACATCACAGAACGTATTTTTCTGAATCAGGTTTCTGTTCCTGAACATATTTTTCCGCATTCTCGTTTCAAAATTATTCTTCCAGGCGATGAAGTTCCAAAGTGGTTCAGCTGTTGTAAAGATGCAACAACAGCTGATGTCAGTGAGACTGATGTTGAAGAGGAATACGATGATGAAACAGCTGATGTCAGTGAGACTGATGTTGAAGAGGAATTCTATGATGAAGAGGAATTCTATGATGAAAAGGAATACGATGATGAAGAGGAATACCAATATTTCCATTGTGAAGTTAGTTTTGAAATTCCTCCAAATTTAAAATGGGAGACGTTAAGATTGGTTCTAGGTGCTGGTAATATTGGTTCTGCCAAGATTCTTCTCAATGGAAAACTCGTCAATGTGGCACATTTTGGATTAGACCGAAGTCATCAATTGGAAAGTCAGGTGTATGACGAAGATATTCAATTATTGGAAAGTCATGTGTACCTCACGTCTATTCCATTATTGGAAACTCGTCATTCAGTTAGGCATGCGGTGTGCGGGTTTGAAGAACCACCGATGAAGCAGGTTAATACGTGTCAAGTTATATTTGACTTGCGTGGCAAAGTGCCCGCAACCGATAAAATTCCCTGCGGGGTCCACCTATTAGACCACCATGTTGCTGATGTCAGTGAGACTGATGTTGTTGATCATGGGCCAACGCAGTTGTTACCTGATGCGATGGCAGTGGATGATGATATGTCTTTAGCATCAAAGACTAGTCTTGGCAAGAGGCCTCGCCAATTCAGATTACATGGCACTTCACGATGATCATCGTGCTAACGTCGTCGACATTGGTGATCATGAAGCTGAATGGCTTACCTTGTTTACAGGACCATCGGATCACCAAAAGAGGAGGCACATTGATCTTAATGAGGAGCCAAAGTATGTAAATCCATTAAATATTGAATGATATCTTTGCATTTTTTGGTCATATATCTGCGTTTTGTGTTCAATTCAAATTTAGCAATATTTTGTTGTGCGTCTCTGGGGTACATGTTGTCGTTTTTAGGGTGTGAGTTTTTTTTTTTTTTCCTTTTTGTTTTGGGTTTAATCCTTTTTCTTAGTGCTCTATATTTGATATTAAATTTTCAGGCAATGAAGTTCCAAAGTGGTTTATGTAAGCCCCAGGTTCAGCTGTCGAAACAAACCCAATTTCCAGTAATGGTTTAGTAATCAAGAGGAGTGTTGAGGCGCCGGCAATTTCTGAGATTCCATTTTAAGTTGCATAAGGCAATACCTTTCTTCTCAATTGATGCATCCAGCATTTATCCGCGAATGAACAAAGCTGGATTTATCTAATGCTTTCATTCCACACATATATTTTGTCTATGATTCTTCTATCCCATTCATTGGAATTGATGTATGTTGGGGACAAAATGTAACAGATTTATCTATTTCATAATTTCCAATCAAGGTTTATTGAAAATCAGACATTAATTGTAAATAGGCATCCAAATATGTCCAACATATTTCTGTTGAAAGATTATGTCTCGTTATACTACTGATGTTGCTGGTATTGGCAAGGTACAAGAATACTACTGATGTTGCTGGTATTGGCAAGGTACAAGAATCCCAGCATGTCTAAATCATGTGAAGTTGTTGCAACTCAACTGCAGGAATTTTGATAATCCTGCAAAAGGCACGAAATGGGATTTGGAACAATTGAAACTGCAAGATGAAAAGTTTGATGGGTAGCGATAGTATCATCCATATTTTGTAGTTTTCGAACTCTTGTCTAGATTGCAAATGGATTTTGTTTCTTTGAAACAACGCCAAAAATTACAACTTTATTCTTTGTTCACGAAAGCGCATTATTATTGTCATTGCATGACTGACTAGCTACTACAGATGTGGAATGTTCAATTTTATCCAACAAAAATTACAAAGGGCTTCTCATAGTAAAAAAGATAACTATAACTTACAATATGGACTAAGGCCACTTCGTATACCTGGAAATCAAGCACCATTTAACAAAAACGAAGCTCACAACTCCGAGGCAGAATTTTACATCGAATGCACAAGTGCTGGAAGCAACCCATCTATGGATTTCGGGACGTATCTCCCTTCATGGATTGAAATTCGTGATCTAAGCAACGAGGAGCTCATCACCATTATTGATCGAGAAAGAAAGAGACACTCGGAAGTCAACAACCATGCCTACGATCATCCCCAATGCTCGAAGGTGATGCTGCCAAATGGGCGCACTGTGTACCTTTGGGGGCTTAACCGTGTCCTACAGGAGAGCCCCGAGTATGGAGGAGAAGCTATGCAAGCAGGCAACCGTAGGAGTCCAGATGACAAGGCACCCCTGCCTTGTGCTTTTCAAGAGCCAATGACAGCACCCAAGCACATGCAAGATGGATCGATGGCAATAGCTGAGCAGTTGGAAACAATCAATTTAAGTGATGACCAACTAGCGGTTATGGATGATGCCTCCCTTTGATTCCTCATTCTCAAAGGTTCTCTAGACCTGAACTAGCAATAACCAAAGGAAAGAGGCAGGTAGCTCAGGTTTTGCACGCACAGAGGAGAAAATCAGAAACGGAAAGAAGAAAGAAAGACTAGGAAATAAAAAAATTAATAAAATAAAATGGATTTGATGGAAGCGTACCTGGGGAATATGCAAGACTGTTGGAAGATAATCATGGCAGCACACACGCGAGAAACGGAAAGGTCACGTCAACAACATGGGTTTGATTTTTTCTTTTTGGGATGGGTTTGATTATTTGACCCATCTCAATATTTGCTCATAGCCCCAATAATCAATGGGGCTAATGTTGAGGGCCAAAAATCCAAGGGGCTAAGCCCATATTAATTCTTGGCCCAACACAAATAATTGAACGCAAAGGAAGCTCAATCGGGACAAAAGAGAATTTGTAGGACACAACAATACAAGCTACGGGCCGTATTATGCCAAGCAAGCACGTACAAAAGAGCCGAGAGCATACCAACTTTACAAACCCACGCTCGCATATCCATTCGGTGTTACTTGGCCCCATTATAGCCTATCGCGGCATAATAATAAAACTCAAGCACAAGCGTAAATGTCATGCAAGAAGAACCATTATTCTAACACCAAGCTATGCCACAAGCTTAAGTGGGCCCAAGCCAGAAAATTACCCGGGGCTTGCTGAGAAAGTTGTGGTGTGGATGGGTACAAGCATTCACTAGGCCCATTTAAGGGATCAAGGAATGAGAATTTTGGGCTACTTGGGAGCACCAAAACTTGAACCCATTTCTTGGCCCCAAAAACATGGGCTAGCATGAGAGAGTGAACATGACCCAATGCCTTAGGAAGAATACAGTAGTTTGCTTAGAAAACCTAATGTTAATTAGAATGCCCAAATATTTTGTTAAAAACGCAACAGGCAAGCTGCTTCCAGCAGCTTGACGAAAACAAGCTGACTAGTTGCTGAAGAGTAGAATATCACCGACCCATGGCCTTGGGAAAAGCCCAGCCCAGCACTCTATAAAATATCTAGCAAACACGTTCAGCCTTTGCCCAAAGGAGTTAACGGAAGCCAACACAAAAACCAGAGGAAATCCATGCGAGCAAGAGGTTTACCCGTTGGGTAAACAGCATGTCCATTCTCACCTTTTTCTCTGTTAGCTCCCATAGGAAAAATCGAGAAGAAAGTTAGTGGCGCTTCACCCCTATGGAGAAAGACCAGCCATGCCAAAACCTTGGAACCACAAAGAACTCCTTACCTATGCACCTTGGACGGGAGAATTTCACCAAAGAAGATAAAGTGGAAAGAAGTAACGAAAAAGGAAAGAAAAGGTTAGATGAAATTAGGGTTCTTTGTGGCTATAAAAGAAGGCTTATGCTACCCAGAAAACCAACCCATTCAAGGCCCGACCAAGCTTTGTCAAGCAACTGAAAATTTACTCAAGCCACCCAATCTTCTTCTTTGTTTGTTTTCTTCTTCCCTTAAGGAAGAAATCGTTCTAATCTTCCTCTGCCCACTTCAAACCCTTGTTCTCTGTAAGAAATTCATGCTTCCCTCTCTCTCAAATTGCTAAACTTGTGAAAGCTCAGCTCCCATGCCACAAGCTTCTCAAGCTAAGCCATTAATCGATTTATCATGTTTATTTGGCTATTGGTGCAAAAACCTGAGAGTGTTTTTCTAAAAGTTTCATCAGACTTTTCAAAAACTCTTTTGGGAGCTTGGTTTCGAACTCAGACATTTGGGGAATTTTGTTTCTTTTTCTTCTTACGACAACCCAAGCCCATTCTTCAGGCTGTTGGAACAAAAAGGCCCCTACACACCTCAGGTAGGATATCCACTTCTCTCTTAGCTGAAATTTCAAAGGCATATGTTTTCAAAAGAAGAACAGACACACTTCAACTTGAACAAGTAAGATACAAATCTACACACAAGTACAAATTGTACTTTTTTATTTTTTTTATTTTTATGAATAGATAACCGAAAATAAAAATGAGAGAAGAAAAGTTCAAACCGATGAAATACTCTTAAAATATAGGATTTATGGTTGTTTGCTTAAGAAAAATTATTGTGCCCAACCCTCTCATGTTTTTATAACTACACCAATACCATGCTGATTCCAATCAAAGAAAATTTGTACTTTAAAATTATCTTTTAATCCCAATTCTTGATAAACGAATTTTTAAAATTATGATTTGCACTGAGCTAATATGCCCCTGTGCGGGGCTCCCTTTAGGGGCCCACATGCATATGAGTCACATCTGGACGATTCCCCAGCACAATTTTCTTTACATGTGAGGAAGTGTGTTTGATGTGCACAAGCTTTATGTGTCGTTTAGGCAGGTTAAAGAGTTTGGTTCATTACTACAAAAACTGAAATAGACGACCGGGGAAAACCGTCGTCTTTTTGCATTGAAAACCGTTGTTATATTAACCGACATCTTTTGAATGACAAACTACGACGATGTATAGTCGTCTATTAAATGTAAAAACGACGCTTTTACTACAAACCGTTGTCTATTAACTATTAAGGCAACGATTTTTTGAAAAGAACTGCCGTATGTTATTTCTAAAGAAGCATAGGTTCAACGAGATCTACAAGACAAAGAGCACGAAGGGCCGAGAATTTCAAAATAAAGGAGGCTAGGGTTTGGAGCTTCACAATTATCAGGAGCTTTAGGATAGAGATTGAAAAGATGCGAACTAGAGGGGTTCACGAAGGGCCGCAAATTCACTTAAGCGAAATTTTCATTAGCCCGTCTTGGAAAGACGACCGTGACTTCTTTCAACCGTCGTGCTATTAAAATCAACTAATTTGAAAGACGAATGTGACTTCTTTCAACCGTCATGCTGTTAAAATCAACTAAGGGTTTTGGACTCCATAACCACCGTTATTATAACACCAATCATGGTTTGTAATGGTTTTTTCATTTTGCGTCATTTAACGGTTTTATATTATTGTGGTAGTGGTTCTACATGAGGTCATTGAAATAACGAAATTGGGAAAGTAAATGAAACTGCCCTTATATGCATCTTAAAGAATTATTCCCTGACCTCATTACCAAATTTAAGAAGCATGGAAAATTCCTTCCAATCAAAATCTAAAAAATTACAAATTTCCCAGTGATATTTGAATACGCCTATTCCTCCAAAAACTGAGTTTGAGGGATACCTTGCAAGATTCATCATTTGAATATGCCTCTGCATGAAGAAAAGAACTGAGAGGACAGCATGTACCTGAAGAATACGGATGGAAGCTTTGTCTCACCAATTATACGCAAATATGAAAGTTTAATTCTCTAAAATGCCGAAACATGGAAAGCAAGGAAATGGTTTAAGACAGAATGCAGAAGCAAGTAATGCCCAAAATGTTGTACACATACTACTAGCATATAATCCTCAAATGTTGTAAACATACTAATAGCAGTACTATAAAAATGTGAATGCAGCACTATATCTTCTCTGCTCAATTTATCAGGGACTGTTGAACTCAATGGCAAAAAGAACGAAAAGCCTTAGCAATCCCCCAAAATGTTTTTCATCACAAATAACGAACATAGACTAATGCTTCAATTCCCAATCAGGAAAACTAAATCTCAAGGAAAAATCCACCTCTGAGGTCTCAAACGTTGTACGCATCAAATGGTTTTAGAGTAACTTACATAATTTTATAACTAACTAGAACACGTGGCACCTGTAAGTTATATTTCAAATTCTTTGACGTGAAAACTCATCCTCCTAACACGATGCGTCCATGATTTTCCCATCAATTGTTGATGGTCTAAGTTAATGGATGAGACTATTTGAGGAGTCTAAGGGCCTATCTAGTAACGTTTTCGGAGAACGTTTTCTAAGAATATTTTCAGAGAATGAAAACAAGAAAACAAATTTGCATTTTCAGGAAATGAAAATGCGTCTGGTAGATTAATTAGAAAACAAAAACAATGAAAACATGTCTAGTAGTACAATTGTTTTTCAGGTGTATTTTTGCTAATTTTAGTTCTTTTTCTTTTTAATTTTGATATTTTTAGAGGCTAAAATTATTATAAACAATGAAAAATATTACAATCAAAATATGTCTGGTAGTACAAATTGAGAATAATATAATGTTAGTTCTTTTTCAAGGGTATTTTTGCTCATTTCTGTTTTGAAAAAATATTTTTAAAAATGTATAATTTAACAAATAAAAAATTCTATTGTTTTTTAAAAGATAAAACTATCTTTTATCTCCTTTCTTTTTTCATTTTTCTTTTCTCCTTTTTCTCCCTTTCTTTCTTTCTTCCTCTTTTCTTCTTCTTTCCTTCCCCGTTCCTTTTTCTTTCCTTCTTCCTCTTCTCTACTTTCTCTTTTCTTCTTCCTTCCCTCTTTTTCACTTTCACTCCTCCTTGCTTCCATGACATGAATCCCATCAACCCACCTCTCTGGTTCCACTTATTAATGGTTGTGATGGTTAGATTGGGTGGTGATGGTGGTTGAGCTGGGTATGTTGACAGGACCCGATCCTAATTCCACTTTGGAATTCGAGTCGAATCCTGTGCGTGTCCGACGCCTGGCGAATGTCGGGCACAAATGACCTTTTTACCCTTCCTGTTACGATTACATTTAAAACTTCCCTTAGACTCCTGCCGAAAATTCGGCAGAGTCTCCCCTGTAATTTGTCCAAACCCAAAAATTTTCACCTGTTAAACAAGCACTTAAATTCACACCAACTGCCAGAATAAGTAAACCGAACGTTTCACAACTCTGGTTCTCAACTCCAACCAGATATCAGAGCAGTTACTAATAATTTACAAGATTTTAAGTACTTTACAACAAAATCCTACGTTTCGTGGGTGGCGCGGGAGCTAGGAGAGGCCCGGTGGTGGATTCCTGTGCACTTTTACTGCCTGGGGGCGCAAAACATATGAAGGTGTGAGTGGACAAAAATAACGTTCTCAAAACAATTTATAAACATGATGACCCCCGTTGCGTTGTATAAATGAATAGATATGAAAATCGGAAGTTCGACTGTAGTTAAATACAAGGTATTCACATATAAATATAAATATATATCTATGCAGATGTAAAACATGCACGAATGTCGAGAAAACTTGTATAAAATGACTGAAAGCAATAATTACATAAAAGCACTGAAACTTCTTTAAAACTACCACCTAGGTGTATCCCTGTAAATCCGTCAACTCCCCTGGCAGGTCTCGGCGACACACAGTCCATCCGAGCCGCAAACTGGCAGGATTCAGGAGACTATAGTCAGCCTGATCCGCTGGCAGGTCTCGGTGACACAAAGTCAACTCGAGCCGATCTGGCAGGATTCAGGGGACTGTAGTCAGCCTGATCCGCAATCCTGGCAGGTCTCGGTGACACAGAGTCAACTCGAGCTGCAATTCTGGCAGGTCTCGGGACACCAAGTCAGCCGAGCCGCAAATCCTGGCACTCACGGTCCGAGCGTCCCCGAAACTCGTGAGGCAATGTCAAGTGCACTGACAAAACTGAAAATAGACTGGATGTCCGTAGACATCGGTCCAACTGAGGGTAATCACCATAACTGGGTACATGGTGGTTTAAAATTAAACTATTTAGAGAAGTCTGAAAAATAACTGTAATCTAAAACTATGCTGCTATTTTATCTGATGCAAGTCTCAAACTCTGTTTCCTATAACTTTTAGCATGTGCAACTAAGCAGCATAGAAATACATAAATGTTTCTACACAAACCCTGCTCGGAAAACATTCAATAAAACCTATTCAAGATCAAATATGAAATTCATTCATATAAACTCATTTATAAAAACTCATTTTATAAACTCATTTATATAAAATCATTTATGAAAGAAAGTCCACTCACTTCTGGTCCGAGCTAGCTGGACCTCTTGAAGGTCCCTCCTGTTGTTCAGTCTGGCCCCTGGTGCCTTACTCGAACGATTTGGTTGAGAATTGAGGGAGAACGAGAGGTGGGAAGTTTAACCCAAAACCGGCGGTTTTCTTGCTTTTTCGGCCAACTCCGGTCGGCCCAAGGGTGGAGGCCGATCACGACGCGACGGCAGGGGCGAGACGGTTCCAACAGTACCGGTGCCATAGATCGGCATGGTCCATGGCGATGGCTGTGGCGACGGGAAGGGGAAGGGGGGAGCCGCGAGTCGCGCGGGAGAGAGAGAGAGAGAGAGAGAGAGAGAGAGAGAGAGAGAGGAGAGAGAAAGCTGAGGGGAAGAGAGAGAGAGAAGGGATAAAATCTGACTTTTTGTCCAAATTACCGTTTTGCCCTTCACGGTATTTTGACCGTAATTTCTTCGTTACAACTCCGATTCGAGTCCACTCCGTGTCTACGGACTCATTTCGTCGTGCTCTACGCAACGGCGTAGATGGAATTGTCAAATTCCTTCTCGGTCAAAAAGTCAACTTTTTCCCTATTAAATAATGTGAGGGCAAAATCATCTTTCTTCTAGAATAAATTAATACTAATTTTAGGATATTTTGTTTTGGGTTATTACATATGTGGTGGCTTGTTTCTCTCATCTCTCCCTCTGCAACTCTCTCTCTCTCTCTCTCTCTCTCTCTGCCCTTTCTTTTCTTCTCCCTCTTTCTGATTCTTTCTCTTCTTCTTCTTCCTTTTTTTTTTTTTTTCCTTTTCTTCTTTCTCTCTGTCTTTTTTTCTTGGTTTGCAAATTTGTGTGACTATTTTTTTTCTTGATATTTTGGGGCTGATTATGGTTGGAAGGAGGAGATTTGATTGTTTTGGATATGATTGGATTGTTTGCTCATTTGACGGAGAAGAGTTGGCTTTGATTTGGATAGACTAAAACAAAAACGCCGAAAACGAAAACGACTTTCTAGCGAAAACAATTTGATGGAGGAGATTTGATTGTTTTGGATACTTTTATTTTCATTATCAGAAAACAATTTCAGCTTGTTTCTCAAAATAACCCATCGAACACGTTTTCACGTGAAAACAGAAAACAAAAATAGAAAATGACGCTTGAAAATGATACCGAACGGGCCCTAAATATTTAAGGGAGACATTGACCAAAAGTTTAACAGTAACCTTTGAAATCACACAAAATTTAAGGGGGGCATGCTATAACATTTCTCACTACAAGAAAAACTTCCTTCAGTGGAGGTTAAAAAGTGTCAAGAATCTATTTAATTGACGGCTAAAAAAGCGTCAAGAATACCAGTGTCAGGAAAAGGGTACCCACATACTTGACACTTTTTGTCCGTCAAGAAAACGTTTTCCCTGACAGATAATAACCGTCACACGATATACAAAATTGTTTGTTTATGGTCAGCCTTGACACTTTTTAAGTGTCAGCTTACCTATTTGTTGACATTTAAGAGCTCTTATCTTGACGGATTTTAGCCGTCACGTAACAACAGACTAATATTATTATAAATATATACAAAAAAAGCCACTTCCCAAAAAGACTGGAAATTGTACATTCACTGTATTAATATAAAATGAATGTAACAGCATTCAATACTACTACATTTTACAGATTGCGCGACGAATAATTTTTTGTCTCGCAAAGAGGAATCTGGTCGCGCAAACAAATGCATGACAAAAACCTTGTCGTGCACAGGCCATCGCGCAAAGGTCGTAAAGAAAGGCTTTGCGCGACAAATACTGTTTATTGGTCGAGCGAAAATAGCGATGGGGAAACATTTGTCGCACATAACGTATGTCTCACCAACCCTTGCGCGACAATAAATGTTTCGTCGCGCTAATCCTTGCGCGACAGAAGGGATCGTCGCACAAAAATTTGGGGACGAGAGAATCCTTCGTGTATGAAATGTCTGTGCGACGAAAATTTTGTAATCGCACCGAACGTTGGGCAACGACAAAAGTTTCATCGCGCGTTTTGTGGGACGAGAGACATCTTTGTGTCGCAAACATTTGGAAGACAAATGCGCGACGAAGATTCCATTCGTCGTGCAAAAATATATTCTCATATTGCAATCAGGGCGACGACAACTTTTCGTCATGCAAAATGATATAGATTATTTAATTATAATGTTTTGTTTTTTTTATTTATTTATGCATATTTTTTTAATAAAATCAAATTGCAATAAAAAAAAAGGTAGAAAACCAAATTTCAGGAGAAAAATATATAAATATATAGAATACAAGAAAAATGTTTCTAATATAATGAAAAAAGTAAACGATAATCAAAATAATGCTCCAAAATCTATGTCGTCATTTTGCAAATGCGGCTCCGAAGTCTAGACATGGCCGATAGGGGCAGAGGTCTGGTGGCTATGCTCGGGCTGGATAGAGTCGGAGGTTTTACTAATGCGGCTCCGAAGTCTGGACATGGCCGATAAGGGCAGAGGTCTGGTGGCTATGCTCGGGCTGGATAGAGTCGGAGGTGGACGAGGGACCAACATTCAGAGCTGGAATGCTGTACCAAACGATCGATGCGAGTTGGGTCTTTAGCTCGGCCACCTCTGCTGTCAAAGCAGTCACTTGGTTTGACTGCAACGATGAAGACCTATAGGTTCACGCCGCCTGGCATTCCCCATCCCGCGACAATATGTCCCTGGCCTCCTCCCGAGAGTTTGATCCAAGGTCTCGGTCAGGATCTGAAACCCCGCATCCTGTGGAGGATCCACGGACTCGAGTGGAGTGTCAGGAGGAAGCTAAGAGGCGGACTCATGAAGAACCAATTGGCTCCTCTCCAGCATCGTCGCCCGTTTGACATAATATAAAATATTTATTACAACATTCATATAGTAATTATGAAACTTGAATGCATAAGATAATAATTAAAATATAATAATACTTACATGAAGGGACTCCACCAGCTCATTGCCAGCTCGAACATAAACGTCGCCAAAGACGTCAATTTCCAAGAATTTGGACCCCCCCTTGAATTGAACAAGAGAAGAAAAATGTTAGTACGAAAAAATATATATATTAATGACATTAAAAATTTAATATAAATAACTTTATTACCCGCCGCCGCACCTCCATCCTATATGAGAATAGCCTGGAACCTGAATGGTGGAGAAGCATCTTCTTGTTCCTATTGCCCTTATTTGCTTTCGCCGCCTTCTGTTATACAAAAAATAAACATATTAGTTGAAACTGAAATGAAATATAAATAAATAAATAAACATTAATAAAAAACGTGTAATAATATTGAACTGAATTTAAAAAAATTACCACATAATCAGACTCCTGAAAATGACTGCAAAGCCATGCCCAGCTATCCTCCCGCCCCTCCAGCTCCTTCGGGCAACCCTCCTGAAGAGCGACCTGCGAATCATCAAATGACTGAAAATGGTGGTGCTGGTCACTCTTCCATTGCTTATACCTCTCAGCAAAGTGTCTGTTGACGCACGCCACCGACTCGTCATCGAGGTCCTCTAAATTGTAGTTTGTCTGCAATTTATTAATTACATACATTAAGTAATAGAAATATACAAAGTTTGAACTTACAAAACATTTAAAAGGTTGGATACATACCGACAACTGTCTGAGCACCTCCGTCCGCATCTCCTCAGGGATGACCTTCCAAGACTTCCATTGCATAGGGCATCTCCAAACGATGTGACCAACGTCGTGGGCCAAAGAGCTGTGCAATTCAGCGATTAGTGCAGCCCAATGCCGCGCGTCGTATCCGATGCTAATACGACTGTTGGTCACTCGGGTGACCTTCGCCGTCTTCAACTGCCGACAAGGTCCCCGGGTGTTCTTCTTGGCTGTAAAGAAATAGAAAGTATACTGTTAATAGTAATCATACAAAAATGTTGGACAACAACAGATGGAGTTCAAGGCAATCTTTACCTGGTTGTGATCCTGACGCACCAGTACCGTCTGTCGATGCTGTGTCATTCATGCTTGGAGGGTGGTGACGACGTCTGGGACTAAAAGGTTGCGCCACAGATGATGCAGATGACTCCGGGGCACGGGAGAGTAGGGGATCACAAGGCAACTGCTCCATCTGTGCTGGAGCAATGATAGCAGCAGGTTGAGCTGGAGGAGGCGAACTCTGTCCAGTGGTCACCACCTTACGGCTTCGATTAAGGTTTGACATCTTGAGCAAGGAAAAACATGTAACATTTAATAATTTTTTTGGTAAAGCTTATAACATAGTTAATCTAATTGGGTTAACATGTAATGAAATAAAAATAAATATTGAAACAACTCATAAAACAAAAACATATCAGAATTATTAACGAACATAATTTTTTTTCTTTCCCAATATAACAATCTTAACTAATTTTAATTAAAGCATATCTTGCCCTAGGGTTAAAGATTTTGGAGTATCCGGGACTCCGATCGAAAATCAATCGAATCCTATACGATCCTAGAAATACACGGAACAACATGCGTGATTTTTAATTCGATTCAACGGTCCGAACATATTAAACCCGAAAATCGCATAATAGGCAAAATCCGTTCGACACTGAAACGATAACCAAATAAAAATCCTAACACACCTACGTGCTCGTGACAACTAGGGGATCGCAGTGGGACACAATGTCCCTCTACTACATTACCCACGCGTCGATAGCGCATGGAGTCCAAAGCGATAATGATCGCTGAAAATTTCACAAAATTACAAGCCAAGCTTCCGACCGTAGGTTCAAAACAACAATTGGAGCCACTTTGGTTTTTGGGCCTACCCTGAAAAATGGCCGGATGTGTCGAAAATTGAAATAAAAAATCGGCCGATTTATTTTCTACAAATTCACAAACCAAGACAAAAAATTCCTAAAACCCTATCCAACCATCAGCTAGAGCACGAAATTTAGTCGAGAATGCATACCTCAATCGTCTGGTTTCGTGGCCGGAGGAGAGAGAAATCACCTTGCGAAAATCGGCCGAATTTCGGCAGTGTTGCGACGGCGGAAAGGGTGGGATTCGTAGGGGTGGTCGGCAGAAGGGCTATGTGTGGGTTGAGGAGGCAGGACGTGGCAGTTATGGGTAGAGGGCAATCGGGAGAGAGAGAGGGAGACTAAGGGAGGAGATAGACCAAACCAGGGGTCTGTCTTGTTTTTCAGAAAATTTACAGGCCTTTGCACGACAAAGACCTAAACCGTCGCTCAACGTATATTTTTTGACCCTTGCGCGACGATAAAGCTAAAACCGTCACGCAAAAATGTCATGCCGCTCAAAATTTCGGACCCTTGCGCGGCGAGAAAGGTGGAACTGTCGCGCAAGGCCATCATCCCTCCCAAAATTTCACACCCTTGCGCGACAAAAAAACAAACCGTCACGCAAAGACGTCTGGCCGCCCAAAATTTCAGCCCTTTGCGCGACAACAAACCCAAACCGTCGCGCAAGGACCCTAAAAAATCGAGATTTCAGCCCCTTGCGCGATGGTTAAGCATGAACCGTCGAGCAAGGACGTCATGACGTTCCAAATTTCAGACCCTTGCGCAATGACAATTTATCCATCGCGCAAAAAGGAAACCCTGATCCGTGAACCCTAAACCCTAAACCCTAAAGCCACAGGTATACCAGATTGCGACGAAGCTTCTGTCGTTACATAAAGACATCATGCGCGACGAATAAATTCTTTCGTCGCACAAAACATATATGCGAGACAGTTTGCTCCGTTCCACTAACGTGTGCCCGACAGTTTGCTCCATTCGTCACGCAAATTTTTTTTAAAATCATATTACTAATTTCCCCTTTAAATGGAAAAAAAAAAGTGGATCTTCCTTGCCATTATTTTGAAAAAATGATTAGAATGTGGATCATAAGGTCTGAATTGAATTAGGATTGACCATTTTCAATTTAACAAAGACTTAATTACTCATCCACAACATAGCCGGTATATTATGTATACATATCAAGTTAGAGTAAATCAACTTGTACAAACTCACCACAATGTCAATGAGGCATATTGTTTATATACGTATTGCTATATACGTATATTTCCTCCTTGTACACACATACATTATATAGATGGCATGCACACATATATATATATTTATATTAAAAAAACCTTCATATATTTATATAATTGTATAACGTATAAAATTTATAAAATCGTATTAATAAATTCCCATAAATATTTTATATATTCCTATATATGTGAAAAACAATTATAACTTACATATTCTAAAAACCATTGTTGAAACAATTGACGGTGTTTCTTGGCGTACAAATGTGATGGATGTTCTCGCTTCATCATCTCCTCATGCTCATCTAAGTATGTCATTATCTCATCACAATTGTTCAGTACGAACCAATGTGCTATCTCCATGTCATTTCTGGAAAACGACTCTCCTCGTGCAGGATCTGCCAAGGGTCGTATGCTTTGCGCAAAAACAGAAAGTTTCTCATTTCTCACACCTCCATCATTATTGCGCTGAGGACGATTGAAAGCCGTCTTGACATCTTTTAAATACATTCCACAAAAAGTAAGCGACTCATATTGAACCCATGCCTCTATAATTGATCATCGGGCTTCGCCCTGTTGCGTACAGTCTCGCCGAGAAGCCTGCAAAAATAAAACGATTCGATTTAAATTAGCAAGTGTGGGATAATGAAGCATAAACAAATGATGAGGAACAGGCGTACCTTTCTATTGGATACATCCAACGATAGTTGACAGGACCAACAAGCAATGCCTCTTCTGGCAAGTGAACCATCACGTAGATCATACTTGTAAAGAAAGCTGGAGGGAATATCATCTCAAACTTGCATAGGACTTGGACAATTTCATGCCGCAACTGATTAATGTTTGTATTTCGCAATGTTTTCGCCATGAGTTGTGAAAAAAATCTAGACAACGACATGATTGGTTTCACTACATCTTCCAGCAATAGGTGTCGAACACCCACAGGAAGTAGGCGTTGCATAAACACATGACAGTCATAGCTCTTTAGTCCAGCAAATTTACCCTCATCAACACTTACGCAACGCGCAATATTAGAAGCATACCCATCAGGAAACTTTACAGACGATACAAACTTTAGAAAAAAAAAAAAATTTTATCACTCGGTTTGATGGAAAAAAAATGCAAGATCCCTTCTACCTTTATTGCTGTCCCTATTCATCCATAAACCCCTTCGTATGCCCATTCTTTCCAAATCAAGACGCACTTTGATCATGTCCTTTGTCTTGCCCTCGATATCTAGAATTGTGCCCATCAATGTGTCAAACTCATTTTTCTCAACATGCATAACGTCGAGATTGTGCCACAATTTTAGTTTCGACCAATATAGGAGCTAAAAAAACATAGACTTGTGCGTCCAGTTCAAATGTGTAGAAGGTCAGAGCCGACTAACTGTTTTTCCGAACGGAACAAAATCCAAACGGTTAAGCTGTTCCAAGATCTCATCACCGAACCATTCCTTCGGTCTGAGGCGACGCTCTGTGGTCCCGTCGAACTCTTTATCCTTTGTCCGCTACTCATGGTCCCATGACAACCATCTTCGATGACCAAGATAACAAACTTTTCCAGCATGCCAACCAGAAGTTACATCTTCCTTGTATATAGGGCATGCCGTATAACCCTTTGTGCTCCATCCAGAAATCATTGCATATGCGGGAAAATCATTCACAGTCCACATAACTGCTGCCCGTAAAGTGAACATCTTCCCAGTTGATTTATCAAATGTGCGCACACCGTTTGTCCATAAATCCTTCAACTCATCAACCAACGGCCTTAAGTACACATCAATTGACCTGCCAAGATCCTCAGTTATCAAAACAGTCATCATCATGTATTCTTTTTTCATGCATTTCCAAGGCGGCAAATTATATGGGAATACGAAAATTAGCCAAGTGTTGTGGTGTTGGTTTAGAACCCCGTACGGATTGAATCCGTCAGTTGCAAGTCACAATCTAACATTTCGGGAATCAGCAGCAAACTCGAGGAACGTTCGATCGAACTCTTTCCATGCCTCCCCATCTGCAGGATGTCGCATCACATCGTCGTCTACCCGTTTTTCCTTATGTCATCTCATGTCTGTGGCAGTATGCGTCGACATATACAATCACTGCAACCTTAGTTTCAGAGGCAGATAACGCATAACTTTTTGTGGGATCTTAGTCATTCTATTTTGAGAAGTCATTTTGAACCTCGACTCATTGCATATAAGGCATGTATCCAATGTTTCGTACTCCTTGTAGAATAACATGCAATTGTTTTTGCATGGGTGAATTTTTTCATAACCCAATCCAAGGCCATTCAAGAACTTTGCGCGTGTCTATAGTCTTTCTGCAAACAATTGTCCGTCGGAAGCATTTTCTTGGAAAGGGCCAAAAAGTAATCGAAACACTGATTCGACATACGATACTTTATTTTTCCCTGCATTAGCTCCACAATGGCCATAAGAACGGAAAAACTCTCGCACCCCGGATATAACTCTTGGTTGGCATTTTTTAACAGTTTTTCATATTGTTCGAACTCCGCACTGTCCGTTGGTGTAGGCATGTCATCTTCCTCTTCTTGATTGATGTTGGTCGATGCAAATGGAAAAGCATCATTTATAATATCCATGACTTGTTCATTAGGATCCAAAATAGGTTCAACATTGTCCACTGTTGTGGTCTTTGAAGAGGAAGCTTTGTCTAATTGTTCCCGGTGATGTTTCCAAGTGCTATATGTCTCAATCATTCCACTTCTTACTAAATGAAATCGAACATTTTCAATTGTCTCCAACAACTTGTTGTTACACCTCCTACACGGACATCGAATTCTAGTTGCACTTGGGTTGTGTGTACGTGCAAAGTCAATAAAATCATCGATTCCATCCAAGTATTCCTCTGCGCATCTATTCGAATTCTATATCCACCTCCTGTTCATAATTCCTGGAACCACAATCAAAATACAACAATCACAACCACCTCATACGAAATCATAATGCCTCTCCTTATGCCACCGGTATGGGTCCTATCCCATTCGGGAATGCATAGTCATGTCACGTAATTTACAGCTACATGAGATTAGATTTCGACGTGAATACATTCCGGTAGCATCTCGATACAGTTCTTGAGGTGTACCGTAAGTACAAAATACCTACGTACCACCCGAAGAGCATATAGAGATGACACAGAAATCACCACAACTGAAACCTAATCCTGTAGCCATAAATTACATGACATGCCTATGCATTCCCAAACTGTGCAAATAATGGGACAATTCAAGAAATAATTGGACCGCAGTCATGCATTACACATCCATGCACGAAATCCAACTACTCTCAAACGGGAAACTAAGTTCAATTAACTTCGTACATTAGAACACATTGTGCTCCACCACACACAATTTAACCACAAAAAATAATAATAATAACAACCTAAGTTTAACACAATGTAATGAATTTAAATTATTCAAATATAAAACAAATAAAATACATTCTCAATTGTTCTCCACCAACCGCTAATCATACAAAATATCTCAACATAGAACGAAATTAATAGCATTAATATGAATTTACATGAATACACTCAAACTAACAACAAAATATACTCACCTACTAAATGTAGTGAATTCCTAGCAGAAGCAGCACCAGAGATAGCAGTAGCAGTAGAGGCAGAAATTCTCAGCTATCTGCCTCTGCCATGGGGTAACTCAGATTTGAAGAAGACTAACTTTTGCGTGACGAATAGATAGTTCGTCGCGCAAGATTTCGTCACGCAAAGAACATATTTCGTCGAGCTTTTCGTCGCGCAAGTACGCGTCGACATCCAACTTTAGTGCGATGATGAATATTTTTTCGTAGCATCAGTTTTTGTCGCACAAACGCCAAATCGCTCGCACAAATTCAACATCCCGTCGCCCAACATGCAGCCGACATCTAATTTTACACGACGAAAGGTCCACTAGTCATGCGATTTTGGCGCCAAAAACCAATTCCCGCGTTTTATTTTTTTTGCGCGATGGAAATGCTCTCTTGTCGCTCGAAAGTTCCTTTTGCGACGAAACATTTCGTTGCACAAAGTTTTGGCGCCACATAAATATTTCCTTTCTTACAATTGCGCGACGTATTGTATTTTAGTCGCGCTAAGTTTTTTACCCAACAAAATTCCTCATCGCGCAATTGTAAGCGCCAATAAAAGTTGGCCGGCGTTTTTTTTGCTTTCTTTGTGCGACGATTTATGTTTGTGTCGCACCAGTTGTTTTTGGGCTACCAAAATTCTGGTGGCGCAAATGTGATACGAGTTTGCGCTACCGTACATTTGTTTCGTCGCGCAAATAGTAAAATGTAGTAGTGCAAGTTGTCTATAAATATTATTACAATTACAATATGAATTAAATTTAAAATTAAACATACTAAAAAGAAACAAGGTATCTTGTAATTAAGTCTCAATTATAAGGAATTTGTCCCTTAGAAGCTCCACTTTCCTCATAGCAGCTCCAAGTAACAGTTCCTTCACGGTTGGAGTCACCCAAATCATACCAATCTAAGAAAATATGAATTTATGGATCAAAGAGTTATCAAGACCTACAATAATTGATAACTAGCTAGTAATTGAATCATCTCGTACAATGAAATTGTTTGGATGACTTTCAAAGTGGCTAAAAGTGCATGCTTGTTCTATATTGCAAACCTAAATGAATTTGATAAACAACCTATTTGCAATTAGTTATCCTTTGCCTTAGACATGCTGTACGCAATAAGAAAGAAGAAGAGAACCCATATTACCTTGATCAATATATATCACATGAAAATTGTGAGGTAAACTAAATCTCAAGGAAAAATCCACCTCTGAGGTCCTAAATTTAGGGGGACCAAAAGTTCTATTTCTTTACCATATAATAACTAAAATAGCAACTTTTTAATGACACTGAATAAACCATTTATAAACATAAGGTGCAAAATTAAAGTTACATACTGCAGATGATCTCAACTGACTATCTGCAGAATCATCATCCTCTCCAAATCCCTCAGCAATCAACTTCATCAAGTTATGTGCCACCTTGACATTTACCAAATCTACCGCATGTTCAAACACTTTATTCAATGTCAGGCATGGATGACATTCGCTGTTTAATAAGCAATGACAAAATACTCCATCTTTCCATATGTATTACTCTTACCTAGATAAACCATTGATTACTTGGTGCAAATTGCTCTGCATGCTCCACACATCGAGAAGCTATATATGTTTTGTAATCAATATCAATCACACAATCCACAATCACTTCCACATTGGAGGACTTGGTCATCTTGTACAATAGTTAAAATATTTTTCGCTTCAGAATATCATCTGGATCCTGCATCATGCACATCAAACTTCATCTAAATTAAAAGTTTAAAGCATGATTTGAAACCAATCCATCAAACCCAACAGAATTCTCTCACCTCTAAGCAATCAGTGCCCATATATTTATTGCTCTGCTATCTCTAGACTAATCTTTATTAGTCGACCAAAGCCATCGATGCCCATATATTTCAAATTATGACTGTCACTCTGTCCACCAAATATACAACAAGGAATTGGTGTTTAACTCTCCAAATAATCTACATGCAGACTATAATTTGCAGGAAATTACACTGAAAAATACAAAAACTTCAAATCTTCAAAAATCTTGAGATGACTTGAGCAGCCTGTTGTAACAACTTAGGATTTGGATATATGGCAGAAACGCAACAAATACACTCATAAAGTACAACATTTCCCATATTACTGGTACAATCGCATTTCCTAAAAATATCTCTGACTACCATATACATCTTCTCACTCGATTGCTTATCACCACTCCCCAACAATGCCAAGATCTTCAACAATCTAATCCACTCCCTAACAATAAAAAAACCTTAGCAGACTTCTTAAAAATAGAAACTTGCACTCCAAGTTATTGATTTCTAAACAAGCGATTGTGAATTTGGGTGAGGAATATCTCCCAAGTAAGTTCTTTTCTTGCCTCAAACTGGTGAGGACTTCACAATTTTCCACAGTACAAAATTGGTGGTTCTTGCCAGAATAGATGAAAAGAAAGTAAACTATTTTAGGCAGAACTGCCTATTACAGGACTTAAAAAATGAAATGACAACTCTGAAACAAGACGACAGAATGTTAGACTTCGATTTCTGCCAGGATAACTGCTTCTGAACCAGGCTGGACTGGGAATGTCTGTGCTAGATTGGACCATCAACACCTTCAACTGTCAAGTTTCAACAGTAAATCGATACCAACGTTCGAATTTGGTAGAGCTTTAATCTATTTCAAGCCCTGGAAGGCTATTTGAACAGACAGAATTGGAGCCTCTACAGTCTAGAAGGGGCAGAAGTGGCTGGATTTGATGATTACTGAGCTGGAACTGCACTATAGTACCAGTTCTGCTTGATCAGGGCTTTCCAAAAATTTGTTGATGTTTTCATATTTGTAAAAACCCGAACTCTGCTTGATTTGGCTTATGTTGAACCAAATTTGTAACGAGAGATATCTCAATTTGTAGAACTATTTCTCTGAACTGAATTGAAATCAGAGATTTTGAGTCATGGCTGACTTGTTTCTTATGGCTCAACAAGCTTTGGTTGCTTCAGTGTTTGATCAAGTGATCATTTTGAGTTTGTCAATTGTGACCTTGAGAGTTTTTGTCTTGATGATTTTTTTGGCTACCCTCTATCTGTCCACCCTCTCTCTTATTTTATAGAAAATGCTGTAGTGGGGTTTTTCTTAATCTTTGAATAATGGGCGACAGATCTTTTCAAAATCTTTTCTGTTTTCAAAGCCTTAAAAGAAGGAAGTTATTGTTTTGGCAGATAAGAACCATCAATAATCAGCTTTCATGGAGGTCTTTTCCTTACTTTTCTGAAAGAAAGACCAACTCTCTTTGTTTTCTGTTTGTTCCATGTAAAGAGAAAGAACACAAACTGTCATGATGGTGAGTTTGATTTTCCTATTGAACAACTACCTTACTCCCTGCTTATCTCTTGAGAACATAGTCTGCTTATCTCTCGGAAAGGAGTGCAGAGTTTTTCTGTATATATATAAAAAGGGATTTTGATCTTTTGGCTGCAAAAATTTGGAGTAGTCTTCCTTTTATACATGTCTTCATTAACTCTCTATCAACTCCTCTGTGATAGTTGAAATTTTTAACTTTTCAAAGTCAGGCAGTCACGTGTGGGCTTTTTCTGGAAAAACATTTCTTTAGTGAGAAAAGATCTACTGATTTGCTGTTGAGATCAAGTGGCGAGAATTCTTCAGAAGCTGAGCTTAATCCAATTTCTTAGAGGTTTTCGACCTGCTTGGTGATGAATTACCATTTGAGGCAATTTTATTGGTTTATTTACTTATTATTTTTGAGTTTTTGAACCTCTGCCACTTTTGCAAAAGACATGGGCCTCTAATGTTGTTTTGGGCTGCTTCCTTTTCTTCAAAGCCCAAGGCTATTTATTTATCTTGGGCTTGACAAATTCTGGGCTAGGCTCGCAGAATGTCGAGGAATTAGTCTGGACTTTCTCTATTTTGGGCTGTTCCTCAGCTTCTTTTAAACATCAAGCCCAAGCTATGCTCATGTTTGTGAGCTGCATAAAATAGGTTGGGTTCACAGTTTTTAGGCCCAAACAGTAGCACATCACTGCAATACATAATAAAACTAATCCCCTTGTCTATCTTTTCCTAGTAAAGGTTGAATCCACAATAGACCGACCCCTTCCTAGAAAAATTGATTGCCTTCCCTTATTCTAAATTGAGCCATAGCATGAGCCATACTATTACCTTCATGAGGCTGATAAACCACCTTGGCATTACCCAACTGCACTAGCAGCATCCGAATATCATCAACTAGATTACCCACATTACTGAACCACCCTTTAGTGCCATTAATCATATTCACAGCTTCTTGTGAATTAGAAGCAATAGTCAAATAAACCATACCTTTAGCAGCTGCCAAAAGTAGCCCACTACGAATAGCCACCAACTCAATTCCCAAAATATCGGATCCATCTGATCCAACAGTGGCAAAACTGCAACAAAACTCACCATGGCAATCAAGAACCAAATCGTCCACCTCTTCGCCTCCTATTCCTCTTAATAAGACCATCACAATGCAAAACTAATTGTCCAACAGGTGGTTTAATCCACCTAAGATACCAAAGCACCCGATCAACTTTTGTCTTTCAATTGCATTCTTTATATTCACTACTACAAAAAAGCAAAAAGACGACGGTAAATCACCGTCGTGTATTCGGTTTTTCAATGGTCGTGGAATCCACCGTCATCTTTTCCCTCATAAACCACGACGCTAAATCACCGTCGTTGTTAACATATACAACGTCATCAACAAATACAAAACGACGTCTTTGTACTGCAAAAAGATCTAAAAAAGCAGTCAAGGATGAGAATAGACGACCAACTCTCTAAAAAAACCGTCGTTAAAAAGGAAAAATATGACACATATTAACAGAACAAGGCCGCAAGATAGACATACAACGACGAAAAATAAAATAAGACGCCGTTAAATATCATTTTCACGACAATAACAAATATGACGTCTTTAAATACATTAGAAGACGACGTTATTGACACCTACTACGTCGCCTATATAAAAACAGCCGTCGTAAAATAAATTTTCCACTTCGATTTTTCTATAAAAGATGACGTGGAAATAGTTGTCAGTGTCATTACTTACGACGTATGTATTTATAGAGTACACGTTGAACGACGAAACAACGTCGGTTACAAATATATGAGAGTCGTATTACAAAATTTATACGTCCTATTTTCAGAAACAAACAACGACGTTAAATATTAGACGTTGTTAAATAAAACAACGTCGAAAACAAATAAAAACAGACGTGTTTAGTCTGCTAAAGTTCTAAAAAATAGTCGAGGATGAGAATAGACGACCAACTCAAACAAATCACCGTCGTTAAAAAGGAAAAATATGACACATATTAAAAGAACAAGGCCGCAAGATAGACATACAACGACGACAACTAAAACACTACGCCGTTAAATATAATTTTTATACGACAAGAAAAAATATGACGTCTTTAAATACATGAGAAGACGACGTTATTGAAATCTACTACGTCTCTTATTTACAAACAACCGTCGTGAAATAAATTTTCCACTTCGATTTTTCTATAAAAGATGACGTGGAAATAGTTGTCAGTGTCATTATTTACGACGTATGTATTTATAGAGTAGACGTTGAACAACGAAACAACGTCGGTTACAAATATATGAGAGTCGTATTACAAAATTTATACGTCCTATTTTCAGAAAAAAAACAACGACGATAAATATTAGACGTTGTTAAATACAACAACGTCGAAAACAAATAAAAACAGACGTGTTTAGTCTGCTAAAGTTCTAAAAAATAGTCGAGGATGAGAATAGACGGCCAACTCAAACAAATCACCGTCGTTAAAAAGGAAAAATATGATACATATTAAAAGAACAAGGCCGCAAGATAGACATACAACGACGACTAAAACACTACGCCGTTAAATATAATTTTCACGACAAGAAAAAATATGACGTCTTTAAATACATGAGAAGACGACGTTATTGAAATCTACTACGTCTCTTATTTACAAACAACCGTCGTGAAATAAATTTGAATATTAAGTTTAGCCAGCTGATCAAGAAATTCATCTGCCTTGGGGACACATAATCATCTATCATTAAATGAGGGCATGATACAAAGTGTGAATTGGCTTCAGAATACAAAGGGATCTTGTTAGTTTGATAGGGCTGATAATCTCACGAGCACATTCTGTACGGAAAAAAAGGAGAAACTAAAAAAACCACAAAAGGACTGATACATCTTGCAATTACAGGAAGGAATCTGATTTGTCCAATTGGTTAACTGACTTAAAGATCAATTGATAAGGACATTTCACCATATTTTCAATATCTTTTCACCACCCTTGTTTTTTCTTGGGGGTGGAAACTTGTCCATGATTTCAACAGAATCATCACTCGAATCGTTACTAGAATCATCACTCGAATCCCCATCTTCATTATCAGTTTCTTCCTTCGTAGGTACTATTTGCTCCCCATCATTGGTGCACTTTGCACCTTCTCCAGAGCGGAAAATGACAAGATCAAATAAAGGTGTACTTTTGCTGGAAATCAACACAAAAAGACACAGATCACCAACTTCCAAATGATTGTCACGCACAACGTCCATCCAACCATGCCTGAATCTGGGCCTTCCTTTGCTCAAACCAACAGACCAAGTTCTCCCATTCGAAACTTGAAGGATGACTTCACAGGAATGCTTAATACTAGGAGATAGCTTGTAAAACGTATCTCCTAGTATTAAGCATTCCTGTGAAGTCATCCTTCAAGTTTCGAATGGGAGAACTTGGTCTGTTGGTTTGAGCAAAGGAAGGCCCAGATTCAGGCGTGGTTGGATGGACGTTGTGCGTGACAATCATTTGGAAGTTGGTGATCTGTGTCTTTTTGTGTTGATTTCCAGCAAAAGTACACCTTTATTTGATCTTGTCATGGACAACGGATATGTGTTGTAGTTAGAAGATTTTCTACAGCAAAGTTCAAAAATGCTTCCACCCCAAACTCATATGCCTTCGATCTTCTATCCGAGTGCATCCATGACTTATCCATCTCCGACACTATAACCTATTATCTATAATAAAGTGAAAATACAGGCAATGACCATCACTATAGCAGATTAAACAAAGATAGGGTTTGTACTTACAGGTTGGACGAGCTCACAGATTCGACGGAGCCTGGAGAGTGCAACTTTTAATTAGAGCAGAAGTGAGAGAGCGAATGTTATGTTGCACGAAATCTGAAAATTTTAGGGTTCAGGGTTAGAAGTATAAGAATAAGAGCCAAATATAAAAAAAATTAGGGCGCGCGAAAATTTTTAGAGCACGCGCTCTTTAAAACGTCGAAAGAAAAACCATGGCGAAAGTTCTACAAGAACCGACGTAAATGTAATATTCCACGACGGAAACACTGAACGTAACGCCGTTTATTTTGACGTTCATTTTTCGGATTAATTTTAAATTTATTTTGAATATTTTGATATAAAGACGACTGAAAAACCACGTCGAAGTTAAGAAATTGAAAACGTTGTAAATTATAATAGACGACTTACATATTAAAATGACGTCGTGTAAAGTGGAAACCATGTCGGATATTTTACTTCACGACGTAACATATGTATTCCACGACTCAACCATCGTCGTTAACAATTAATACCCTAAACCCTTAAAACTAAATTATATAATTTTAAAAATTAAGTTTATAAAAGGGTTTATGGTTTTACAGCCTAATATATACCCTAGCCTACCCAAAAATTATACTTTAAAAATAAACCCCAATAAATAACAACACTAATCTCTAAACCCTAGACTCTAAACCCTAAACCATAAAACTAGAAGTGATTTTATGACTCATCAAAACAATTTTTTTTGGATGGTCATTTTAAATTTTTGTTATTCAAAATGAATTTTTTCAAGGTTTAGAGGGAAGAAAATATATCAATGACTTCATAGGAGTTGACTTTGCATTTTTCTGATTTATTTTCAATTTATTTTGAATATTTTGATATAAAAATAATAAAATATTCTTATCACAATATTTTAGACGTTGTACATTGTAATAGACGACTAAGTTGTTAAAATGACGTCGTTTAAATGAGAAACCATGGCGGATATTTAACTATCCGACGTAAAATATATATTCCACGACTTAACCGCTGTCGTTACAAAGTACTACCCTGAACCCTTAAGAAATTGAAGACGTTGTAAACCATAAACGACTGAATTGTTCAAAGAACGTCGTCTAAATATCCTTTTACGTCGGATTTGGTTAAAACGAAACAACAAAAAACGACGGCTTTTGACTTTATTACGTCGTTGGAAAAGTATTACACGTCGGTTACGCAATTTGTATGTTTGTTTTTTTTTTAATTTAAGAAAACCTCAACAAATTTTTACATTATATATTATAGACAAAATTTGTACATTATACATAAATATCAAGTGTTCAATAATTCCCCTATTCCAGGTGAAGGCAAACAAACTCTGCCCATTCATTCCGGACTTCATCAATCGCTTCTTGGGGGTATGGCTCTTCCTGTTTTCCTCCCTTGGCATACTGCATAAACAATGATTATTAGGGTTTTATAAATAAAAGGAAATTCAATCACAGACGACCATAACCGACGTAGTATATCTATTCAACGACGGTAATTTTACATCACCTTCGTTGATAATACAAAAAACGACGTAAAATGTAAGAAGGTAATTTCTTCTTACCTTCTTCTCAAACCCCAAGGAAGGATCCATGATGATGTCCCTCATGAAGCGCATCACATAATACCCGCATTCGACATTGCTGGGTTGCTTTGGAGTGCCTGACAGAGTTTTCCAAATAACTGCCTTACGGCCTGGTCTGGCAATGTGAGAATTATAAATTTTTATAGCACTGTTCACGATATTTTTGGCCTCTTCATCGACCACACGATTTCCTGGCAGAGGATCCAGAAAATAGACGGTTTCTCTCTTTGCCCTTACAATCAGCAAGATCCAATGACGGCTGCACAAAATTAATATAAAAACGACGGTTATTTACAAAAACGACGTATTATAATATTTCACACGACGTAATAAAGTAGCAATCGACGACATTATATATTTATAACGACGATAAATAACTACCGACGTGGTTAGTAGTTTCAAACGACTCAATAAAATAGAACACCGACGTGGTTAGTTTATACGCAGTCATTTATTGAAAATCATAAAAACAAAATCCTGTTAAGGAGACTAACCCTGGATTGTAAGGAATCAGGAAAATCTGTTCACCGTTAGTCCTCTGAAGTCGAGCTGCTAGTAGGCGTGATCTGTCAGCTATTGTGCCAGAGCTGGCACTAACTGTAGCAGGGTCGATAAAGCCAACCATGGAGCACATATTTGCTCGTTTCAAAATATTGTGTAAGTACCTAAATATATAAAATAATATAAACAAGTCAGCACAAAAAACCACACGACGGTTATGTATAACAAACGACGTATTATAAGATTTCACACGACGTACAAGAATAGACAACGACGTTATAATATATTTATCACGACGGTACATACTAAGGACGTGGTTATTTAGTTAAGACGACGCAATAAATAAACCAACGACGTATTATTTTAGAATGACAAACCTCATATTACAAAAAAACACACGACGGTTATGTATAAAAAAACGACGTATTATAAAATTTCACACGACATACTGAAATAGACAACGACGTTATAATATATTTATCACGACGGTACATACTAACGACGTGGTTAGTTTGTTAAGACGACGCAATAAATAAAACAACGACGTATTATTTTAGAATGACAAACCTCATATATACAGCAATGACAGTGGCTCCTATTTCTTCCATGCCTGCAAATTGTGTAATATCTTCAGGTAGGAGGAAGGTATCGCGCTCTAGACCAAAGACCTCCTTATCAATTGTAAAGTGCAGGGTCTTATCCTGAGGCACGAGTGTCGTTTCCACATAACGACAAAGGGATTTTAAAGAAGATGGCGCCTCCATATTTGAATAATCAACACCTTTAATAACCTGTTTAAAGAAATAAAAAAAATTACGTGGTAATTCAATAAAAACGACGGTTTAAGGAATAAAACGTCGTCTGAAAAAAATTTAAGCGACGGTGAGAAAACCGTCGTGGTGAATAATTTATTACGTCTTAGAAAAACATTCCGCCGTCTAAGTTGTAAACAAACGATGGTTTAAAGAAAAATATCGACGTCTGGAATTTTGAAAAACAAATAAAAAAGGCAAAGTTATATGAACATACCTGGTCGTCATCTTCCTTCTCCTTTTCATCTTGTTTTTCTTCTTTATTCTCTTCATCTATGACGTCGGGAATGATTAACTCCGTCGTCTAAAAACCACAAAGTTTTAAAAATAACGACGTTTAATGGCGTGTAAAACAAGTAAACTAAATACGACGTGGTATTGAAATACAAACGACGGTTTATTTTTAAAATCGTCGTGGTATGTATTTCAAACGACGGTCTTATTAATAATAACGACGTCTAATGGTTTTTAAAAAAACAGAGAATTCAAAGTTCAGATATGTTACCTTTTCTTCCTGATGTTTCCCATTTTTGGCCGTATCATCCTCAAAATGCTGGGATCTCACATCACCTCCAGAGCAGCTTGCTTTGTCAGACATTGGATTTTTGGGACTTTGGCTAATTCTGGGTTTAAGCATGGTTGGATCAAAATTGGGAATTAATTGGGAAAGCTGACTCAGGAAATGCTCCCTCTCAGCCTCTCAGCCTCTTAGTCTCTTCTTGAAGGAGAACTCTTAAACTGTCCTTCAAACGGTCGTCAAAGGTCACTCTCTGTTGTTTGGGTAAATTGAAATATTGCCTTGGTGAGATCCCAGCACCTACTCCTCTGAGTCTGCCTGGATGCTCGGGGCCCAAAGCCATGGTCAGCACATCATTGCTGCCAGAAACATTGACTTTGCCTTCCGAGACTTGTTTTTGCAAATCATCCTAAAACAAAGATATATAAAAAAGTAAGAACAAAAACACACGACGGTTATTTATATACAAACGACGTATTATATAATTTCACACGACGCAATAACATATAAATCGACGTTATTATAATTTATCACGACCGTAGTTATACCGACGTGGTTAGTTTTTTAAAACGACGAAATTAATAAACCACCGACGTCTGATGCTTTATTTACAGACAACAGAGGGATGATTCAATATTCACACCTTTAACGACGTTGTTTAAAACATTTCGACGTAGTAATTTTATACAGACGACGCGAAAATGAACCACCGACATCTTATGCTATAATTACAGAAAACAGAGTTGTGATTCCTATTTAGACCTTTAACGACGTTTTTTAAAATATGTCGACGTGGTAATATCATTCACACGACGCAAAATATAACATAAGACGTAATAAGAATTATTCACAGTTTAATAAAAATTTAAAACAGAGTGAGTAGGCTTACAATTAATTTTGCTTTCTCTGCCACCTTTGGATCAGGGATGTTACCATGTTTGTCCTGTCTAGCTCTCTTCCATAAGGTAGATCGATCAATTTCTACCCCAGGCATGGTTTCCTCTAATTGATCCTCCAAACCGGCATATCCTTTTCGAGACAATCGATGATTGTACTCGAGTTTCTCCCTAATCTGTGCATGTTGAGAATGCACAGACTCAAAATCTTTGGATAACCTTGAAGCTACAAAGGCATCCCATTGTGCTTTCTCAATGAATTTATATGTTTCAGGGGGTTGGCTTAATCTCTCCCTGTCATTGGTGTATGGAAGGATATAATGCCTCGTTAGTGTAGACTTGAAATCCTTCCATTTCTTGGCAGCAGAAGCTAAGACAGAGTTCTTGCCCCCTTGACCTACCACAAAGGCAATGTCAACTGCTTCCCAAATCTGCTCCTTTATATCCTTGGGATTTAAGCCCATTTCAAGTCCACAAGTGGAACTCTGGAGCGTGCCAACACACCAATATAGGACTGCATCTCAATATGTGCTTGGCCAATTCCTTTCCCCTTTTATTGTACTCAACAATTGGCCTCAGTTTCTGAAGTTTTCTCTTCACAACACGAGGCATTGTGCTCATACCTCGACCAGCCTTTGAATCATCAGAGATTGTTGTCGCGCTGGTTGGTTCTGTATCAGCAGATGATGAAGCAAACTTCATCTTCTTCGAAGACTTCATAATCTTCGAAGACTTCTCTTGAGGAGGTACCATTCCAAGGTCCTTACCTCCATTTTTCTTGGAGCCAGAATCCTTACTTTGGTCTTGGTGAGAAACCATTTTTACACAAAACTGCAAGTGAAAATATTTCAAGAAAAAATTAAGAACAAACGACGGTTATTAATAAAATACGACGTATGATACGATTTTAAACGACGCAATGAAATAATATCAGACGTAATAAATGTTTAAAACCAAGGTAATTAAACAACGACGAAATAATTAACTATAAACGACGTGATAATTAACTATAAACGACGGAATATTTATATAACGTCGTGGTATTGATGTTCACACGACGTCAGTAGTAATATACCGTCGTCTATATAAGGATCCAAAACCCTTCTTTCTTTCTCTGTGAATGTTTGATTGCAGATTTGATTTTTTTGAACCATGGTTTTTGTTTTCTAATTTGATAAAATACAAGGCCAAGAAAGAAAGTTTTTGAATCTTATATAGACGACGGTATTTTAATATGACGTCGTGGTATTAACATTCACACGACGTAAAACAATAAGATACTGCCGTCTGTATTAGATACCAACCCTAATTTTTTTTCTTTATATTTTATCAAATTAGGGAAAAACAAAAACCATTGTTCAGAGAAATCAAACCTGCAATTAAACAAGCAAATAAAAAAAAGACTATAATTTTAAAAACAACTTTGTCAATTTTCAGACGACGCTAGAACGACTGACGAACCGTCGTGGTCTACATATTTAACCACGTGAATAAGAAGCTACCGTCGTCTTATTTAGTTGAGGTAGTTGTCTTCAAAGTTGGAAACTTTCCCTCTTTGTCTGTAAATTTTATCGAACTTGGAAAGAAGTAAAATGATTTTGGCCAGAAAAAAGGTAAACAGATTTTTCAAACAAAAAACGTATGAGCATGCAAAACAGCAACCAAAATAGTGAAAATGAAAGCTTACCTTTTGCGTGCAATGAAAGCAAGAGGAAGACGATCGATGTTTAAGTTCAGAGACGACGAAGAAGACGAGAGGAAGACGATGAGATACTCTGACAGTGCTCTGACAAGGAAAAAAGTCTAAAAGTTTTCTCTGGAAGATTGAAATTTTAATCGGGTTGGAAACAGTGCATGTGTAAGTCAGGTAGACGAAAAGTTGCTTACATATAAAACCATTTCAAAAAAATAATACGGCGGTTACATATAACTACGACGTATAAATTACAAAATACGACGGTACATTTAACTAAGGACGTGGTAAATAAGTACGACAGTAGTGTTGTAGGTACCGTCGTAGTAAACTCAAAAATTAAAGTACATAAGTAATAACTCGCGTCATGGTAGATCATTTAACACGTCGGTTTTATTAATGTACCGACGTGGATTTATGTAATATACGTCGGTCATACCGACGTTGATTTTACAATTTAAACGGAGGTTTTTTTGTAAGGACCGCCGTTGGTTTTAAAAATTTATTCTATAAATTTGTCCCTTTCATTCATTTTTGGTTTACATGTAGGGTTCCAAGTTCTTCCTCTCTCAGAGACACTGTCTCTCACATCTCAAAGACAATAATTTGGATGTCTTTCTCAAAGAGAAATTGAGCTTACTCGCATCAAATCTATGTCCACAAGAAGAAGCTTGTCAACTAGCCTTCTCACTTCCTTGATCAAGCCTGATAGGACACTTAGTGCTTCTAAATACTCCTTGCTTTCCATCAAAAGAGATGCAAGCCTGGCCTCCACTCGCTGTCGAAGGAAAGTTCGCTTCTCAGGGAAATCTGAAGATCAGATGTGCCTGATCCTCTGCTTGATTTTCTTGGCTAAGAAGATCCGTCAGATTTGTGATATAGCCTCTTCCTTTATCCGTAGAGCTTCAGAAGAAGAAGATGATGGGTTTCAAGAATGCGATAAAGAATAGAAATGGCTTCAGAATGCGATAAAGCATGAGCAATCGAATCAGTGCTTTGAACTATACTTTGAACTATACAAGTCAATGCTTTGAACTATACAAGTCCTGCAGAAAGATAAAGGACCAAACTGTTAAAGAAACTGAAACTGTTATAACACGACGCAATATTTGTTTTGCGACGTGGAATCTTTTCATTTAACGTCGTTAGGTTTAATATAACCGACGTGGATTTGAATTTTTAAATTATGAATAGAAATTTTTTTCCCGTGACCTTTCAGTTTATTTTTCAATTACAGTGCCTTATAAATAGAGTTTTTTTTCCGGAGGAAATTTAAAATGAAGGAAATTAATGTTCTGGAATATGTAAAGTTTCATTTTTGGATGACAGATTTCAATTCTTGTCATTAAGTAGATCTACCGACGTAGGATAAGAAAATAAAGGAAAAAATTGTCAACAAAAATTCTTATTAAGACGACGGTTTAAATTAAAGGTACGACGTATAAAATGAATAAATACGACGTTAAATTTTATAGTACGATTTAAAGATAACGTCGTACAACTATACTAGAATGACGTCGATATATTTATATGTTCCGTCGTTGTACATTAATTTAATACGGCGATATTTGTATTTTAAAGCCGTGGATTTGTTTGTAATTATACGGCGTCTTATACGAAAACCTCGTCGTGTTATGTTATGAGTAAAAACGGCGGCTTTTATTGAAATCGTCGTCTTCACTTTCTACGTCGGTCGATTCATAACTTCTGCCGTTATTTGTTGGCTTTGATTTTACACTGCGGAAATCTGTTTCAAATAGACGTCGGTTTTTTAATTAGGTACGTCGTTGTTTTTGAACAGCCATTTGAATCTCCATTTTTAGTTGTCTAAGGTTGTATTACACGACGGTGTTTTTAGAACCGTCGTCTTTTTAAAAACCACGACGGTTTTCACTTAGACCGTCGTTGTTTTCTGGTCGTCTTTTTCACTTTTTGTAGTAGTGATTGTGCACATAAGTCCCTTACCTGATTTGTAGCCTCTTCCACAAAAACTTGCTGTTTACCATAGATATAAGAATTGCGCAACTGTCATACTTTCTAGCAAATGCATACAAAAGACTCAAACTCCAAACCCATTAAAACATTAGTAGCCTTCTCCGAAAAGTCTGCAAATAAGCCACCTGCCACCTTCACCCTATACCAATAAGAAAAGTCTGCAAACAATTGCACTACCAAAGAGCATGCATAGTAGTCTCCTCTTCCCTACCACACCTAAAGCATAGCGAAGAAGAAATCACTTTCCTCATAAATGAATTAACTGCAGTTGGAATAATATCGGATGCAGCACGCCACAAAAATCATTTGGTTTTATTCGAAATCTCCAACCTCCACATCCTCTTCCAAAACATCATCTAAGCTTCCATATCCGATGAACTCCCTTCCCCTTCATCACATAAATTGCACTGCCGCAAAGCAATCCGATAGCCCATTTTCATAGAATACGTACCGTTCTTCTCGAAAAAACAAAACTATCTATCACTTCTTTGAACCATGGAAGAAAGGAGTATACTCAAGATAGCCTCCTTATCCTCCTCATAAAAAACTTGATCAATTAGGGACGTATCCTATCCCCCATTAGGCGTTATCAAATTCGATACCATTGCATGTTGTGGAAACTCTTTGTTGAGGAGAGGCTTGAACGTAAAAGGTTTAGGGATCCATTGATCTCGGAACACCCTAATAGATTGCCTATTACTAACTTGCCACACCAGACCTTGCTCAATTACTTGTCTGCCCCAAACTATAGCTCACCAAACTAAGGAAGGACAATTCCCCGACTCTGCATGTTGGAAATCCCTCGCAGGAAAATATCTTGCATCATAATACGGGCAACTAAGGAGTCGGGATTCTCCAAGAGTCTCCATGCTTGCTTCACCACCATAGCTTTATTAAAAGCCTAAAAAAAAATTGAATCCAAGCCCCTCTAAGCACTTAGGCCTGCAAAGTTTCCGCTAACTCATCCAATGGATATTACGTTTCCCTACTTTCCCCCACCAATAATGGGCAATCATTGCAGAAAAATCCTCACATAAGGTCTGTAGCAATTGAAAACCCCTATAGTATAAGTGGGAAGTGCCTGAGCCATCGATTTGATGAGGACCTCTTTCCCAGCCGAAGAAAGCAACTTTGAACTCCATCCATATAGTCTACTCCATAACATATCTCGTACATGCTTAAACATCTGAAAGCAGCTTTGCTTCCCAACCGTAGGTAAACCAAGGTATTGCTCACGTCAAGGAACAACACTCACCCTAAGCATGCTACAAATTAATTGTTGCATCACTAGATCAATGTTTCACTACTACGATTTACTGTTTGCGCGACGGACGTTTGCGCGACGAACATATTTTCGTCGCGCAAAAATCACTATTGCGACGAAAAAAAAATACCGTAGCGCAAACAGCAGAACACTAGCGCGACGAAATATCTTCGTCGCGCAAACAATCTATGCGCGACCTAAACTAGTTTCGTCGAGCAAAGGTCTGGGAAAAAACCCCGGTTTTTTTTTTGGCGCCAGAATCTTGCGCGACGACAACAAACGTCGCGCATGACAACATTGAGCGACAATACATATATTTCGTCGCGTAAAGATGGACAGAAAATTGTCTAATTTTTTTTGCTGTAAAAAACTTTGCGCGACGAACGATTTCGTCGCAAAAGACAACTTAGAGCGACGGAAATATGTACCGTCGCGTAAAAAAAAGAGGGTTTACTTATTTTGGCGGCAAAATGCAGGGTGGATAAAACTGTTTTTGCGCGACGGAATTGCCTTCGTCGCGTAAAGTGTGATGCCGGTGCTTTCTTGCGCGACGAAATGAATAATTTGCGCGACGTAATATAAACCTTGCGCGACGAATAATGTTATTTGCGCGACGAATGTTTGTGCGACGGATAATTTTATTCGTCGCGCAAAAAACCAGATGTCGGCAGGTAATTGCTCGACGGAAATGTTGTTTTGTGCGACGGAAAAGTTATTTTTCGCGACGGCATTTTGCGCGACGAATTTCGTGGTTCGTCGCGCAAAGTCCTTCTTCTTCATTTTAATATCTGCCATTGCAGAGGCAGAATGCAGTTTCTGCATTCTGCCTCTCTCTCACTCTCCCACTGCATTTTGCCTCTCTCTCATTCTCCCTGCCGTTGCTCTGCTGTGAATTCAGTACGTTCATTGGGTATGTATTTTTTGTCGTTATTTTAAATGTATTGATGTAAATTCGTAGTAACGCTATTAATTTTGTTATCGTTAGGGATATTTGTGATTGGTGATTGGTGGAGAACGATTGAGAAGGTATGTTATTGTAAAAGTTTGTTTTTTATGTTTGTAATTTTTTTGTGAAGTCATATGTATATAATGTTGTGAAATTGTGCGTGACATAGCACAATGTGTTGTGATGTACGAAGTTAATTGAAATTAACTTCGTACTTTTATTTTTATGTTTAGTAACACGTAGTTTCCCGTTCGAGATTAGTTGGATTTCGTGCATGGATGCGTAATGCATGACTGCGGTCCAATTAATTCTTGAATTGTCCCATTATTTGGACAGTTTGGTAATGCATAGTGTTGTCACATAATCTTCGGCTACAGGATTAGGTTTCGATTGTGGAGATTTCGGTGTCATCTCGGTACGTTCTTCGGGTGGTACGTAGGTATTTATACCTATGCCCACTTCAAGAACTGTGTCGAGATGCTGCCGAAATTAATCCACGTCGAAATCTAATCTCATGTAGCCGTAGGTTACGTGACAGGACTATGCATTCCCGAATGGGATAGGGCCCTTACCGGAGGCATAAGGTGACATTATAACTTCGTATGAAGTTGTTGTGATTGTTGTGTCGTGATTGTGGTTTCAGGAATTATGGACAGAAGGTGGATACAGAACCCGAATAGATGCGCAGACGAATACTTGGATGGAATCGAGGATTTTATTGAGTTTGCACGTAGACACAACCCGGGTGCAACTAGAATCCGTTGTCCTTGTAGGAGGTGTAACAACACGTTGTGGGAGACAATTGAAAATGTTGGATTTCATTTAGTAAGGAATTGAATGATTGAAACATATAGCATTTGGAACCTTCACGGCGAACAAGTAGAGCATGCTTCGTCTTCAAATGCCCCAAGAGGGGACAATGTTGAACCTAATGTGGATCCTAATGATCAAGTAATGGGTATTATACAGGATGCTTTTCCATTCGCATCGACCAACATCAATCAGGAAGGGGAAGATGACGTGCCTACACCAATAGACAGTGCGGAGTTTGAACAGTATGAAAAACTGTTAAAAAATGCCAACCAAGAGTTATACCCGGGGTGCGAGAGCTTTTCCGTTCTCACTGCCATTGTGGAGCTAATGCACGGAAAAATAAAGTATCGTATGTCGAACTTGTGTTTCGATTACTTTTTGGGGGTTTTCAAGAGAATGCTTCCGACGGACAATTGTTTGCCGAAAGACCATAAACATGCACAGAAGGTGTTGCACGGTCTTGGATTGGGTTATGAAAAAATCCACGCTTGCAAAAACAATTGCATGTTATTCTACAAAGAGCATGAAACGTTGGATACATGCCCTATATGTAATGAGTCGAGGTTCAAAATGACATCCCAGAATAGAACGACTAAGATACCACAAAAAGTCATGCGTTATCTGCCCCTTAAACCTAGGTTGCAGCGATTGTATATGTCGACGCATACTGCCACAGACATGATGGCATAAGGAAAAACGGGTAGACGATGATGTGATGCGGCATCCTGCAGATGGGGAGGCATGGAAAGAGTTCGATCGAACGTTCCCCGAGTTTGCTGCTGATCCCCGAAATGTTAGATTGGGACTTGCCACTGACGGATTCAATCCGTATGGGGTTCTAAACCAACACCACAGCACTTGGCCGATTTTCGCATTCTCATATAATTTGCCGCCTTGGAAATGCATGAAAAAAGAATACATGATGATGACTGTTTTGATAACTGAGGATCCTGGCAGGTCAATTGATGTGTACTTAAGGCCTCTGGTTGATGAGCTGAAGGATTTATGGACAAACGGTGTTCGCACGTACGATAAATCAACTGGGAGGATGTTCACTTTGCGAGCAGCAGTTATGTGGACTGTGAATGATTTTCCAGCATATGCAATGGTTTCTGGGTGGAGCACAAAGGGTTATATGGCATGTCCTGTATGCAAGGAAGATGTAACTTCTGGTTGGCACGCGGGAAAAGTTTGTTACCTTGGTCATCGGAGATGGTTGCCATGGGACCACGAGTGGCGAGAAAAAGATAAAGAGTTCGACGGGAACACAGAGCGTCGCCTCAGACCTAGAGAATGGTCCGGTGATGAGATCTTGGAACAGCTGAACCGTTTGGATTTTGCTCCGTTCGGGAAAACAGTTAGTCGGACCAGACCTTCTACACATTTGAACTGGACGCACAAGCCTATGTTTTTTGAGCTCCCATATTGGTCGAAACTGAAATTGAGGCACAATCTAGATGTGATGCATGTTGAGAAAAATGTATTCGACACATTGGTGGGCACGATTCTAGATATCGAGGGGAAGACGAAGGACACGATCAAAGCTCGTCTTGATTTGGAAAGAATGGGCATACGAAGGGGTTTATGGATGAATAGGGACAGTGATAAAGCTAGAAGGGATCTTGCATTCTTTTCTATGAAACCGAATGACAAAAAGGAGTTTCTAAAGTTTGTATCGTCTGTCAAATTTCCCGATGGGTATGCTTCTAATATCGCACGTTGCGTGAATGTCGATGGGGGTAAATTTACTGGACTTAAGAACCATGACTGCCATGTGTTCATGCAACGCCTACTTCCTGTGGGTATTCGACACCTACTGCCGGAAGATGTGGTGAAGCCAATCATGTTGTTATCCAGATTTTTTTCCCAACTGACGGCAAAAACATTGCGAAGGACAGACATGTTTCAGTTGCGCCATGACATTGTCCAAGTCCTATGCAAGTTTGAGATGATATTTCCTCCAGCTTTCTTTACAAGTATGATGCACGTGATGGTTCACTTGCCAGAAGAGGCATTGCTTGCAGGTCCTGTCAACTATCGATGGATGTATCCAATAGAAAGGTATATAATCTTTATCATTTGTGTATGCATCATTATCGACAGTTTGCTAATTTGTATCATATCGTTTTATTTTGGCAGGCTTCTCGGAGAGCTGAAAAAAAGTGTACGCAACAGGGCAAAGCCCGAAGGATCAATTATAGAGGCTTGGGTTCAATATGAGTCGCTTACTTTCTGTGGAATGTATTTAAAAGATGTGGAGACGGTTTTCAATCGTCCTCAACGCAATAATGACGGAGGTATGAGAAATGAAAAACTTTCTGTTTTTGCCCAAAGCGCACGACCATTTGGAGATCCTGGACGAGGAGAGTCGTTTTGTAGAAATGACATGGAGGTAGCGCATTGGTTCGTACTGAACAATTGTGATGAGATAATGGCCTACTTAGATGAGCATGAACAGATGATGAAGCGAGAACATCCATCACATTTGGTTGCCCGGAAACACCGTGAATTATTTCCACAATGGTTTTTGGATTCTGTAAGTTATAAGTGTTTTCTCATTAACAAATATAAACTGTAGTATTTAATTTTGTCAGACTAACATGTAATTGGTTTTGTATACTATTAGGTGAATAAATTGAAATCATCGAATTCCCCCACTTACAGTGATGAGTTATATAACTTGGCGTTCGGCCCAATTCGCGCTGAATTGTTCTCGGGTTGTGATGTTAACGGCGTCAAATTTTTGGGGGCCGCACGAGATGACAAGTTGTGTACGCAAAACAGCGGTGTCCATGTCCCAGGTGGAGGCGAAAGTACGGACATTGATTTCTATGGCAAACTGACAACTGTCGTGCAATTGCTTTACAAAGATCGATACCAAGTCATCATGTTTAAGTGTCGATGGTTCGATACCAACCCAAATAGGGCGGGAAGTGTTAAAATCGACCATGGAGTACTGTCTGTGAACATTAACAGAACTTGGTATGATGACGACCCGTACATTTTGGCAAACATGGCGTCCCAAATTGTGTATCTAGATTACCCTAAAGCCGGGAACGGGTGGAAAGTTGTGCAGAAGATGGATCATAGGAACGTGTATGATATACCAGAACTAGACCCAAGTGACAACGACGTCGACAATGTGGCTGACCAACGTTTAGATCTTCAATGGGAAATGATGCGGAAACACTTCGAGATACAAATGTTATACAAGAACCGTTTCAAATAGAAGGAGTGGCTTCAGTCGAAATACCGATTCAGTCAATTACAATTGACCTCGGTGATCTTCCCCGATACGATGTTGCAGTGGGCCCTAGCAACGCCGATGATGCAGTTATAGAGGAGGAGGAGGAAGAAGATTGGGAGACCGAGAGTGATGATAGCGACGATAACGAAAGTTATTATAGTTCAGATGATGAATAATTAAATTTGATGTAATTTTATTATGTTACTGTACAGACTTTGTGTAATACAAATGTTTGAATATATATAGTACAAATATCCAAACCTTATATATGTGGAAAACTGACACTTTATTCAAATAAATTTAGTTATAAAACATTGGTAAATCAATATATCCAAACCCTTTTAATAATCATTTTTAATTTTTGTTTTTGACAAAACAAATTTTTAAAATGAAAATGATACAAAATTTGTTATAAAACATTGATCAATAAACATTTTTATATAGAGTTTGAAAACTATTGACAATAAACATTTTGCAAAACAGAAAACCCTTGCGCGACGAAGTTGACCTCGTCGTGCTATTTTTGCGCGACGAAGAAACCCTCGTCGTGCAAAGTTTGCGCGTCCCAAAATACACTAGTCGCGTGAAGTTAAAACATTGCGCGACAAAGTGTCTTCCGTCACGCGCAAAAGTTTGCGCGACGATAAAACTATGTTCGTCGCGCAAATATATATCATTTTATAATATATATTACATATACACATATATATTTGAAATTGACGATCGAGTTGGAGTATTGTATTCATATAGGGTCATGGAGTGTAGGTGTAAAAATTCATCAAGATCAGAGTTAAAATAACCGTTAAATCATCAGTTTTCATTTATAACCGTTCACAAGTTTTGTCCCGTTACTTGATCTCTGAATGTTTTATTTTTTCGATTTTTGGGGTGTAAGATCTCGAAGTACAAATAAACGAGTTTGACGGCTGGATTGCTGAAACTACTTTTGTAGAATGCGTTTGCCATATCAACCATATATTCATAAACAATAAATAGTTTACTTATACGTTCGTTAAATATAACATCACCTTATGTCGTATCACCCTAGTGTAAACATCTGAAATTGAAGATCAAATTCACTAATTGTATTCAAATAGGGTAAAGAAAAGTAGCTGCAAAAAATTATACAAATCAGAGCTAAAATAACCGTTAAATCATGACTTTTCATTTACAACCGTCGATAAGTTTCGTCATGTTACTCGATCTCTTAAAGTTTGTTTTTGTCGATTTTTGGCATATACGATCTCGAAGTGTAAAAAAACAAGTTTGCCGGTTGGATCATGAAAACTAGTTTCGGGTTGAGGGTTTCTGCGGTTTAGGGTTTAGGGTTTAGGGTAAAGGGTTTGCGCGACGAAAGAGAGTATTTGGTCGCGCAAGGCCTGATAACGACTGAATTGCGCGACGAATACAAGTCAGTTCGTCGCGCCATACCAGCCATAACTTTCACATTTTACTCTGTCCCTCCTTGGACACTTGGTGGAAATTTTTTTTGCGAGGTCTTGCGCGACGCATTAGCTTCCCTTCGTCGCGCCATATCAGCCAATATTTCACATTTCACATTTGCCTGTCTTCCTCCCTGGACACTTAGCAGAAATTTTCTTGCGAGGTATTGCGCGACGAAATCTATGCCCGTCGTCGCGCAATGTTATTCAGACTTTGACATTTTTAAGAGTTTGCGCGACGCTAGTAGTACGTCGCGCAATCTCAGTCAGCCCTGTCTCATTGGACAGTCATCATGTCATTTTTTTTGCGAGGTTTAGGGTTTAGGGCATTCGCAACATTGCGCGACGAAACATATGTTCGTGCGTCGCGCAAGAATAAAATTCGCCCGCGAAACCCTAAATCCCAAATTTTGGCGGACGCCATCATTGCGCGACGAAACATATGTTTGTGCGTCGCGCAAGAATAAAAATTCGCCCCCTAAACCCTAAATCCCAAATTTTGGCGGACGCCATCATTGCGCGACGAACATTCACTTTTATTCGTCGCGCAAAAACGACACTTTTACCAAATTTTGGCGGATGAATGACTTTGCGCGACGAACAAAAGCCATTTAAAACTTTTTGCGCGACGTTACTTTTGCTTCGTCGCGCAAAAACGATTAAAATTTCAGAAACCACGCGATGGCCTCCTTCTTCCCCAGACTTCTGAAATTCCTCCCCGCCGTCTCTCTCCCCGCCGTCAGCTCAGCCTCCTACCCCGGTGGATTTGGACCGCGCCCGCGACGTTGGTGGTACCCCGGAGCTCCCCCGCCGTCGCCGTCAAGCCAGCCGCTGCGATTTCTTCGGTTTTCACCGAATCGGCTCCGCCGTGTTCTCCCTCCTCCGGCGACCAATTCCGACACCTGAGGTATGGTTTCTATCCTATTTTTAATGCTTTAGCTGATGGTTGGGTAGGATTTCTGAATTTGTTGCACTAGGGCACTTAATTTGAAACCCTAAGTTTCGGCCGGATTTTGATTTTCAATTCCGGCCACTTCCGGCCATTTTTCGGGGTATGTCCGAGAACAAAAGTGGCTCCAATTGATGTTTTGAACCTAGGATAGGAACCTTGCCCCTTAGTTTTAAGCATTTTCCGGCGATTGGTATCGCTTTGGACACCCGCGCCGCTGCGGCGCGTGGGTTCCTGTAGCAACCCGATTTCGGTCCTAGTGCATTCCTGTAGTTGTCACGAGCGCATAGGTGTTTTCGGATTAGAATTTGGTTACCGTTTGCGCCTCCAATGGATTTTGCCTATTGTGCGATTTCCGGGGTTGTTATGTTCGGACCGTTGGATCGAACTCAAACTCACGTATGTTGTACCTTGTATTTCTTGGATCGTCTACGATTCGACGGATCGTGGATCGGAGTCCCGGATACTCCGAACTCGCAAACCCTAGGTCAATAATGTGAATGATATTTTATGTGTTTTCAAATATTGGTATATTTTATTAATTTGTATGTGTATTAATGAAAATGTGCAGATGTCAGACCTGATTACACGTCGTAGGGCGGTGACGACCACGCAGAGTACGGCGCCCCCGACTCAGCCGACATCTGCTGCCACTGCTCCAGCATCTCCTGCCACTGCGCCGGCACTGATGGACCACTTCGCAGTTGCACCTGCGAGGTCCCAGGGCCTGCCTCATCCGCGTCATCAGTGGCGCAGCCTGTTAGTGCCAGGCGGCGTCATCGGCCCGGCAGCACCACCGAGACCACATCCACTGATGCGTCGGGGTCACAGCCAGGTATAGCTTTCCTTTTTCTCCAGTTAATTTTATTTTTTATTTCTTGTTTTGTGTGTGTGTGTGTGTGTGTGTGTGTGTGTGTATTTGATTGTTAACTTTGTTATTTATTTAACATTCATGTCATATTTCTTTGCAGCCAAGAGGAACACCCGAGGGCCGTGTCGGCAGTTGAAGACGGCGAAGGTCACCCGGGTGACCAACAGTCGTATCAACATCGGATACGACGAGCGACATCGGGCTGCACCGACGGCGGAGTTGCATAGCTCCTTGGCCCACGACATTGGCCACGTCGTGCGGACCCATTGCCCGATGCAATGGAAGTCTTGGAGGGTCATGCCTGACGAGATCCAGGCGGAGGTTCGCGGCCAGTTGTCGGTATGTACCTTACATTTTCATTATTTTTCTTTAAAATTGTGTATTTTTCTATTACTTAACGTATCTAATTAATTGATTGCAGACGAACTATAACTTGGAGGATCTCGACGAAGAGTCGTTGACGTACGTCAACAGACTCTTCGCTGAGAGGTACAAGCAGTGGAAGAGCGACTTGCACCACCATTTTCAGGCCTATGATGATCCGCAAGTCGCTCTTCAGGAGGGTTGCCCGAAGGAGCTTGAGGGGCGGGAGGATAGTTGGGAGTGGCTCTGCGCTCATTTTCAAGCGCCCGAATTTGCGGTATTTTTTTAATTATATTTGTTTAATTATTACTTATTACTTATTTATGTTTATTTTATTTTTTTATTTCATTATTATTTAATTTTTTATATTTTAACTAATACGTTTCATTTTTTGTATAACAGAATAAAGCCCAAGTGAATAAGGGTAATAGGAAGAAGAAGACCCTTCTCCACCATTCCGGCTCCAGACCCTTTTCGTATAGGATGGATGCACGGCGTCGGGTAATAATCACAAAATTTTTATTTCATTTTTAATGTCATTTTTATTAATTTATTTTTTTCATACTAATATTTTTCTTCTCTTGTTCAATTTAGGAGGGGTCCAAGTTCCCAGAGATCGACGTCTTTGGTGACGTTTATGTTCGACCCGGGAATGAGTTGGCCGAGTCCCTTCATGTAAGTATTATTTAATTTTAATTCTTATGTTATGCATTCAATTTATATGCATGTTTTAATTTATATTTTATGTTATGTTCAACAGACGACGATGGTGGAGAGGAGCCAGCTTGTTCTTCAGGAGTCCGCCTCCCAGCTTCCTCCCGAGACTCCGATCGAGTCTGTGGCTCCTCCACAGGATGCTGGATTTCAGATCTTGACGGAGACGTTGGATCAGACTCTCGGGAGGAGGCCGGGGACATATTGTCGAGGGATGGGGAATGCCCGGCGGAGGGAACCTCGACCTCGTTCATCGGCGCAGTCAAACAGTCAGGTCACTGCTTTGACAGCACAGGTGGCCACTCTTCAGAGCCAGATGTCGGTCATTCTGCAGTCCCTCGCACAGTCCGGCATTCCAGTCCCGCATTTTGATGCGCCCACCTCTGAGCCCGTCCATCCCGGGCATCCCCACCAGACCACTGCCCCGCCCTCCGAGCCGCATACTGGCGACGACTCGGTTGATTTTGATTCATTATTTGATTAGTGTATTTATTTTATTTGTAATACATTTATTTTATTTTATAACAAAATTTTATTCTAATTTATTTTTATTGCAATTTCATTGTTTAATCAATAAAAAGAAACCAATTTTATTTAAAATAAAAATAAAAATATTAAAAAAAAAAAAATTGTAACATTATTTATGCGCGACGGAAAATATTTCGTCGCGCAAACCAACATGTAACAAAAAAAATAAAAAATCAAATTTTTGTATCACTTTTAATTCATGCGCGACGAAGGCATACGTCTCGCAAACACGTTTTGCGCGACGAAACATTTCGTCGCGCAAAACGTTTGGCGCGACGACATAATTGTTCGTCGCGCAATTATATGTGCGACGAAAACTTTCTCATCGCGCGAATTGTTCTGCGACGAACATATACGTCTCGCGAACACATTTTGCGCGACAAATAATATTTCGCGCAAATACTTGATCGTCGCGCAAATACACGTGCGCCGCATACTTGATCGTCGTGCAAATACTTTTGCGACGAACAGTTGTTTCGTCTCGACACCGTTGGTGCAACGATGGTTTACCCGTCGCACACTTTTGCGCGACAAAGGTTTGTACCGCGTCGCGCAAAGGCTTTCTTCACGATCTTCGCGCGACGGAATATGCGCGACGACTTTTTTGTCGCGCTGAAATTGGGGCGACTAAATGAGACTTTGCGCGACGCTTTTTTCTTCGTCGCGCAAAGTGTAAAATGTAGTAGTGTTTGGACTAAAACAAGCCTTTGAGTTATCAAAATTAATTTTTTGCCCAAACGCCTTCTTATATTTCCTAAGAATAGTTAGCAAGGAATGAGAATAAGAGAGATGGGTATTACAAAATAATAAACTATCATCAACAAAAAAATAACTGTGTTAGCGTAGGAGCTCCCTAGGCAACAGCAACACCATGAAGTTGTTTTTACTGATGTGCACTATTCAACAAAGCTGATAACCCCTCCGCGCATATCCACACAAAAAAAAAAAAAAAAAAAAAAAAGATAAGGTGATAAGGGATCCCCTTGTTTGAGACCCCTGGCCACCAATCGACGCTGTCGTACACCGGTTAGTCGCGCCACCTTCACGAAAACTGTTCCTCTCTTCCTCCTCTAACTAGCCGAAGGATCAATCGACATCAACTATCAAGGATTTCTCAATTTTAACGAAAACGAGCTCCGGTGGCTTTTGAGTATTTTTAGGCAACTTCGGCCACCATTTTTGTCGAGTTAAGTATGAAACTTCATCAACCCTTCCTGCTCTATCTGTTTCTATAGGTGGTTTAGATCAATTTTGAAGTTTTAGAAATTTGTCAAAATACCCATTTTGGCCAACGATTATCGGCTTCGATTCTGCCACTTCCAGTCAGTTTTTGGCCAGGGTCCAAGAACCAAAAATGCTCCCCTAGGTGTGCTTGATCTGTTGGTATTTTTATTGTAGGGTGTTTTGATTCTCAAGGAACTCACACGCCGCCCGTTTAGGGTAGTGGAGCGTGGGCCATATTGTGGGTGCCCATTATGTTCTAAAACCCCACGTCGTCCTGAGCATGACTGTATTGAATTGGTTGTAGTTTGAATGTCGAACGGATATTGCACCTATTATGACATATCCAGGTTTGATAGTTTTAGACCGTTCAATCAGTTCCAATTTCAAATATGTTGTTCTCTATACCTCTAGGATCGTGTAGGAACTTGTGGATCGAGAAAGGGAGTCCCGAATACTCCGAATCAATGAGTCTATGGTTAGGCGAAATGATCGTCGTTCGATCGTTTGATTGAGAATGATCCGATCTCTCGATCAAGACCGAACCTTTGGGATTTTTTTATTAGACTTTGTTGGACTTACAAGAACGTTCGAATTGGAAATCAAAGGTCGTGGGCTCCGGGGGCTTGGTTGACCAATATGGGAAGTTTGACCGCTCGGTCGACCATGAGTCCTCGGTGTTATCTCATCCTTTGGGAAGTACTAGAATGACCTTATAAACCTTCTTAAAAATTGCGCACACTTTGAGACCCGGGAAGTTAAGTGTTAAGTTACAGATCGTTGTTGAGTACGTGTGTTAATTAAGCCAGTTTATTCTCTTGAATAGGTACTCTTGCTTCGCGTATTCCAGAGGAAGAGCTCTCTCAGGATTAAGCATCATTGGACCTGTAGTGAGTGGCCTTTGTTTTAAATGATCATTACTTTCAAAAGATGAAATGTCATGCATATGTGATTTAATTGTAAATTTGATTATTTTGATTATTTGGGATTATGGAATTGTTATTTTGTCATATCTTTGATTTTGTAATGCTTGAGAGTTTGGTATCTATAGTATGTATTAAATATTTGGGTATTGAGTTTGGGACTATAAAATTTTCGGGATGTTTATGTATATGAGTTTGGGTACATTTGAACATTTGGAATTGTGATATGGGATTTACATGGATTATTATTATTAAATTACATGCATTGGGTGATATTGGGTTATGCATTGGGTGATATTGGGTTACTTATGGATGTGCATTTTGAGAATTTGGGAATTTTGTTTGGGATGTGAGTTTTGGGAAATTGAATTAAGGGAGAGTATATTATATATATATATATATGTGGGTTTATGAAAGTGGATTTCAGATTTTGGCTATGGGTTACACGCCATTATATGTACCTCCCTTTGGATATTGGTTACTTTACCTACACGTGGTGTTGAATTTTCCGACATGTGGGCTCACTTGAATACTGATTACTGGTTACTTTTCCCACATGTGGTGTTGGATTTTCCAACGTGTGTGCTCACTTGGATACTGATTACTGGTTACTTTACCCACACGTTGCAATGGATTTTTCGGCGTGTGGGCTCACTTGGAAATTGGTTACTTTTACTTTACCCACACGTGGCATTGGATTTTCCTACATGTAGGCTCACTTGGATACTGATTACTGTTATTTTACCACACGTGTCGTTGGATTTTTCAGCTTATGGTAAATATCTGGGCACCTTTGATCTGGTGTGTCGTAGGCCTTGACTGGCAGTCTGTGCTAGTAGGACATGGTTTGGTTAGGCCACACGTGGCATTAGAGGTCTCCCGGTTGGATAGCTCATCTCTAGTTGTAGGGTAGAAAGTTGAAACCCTACGGGCTAGTCAAACAATCCCCCGGTTGGATTGTTTCCCCCAGTACATGATAGTGATGTGTTGAGTTTGGGTGTGTTTATATATATATTGAGTATGTGCATTGAGACGGCTCTGCACAGGTATGAGCTTTTGAAATGAAGTTTGGAATTGAGATTGAATATTTGGGAATAACTAAGCATGTTGCATTTTTGGCAAGGGTATGGTTTTTCATAGTAAGGATTTTGGGTTTATGCTTATATTTCATATTAAGGACTAAACGTTGGAGCCTACGATGTTTTCAAGAAATTGAGGAAGTATTAAGGATTTGGCTTCATTATGGTATGCTAAGGTACAAATTTAATTGAATTAAAATATTTGCGAATATCAGTTGGTAAATATGTACGTATACAAAAGAACTTTGTTGCATAGTGTTTTGATAGTATTTTATAAAATATAGGGAGTTATTTATGTTGAATATAAATTATGTTTAACCTTTCTTTTTCGTCCACTCATATTTTCTGTTTTGCACTCCTCGGGTCCTAGATTCCGAGGTCGAGACCACCATGTCAAGGCATTGCGGTTGTTCGCTCCTATAGGAATTTTCCTTTACTTTTCTCTACTTTCTTTTTTTTGGGTTGTAAACTAATTCCATAGTTGCTCTGTTTACTCATTTGAGTTTGGGTAGAAGGCGTTAAGCCCATTCGAATAGTTTATCAGTGACGTGTTCTTTAGCATTGTGTGTGCTGGTTGTTGGGACTATTTTTTTATCATATTTTGACAAGTGGAAAATTTTGGGAAAAGTCCATTTTTCAGGGGAGAATGCCGCAATTTTGGCATAAGTCAAATTGTTCATCCCTTACATTAGGGCTAAAGGGCTTTTAGGTAAAGTGGGTCCGGCATCAGAGTAGATGTCGGATGGGAAGCAGGGTTCATCATGAATTCCTAAGGGGAATCTGGGGCGAGTCCTGTCACACATGCCTTCCAGAAATCTCCATTCAGCCTAATCATAAGCCTTCGACGTATCCAATTTAAGAATCGTTTTCTTCAAACCACTTCTCCCTCTTCATTTAATTTCATGTATTGCCTCAAAGGCCGCAATAATATTATATGTGATTAATCGCTTAGAACAAAAGCACTTTGGCACTCTGAAATGACAGAGACATAACCTCCTTCAACTTGTTAAAAATTGTTTTTGACACTAGCTTATAGAGCACCAAGCACAAACTGTTAGGCCTATACTCAGTTACTCCAGAAGGATAAGCAACTTTAGGAATCAAGGTAATAAGCATATGATTAACTTCCTGAATACTAGCGCCCCATTAAGAATGTTTAAATAAAATTGCTCAATATCAGTGCCCACCACTCCCCAGTACTTTTGATAAAAAAGAGCAGACATTCCATCTACCTAGCGACTTCGTAGGAAACATTTGAGATAAAGTCCTTTTCACCTTACACTCAGTAAAAAAGGCAAACTCAACCTAATATTATGCTCAATAGTAACCATAGGTCGTACCTTCTCTAAAATAGCATGACAATCTGTAGACCCATTTGTCGAGAATAACTCTTGAAAATAACTACAAAAAGTAGCACCAATATCCTCCTTAGTCGTGCACCATGAATTTTGCTAATTAAAAAGAGTGGTGATTTCGGCTAACATCAAAAGACCCCATCTAGGTTTTGGGGTCATTCTCAATATAGGCCCCAGAGTATCAATTTCATCAATTTACACCCTAATGTTTTCAAACTTGTCCAATTTTATCCTTCTGTTTAGTTGACTTTGTGGTCAATTATTAAATGCTAATGTGGTCACAGTGGGACCCAACAATTTAAGTAAAGATGATTTAAAATTTTAGAAATTAATTATATAGCCTAACAAAAACACGTAAAATTGAATAAAATAAAACAAAAGCAAACCCCACCCTGCCTCCACTTTCCCGAGCCGCACCAACCCTTATCAACCTCCATACCCACTGCCACCCATTCTAGCCACAGCTGCCCCAAACACCAGCAACAGCCGCAATCTTCTCATCAATAGCAACAGCGGCAGCACTATCCACCTCAAAGTATGGTAGTACTCTTTCATACCCAGCCACACCCACAATTGCCACAATTGCCACTTTTCCCTTTCTTTTCTTTCCTTCATGCCCCTGTGAATGTTATGTTGTTATGTTGGATTTTTTATGATTCTCCTCTCTGCCATTGTTTGTTTAATCAGAAAATTTGCACTGCTTTCCCTTATTAGGTATCTCTCTTTTACTTTGAAAATCCCTTTGAAATTTGATTTTGGGATTGACTTCATGCAATGATCCTTTCTATAGTTTTCTAAATCAATTAAGTTATGCTTTAAGAAATTTCTCCCTTGAATAAAATTTCCACGACACAGAGTGAGAAAAATAGAGGCAAAGAGAGTCTGGGTTGTGGGGGGCAGGGTCGTGGGTAGGGGTGTAGGTTACGGGTAAGGATGGAAGGTGGCTTGCAGGGGCTGGTAGGGCTGGGTATAGGGGCGGGTGGGGGCTAGGTATGGGATGACGGTGGGTAGGGGTTGGTGCGGCTGGAGAAAATGGAGGTTAGGTTGGGTTTGCTTTTCTAAAATTTTAAATTATTTTTTAAGTAAAAAATAAATAAAAAAACTTAAATCTTTGGGTTCCACGATGGCCATGTCAACAGTTAATGATTGATCATACGATCAACTTTACAGAATGACAAAATTGGACAAGTTCGAAAACATTAGGGGTGTAAATTGATGAAATTGATACCCCTGGGCCTATATTGAGAATGACCTCAAACTTAGAAGGGTTCTTTTGATGTTAGCCCTTAAAAATACCTTTCAGCGCATTTTGGCATCCCCGCTATTTGGCTTGCTCATGAAAAAATAGTGTATTCTTATCACCATGCATTAACCAATTAATATGCGCCCACTGACAACATAAAGCTTCTTCCCATTCCAGGCATGCATCAGTCTCCCTTGCTCACCTTTTTTGCTCATTGAGAATCTCATAAGTTGGTTCTAGCACCCTAGAAAACATCAATTCTATTTTCCAAAAACCGAACTTTCCTGCGAATGTTACCAACATGTTCATTGTTCCAACGTCGTAGAGCTTTCTAACAGGAAGAAAGTTTGCCCACCACAGACCCTGGTGTTCTTTCCCATCACGGATTCTCTAGCATTGCCACATCGTTCAGTAACCTTTGAAACCTCTTTTTGTTATGCACCAACCCCCTTCTTAGGACTCTGTCGTGGACAAGCTTGAAGGAAACATGCATCTAATGCTTAGGAAATGAACTTTAGTCACAACCTATACAACAAAAAACATTCTAAATGGCGGATTCATTTTGTTTATACTAGTTGAGCTAAACCTCTTTCATTTTAAACCAAGTATCTTAGCCTAGTCTATTTGAACACAAATAGAAGAAGGAAAAAAGGAACAGATCTTTAATCTTGATGACTTTTTCTAGATTTCTCAAGAATGAACATTTTTGTTGGAAAGGTCTTTTCTTTTTCTTGATTTTGACTCCGTCATCTTAAGGCTCCAAGATTGGAGTCTCCTACCTCACCACACCAAATGTTCCTAGAGATGAAGAGATGGCAATCAAGAAGTATGGATGCTAGTCTACTTCTCACTACTACAAAAAAGCAAAAAGACGACGGTAAATCACCGTCGTGTATTCGGTTTTTCAATGGTCGTGGAATCCATCGTCATCTTTTCCCTCATAAACCACGACGCTAAATCACCGTCGTTATTAAAATATACAACGTCATCAACAAATACAAAACGACGTCTTTGTACTGCAAAAAGATCTAAAAAAGCAGTCGAGGATGAGAATAGACGACCAACTATCTAAAAAAACCGTCGTTAAAAAGGAAAAATATGACACATATTAACAGAACAAGGCCGCAAGATAGACATACAACGACGAAAATTAAAATAAGACGCCGTTAAATATCATTTTCACGACAATAAAAAATATGACGTCTTTAAATACATTAGAAGACGACGTTATTGATACCTACTACGTCGCCCATATAAAAACAGTTGTCGTAAAATAAATTTTCCACTTCGATTTTTCTATAAAAGATGACGTGGAAATAGTTGTCAGTGTCATTATTTACGACGTATGTATTTATAGAGTAGACGTTGAACAACGAAACAACGTCGGTTACAAATATATGAGAGTCGTATTACAAAATTTATACGTCCTATTTTCAGAAACAAACAACGACGATAAATATTAGACGTTGTTAAATACAACAACGTCGAAAACAAATAAAAACAGACGTGTTTAGTCTGCTAAAGTTCTAAAAAATAGTCGAGGATGAGAATAGACGACCAACTCAAACAAATCACCGACGTTAATACTAGGAGATAAGTTTTACAAGCTATCTCCTAGTATTAAGCATTCCTGTGAAGTCATCCTTCAAGTTTCGAATGGGAGAACTTGGTCTGTTGGTTTGAGCAAAGGAAGGCCCAGATTCAGGCGTGGTTGGATGGACGTTGTGCGTGACAATCATTTGGTAGTTGGTGATCTGTGTCTTTTTGTGTTGATTTCCAGCAAAAGTACACCTTTATTTGATCTTGTCATGGACAACGGATATGTGTTGTAGTTAGAAGATTTTCTACAGCAAAGTTCAAAAATGCTTCCACCCCAAACTCATATGCCTTCGATCTTCTATCCGAGTGCATCCATGACTTATCCATCTCCGACACTATAACCTATTATCTATAATAAAGTGAAAATACAGGCAATGACCATCACTATAGCAAATTATACAAAGATAGGGTTTGTACTTACAGGTTGGACGAGCTCACAGATTCGACGGAGCCTGGAGAGTGCAACTTTTAATTAGAGCAGAAGTGAGAGAGCGAATGTTATGTTGCGCGAAATCTGAAAATTTTAGGGTTCAGGGTTAGAAGTATAAGAATAAGAGCCAAATATAAAAAAATTTAGGGCGCGCGAAAATTTTTAGAGCGCGCGCTCTTTAAAACGTCGAAAGAAAAATCATGGCGAAAGTTCTACAAGAACCGACGTAAATGTAATATTCCACGACGGAAACACTGAACGTAACGCCGTTTATTTTGACGCTTCATTTTTCGGATTAATTTTAAATTTATTTTGAATATTTTGATATAAAGACGACTGAAAAACCACGTCGAAGTTAATAATGACTTCATAGGAGTTGACTTTGCATTTTTCTGATTTATTTTAAATTTATTTTGAATATTTTGATATAAAAATAATAAAATATTCTTATCACAACAACAAACCACGTCGGTGTTAATAAATTGTAGACGTTGTAAATTGTAATAGACGACTAAGTTGTTAAAATGACGTCGTTTAAATGAGAAACCATGGCGGATATTTAACTATCCGACGTAAAATATATATTCCACGACTTAACCGCTGTCGTTACAAAGTACTACCCTGAACCCTTAAGAAATTGAAGACGTTGTAAACCATAAACGACTCAATTGTTAACAAAAATTCTTATTAAGACGACGGTTTAAATTAAAGGTACGACGTATAAAATGAATAAATACGACGTTAAATTTTATAGTACGATTTAAAGATAACGTCGTAGAACTATACGAGAATGACGTCGATATATTTATATTTTCCGTCGTTGTACATTAATTTAATACGGTGATATTTTGTATTTTAAAGCCGTGGATTTGTTTGTAATTATACGGCGTCTTATACGAAAACCTCGTCGTGTTATTTTATGAGTAAAAACGGCGGTTTTTATTGAAATCGTCGTCTTTACTTTCTACGTCGGTCGATTCATAACTTCTGCCGTTCTTTGTTGGCATTGATTTTACACTGCGGAAATCTGTTTCAAATAGACGTCGGTTGTTTAATTATGTACGTCGTTGTTTTTGAACAGCCATTTGAATCTCCATTTTTAGTTGTCTAAGGTTGTATTACACGACGGTGTTTTTAGAACCGTCGTCTTTTTAAAAACCACGACGGTTTTCACTTAGACCGTCGTTGTTTTCTGGTCATCTTTTTCACTTTTTGTAGTAGTGTCTTGATTGGACCAATTTTTAGTTTATGGAAGATGAGATACAAAGATGAGCACTCATCAACCAAAGTAGGAAACCAAAAACCCTAACTAGGTTTTCTCCAACACTTAGCTTACATAGGACAACACAAAAGGTAATTGGGTGGGTATTTGGGGCTCCATTTGGTCCATGGCTCATGTCATCTTAAAGTGGATATTTTTCAATTCATAAATCATGGCAGCTGCAAGGAGAACGATGCTTGAAGGTGACGTCGGAATTGTTGGGACATCAAGGTCCCCCTTTGTTTCAATCAGTACAAGGTTCATCTCTTCTTCTCCTTGTTGCTTCTTCTTTTCTCTATCTTGTTTTGTCTCCTACAAATTGCTCGAAGCTTTTGTTCAATCTCAGGTTCCAATTCAACTAGCTGGTTTGTTGAAGAGCGGGTACCAGTCATTCACCATATGCTCAAAAACGAAGTTGTGGTACCTGCAAAGAAGGGTAAAGGATTTTAAATAAGGAGAAGATAATATAATTGAAAAAGGAAACAAAACCCAAACACGATTAGGAAAATAAACTTTAACTTTAAACCCAAATGAAATTGGAAAGGACTTTAGTTTTAAAAGGAAAAATAAGTGGAATTGAAAAAGGAAGTGGAATCCTGATTTGAAGTGGGAATTATGTGTTCCCAGGATCCAAGTAGCAGACTTGGAATTGCTGCGTGAAACCTTCTTTCTTCTTTCTTTTACACGTTGCTGGTTTTTTTTTTTTTTTTTAAATTTAAATTGAAATAAAAAAAAGTACCTTAAATAAAAAGATAACTAATTAAATATTCAAAATACAACTAGAAAATAAATCGCACTAATATTAATAGACTAAGCCGATCCCTAGCAGCGGGGACAAAATTTGATGTGATTAATTGCAAGTAGACAATACCACTCAAATTAGTATAGTAGTAAATAGAGTATCATTCCAATAGGGATCAAGTTAATCTATTAAATACTAGAGTGATTTATTTGTAATTATATTTGAATTAAATGATAAGAGAATTATGATGATTAAAATCTAATTAAGCAAGTAAAATAAATTTAGATTAAGTAAATAATGTAAAATATGAAAACAAAAATGATAAAGCACTAGGACACCGATTTCACCTAGCTAATCCCACCCAAATCCTTCTAGCTTGTCAATCTTAATTACCTAACATGTTGATAATCGTTTTTCCTTACCTCACCAATACTCTCTTCCGAGTCGGCTATGTATTTATAGTACTTGTTACAAGAAGCTTTTTATTAGGAATCTCCTTCCAGTCTCAACCCAATTCTTCCAATCATGCAATTAGTGACCAATTAATTGAAAGCATTAAGAGCGGTAACAAGCACTCAACATGTATAGATAAAAAATAATAATAATATCAAAGATTTTGAGTATTCATAGCCAAGCTGCATTGTAGCCCTAGTAAAAGAAACTAGTTCATGAAGGACTTATTGAGAATCATGATGGTTGATGAAGACATGGAAGGCACTGAATTCTCCAAGTAGAACGCCAAGGTTGCGCAAGCTCTCTTCGTATTCTCCTTTGGGTGTTTTGGCTATGAGTATGAATGTGTAGGAATTTGATGGTGGAGGATCATTTGATCAATGGCTGAAACTCCCTATTTATAATACTCCTAGAAATCCTACCTATCTAAGTTATAATTACAATTGTTATAAAAATAGGATTCCTTCTAATATAAGGTCTTCTTTATTTCTCCTTGTTTGACTTGGTAAGACTTGAACCATCTTGAACTAAGAAATTTAACAACACTCCTTGCAAGAAAAGGAATGACTTGTTTTCTTTTTAATTAATCTCCAATCTTCATCTTCTTGCGCCTTTTTACTTCAATTTCTCATATTTCACAATTCCTTCGCAAATCTCACAAAACCAATTAAAACAACCGATTTAATCCAAGAAAATTAATAAATAAATAAGTAAAGGAGGCATAAAAAAAATACATATATATATATATAGGCTTATCAAATACCTCAAACCTATCTTTGCTAGTCCTCGAGCAAAACTAAAAATAAAAATAAAAATTTTAAACAAACTAACTAAACTAAGCCACTTTCGTAGATAAACTCGATGGCACTTAGCATGTGCCACAAGCCTTTAAACCTGTCCCTAGTAGGAGGAGTTGTATCTCCTGAGGGTTTACCAGTCATGATACCACAAACACTCCTTGCAAAACAAATTCGTTGAAGCAATACTTCCAACAAACTAATAATAACCAATGAATGCTAATCACAATTCCAAAACTGAAGTTATGCCACTACAAATAAAATACACCATAGTGTAAAGTGAAATCCAATACTTCAAGCATTCTAACTTAAGGATAACCACACTCGGTATGTGTACAAATTCCTCTTGACTCTAGGCCTCACTGGGTAACACTCAATTTTCACACAAAACCTAGGGTTGCGCTCTTATCCCACATATGTGAATGAAGTTAGGTAAAGAAATCAAAGTTGAAGACACATATGCATCCAAGATGAATAAAAGGCAATTTCTCTTAATTAATAGATCTCATGGAAAGGAAATCAAACACTACGAACAATAAATAAGGTACACACCTCCACTTCGGAGAAAAACATCCTCAAAGATCCGTTAGGTATTTACTATGGTTGTAATGTAGGGCTAAGTTATGGGTTATGAAAGAAATGATAGGAAATACTAGAACTTGAGACATACCAACGCATTTATCGTGTTATACGGCTTGGCTCTTCAAATTTACTTCACAAAGGCGTCCAGGATTTTTGATATGCTTCACTTTTTTTGTTTTTAATATATTTCTCCTTTTTTTTCCCCTTCTATTTTCTTTTTCTTTTTCTTTTTCTTGAACTTTAAGCACATATTTCCTCGATACATGCCACCGATTTTGCTGATGTAGAGCTAAACCTTCATCCTTGTCTTCATATGCCATGGCATCTCCCAAGTTATAGGGTATGGCTATAAATAGGGTGAAAAGAGTAAGGAAATATTGTGGGTGATGAAAGAAAATGCTAAGTGTTTGGCTTCAAGGGGTTGATGACACACATAATGGGTAGGACATGAGGCTTTATTTATTGGTTAGAAATGTATAGCCTAACATAATCTCTCAAGGTCCATCCAACTCAAAAGTGAAAGTATAATATGATTCATACAAAAAAAAAAAAAAAAAAAAAAAAAGATTAGTTCTTAGTATTCAATTCAAAAGTCAAATTGAGATCAATCTAAATAAGAAAGAAAAAAAATAGTGAAAAAGAATAATCCCAAATACTCTCTCAAGAAATGACAATTCGGCCCAAGTATCTCACAATGGTAGTCTCTACTATTTCTCCACAATCATCCAAGTATAGCTACCTTATCCATCAAAATACTTGAAGCATGACTAAGTGAAGTGCAATAATTATTATGCACTAACTTTCATGCAACTTTGGAATTGAGATCGACGGTGATGATCAAATTTTTGAGCTTTTGGAGAGATTAGAAGCTGGGCCTATTCTTTAAACCAATTAAAAAACTGATTTGTCCAGATTAAATCACCATTAATAGCAATTAATCCTTAATCTGTGAATTTAATCCTTGCAAATTGTTTTACAACGGTCTTGGGCCTTAAAAACCATCTGGGTTTGATCTCTGACTTTAACAAACAAAGCTCAAACTCCTGTTTTTTACACGGGCCAATAATCAATTGGGCTGGCGCTTCTGTTTTAGGCCCAAACAACTACAAAAGAATCTTCTTTGTCAGGTCCTAGGAGACAAAAACTTCAACTTGATTACTCTTGAACAAGGAATAAATGTTGTCAAGCAACGACTGAAACATAAAAGGATTCTCATAACTCTTGATGATGTGAATCAATTGGACCAATTAAACAATTTAGCAGGAGACGTTGATTGGTTTGGTGAGGGCAATGGAGTTATTGTAACGACAATAGACAAAGGATTGCTAACACGTCATGGAATTGAGTTAATATATGAGGTGAAGAAATTAGATTACTGTGGGGCATTTTTCTTCTGGCAGCTACAAATAGGCTGGACTGCCGTAAGGTGCAAACTGAAGAAAATATTCCCTGTGTCTGAGTTCAAAGATTAGACCCCAAAATGTTTCAAAAGGATAGTAAAGCTTAGGAAACACCTTGGTTACCTTCATCAACAAAAATAATGGCTGCTTACAGATAAATTCTTAGTGCTTACAGGTAGAATCTTAGCTTGGCACGAGAAGCTTGTGGCATGGGAGCAAAGTTGCCATGAGTTTAGCACTAAAGAGAAAATTCAGTGTTCTTAGGGGAAAGATGGGGTATTAAGGTAGGAGAGAAAAAGGTTTTGCATAAAGGTTTGGTTGAGAATGAAGACAAGAGAGAGAGGTGGCTTTGAGTGCCTTTCTGGCAGCTTGACAGAATTTCTGTCAAGTGTTAGAATAGCCTGCCAAGAAGGAAAACTAACGAGGAAGGAGGTGAACTAAGCACGATAATTGTTGATTTGAAAGTAAGAGAGGAAGCTTGCTCTCTGGTTGTGGATGAACTTTGTTGGGTAGAAGAGGCCCTATTTATAGCCTTTGTAAGCCATCTTTTCCAAGAAACCCTAATGGCCTTTATCCCATTTTGTCAAGTCTTTCCCTTCCTTTCTCCCCTCATCCCTTCAATCGTCCTATTTTGGTGAAATCTACTCTGCTCATTTGCACAAACTCAGGGATTTTAAGAGCTCAAGGTCCCTTTCCCGCAGCTGCCCTAGTGAAGAATTCCTATTTTCAGATATCTCCTATTCTCTCTTTCTTTTCCTCCTTCATGGTCAGATCTGATGAAGGAAAGAAATTGATATACATGCTGGTTCGAAAGGTGGCTCCTTGCGTGCTAATATCTTTTGGTACCTTGGATGTTTTGCTTGAAAACTTGTTCCTTCCCTCCAGCAGCTCACATGTTCTTCCAAGCTCCTCCTGTGGCTTTGTCTTTCAGCCAAATGTTGGAGCCTTTGCTGCTTCGTTCTTCTAATTGTATGGGCTTTCTAAGATGGCAAGTCAACCTACCAAACAAATGGGCTGATCTCATCAAATTTCGAGGCCATATTGGTTAATTCTAATGGACCATTTTGGTTGGGCTATTTTGGTTGGGTTATTTTGGTTGAGGTATTTTCCCTTTTGTGCTCACCCACATGTTTGGGCCTAAGAAATGGGCTTGGATTCCAAGGCTCCCAAGCAACCCAGAACTTCCATTTCTCAGTCCATCAATGGGCCTCATGACGACTTATTTCTATCCATACCACAACCCACTCAAGCAAGCCCCGGGCATTTGAGTGGCTTGGGCCCACTTAGGCTTGTAGCGTGGTTGGGGTGTGACATAACGATTTCCCGCTTGGCATGGCATGTTGCTTGGCATGTTTTTTAATTATGATGCTTGATGGGATAATTAGCATGGATTTGTAAAGCTAACATGTTAATCTTGATTCCGGGCATGAAGAATTATTTATTTGGCATGGCATGCGGAGTGTGACTTGTGCGTGGCGGATCTTTGCGTGCTGCAAATTGGGCCTTTTCTGAATAATGTGTCATCTTGGGCCAAGAATTTATTCGGGCCCAACCGTGGATTTTTTGGGTCTCAACAATTACCACAACGCACTTGAGCTTTTCAGTATGATGTCCTTCAAAAGAAAGGAGCCTCCAAATGATTATTTGGTACTCGCAAGGCGTGCTATAGCCTGTGCCCAATACCTTCCATTGGCTCTCTCAATGCTAGGTTCACATCTACGTAATCAGTAGTTAGAGTATTGTAATTCTACATTACATAGTTATGAAGCTCGTCCTTTTGAAGAAATTCAGAAAATACTTAGAACAAGTTATGGTGGTTTGACAAATCGTGCGCAACAAGTTTTCCTTGACATTGCATTCTGTTTCAAGGGTAAAGATATGGACTATGTGATTCAAGTACTAAAATGTCACAAGCTTGAATCTCCTGAGAATTGTATTCAAGAGCTCGTAGAGAATGCCATCATAACTATTGAAGACAATAGGATTTTGAACAAATGGGTAAGGATATAGTTCATGAAAAGTCTCCCAATGAGCCTGGTAGACGCAGCAAATTGTGTTGTTATGAGGATGTGCATGAGGTTCTAACCGAAAATACGGTAAGTACGTAGAATATGCATATGTGTCTACACATTCTTATATTCGGTTGAGAAAAAGGCTTCAAGTAACTTTTTGTATAGATTTCATATCAAAGTCTGAAGAAAATAGAATTCTAAGCAGTACTTGTATTTTATGTATATATGACGGCTTTAATACTACTAGGGACGAATGAAGTTAAAGGCATCGTAGTAAATTTTCCCGAAGATGATGATGACATACCTTTGAATGCAGACAGCTTCTCAGGCATGAAAACCTTGAACTTTGTTATAAACAAGCATGGGGGAGGGGTTTCAGGTACTTGTAAGTTATATTCATCTATTATTATTTCCAAGCGGCAGTTTAGGTTAAGAGTGGGCCTGGGAGCCTAACAGAGGGTGCTGGCGTGGAACCCAAGCGGCAGGCAAACCGGAGCGCCATCTGCTGCTCTGATAAGCCAGCGTTCTCTGCAACAACAAAGACGTGATCTTCACACACTCATTGTCAGCGAGCTGAGACCTACCTAATTACAGGCAAAGCCACCCCTCCCACTCTCCTCATTCTGCTGCTACAAGGGTTGAAAGACCACACAAAATCGCGCCCGAACCCAAAAGCATCCCGGGCCAAATTTGAGCTCTCATATGACACCAGTCATGCGACGACCTTTCACTCTATCCTTCTGTGCCATCCTTATTGTCCCCACTTCGGGTCACAAGCCACCGTGACCTGGCTCGGCAATTGAGTCTCTTGGAACTGATAATATAAAGACCACCACCACATAAGCGTAATTTGTCGATGTGGGAAAAAATGTGAGAATCCTACAAATGCTCGGTGAGTTGTTTTGTTTTTACCCCCATTGAGAGAGAGAGTGGGTTTGTGGTCCAGATTAAGGTTGGGGCCCCAATTGCTCCTTTGCCTATTGCTCTGGAACACGTTGGTGTTGATGTTTTTCTTCAGTATTTTTGGCTTCGTTTTATGCATCATATTTTTCATCTTTGGTTTTGCTGGATATAATAATCTCCAGTAGAAGTGATAAGCTTTTTTCCATTTTTCTCATTTTCTGGAATTCGAATTGGAAGACCACTATAAGACCTAGTTTGAAATTGCTGTCATTTTTAAAAAAAAGTTGCTTTTACTGTGCTTTGAAAATAATTAGCTGTAAAGTAAAGTAGCTCCATGTTTGGTAAATAATATTTTTAAAGTAATGTTAGTACAAAAAGCAATGTCAAAACCGTTTGGTAAATTTTAATATAAAATTGTTGTAACTGTTAATAATGATTAAAAGAGGTGAAGGTAATGGTGGTGATGAAGGTGGAGCTCGTGGTTGTGGTAGTGGTGGTGGTAGGGATGGCGGTTGTGGAGTTGGTGGAGGAGGCAGTGGTTGTATTTGATGGCAGCAGAGGATGAGAAGGAGGAGGATGTGGTGGTGGCGGTGGCGATGGTTGTAGAGATGGTGGACGTGGTGGAGTTGTATGTGGAAGTGGAGGTGGTTTCATTTTTTTTTAAAATGAATTATGGTATTTTAGGAATTAAAACAATTCATTAAAGACTCATGTCTGCTTTTTTTTTAAGCAGTTTTGAAAAGCAACGTAGAGCCTGCTTTTAAAATTGCTATCAAAAGGCCACTGCTTTTAAAATAATCGGGATATTTTAGTTTTACCAAACACCTTAAACTGCTTAACTTTAAAGTGAAGCAGGTTTTTGGCCAAAAAAAAAAAACAAAAAACAAAAAAAAAAAAACCAATCCCAAATGGGGCCTAACTCCCTTGAGCTTTGTCTTCCTTGGTTTAGAAGTCTCTGTAGCTTAAACCTTGGAGTTTGTTTAATTTAACTTTGCCGTGGAAATGGAAGAGGAAGGGGAAAATGAAAAATAGGAATGCTAGCTTATTTCAACTGGTCTTTTTTCTCCTTTCCCTTCTTTTCTTTGTTATGTTTAATTAAAAACTATGGATATTCAAGTGGTATTGTTTACCCTTAAAAAAGCAAAAAAGTCTTAGAACAGATTTTGTAAAAATGTGAATTGCGAGCGTGCCACCATTAGCAATTAATAAATTATAATAGATGAAAATATAAATAAATAAGAGAACTTGCGCACCAAGTAAATGGCTATAATCAAAAGAATGTGAATTGAATTTGAAACGGTAAACGAAATCAATGAGGGTTTTTTTTTTTTTTTTTTTAAAGCTTTAAGACAAATAAGGACTTCATAATTACAATGGAAAAGGCAATAAAAGTAAATAAAACAGTGAAAACGAATGAAAGTAAATAAACAGATCGACCATAGCTACAAGTTGCCACCACCTTGTATCAATTCTAGTTCAAAGCATAACTAAGGAATAGGTGAAAAATGAGTAAGGATCGGAACTGTATGGTTCTAATGGATCAGACAAGAGTGCAACCAGAATGGCCTTCTGGTAATCGATACCAAGGACGCTTGGCAGAGCAAATAGTAAAGAGATGAGTGTCTTGACTGAAAACTTTGGATTTAGTATAAAGTTTGTAGTTGAAAAATTGTGTGTCAAGAGATGATCTTCGTATCTTTTGTATAGTAGAGTAACCCTAAGCTTCGAAGGAAGTAATCTCCTATTAGGTCACAACCAACATTAGATCACAATCGACTAGAATCAATCTTTCTATTGATTACCTTCAACTCCAAGTAATCCTTATGAATATCCCTTTAATTCTAGTAAATTACTATATGATAATAATTCTTTAATTATTAAACATAAATTGGCCAGGATATTTAATTAATATTAAAGCCCAAGGCATGACTTGGCCCAATATGTCTTTACTTTTGATTGTGTAAAAACTGGGCCCAAACAGTATAAACTAGTCCAAGACATGCCAATGTTTTTGACAACCTCCATATTTTTGTGAGAGACCTTTACGTATTTTATTGGTTTGTTTTGTAATTTTTTATCATGGCCATGTTTCCGACAACCTCCAATTAATTGGATTAATGGGTTAAAGAAAAAATTAATTAAAGAGTTAATTAATTATGTTGAATCATAAGAAATGGGCTTAACTATTGATTTGCTCCTTGAACTTGTACCCAATTTTCGTTTTATCTCTTCTTCTTTTTTTTTTTCTACCAATTTCTCCAATGCCGTCTATTTAAGGACCCGCCCCGAATTTTCTCAAAACCCGAGACGAACCCTTTAGAATTTCCTGACATCATCACCCCGATGCCAGGCCCACTCACTAAAAACCGAGACTTCCTGCCGAAATTTCGGCAGTCTCCCCTATAATTTGAACATTTCCCAAAATTTATACCTGCATAAAAACGCATTTAATATTCACAACTGGCAGCATGCATGCACAATATAATTTCATGCAAATTCTCATAAATGGCCTTCGGCCTTCCAATAATTCTCGAACAACTACCAAACAATTCAAATACAAATTATGACTAATATTTAGTCTGCGGCTGCGCCTAATAACCTTAGGCTGCCTACGTACCCTCCTTGAGGGATCAAGCCACACGTAGTTCTTCCATTAAAACCCAGTTCCACACTTGGGCGATACCTTATTTCATTTCTCTGTATTTCAAATAATCTCCCCATACGCCGGTACAACCAACGCCATGTATGGGGCCTGTCAACACGCCGGATAACCTACGCCACGTGCGACCATGCCATACTATCATAATATCTCCCCATACGCCGGTACAACCAACGCCACGTATGGGGTCTGTCTCAACGCCGGATAACCTACGCCACGTGAGACCTGCACATCATATTGCAAATCTCCCCATACGTCGGTACAACCAACGCCACGTATGGGGTCTGTCCCAACGCCGGATAACCTACGCCACGCGGGACCTAACTTTCACTTGGTGGTGCTTGTAGTGAATCCAAAATCCGGGGAGGTATCTAAGGTAGTGCGTATAGCACTCCAAACTGACAGTCTAGACTCTTTTGTACCCTTGTACAAACATATTATAATTATAATTATAAATATTAATTCTAATATTGTGTAACCCTCCACAATAGTCTAGCACCCGATAATCTCCCCTGGAAAGGTGAGATTACTCCGGGTGACTCACGGTCAACCAAGGGTCAAACTACTCTAACCCTGGTCAAACGGACCTGTAGAACCCACGACCTCCGATTTCCGATCCGAAAGTTCCTATGGGTTCCACCAGGTATAGGACACTTGTCCTGCAAGTTTGGTTCAGATCGGACGGTCGGATTGCTCACGATCGCACGATCTGACAATTAATATAAAATATAAACTTTAAATTATTATTCGGAACATCCGGGGCTCCGATTCACGATCCGTGAATTCCTACACGATCCGAGAAATACCTAGATTAACATAGATTAAATTTGGGACCATCCAACGGTCCCAACCTATCGAACCCGGGAACGCACAATATGCGATCGCCCGTTCGATAGTCAAACGACGTCCGAATTGAGATCCGCGAAATCCTACGCACTCGTGACAACCTAAGGATCTCATCGGAACACAGTGCTACTTTTCTACAGTGCCCACGCGCCGCCACACGCGCTGGCAGCGCGTGGGTGCCCAAAGCGATAACGCTTCGCCGGAAAATCTCAAAACCGTGGCTCCAAATTCCTACCCTAGGTATAGCACCCTATTTGGAGCCACTTTTGTTCTTGGACCTACCCCAAAAACTGACCGGAAGTGGCCGGAATCGCGATCCCAAAACCGGCCGAATTTCAATTCGAAAATCGAATTGTCTACGCTAAGAATCGATCTAATCCTACTCAACCATCAGCTAGAGCATGCAGAAGGGATGAATTTTCATACCTTGATCGCCGGAAATGGCGGCCGGAGGAGGGAGATCGGCGGCTGTGAAGATCGGGCGACGTCGGCCGCTTCTTCTCCAAATTCCGGCGAAACCGCGGCGGCTGGAGGCGGGAGCTGGCTGGGGTTGGAAGAGGACGACGGCCCGGTCATTTTGGTACCGGTCCCGTCGTCATTGGTGGCCGGAGGAGAGCACGGCCGGCCAAAACATGGCCGGCTGTCGCGCGCGAGAGAGAGGAGAGAGAGAGAGGTCGCGCGGAGGAGAGAGAGAGAGAGAGAGAGAGAGAGAGAAAACCAGATTTTTATAAAAAATCCCATTTCGAAATATTTACGATTGTGCCACTGGGCTTCTTTTGACCATATCTCTCTCGTTACAACTCCGATTCGAGCCCACTACGTGTCTATGAACTCGTCTTAGTACGACCTATCCAAAAATATAAGTCACGGCCCCAAACTCTCTCCGGTTAAAAATATGACTAAAATACCCTTAAATAATTAAATAATTAAATAAGGGTTAAATTTGGGGAAATTTGGGGTCGGGGTGTTACAGTCTAAATCCTCAACATTGCATACAATTTTTAGTAGCCTCGCCAACAAACAACAATTTATTGCATAGAGGCAAAACAAATAAAGTATTGGAAAATGAAAGAGAAGAGGAAAGGGCAACAGCGCCCGCTCTAGTCACAGGATAAGCAATGCCATTTGCATTAGCAACACTGGTGCGGCGGCAAAGGGAGGTGCTTAGAAAATCATTTTGATCAAACGTCAGGAGCAGGACTTGAGGTAGAAGTATGAAATACAAAGCCACAGTTACCTGAGTCGCCCAAAATCTGGGAGTCATCAGAAGATGTCGAGGGGAGGGTGGATCTGGCCTAAGGAGCCAATGATAATTGAGGTGAGGTGGTGACGAGAGTTGCACGACCAGATCCAAGCGCAACTTTTCTACCTTTGTGTCCTTCCCACCATACCCGTGTAGTTTGTAACAAGTTCCCCGAGTGTGTTTAGGAATTCCACGGTGAGTACATCCCGTCCCGTATGTTGGAGCCTTGGGTTGAGGAGGTTGGATAGTTGGGCAGGCAGATGAGCCAACAGCCATGGGGTAAGACTGCATCTGAAGAGGCGCGTCTGTAGAAGAAGGTGGCTAGCCAGGCCGATTAGTGGAGGTATGGCCGACTAGCCAGTGAGTTCCCTTGGCCGCCATCCAACCGCGATTGACGCCTGAGTATCCATTACGATAGCTTGTCGGAGATCTTCGCGTCGGACAAAAGCATATGCCTGCTCAACAGTGAAAAACGGAGACATTTGAAGAACTTCTCTAAGGGCCTTGTCAAGTCAGTCATCCAAGCAATGCAAGAAGATATAAACACGATCTTCTTGAAGATTGGCATTGTGCTCCTTGATATCGAAGTCACACTTCATCTGATTCCGACGATGGAAGTCGATTTCTTGCCATAAGCTTTAGAGATCATTGTAGTTGGTTTCAATGGAGCCACCTCCTTGTCGCATCTAGTAAGTGCGTCGTTTAAGGTCATACACTTGAGAGGCATCAGTGCTATTAAAGTAGGTCGTGGCAATCGCATCTTATGCTGCCTTTGCAGTTGGAAAGCAAATAAATGTGCTAATCAAATGAGACTCTAAGGAATCGTTTAGTTAGCCTTTCACAACTGCATTCTCAATGCGCCAGCAGTGGAAACGCTGGTCAGTCGGAGTAGGGGTGGAAGTTCGCATGTGAGGTTTCCCAACTTGTCTTTGTCGACAACTTACATCTTGACAACTAGGGACCAAAAGGGGTAGTTTGAGCCATCCAATTTGATGCCAATCGACGGAAGCTTTAGAGGTAACAGTCGGAGTCGGGTTTGGGATTTATGCGTCGGCCGTGTTCAGGGTCAGGTCCGAATTCGGGGTCGAGTTCGGGTTCGAATTCTGGTTTCGATTATGTATCTTCAAGAACTAAGTTATCTGATAGGCCAGTTCGATGAAGTTCAGTTGACAAGAAGAAGCAGAATCCGCGGTGCTACCTTCATGGTGGAGGAAAAGATCTTCATCCCTCATGATAGTAGCGATGTGTTAAAAAAATAAGAGTCAGCAATTCCAAGATCGTTGATAATTTGGCAAACCTAACGGCAGGACAATTTTGATTTGTCAGGTGTAATATAAAGGACTAATGATGTCATAACAAAAACATAAAAGACCAAAGGTGATAACTTGACAAACCTCAAAACATATCCCAAACTCTACCAACAATAACTTTTTTCCTTTCTCACTTTGTTAATTTTGAATTTTGAATTTTTTTAGGTTAAAATGTTCAAAAAAATAAATCATGAAGGTATAAACAAAAATTAACTCAAGAAAAATCAACAACAAAAAAAAGAGTCAAACAAATTATTAAAGTTGCAGACTCAAATTTTGAGTCTGAATTTTTTGAGAGTCAAACATTTCTCACTCCAAAAACGCAACCGACGAGCAGAAACGAAGAAGAGAACGAGCAGAAACGAAGACGAGAACGAGCAGAAACGAAGACGACGAGAACGGCGACGGCGACGACGAGCAACGACGACGAGCAACGACCACCGACGACGAGCAAAGACCACCAACGACGACCGAAGCTAAATCGTAAGAAAATGAATCAGTACTCTCTTCGATTTTAGGTTTTACACCGACGAAGGTTTCAGTACTGTTTCTTCCTTTTGTTTTCTGGTTGTTTGTCTTCGATTTTTGACCAGAAACTGCATTGCAGTTTCTGGTTCCATAATTCAATTTCAGATTGCTTTTTGCTAGGGTTTATGGGAATGTGATAACTGCTCATGAATTTAAATGTGTTTTGATATTAGTTTTAGCTACTGTTTTTGCCTTTTTGATTTCTGGTTGTTTGTCTTCGATTTTTGACCAGAAACTGCATTGCAGTTTCTGGTTCCATAATTCAATTTCAGATTGCTTTTTGCTAGGGTTTATGGGAATGTGATAACTGCTCATGAATTTAAATGTGTTTTGATATTAGTTTTAGCTACTGTTTTTGCCTTTTTGATTTCTGGTTGTTTGTCTTCGATTTTGACCAGAAACTGCAATGCAGTTTCTGGTTCCATAATTCAATTTCAGATTGCTTTTTGCTAGGGTTTATGGGAATGTGATAACTGCTCATGAATTTAAATGTGTTTTGATATTAGTTTTAGCTACTGTTTTTGCCTTTTTGATTTCTGGTTGTTTGTCTTCGATTTTGACTAGAAACTGCATTGCAGTTTCTGGTTCCATAATTCAATTTCAGATTGCTTTTTGCTAGGGTTTATGGGAATGTGATAACTGGTCATGAATTTAAATGTGTTTTGATATTAGTTTTAGCTACTGTTTTTGCCTTTTTGATTTCTGGTTGTTTGTCTTCGATTTTTGACCAGAAACTGCATTGCAGTTTCTGGTTCCATAATTCAATTTCAGATTGCTTTTTGCTAGGGTTTATGGGAATGTTATAACTGCTCATGAAGTTAAATGTGTTTTTATATTCGTTTTTGCTACTGTCTTTGCATTTTGGTTTCTTTTCACATCAAATTTTGAGCAGCAGTTTCTGGTTGTTTGTTGCAGATTTTGATCACAAACTGCCGTGCATATCACAAAATGGAACAAGAAATGTCACCACAAAAGAATGAAGCTGAAAACCAACCAAAACGCAGAATCAAAACGATGGCTCAAAAGATCAAAACAAAGCCAAAGCCAAACTATGATCGAAAAGCAAAGCACCCGGACTATGTCCAATTTCGATGCAATGCCTATGCTTTCAACAGCATCATTAGAGACATAAAGGACAAGCTCAATGAAAGGCAGAAGAAGCTTCTCAAGAAAACCCCTTTCTGGAACTTGATCGAGCTGTTTTACCGCCACAGAATTGACATGAATAACATGAATAAGTCGGACATTGACTTAGTACAGCTGCTCAAGAAATTTGATCCGGATACAAAGTCCTTCAAATTTGGAACCAAATCATTCCAAATCACAGGCAATGCAGTGACTCAGATTCTAGGACTGCCAAATGAAGGCAAATCTGTCAAACTTGTCAATGATAGGTACACTGCTACCTTCAGAACAAGGCACTTTGGAGAAAAGGGAAAACCATCAAAAAACCAGGTAGAAGCAGAATTACAAAAGACAATTGCCTTGGCAAACCAACCGAAGAAAGAGAAGGCAAAGACAGAGCAAAAGAAAAAAACAAAGAAAGGAAAAGAAAAGAAAGAAGCTGAAGAAGAAGAAGAAGAAGAAGAAGTTGATTACGACAAGGAGGTGGTCAGCCTAATATTGATTCTGCTGTGCATGACATTCCTTTTTGCCAACTCTTCATCTACTTTGCATTGGAAATTATTTGAGCACTGTGTGAATCTAGACACACTTTCAAGCTATTCGTGGGCAAGAGCTGTTTCAGACTACATGAATGAATCCTTGACCGCAAAAGCAAAAGCAAAAGCAAAGAAGGGAGGAGAAGCCTCTATAGGAGCTGTTTCGGGTTGCACTATCCTAATATTGGTAAGTAAACAGTGGCTTATGCAATGCATTTTGAGTTTTAGGCAATGCAGTTTCCATTTAGTGCAATGCAGTTTCTGTTTTATCCTATGCAGTTTCCAACCTAATTTCTAATATATATCTTGTTTTTGAACTGTGCAGTTTCTACTGTGTGAGAGGACAAACATCATACAACCAATCCTTGGCAAGGAGAAAGACACTCCTGCCATTCTTAAATGGAGTCTTGTGGAACTCCACACTAGATTCAACCAAATAAAGGACTTGAATGACATTGAGGTATGCAATTTATCGCATGTTCTGTTTTAATGTATCTTGAATGTGAATCCATGCTAAATCATTCTCATTGTACAGGGTATTTTCAAAACTCCTAAAAAGCGAAAAACTACCAGGGAAGAGGAAGACACTGTTGAGAAGGTAAATTGAAATCTGTATACAGTGCATTGCAGTTTGTGTTTTCTACATTGCAGTTTCCATTTTATCCAATGCAGTTTCTGAATCATTCAATCTCATTGTACAGGGTATTTTGAAAACATATAAAAAGAGAAAAACTACCAGAGAAGAGGGAGACCCTCTTGACAAGGTATAAGAATCTCTAAACAGTGAATTATGCATTTCGGTTTTCGTTTCCTCCAATGCAATGCAGTTTCTAATTAGTTTCTGTTCAATATGCAGGAAAAAGAAAAAGAAGATGATGAGGGACAACAAGGAGAAGCAGAGGAAGCAGAAAACCAAGGAAAACCTGATGATGCTGATCAAACTCCAGAATTAAAAGAGGCTGGAAAGAAGAAAATGTTTGAGAATGAAGCTGGAAAAGAACCTCTTGCAATTCAAGACCTCTTGGTGAAGTCCATGACAGACCAAATCAACTACCGCCAACAACAAGATCCTAGCTTCGTTTGCCCGGAAAGATTACAACTGTGGAAGGATGAAAAAAATGAAGACAGTGAGAAGAAAATGAAGGAATTGTGGGATATATTTATCCAAGCAGAAAAGAGATCAAAGGAGCTGGAAGTGGAGTTGGCAACATGCATAGAGAAATTAGATAATGAAGAATGTGTGACTGCCACCATGACAGTGGAATCTACAGCTTAATGAAATACAAAATCTGAAAAGGAGGATTGCAGAATTGGAAGGCAAGGAAACTCGTATTGACATGGAGAATATTGCCAAGAAAAAGGACATTCAAGGAAAGTACAAGGCAGAAATTGAAAGCTTGTTGTCAGACCCAACAATCTTTGAAATGGAGATGGATCTGCCTACAAAACAACCAACACAACCAGTTGAAGAGAAAGAAGAAGAGAAGCAACAAGAAGAGAGAGAAGAAGAAAATGAGAGAGAAGAAGAAAATAAAGAACAAGAGAAGCAACAAGAAGAGAGAGAAGAAGAGAAGAAGCAAGATGCTCCAACACCTGATGTTCCTTCAAGAGTACAAAGGGTGAAGAACAGAGAAAGAAAGAGGCTTCAAGCATCTTGCTATGTGTACGAAAAAAATAAGAAAACAAAAAAGGAGGCAAAAAAGGATGATGAAGAACTACCACAATTCAAGCTTATCTCTTCCGAGGAGGTATGCAATTACTGCAGTTCAAGCTGCTGCTTTTTTCTATTTTCTGCATTGCAGAAACAGAAACTGCAATGCAGTTTCCGTTTCCTGCAATGCAGTGTGTTATCTGCTTTACAGAAACAGAAACTGCATTGCAGTTTCTGTTTTATCGAATGAAGTTTCTAATTAGTTTCCTTTCAATCTGCAGTTAACACAAGAGGCATCTCAGCCCGATGCCACAAATCCAATTCCTGATCCCCCAAAAGGAACGAGCCTTCATGATTCAATACCTGTGGATCTACAACAATCAAGTGATGAAGATGAAGGACAAAAAAAGCCAACAAAGAAAAAACTAGGATGGGGTCAGAAAAAGGTGTGGCAGAAAATTCCAAAGCCGGACAGGGAAAGAATTGAAAAACACTACTTAAGTACTCAACTTCGGTAATATCTCTATTCCAAAATAACAATTCTTTCATCTTTTAATTACAATTAAACTAAAACTAATCTTGTGAATTTCATGTATTCGAATCCGCAGTGATATCTTTTGGGCAGGACTCAATGATGAGAAAGTGACAAACCATGATCTCAAAGATATTGTATGGGACCTGGAACTGTCACAAAACGTAAGTATTTACCAATTCTATAACACACACTGCACTGTATTTTCCTATATTACCCATTTATAATTCCATTTTTCTCCAATCAATGTGAAACAGGTTATTGAGGCCTATATCCAAATAGAGGAGGATAAAATAGAGCCCATGCAGACAGAGAGTCCACAGTACATGTCCACATGGACTTGGGTAAGTATTATTTTGAAAATTCAAAATTGTTTAAACAGACAATGCACTGCAGTTTTCGAAAAATATATACTAACAAATTGCCATTCTATGATATCAGGCTTACATGCAAAGCTTCCTAGAGCCATCTTGGCACAGGTTCCTGTATGAACCCTTACTTGAAAAACTCGGGAAATGCAGTGTTCTTTTCTTCCCGATTATTTCACAAGAAGAGTTCCACTTCACACTTCTCACATTTCACAAAAATGAACGAAAGTGGAGACACTACAATCCGCTTAGATCGTTGGGACGTAGAAAAGAAGAAAGGTGCATTGACATTGCTCGAAACTTTGTAAGTGGAATGAAACTGTCTTAATTTCTCAGCACAAACACAAACAGAAACTGCATTGCAGTTTCTGTATTATACATACTGCCTAATTTCAGACCAAAACTATAATATGCAATGCACTGATTACCATTTCTTTTTCTCTTTTTTTCTTCTTCTTTAAACAGGTTAATATTGTTGAAGGGTGGCTAGAATATATAAGACCTCAAGCACGAGTGTTCATAGAAACTAAAAAAAAACCAACACTTGTGAAGCAAAAGGAAGGGCCCCCGACACTTGTACAAAAAGATTTGACTCCAACTGAAGAACTCACTCTCAAATGGATTATGCAAAATCCATTGCAGTTTCCATTTGAGGATGACATGGAATGTGCTCAACAAAGTGCATCTTCGTAAGAATTGTGTCTACTCAACTATTCATTACAGTTTGAAATCATTCAAAAGCAAAAAAAACTAATCTCGTATTTCATTTGCAGATTGGATTGCGGCATGTTCGTCATGTTCTATATGGATAAAATAGCACAAGGACAGCCCATTCCAAAAAGCGTGGACAAGAAATTCATGAATGAATATCGAGCAAAATATGTCACAAAACTCCTACACCACAAAAACTGTGTAATTAATCGTCTCTAGTGATTTGCCTTTCGTTAACTCAAGACAATATGTATCTTAATTCTTGTGGATGTTTGTAAATATTTCTAGTTATGGTATATGAGAACATATTTCCTATACATATAAACTGTAATATAATCTTGGAACAGGATGCAACAAAACGAAAAGGAAACAAACAAACTGCACTGAATTTTCTGGTCAAAAATACTGCAACAAATTAAAACTGCAGTGCAATTTATATAAATAAATAAAAATAAAAAATCAGCTCAAAAAATGTGAAAAGAACCCAAAAGCCAAAGCCAAAATCAAAGTACTAAAACTTTGTTCAAAACACATTTAAGTAGGTCAGCATTGAAATGTAGTTTCTGCTCATAATCTGCAACAAATAAACAGAAACTGCAGTGCAGTTTCTGCAACAAAATCTGAAATAAACAGAAACTGCAATGCAGTTTCTGCAACAAAATCTGCTCAAAATCTGAAAACAAGCATTGAATGGCAGTCGAAAACGAATATCCACTCATTAAACAATTGTATAATTTTCATTAACTTCAAAAAAGAATCACAATATCCAATTAGACGATGTGTAGCCAATTACAAGCAACTAAAACTGCAATACAGTTTTTGCAAAAAGTGCAACGCAGAAACTGACTATACATTCGCTAAACCATATCTAAAATAAAAAATTGTCAAATGAGAAGGAGTGTTCATATAATAGCCTTGCAAGTCTTCCTATTGTGCCCAGCAACACTGCACCGACTGCATTTCAATGGCCTTTTAAATTCACCAAAAACTTTGATCCTCTTTGTTGGTGGTCTTCCGGCTGGCCTCTTTGTAATTGGCGGAAGCACAACTCCAGCTGCAGAACCATTGCTGCCCAATCCTTTCCCAATATCTGGAATAGGAAAAATAGGACTCTCATAGGCTTTTCGAAAGAAGTCGGTTTTGTAGTAACACTCCACGTAATCATAAACTGAATCTCTCTTTGCTAGGATTGCAGCCACCGCATGTGTGCAAGGAAAACCGTCAATTTGCCAAAGACGGCAAGAACAAGTCCTTTGCTCGAGATCAACCATCACAGAATAATCAGCAAATACTTCAAAAACAGTGCTATTAGAACGACGAACTGCCCAAGTCCTACGCCTCCGCATTTTCACAGAGTCTAGTCTCCATCTCCGGACACAAAACTGTTGTCCATTCTCCGCTTCAATTCGTCGTTGAGAATTCAATACCATCAATTTCTGCGAACTTCTATACGGTAGCACGGCAAATCTCGAAACACACCAACCCAATTATTAAAGGACTCCGCTAAACTGTTTGCCATCTCCCCATAACGCATTCCTTTGAAAAATGCGTTGGCATAGTGATCTCTAGACAAATCAGATATAAATGTCTTCACTTTCGAACTCCCAACAATCACCAACTCCTCCATTGCTACCTTAAACTCTTCCTCCGTAACAGCATATGCGCATCTACTAAATAAATTGATAACACGGTCTTGGAGCAGTTTCCCATAACCTGACTTCGGGTACTTTGATATCAAATTCTGTTTGAGGTGATAATAACAGTAAGAATGAGGCCATCCGGGAAACACAAACCCCATTGCATTTAACAAACCTTGATTGCGGTCCGAGAAAAAGGTCACCACTCTCCCCATCGGTAGCAATATAGAAGCAAAATGTTGAAGAAACCAAGTCCAAGTCTCCTCTGTCTCAGAATCAACAACTCCAAAAGCTAGAGGATAAAACCCTGCAAAACAAAACCAAAAGCACAAGTATAAGCAAAAAAGGGAAACTGCAGTGCAGTTTATGAAAACAAATCTGCTCAAAAAACGGAAACTGCAATGCAGTTTCTGCTAAAAATTGCAACAAATGAAAATCTGCAATACATTACAATAACCATACCTTGATTTCCATTCTTTTCCGAAGCACAGAGAAGCTGCCCCTTGTACTTGCTCTTCAAAAACGTAGCATCAATGAACAACAAGGGTATGCAATATTGAAATCCAGCAATGCAACCGCCAAAAGACACAAAAAACCGTCGAAAGCGATTAATTCCAGCTTCACAATCAAGAGTGTAGAGAGAACCAGTGTTAGTTTCCTTTACGGCGTCCGCATACCACACTAACTCGTTGAAGGACTTCGACTCATCACCGTGAACGTCCAATTTAGCTAACTCTTTGCCAAACCATGCGTGGTAGTATGAAATGTCTATACCATAATAATCTTTGAACTCGTGTATAATCTCAACTGGCTTCAGCTCTGGTTTTGCACGAATTCTGTCCACAATGAGGGAGGACACCACACGAGACCTCATCATCTTACTCTTTGATTCCCGTATCCGACCCGCACATGTATGAACATTATTTAACGTCCGAATTACAAAACTGCCAGTAGCTTCACAACGAGAAGCATAAACACGCCAGCTGCAACCCTCCAATTTCTTATTCGAACAAACAGCAACCACCCGCTTCTTTTCATTGCCGGCATATTCAAAATTAAATCCTACTTCAAGAGCGTACTTGCACAATTTCAACCGGAACTCCTCTGCACCACCGTCAAACTTCTGCCCCACATGATGTATGTATGTCTCCCACTCATTCGACAACAAAGGCTTAGCACTTGCTCTCTTCGACCTGCCCAAAAACTCGTTTCTGTCTTCGACAGTACTAGAACACGACGACTCGCCCTTTTCACATGCTATCAACTCCTTATTTACACAAAAATCACCACTATATTCACTGCTCCCGCATAAATCCTTCACTAAAATATCAACAGTCTTCTCATTTGATATCAACAAAAATGTCCTCATCAAGTCCAAATCGCTATCCGTTTCTAGAAAACAACTCGGATAACTGGGCACCGAATACCGTAATGTGAAACAACCCAACTACAAACCCCTAAACCTCAGACACAAAGTCTTCAAAATATCAACCATGGATGACTCTGATGAAACTGAAAACATGATGGTTTCCGACTTATATGTGCACTTGGCAATGACACACACCTCCATTAGCCTTGAAAATGCAAACAAAACAACAAACAAAAACAGAAAACAATTAAAATCACTAAATAATGTACATGAGCAGTTGTAACATTCCAATAGAATCCAAATATTAGTATGAAATCGAATTATGAAACAAGAAACTGCACTGCAGTTTATAGTCAAAAACTGAAATAACAGAAACAACATTGCACTTTATGTGATAACATACCCTTATATTTGAATAGAAACCAAAAGAAAACCATGTTCAAAGTACTAAAACTAATATCAAAACACATTTAACTCCATGAGCAGTTGTAACATTGCCTTTATGAAACCAGAAACTGCAATGCAGTTTCTGCCAACACTCCAACAAACATATGCAGTTTATAACAGAGGAGGCAAAACAAATCGAATAGAAACCAAAAGGAAACCACGTTAAAAGTACTAAAACTAATATCAAAACACATTTAACTCCATGAGCAGTTGTAACATTGCCTTTATGAAACCAGAAACTGCATTGCAGTTTCTGCCAACACTCCAACAAACAGATGCAGTTTATAACAGAGGAGGCAAAACAAATCGAATAGAAACCAAAAGGAAACCACGTTAAAAGTACTAAAACTAATATCAAAACACATTTAACTCCATGAGCAGTTGTAACATTGCCTTTATGAAACCAGAAACTGCAATGCAGTTTCTGCCAACACTCCAACAAACAGATGCAGTTTATAACAGAGGAGGCAAAACAAATCGAATAGAAACCAAAAGGAAACCACGTTAAAAGTACTAAAACTAATATCAAAACACATTTAACTCCATGAGCAGTTGTAACATTGCCTTTATGAAACCAGAAACTGCATTGCAGTTTCTGCCAACACTCCAACAAACAGATGCAGTTTATAACAGAGGAGGCAAAACAAATCGAATAGAAACCAAAAGGAAACCACGTTAAAAGTACTAAAACTAATATCAAAACACATTTAACTCCATGAGCAGTTGTAACATTGCCTTTATGAAACCAGAAACTGCAATGCAGTTTCTGCCAACACTCCAACAAACAGATGCAGTTTATAACAGAGGAGGCAAAACAAATCGAATAGAAACCAAAAGGAAACCACGTTAAAAGTACTAAAACTAATATCAAAACACATTTAACTCCATGAGCAGTTGTAACATTGCCTTTATGAAACCAGAAACTGCATTGCAGTTTCTGCCAACACTCCAACAAACAGATGCAGTTTATAACAGAGGAGGCAAAACAAATCGAGCCACAAAACTGAACCACAAGATCGCGCCACAAAACTAAACCACAAGATCGCGCCACAAAATCGAGCCACAAAACTGAGCTCGAAAAACCCAAAACTTAAGCGATTCGGCATGATAATCGAACCAAAGATTATCCAATTAGAAGGAAACAAGATTCGGCATGATAATCGAACAAAAAAGATTCGGCATGATAATCGAACAAAAAAACTGACAGATTCGGCATGATAATCGAACGAAAAAGGAAGAAATAAAAGGAAAACCAACCAGAAAATTGAGCTCCAACGGCGAGAACGAAAACGAAAACGAAAACGAAAACGAACGAAATCTGCCTGCCAAACTAACGAAATCTGCCTGCCAAACGAACGAAATTTGCCTGCCAAACGAACGAAATCTGCTGCCAAAACAAACGAGGACGAAAACGAAACAGAGAAGAACGAGGACGAAAACGAAATCTGCTGCTAATACTCGCGCCTTGTTTAAACATTCAGGGGCAAAAGCGTCATTTACTTTGTAGGTTTACAAATGGGCCAGGTTTTTTAAGGAGAAGGGTAGAATTGTCTTATCAGTTGTTAAATTTTACCTGGCCCAACGAATCTGGGCCTCTCTTTGGGCTAATCCAAAATAGTAGTTTTTTCCTAGGTATTAAAACTAAAACCAAAATATCCAATATCTTACAAACTAATTAATAAAGTTAATTATGTCTAAAACCTAATTTTTCTTTAAAAAAAAAACTAAGCTTTGGTTTTTTTGAGAAAGTATTTATTCCAAAATATTTTTAGACTTTGAGCAATGTCTTCCATATTCTTAAATAATGAAAACAAATGTACAACTATAGATACCATACCAGTGAGTTAAAGAATTTCAAGAATGCAAGTCAAGCCAATATCAAAGAATTTCTTTTAAAACTCTCATCATGGATCCTTTGTTCCAAAATTTCATATTCATCTCAATATCCTAATCCTAAATTATGGAAAACAATGTCTATTTGATTTTGATTCATCTTACAAATGGTCCTTGACGTTTACAAAATTATCACGAATGGTCCTTGAGTTTGTTTTATGACATTAATAGTCCTTACGTTATGGCTTTTTGTCATAAATAGTCATTGCCATTAGAAATTCTTTTAAGCCCTTATGTGAAGGACTATTAATATCACAAAAAAAGATCATTCGTGATAATTTCGTAAACATCGAGGACTATTTGTGATAAAAAGCCTGTAATTAATAATTTCAATTCTTAATGTTTGCTTTAACCAAGGACATTTTATGGTATTTTGAATGTTTTACAATTATCTGTCTTTTGCTTTATATATATATAAATTATATATGCTAATGGGTTAGTGTCTCACGACCACAAAAATATAATTCAACTCTAGGTTGTTAATTCATTCATGACTAATTTGCGCAGGCATGAATCTCATAGAATTCTCAATTATCGCAATGAGCTTGTAGCTCAGAAAGAGCTTATGGCTCAAATTATTTAAAACATTTACCTAAAATATAGATTATGTTTGTGCCATATAAGAAAGTTATTGTTTATCTTGATTTCATTATAGAGAGCAAAGTAGGAATGAAAAAGGAAAATTTTCTTTTTGTCTCTCCTTGGTACAGAAACAAAATTTCAAACCTAACCATACATTAATACACAATTACTAGATAATACTAACATCAAGAACAATACAGGACATGGACAGCTCTAAAAACATAACCAGAAATCTCTACCAACTAAGTTAGAAAGGAACAAAGGAAAAAAAAAGGAATCAGTCTTGACATTGACTACAGACGTGGCCCAAGAATGCTGGATGAGTATGGTACGGTACGGTATTAAGACAGTTGCATGGTCATCATAGAAACAGCATCAGGTTCATGGCCATGCACTCTTAATCGATATATGCATGTATGAGAAGCGCTTCCATGGTTGGATGTGAAGTCCAACCTCACTGTGTCAACTAGGCCGGACACCGCTGAGTCCAAGACATCGAATGTCTGAGCATTGCTCTTCTCAAGGTCGTAAGTGAATTCAGCAAGACTGAACATTTTCTCTGTATCAACTTCTAGATCATCATGTGCTCGCAGCCACCCAGAGACCCTGCAGTCCTTAGGGGCACTCCGTCTGTCATAAGCGACACTCTGTATAAATTAAAAATAAATAAAAAGGTGTTAGCAAATGGGGGATGTGTTCAAGGACACTATCAATCAACACAATCATAATAAACACGAGCACAAAGATCTGTTGAAAATACAAAGAGAGAGAACAATGGTGCTGAACTCAAGTCAGAATAAATATCCAGAGAAGAAATTGCCTTTCCATGTTATTTTGGTTCACATGCTACAATACGGAAGCACTGCAACAGATGCTATTGATGCAATTAAAGCAACAAACTAGTGAAGCCATAAAAGGAACTCAAACTAATCCTAAATTACTTGCTTTGTAAAGGAAGTCTGCATCACGCAAACAGGTCCAGTAATTATTTTTTCTATTTAGATTGAACTCTCAACTTCTCAGCACTAATTATTTATCGTACAGAATGTTAAATACAGTGTGCAGTTATAAAACAAGCAAGAACTATTTAGTTTCTTTTCTCACTTAAGAAAGGTCAAATATGAGTAATATAGATATTCAGAAATATTTAACGAAGGGGATGGAGTTGCGTCAGATGTAGATATAGACTAGGCTAAGGTATACGGTGATTTTTGTGTATATGCAAATAATTGAAAATGGAATGGGTTGATTAATTATATGGTCTAGTAAACAATGAACTTTGAGAAAGACATAAAATAAACAAAATATAGAATCAGAACTCGTCCTAATGCTGGCTAAAAGAAAAAACCAGAAAAATGCTCACAAAGAGTGACATTTGCACATAATTATATTGAATTTTTAACATATACAAACATAATATTTTTTCCTTCATAACTTTTTCACATTATATGGTACTACCTCAAATGATAAGTCCTTCACCTGCTATGACAAGTCTTTCTACAAAATGACATAGTTATACAACATAGGTACCCCAGTTCGCCCATCAAACAAATTAGTAAACTAGGCCAAAACGAAGCAACCTAATGGATAATAGCAAATAAAGGAAGCATCAAAGGTTATTATTGTCAGAAACGTGCACATACAAATCTGGCATAATTTTTTACCACATGAATATCCTAAATCCTCCACACTAACAATACCAACCTTACTCTTGATCCAAAAATAAAAAATAAATACCAACCTTACCAAACATTCTCTATGTAAGATGCAGCCCATAATCATATTCAGAAGAAAATGAAGGAGGAAAGGGTTCGGTGGCAACCAAGCTATCGTCCCCTTCTTTAACTAAATAAATTCCAGTTCAAGTATATCATCCGTGTTGACAACTACGCAAAAACTACATAGACTTCTTACATCGAATAAGTAGACTTTCCTAGAATTATTATACAAAAATAAGTATAATTAAGAGGACACCAGCAAAACCTTTTTTAAAAATGAGAACAAAGACAAATCTGAAGCAACCCCCTTCTGTTGGGCTAAAAAAGGAGTCAGTTAAAGACTTATCTGTATATCTATAAATATATGTGAAGTCAAAAATTCGCGGTTGAAGCAACATTATAAATCCCAAAACCTTCTATGGCAATGTAGTAAAAATAAGATTAACTATATCTTGAGAGCAAAATAGTTACTATAAAAAAAAGGAAGTGAACTTTTCTACTTTTTTTTGGAAGTACATATGTGGAGAGAAATCTCCAACTTCGTGTGGGATTCTCAGTGTGTGTATATGCGTGTATGTCTGCAAAGCGAAGCCATGATTTTGCTGGCTCCTTACTAGTTCTACAACCAAAACCTTTGAGCCAAATTAAAGGGGCTCTGGTTATGTCCGTTCCTTCCTTTTCAACGTTGTGCCAGCATAACCACATTGATTAAAGCTAAGGCAGTAAAAGCTGAGTAAGAGTAACCTAACCAGAAGAGGTAGCAAGAGAACCCAAATGAACACAACAGCACTGTAATGAAACTTGTCACATCTGGTGAGAGGTACATTAGTGCAAAAACCTTCTCTGCCTCTTGTATATCTGTCTCTTGAGTCTTAATAAAGCTTTCATGCTAATACATGCTTATTTCAATTTTAGACATAAAACCATCTTTTGACATAATGAAGGCTAGTAAAGTCTTCTACATGAAATCAGACAGCTCTACTTAATAAATAGTCCATTTAAAATCTCTTCACCCATGTTACCTAAAATGTGGCCCAGAATTTCTGCAAATTTAAGTTATTTGCAGTAATAATCCGAAAATTAACTATCTAACATGATCCACATACTCAAGAATTCTATCTATATCTATTCTGGAATCCTGTAGCATCCACATTACTTCAACATAACAAATAACCTGGTCAGAAAAGTAAACCCTTCGAATTTCGAATGACAGTTACTGAAATAAATGTACTCTAGCCTGAAGGTTCTCTACTTTCAATCTCACATTCCTAGACCACTATGAGTTAAAATCAGCAGACCTTTGAACAATCTTAAACAATCTCCACATAAGTTAACTACCACGGTACCTGATCATTAGATTCATCAACTTGAATTCAGAACTAATTCTAAATATCAAGATTGATAGATTTCGAACCTTTAATTTTCAACCAAGATTATTATTATTATTATTATTTAAACACAATCGAGCAATGCATCAAGAAACAAAGACAGAATAGTGAACAAGAACATCACCTTTGCAACATGTTCCAGAGTGATAGCCTCGGGAATAATTGGGGTCCGCAGCTTAATCTGGACAAACCCACTACTCCCTTTCAGGGGAAAACACTGCCCAGGCTCTCCAAAACTCGGTCTTAGCATCTTATCGGCATCACCGTGAACCCCATTTTTGGTACTCTTCAAGAACACCCAATTACTCGCTTTCCCCACCAAATATGGCTCTGAGTGCTTCACAACGAAAGCCCCACTACTGGCCAAAGCATAATCCACCCTACCAAGCCCATCTGCCGCATGCTTCTCTATTTCCTTCTCAACAACATTCCTCGCATACGCCCTTATATCATCCAACCTAGCACCGAATTCTCCATCCTCGCCGCTCTTCGCCGCCTTCTTCAACTCCTCGTACACCCTTTCGAAACTCCTGCTTAGACAACCACTCCACGCTCCTTAAATCGTCCACCGACCTCTCCAAACCTTCATTTCTCGCCTCCAATTTCCTCAAATCCCTCTCCAACGCAACCCCTTTGTCCTCGATCTTCTTCTCCACTTCTCTCCTCAACCCTCCAACCTCACTCTCGATCTTCCGGTCCACAACCTCCACTTGAACCTGAACCATCTTCGTAGTCTTCTTCACAAACGATTCAACCTCCGCAATGCGACCTTCCAAGTCCGAAAACGCCATAGGAACCCCATCCCCGGACCGCAGAGCGAGTCTTCTGACTATCTGAAACAAACCCACAATCAACAGAAGAAGAATGAAGTTCTTGGCAAAGATTCGGAGGACGGTGACCCATCGAGGATTGGGATCAACGGCTACGCTTCTGCGAGAGCGACGATTGGAGGGTGGTGAAATGGTGGAATTGGGACCGGTCTTCTTGCCATGGGCCGACCGGTCGAGACCCGGTTCGCCTCGGATCGAGTGGTGGCTCAGATCCTTAGAATTACCGCCGGTTTCGGCTTTGCCGTCGGCCTTTTCGGCGGAGACAAGTTCGATGTTTGTCGACTTTTTCTCGACAGCCACCACGGTACGCCGTCGAGTCGTTGTGGCCGGGTTCGCCGTTATAGATACGGTCGAAGCCGACATTTGATTGAATTTTGGGATTCGAGAAATGTTTGAATTGTAGGGTTCAGGAGACTGAAAACGAGGGAAAATGGGGAAAAGCGGAAATGAGAAGAAAGGAAAATTTGGGATTTTGTTTGAATTTGATTGAATAAATTGGAGATCAAGTGATTTGGAAAAAGAGGATTTACGTAAACCGACGCGATGGTGTTTGGGCGCTTCGGTGTTTTGAATCTTCTTGTAATCTCTTTACGTTTGGCAAATTTGGATAATGAGTTTATGGATCAGTCTTCGCTTATGGGCGGCCCAGTTCTTACCTTGACAAATTTTAACCACCACATCCACAACATACAACATGGGTTTTGCCCCAATTAATTTTCTTTCATGTTACCCGGTTTATTCGGGTCATATTTTTTTAAAAGGCCTTTGGTAGTTAAGGTTAAGCTCGAAAATGATTTCGGTCGCTATAATTTTAATTTTCAGAATTTGGTCACCACATTTGCAACGATTAGCAAATCAAGTCAAATGTCTCAATTCCGTCAATTCCATTAATTTAAAAATATTTAATATTACATTAAAAAATAATTACTTCAATATAAAATAGGCTGATGAATCCAATCAAGAAAATAGGGATATTAAAGAGGCTATGATGAGAGCAGATCAGCTTGAATTAGAGTGTACTAACCTAAAGAAAGAAATGGCAACTTCGGTTTTGTAGAAACAAACAACAGGACTGGAGCGTTGTAGGTGCAAGCTTTGGCTGAGGACTTTGTGAAAAGATTTGCTCAGATGATTCAAAGACAATGACTCTCTTTGAAGGTGACTGAGAGAAAATTCAGGAGATGAGGATAGGGTTGCTGAATAGGGAAGATGGTGGTTCATAGTGTGTGATTTCTCTGATTCTTGGTTTCTTGGAAGTTGTGGGATTTGGAATTTGATTTGCAAATTGCAGAAGGGGCTGATGGTGGAACAAGGAGAACATGGGGTAGGGTTTTTTTTTTAAGTATTAAATTTTATATTGAAATTATTTTTTAATTAATGAAACTCATAGAATTGAGTCATTTGACCTAATTTGCTAACTACTGCAAGTTAGAGTCATTTTTCACTGGGTTAAACATTGTTGGCCATTTGGGTTGTATTAAAATAGAAAAATTGGTTGAAATAAACTCCACACAAAACTTTATTCCAATATAGACTTCATGACAAATTGTATTAAAAAAAAGTCGACGCTTAGTAGCAGGGACTCATTAGTGATCCTATTCATTTCATCTCTCTAAACTACGATTGAATTGAGATGATGCACCATAAACGGAAAAGATGGGTTGAAACTTATTGCTCGGGGCATTTCTTTTATGGTAACATCACCACGTGACGTATTCACGATATGCATAAGAATTTGAAGAATGGATTTGGTCTAGGGATGAAGTTAGTCGAGTGGATTCAGCGGATTGATACATCTATGTTGAAGTTGAGAAATGAGAATGTGAAGGATGACTTTGATTCAAAGAATTTAAACCCCCTCTCTCTTGTACTCTTATGAAGTTTAGTTATCTTCTCAATATATGCATGTATTGCATCAACGGTTTAGTTTGTTGTGTAAGTTCTTGCTTATCTTTAATCTTAAACACTAACCTTGGTCAGACATGGCTTTGGTGAAGGTAGAGAAATCTTCTTCTCCTATGCAATCCTTTAACTCTCTCTAGATGGGGTGAGATATCAATATGAGTGTGTTTGACCGCTGGGGAAGGGATCTCTATATATATGCTTTGTCTAAATATTTTGCCCATCGAAGAACACTTAAACAAATCCTGATTGCACTAGGATAGAATGTTTTAATCCATGTAGGACTAGGAATCCTCAAAGCTCTAGTTTTCTAATAAAACTGCACTTTAAACTAGAACTGCAGATATGCTTGAAGTCTGTTTCTTGATTAATACTAAATTGCAACTCCTTATGTGATTAGAAGACGATTCCAATACAGTTCAAGACAATGTAATGAACATTCTCCCATTTGGTCAAATAATCACAACAGTTAATAATATTACTCAATTTAAGGCCTTGTGAAACATAACTGAGCAAAATCCCTTCTAAGTCACTATCAATTATGAAGAACAACAACAAACTATTGAAACTACTTGAACATCTGTTATTTCAAGGTTCCTATAATTACCTTTGAGATTCTTCAAAACCACATAAGGCTTCGATCAAAATTAAAACTGTAGAATGTTCATGACTAAACTGTCTATGCTAATAGATATGTCATGCTCATTCATAGTCCCCTAAATGACTGCCAAGGTCTACTTAAAATTGAAAAATGCTATGAATATATTGTACCATCATAACTACCTTGGCAGCCCTTTTAGTAAGAGGATCTGCAATAATCCCTGTAGTACTGATGTGTTCTAAAGTAGTGCAATCATCCCTTATCTTTTCTTTAACTATAAGAAACTTAACATCTATAATCCTTAAAGCCTTTGTCCTTTTGTTTCCCTTTGCAAACAAAACTGTTGCACTGTTGTTATTCCATAGTTGTATAGGTCTATGTATAGACTCAACTACACTAAAGACATAGCAGCACTTGCAAATATGGCAAAGTCAGCATCTACAAAACCTTCTAATTTCAAGTTGTTTCTTTTGAAAACCAATTTGTAATCTTTGGTTCTCTGTATATATGTAACGACCCAGTCCTAAATAAATTTTTAATTATTAATTTATTCAAATAAAAGACCATTTTGCCCCAAGAATATTTTAGTAGGTTTAAAGTTGACTTTTTGACCTGGAAGGAATTTGAAAATTTTGACTATACCGTTAAGTAGAGCACGGCGACATGAGTCCGTAGACACGTAGTGAGCTCAAATCGGAGTTGTAACGAAAAAGATACTATCAAAATACCCTCAGTGGCATAATCGTAATTTTTGCCAAAAGGGTTTGATAAAATCTGAAAACCCTCATTTCTCTCTCTCTCTCTCTCCCTCACGACGACAGCTACAACCGGCCATGTTTTGGCCGACAATTCTCTTATCCGGCCACCAAAGTTGACGGGACAGGTACCAAAATGACCGAGCCACCGTCCTCTTCGAACCCCAGCCAAGCCCCTACGCCTGCCGCCGTGTTTTCGCCAGAAAATCGAAGAGAAACGGCCAGTTTTCGCTCGAATTTCTCAGAGGAAAACATGGCGGCAGGCAACGGGGCTTGACTGGGGTTGGAAGAGGACGGTGGCTCAATCATTTTGGTACCGGTCCTGTCAGCTTTGATGGCCAGATGAGAGAACTGCCGGCCAAAACGTGGCCAGCTATAGTTGTCGTCATGAGGGAGAGAGAGAGAGAGAGAGAGAGAGAGACAGCGCGGGGAGAGAGAGAGAGAGAAATGAGGGTTTTCATATTTTATCAAACCCTTTTTGCAAAAATTACGGTTATGCAACTGAGGGTATTTTGATTATATCTTTTTCGTTACAACTCCGATTCCAGCTCACTACGTGCCTACGGACCCATCTCGCCGTGCTCTACGCAACGGTACAGTCAATATTCTCAAATTCCTTCCCGATCAAAAAGTCAACTTTAAACCTAATAAAATATTCTAGGGGCAAAATGGTCTTTTCTAAACAAATTGAAAAGTGAAAATTTATTTAGGACCGGGTCATTACAAAATATCTCAACACTCACTTGCCTGCAATCCAGTGAGCTTATCCAGGATTTGATTGAAATCTGCCTAGCACACTAATAGTAAAGGCTATGTCAGGCCTAGTGCTGACTTGTGCATACATAAGACCACCTACTAAGGAGGCATAAGGTTTGTCACTCATCTCTATTTTCTTTTGTTCAGTCCTTGGTGCCTGTTCCTTGCTTAACTTTTCTACTTTTGAAATAGGCATATCAGTTCCACCACATCCTTGCATATTGAATCTCTGTAGTACCTTTTCTATATAATTCTTTTGTGATAATCCAAGAACCCCCTTCTCTTGATTCCTACTACTTTCAATTCCAAAAACATAGGATGCTTCACCAAGATTTGTCATTTTAAAATGTTTAGATAGGAATTCTTAATAGCTATGTAGCATTAATAAATTTGTGCATACTAATCAGATGTCATCCACATATAACACCAATATGATGAAATGCCACCCACTCCTCTTCATGTAAATGCACTCATCCAATGAATTTTCTATAAAACCATATTACTTAACAACTTCATCAAATTTGATAAACCACTGTCCGATCTAGATTTTCTCCGTTCTCTTGAGTGAAACCTTCTAGTTGTTTCATATATATTTCCTTTTCTAGGTTTCCATTCAAGAATACAGTCTTTACATCCATTTGTTGTAAGTGTAAATCAAAATGTGCAATCAATGCCATGATTACTCTAAATGAATCTTTGGTTGAAATTGGTGAATAGGTTTCACTGTAATCTATCCCTTGTTGTTGTGTGTATCCTTTGGCAACTAGTCTTGCCTTATATCTGTCAGTTTGTCCCATAGAGTTTCTCTTGGTTTTGAAAACCCATTTGCAACCTATAGGTTTGCAGTTCTGTGGTAGGTTCATTAGTTCCCACACACCATTTTTCTCCATAGAGTTTAATCCTGTGATTTCATAGCTCCCCACCAATTTTAAATTTTCTCATGGGATCATCAATTGCATTCACATCATGCTCAGATTCGTGCAAATAGACATAGTAGTCATTAGGTAGTGCTCTTTTCCGTAGTATTTGTGATCTTCTCAACTCTATGTCCATTTGTTCATGGTTTTGATCTACTAGTTGATTTTGATTTGTGCTTTTGTATCGACGAAACAGGTGTGGTTCCTTCCTCTTTTTTCATGCTCTAGCTACCTGTTGGGTAGGAATTGAACGATTGTAGCATTTCGAAATTCGATTTTGAACCTAGGTTTTGGCTGGATTTCCTGTTTCTTCCTCTTTTTTCATGCTCAAGCTGCCTGTTGGGTAGGAATTGAACGATTGTAGCATTTCGGAATTCGATTTTGAACCTAGGTTTTGGTAGGATTTCAAAGTGAAATTCAGGCCGATTGCCGTCCAAATTGGACCTCCCCGTAGTTGAATAGTATGTGTACCTTGTATTTCTAGGATCGTATTGGATTGGGCGGATCATGAATCGGAATCCCGGATACTCCAAAATCACGAACCCTAGTGTTAAATAAACCATAACCGTCTGATCGTGCAATCGTAATAAATATGACCGTCCGATTCGGACCAAACTTGCAGGACATGGTTATTAAAATGGGTGAAACCCATAGGAACTTTCGGATTGGAAATCGGAGGTCATGGGCATCGCGGGGCTAGTTGACCAAGTTTGTGCAGTCTGACCCTTCAGATGACCGTGAGTCTTCTGAAGTAGTTTTACCTTTCGAGAAGTACTAAAAAGACCCTGCGAATGAGCCTTGTCTAGTAGTCGAGTTATTCTAATTATATTGAGATTAGGAAAGTGTTTTACAGTGTTTTATGGAAATTTCTGGATATTTTATTGATAATTGAAGTTATGGAATAGGCGAGTTTTGAATATCGGAGTGGTGGGTTGGCTCAGTATGATTATTAGTCAGTCAGTTAATAATAGTTATTTAATTATTTAATTATTTAGTTTTTATTGATTGATTGATTTAATTATTTATCTATTTAGTTATCTATTACTATTAAGATCATTATTATAGTATCGAAATGGAATTATTTGAAAAATGGATCTGTGAGATAAAGGAAAGTTTGTGATAAGTTTGGATATGGTTTTCAAAACCACCACAAGAGTACCAGCTAGTTGCCTTAAACAGTTTTGCTATTTTTGATAATCCCCCACGAGTTTCGGGAACACCTAAACCGTGTGGTGCGAGGATTGAGGCTCGGATTGACTTTGTGTCTCCGAGACCTGCGAGGATTGTGGCTCAGTCAACTTTGTGTTTCTGAGGCTTGCGAGGATGGAATTGACGGGATACAAGGAATTGACGAATTATCACTAGAATTGACGGATCACAATTAATTTCTTAAGCAATGAGTTTGTTTTATAAGTAAAAGAGGAAATGAATGTTTCAGTTAAGCTGTTATTATTTACATTAAGATTTCACGTGGTCAATATTATTTTAATAATTTTCTCGTTTTTCTTATCTGTGATAAGTTAATTATAAATCCACATATATATATATATATTTATTTATTTATATATTTGTATATAATATATAATATATATAATATATTTTATGGGTTTATATAAGTTTCAAAGGGAAGGTTAAAAGTGTCTTCGGCGACTGTTTGTTTATTTTTATTTTTTTATATATATAAATAAATATTAATCTAAGCTAGTAATACATAAAATGATTTATGAATTAGAGGAAGTCCAGTGAGTGGGCTTTTGTTTTATAAATGATTTTATGCAATTAAGTTTTACTAATTGATCTTGAATGAGTTGTTAGGAATTTTACTTTCCAAGCATGATTGTTTGATTTTGAATATTTTTATCACATTCTGCTTATATATATATATATATTTACCAGGTCTTAGGATCATATTGTGCAATGGTCCAGTTCATTTTGATTGTTATCCTGATTTCACTGTAAGCCTTAGTGATCCACATATATTGAGAACCCTAACTCTCAATATCAAGACTGAAGGCTATAATGTCCTCCCAGGAACTCAGCCTTTAGCCTTAGTTTACAGAATTTATTATAAGGTCACAGGCACTAATATGAATTTCCAAGCCCTGAATAAAAGCCCAAAAGATCAGACAGTCCTGATCCATAGTCATACTTCAGATGCCCATATACAAGTTCCTCAGACCATTAAATGGTCAGAAGTTGCCCTTCCAACAGATTGGACCTTAGTTATCGAGAGTCAACCAGCTCCAATCCAGCGTAGTCTAAACAATTTAGACTATATCCAGCAATACTTAGATGGCACGGTTACGATTAGGTTCGATAACCAGCCTCTGAAAAAATCTAATGTACAGTTGCACCAGTTACCAACCCCTGGCCAGTCCCAAAGGCATGCCCCTGCTAGGCATTCCTTTACTACCTCATCCTCAACTCTAGAACGAGACCTAGAGTTAGAAAAAACCATGATAGATTTGAAACTTGAGTCCCTGAGAAGGTCCTCTCAGGTAGCCCAGCCATGCTATGGCAAGGCCCCAGTTCAAGAAGAAAAGTCAGAATCTCCAGAGTCACCTACACAGTCTGATTTTGTAGTTGAAAATTATGCCGCAGTTGATAATCAACTTAGAACACTTAATAGAAAATTTAAAATTGATTGGTCACGTCTAAACAGTCATCTCAAAGCCCCTGAGAACCAGTCTAGACGAGATAGTTATCACCAAGCCTACCCTGATAGTCAAAGCCGTCAGAAAATCTTTAGTGAATGGAAAGATTACATGCGGTCTGCCCAAGTTGAAATTTTCTACCTTGATTTTGTTGAAAGCCGTTATATGTCAAATGATGAGTTAAAAACCTTAACTAAGGAAAAATGGAAAATGGCAGATAAGTCTGTCGTCGAATCCAGTCATCCTCCAGTCGAGACCATAATTATTGAGCATAAGAATACTTCTATTCCTGCCACCCCTTTCAAAACTTTTGAAAGCAGTGACATTAATAGACGAATTCTTGAGCAAAATAATTATACCAACCAGAGCCTAATTGTCATAGGAAAACAGTTAGATACAATTGAAATTAAAATTGATAATATTAGTTCTCCAGAAATAAAATCAAAAGCAAAAATAGAAAAACCAATTGTCCAGTTCCCAGATCTTAGGTCAAGCCCGACGCTTAAGATCACCCCCACAATGAAAAAAATTGAAGAAATGCTAGAACAGTTGACCCCAGTCAAAGCTGAGAAATCTGGTCTAAAAACACTAGATGCCTTCGCAGATGAAAACCCTTCTGAGTCCTCAAGTTCTGAAACTAGTAATATTTCTAAAATTGAAAAAGCCTTTCAAAATCTAGAAATCCAAGTTGAACCCAGAATTAAAAAGATAGAAAAGAATATAAGCCCCACTAGTTTAACCAGAAATTGGTATCCTCGACCAACCCCTCCAGACATTCAATTTGAAGAAAGAAACCTTCAAACACAGTTTTCGGTTTCTTCCGATAAATTGTATGAGTGGAACATTGATGGTCTTTCTGAACAAGAAATCTTAAATAAGTTACAACATATGTCCATGGTTGCCAATAGTTATATTTCCAATCACAGTTTCAGGCAGTCTGAAATTGTCCCCCTTCTAGTCACCGGTTTCACTAGTACTCTCAGGTATTGGTGGGATAAACATTTAACTCCTGAGTCTAAAAGCCGAATCACATTTGCAGTAAAACAAAATGATGATGGTCTTCCTATATTTGACGAACAAATAGGTCAAGGTATAGAAGATGGTGTCAATACTTTGTTTTATACAATAATTGAACATTTCATAGGAACACCTAGTAATCAAACTGCTAGGATCCATGATCAGTTAAGTAATCTTAGATGCCCTAAGTTGTCTGATTTCAGATGGTATAAGGATGTCTTCATTAACTATCTCTGGGAGTCGACTTATACTGGGTTTAGAACTGCTTGACTTACAGGAATTTGTCCTAAGAAAACGACTCATGGCTACTCAAGTGTTTGACTCTTGCAGACTGAGGAAGAAGATAAACAGGAACTTCCTAGACTCACCGTTTACTCTACAAACAACCTATTAACCTTTCTCAATTTTCTGTCTCCTGCCCAGCACAAACGCCCTACCCTCGGGACTTACAGATCTAGCAAAAAGGACTCACGGGTCAGACCTTAGAGAAAGATGAACAGACAACTTGAAGAATAAAAAGGAAGAAAAGGAGGAAGATGAAACCTTCTACTCAGATGCTTAAACCAGCCACTTGGGCGGGAATGAGTAGCAGACTTAGACAAAGACCGTAACTCTTACGCCTCTGATACCAACAAAGGAAGGAAGAAACTGACAGAGGATAGAATGAAGAAAGCAAAGCAGATAAATATGATCCTAACTCAATCATTCAGACTAATGCAGAAAATAATGCATATATGAAAATACTAAAAATAGAATAATTTGAAAATAGAAATTTATTTATACTCACAAAGGTTGCAACTGCAACTCCAAGCTTTCCACACTATTACAAGGGTGATTTCTCCAAAGGTGTTTCAGAGAGAATCTATAAAACTGAAAACAAAAATGCAGCTGGTAAAACCAGTTCTGCCTTCGACTAAGGCCGAAGCCTGCTTATAAAGAGAAAAGCAACTATGGTTTACCTAACTGGGATAAAAAGTAACTAAGGTAGGCAACTGTAGGAGCACGGATATGCATCCTGATTCAATTATCTGGCAGAGAATCTGCTTTCGGCTACTTTCGGTGATCTGACTAAAGCAAACAGTGCTTTGTCTGCTGCTTTAAAGATGCTTCAACTGATGACTGCTTTCGGCTAAAGCGAACAGTGCTTTGTCTGCTGCTTTAGAAGATGCTGCAACTAGGGCAATTATGATGCTGATGACTTAGTCCGATCTAGGTCGTAGGCATCATAGGGATCCTGGCTGTCTTCATACCAGGTCTTAGGCTTAGCTGGACTCTGCATGGGCTGGCAACTAGACGATGAGGGAGAATCATTGTCCTCATCATCATCCATTTGAGAGGCCTGGATAATCAACTGGCGTGCAATTTCCTGGAGCTCAGACTTGGATTTTCCCTCAACTGATAGGGAGGATCGGACTGAACCGGTAGGAGATGCAGGGCGAGGAATGGGCTCACGAGGCAAATCATTGTAGACATATTTTGCAATTCTGTCAACTTCAAACTTATCCCACCATTTGACTGAGAATTGGCGGGCAAATACTCGGACATCCTTGGTGATTCTGTAGGACCATTTGAGAATCCAAGGGACCTTGTACTTGGCAATGAAAAGCAACTGTTTTGGAAAGAAAAGATCAACCTGGGTGAACTTAGCATATTTGGTGTAGTGACGGATCAATTCAAGAACTGAGACAGGGAGAATTTCTTCAACTGGACCATGCTTTTCCCACCAGTGGAGAAACCAATATGGGAAAGGACTTTTGAACTTGTTATCAAAATTAATAAACCAGGAATGACTAAAATCTTCAGATTGGTGAAGAAAGATAGTATACCAAGCGTCAATATAATCAGAATAATTATATTGCAATTTTGATTTGAGAACTTTCAATTCATAAGGGCGACTGCTGAAGGATTCTTGACTTAGAATTCTGTGAATATATAAAGAATGATAAAGAATGGTTTCAGGATGATCCCGATCCTTTATCGGCTTAATTTCCACTGATTGTGTTTCAAGTAATATATCTCTATAATACTTGAGGGACTTATAAGGACTTGAAGGCATATAATGAAATCCAGGAGGGAAATAGTGTTTGGCGATTTCAACTGGATTTGCATCAATATCATACAGAGGCTCAATAACAAATAAATGAGAATTACTTTTGGGCAAATAAGGAGACGATTTTTTGTAAGTAACTGATGGACCTGCAGGGATGTCAACTGAAAAAGGATCATAACTGGAAACTAGAGTAGATTGATAACTAGGACGAATTTGACCAACTGTGGAACCAAGAGAAGAAAATCGATTGGCAACTGAGATTGGCGTGGCAACTGAGAGAGGAGGGCAACCAGGATAGGGAACTATCTGTTTGGGCAACTTTGGCTTTGGCTGACTCATGGAAGAGGGGAGGACTCGGAGCGACTGGGATGGCTTAGATTGACTGGCAGACTCTTTCTGTTTGTCTTTCTTGGGGGCCATTGTGTGTCCTGCAAGAATTCTCGAGTGAGAAAATCAGGGACAGAATTTTCACTTCCTTTCAAATATTCAATATCAAAATCAAATATACTTAAGATACTTTGCCACCGTGCAAAAATCTGTTTAGATGCAATGTTATGAACATCTTTTTCTAAAACATGTTTTGCAGACTTACAATCAACTCGTATTAAAAACTTTTGATTAAGCAAATCATCTTGAAATTTACTAATACATAATACAATAGCTAATATTTCTTTTTTAATAGTACTATAATTATATTGCGACTGGGTCCAAGTTCCAGAGTGAAAACGAACAATTTGTTCTGGAGATTTTGGACAAATTCTTTGTTTGAGAATGCCACCATAACCAATGTCAGAGGCATCAGTTTCAACTATTTTGAAAGAATCAACTGAGGGAATACCAAGACAGGGAAGTGTCTTGACATGGGCTTTGATCTGTTTGACAACTTCAGTATGGATTGACGTCCAAGGAGGAGGATTACTCTGTAATCTGTCAAATAGAGGCTTACACTGTTTTCTCAAATTTTTGTAAAAATCAGAAATATAATTCAAGGATCCTAAGAACCTCTGCAACTGACTCTTATCAAGAATTTGATCAGGAAATTTATCAGCAAACTGAATGACTCGATCAATTGGAGAAACTTGTGACTGGCATATATTGAATCCAAGAAAACGAATATTGGTTTGGAATAACTTGATCTTTTTGGCAGAAACAACTAAACCATTTTGTTTAACGACTTGAAGGAACTTATGCAAATGTTTCCAATGCTGTTCTATAGACTCAGAAAAGATCAGAACATCATCAATATAGACAATCGAAAACTGGCTGTAAGGATTGAATATATCATTCATAATATTCTGGAATTCACTAGGAGCATTTTTCAAACCAAAGGGCATTACATTCCATTCGTAATGACCAAAAGGGGTAACAAATGCAGTCTTATATCTATCTGACTCTTTTATTTGGATTTGCCAGAAACCACTTTTCATATCAAACTTAGAATAAACAACTGCTTTTCCTAACCGATTAATGAGATCTCTTTTATTAGGTATGGGATACCTGATCCATTCTAGAACTGTATTAAGGGGCTTATAATTGATAACTAATCTCGGGACTCCTCTTTCTAATTTAGCATTTTTCTGAACATAGAAGGCAGGACATGACCAGGGAGACTTACTTTTGCGGATTATTTTCTTCTGTAATAACTCATTGATTTCGTTTTTACAGAACTCCATCATTTCTTGACTCATTTGAATTGGTCTGGCTTTAGTAGGAATATTTTTCTCACTAAAATTTTTGACATAAGGAAGACAAACGACATGCTGTTTTCTATACCAAAAAGCATTAGGCAACTCAGAGCAAATTTCATCCTTTATTTTTTGTTCAAATTTCTGAATTTGCGACTGTAAAGACTGGCTAACAAGCTGTTGTTCAATTCTTTTAAATTTAATTTCCTCTTTGAGAAAATTCAACTGGTTAGTTTTTTGGGCTACTTGGATTGACTTAGAAACAGATTGTTTTTGTAAGGCTTTTAAATTATGCAACTCAGGTTTAGAAAGAAAATTAAATTTAACTTTCTCACCTAACTGGGTAGAAATAACACCATCATATTCTACCTGGAAAGGATAGAGTAGGCTTATAAAAGGTAATCCTAAGATAACCTCATCGGTGATGTTTTTAACTAGAACAAATGAAGTTTTGAAACAGACTTTGTTTGGCAGATATGTGCTTTAGGTAACTCGTAATTCAACTGAAGAGATTTTCCTGAAGCAGTGCTTAAGGATTCTCTAGACTTCTGGTAGTACTTGGTAGGGATTAGACCTTCTTGAATACAATTGAGGTCAGCTCCGGAATCAAATAAGGCAACTGTGGTGAATTCAAAATTTTGGATAAATATTGTAACTTTCGAATACCATTTTCGGAAATTGACTTGTTTGATTAGGTTGACAACTGGGGTTTCATCATCAGAAGCAGAAGGGCTTACTGATTGGCTTCTAGGTTCTAAAGGCATTTTGCCTTTTCCAAGACTTGTTAGATCCTGCTTAATTGTATTATTTTCAACCTGCAACTGGTTACTAATTTGTCTTAATTCAGCGAGTTCTTGTTTGACGATTTTGACTTCTAAATGGAGGTCTTGTATGGTAACTTCTTTCTTTTTCTGGGCAAATTTTTCTATAGTGGTACTGAGGCTAACTGGCTGAGGTTTGGGACTACTGGAACTTTCTTGACTAATGACCTTTCTTAATTTTTTCAAATAATCAGCTTTTAATTCAGGATTTTCAACTCGGCTTATTAAGTCTATTAACAACTCTTCTTGTTCTTCCTGTTTGGTAAGGACAGAAATAGAATTTAGTCTATTACAACATTTATCTGTACAACCAAACTGGATATCAGGGGAACTAGGTTGGGAATCTGAAAGCTGTTCAGAATCAGATTTGGAACTGGCAACTAGGGTTTCAGGGCTACTTGTTTCAGAGTCTCGCAACTCTAAAACTTGGATTAGTTTTTCTTTGTCTTCTTCGGTAATCTGTAATTGTTTAATAGTGTCTTTTATTTTACATTCAGAAGCATAATGACCGAATTTTTGACATTTAAAACATTTTACTTTGGACTTATCAGTTTTGGGTCGACTCTTCTTATGATCCCTGGGGGTTTTTGACCAATTTTTCTTTTTAAAGCTTTTCCGTTTCTTATAGAAATCGCGATCATTTTCTTTAGAAAATTGTTTTCTTTTAGAATAAAATCGGCGTTTTCTAAGATGACTGGGCTTACTTTTCCTAGAGGGAGGAATACTACTGAGACCGTATTGTTCACAGAAGTTTCCTAATTCGTACTTGGCAGAATTCCTATCGGACTGTATTTGCTTACCAATTTTGTAATCAACACACATTTTTATTCCAATTTGATTAATTGTACTTATAATATTTCCATAAGTTAAACTATCCCAATCAATATGACCTTGTTCATTACTGAGGGTAGTTCAGATCTTATGAGCGAATAAATTTGGAAGACCATTAACAAATTTTTCTTTCCAGAATGGTTGGTTACTATCATCTCTAAGCATGACTCTAGAAATGAAGACATCCTTATACCATCTGAAATCAGACAACTTAGGGCATCTAAGATTACTTAACTGATCATATATATATATATATAAGAAGGGGTCTAGAACTAGAAAGAAATAGAACAAAGACAGAAGTGTGAATAAGCACAGAGATTATAGAATAGACGCAGTTTATGCATGAAGCAAATTAATGAATAAATGAAAATAGATGCAATCAAAATAAGCATTACTCAAAATACTCAAAATATTATTTATAACTTGATAACTTGCAGAATGCAAAACACTTACAAAGATCCTAATTTCACCCCTTAGTTTTTCAGAGCATTGATACTGATAGAACTTTGAAACTGAGAAATTTATAGTGTACTAAATTACATTCTGTGGATAACTGAGGCCTAGGCCTTCTTAAATAAGCAAATAAAGTGAACTCTAGTAACTATTGATGAGCTAGCTACATTGGATGCTCAGAAAAGTGACTGCAGAAGCACGCGAAAGCTTTTGCTTTACTGAGTGCTGTGACTTTTACTTTGTCGGGGAATCTGACTAACGGAGCACGGGCTATCAGACTGTTGAAGCACGGGTCCAAGATTCCAAATGTTTTTGTCTCAGGGCTCATAAGATTGACAACTTTAATCATCGCCTAGGTTGAAGGGACCGAAATCATAAGGGTCCTGACCATGGATTTGATCATCAGGGGGTAATCACTCCATCGCATTTTGGGGGCTGGAGTCTTTTGACTGGATGATTTTGGGTGACTGGTAGATGACTGTGACCTGGGAGTGGGATCACTATCATCATCTTCATTCATCTGTGAGGCTTGTAACATTAATTGGCGAGCAATTTCCTGCAATTCAGACTTAGATTTTCCCTCGATTGGGAGAGAATAATGTGAAGTAGCAGGGGATGACTGTTTCATAGGCTGCGGATTCCTGACTAGAGGAAAATCAGCATAAACATAATCTGCAATACGCTCAAGTTTAAATTTATCCCAGCATTTGATTGAAAATTGACGAGATAAGACTCTAGTTTCCCAATTAACTTGATATGACCATTTGAAGATCCAAGGGACTTTGTACTTGGCAACAAAATGGAGAAGATTTGGGAAGAACAACTCAGACTCTTTAAACTTATTTTTATTAGTGAAATAATTAACTAAATCTTTTATTGGAGGAGGAAATAAATCAATGACTGGACCATGTTTTTCCTACCAGTGATTGAACCAGTAGGGGAAAGGACTCTTGAATTTGCTGTCAAAATTTAGTAACCATGAATGACAAAAATCAACTGTTTGGTGAAGCAAGATAGAATACCAGGCTTCGATATAATCATAGTAACTATATTGAAGTTCTGACTAAAGAACTTTGAGATCATAGGGGTGACTGCTTTACTCATTCTCACTAATTATTTGGTAGATATAAAGGGAATGATAGAGGATGATATCGAGATTATCTCTATCTTTGATTGGCTTAATTGTGATTGACTGAGTCTCATGGAGGATGTCTTTGTAAAATTTCAAATTTTTAAATGGTGCTGGGGGAATGAAATGACTATTTGGTGGAAAGTAGGATTTGGCAATGGTGATTGGGTTGGCAATGGAATTATATTTTGACTCAATTATGAACAGGTGACTATTACTCTTGATCATGTATGGGGAAGTTTTATGGTAAGAGGCAACTGGAAGATTAGACAGAGCACTATCCTGGAATGGATAATGACTGGATATTAAGGCAGACTGAAAATTGGGGCAAACCTGGTCTACTGTGGCTCCTAGATTGGCAAATTTGTTACTAATTTGGATTGGAGAACATCCCGGGAAGGGGATGATTTGGGAAGGTGACTCATGTTTGGCTTGACTCATTGATGGAGGGAGGACTCGAAGTGACTAGGGTTGACTAGACTGACCAACTTGACTCTTTTGCTTGTCTTTTTCTTTTCTTCTTTCTGCCATTGTTTTCCCTGCAGAAATTCTATGGTAAGAAAATCAGGGACAGAATTCTCACTTCCTCTCAGATACTCAATATCAAAATCAAATATACTCAAAATAGCTTGCCATCTTGCAAATATTTGTTTGGATCAATATTTTGAACATCTTTTTCTAATATATGCTTAGCATACTTACAATCAACTCTAATTAAAAAAAATTTTGATTTAATAAGTCAGACTGAAATTTATTAATGCATAATACAATAGATAATATCTCTTTCTTAATAGTACTATAATTATTTTGAGACTGCGACCAAGTACCAGAATGGAATCGAATGATTTGCTCAGATTGACTAGAATTGACTCTTTGTTTGAGAATACCTCCATAACCAATGTTAGAGGCATCAATTTCAACTATCTTGAATGCATCAGCAGAAGGGATATCAAGACAGGGAAGCGTCTTAATATGAGCTTTGATCCGTTTGACGATATCAGTATGAATAGATGACCAAGGTAGAGGATTATTTTGGAGGCGATCAAATAAAGGCTTACATTGTTTTCTCAAATTCTTATAGAAATCAGAAAAATAATTTAGAAATCCTAGAAATCGCTGGAGTTGACTTATGTCTAGGATTTGATCAGGAAACTTATCAGCAAACTGGATGACTCGATCTCTGGGGCTAATGTATGACTGGCAGATGTTAAACCCAAGAAATCTCACATTAGTTTGGAATAACTTAATTTTCTTAGCAGAAACAACTAATCCATTTTGTTTGACTATCTGTAAGAACTTATGCAGATGTTTCCAGTGTTGTTCTATCGACTGAGAAAAGATAAGCACATCATCAATATAAACAATGGAGAAGTGACTATAAGATTTAAAAATCTCATTCATTATATTTTGAAATTCAGTGGGCACATTCTTAAGACCAAAGGGCATAACATTCCACTCATAATGACCGAAAGGGGTAACAAAAGTAGTTTTGTATCGATTAGACTCATGAATTTGAATTTGCCAAAATCCACTATTCATATCAAACTTAGAAAAGATGACTGACTTTCCTAATTTGTTAGTTAAATCTCTTTTATTAGGGATTGGATACCGTATCCATTCTAAGATAGTATTATGCGGCTTGTAATTTATGACTAATCTCGGGACTCCGTGTTCTAATTCAGCATTTTTCTGGACATAGAAAGCAGGACAAAACCATGGTGACTTACTCTTACGGACTATTCCTTTCTCAAGCAATTCTGTGATCTCAGTTTTACAAAACTCCATTAATTCTTGGCTCATTTGTATCGGTCTGGCTTTAGTAAGGATATTTTTCTCACTAAAGGACTTGACATAAGGAAGGTTGACTACATGTTGTTTTCTATGACAAAAAGCATTGGGTAACTCAGAACATACTTCTTGTTTTAATTTTTCTTCGAACTGTCGGATTTGTGATTGTAAAGACTCCTGACTAAGTTGTTGCTCAATTCTTTTTGGCTTAACATCTTCCTGAAGGAATTCTAGTTGCTTATTTTTATTCTAAATGACTCTGACTGTTTTGGTAACGGCAATCTTCTGTAATTCTTTTAAATTATGTAACTCAGCTTTACTCATAAACTCAAACTTAACCTTTTCTCCTAGACAGGTGGAAATAACTCCATCATGTTCTACCTGGAAAAGATATAAAAGGGCAATGATAAACCTAAGATGACTTCATCAGTAATATTTTTGACTAAGACGAAAGAGGTCTTAAAATAGATTTTATGTTGACAGACATGGGCTTTAGGAATCTCATAATTTAACTGGAGTGACTTTCCTGAGGCGGTACTTAATGACTCCCTTGACTTTTTATAATACTTTGTTGGGATTAGACCTTCTAGGATGCAATTAAGGTCGGCTCCTGAATCAAAGAGGGCAACTATGTTTAACTCAAATTTTTTGACAAATATAGTGACTCGGGCATACCATTTTATGAAATTTACATGTTTAATTAAGTTGACGGCTTGATCCTGATTGGAGGGCTCTTCATCATAATTTGAAGGGCTTGCAGGTGTAGACTTAGTGATCTTATTTTCTAATAAATTAATCAAATCTTGTTTTATCTCATAATTTTCACTTTGCAACTTTTGACTCATTTGTTTTAACTCAATAATTTCTTTTTTGACTAACTTTACCTCTAACTGTAAATCCTGTAAGGTGACTTCTTTCTTTTTATTAAATTTCTCTAAGGTTGTGTGCAGACTTATTTTCTGGGAAGTAGATTGTTTCGGCTTTTCTTGACTAATGACTTTTCTTAATTTCCTTAAATACTCAGACTTCAATTCAGGGTTTTCAACTTTACGTATTAAATCAATTAATAGTTCTTCTTGTTCTTCCTATTTGGTAAGGACATTAATTGACTTAGACTTACAGCAATTATCTTGGCGACCAAATTGAATTCGGGGTGAACTAGGTTGTGACTCAAAAGAATAGATTTCAGAAGACTTAGTGTGACTAACCATGGTTTCATTCTCACTAGACTCAGAATTTCTTAACTCAATGACTTTAATCAGCTTGTATTTTTCCTCATCCGTGATTTTCAATTGTTTAATTGTGTCTTTAACTTTGGAATTATTAGCACAGTGAGCGAATTTTTGACATTTATAGCATTTTACTTTTCTCTTGTCGGATTTTTTCTTAAAATGACTATCTTTACCTTTCTTTTTCCAATTTTTCTTAGGAGAGAATCTCTTTTTACAATAAAATTCTTTATCATCATTATTATGTTGGAATGACTGTCCTTTACGTGAATAATGGCGACGTTTACTAAACTGTCGGTTGTGGTGACTGGGCTTAGTCTTTCTAGACGGGGGAATAGACATTAGACCGTATTGTTCGCAGAAATTACCTAACTCATATTTAGCATAATTTCTTTCAGACTGGATCTGTTTACCAATTTTCATATCAACACACATTCTCATACCGACTTGATTAATGGTGCTTATTATGTTTCCATAAATGTGTCCTTGCTCATTACTAAGGGTTGATTGGATCTTATGAGCGAATAAACTAGGCAGACCATTAACAAATTTTTCTTTCCAAAATGACTGATTACTATCATCTCTAATCATGACTCTGGAAATAAATACATCGTTGTACCATCTAAAATCAGATAATTTAGGGCATCTTAGGTTATTAAGCTGATCATGTATTCTAGCAGTAGTGTTACTAGGTGTTCCAATGAAATAATCAACTATTGTGTACAGCAAGGTGTTGACTCCATCTTCAATGCCTTGACCTATTTGTTAATCAAAAATAGGAAGACCATCATCATTAAGCTTGGCTGCATGAATTATTTGTTGCTTAGACTCATGGGTTAAATGTTTATCCCACCAAGAACGAAGAGTTCCAGTGAAACCAGTTTATAATAAGGGAACAATTTCAGACTGTCTGAAATTGTGATTGGTGATGTAGCTATTGGCAACCATAGACATATGTTGAAGCTTAGTAAGGATTTCTTGCTCAGAAAGACCATCAATATTCCATTCGTATAACTTATCTGAAGAGACTGAAAACTGACTCTGTGTGTTTCGTTCTTCAAATTGTATATCAGGAGGTGTTGGTTTAGGATACCAATTTTTTGTGAGACTTGTGGGGCTGACTCTGTTTGTTAATCTTTGGACTTGGGGATTATTTTCTAATCAAGATTCTTAAACGCATTTTCAATTTTAGAAATATTATTAGTTTCTATTTCAATACTGGCAATTGATTCAGACTCAGAGGAGTTATGAAAAGCAAAGGTGATTCAGAGGAGAGCATGGCTTGGAAAGTAGGAAGGATAGTGGCAACAGAATTTAAGGATGGATGAGAAATAGTTTTTATGATTTTCCAGGAAATATTTATTTAAACCACCATAGGTGATGCTGCCTTCAGAATAAATGGTTGCCTTCGGTTATGTCAGCGCGGTTGATAGTTGCTCTATGAGTCTTAGGGATATCCAAACCGTACGGAGCGAGGAATGCGGATCAAATTGACTAAATGTCCCATGAATCCTGAGAGGATTGCGGCTCGGGTCGACTTTGTGTTACCGAGACCTACGAGGAGGCAACCTAGAGTTACTAGGTGTTGCCATAAGACCAAGTAATTGAAAAGCTGTTTAGTTTAGTTATATTGAAATCTATTAACATATTCTTGTTGTTCCCAAAAGTTGGGGTCAGTTTCCGTTGGCTGAATGATTTATTTGTCTTAAAGAGGCCTGAGGCCATTTCGTTTTGATGTTGAATTGCTAGAATACTATGCTGATGCATGCTAAAAAGTTGGAAAACATATATATTGCTTTTGTACATGTGAAAATTTTGGGAAATGACCAATTTACAGGGGAGACTCTACTGAATTTTTAGCAGAAGTCAAACTTGTAATAAAATTGGAATCGAGTTAGAAGGGCAATTCGGTCATTTGTGCCTGGCACCCTCCAAGTGTCGGACACGCTCAGGGTTCGGCTCGGATTCCAAAGTGGAATTTGGGTCGGATCCTGTCACTATATGTCAATATTAATTCCATAATTAATCTTTTCATTATAATTTAACTATTGAATTATAGTTATAGTCTTACTTAATTGACTCAACTCCTCAGAGATGATATATGAATTAAATTACACAATTTAATTCTTCCTATTAAAAAAGGTTAATTGAAAACTTTTAGGACATCCACAAACCATGGTTGTCGCCTAGCAGCAAGTCACGGTTATCCGAGCTAAATGAGACGTTGTGAAAAAACATATTCAAATTGGAATGACCGTGCAATGGAATCCTTCTCTTATGTCAATACTCCTTATTCATATTATTAGATCATGAAAGCTAATTGTCAATATCCTAATGTGAATCATTCCTTTTATATGATTATCCTGGTAAGATTTGAAGACTTCTTCTTTCAAGTCTTATTCACTACTCTGCGCAGAGATTTGACCAATCATATCTTGGAGTATTCTCTCTCCCTTACTGAGAGTAGAGATTCTTTGTTTACATTCATTTGCTTCTATGACTCTATTGAGAATCCTGATGAGCACCTTTAAGCTATGCCTAATTCAGCATGATAGTTTAGTGTCCTCAAAGCTTAACAACATAGCCACAAAACATCTATGATGCCTCAGGTCTAAGGATTAGTTTGCACCATTGCAATTTATGAGTTCCAACTTGACATGTGAGTAAAGACTTCCATGCTGCAACTCATGTGTTGGATCGCATTCAGTGTGCTTATTCTTCTACAAGCACCTACACACATATCGATATGTCTACACACTTAATGAATTCAGACCTTGTCATTCCCTACATATAGAAACGATACTGTGTGTACTGGTCTTTGCGGAATATTGACCAGGAACATATTCATGATTTAGGGATGATGAGAAGTCTCCATGTATACATTCTCATTACATAGCTCTCATATCCACTTGTGTATTCCTTGGACTATGGTTATTCTACATATTGAAAGATAATATAGGATGATTTAATGTACAAAACAACCTTTCTTACCCATTGATAACATAATATGTCTTTTATCAAAGATGTCCTTAACTCTAACTATTACATAATTAGTTGACTTTAAGGGCATATTTCTAACAATAACTTCATCAAAATCGAAATTTTCTTTTTCTTTAAGGGATGATTTAATCTATAAATATTGCCATTTGAGTTTCTACAAATCTGGTTATATTTTGAGGGTAGTAAAATCTATAGCCCTTAGTTCTTTCTAGATAACCAACAAAATAGTCCCTAACTGTTCTTGAATCCAACTTCTTTTCTATAGTATTGTTCTTGAATCCAACCAGATAGCCCATACTCTGAGGTGATTTAAACTTCGTTTTCTTTCAACCACCTTTAGTAGGTACTTTATTCAATATATAGTTTGCAGTTTTCAAAGCTTCTCCCCATAGAAAGATTGGCAATTTTGTGTAGCACATTATGCTCCTTATCATATCTTTTAAGGTTTTGTTCCTTCTTTTTGCAATTCTATTCTGCATTGGAGTGCCTAGATTGGTATACTGTGCGACAATCCCTTCTTGTTGCAGGAACTTAGCAAATGACCATAGTTTCATCAAACCTTTCATAGAAATCCCCTCCTTTGACAGATCTAACCACTTTGATCTTTAAGTACAAATATTTTTCTCCCCCTACTTTATAGATTTTGAACATGTCCAATGCACTGAATTTTTCTTTAATAAGAAAAACATGTCCATATCTAGAGTAGTCATCTGTAAAAGTTATAAAATAGTTAAACCCTTCATGAGTTGGAGTTGGAAAAGGTCCACAAATGTCTGTGTGTATTAGTTCCAGTATACCCTTGCTCCCTTTTGCTTCTTCTTTTTTCTCAAGTTGTTAATTTTCCTTTTACACATTCAATGCAAACTTTTTTTGTATTTTAATTCAATGGTGGTATGACTAATTCTTTGCACAAGGTTTTAATTCTTTCCTTTGAAATATGGTCTAGTCTTTTATGTCAAAGTGTGTATGAAGCTTCTTTGTTTGTTTGCGATTGAATAGAATTGAATTCCATAGTTGTTTTGCAATTCAATCGAAACATTGTTGAGCCTATTCTTAACAACTAAAATGAGTTATTAAAAATAGCAACTTTAATTCTCACAAGTGCACGAACCGTTTATAGTATAGCTTATGTAAATACGAGGTCGATCCCATGGAGAATGGTAACTTGGTTCCAAGTTAAATTACTTATAATGCTAAAAAAACAGAAACTAAAGAAACTAACTAACTAACAAAGGAAAGGTCGAATTCAACAATGCCTCTTGCTAATTACTCAAGGTCTAGGACAAAATCCTAGCACCACACACACACTCGAAATGGGGGGTTTTGTTGTTGAAATGAAAACAATAAAGTGAAATGAAAGTGCTGGAAAGTAAACACTGACAGCAATCAACAAGTTGTGAAACAATGATTGAGAGGTGTTAGAGCCTTGGAATCTACCACTAGTCTTCCTATCCAAGTTATGAATGCATAGAAATTGACTCAAACTTCATCAACAATGGATTATCGCATACAAGCCTATGGTATCTAGGTGCAGGATGCATAATTCTCCTAAGGCATGTGATTGCGCATGGTATCTACACAACACGTGAACTCTAATATGCAATTTAAGCATGGTATCTACTTAGAATAAAGCATACAAGAGTCCTTAAGCTCCTTGAGAATATGATAATCACACAAGTCCTAGAATATGGTATCTGTCCTAGTCAGCCAACCTATGGTTATTAACCCCTTAAATGATTCTTAGGCCATTCATGTGTTGCTTGTGAAAGGAGAGTAGAATTGGTGAATCTAAACCCCTTCCCAACATGTGCTAGATGCATAAAATCCTAGTTAGTTACTCCAAGAAAACATACATCAAGCACATAATAAACTGGAGATTAACAACTTGATAATGAAAGCAAGGAAATGAATTAACTATAAAATCATCCATAACATTGAATATTCATGACTAGGGCTTCATCCTAAGCCCTAACTAAATGGATTAGTTAGACATAACTATGAATACAGAAATTAAGAAATACATAGAAAGAATAAAGAGAAGAGAAGAATTAGCTGGTGGTAGCAAGGTAGTTCCCAAGATAGCTCCAAGCTCTCCCTCCTTTGCACTAGCTCTCTTATCTCTTTATGGTGAATCTGAATGTGTAAGTAATGTATGAAATGAATCTCTCCCCCCAATGAATGAGTGTGCAGCTCTCCATTTATAGAGTGCAATTTTGTCCTCCTTTTGGCTGGTGAAGCACACCTCTCTTAGCGACTCCCAACTACCTCAGCTGCCCAATAAATGCTTTGGTTGGCTATTCTTGGTCTCTTTATGGAAAGCTTGACTTTTGTTCATCTTTATGAGTTCTTAAGCTGATTTGTCTCCCATGTGTGGCTGCTCTTAAGTGTAACACATGGCTGGAGGGATGTAGCCACATTAAATGTGATGGCAGCCAACTATGACTTTTCTGTGAACCTGGTTGGGTCTTTGACATGCTGAGGACTCCATATTTATCCACTGAGGCCAAAAGTTGGATATGTTATAATAGACACCCATTGGAACAACTTGCATGAAGGATATCTGCTCATCCGAGCTGTGTATTTTGAAAAAATGAGGCCTGCAAAACGACCTACGAAACTGGACTGAAAAGGAGTGTGGCCCAAATTGGGCTTGTCTTTAAGCTCATATTCCTCTTATCCCAATCAGCCCTTAACATGCATGGATTGCATCAAATGTGATCTCTTGCTATCTTAACCTACAAAACACACAAACATAGGTAATTGACTCAAAATAAAGAGAAACTAAAGCAAAACCACAAAGTGACGAAGGCATGCAAAAGTATGAGATTATGGACTTATCAAACATCCCATCAATAATACTTGCTTTTCCAAGTAATTCTTTATTTCTAAAAATAGAACAACCAAAATCATCAAAGTTCGTTTGAACTTTGATTTTACAAGCTTAGCAACTGAGATTAGGTTCTTCCTATAGAAGGCATATAAACCACATCTTCTAAATCCAAAATAAAACCGAAATCTAATTCAGTCCTAACTACTCCAATGAAATATACTTGAACTTTATATCTCCATTGCCCACGAACACCTTCACTTCATCCTTGCTTGGCAGCCTTTCTCTTATGAACCCTGCAAAGAATTAGTCACATGAATAGATGCTCCACTATCTAACCACCATGAGTAACTTGAGAAATCAACTAAATTAGGTTCAAAACAAACCAAAATCTAATTAATATTACCTCTAGCCTTTTGTTTGTCCAACCATTTCTTATACCTCCTACATTCCTTCTTCATGTGTCCATTTTTCTTGCAAAAGAAGCATTTTATTCCAACTGGTTTTAGAGCATTTGAACTGTCTTTCTCTTTTTGCTTTCCAGTTTCTGTGTTCTTGTTCCCTTTGTATTGCCTAGTTTGAATCATACTTACCACCTTTGTGCCTCTTTCCCATATAAGATTATCTTCTATCTCAACACTAATGGTGATGAGATCATTGAGTGTCCAACTTTCTTTCTATACTACATAGGTATTTCGAAGAGATTTGAATTCCTTAGGCAATGAATTGAAGGCAAAGTGAACCATCATGTCTTTATCCACTGTCATATTCAGTTGCTGCAGTTTTGCTCCATTGTCAATCATGTTCATGATGTGAGCTCTCATACACTCTTGTTCATCATAATTCATATAAGTTAGCTTGTTCAGCAGTGAGCTCTTGGTAGATTTCTCAGGAACTTTGAATCTTTAAGCAATGTTCTCATAGTACTCTTTTGCATTGTCAATCTTTGGAATGCTACCCTTGACAGAAGATGCCATAGACCTTTGCATAATCAACATAGTCATTTTGTTTGCCTTTTCCCATTTGACATATCGAGTCTCAGATTCGGCAGAAGCATCTGCAACAAGTACTTGAAGAGGATTTTCTTTGAGGACAAAGTCATAATCCAATAGTCCTAGAGAAATAGCCAAATCTTGTTTCCACTTTGAATAGTTTGTTCCAGTCAATGTTTCAATGGAGTGATAGTTTGAGGTATTCACTGTAAACAATAATCAGATAAATAAAACTGTCCTCAAGAAAAAAAAAATGTATTTAAACATTATTAGTTCATGTCTTTGGATCATGAGTTAAATATGTTTCAGAACACTGAATTATTGTAGTTTAACAAAACATCCTGCATAAGAAAACTCTCATCTTTGGATTAAAAAGCTTTCTCGTTAGTTTATATAAACTTTTTCTTCATGTTGCTCCACCACAGTCATCATCAATATATACCTTTCCCATCTTTAGATTGAGAAATGTGTAGAAGGCTATTAATTGTGGTGTCTTTTGATCAATATGTCGATTTAAAACTGTATCTGCAATAGTTAAGTTACTTTGGCTCGCTTAACTTATGAAACTGCAATTTTTATTTTTTGATCAATAGACTTTCAAGCATGATCGAGTATGGATTCCATATACCTTGGATCATACATTATCATATAAGATATGCAACTGTTTAATCTACATGCTAGTATGACTAGTGATCAAAATTACATTAGAATGGTAAATTTTTATGCAGAGTTTGAAAATTGACAAAATTTAGATTTAAAGAACAAAACCAGGCTCTGATACCACATGTAAATTCTTGCTTGTCTTTGATCTTAAACACTAACCTTGGTCAGACATGGCTTTGGTGAAGGTAGAGAAATCTGCTTCTCCTATGCAATCCTTTAATTCTCTCTCTAGATGGGGTGAGATATCAATATGAGTGTTTTTGACTACTAGGGAAGGGATCTCTCTCTCTCTCTTCTCTCTCTCTCTCTCTCTCTCTCTCTCTCTATATATATATATATATATATATATTATGCATTGTCTAAGTATTTTGCCTATCGAATAACACTTAAACAAATCCTGATTGCACTAGGATAGAATGTTTTAATCCATGTAGGACTAGAAATCCTTAAAGCTCTAATTTTCTAATTAAACAACACTTTAAACTAGAACTAAAGATATGCTCGAAGTCTGTTTCTTGATTAATACTAAACTCCAACTCCTTATGTGATCAGAAGACCATTCCTTTATGGTTTGAGACAATGTAATGCCTTACATGTTGGCCTATATACACGAAAATCCTTTAGGAACTGACACTGATTTCGCATTATTCTCAGGCCTTAGGTACAGTTGAAGTATGGTCAAAAGACACTTGACCACCAACACGCCCAATCCCCCAACACATAAATGGGTAGTGGGGTCATGTTGTTACATATCTGTCGAGGCTAGATAAAGAGCCCACTTCATAGAGCTAAATATAATGAGTACTTCGCAACCCTTAGACTTGGCACAACTCCCTAAAACCCAAAACTCTGGCGGATAATTTGTTGTTTGACGTAAAAGGATACAAATACAAAAAAGTGCAACTCATCGAATCTTACTGTACTTGTTGATGTCACTCAATATCTATCCTACAAGGTATATAACTAGTGACACTTAGTCCACATATGGATGTTTATAGGTTGTTGTGAGATGTATAGATGTGGATGTATTACAATTTTATCCTTTTATGCATTCTAAATAATTCTATTTCATTGGTGTCATTGTTTAGCTATTGCACTTTGAGTGATGCATAAAGTTTGTTCTTTCTTTGTGGATAATTTTGTTTTTTACACTTGCATAATATTGTGAAGCACCTCAATGGGTACAAAAATCGCAAGCTATGTGGTGTATGATATAATAAGTTTTTGCCGGATGCATTAAGGTAAAATTCACCAACAAAATTTGGGGACTAAGTGAAGCAACCTGCAAGAAAAGGAAGATGAGCCAAACACTTATCACATTAGCGAAATAATGGTGGGTCATACATAAGCTTGATAAGGTCATGGCGCTTACAATGAACCCTAAGGACTTTGGAGCGATTACATGGTTGTCGATTTTAGGGAAGCCAATAGAGTATGACATAGAGGTACAGTAAAAAACCGTGGGGGTTACGAAACTCTTTCGAAAATCTATTGCCAGAATTAAGAAAGCAAACATAAAGTGTTATTGATATAGTGGACATGTATTTTAATTCAAAACTAAAGACCCCTATAGAGAAAGATGTGTTGACACGGATCTTCACACTTGCGTTACTCGGCTCCACATTATGCACTAATAATACTGACAATGTGCATCTTTACTACATGTCATGCATAACATGAGATTGAGACTTCAATTGGGTCGGGGTTAGATTGGCATGCTTCTATTGGTTGATGAACATTATTTTCACGAACAAGGTCAATTGGGTAATCAAAATGAAAATCATGTTGGGTATAGACCCATGTATAATTATGAAGTGTCATTGTTTGCATGACTATCATCACACCACTAATTTTGAATCGTCAAAATTTTTAGGTTTTTATACTTCAATCATGATAATAATTGATTATCAAATGATGTGGCAGAAATAGATGAATATATAATGCATTCACTTGTTGAAGCCCAAATTCCTCATTGAGTTTAAGCCCAAATTTTGTGAAGTTAAACCCAAACTAAGGTAGATGATATCTCAAGCAGCAAAATCCAATTTTAAATTTCAAATGACGTAAAAGAAAGAAAAAAAAAACATTGTGGGCTTCAATTTTAACGCATGCTAGCCAAACTAACAAAAGCATGAAAGTCATTAACAAAAATGTTAAAAACACCCCTTGTGAAACCATCATGTTCCTAGTAGTGCAAGATTCTCCTTTGCCGTACATGGGATACATGAAATTTTTCCTCAAGTAGTAATTGTAGCTACCCTTACGAAATGGTAGATAATGGGTTTTCAACCCTTTGTGCATGTCAAATGTAGATTGATAAGCTGCACAACCCACCTTAGAATGACTATCGATGTGTCACAAGTATGAGTATGTATCCAGGGTAACCTCAAATGTATAAAAGTTACATTTCATTTTGTAGGCGAATCAAATTTGTAATCAATTATCAATGAGTTTTTTTTAAAAATATGCATGATTAAGGAAACGGGTACAAACTAAAATTGTTAAATTTTATGCTTTAAGGGTTTTTGTTATGTAGGGTGGGACACACACATACACGAGAGAGAGAGAGAGAGAGAGAGAGAGAGAGAGAGAGAGAGAGAGAGAGAGAGAGAGAGAGAGAGAGAGAGAGAGAGAGATCAAATGGATAAGAATTAGAAATTGTGGCATTGTAAGTGGAAGAGGCACAAAAATAGCGACTATGACCAGCTATCTATGAGACAATAAGCAAAACAGTGAAAAGTTAAATGAAAGATTCTTCATGTATTTGGCTACATATTAGAAGTCTTATCATGAAAAAAGGGAAGTCTTAATTAAATGTTGTTTTATGTTTACATATTGCATACCCATTTTCCTTTTTGTGTAAAAGTACGGGAAAATAGAGGTACATAATTTATATATAAGAAATGACAACTTATTAATTACACTACGATCAAACCCTTGACCAACCGTGGGAAACATGGACAAACTGATTGAGCAATGAATAACTAGTAATTAAATATATGAGAAAAATTCCAAATAGAACATAAGCCAAAATGTCAAATTAAACTTCTGCATAGAAATCAAATTAGAATGATCTACATATTGAGCTTATGAAACAAGAGCTGTTATCTAGTACAATGGCTTATATCCAGAACTTTGGTCTAATAACTATTTGATTAAATCTAACATGTGAAATAAAGTTGGGCTTAAACTACAAATCGGATCAAACAACAACCCACAACTCATTTTGATCACCTAACTAGCGCGCTACTGTCAATTTACACTAAAATTTCGAAATTGAAATGAAAATTCAGGACAAAATAGAGCATTCATGCAACAAAATAGAAAATCAAACTCTAAGGACCAACTGGTTATGCTTGGTATTTAGGGAAAAAAGTCTCCATGCAAAGCTTGGTGACAATGGAATTGCATGTCCCAAAAAGCGTACCTAAAACCAAGCTCGGAGACTACAAACTTACTGATGATGAGGAAATTCAAGAAGCACTTAATGGTTTTTCTGCACTAAACTGCCTTCCCTAATCAACCGATTACCAAAAATTCCAGAATTAGTACGTGAGGTGTAAGCGTTACTAAACTGTGCACTTGAAGGTACGTTTTACCATAGATAATTTTCCTTCACTATATCATTACATCCTGACAATCAAACTTTGTTTCACTGGAATTTTACCACACAAAACATGGAAGATGTAGCGACTTTAGTGGCCTTTGGTGTTTAACATGAAGGTCTTGTTGGAAAAATTGTGGGTGTCATTGGTAGTGTTGAACATATAGTAACAATAAAATTGATGATGGGAGAGTAGGGCTTGTCAAATGAGACCAAAAACTAGCCAAACCTGACCAATTGGTCTGGTTTGGTTTGGTTTTTTATTTTTTGTTTAATTTTGTGGGTTATAAACCGAACCAACCAGGCCAATTTGATCCAATTCATCGGAATCGAAGCAGCTTGCATTAATGCTTAAACATCCAAATATGTGTAGGCTAGGGAGTTCAAACCTCAAACCTTTGTATGGAATTACAAGCAACAAAAAGTCAGTTTGTGATATTATTTCATAACAAATACATATAAACGCTTTCAAGCATAACAAAATTTTAAATTAAAAAACCATAACTAATAGGGCTTTAACCTTAATGCCCATATATCTTCACCTCTCTTTATTTGTGCAGTTTCTCTCCTTCCTCCTCTTATTCTCTTCATCTTTTTATCTATCTCTCAATCTTTCATGCCCAACTTCATCACTGCCTCTCTCTGTCTCTCTATACCTCCCTATGCCTATCTTGACTCCCATTTATATGATCCTCCCTCATTTTACTCTTAAGTGCATCTCATTTTGTCTCCCTTTCTTCTCTCGATCTGCATATCTGTGACATCCTCGCAGCTCGTTGCTACACCACTCGATCTCGTATCACTCATCACCACACCATTCACCGCATCTATCTCCATAGGAAACTGAAACCGAACCTAACCAACCCAAACAATTTGTTTGGTTAACCGAGATTGTCGATTTTCCAGTATGGTGATTGTGCGTCATTTCTAAGATGTGCTCTATCCAAGCTTTCGGTTCGGTGCTGGGTTTGGGCTCAAAACTAAACAAACCCAAACCGAGCCTAGCCCTAAGAATGATGAAATTGATGATGACAATGATATAATGGTTTTGATTACTCAAGTGACGAAGATGACAAGGAAGCTGCGAAATAGGATAAGGATGATGTGAAGGAGGACGACGATAAGTAGGTTGCTAATGATGATGATGATGATGATGATGAAGGTGATGATAAAGAAGCTACCCAGGTAATGTCCAACTTCCACCAATCAACCACTCGAACCTCAAATTTAATATATTTCATTATCATTACATTTGTCACATAACATAAAAATTTGTCACTTATTAGCAAATGAGACGAATTTTGGGTGTCATACCATTTGTCACATGTACTCCGTCACCTATAGGTTTTGTGACGAATTCACTGTTCCTCGTTTATTTTTTTATTAGGTGACGCATGGTTCATCACTTTATGTACTCCTAAAATCTAAAACTTGGGTCAATAAGTGAGCTTACTATGTGGTTTTTAGGCGTCACTTATTTTTATACATGACAACCGTTTTCTCACATATTATACCAATTATTCCAAGCTTTGGTTTATATGTGATGAGTATGGCATCACTTATTCCTCTTTTATGTGACAATATAGGCATCATAAATGTTTATCAAAAGTGACGAGTAACGTATCTTATTTGGTACAAATTATTTCTTAATATTTAATTACTTAGTATCATTTTATAATAGAAAATTCAATTTTAGCTAACCACTAGTACAAACTGTTTATAACGAGACAAAAAATAATGTAATAATATGCAACTTGTAATCGAAGTTTAATAGCTTTATAGTCTACAATATCAATATAAGTATATAAGTTTCAAACATAAACAAAAATCACATAGTAGAATAATAACAAAGCAAGGAGACATCGTAATACTTAGTCTGAATCACACTATCCTAGTTCATTATCACAATAGAATAACATTTTTTCCATTAGTTTCTAATTATGCACAATATAATAAATATTCGATCTTTAGAATACTAGGCCTAAAATAGAAGAAATAATTACTTCACTATTTTTCTACAACATTTTACTTCACATACTTACTATTTTAACCAATATGACAAATAACTTTAGTATGTATCAGTTAGTATGTTAGTTTTCTGCTATTTGTTTAGCGCTAGATTTTTCATTGTTTTCTTTTTTACCTTCATTCGATGACTCTGCATAGGTTGACGTCGTGAAAGGAAGGTTTCTTCTTGTCAAACTCAGAATCTCTGAACTAGGGGTGATCTTTCCACCAGCTCGAGGACTAAAGGTGAAATATACGATTTATTTATGTTTGTTTTATTTCCTCATTATCTGCTACTTAAGTAATTGTAACACAAGGATAGAGGTACGATTTTGTAGGACGTATCCAATTGAAATAGAGTTGTTTTATCTAATAAAATAGAAAATAATATACAACAAATGTAAAAGAACAATATTTCAGAAATTGAAATGGAGCATATGCAGGCTGAAAAGAACAAATTTATTTGTTGCTGCTTTAGTCCTACAGTTTTGGGAATAAATATCTAGTTGAACACCCACATTGCTCCCAGAGATATTAATTGGATGCTGCTGATAATGGTGGTTTTGAGAGGATCGTGTGCTTGTATGTTCATGAGATCTACCCAAGATAGCCTCTAACATAGTCTTCAAGTATTCATTCTCTTGTTGCACTTGGAGAATATTGGTCTTAAGTTCCCTGGACATATCATGAATCTTGATGACCTTATTATAGCAATACAAGTCAGTAATCATCATGATTCACATAATCTTCAATACGATACAATTGAAATACAATGTCGTTAACATAACCATCTTTAGGAATACAATACATTTATCAACAATATATTTGAATTAATACAAAAATAAAAATTCATCAATTCTTAAAGTAAAAGCTAAATATACAATAACCTTTGACTCTAAACAGAGCATCATATGAAAATTTCCAATTTTTACCAATTATTTGTAGAACAAAACATGATAAAGAGAAAATGTTTGATCATATTTAGTAATGATCACTTCAACTGGTAAAAGGAATTCATTCAGAACATAACTTATGTTAAAAAGGAAAATACATAAATGGGTCTAAGACTTACATTTGAAACAAGCAATCGGAAACCACAAAAGTAAAAAGAAATGGAAAATGTAGTCATCCAAAATTTGATGCATCTTGCCCTACATAAATGTATAACCCTATAGGTTAAGGTGAAGTGATCGGTGCATAATTACATATCATTTTGTGTCATTCTACCTTATAATTTGGTTATGTTTTTGAGTTAAATTTGTGCTTTTTATCTCTTTTATCTTTGTTTAAGTGTATTAAGCTTTGGGACTCATTTAATGCATTTTGGAGTCAAGTTTGCTTAACAATTGTGTCTGCGGATCAGTCAACTTCACGGTTTAGACTGTACTTGCTCAGGAAGAACCAGATAATGAGCCATATATCAATGGAAAGATGCTGAAGTCTAGTTTCTAGAGCATTTACGGTTTATGATTCCTAGTCTTCTAGAGGAAGTTATGCAAGTTTTGGTGGCTTAAGGTCAAAATCGGGCAGCATCTGCTTTACTGGGCCAAAAATGATATTTGAAGGTCTTTCCAATTTTTTCTTGAGCTAAGCTGCATATGCTTGGAAAGATAAGACAAAGAGCTTCATATTTTTCCAGATTTTTCAGATTGGAGGAACAAGCCCAAAACGAGCCCACAAGAAGACTTCAATGCATTGTCATGCATGACATAAGCATGAGCTAATTATTTTTGGTGGGGAAGTTAGGTAAAGTTGATGAAGTGAGTGTGGTTAGTGAACTCAATTGTATAATCAGATTTCTACTTTCCCTAGGCCTATAAATAGTGAGGTTTCCCAAGCTTGTAAACACACCCCAAGGTGGGGAGCTCTCAAACACTTCTCTAGAGCTCCCCTCCCTCTTCTCTCCCTCAAATTCTCTTAGTTTTCCTTTCTAGTTCTCAATTGTTGTAACAAAACCCTTTTTACTAAATTTTCCTTCAAGTTTTTGAGTTCTAATTTAATTTTCATTTTAATGTAATTTCTTAGTCTTCAAGTTTGATTAGTTTTCAAGTTTCAATTATGCTTTTTGTTCTTATTCATTATGCTTATAAGTTAATATGCTAGTTTGAATGATTGATCACCATTAAGGCTTACATGTTAGCTATCTTGGTTTGAATTAAGAGTAGACACCATGCTTTAATTCGAATTGAACTATGAATAGGAAGAGTATGTATGAGAATTCGACAACCGGGATTAGATACATACTTGGTTGTTTAAAATGTTCTTCTATGCTTAATGGATTCCTAGTGCTTAATTTTAGGTTAGACAACAGATGATCAAATTAGGGAATTAGGAATACAAGGTTAGGAACAGACACCATGGCTTAATCATACTTTAGCTAGAATCAATCCATGAATATAAATTGAACTTGGGAACTTTTTTGCTTGAATTAGTTAATTTCTTTTCTTTCTTTCTTGTTTTATTTATTTCCTTTCTTTTTCATTTATGTTTTGTGTAGGGAAAATGAATTGAATCAATCTATCATCAATCCTCGGGGGATCGACCTCGCACTTACATATGCTATACTACCGAACGGCTTGTGCACTTGCGAGTATCACAAGTTAAGGATGCAGCTGAATCAATTATGGAGCAGCTGATCTGACGACAACATTAAGGTATAGCTCTTCCAATCCTGATATTATGAGACTAAATGTGATGACCAATACTTTTCCTCTACTCATTATGTGTGACTTTTTGCGCATCCAATATATAATGGTCACAAAAACTCTTCTTTCTTGTAGTGATTGCAAGTCTTTTGGCACCAAACATGTAGTCTAATGAAGGGACTTTCAACTCATCTCCTAATTTGCTTCAATTTGAGTTTATTTTTTTAGTCAAATGTACTTGTTTAAAAGTGAAGGGCAAAAACTTCACAATTTGTTAAGCTAAGGTTAGGGAAGAATTTGTTTCACGCAAGATGTATGGACCTCTCAATGTACTAGATTGCTCTTACAGCTCACTTTGTTGACCAAGATTGGAGTTTCCACAAAAAATTATAATATTTTTTTTCATATGCCTCCTCTACATTCTTGTTTTGCATTTTCGGTTTGATTAATATTCCATTCCGATCAAAAACTTTATTTCTTAAAAGGATTTAATCCTTTACCTCTCAATGAAAAATTCGAGGAATAATATACATTCTCGTGATTTGTATCCAAGAATCAATGAAAAGTTGAAAATTTGGATTATGAGATTACGAAACATAATTTTTTTTAAAATCAATACATTATTAACTGAGTTTGGGATTGAGAATAAGTTGTTTTCTATTACTTTGGACAACATTTCTGCAAATACTTCTTTTGTTGATATTTTGACAAATCAATTGAACTTTAGAGGTCTTCTATTGATGAGTGGCAAGTTTTTTTCATGTGCGTGAACTTGATAGTCTAAATGGACTTAAAGAAATTGATTCGTCAGTGACAAGATTCGTGAATCCATCAAATAAATAACGGGTAGTGGAGGAAATAAAAGTTCTATGATTGTGTTGCACGAGGAGAGATAGTGTGTAGTAAGAGAGGATTGAGACAAGATATCCCAAGTAGATGGAACTCAACTTTTACCATGCTTGAGAACGCACTTTTCTATCATTGTGCTTTTATTAATTTAGGGTTGATTGATTCTAATTTTAGTAGTTGTCCTTATCCCTAAGAGTGGATCAAAGAAGATAAGATTTTCAAGTTTTGTGGGTACTTTTATGAAGTTACATGCTTAATTTTCGAGACAAAGTACCCTATATTCTTCCCTAAGGTGTTCATAATTCAATACCATATCAAGGCAGTAATGGAACATAATGATAGTTTCATGAACAAGATGGGAACTAATATAAACATAAAATTTGAGAACTATTGGTCATAATACAGTTTAATTCTTATAATTGCAATTTTTGGATACTCGTTATAAGTTGCATTTTGATAATATATATAGTTACTAAAATGGTCCAAGTTCAAGTAGAAAAATGAATTGCATAGGTATTTGAATGAGGAAAGACTATATAGAAAGCAAGACATAGATATTCTTTGGCAAATGAAGCATATTCATTTGCCGATACTTTTACATTTAGCTCGTGAAGTGTTAACAATTCCTATTTCTATGGTTGCATTAGAATCCAATTTTAGTATTAATGGTAGAGTACTAGATCAATACCGTAATTCATTATTGCCTGAAACTTTTCAAGCTTTGTTGTGTACTCGTGATTGACCTGTTGGTAAGGGAGGTAATATTTATTTAACTTCAAACTAGTATTTTATTTTATGTTTTTTCATTATGTGCATACTTTGTAACTTTTGTTTCTTAGCTATAAAGGAATGGAGTGCTACAGTGGAAAGTCTTACTGACTATATTTTCAAACTTATTTATGAAGATAATAGATCAAGACAATGCTCCAATAGTATTTCTCTTGATGATTGATGATTAATTGATATTTTATCAATAATTTTATACTTTCTCATAGTTGTCTATGGTTTTTTTTTCTTCCAGGAAAATAGCACAATTGGTGAAATATTGAATTTTGGGTCATGTTCATAGATGCTACTTCATATTTGTTCTTTTTCTCTATGAGCTTTTGTTATCTCAAGCTTGATGTTGGTGTTTAAATGTTTAATACATTTTATCAACAATTTTAGCTTTTGTTCGGAATGGTCATTATTGATCTTTTTGGAGTATTTATTTCTTATAGAGATGTTTTATTTCAAGATATAAACTTCATTTTTATATTGTCTAATATGATGTGTTTGCATTTGACAATTTGTTCACAAATATATTTTATTTTCCAAATGGGTGAAACGGGTCATTTAGGCTAAAACAAATGAAACAGGTCATGTGGGTTAAAGCAACCCACTATTCTTAAGGGGTAAAACGGGTCATATCCTGTCATTTGTTATTTTAACAGGTAATGTTCGTGTTAACCCATTAATAAAAGCTTGTTGAAACAAATACGACAAACACGATCCTTTGTCATGTCTATGTTGGACGTAGCAAAAGACATGGAGGAAACAACGCTAAACCAACTCTAAAAAAGTTACCCACAACTTTTGCCTCCATCACCATCTACTTTAACATACTATAGTCATTAAAAACTTATTGATTGCAACATAAGTATTTCGCATCTCTATAATGTATTGGTCATTCATGAATTCGATCAAATTAACTCCCCCCCTCCATCCTAATACTCATTAACTTGCTACTATGAATGTCACGCCCCTAAACAAGTTTCTAAAGTTGTCATATATCCTAAGGCGCAACATAGTACAATATCTAATCCTAAGACATTGTATTTCCATGCCCCTTAAAATACGCAAGATTTTTTTTTGTAAAAATAAGAAATTGAATTTAGTAAATCAAAGTACAAGTAGGCAACGTAAGTTTGAATACATTTTTTTACATAAAATAAAGTTTTTAAACAAAACCAAAGAGTTATACATATTTATACACAATTATACCAACTCTTGGGTAAGGCTCAGTATACACAAAGCATAGAGTTTGGTGGCAAAAGAGCCCTTCAAGGACAAAAAGAAAAAAAAATACATGCAATCCAACACCCGTGAATAGAGTCAACAAATAAATGAGGAGTTGATAAGTCACAAGCAGCACTCGTCTCGCCTTCAGGTGCATATTCTTTATATATGCTTCACCATTGCTCAAATAAAGTAGGGGTAAGCATCACTAGGGTTCATCTTCCTCCCCCAAACACACTTCATCTTCTTCTCTAGGTAAACTCTCTTCGCTCCATAAAATTTCCCTTAAATTTCAATATGGTGATTCATTATGTGGCTCACAAACGACTTTGTGTTGTTAACACTTCAAGTCTTCAAGAAAAAAAATAAAACAAAGAGAGAAACTTGAAGTCTTTGTTTATGTACGTAGGGGAAGAAGATTGGAAATTTTAAAAATTCCCTATCTCATCTAGCTTTACATACAAGTTTCTTTTTTCTTTTTTTTCCTTTTAGCTACTCTTTTTGTTTAGATTTTGACAAATCTCATTTATCTAAAAAATTAGTTAATGTAATGGATTTTTTCCCTGTTTTGATTAAAGTTGTAAGCAATGGTCTCATGCAGGAAGTCACTCTTCGACTCAATTAAGAGATGATGTGAGAGCCGTTCAGCAGGTATTGGCCTAACATATAATTGTACACTGACCACCTAAACTTGGTCATGAATTATGATCATGAACAATATAATCAAATCACAAATATGAGAGTTTAAACATATCAACTTCAATTTTAAAATTGTTTCAGATTTTTCAATGGGTGGGTTCTGACGACAAAGAGGAGAAGGAGAAGGAAGAGTGAGAGAGAAATAAGTGATGAGATTATTGTCATTTTCTTCATCTTCAACATATGGTACTTAATTTATTCCTAATTTTAACTTCTTCTTTTCTTTTTTTTTTCGAATTAGAGGTTTAGAAAAAGAGAGAGTGAGGAAATAGAGTTTATAAAGAAAGAGAACAAGGGGGAGGAGTGCAAAAGAGAGAGACTATGTCTTGCAATGAGTTAATGCTATTAATAAAATAGTGAAATCATTTTTTTGTTAGATACATTCCAACCGTTGGATGGTAGCATACCTAAAGGTTGAGAAAGTGTGTCAAAATGTGTGATTTTTTGTGTATCCCCCGAACACACATTTTGCCACATTTTTTGACACACTTGTCCATCCTTTCGATTAGGGCATGTTTAACTGCTTAGATTATTATTATTTTTTATCTTTTTAAGTTTTTGGAAACTTTAATCTTTTTGGAAATACAAACTAAACCTCTTTCTCTCTCTCATCTTTCTCCAAATAAAATAATACGTAGGGATATATTAATTATATAATGAGGCAATTTATTTTTATTTTTTATTTTTTATCGTATGGACTCACAAGCTAATAACAATGGCAATCTGGTGGTGGTGGGGAAAGGCTAAGGTCGGATGGGGGAGGACCTTGGTTCAGGAGGGGGAGAAGGTTGTGCAGTTGTTGGGTATCTATTTCTTTTTCTTTTTGACACACATTTTGACACACTTGTCCATCCTTTTGATTAGGGCATGTTTTACGTGTCCCCCGATCCTGACCCTATTATATATATATATATATAAGAAAATGATACACACCAAAAAACAATGTTGAGTCTTCAAAATGAAATATATGGGATACACGAACATTGTTATCTTGTATTGAGATGTGAGTATATGAACATTTAAACATGAAAATACATTACCTCAACCTCACAATGAACAAATAAGCAACTTTCACTCAAGTTGTGTTCTTGTAGCCAATATTCTTGAAATCCAAAACTCCTTAAAATGATATATCCTGTTGGAATCAATGACTCTAAGCATTGACAAAAATCTCACTAGCTAACACATTGGAAAAAGGGTACGTGGACGAGAATGAAAGAATATAACTATAGGGGAGATTATATCATTTGACCATTATTATTATTATTATTATTATTATTATTATTTATGTCACAAGCCTATCTCTTAGCAACATATTGTCCACTTTGGGCCCTGCACGAACAGATTTGGTCTTGGGCCCTCAAGTCCAAAACACGTCTTACTAAGGGAGATGAATTATGCACATATAAGGCACTTTACTGAACCTCACCCAAACGATGTAGGACTATGGCACCACTCTGGGTAATCATAATCCACCCCCTTGGAGGCCTGACGTCCTCGTCGGCACACTTTCGATTGAGTCAAGAACTAATATCAAATTGTCACAACCTAATATCTTAGATATTGTCGCTTTGGACCTTGCCTACATAAATTTTTTCTTCAGCCCTCAAGCCAAAAACGCATCTTACTAAGCGAGATCAACTCTACACATAAGGCACTTTACCTAACTTCACCCAAGCAATGTGAGATTGTGGCGCCACTTTTGATCGTCACAATATCAATTTTTAAAAGGTTGATAAACTTTATTTTATTTGCTTGTATATGTGACATTAATGAATACACACGGTGCAACATAAAAGTCAAATAAAGAGTAAAAAAGGGTTCACATTCGCAACGTAAGCAAAAAGAAGAACTGAAAAAGGTGAAGAGAGGATCGAGGTAGGAGTTACAATTTTTTTTTTTGGTCACTTTGCTATTTTTATTTAGATTTTATTTTTACTGTTTTAAAATTTAATAAATTCTATATTGTTTTCTGTTTATGTTGTATTAATGAATCCAAATAACATAGAATAGAAGTCGAAATAAGAATATAAAAAAAAGGACCAACATTTGCTACTTTAATATTTAACGGTCAGACTGACGGATGATCTAACGGTTATTGATTTAGAAAAATGATAAATAAAATTTGTAATTTAATAAAAAAAATAAATTATAATCAATTAAAAATAAGCCCCACAATCTTTCTTTCTTCCTTTGTGAAAATAGACCTTACATGGAGAGAGCTTAACACAATAAGAATTTTGGACATCATATAAGCCTAGTTACTTGTTTGCAGGCGCAAGGATAGAGTCAACATGCATTGAGACATCATAATTATTTAATTTATTGAATTTCTTATTTTTATAAACCCCAAGATATTTTTTTTTTTTAAAATTGTCTTGAACGAGCTTTGTTTTGTAGTCTCTGAAAATAGAACACGGAAGAAAGGTCTCAAAATTACAAATAGGCAAAATAGCATGGGAGTGCCACGTGTCCACTGTCTGCTGCATTTCAATTTTCAATTTGATTTTGTGCCTACAAAGCATATATCCCACTTCCACAGCGTTTCACTATTGGACAAAACTCTCGTTAGTTGGGTTCACTCCATACACTCTTGCTCCCCTGCCTGCCTGCCCACGCTTATTTGTGTACACATCTCTACACACACCAAAAAGAAAATTAAAATATTACAATAAAAATATATAAAACTTCCACATTAATTGTAAGTACTAATCCTCCTATTTATTTTCAGAAAATCTAACACAATGGATTTAATATGCTTATTAAAATTAGAGTTTTTTAAAATACAAATGATAATCTAAACTACAAGAATGATGACGTTTCTCATACACACATACTATTAAGGTCTGAGACTATTGTCTGCAAGTCAAGAATGTGGTGGGGGTTCAAATCTGAGACCGGTATCTGCAAGTCAAGACCCTAGAAATTCAGTTAGCTATTAAAATTTAATTTTAAAAGACGAAAAAATTACTATCACTATGAAGAAATTAATAAACAATTTGAATTATTAATTGGTTGCATACAAGTGGACCAAACAAATTGGGAAGTCCATAATGAACCCATGAGGGCGCAGGCAGAGGACTGTCTACCAAGGGAGAAAAAAAGAATTAAATTTTGGGTACAATAAATAATATAAAAAAATGAAATTTGGGAATTTTTGGTTTTTGCAGAAAGCCAGAAACCTCTCTCTCTTTCTCTCTCTTTCTCTCTCTCAACTGCGCTTTTTGAGTTTTGTTTGTCTCTCTGCAAATTGGATACATTGAACAAATAGATACACTGGGTAGGTGTTTTTGTACAAGTGTGCTTCTGCTGATGATTTCAACCTCCACACTCAAAACACACAACAATCTCTCAACCAAAAATTCTTCCTTCGATTCAGATCGGACTGTTAAAAGTGAGTGCTTTCTTTCTCTCTGATTCTCTTGCTTTTCCATTTCTCTTAGATACAGACCTCTCACTCATTCTTCTTCTTCCCTGTTTTTTCTATTTTTAATTTGTTGCCAGTTTTTTTTCTCTGAGGAAAACATTCTTGCATTTGGAAGTTGGGTCAGTGATGTTTTTTCTAATTATTAAAAATATATATTTTGAGAAAAAGACTGATTTTTTGTTGCATGCAAATCTAAGCTTTTGGATTTGGGTTTTTTTCTATATTTTTGCGGTGAGGTAATGTTGTTACTCTTTGGTCCTGTTTGAGGAAATAATGTAATTTGATTTTTCATGCTTCATTGTGTTGCTCTTTGATTTTCTCTTTGATTTTCTGGGAATATGGGATTTTGGGGTTTTTGTTCCTGAGAGTTTGATTGTGGGTTTAGGGTCTGAAAGCATTGGCTCAAATAGAGGCTGTAGAAGTCCTTTAATCACTTGCATGCAAGAGACTAAACTTCCTTGAACCTTGTTCACATCCTTTCTGGCTATTCCTTTTGTTTTATTTTCTATTGTATATATGTATGTTTGGTTAGATTTAGGCTTCAATAGTTTATAGCATCTGATTCATTAGTCTTATTATTGTTTAAATATATATATTTTTCTCTGGATATATGGGTTCATTATTTGTCGAGTTGAATTTGCAAGTTGGCAATCTGTTGATTTTGTTTTTGTTTTCAAAGAAATTGGACTATTCTTATACATTCAAGCGATTTGAAGCTGTAATTTTATGGGTATTATTTTTGCCCTTTTTTAATTATAAATTGGTATCCTTTTTTTTAATTGCAGCTTATGGCTCTACCCTTTGCGCATGTTCTGTTGTCTGGAATTGATGAAATCATTCTAACCCCAATTCAAATCTTTATGTGCATGCTTGAGTGTTGGTTTGCAAGTCAAGTTGATATCTACTAACCATCATTCTCATTCTTCTTTTAGTTACTTTTGGTATTCGTAGCATGCATGGTCTTGTTCAACACTGGAGAATTCTATGTTTGAAATTTCAATGTTTTCTTGTTAGGTTTCTGATTTTTGGGTCTGAGTTTGAAGATTGCCTGGAGTGGTCATAAGGCTGAACTATGGTATGGGTTGATATATTTGGTAATAGGCCTTCTGTAATCACAATTTCTTATTGAGAATTGGTGAATGGGGATACAGACAATGGGTTCTCAAGGTGGGGCTGATGGAAATTGCAAACAGTCGCAGTTCCAGCCTTTGGCACGACAAAGCTCAATTTACAGTCTCACGCTTGATGAGGTACAAAATCAGTTAGGTGACTTGGGGAAGCCACTCAGCAGCATGAACCTTGACGAGCTTCTAAAAAATGTATGGAGTGCTGAGGCCAACCAGACCATGGGTATGGACATTGAAGGCACTACACTGGTCAATCAAGCTACACTGCAGCGTCAGGCAAGCCTGTCATTAACTAGTGCATTGAGCAAGAAGACAGTTGATGAGGTTTGGAGAGATATTCAACAAAGCAAAAATAATGAGGAAAAGAAATCTCAAGAACGACAACGTACTTTGGGAGAGATGACTTTAGAGGATTTCTTGGTAAAAGCGGGAGTTGTTGCTGAAGCTGAAGCATCTTCAGACAAAAAGTGTTCTGCTCCTCTTGCCGTGGTTGATGCGAATGTGGCGTCTCAGTTTCCACAAGGTCAGTGGCTGCAGTACCAACAACCACAGTATCAGCATCCACAACAAAGTATGATGGGGGTATACATGCCAAGCCAACCTATTCCACCGCCACTGCACATAGGGGCTGGTGCTATAATGGAAGTGCCGTATCCTGACAACCAAGTTGCGTTGCCTTCACCCTTAATGGGTACATTATCAGATACACAGACACCTGGGAGGAAAAGAGGCAACCCAGAGGACATAGTTGAGAAGACCGTTGAACGGAGACAGAAAAGAATGATAAAGAACCGAGAATCTGCTGCTCGTTCACGAGCACGAAAGCAGGTCAATTTTCATTTCTTTCAGTTCGTTTATAAATCCACCACAAGGTTTTCTTTTGCAATCTTTAGCTGAAAATAGAAAACTGTAACAGGCTTATACAAATGAACTGGAGAACAAAGTTTCACGTCTAGAGGAGGAAAATGAAAGGCTAAGGAAACAGAAGGTTAGGGTTTCTTTTAATATGATGTCTTCTTGTATTTGTTTCATTTGATTTCCCCAGTACACCTTGCATTGTTGAATGATATTTGTAGTTGGTTTGATACAACTGCAATGAGTAAAACTCTTTTTTTCCCCATCATTAGAAAAGAGATAATTGTAGTTGGCTTTATTTTCTTTCACTTGGTTTTAGGCAGTTAGTTGTAATGCAGTAAATTTATTTTGTTTTCAGATAGAAGCCTGTTACAGGTAACTGAGACATGCACACACAGGCACCACTCACATAATTTTGTGACAATTAGAACTGTGGTTCAGATGGAGGATTATTATATTTCTTGAATTTGGATACTGCTGGGATCTGATTGATCTGATATGTCATTGGTTCTGGAAAAATACAGATGTAGTAGAGATTCTTGTATAAATGCTTTGGTCGGTAACTTGGTAGATTGAGTTTGCTAAAATCACGGATTGGGTGTTGGATGGTGGAAAAGCATGATCTGTATTTCATAGTAGAAAATTCTATAGAAGGAATAAAGGATGCTAAGGGGCATTGTCCAAACACTCAAGCAGTATACAACAAATTTAAAAAATTAAAACAAACATAACTCATGAAAGAAAAGGAAACCGGGACAGCATTAATTGTTCATTCACCATTGACCAAAAAAAATGTTCATTCACAAATACAATCTCATAAGCTGCATTTTTGTCCCCCTTAAGGAGTGTTTTGTACCTTGAATAGCTGTACTATTCCTTTCCCGTCATAAACATTACAAGATGCATATCAGCAAATTACTTATTAACATTTTGTTTTGTTTTGGTGTTTTGTTTTCTGGGTGAAGTTGCAATGCCATCCTGCAAGTAATCTACAAACTTTTCTGCTGCTTGATGTCATTGTCAGTAACACAACTTATCACCTGTGGTACATTTTGCTAAGTTTATGGGCTTGTAATAGTGCCAGTGAGTCAACTCAATTCACACACAATGAGCGGACACACACAAAAACACACAACGGTCATTCCCTAAGTTTGAGGTTGGAAGTTAGAATGTGGCCTACCAGGATATTATGCTATCAGTAACTAGATTTATTAGTGCGTAACACCATACTAACAAAACAAAAACAGCTCAATAAATGAAAGTAAAATTGTATGTGTGCCATAAGAAAGTGATCGTAAAGCTTATGTTGAGATAGTGGACAAAAAAGTTTCACCGATTTGCTTGCATTACAATATAAAAGGTCTGCATTGATGCTTTTAGGAATCTGACTTTAGTTGGGCCTACACAAAGAATGATAATGTGGTGTTGTAAAAGATGTTGGACATAATGTGAATCGTGCTTTTTCCCTTCTTTTTAGGGGCGAGTTTTGTGTTTGTTTAGAACCTAATGCGCCGTTTCCTGGTTCTCAGAAAAGAGTAGAATCCCAATTCTGTTCTGGGACCTACCAGATTGTGATTATGATCCGTTCTATTAAATAGGCCAACGCTGCCTCGTGATCTCAGGAATGAAACTTCATATCAAGGTGATATTTGACCATGGGTTTTGATAGTGCCCTTGACATATGTTCATAGTTAAAGGAATCTTTCCTTGTTAGATGCTAAGGCTAAGCAAATCTGATTCTAATACCAGTCCCTCCACTGGTTCGGGTGCTATGAAATAAGTCTTTCACACTGAAGCATGACTTTACATAACCCACCATATGGAATACCGCACAGTATTCCTATCTTGGTTAGTAGGGCAACCATATGCAGTTACCATGTGTCCACAGATTGGGTTTAGAGTTGTGTTGGAAATTTTTATGTATGTTTAAGGAGGAACTGTGAGGGTCCTAGGCTGAGAGTTGTTTTAAAAGTTCTTTTGGTACTCTTACTAGAACATCTCAAAGTACCTGTTCAGGTTTGATAATTTGAGATAGCATGGACTCATTTAATTTACATTTACATGTATAAAATCACTAAATAAGACAATAAATGGACTCCGAGGTATAAATTCCAAATATTAATGGAATTTGATGATATTCAACTTAAGGACAAAAAAAAAATAGAGAGGTAATAGCGCATGTAACAAAAAATACAACAAATATTATAGTACTTAGTTAGAATATAAAAGAAACAGGATTTGGTTTGTTTGTAATATGAACTTTAAAAGAATTAATTCCTTAAAAGAAATAAAGTAAATAGCAGAAAACTCATATCAGCCAACCTAAGCCAGTACTAGTTGGTATTTGCCTGTCCTACAGACTAGCACATGTGATAAAATGAAAAACAGTTTGGTATGCCAAATGGATTCGACAAGGATGGTGCCCACTCCTGTTTCCTTTTAAACCAGCACGTACAGGTTGGGATAGCTGATACATTACATTATTGGCAATGATCGGTTGGGCGTTTCAGCTTTTCTATTGTATAACCTCAAAGGGGCTGGGCCTCATTCCTTTTGACACTCTTTTACATGTGTCTATAAGTTAGCTAACTTGTTCAAAATTTCGAATAAAAAATAAGAGTTTGATTTAAATGTAAGCACCCAGTAAAAGCCATCTACTAACTAATTTTATATCTTGAAAATATATTTGCCATCACACATGGACGTACTGCATGTTGTGAGGCTAGTAACAAGTATAACCAATACGATTTTGTATGTCAATTGCTTGTAGATGGTGTGTTTTTCAGAGTAAAGAGGATGTTTCTCAAGCAGTGTTAATTCTAAAAGGAAATACCATTTCTTAAGGCAGTTATTTTATGAATGAAGGGGATTTTCCTGATGGATTCTTATGAGCAGTTTTATAAGGATTTTCACTCAAGGATAGTTATGAACAGTTTTATAAGGAGCATTATTAGTGGAGACTAAAGTTTTTAGTTAGTTAGGGATTAGTATTAAGGAGACTAGTGTCTTTGAATGCCGTAGATGAGGTTTGAGCTGTGCTTAGATACTTTATCAGGCTTTAGCTCTGGATAATTTCCCTGTGGCTATTTAAATTGGAGTTGTGTCGCAGATGATGTTAGGAACTTCTATTGGCACCCTACAGTTTGCAACTAGACCCACCTACTTTTTTGTAAACTCCAAAACCCAAGTTTATACTTTGAACATTTTTTTATTAAAAAAAATAGAACTGAAAAAAATGAAGTTACTTTGGGCCTTGGCTGCTACTCCTGCCGGCTCTAGTGCCAGTGTGCCTCCCGGGTGACAGGTCCCTCCACCCCCCCACCCCCTCGTCCCCTGACTCCTCACCCTCTTCCCCTGCAACCCTAATGCTTTTGTTGCAGAGGACAGGAGTTGGGGTTGGGGGACTCACAGCCAGGCAGGCTCGCTGGCAGGTCTTTTAATTTTTCTTTCTGTTTCTTTTTTTCTTTTTTTAAATTTTATTCAAAGGGTAAAATGGGAAGTTTTGGGAAAAAAAATTAGGTGTGTGGGTATAGTGAGTAAACTGTAGTGTACCTATAGAATTTCCCATCATGTTATGACTATGTTATTGCCAATGTTATGTTTATATTCTACATGCTTTGAAGACTTATGATTTGGATTAGTAATTTAGAGTTTTAGCCTTCCAAGTTTAGTTGGTAGTGTGTATAATGCTCATACTATTAGTGCCACCTTAAAGATTAGAATAGTTTCTTGCCCCCAGAATCCTTTTGTTGTTGGCAATAAGATATTCCTTTCAGTTATAATTGCTAACTAATGTTTGGGTTGTTGGACAAGATTGACAGTGTCATGATTATTAGGAAAGTGGTGATAGATTGTGGAGTGCCTTGTGGAACTTGTGAATATCGTTTTGAATGATGCTAGACTGAAAATGAATTCATATTGGGTGTTGTTTTCAAGTTTCCTTTAGGTTTGGGAAATGGGTGTTAGTATTTGGCATCGCTATATGTCTAGTGATATCCCTTTGAGGGGCACCTGTTTCTCTTTAAGTTTGGCTACTAACAAGATTGCATTTCCAAGTTCTATGGGTGGAAGGGAAAAGTTCACGGAAGGGGAGTTAATAATTGGGTTCTAACTTATAACGGGATTGCATCATAGTTTCTGAAAGGTTTATGGTTTCAAAGTTCTTCTTGAAGTGACATATCAATGATTGATCGGCCACCAATTTATAATTTGTCAATATGTCTGAATACCCATATATTCAGGGGTCGTGGTGTACCAGTTGTCAGAACTGTGCAGCTCATTCTGACGTGTTAGTTTCTTCTCAGAAAAACAAAATATTAAAATAAATTGTTGCTTAGCTGTCCCGGTTTATAATTTTCATTGGTAGTTTGGACTCCATTATCTTCTGCTTTTGTTCTGGAGGATCCACTTCCTCCTTTAGTGAGTTACCTTCACCTTTTATTGATGTTTCATTTCATTTTTCAAAGCTGGTATAGGAATAGGATTGCGTCACCGGCTGTGTAGAAGACTTCTTACATAGTTTGTTTGACTTTGCATGATATTGAGATAACAGCATGATTAAATAATCATTTTCTGTCTTGTGTGATTTGGGTCTAAAAGCTATTTGGATTAGCAACTAAAGATATCTTATTTATATCATATGTGTTGCCGTTGCAGGAGCTAGAGAAGGAGTTGCCAAGTGCACCACCTCCCGAGCCAAAGTATCAGCTTCGTAGAACGACGTCAGCTCCATTCTAAAATTTGTATCTATATGCATCAGCTGCTTGTGCTTTGCTTATATCCCTGTGATGAGGTTTTCCTTTTATTCACTTCTTTGTGACATCAGTCGCATTAGGAATTTTCATGGGACCTTTGTGTAATCTCACTATTGTCTGTAAGACTTGTCCAGAAAATTTTAGCGTTGCGTTTTTTTAAAATTTGTTCAGTTTATGCTCTTTCTGCATGCTGCAACTCGTGCCACCATTTAGATCTAGTTCATGCTCGCTTCTTAAAACAATAGAACTCAACTAAAATCTAAATAGCAGATGAACCTTTCAGGAGAGAAATTTTTATTTTTATTTTTTGTCTCCTACTATACGAGTGATGAAAGGGATACATTACCGTTTGGAGCCTAGGATTGGATTTTATTGGATAACTCAATAGATTTAAGGTTTCGTTGCCGTTTGGAGCCTAGGATTGAATTTTATTGGATAACTCAATAGAATTAAGGCATGTTGAGGGATAGGATTGAATTTTATTGGATAACTCAATAGATTTAAGGCATGTTGAGGGAAGAAATGAAGAAATTTTGTTCAAGGTAGAACATGAATTACTCATGAAAAAAGCATAGCACATTCAATCTAGAACAATGGTAGGATATATCAACTTATATTTTATCCTTTCTCATCCTCAAAATTAAAAATCCTCTACCTTCATTTCCTCCTCTAATACATCTTGAATCCAGTGAGTTATCTAATCTAATCCAATCCTAGGCACTGAACAAGCCAACCAGACAATGTGTTGACTACTTCTTAAGTGACATGGATGTTACAAGGCAGAAACAACTTACATCTACTCTGTGCAGGGCTCATCACTTGTGATTTTGCACTCCACTCCATATTAGAGGGGGAAATCCGGATTCTTGGGTTTTTAAGAATCCTCTTGGCCTAGTATGAAATAAAAAAGCTCAAACTCATGAACAAAGTCATATGGATGCAATCTGGTATCAACTTTTTGGTTCTGCACGAGGAAGTTCAGAACGGGACCTGGTTTTATGACCGCTTTAGTGGATACATCTGCATTTTCAAGCAAGGATAGTGATTAGCTTGGCAGTAGAATGACAAAGGTAAACCACGTCTTCTATCTCTTAAAAACTTACCCGTGTTCAGAGGCAGACACCCTTGGATGCCTCGGAAACTTGAATGGAAACCCTGGTAGCTTGACATACCTTCTTCCAACTCTATGAAGTTCATTGGATTCTATAGAAAATAGACTGCCGGATTGTATGGAAGAAAGAGTACCTGACAAAGATAATACATTGTTGGCCCTTTCTTTGACAACTTAAGCTTTTGGGGTTAGTAGTTGTCTAACATGGTATCAGAGCCTTTCTTTTCAAGTGATCCTCCCACATCAGAGATATGCAATATATGTCAAATATAGGTGGTCCATTATTAAGTTCCACATTGGAGACATTTTAAGTTAAAACATCATACCTAGAGATCCATTGAGCTTAACGTCACCCAAAGTATTATCTTTTATTTTTCACAAACTGAGACTCATGTCCAAACTCTTCTGGTTCTTCCTATCACCACAAAAACTTAAGTAGAGAAATTTTGCTTTAGCTTAGATTTAATACTTCTCATTTCTAAGAATGAGATAACTTTCAATGGAAATTGAACCCAAATCGGGAGGACCAAAATTCCAACGGTGCTTGTCCCCTGTTGGTTGTTATGTTCTTTTGGATAGTTGAGATATTTGTGAAGTGTAAAACTATTGAAAAAGAAAATAAGCATCCACAATAGTAGATGGAGGAAATTGAAAAATAGAGGCAGCAGTATCAGTCTGTGTTGTCAGTTATCTGGTATGTACTTTATCTAGAAAAAAATTATTTTGTGGGTATTTTTTGTTCAGGAAGCAATGATTATTTTTGCCCTTGTCACAAAAACAATCTACTCAAATCAAAACTGTATTTGCATTTTGTTTTCATATCTGAATTCTGTTTTGACAACATTTTGCACACTATCATATAAGGATTAATTCTTAAAAACAGAAATCATCAATACATGATTTCTGAAATGTTTCAGCTTTAGATAATTTCAACTACAAATGATATACAAGCTAGTGAAATTCCTATTGAAATCCGTAAACTCAAAACAGTTGGTTCACAAAAACTTCATATGCTATTATGAAGCCATCCACCATGGGATATGAAATTGAAACCAATCTTCAGCAGAAGAACATGGAGTTGATCACATTAGCATGAAGCCGGGGTAACTCGGGCACGGCCACACCACCAGCAACAGTCACACCACCACCATGGCTTGAGGAAGTCTCAGACATATCATCAAACTTGATGAACTGTGAAATCTGGGCGGCAGCTAGATGGGCGTAGCAGATTGGAGCAACTGCAGCAAAGAGAAAACGGCAAAGGTAAACACTAAAAAAACAGAGCAAAAAAAATAAAAATAAAGACTGAAGATGTGACTTTCGTCCAAAAAAAAAGACTGAAGATGCGACTTAAAAAATCAACTTTTACTCTTTAAATTTCTTGCCATTTATAACTCTACAATTGTTCAGACAACGATTTCAAATAGGGTATGATTTTCTATACAGAAAATAGGCTGTCAAGTGACAAATCATATTACTAATGCAGCTACAAAAAATTCAAGCAGGCTCATGGCATCAGTATAAGTGTAGTAAGTAGCAAGAGTGAAATTATAATTTATTGGCTTCCTAAGGGCCCGTTTGATAACCATTTCAGTTTTAGTTTTTTGTGCTAGAGTATAGAGGAAAAAGAAGGAGAATGAAAGTGAGAATGAGAGTGAAGATGAGATTGAGATGAAAGATGAGAGGGGAGGATGGGAGGGAGGAGTAACAAAAGTGAAAACAAAAACTAAAAACTGAAATCTATTTGAAAAAATAAAAACTAAAAACTAAAAACAAAATAGTTATCAAACGGGCCCTAAATTTTTCTAAGCAGTCTATAAGTTGAAGGCAATTACATAAAGGTCTACAAATCAGGATTATGTATATTACCCACAGAGATGGCTGTAGTGCTCCTTTGGTACCTGTACAGAATTCAAAGCAAGGTTGTCAGGTTTGAATTTTACTCCAATAACCTATTTTTCCCCAGGTATTTGTATCTTGGGACGTAGTTGACTATTCCTCTCTTTTTCCTTACTAAATCTGAAAGACGAGTATACTACTTACACATATGATAGAGAATGAACAAGTTCTTGCAAATCATCTGCTGAAAACCCAAGTTCATCGTATAGAACATGATAATGAGTAGGTCGAGTAGTCCCCTACATAAACAATCCAAAGTCGGTTGAATTTCCATTCAAAGTAGCTCAATAAGATAATACCGTCTAAAACAATTCAGCAGACATGACAATGTCCAGGCACTCAAGACTTAATTATTTGTTTATTCCTTCCTTAATAAACAATAACATATCTTCAGCAAAAAAGCAACAGGTTTTGGTTTAGAATACTCACAATCATCCCAGCATGAGAACACAAGTAGAAATCATTGTTCTTTGGATGGCAAACTTTGTTGTCAATAATTGTGCCTGAGTTTAAGTAATCAAAAGATAAACATGATTTAGAAACAGAAGCACAGTTTTATGTTCTTTTCTATTCTGATAATTGAACTGATGGTAAAATGACTAACCAGCTGGCACATTTTCAGTAGAACTAGTCTGGAAAAATTTTGTATGATGATTCTTCTGAGCAACAATAACCATGAACTTAGGAGACCAGCTCTCATCAAGGAATTTGCAGGCCTGCAAAACATAAAATACCCCCACGATCGAAGTACAGTTAGAGATTTACTCTTACAAATAAAGCATATAGAAAGTAAAATGTAGATTGGCCACCTGAATAATCTGATCCAGTTCCAAATTCAAGACTTGGTTGAACTGTGATTCACTCACTCCATCCCTAAATAAGAGAAAAAACAATAGATAGGAATATCAACAAGGGTTACGCATGATCTCACAACCTTTGCAAAACTATGATAAATGATACAATACAACATTGTTAATCACTGAAACCAGTTGTTTTTAGTGTATAAATTCTTTTATTTGTTGAAAAAATATATCAAATTGACTAGCCTGTTTCAAACTACATAGCAAAAAATCAATAAGATGTTGACAAAATGGTATAGAAAAGAATACACAGCCATATCAATACTGTTGGGTGTGAAACACTAGCCTTTCAAGATATGAGATTAATAACAAACTGCAGATCGTTAAGAATTAAATGTATTACACTCATCAATAAAAAAAACTCAAGATCCCTTCCTTTTTGATCTTTTTACTGAATGTTGTGAGACAACGACATAATAGGAAACAGAAAGATAGTACTGGGAGCTAATTACATCGACAGAAGGGCCAATATATAGATTGTATTCTAAAGCTTTTTCAATAATTTGCGTAATTTACACATCAAACATTCAAAGAGTTCAAAATGAATTTTATAACTCTAACGCAAGTATCGTATTGAATATATTAGTAATACCACACCTGAAAATAATTATCTGATCAGGCTTCCTGCTATTTGAAGTAGCATAAAAGTCTAGCAACAATTCCCTGCAAAGAGCACATATGTTAAATGTCGCAGAACTGTTAATAATTAGATAACAGAAAAAAGGATGCAATATATAAGAGTTTCAGAGTACATGTAAGTGGCGAGAGGAGTCAACCTCATTATGCCCGCATCCTCTTTATCTGATACAGGCTTGAACAAAGAAGCAATCATTTCTACTTTTGGTGATTGAGTACGAACTGCAGCTCGGTACCGAGAAATCAAGGGCCAGTTCCTGGAACTCACCACCTACAAAACATAGAACATGATATAGCAGCAACTCCCACAGTGACCGAGTATGGAGTAAAATTTATGGAAAATAACATGTTTACGAAATGTTCAGTTTAAGGACGTGTTACCGCTGCAATAGAAGGTACATCTGAACGCCCAGGTGAGCCGTGTGACACATCCATTCCCAAAATCAGAGTGGGGCACTTAGAAACCAAAGGTATAGAAGGAGAATGCTCCACTTGTAGCAAGGAATTCATTCCACCCAGCTACACAAGTGCAGACAAAACAAGGGAAGACCAAAATCAATGCATGAAACGTCAAACACAAATAGTAGACAACACAAGACAATTTCCACAAATGATATTATTGTAACTGAAACATACCTTTGCATTGATTTTCAGGAGCACATTTGTGATGTACTGATCATTAAGTTTTGCAGGAGCAATGCACTGTGTTACAATCCCGAGCTCAGAAAGATTTCTCCTTTTCCATGGACCTTGAGAGTTTGGAGATTTGTCAACACATACATCCTCAACATGAAGTGTGGATAAAAATAATAGAGGAAAAGAATCATGAGCTGACCATATATGTCAGAATTCTTCCTCTCTGGAAGAATACACAACAGAAGTTGTGGTGGTCCTGGAAGTTTGGACTTTATGTATTCAATCATCTTGTCTACTCTAACAGGAGCTGGGTCACGTCTATTCTGGTTATTCTCTTCAAATACAAAAAATGGATCATTTATGACCTACAATAAAGAATTTTTTTTTAGAATAACAAATAATCAAATGCATAGATGTACATTATAGAAGTAGCTTTTTTTCTCTATAATTCAGAGAGAGAGAATAATCTCACAATTCCTTTCATCTCTCCACACTTCAACATATTATTGACCAGGTACCGAGTGTCACAGCGAGCAGAGAAATTGCAAACAGCCCAGCGCTCTATTTTCACAGGTTGTATCAATTTCTACACACAGGTAATTGAGTTAAATTCAACATAAAAAATTCAAAGCTTGATGTCAGTGAAACAGAAAATACTTAAGAAGAACAGCACCTTGTTGTTAAAATTCCAACGCCCGTTGCGAGGGAAAAAATCTTGTCCATCGCCAACTTTTAGCTGCAGGAAAGGATCAATATACAGAGAAAATGAGAACACACAAATTTCTACAGAACCAAAGAAACTAACCAGATCAATTAAGCAACCAAAAAGGACTATGACGATGTTTTACCTTTGGGGCTGACAAAACACGGCCTTCAACCTGCACAAAGTCAGCACCGATTGATATTCCAGATGAACGAAGCATCAGGTCAGCATCATATTTACTAGTCTTCAGTGCCTGAGAGAATCAAAATTTGAGGTGTCAGTAAGTTTAAGAGGCAAAGATAAAACTACATCACATAGACGGCATAACTTACATCACGCAGAACTGACATCCGCTCTTGGGGCTTTTGCCGAGACTTCTCCACTAGCGAAGCCCTTTGCAAACTGGATAAAGCTTTGGTATAGCGTTGCAATGAAACCAAGTTGCAGAGCTACAGGAGCGAAGAAGAATGAAAAAGAAAATTCTAATACTAACCTAAACAATAAATTATTGACGCAATTGTATCACCTCAAGTGGAAAGTAAGATGGACTCTTTGGTTTCCCAACATTGATGCATGGAAAATCTGCTGAATCGCGCACTGGTAAGTGTTTATATTCAGCAAAATAATTAGAAACCGTGATTTCCTCTCCATCACCATCCTGTCCTTTCTTTGTTTTTAGAAAGAACCTAGACACAAATGTAGAGCGGTAAGATCATTGCAAAGCAGTACCAAAAGATTATATCAGAAAGCAGAAAATAAATTACCTCTGCTCCTTGCATGGTTTGTCACTCAATCCAGTGATTTTGTACTCCATCTTAGACGAATAGGTCGTTATTCTTAGATTCTTTAGCATCCTTTTAGCCTAGTATAAAATGAAAAAGCTCAGATCATGTGCGAAGCACAACCAATGTAATGTCAAAATTGAAAGGAACCACAACTACCTTAATCCAATCAATCTGGTAAGGAGTCTTAACATTTTGGTTCTCCATGAGGAAGTTGAGAACAGGACCAGGTTTCACGATCATTGTAGTAGATACATCTACATTAAGACAAGGACAGTGATTAACTTGGCAGTAGAATCCCGAAATAAACAAGCCTTCTATTTCTCAGCAACTTACCCATGTTCAGAGACAGACCCCCTTGGGTAGCTCGAAAGCTTGAATGGAAACCCCTGCAGCCTAATACACCTGCTCCCAACTCTGCGAAGTTCCTCGGATTGTTATGGAAGAAAGACTGTCGGACAAGGAGACAACCCCTGCAGACAAAGAGCGTATGATGTGCCAAATAAGAGTGGACTGCCTGAGGAAAGATACAACAGTCAAATACTTACTGCTTTGCTGCATTCTGCCTTAGTATGATATCAAGAACCCTCACTGCTTCCTGAAAATGCTCTGAGTCCTGACCTCGTAATGCATTTACAATTGCTTGCATTGGGATTTTAGTAGCAAAATTGACCTGCACCTTTAAAGTTTTGGATTGAAATTGCTTCTTAACTCTCTTCATATCCCCCGCACTCTCACCTGGGTTTGAACTACCTCCAGGGCTCCCAGTCCTCCTATACATGTGTGAAATAGCCAATGTGATTAGCAAATACGAGAAAGCAAGGAAAATTTATTATGAACCCCAGTATAGTACCTGGTTGATGAGATGTCATCCAATACGACCAAGAAATCGAGTCTGTTACGAGGAAGAGGGCCAACAGTAAACAAGCTTTTCTCTCCATCATAAGCAAATTCTTTATGTTCCAGCTCCGAGCCATATGTTTCTTTAACTTTGTCAAGAACTTTTCTGCCAATGCCTTTCCCATCAACTGGGGTTCCATCCTCATAAAGCATAGCAATCTGTATGTATCATCATTTAACACCGAATATTATTATACAAACATCTATTCCTGCAAATGATAGGGCAAGAGAGAGAGCAGAGGGAATTACACTATAATGGAAGAAGTATCCATCAGATTTGTTCACTGCAACTTTGAAATGGTTGGTTAGAAGTGGAACCCTTTGCCCTTTAGATCCAATACCAGGCCTTGTCATGGGAACACGCTTTGGAGTTGATGGTTTTTTATTAAGTCGAAAGATTTTTCTTCTGCTACAATGGGGACAACATTTGGAGGGATAATGGGTGGTGGAGGAGGAAGTCCATCGCCTTCGGGGTTTGAAGACTCCATTTCTTACGACCTACTCAACCACAAGAGTCATAAATAACGTAGTTAGGTAAAATGCATGCAACGTAAAAGAGTTTATAACATCGTCAAACTTGGAAACCGTTATCTCTAGCAAATTAAACAACTTCGCAAATTGCCGCATTATGCTTTAGTTAGGCTGCAAGTTTACTACAAGAGGTACCATTTACCACTTAGGATGAATTGGATGAAAAGCACTAAATATTTAATATCAGATTGTATATAATTGGAAAGAAAAGAACACAAGAACGAATACAATCAACGCAAGCAAAGCAGGATGAAAATGATGATTTCAACCATTTATTATATATATATATATATGCAGAAATATATACCACCATAACTATAAATATGATGTTTGGACCAACATAACACCTAACACTTAGGCACTAAAATTAACATATCGCAATTCAATTCCATCAAGGTGTCTTTGCTACATAAAACTACTATATATTGTGAAAAAAAATGTAAGTTCTGGCCCATATAACTATTCAATACATCACAACTTTCTAAGATGCAGAAGATAATAGGAAAGGAGTTGAAAGATCTTATTTCTCCATTTATATAACCTCACCAAGTTATATGAAGAAGAAACTAGGAGGTAAATTCTGAATTTTACCAATAGTTAAAAATTAAACCAGCCTTTATAGAAATGATGCTACTAGTAATACATAATAATTAATCTGCTTTTAAAGGGATATCCAAGAAAGGAAGGTTTAAAAAAAGGTTAGAGAACCAGGAAATAGGCTATATTTGACCACCATTTCACATAGCATATTGACAGTAAAAAAATTTTAAAAAAAACAATAAAAATAGGAAAACAGTAAATTATTAAATACAAGTCCTAAAAAAAACACTCGAAGCTATTTTATTTGTTAAACAAAAATCAATGGCATGCTCAGTCGTTAACATATATATAAAAGCTAAAAATATTCAGCCATCAAAACAGAGCATAAAGAAAAAGGAAAGGAAAACAGAAATAACCCATCTATCAAATCTAAGCCAAACCAAAAGTACATAGTGCATTTTAAGGAAGAAAAGAAAAGAAACATATATATGTGGTTTTTTAATCCACTAAAAAATGTCATCAAGGGGAAAAACTAAAACAGTCACCAAGAACAATAGTATTATAGAAACACATAAGCACAAGCTATAATAAATAAAATAAAATCCAATGAAAGCATGAAAATGGCAGTAATGAAAACAACACTCAGATAGAATTCTGTAAACAACATCCAAACAGACTGTTGTAGAAAAGCACTTTTAAAATTTGTACTGTAACACAAATTTAAAAAGATTAAGAAAAAGGACCTTTCTATTTGCTGACAGAAAGACAGATATTTTTACAAAAGAAAAACAAGAAACAAGGAAACCTAGCGACAGCTGCTGCTAAGAAGCAACACCGAAAAAATATGCATTGTGGAAGATGGCATAAATTTTGAACGACGCTTTCGGATGCCAAAGTTTACAAAGAAAAATACCCAAAAACCAAAAAAAAAAAAAAAGCCCAAGCAAAAACAGATATATTTATACATACACACACATGCAAACACGCAAATATGCACTCTCTGTACTCCGACCTAGTCGTCAGAAACCAAAGGGCAAACCTACAAGCACAGACGAACAAAAAAAATGAAAACGCAAGCTTACCCACTAGTAGCACCAGCGTCAGAGTTCCAAAAATGGCGGTCAAAGAAGAAAAAAATATAACGGAGAAAGAGAAAAAGAGAGACGTGTGAGAGCTGTACCACCAAAAATCTGAAAACCCACAAACACAGAAGAGGAAACAAAAGACAAATCCACAAACGCAGAATAGGAAAATCCAAGAAAGCGAAGCAACCCACCACAAAAACAATGTCTGGCTTTCACGAATCAAGCATAGATAATACTGACCTGCAAGACTATAAAATAGTAACAATAACCACAAATGTGAAAGCCAGAAGAAATTTTTAAAAAATGAGAGAAAAACTCAAAAGCAAATCCGATTCTTCAAAATCAAAACTAACACACAAACACAGGCTCACAAAATTAAAGCAAGTAAAAACAAGCCTCATAGCTCTAAAACAAAGGCTCCTTCACGTAGTAAACGGACAAACAAAATCAAACAAAACAAGTCGACCCAGTACTCAAACAAAGCATCAGAGCTCTTAAAGTAGCCTTTTTCACTTATGGTAAGCATATATACTGATCAGAAGCCAAACCCAGCAGAAAAAAAAATGGCGAGAAAGAGAGAGAGAGAGACCTGTGAAAACCCAAAAGAATTTGTTTTTTTTTTTTTAAATGAGACAAACTCAAAAGCAAATCCCATTCTTCAGAAACCAAAATCTAACACACAAGCACAGGCTCACAAAATCAAAAGAAGTTAAAACGACCCACTACTAAAACAAGCCTGGCTCTAAAACAATGGCGCTTTCACGTAGTAAACGGACGAACAAAATCAAACAAGGCATCGGGGCTCTAAAAATAGCTTTTTACACGTATGGTTAGCAGAGTATACTGATCAGAGGGGAAACCCAGCAGCAAAAACAAAAAATGGCGAGAAAGAAGAGGAGAGAGAGAGAGACCTGTGAGGCTTTGAGAGCACACTGCAGCACCACCCCAAGAGAGAAAAACTCAAAAACCCAAAACGCAAAGGCAAAATCCCAGAGCGCCTTAGGGTTTTTCGCTCTTTTTTGGGTAGGGCTTTTGGGTTTTTGATTAGGAAATATTGTACGGTATTTATATACAAATGGAATCCCAACGGCGTAGGCAACGAGCGAGAGAGAGGGAGGGCAGAGAGAATCAGCAAAAGGCTGCTGCTTGCTTGCCGGCCTTTTTTGCTGCGTTTTTCTTGTGACGCGGTAGCTGTACGGACCCCAAAGGCCAGTAATATAATGACGCGTGTCTGGTGAGCCCTCGGATGCCCCAGCTCCCAAATTCTAGTTTCCGGTCTTGACCCTGCCTTTTCAATTTTATCCCAACTTTTGTCTCCTTAACGACGTTATGACGCGGTTAATCAGCTCTCCGGTTTTGTCCTCATCCTCATTTCTTGAGAAAAGGAGCAACAATTTTCCTTACAGAAATAAAATGTAAATGGGTATAATATTTAATATTCCAAACTTCTATTAAGAGATTTTTTTTTTTTTTTTTGAGAATCATATGTTTGTCCTAACAAAGATTAATTAATTTTCTTTTAAAAGTTTAATTAGGTTTTTGGTTGCATGTTTGTGAGGGATTGAACTTCTGAAACTTTCCAGTAATAAAGAGTAATAATGGACGAGGGCTTGTTTTAAATGTTGAGTCCAAATAGAGTATCCGGATCTATTCTAATTTTATTGTTATCAGAGTTCGATTTTTCCACTAAATCTTTGATAAATCAAACAAATTCAGGACATGGAATGGAAGAAATCCATGACAATAAGGAAAAAGTGAAAGAAAAAAAAAAAAACTAAATTTGAATCTTTTATTTTAAATTTACATGTACAAGTGCAACAACCTAACGCTTTTAGTGTAAGTGGCACTCTAACACCTTCCCAATCGAGAAATGGTCGACCACGGTATCAACTATCCATAACAGCCTACTACACTAAATTGAAGGGGCTCCGGGATGAACTTTGCGGCGGTGCCGTGAAGGAGATCATGGAGCTTGAGGAGCAAGAAAACATGTCGCATGATCATTATATTGTTTATAATAAGCGAACTTGGAATGATTTTTTTTTTTTTTCAACATTGCCCTAATAGTAATATCCCGCAACAAAATGGAGTCGTAAAGCGAAAGCATCACGGCTGCTTACTCAAGGTTGGACGTGCTCTATGCTTCCAAGTCCATCTTCTCACACAATTTTTGGGAAAAAGTATCCTCACTGCACCCACTCCGTTACTTTCCAAGGCCTCACAATATGAGCAGCCAAAGAAACTAGGGAGGGAGAGAGACCCTGTAAGACTCTGAAAGGGAAAATACTACCACAATTGTGAAAGGCCCCAAAACCAAAATCCCTGCTGCGTCACGTGCCTCTGGTGTTACTTGCGTAATAAGGTAAGAGTATCTGAATAGGTGTGATGCTACAAATGTCATTTCCAGTAGTCTACTGCCGCGTGTCTCTCCTGCCCGTTTGCTTCCCCAACCACTCATATTCTAGCTTCCCATTTTTGACCCTACTTTTTGATCCTATTGGCTGACTCTGCCACTGTACCTACGTTTACTGTTCAGCTGCGTTTCCATTATTAAAATATTTTAATTTGCCTCATTTTCGAAGGATCTGGATCCAATGGAAGTAGCAACCCATGTAGCAAATTTAAAAGTTAGAATCATAACATATATGTGAGTTACTTCATAGCAAATTGTTACAAAAAATTATGGTTTTCTTCCTTCCGTAAAAACCAAAAACAAAACCTTTATATATAAAATAAAATGAATTTTTTTTTAAGATATAGTAAAACTAAAGAAGCAAATAATAGATAACGTAAACATATTTAGTTTTTAACATTTAGTTTTTGAATGCTTATCTTTCATACTAGTATTTTATATAATAGCCCCTCAACTTTATAATAATTGGCAGACCTACACATGAGCTAGGAGGTGTAGCTACACCTCTTCTCGCCAAAAAATTATGTGCGGTGGTTGGAATTTGTCCCTCTCCACCATGTGTTCGATTAAATGTCTAAAAGAAACTTTGTAATATTTAATTTGATTTTTGCTTCACATAAACTTGTTGTCTCCTAAAATTCTCTTAATAGTGTATCTCTATTTAATAAATATCCATGAGATTTAATCCCCTTATTTGGCATCTGTCCTTTCTTAGTTTGTCAACTTATAATTAATTTTGTTTTATGCAGATTTCACGTTTATTTATTCAAAGTTTCTCTCTTCTTTGTCGACAAATGTAGATGGGTTCATGGACTCCTTGTAGTTGGATTTCCTGCACATACTTTTAGTCTTTTAAATGTTGCCCCTCCCCTAAAAGATTCCTGAGTCCACTAGTGCTTATAATTCTATCTCTGCCCTTGGTTGGAGGGACAAAGTTTTACATTATAGCAAATGTTAGTATCAAAGTGCCACAAAGATTAGCAAATGACACTTTTAAAGAAAACATTTGCTTCCTCCATTGGAGATGCTCTGAGGGCTAAAAACTTAACAACATACCCTTTTTTTTTTTCCTTCACTTTTTTTCTCCAATTTAGATTCAAACAACAGAACTCTTTCCTTTTCTCTACCCCATGGCCTCTCTTCTTCTCCATTTTTACAGCAAATCTTGTTCCTGCATTCTTCTCCATTTTTACTTCAGACAGCATAATTTATTCTCTCACAAAACCCAACAACTCATCTCAGTTTTTTTTTTTTTTTTTACGACGATAGAAAGATATATTAAATGCAAATAGAACAGTTTACATCATGGGCTAGGCAATTAAACAGCCATTTAGGACACACAAAATCCCAGCTATGCCTGCCACCACTACAAAAAGCATGAGCTGCCACTTTATGGGCAGCATGGTTACATTTCCTTGGAGCATACATCAACTCATCTCAGTTTAATCACTCTTATTCTCCATAAAGACCAGACTTTTCCATTTGGGTAGAAAACTTGTCTAAGTATCGTAAATCCAATATCAAGGGGAAAAAGAGAGTCAAATTTGCGAGGGCAACAAAATCTCAAAATAGAATAGTGACATCAAGTATGGCTGAGAAGAAAATTAAGAACACATTGACTTCATTCGGTTTTTTTTTTTTTTTTTTTTTTTTTTATATTTATAAATGACGAACAAGGCAATTGCGAAGGCCCACACACAATTTAAAAGCACAAGAGATGGTAGATGTTGGGGTTGAGATTCAACAAAACCATTAGATGTTGGAATCTTATTATAGTAAATCTGAAAATCGAAACCTTAATGTCTTGAAATTTATAAATGATTCAAATGAGTGGGAAATGTAGGGAAACGTGGAAGGAGAACGTAGCTAGTATTTTTCATCATATTTTTAAACACATCCCAATTGTTACTAACATAATAATTACTTCACCATTCCATTCTTAAACTCAATTAATAACCCTGTGTCAGTTTGTTATTTACTAAAGTTATAATAAGCTTTGCATTTCGACCAACAACAAAAAAAGTTACGAGATTGTAGCTCTAAAGGTTAAGAGTGCGTGTCGATTGAGGATTTTTTCTTCTTTTTCATTTTATAATTAGGAAAGATAAAATGGGTCAAGTTGTGTCTAATGAAAACATGACTCATGTTCTTATTTAAGAGGGAGAGCACTATTTTGCTATCCCCGACCAATAACGCTATGACACGCCTCACATGCGTGACAACACTTCCACGTGTCATAGCATTATTGGCCAGGGGTAGCAAAACAGTGCTATCCCCTTTGCAACTAAGTTTTTCTCCATGGGCTATATGGAAAGCAATGATTATTATTTTAGCCCTTACTCTAAAGAAAACCTACTCAAATCAAAAATATATATGTATTTTTGTTTTCATATCTGAAATACTTTGACAACATTATACACACCTGATATTGTGATTAGGATTTAATTCTTAAACATGGATATATGTACCATCACAAGGCCAAATATTAGTTATTAGAAACAGATATGAAATTGAAACCAAATCTTCAACAAAAGTACATGGAATTGATCACTTTTGGGTCAAGCCTGGGCAACTCGGGCACGGCCACACCACCAGCATGGCTTGAAGAAGTCTCAGACATATCATCAAACTTGATGAACTGTGAAATCTGGGCCGCAGCAAGATGGGCATAGCAGATTGGAGCAACTGCAATATACAGAAAACCACAAACTCTCAAGAATCTCCAAAAAACACCGTGCAAAGAAACAGGGCAAAAGAGGAAAAATATAGACTAAAGATGTAACTTCAAAAACCAACTTTTTAAATGTTTAATTTTCTTCCAATTTATTGACCTTTTGTTCAGACAACTACAGGCTCACTACAAGAAAGAGGGTGTGACGTGACTAGCAAGAAAAATAAATCATAATTTATTGGTTCCCAATTTTTCTAAGTGATCCGTAAGTTGAAAGACAAAACAGGATCTTACCTACAGATACAGCTGTAGTGCTCCTTTGGTACCTGTACAAAATTCGAAGTACGGCGTCAGGTTTGAAAATCATGCATAAATAAACAGAGCCCATTCTTACCCAGGTAGATGTATTTGTACAGATTTTCCTTACTAAATGTGAAAGATGAGTACTCTTACACATATGAAAGCGAATGAACAAGTTCTTGCACGTTATCGGCTGAAAAGCCAAGTTCATCATATAGAACATGATAATGAGCAGGCCGAGTAGTTCCCTACATAAACAATCCAAACTCGGTTGAATTTCACAGTCTAAAACAATAGACGCAACCATTTTGCTTATTCATTTCCTTCAAAAGCAATAACATCTCAAAAACATGGAGAAACTTATCAAAGAAAAAGAAACAGGCTTTGGTTTAGAATACTCACAATCATCCCAGCATGAGCACACAAATAGAAATCATTGTTCTTGGGATGGCAAACTTTGTTGTCGATAATCGTCCCTAAGTGTAAGTAATCAAAAGATAAGCGTGATTTCGAAACAGAAGCACAGTTTTTCTTTTCTATTCTGGGCATTTAACTGGTGGTAAAATGACTAACCTGGTGGCACATTTTGAGGAGATCTAGTCTGGAAAAATTTTGTATGATGATTCTTCTGAGCAATAATTACCATGAACTTAGGAGACCAGCTCTCATCAAGGAATTTGCAGGCCTGCAAAACAGAAAACGCCTCACAAAATACAGTTAGAAATTTTCTCTTGCAGATAAAGCAAGTAGAAAGCAAAATGTAGATTGGCCAGGTGAAAACCTGAATAATCTGATCCAGTTCCACATTCAAGACTTGGTTGAACTGTGATTCACTCACTCCATCCCTAAATAAGAGAAAATCCAAGTAATAGGAAGATCAACAAGTGTTTGCATGAACGCCAAACCTTTGCAAAGCTAAAGTAATTTGATACAACATTGTTAATCATTGAAACCAGTAGTTTGTTAGTTTATAAATTCTTCTTCTACTTGATGAAAAACATATCACATTGACTAGCCTGTTTCCAACTAAAAAAGAAAATATCAACAAGATGTTTAAAAGCATACAAAACCATATCCATACTATTAACATTTCAAGATATGAGATTAATAACATACCGCAGATCGTTAAGGATTAAATGCATGTTTCAGCTAACAGTCACCAATAAAAGAACTCTAGATCTCTTTTTTTTTTTTTTTTTTTTTTTTTTTCTCTCTTGTTACTGGATGTTGTGGGAGAAAGCAAAATAGGAAGGGAAAAAAAGACATAACAGTGGGAGCTAGTTACATCACAAAAAGATGAAATTATAAACTTATTTACTAATTGTATTCTAAACCTTGTAAGTAAAGATCAAACATAATGCATTTGTTTATATGTGGCTCATTGATCTAATAATGTATGAAATATAAAATGCATGTGATGTATCACTAATGCGCTTGTTCATATGTAGCTCATTTTATTACTCTATTGAATATATTAGTAATAAATAACCTGAAAATAATTATCTGATCAGGCTTCCTGCCTTTTGAAGCATAAAAGTCTTTTAACAGTTCCCTGAAAAGAGCACATATGTTACAAAATTGTGTGAAACAAAGAGGTAACTTTTAATAATATGTCAGAAAAATGGATGCACAGAAATCAGAGTGGCAGAGTATATGTAAGTTCGAGAGGAGCCAACCTGATTATGCCCTCATCATCTTTATCTGATACAGGCTTGAACAGAGAAGCAATCATTTCTACTCTTGGTGATTGAGTACGAACTGCAGCTCGATAATGAGAAATGGAGGGCCAGTTCCTGGAACTCACCACCTGCAAAATTCCCAAGTATATCATACAAATACAAAGAACATAATAAAGCAGCAACTCTCACGGTGATCGTGTGTGGAGTAAAATTTATGAAAAGATCATGACTGCAAAATGTTCAGTTTAGGGGGCAAATGTTACTGCTGCAATAGAAGGCACATCTGACCGCCCAGGTGAGCCGTGTGACACATCCATTCCCAAAATCAGAGTGGGCCACTTAGAAACTGAGTGCATAGAAGGAGAACGGTCAACTGTTAGCAAGGAATTCATTCCGCCCAACTGCACAAGTGCAGACAAAAGGGAAGACCAAAATCAATGCATGAAACGTAAAACACAAATAGCAGGCACAAGACAATTTCCACAAATGATATTATTGTAAAAAAACATACCTTTGCATTGATTTTCAGGAGCACATTTGTGATGTACTGATCATTCAGTTTTGTAGGAGCAATGCACTGTGTTACAATCCCATGCTCAGAAAGATTTTTCCTTTTCCATGGACCTAGAGAGTTTGGAGAATTGTCAACATAAAGTGTATATAAAAATTAGGGAGATTCACTATTATACCCAATATGGGGGCCCAAATTATAAAAATACCCTATATAAAATGGACTTTAGAAACACACCCAAAGCTCATTTACAACATTACAAAAAAGCTTTTAACTTCTTATAAATTACAAAACTGCCATCAATTTCTTAAAACAAGCCCAACCCCAAAATCTCATAAAAATACCCAAAGCACTCAATAGGGCATCAAAGTAATTTAATAATCAATATTAAATTCAATAAGGCCAGCTATCATTTTTTGGGTTTTTTTTGGGTTTGTTTATAGGAATTCAATTGTGTAGGGTTTATTTATAATATTAGTGCTAGAAATGGGTATATCACTAAATATCTCTAAAAATAATAGTGGAAAAGAATCATGAGCTGACCATATATGTCAGAATTCTTCCTCTCTGGAAGAATACACAACAGAAGCTGTGGTTTTGGTTTGGAAGGCATGTCGTCAAACATCTTTTCCACTCTAACATGAGCTGGGTAACGTCTATTCTGGTAATTCTCTTCAAATACGAACAATGGATCTTCTATGGTCTACAATAAAGAATTTTCTTTTAGAATAACAAATAATCAAATCAAAAGACTTACATTATAGAAGTAGCTTTTGTTCTCTATAGTTGAGTAAATCTCACAATTCCTTTCATCTCTGCACACTTTAACATACTATTGACGAGGTACCGAATGTCACTGCGAGCAGAGAAGTTGACAATAGCCCAGTGCCCTATTTTCACAGGTTCTACCAATGTCTACACACAGGTAATTGAGTAAAGTTCAACATAGATTTTCAAAGTTATACACCGGAAAAACAGAAAATACTTGAAAAGAACAGCACCTTGTTATTGAAATTCCAACGCCCATTCCGAGGGAAAAATTCCTGTCCATTGCCAACTTGTAGCTGCAAGAAAGTATCAATAAACAGAGAAAATGAAAACAAACCAATTTCTACTGCACGGTCTGCACCCAAAAAACTAGCCAGATCAATTAAGAAGGGAAAAAAAGGACTATGAAGATGTTTTACCTTTGGGGCTGGCAAAACACGGCCTTCAACCTGCACAAATTCAGCACTAATTGATATTCCAGATGAATGAAGCATCAGGTCAGCATCATATTTACTAGTCTTCAGTGCCTGAGAGGATCAACATTTGAGTTCAGTAGGTTTTTAGACGCAAAGATAAAACTAAATCACATAGAGGGCATAACTTACATTACGCAGAACTGTCATCTGCTCTTGGGGGTTCTTCCGAGACTGCTCAACTAGCAAAGCCCTTTGTATACTGGATAAAGCTTTGGTATAGCGTTGCAGTGAAACCAAGTCACAGAACTGCAAGGGCAAAGGAGAATGAAAAAGAAAATTCTAATATTAACCTTAACAAAAAATTTAAAAAGAAAATTCATCACCTCAACTGGAAAGTAAGACGGCCTCTTTGGTTTCCCAACATTGATGCATGGAAAATCTGCTGACTTGCGCACTGGTAAGTTTTTATAGACAGCAAAATAATCGAAAACCGTAATTTCCTCTCCATCACCATCCTGCCCCTTTTTTGTTTTCAGAAAGAACCTAGACACAAATGTAGAGTGGTAAGAATATTGCAAAGCAGTACTTCTTAGATGGCATGATTCTTATAAGGCAGAAATTAATTACCTCTGCTCTTTGCATGATTTTTCACTCAATCCAGTGATTCTGTACTCCATGTTAGAGGGATGGGCCGTGATTCTTAGATTTTTTAGCATCCTCTTGGCCTAGTATAAAATAAAAAAGCTCAGATCATGACCGATACACAACCAATGTAATGTCAAAATTGAAGGAAACCACGATTACCTTAATCCAATCAATCTGATCATTATTCTTAACATTTTGGTTCTCCAAGAGGAAGTCGAGAACACTACCAGGTTTCACGATCATTGTAGTGGACACATCTGCATTAAAACAAGGACAGTGATTAACTTGGCAGTAGATTCAAAAAACAAAGCCTTTTATTTTTTAGCAACTTACCCATGTTCAGAGACAGACCCCCTTGGGTAGCTCGGAAACTTGAGTGGAAACCACTGCAGCTTTGTACACCTCCTCCCAAAGTTTTGAAGCTCTGATTGTTATGGAAGAAAGACTGTCGGACAAGGAGACAACCCCTGCAGACAAACAGAATACGATGCACCTAATAAAAAAGTGGACTGCCAGAGGAAAGATACCACAGTGAAATACTTACTGCTTTGCTGCATTCTGCCTTAGTACGATATCAAGTACCCTCACTGCTTCCTGAAAATGCTCCGAGTCCTGACCTCGTAATGCATTCACAATTGCTTGCATTGGGATTTTAGTAGCAAAGTTCACCTGCACCTTTAATGTTTTGGATTGACATTGCTTCTTAACTCTCTTCCTATCCCCTGCACTATCAGTTGGGTTGGAACTGCCTCCGGCGCTCCCCGTCCTCCTATACGTGTGTGCAAAATAGCCAACATCCTGATCAAATATAAGGGCAAGGGAAATTCATTATGAACCACATGATAGTACCTGATTGATGAGATGCCATCCAATACGATCACGAAATCGAGTCTGTTACGAGGCAGAGAGCCAACCGTAAACAAGCTTTTTTCTCCATCATAAGCAAATTCTTTATGTCCCAGCTCCGAGCCATATGTTTCTTTAACTTTGTCAAGAACTTTTCGTCCAATGCCTTTCTCTCCAACTGGGGTTCCATCCTCATAAAGCATATCAATCTGTATCATCATTTAACACCAACACAATTATACAAACATCACTATTCCTGCAAATGAAAGGGCAAGAGAGAGAGTAGAGGGAATTACACTATAATGGAAGAAGTATCCATCAGACTTGTTCACTCCCACTTTGAAATGGTTAGTTAGAAGTGGAATCCTTTGCCCTTTAGATCCAATACCGGGCCTTGCCATGGGAACACGTTTTGGATTTGATGCTTTCTTCATTAGTTCGAGACGTTGATCTTCGGATACAATGGGGACAACATTTGGAGGGATAATGGCTGGAGGAGGTGGAAGTGCAACTTCTTCTGGATTTGAAGACTCCATTTCCTAATACCTGCTCAACTACAAGAGTCATAAATAAAGTCGTTAGTTAAAACTTTGCCTAACTTGGAAACAATAATCTCTAGCACACCAACTTTGCCAATCTCCACATTATGCTTTAGTTAGGGAGCAATAAATACTTAACATCAGATTATGCTATTAATACATCATAAGCTGCTTTTAAAGGGAAATGTAAGAAATGAAGGGAAAAACAAAAGGTTAGAGAACCACGAAGTAGGCTATGTCTGACCAACATTTCATAGCAGACACTACTACAAAATTGAGTAGAAGCCACTGTTTTCTTAGTCACTGCATCTAAATGGTGGCCATTGCTGATGTAATAGCCACAATTACTGTACATATGTGACACCAAACACATTGCCCCGGGGGACTGTAAAAAGGCCAGAGTTTAGTAAAGCATGTTGACAGTCAATTGTTAAATACAAATAGGAAAACTGTTATAACAAAAATGGTTACATACAATTTTATTTTTATTTTTTATACTTGTATTTTAATCTAACTACAGGGAGAGAGATTCAAACTCGGGTGCAAAGTGGGGAGCATATCCTCTCTAGCCAATTTGGCTAAGCCCATATTTGCGGCGGGTACATGCAATTGTTAAATACAAGCCTTTAAAGAAAGGCAGGAAGCTATTAATTTATTAAACAAAAATCAATGACATTGACAGGCTTAGTAGACTGCATATATAAAGGCTAAAAATGTTCTGCGATCAAAACAGAGCATAAAGAACAAGAAAAAAAAAGGAAATAACTCATCTAATCAAATTTAAGCCAAACCAAAAGTGCATGGTGCATTTTTAAAGGAAAAAAAAAAAACATATATATTTGGGGCTTCCGAATCCAAAGAAATGGGATCTTTAGGGGAAAACCTACGGTATTAGTTAAGAATTGGACCCTTTCAACTTAAAAAGTTTACACACAAAGCCACTTAGTTTTTTACTTCAAACAAAAACCCAAATCTCATATTTCATTTTCCCTTTAAAATCCCCTTTTTACCCTTTTTTTTTTTTGCCATCACCTTTTTCTTAGTCTAAATTAATCTAATTTATTGGAAGGGAACTCAACTTGCTTGCAATTTACGAGGGAAAAGTTAAATTTTCTGAGAAAAGGAACCAGAAAACCTAGCAACAGCTGCTGCTGAGGAGCAACAAAGAACAATTGCATCCGCTTTCGGATGCCAAGAAAACAAATTCAAAAATACAAAAAATACAAATAGAAAAAAACAAAAACAAAGCCCAAGTTAAATAACTTTTTTGAAAGGGTGTCCCTACGAAAATTTTGTCAACGATTCAATTCATCTATTTTTTAAGTCACATTCATGTATCATCTTTTCAAAAAATTACACAAATTAGAAAACGTTTGTGTTCTACAAAATTAATAAACACGGTACTTCAAGAAAGAATTAAAATTTCAATAACTCAATTGAGTGGTCGAAAGATATCAAATTCAAGTATTTTTTTTGTAGGGTTTATTTTTTAATGATTATCTAAAAAATAAACGCTTTGGATTAAAAAAATACAATGCAAATGTGAGCTCTACAAGGATGTCCCTCAAATAAACTTATTTGAAGAATTCCTTAATAGAAGATAATATATATATATATATATATATTATACATGCAAACACGCAAATATGAGCTCTGTATAATCAGATCTAGTTGTCAGAAACCAAACGGGAAAACTAGAAGCACAGACCAATAATGCAAAGGCAAACCGACCCACTAGTAACACCAGCGTCAGAGCCCTAAAACAATGGCAGTCGCAGTCTCGCAGGAGGAAAGAGAGACCTGTTAGAGTTGTACAACCAAAACTGTGAAAACCCAAAACCCAGCGCCATTTGTCAGAAGTGAAAGACAAACCCACAAACACAGAACAGGAAAATCCAAGAAACCGAAGCAACTCACCAAAAAAGCAATGCCTGGCTAAGGCTTTCACGTATCAAGCATAGACAATAAAGACCTATGAGACTATAAAATAGTAACAATTACCACAAATGTGAAAACCCAAAGAAATTTAGAAAAAAAAAAATGGTTTTTTTCTCCTTTAAAACAGAGAGAAGATAGTGATGGCCATCACAAGTGTGAAGAAACTCAAAAGAAAATCCCATCCTTCAGAAACCAGAATCCTTTTTTTTTTTTTTGGGTAAGATACCAAAAATCTAAAACAATGGCTGGCTCTTACATGTAGTAGACGGACTAACAAAATGAAAGAAAACAAATCGACCCATTACTCAAAACAAAGCATCGGAACTTTAAAACTAGTTCTTTTCACGTATGGTAAGCATAGACAGAGGCCAAACCCAACAGAAAAAAAAAAAAATGGAGAGAGAGAGAGAGAGAGTGAGACCTGTGAGGCTTTGAGAGCACAAAACAGCACCCAAAAGAGAAAACTCAAAAACCCAGAACACAAAAGCAAATCCCAGAATTCCTAAAGAGATTTAATTTTCTTTCTTTTTTGGGTGTGACTTTGGTGTAAGTCTTTTTTATTATCCGGTATTAAAAATGGAATCCCTACTACCTGCTCTTGTTGCACTCTCTCTCTCTCTCTCTCTTCAGGCGGTAACTGTACGGACGAAAGGAAAGATGGGCATGTCCAGTAGCGTAGTGACGCGTGTCGCGGTCCCCTCAGCTGCCCGTCCCCTTAAATTCTAGTTTCCGGTCTTGACCGCTTTTCAATTCTATTACCACTTTTGTCCGCTTAACGACGTCATGACGCGGTCCATCCTCATTTTTTGAGAAAAGGTGCAAAATATTAAAACTTTTCTTTTTTCTTCTTATTTTTTGTTTTTTTGGGGGTAAATTTAATTTTTGTCATTTTTATTGGAAAATTGGAATACTAGTCAGAGCATCTTCAATCGATATATCAAATTACCACATAGACATGAAATGATAAAAATTGAGAGTTAAAGTTGCTCTAACTGAGTAGTTAAATTCTATATGGATGTGAAGGCTGAAAGAGATATGTCAATAATATATCAAAAAGCTTGATGTCAAATATTAACTTAATATTTTCTTAGTCATGGTCCCAACTATCATTTACTCTTTTTTAAAACTTTATTAATCGCAAAGGACCCACTAGTGTAGTGGTTTGGAGTATTTACTCCCTCAGGCAAGGTCCTGGGTTCGAGTCCTAGTATCCATGTTGTGTGTGTGAGCATAATATGCTATTGCCAATTTTAATAGGAAATGTCCTCAAAAAAAAATATAAATAAAAATAAAAAAAAAAAATTTTATAAATCACATGGGCTCTATTTGCTTTTTAAAATATAATAAAATAAGAGGAATGCTAGCAATTTTTTCTCTAGCCTTCTCTTTTGGATCTTTTCTCTTCTTCTCATGCCATGCCATGTGTCACTTTCTTTATACTAAAACAATGTCATGAATGCATAGCTTTTGTTTTCCAAGATTACCCTTAATAAATATATAGACTATCATATTACCTTTAATTTATCTAAATTTTTTTCCAAATTAGAAAAATAAAAATAGAAATTAATAAAATAATATTTTCTTTTACCCAACAGCCCCAGCCATACGCCCCCCACCTCCATCTCTCAAAACATGTTGCTTCTCTTGCCAGCCACCCATCACTAAGTAACATCTTCCCCCTGCCCCTTGTTGCTCGGTTGTTTTTTCAATGTTTTCATATATTCCTTTTTAATGTTTTAATTATTCTAACTAGGGTTGATTTTTGGACATATCGAAATCAGGGGATTCGAATTCCATTCCAAAAAAATTCAAAATTTCAACTTCCATTCCAATTTGAAAAACTCAGAATTTTCGAAGAACTTTGGAACTTACCTATTTCATATATTTTTATGGAAAATTTAGGAAAATCATAGAAAATTTTAAACATAAAATCATTTTGACTAGATACTTTATCATCCATTTCGACAAGACATTACTAATAACAGCATGTGATCAAAATCTGGTTTGTTCTTTTAGATCGGGAAGTGATTTTTTAAAAAGAAAAAGAAAAGAGTGCTTCTTATTAAGAAATAAATATGAAAACCATAAAAGACGGCATCACACAAGTGTCTTATCAAACTATAAATATGAAAACCGTGGGCGGAAGTCTACTTTTCTTTTAAATTCTCTTAAGGTTTGTTTAGGAGTGATTCTGGAATGGCCAATAATCACTTTTATGGCGAATTACTTCTCTAAATAATTGTTAAGAACTAGAGCTTTGAAAGCTAAAGAGTGCGAAAGTCTGAGAGAATGTTCAATCGATTCATTGACTCCAAAGACTGGTATAAATAGCCCTACAAGGAACAAGTAATCAGAAAAATAAGCAACAAAATATCTCACGTCTAACAACCCTAGACTATTGGGATTCTCCTAAAGATTAGGTCAAACACTAACCATGTTTCCTGACAAATAGGGATTATTAGCAGAAGCAAATTAACTAAATAAATCAAATAACAATAATGGATAAATATCCAACAATAATCACTTTAAGTGATTTTATGAAGAAGCACATGGGAGGTATTTCTCTTAAAATTACTTAAAATCACTAAAAGTGATTTTTTTTTAAATAAGCACAAGGGAGATGCTTCTTCCCAAAAGTGATTCTGGCCTTTCTAGATTTTTTTTTGGACCAAAGCCTATCAAGAATCACTCCCAAACGAACCATTAATCATTAATAACTAACTTCAGACAATCTTTGGAAGGCATTACACGTGTTTTCTCACATTTGTTAGGTTTTTCTAATGTATTTTTTGGGGCACCATTATTGAATATTTTTTGTGAGAATTAGGCCCAACAAATTGGTTGTTTCATCGTGAGCCAATCATGCTTAAGAAAGAATCATTTTTAAATATGATCAGCTCTACAACCACTTGATGGAAATCTATCAATTTTCATGTGAAAAATGAATTTTTTAGGTTTAATAAATAATATTTGTAATCAACGCTATTTGTCAAATAAAAAGTAATTTTCTATTTTATTATTTTGATGGGTAAAAACTGATCATGAGCTTAACTAGGAGTGCTTAACTAGGAAACGGGTCACCTCTGCGTATAATAATAGTGCACAAACCTATTTAATGTGTACACTAATGAAAACATGTATTTGGGTTTTTCTATTGTACACTAACAAAAGGCTAGATAGAGAATTATCATGATCCCCTTTCTGCCTATATCATCATGGATCAAGATACACATATTGTGTGTTGAATTTTGGCATTAAGTCCTTGTGAAAATCATGAAGTTCGTGATCTTTGTTATGATTGAGTCTAATGAGTCAACTTAATATTATACTTACATGTGATCAGAGGATAGTTGAGAACTCTCATGATTTTCCATTACACATTATACAATTTAATTTATTAAATTGATTGAACCATAAAAATTTTTATTTCTTGGTTATAAATAATCGATAACATGTTTTCACTTTGGGTATTGATTGGTATACATTAAGTAGGCTCGGCAATTAAAAGATGTTATATAAGCCCTTATAATCATTCGTATTATTGTATCTTTTTCAAATGTGGGACTTTACAATAGGCCATCATTAGGATACCCCAGTAGTGATTTAAAAATGCTCGCTGGCAAATTATCTATCTACTACAATGCTGAAATTACCAATTATCTTGCCTGTTACTCCACTGAGGAATGAGCAGCCATGAAGGTTTAAGTAGAGGAAGTGCATTTGTGGAAAATAATGGGGAGAATATATTTTCTCATTATATGTTGTTTACAAGATTACACAGGTATATATGTATAAGCTAGGGAAGGCTAATATCCACTGGCCAGGTTAAGAACCATTGGCCAGTCTAAGAGCTGTTGGCCAACACACCACAACCTTAACTTTAACCCTTAATTATAGAAAAACTCTAATTACAAGCAACAAGATCAAATCCCCTAAATTAAGGACGTGTAAATCAATCACAACTAGCAGCCACCAAGCTAACCACAACTATCAGCTACCAATACTTCCAATACTCCCCCTCAAGTTGGATCAAGGGGATTAATTGATCCAAGCTTGGAGAGCAAGCGTTGAAACTGAGTGGAAGCAAGAGACTTGGTGAAAACACCAGCAAGTTGATCATGGCTCCGAGTGAATGTGGTTTGAATTACCTCGGACTGAACTTGTTCACGAACATAGTGACAGTCAACTTCAATGTGTTTGGTCCGTTCATGGAACACGGGATTGGAGGCAATATGCATAGCTGCCTGATTGTCACAAAAAAGAGACATAGGTTTGTTGCTCAAAAAACCCAAGTCTGAGATAAGGCTCTTGAGCCAAATAAGTTCACATGCAGTGGAAGCCATGGCTCTATACTTAGCTTCGGCACTTGAGCGAGCAATTACATTTTGCTTTTTGCTCTTCCATGTCACGATGTTTCCTCCAAGAAATGTGCAGTAGCCAGTAGTGGATTTTCTATCAATAGCATTCCCTGCCCAGTCAGCATCGGTGTATGCCATGATTTGAGTATGACCATTGTTCTTCATGATAATTCCCCGACCAATGGAGCCCTTGAGGTATCTTATAATCCTTTTAACAACATTTAAATGAGCCTCAGTAGGTGCATGCATGAATTGGCTTACAAGACTGACGGCGTAAGTTATATCCGGTCTAGTAATGGTGAGATATATAAGCTTACCCACCAGTCTTTGGTAGTAACTTATATCGCTGAGAGGCTCTCCTTCCAAGTCCAACTTCAATTTGCTATCAAGAGGGGTACGGGCCGGTTTGCAATCTATCATCTTCACTTCTTGAAGCAAGTCAATCACATACTTCCGTTGACTTAAAAACAGTCCCTTGGGAGAAGTAGCCATTTCAATCCCAAGGAAGTATTTTAACACTCTTAAGTCTTTAATGGCAAATTTCTGAGGAAGAGAATGCTTAAGAGTGTTAATCTCATCAATATTATCACCTGTGATGATGATATCATCAACATAGATTAGAACAACTAATTTGCCAACTGATCCAGTTCGAACAAACAAGGATGAATCAGCATGACTTCTCTTGAAACCAAAACTTGAGCTCAGCTTGGCATACCAGGCACGTGGAGATTGTTTCAATCCATAAATGGATTTGTGAAGCTTGCAAACCATACTTGAATTCTGTGCTTGTGGATGACCAGGAGGTAATTGCATGTAAACTTCCTCTTCAAGGTCTCCATGCAAAAAAGCATTTTTTACATCCATTTGGTACAACGGCCACTCATGATTAACTACAACAGATAACAAATCCCTCACTGTACTCATCTTAGCCACATGAGCAAATGTCTCCTTATAATCAACTCCAAGTGTTTGAGTGAAACCGCGAGCCACCAACCTTGCCTTATGTCTTTCAATTGAACCATCAGAATTAAATTTGGTTTTGTAGATCCACCTACTGCCTACCACCTTTTTTCCCTTTGGAAGCTGGACTACACTCCAGGTTTTATTTTCATCCAAAGCCTTGAGTTCTTCTTCCATGGCTAGCCTCCAAACATCTTGAAGATTGGCTTCTTGAAAATTCCTTGGTTCACTTTCATTTGACAATTTACTGAGAAAAGCTACATGGGAGTGAGAGACTTTGGAGTAATTTACAAACTTGTGAATTGGGCACCTTACATTGAACGTTACATAGTCTTGTAGCCTTGATGGTGGATGTCTATCTCGAGTTGGATTCCTCCGAGGTTGAGATGGGACCACAGTATGTTCAGCTCCACTCTCTTCTATAGATGATGTGTCATTGTCATGAGGAACAATTTGTGCTTCGGAGGCTTCAGTTTCATCTCCAATAATCACATTTTCAATATTGGTTGCATGAGAGTCACTGTTGTGAGGTACTGAATGAACACAATCACTTATTTCGACTGGATTTGGTAATGGAAAGAAATCCAGTAAGTGCTCCCCCTGACGATTTTGATCTGATGGTTTGTTGAAATACGGTTTGATCTCATCAAACCTTACATCTCTTGAGACAAATAGCTTCCTGGAACATAGATTGTAACATTTGTAACCTTTTTGAGTGGAGGAGTAACCCATGAAAACACACTTAATTGCCTTGGGATCTAGCTTGTCTTGGTGATAGGATTGGATATGAGCATAACAAGTACATCCAAAAATTCTCATATGGGAAAGGTTAATTTTTTTTGTTTTGCATGACCTCATATGGTGATTTTGAATCCAGAACCCGACTAGGCAGTCTGTTGATGAGGTAGGTAGCTGCAAGAACTCCTTGAGACCAAAACCTCTTAGGCACATTCATTTGTAACATTAGATCCCTGGTTTTCTCAAGTAGATCCCTATTCTTCCTTTCGGCAATTCCATTTTGCTGAGGAGTACCTACACAACTTGTTTGATGTATAATGCCATGTGTGCTCAAATAGTTAGTCATATTTTTGGATGTATATTCAGTGCCATTATCAGACCTTAGTATGTGAATTTGAGACGAAAATGGTTCATGACAAGATTATGAAAATTCTTGAAAGCATCCATGACTTCACTTTTGAATTTTAGGAGGTACAACCAAGTCACTCTTGAAAAATCATCAACAAAGATAACGTAGTACCTATAACCATCAAAAGACTCTAGAGGTGCAGGTCCCCAAACATCGGAGTGCACCATCTCAAAAAGCTTGCTAGCTCTAGATATGGAAGAATTAAATGGAAGTCTAGTAAATTTTGACAAATGACAGATTTCACATACAAGTGAGGATTTGCATAAGCTAGGGAACAAAGTAGACAAAACAAATTCTGAGGGATGTGCTAGACGTTGGTGCCACAACTGATGTTCTAGATTTGAACTGACTTGGAACCCTTTTGGAACATTAAGGTCCTTTGAAAAATAGTACAGCCCATTTAGGTAGTGACCTTCACCAATCAGCTTCTTGGTGGCTAGATCCTGAAAAACAACATTGTGAGGGGAGAAAATTGCACGACAGTTAAGAGAATTTGTAATCCTTCCTACAGACAGCAATTGAAAAGGAAAGGATGGAACATATAATGCTGTGTACTCAACACTATCTGAAATTAGTTTAACTTTCCCTCTACCCAGAACGGGTACACCTCTACCATTTGCTATAGAAACTAGTGATGGTTTAGTGTAGCTTTCAAAATTGTATAGCTTTGAATATTGATTTGTCATGTGATCAATGGCACCTGAGTCTATAATCCAAAAATCATGAGAATGACTAACATTTAGAGCAGTTGAAAGAGCACACATAATACCTGGAACATCTCCTTGAGATACACGATTAGACTCAGGTAAGAATCCTGCAAACTGCCCAAGGAGAGCAGTTTGATTTCCACCAGTCAATACTTCGCCTGTGCTTCCTTTTTTGGTTTGAAGATAGGCTGAGAATTCATTTATCAAGTCAGCCGGATTGGCTGTGAAGTTCATCAGTCCATCAATTGATGTAGCAGCAGCAGCAGCAGCATGGTTTTTGTTTGTATGTGATCTGGTTTGTGAGCTCTTGTAGTCTCTTGAAGGCTTGTTCTCAAACTTTGGCTTCAACTCAGGGTGTAATATCCAGCATCGATCTATTAGATGTCCAATATTATTGCAGTGTAAACACTTCAGATCTGGCCTTTTTCCCTTGTACATTCTATCTCCAGATGACTTGTGGTTTGTCACAAAAGCTCTAGCCTCAGACACACTAGATTTGATGTCAACATTCATAACTTTCCTACGTACTTCTTCTCGCTAGATAGTAGTGCAAATACTTGCAAATGATGGAAGTTCGGGGTTCATTAGAATATGGCTTCTAAGATCTTCATATTCAGACCCCAAACTTGCAAGCAAATGAAAAATTTTGTCTTCCTCAGACCTCTTTAACAGTATGGCAGCATCGATAGTATGTGGTCGATACGTATCTAGTTCGTTCCACATATTTTTCATGCAACCGAGATGATGAACAAAAGATTTATCACCTTGTTGGAGACTTGCAAGATTCCTCTTAAGTTGGAACACTTGAGCTGCATTGTTTTGATTGCCATACATATCTTTGACTGCCTTCCAAAGAGAAAGAGAGGATTCTGAAAAACTGAAGATTTCAGACAGCTTAGGATCCATGGAGTTAAGGAGCCACGACATGACCAGTTGGTCTTTGCACAACCATGCTTCATACTCCAAAGACGAATCGTCAGGTGCCTCAATGGTTCCATTAACAAATTCGAGTTTGAATCTTCCTCCAAGGGCAAGAGTTAATGCTCTAGACCATGGAAGATAGTTAAACTCATTTAACAACGCAGAGCACAGTCGCTGGTTTGGGTTGACTTCAGCTTCTGGAAAACTAGAATGAGGTGCTGTGAAGCTTTCAGCTTCAGAGCCAAAAGGATTATCTTCTGCCATTATTGAATAGCATGTACAAAAGAAACAAAGGAAAAAATAGAGACAGGCCGGTTAAGGTTCCAGCTCTGATACCATGTGGAAAATAATGGGGAGAATATATTTTCTCATTATATGTTGTTTACAAGATTACACAGGTATATATGTATAAGCTAGGGAAGGCTAATATCCACTGCCCAGGTTAAGAACCATTGGCCAGTCTAAGAGCTGTTGGCCAACACACCACAACCTTAACCCCTAATTATAGGAAAACTCTAATTACAAGCAACAAGATCAAAGCCCTTAAATTAAGGATGTGTAAATCAATCACAGCTAGCAGCCACCAAGCTAACCACAGCTATCAGCTACCAATACTTCCAATAGCATCCCTTTCGGGATGAATTGTTTCATTAACAAGCCAACGGCCAAAGTAAATTATTAATTCGATCCATGTATATATATATTATAGAAAATTAGTTAAATACCCATTCCAAGACATAAAACTATAAATAAACCCTATACTATTTAATGTATATAAACACACCCAAAATAAATCCAAAAATCAACAATTGTATATTTTTTAATTTAATTAATACGATGAAATACCTTTATTACCCTTTTTAGCATTAAATTAGTTTTGGATCTCATTTAAAATCTATAGAATGCATAGAACATAAAAATTCGACAAAACCACTCCCTGAGGTTTGAAGCCTGAAGCCCCTCTCCTCCTTCAAACCCTCATCTCTCCTATGTTCCTATCCCTTCTTCCCTCTGCCTTCAAAGTAAACCAAACAGTCTCAGAGCCATGGACCAACACAAGGCCAACGAAACTTTAACAGATCAGCTGGTAAGGCAGCTCCTCCTTTGGAATTTAGTACCCATCTATGCTCTTGTTCTACAACAGATCTGTCCCGAAGGCTTCTAATGTCAGACCTCAATCTCTCTAGTGACATAGTATTAACATATTTTCAGTAACAAAGCATGCTCTATATTTTGCTCTAATATAGTTGTGCACTTGAAGTTTATGTTATGCATAATGTATTTTTATTAGGAAGATAGTTCTATGACAGAGTATTAACAGTGTAATTTTTTTTTTCTTGTAGAGGTATTTCCTTTTGCCTTTGCGATTGTTTCTAGTGAAACTATGGACAATTGGAGGTGGTTTCTGCAAAGGATATCGAATGTCTGAGAGTACATGATTGGAGAAAATGGCTGAGGTTACAAGTTGTTTTAGCAGCGTAGCACTACTCATGATCCTATATATCTTACACCAATCATGTGTTGCTGAGAGCAGGGACGGATCTACAGAGGAGCAAGGGTGGTCAATTGACCCCTGCAACCTCTGAAATCTGCCATTAAAGAGGAGAAAATTGACCCCTGCAAAGTGTTTGATAAAAGTCCCCAAAGAGGCCAGACTTGGTTGCTTGCTCCAGCTGCTTGCGCGCAGCGCTTCTGTTTTTTTTTTCTCCCCCCGACGTCAAAACGACGTCGTTCTACTAAAGGGTTTTTTTTTTTTTTTTTAAACCTGGCCAAAACGACGTTGTTTTGGCTCAGGTTTTTAAAAAAAAAAAAAAAAACGGGACAGACTCTGTTTAACAGAGAGCCCGATGCTCTCCTCTCTCCCAAATCAGTTTCATTTCTTTTTTTTCAATTGCCAAACCCTATATCCTCAAAGTTCAAACCCCAAATCATATTGAACCAACCTTCAACTTCAACTAATCCAATCCAACCACTCCATCTCCATCTGCCAGCGGCAACACCAACCTCATAGTGGTGGCAACAACAAAGCAAAAAAATCAGCCCCAAATTCAATTTGATTTCAAAGGTGGATTTTTCATTGTCTCTCAAATTTGAAAGTATGGTATCCTAATTTCTAATCTCTTTATGCTTTAACAAATTAATAAATATTCTTATATGTTTGATATTCCTGATTAGTTATTTTGTGAGGTTTTATGGTTTAAATTAGTTTAAATTTTTTATGAATTAGGGTTATTTTTTTATGTAATTAGATTGTATATGCTTTAGTTAGATTATATCTTGGTATATTGGATTAGTTTTTGTGTTTGTTAATTACTGAAGATTCTTGTATATTTTTGTTTTATTGGTTGTTGTGATTTTATTTTGGTTGTTTGAATAAATTAGGGATTTTTTTTAAATAGATTTTATTTGTATTTGTTAGTTAGATTGTATGCTTTATTGATTATTTCTACCCAAACAGGTTATGGAACGATATTTTAAGAGAAAGTTTTCATCAACTACCTCTAGTTCAGATAATGTGGGTAGTTCAAGTGTAAGAGATGTGGGTATTTCAAGAGATGTGGTGGGTAGTTCGAAAGAAAGTGAGTTGCAAGATGTATTGGCTAATCTTCCTGCAGACCCTGGACTTCGACTTCAAATGTTGGATTATGATCCTAACATTCGAGACGAAGTTCGAAGAGCATATCTACAGAAGGGTCCATGTCAACCTAAGGATCACACATTTCCACAAACCGATCTTTCAGGGTATGATCGACGCTTTAATGTCAAGTGGTTTGATGAGTTTGACTGGTTGGAGTACAGTATTAGTAAAGATGCTGCATTTTGCCTTTATTGTTATCTCTTCAAATCCAATTTCAAAATTGGTCAAGGCTGTAGCGATGTCTTCACCGAGGTGGGTTTTACAAATTGGAAGAAGAAAGATAAAATTAGGCAACATGTTGGAGGTGTTGGGAGTGTTCATAATCAATCTAGACAATATTGTGTGGATCTTATGAATCAAAAGCAACACATCCAAACAGTTTTGATAAAGCAATCAGACCAAGCTCGCATTGATTATCGTATTTGCTTGACAGCTTCTCTTGATTGTGTGAGATTTTTGTTGAAGCAAGGTCTTCCTTTTCGTGGCAATGATGAGAGTGACACTTCAAACAACAAGGGGAATTATGTAGAACTCTTACAATTTCTTGCTGATCATGATGAGAAAGTTAAGGCTGTTGTGTTAGAAAATGCTCCAGGGAATCTCAAGCTCATAGCTCCAACAATTCAAAAAGATCTTGTGAATGCTTGTGCAACTGAAACTATTAAGAAAATCATTAAGGATATGGATGGTGCCTTCTTCTCCTTATTAGTTGATGAATCACGTGATATATCAGTCAAAGAACAAATGGCGGTGGTGTTTCGTTATGTGGACAAAAGAGGGTATGTAATTGAAAGGTTTGTGGGCATTCAACATGTTAGTGACACTACATCAAACTCACTAAAAGAGGCTATTGACACATTGTTTTCAAGAGAAGAATTGAGCATTTCCATGCTAAGAGGACAAGGATATGATGGAGCTAGTAATATGAAGGGTGAGTTCAATGGTCTTAAAACACAGATTTTGAGAGAAAATCCTTATGCCTATTATATTCATTGTTTTGCACATCAACTTCAATTAGCTCTTGTGGCTGTGACAAAGGGAAATGCTGATGTTGCAACTTTCTTCACATCTTGCAATAGCTTGGTGAATATTGTTGGAGCATCGTGTAGGCGACGTGACATGCTTAGAGATCAACTACAGAAGAATATTACAGAAGCTCTTGAAAATGATGATCTTCCAACAGGGCGAGGCTTAAATCAAGAAACTTCTCTCAAGCGTGCCGGTGATACACGTTGGAACTCACATTATGGTACGTTACTTAGTATCATTTCCATGTTCAAATCTGTGGTGAAAGTGCTTAAATTGATTATTGAGGATGGCTCCACTGATAATATAGGTGAAGCAAATAGGTCTTTGAGAGAAATACAATCTTTTGAGTTTGTATTTCACCTATTTTTTATGAGATCTTTATTGGGAGCCACAAATGATTTGTCACAAGCATTACAAAGAAAAGACCAAGATATTGGGAATGCAATGTCTTTAGTCAAAGATTGCAAGGACACACTACAAGATATGAGAGATAATGGATTTGAAGCCTTGCTTGATCAAGTATTTTCCTTTTGTGGCAAACATGATATTGAGGTTCCAAGTATGGATGATGCATATGTAGCTCAGTGGAGATCACATCGCAGAGCTCCTAGAATAACACAAATCCATCATTATCGTGTGGACATCTTCATTCAAATCATTGAGTGGCAACTTGCAGAATTAAATCATCGCTTTAGTGAGGTAAATACTGAGTTGCTTATTTGTTTGGCATGTTTGAGTCCGAATGATTCATTCATAGCTTTTGACAAACAAAAGCTTCTTCGTTTTGCTGAATTTTATCCTCAAGAATTTACACCCCGAGACCTCTTGGCACTTGAAGATCAACTTGGGATTTATATTCATCATATGCGTACGAGAAGCGAATTTTCTCAATTGAAAGGGATTGGTGCCCTTGCAAGAAAAATGGTGGAGAAAGGGTTGCATAGAACATTTAATTATGTCTATTTGCTTCTGACATTAGCCTTAACTTTACCAGTTGCAACTGCTTCAGTGGAGAGAGCATTTTCTGCTATGAATGTTATCAAAGGTCCACTTCGCAACCGAATGGGAGATCAATGGTTGAGTGATAGCTTACTTGTTTATATTGAGAAAGACGTGTTTGTTTGTATTGATAATGAAACTATAATGGGACGTTTTCAGAATATGAAAACTCGTCGTGGACAATTGTAATGTGGTTTTTTCTATTAATTATGAATTATAAATTATCGTTTCATTTTTATGGGTTTATTTTGTATAGAAAGTTTTTACCCTTTTAGACGTTGACCCTGCAAGGAAAATTCCTGGATCCGTCCCTGGCTGAGAGTACATAAATTTACAATGTCCTAAGCTTTGGAGCTAAACCTAACGGTGTAATAGATTCTACCCAAGCTTTTCTAGATGCATGGATTGCAGCATGTGCCTCCTCCGATTCAACCACTATATATGTACCCAAAGGGACGTATTTGCTTCGCAATGCTATGGTTTTTAAAGGCGATAACTGCAAAAGTAGTTACTGGTGTCTTCATAATCGGAGGTGCCCTTGATGCTAAAGGTACCGCCTTGTGGGCATGCAAGTTAGCTGGAAGTACCGATTGCCCCAACGGAGGAGCCACGGTTAGTATTTACGCTTTCTTGTCGATCAAGTGAAATCTTGTTTAAATTTGTTGTCTAACTTACCCTACCAGTCTCTTCGTGTTCTAATGTTCTAAATTCTGATATTTTTGTTCCCACTGATACGCAGAGTCTCAGTTTTACGAACTCCAAAAACATTAACATCAATGGACTAATGTCGTTGAACAGCCAGATGTTCCACTTTGTGATAAACGGCTGCCAAGATGTTCGCATCCAAGGGGTCAAAGTCAATGCAGCAGGCAATAGCCCAAACACTGATGGCATCCATGTCCAATTGTCAACAAATGTTGCAATTTTCAACACATCCATCAAAACTGGAGATGATTGTGTCTCGATTGGCCCCGGAACAAAGGACGTGTGGATCGAGCAAATTACTTGTGGTCCTGGCCATGGCATTAGTAAGATTTTATAGCTCTTGCATTGCATTGCAGTGCTCCTATATGAAGTTTTATTATAGTTGGCTTATGCATACATGGGTGTGGTGAGTGCAGTCTAGGGAGTTTGGCCAAAGACTTGGAAGAGGAAGGGGTCCAAAATGTGACAGTGAAAAATGCAATTTTCAAGGGTACTTAAAATGGTTTGAGGATTAAGTCTTGGGTGAGACCGAGCAACGGGTTTGTTGAAGGCGTTCAATTCCTTGATGTCCTAATGTTTAATGTCCAAAATCATATTAAACTACTGCCCACACAACATCAACTGTCCCGCTCAGGTAATAAATTTATAATCGCAATGTAGTAATTGAGCACGTACTTATCATAAAGATATGTCTAGACTAAATGTCTCATGCACATTTCATCTTGTTTCAATATTATAGGTGTCAGGTGTGAAAATCAGTGATGTCGTGTACCGGAACATTCAAGGAACATCAGCTTCAGCAATTGCAATAAAATTTGATTGTAGCGCAACAAACCCGTGCAGTGGGATAAGACTCGAAAACGTGAGTTTGACCTTCAGGAATCAAGAGGTTCAGTCACATTGTGCCAATGCAAATGGAAAGATTGTTGGCACTGCTCAGGCAAATAGTTGTTTGTAATACTGAGGCATGAAATACATGTACATATGCTCTATACACATAATGCTAGCGAGTATATGTGCATTAATATTCTTTTTGTTGTATTTCTATTATAAACGCAGGAATGTTATGTACATAAATATCATTCTTTTTATACATTAGTAAGTTAATAAGAACTCAGTTATACTTTTCTGAAATGAATTCAATACATTGGAAATCACTTCAATTTTTCCCCTGGCTTTTTAATATGGAAGGTTTAATTTACTTAGATTAACTATTTGGTTTAAACTTGTCCGCAAAAGCTAGTAGACACTCCACAAAAATCCCCTCATCTAAGTCATAAAATGAAAACGAAAACAATAACCGAAAATCATTGTTCAAGAAAACCAACCTCCTTTGTAATAGAAAGAATCATTTAGTCAGACCCTGATTCCAAGTTTCAAACAAACAATAGAGTTTAAGCCTGATTTCATATTCCATTCTTTCTAGTAAGTAGTTGTGCTTGCTTACATGGAATGGAAATTAAAACAATAGCTAAATTATTGCTTTCTAGTAAGTAGTTGTTGGTTACAAATATTACATTTTGAGGGTTAGAAATTAAAACAAAAGGCTTATTTCAAAAAACGCAAACTGTTGTTTTCCATCTATCTTTGGTTTACTTCTTATCAATCCCTGAACTCAAGCTTGAAAAGCTCCAGCAGCACAAATCAAACCATCCATAATGTCACCTCATGCAACTAAGAATCACATGAAGAGAAGCAACTTGGAATACAATTATATTACCTGAAGTAAAAGCTCTCCTGTGGGAATAATAATAAGTGCCTACAAAAGTCCTTTTGGAGCCAACTTTTTCTTCTTCCTCCCCCTTTTCTTCAAGCATCTTCATAGGCTATTCTCCTTCCTCCAGCAAGCATTGCAAAATGGGCAAACCAAAGGCTAGTTTCTTCCCAGACCCTGTTTCCACAGCACCAACAACATCCTGTCATATGAAACAATTATAATAACCATCAAACCTCCTGTCATATGAAACAATTATATAACCATCAAACCGAATATAATCATGACCTGTCCAAAGCCTTACACAAAAACCTTAACCAACCATCCCTCGATGAGGAGAAGGCATACAAGCTTTATGGATTTGCGCAGCATAATATTCAACTTCACCAAACTAAGTTAACATTGTAAAAAAGTTCTCTAATATCCACAATCATTAATACGGTTAATAAATATACATGAAGTGATGTTGGCAGGAACCTTGGATTCAAATTACCACCAATTCATCAACATATTGAGGGCCTATCCGCTGATGTGTTCATTTTTTTGGTTATATAATCATACCAACTCAGAGAATAATCTTAGCTCCATCATACAACCTCAGAGAGTGATAGATGTACTGTTCACTGCTCATGTATGACTGAATGGCAGCTCAGGCATAATAGTTTGGGCAACATACACATATACAAACTATGTGAAGCTTTCTAGCTCATCAGGTTATCAACAACAATGTCACACCAAAAAATACTAGTCACCTAATTAATTGTGAAAGAAAATTCTGCCATCAAACAAATAACATATGATTAAACTGTACACAGTATGCATTGCTGGACAATACCGAGAAATAAGGGTAATTTGTCAGCATGAAAAAGTAATTGAACAAAATAAGAAAGCACTCCCAAACTTTTGACCCTCACTGATTCGCTGGCTACTGATATTATGAAGTAGTTGCAGAGCAGTAATTGGAAAACATAACTTAATAGCATTAGCAATACTATTTTGATGCCAATAGAAAAAGAATTCTCTTTGCATATCTCCACTCATAGATCAATTAACCTCCAGAATAACTCTTTCCATTATCATAAGACTTCATTCAGACATTACAAATGGATTAAGAGTTCGGTTTCATTTGAGAAGCAAATGCATCTTCCATATCTTTGCTGTTGCAAAACCCTCAAATAGGAAACCTGCAGCTGTAGAAGGTAATTGGTTTAGGGCAATGAGAGTTGCAATGCACCATAAATGGCTTTTCTTTTCTATGTGCAGATACATTAGTGAATCTAATTTACCCTCATATTCACTTCTTAGCTCTCCTCTATTTACTTTAATATTGTCCTTAAATCATCAACGTCAGAGCAGCAAGAATCTTGCAGTAAATCATCCCAGTTCATATTGAACTTCTCTTGGAACTTCAATCAACTCCAGCCCACTTTTTAAATGCCTCAACATATTTAAGTCATTTTCTTTGAGCTTCAGTTCTGGCCTCTGATGCCTTTAAATTCCTATAAAGATTCTTATGAAGTTTTACAAACTCAATCCTGTACAAACACTTGTCAGTGTACATACCATGTTCCTTCATAAAGTCAATGACCTCCATCACTCTCTCAAAGTAGCCACCACGAAGAAAGTTCAGTAGTAAATACTCATAGATATCTCTGCTTACCATCAAATTTCCACTCTCCATATTCCTCTTAATGTCCCCCCCACAATATCGTGATAGTACGAAACATTCCCAGAGAAGAATACCCATATAACATATAGGTCAATGTTTGCTCAGTAGGTTGAATTTTCATCTCTTGCATTCTTCTGTACGTCTTCAAAGCATCATCCATCATTTTGGCCTTGCAGAAAAAGTTGATGGAAGAATTGAACCGGTAAACAACAAAAGGGATTTCCTTCTGCTCATCGCTCATTTCCTGAACCAGAGCATTTGCCAAATCTGATTTACTAGTCGAGCTTGAAACATTTGTACACGTGGCACTTATATCTAGTATTGGTTGACATTTGGAGACAACCATCTCATCAGATAAATTCGGAAGCAAACCAGCCTTTCTCATTTGTTTAAGCAAAGCTTTTGCTTTCCGAAACATATTTCCTCTGTAATAAGCTTCCAAGAGTGACATAAAGGTAGTAAGGCCCATGGGAGCCACAGCTGCATCCATGTCATCCAAAAGGTCATGAGCAGTTTCTAGCCAACCTAAATGAATGCAAGTATCAATCACATCAGAACACAAATCAGATCCTCTTAATGAACATAACTCCTTTTGTATTTTAAGTAAAAGTTCTGAAAGCTTGCAAGTATCCCCGACCTTTTTGTATCCATTTATGAGCTTGGCCAAAGCCCTGTTAATAAGGACAAGTTTCGCATTCCAATAAAGAACAAGCTCTTGTTTACCTTCTATTTTGAGGACAGAATGGTTCTGCAGCAGCTCAGGCAAAATCTGCATATTCAACCCAGACTTGAGATTATGAGATCCAATTGGAACAAGATAAGACCTCTGTGAAATCTCTCTCTCTTTGAATAGAAAGAGACTCATGGTAGTCACACATTTGTAAGACAAGCTCAGTGGCCTCCTCAATGTCATTAAACTTGAAATGCAAACTCAACAAACTATCATAGAACTGCCGATAATGTCGCATCAATGGAGCTGAAACTTGATCAATGTGACTTTTATATTTCTTTATCTCGTCTCTCTGACCATTCAGCTCATGGATCAGGGCGATAATGATAATAGAGAGTGCATCAGCAACAACTCCTGTTTGAGCCATCAATTCCATAATCCATTGGCCTTTGAATGATAATTTAAACCTCACACAAGCATCAAGGACAAGGTTAAAAATCATTGTATCTGGTTGCATCAGCTTTGCATGGTCGCTCTTGTTTACACTTGAGCATTGGAAACAATGACAAATCTGAACTAAGAAATTGGATGCAAGTAGTGTCCCAACCTCAGTCTTTACCATATGCAGTACAACCAAGTACAATACCTTCATGGCGGGCAAGTTCTGTTTGTCCATTAGTATTCTAAGAATTATTGTAGCAGGTTTAGGCATTTGACTTCACGCTAAGGAGATGGAGAGCTTTGCCAGGATATCAGACTGTAGTAAGTCTGATCGCTCTTTCAAAATTACCCAGACTATATCACATGCTTTTAGTAGCCAGTAAGGGTCAGACGAATAGCAAAGTTCAGTTATTAGCTTACGGATAACAAAATCCTCAGGAAACCCATGCAACCTTTTAAAATCAATAAAGGACTCCCATGCTTCATTCACTTGGTGTTCCTTCAAGGCTTTTTCGAGCCTTTTCAACACAAATGCATGAGAGGAACCTTCCCAGCATAGCCTTTCAGGCTGAACATTAGCACAAAAATCTCAAGCAGATGAAATTTGATGCTGTTCATATCTTACACTTGATACCACAGGCTTTTCATATCTTATACTCAGAACTGATTCCCCGTCATAATTTGCTATTAAGGCTGTCCTCCGAATAGCTGAAGCCACAAAAAAACACAAAGGATACCTCTTGATGAAGCGGTTATGCATTAGAACCTCTTTTGTCACTATTAGTGCCATAGATATATCATCATCACAATGAAAAAACACTGAGAAAAGATAACACCATGACACACCACTACTAAACTTTGGCCTAGGTGAAAAAACATGCACCAACAGCATACTCATTTATATAAGCCATAAACAGTAACCAATATTTCCTAAGACAATTCCTTGAGGATCCAGCATGATCTCCTTATGCCCTCATGCCCAACTAATAATATCTGCAAATAGAACCTGACTGAATCAAAAGGCACAAAGTAACACACACACACACACACACACGAGAAAATAATCTGAAACCAAAGCCAGCCAGGTAATCATATCACAATGACTACAATCAATAGCGAACTGGGTCTCACAAAACTGGTTTAAGTCATACATCGGCCCCGTTTGTTACATAGGACTGGCTTGGACAGGACTAACTATGAACTGTCTAGGATAGGCTTGGCTTGATGGGGCGCTGGACTAAGGGGGACTAAGGGGCTGGATAGTCAAGCACTATCCCGTGTTTGGAACAATTCAGGACAGGACTATAATTCTAAACAATGAAAATAATCATTTCAAACATTAATATATATATTTTTTTTTGTTCTCAAATATGCATCATCAAAAATTACAAACTTAACTAAATATTACATCCATAAAAACTATATTTAGGCTTAAATGAGTATTACAGCCAGTTTTTAAATTAAAACTTTATAAATATTATAAAGTTACCTCACTAGACAATGTAATTCATGTCTAGTAAAACCTCACTACATACATCAAACTAATGTAAATTACACACAAGGAAAAAAAAAAAAAAAGCAAACTGAAAATGTAAAATAAAAAGTACATGTAACATAGGCAGAGCTCTTTGAAAGGGAAATCTAAGTTTGGAATTGACCCACATAATATAGATTACCACTAAGCCTAACTAAATTAGTACTCCAAAACTAAGAAAAAAAGAAAAGCAGAAACCAGCCAGCAGATTTTGAAATTAACACTACAAGTAGTCTTGGCCGAAAAACCAATCTAGCCAAAGAAAAGGGTACCTCAGATTTTGGCTGCTGCTCCTCTTCAGAGAGGGAAAAAAAAAACACAAATTGGAAAACATTAAAAAGCAAAATCAGTGAAACAGAGAAACAAAGAGAAGTGGTTTTCGAGTGTTGGCTTACCATCGCACTTGGAGTTGAAGAAGAGTACTGGAAGCTGTTCAAAGCTTGCGTTTTTCATCTTTTCCCTCTCCTCTGAAAGATTTCCCAAATAATTCTAGCTGGTTTTTTGTTTTGTGATACAACAAAGAGAGAATGAACCCAAGTTCTTAAGCTCTTGACATGGTGCCCACTGCACACAAAAATGTCATTTCCATTAGTGAGAATGTTAAGATAAAACAGGTCTTAAAAACCAAAACACTCCCTGGTCCAAGGATGCACACATATTTTGATGAATGTAAAAGGACAAGAATTCACAACCCCCCCGGCGTCTATAAGTAAAAGCTTTTTACTTGAATTAGAACTAGAATTTAACAAACCAATGGCACATCAGCCCATGCATTATGCTCCCAAATGAAATTCAATTTTGTGTCAACAAAATCCACAAATTTCAATGCTTCAAACGAGGAAACATCTAAACATTATATAAAAAATAGAAAGTAACCTTGTTAACGAATATGTACAGGGCAACTTCATGTCATAGAAAGTGATGTTTAGATGTTTCATGTCAACATTGTACAGGGCAACTTTCTATGACATGCTGATGAAGTTGACACTACATCTTCTAATTGCATGCCTTTTCATTTCAACTTCATCAGCATGTCATAGAAAGTGACAGGCAAAAAACGCCTAGCACAAACCCAACAGTAATAATTCAAGACTCTACCAAGACAGATATTTTATCAGGAAGTTAGAGGCATCGCATAGACCAACGTTATGGCCGTTCTTCTTAATACAGCATCCAACAACAAGTGTTACAAAACTCAACAGCAAATTAATAGACCACTCAACATTCAAAAGATATCATCTATCAGTATTTTTTAAAATAATAAGAATTATTCTGCTTAATGTTAGTACACAATCAAAAACTGAAAATCTGTGAATAAAAACAAGCACAATTAATTTTAGTTAGCTACAAAACAAGCTATTTCCCTCAAAATATAAAACAAACAAAAAATAAAATAAAAATGTACAGAGCTATGTGTTTAACCTCCGAATGTAGCAGCCCCAAATTAGCTCAAAAAAGAATAATTTTTCACGAACAAATAAAGTTGCGAGGTGTGCTTATTTTCATTCATATTGTGCTCGTATGGAACACAATTTTTTCTGGTTATGCTATCTTTAAATATGTTCTTATCATTTCGTAAGTTTTCTTTTTGGTTTTCAAGCTATTATGTTTTTCAAGTTCTGTTCTCAGTAATGTTGTACAAATATAGTCTTTATATATGTAGGGGTATGTATGCATATATGTTGTAGCAGTTTAGGTGGGATCGTATGGAGATGAACCTCACGCAATGAACCCATTTGAGTGCCAAACAAACTGGGGACCTTGTTGTTTTGTTTAAATCCTTTTTTAATTACTTGTTTCTATTTTCTTTCATTTCAAACCCTTTCGATTGCTTGGATAATTATAGTAGTGAGGCTGTTATTTTTGTGGTTCTCATAACTCATCCACAAATTTTGTATCAGTGATGTCTCTCCTTTCAATAATGATTTTGGGGTAGTCATGGCTGGTAATATATTATACCCACTTTTCATGTTCTGTAGTTATTTTTATTATAAACGTTTGATTATGGCTGCTTGTTTACTTATAATATTGTTTGACTAGCTTCATATTGGTCTGTTTCCTGAGATTTATTTAGAATTGAGCTTCATATGGTTTCGGGTTTCTGGATTGTCAGAGAGCCCCTTTGCTTCTATGAAATCTGTAGGGAGTAATTTCAACTTACAACCAAGTGGGGTTAATTTGTTTAGCTTTAATTCCCATGTAAATCTGTTAAGTTATTTCACTAGAAAGATATAACTGTGTCAAACGAGAAATTAGGAACATAGATAAGGTATAATGCGGATCTTAGTTAACAAAATTGGCGGGCTGGGTCTTCTTGCAAGGTCGCAACATGAAACTAAATCAAGGAAGCGAACCCAAAATTCACAAAAACCAAACAAACACATGTATAGAAAAATCATAGGAAATTTAAAACTTGAAACCCACAACAAACAATACTCACAAACATATATAGAAAATCAGATAAAATAGAAAAACTAATAAAATCACCTTCTTCAAGCAGCTATGGCCTGTCTGAGGAAAGAGAGGAATTTGAAGGAGAACTGAGTTATGAAGATAGATGGGTGGTGAAATGGGTTTTCACAGTGGGGAGATTACTGGCGACGCTGGAGGGGCTGGGTGGCGAACAGAACAGACCTTTAAATCTTGGCTCTCAGACGATGGAAGTTTAAGGGGAATGACTGCGAGAGAGGAGAGAGCTCAGTGAGCCGGGGTGAGATTTGAAAATGAATTTTTTTGGAGGGGATAAAGGGTCATTTATATGGAGGGCAATTTAGTATTTTCCTGTGTTTTTGGTATGCGGCCGCCTGGGCCTGGTCATTGCGACCCCCTTTGTGAGGAGCACCTCTTCTCCTGAAGTTACAGGGCTATTTTGCCGAGTTCCTTTTTCTCTTAAGGGTGAGCGCGGTCTGGTTCAGTCTAATTTTTACCTCACACTGAAATTAGAATTGATATTATTCAATCTTTGCAGTTCGGTCTGATTTAGGTGAAAAAATTTATAAAATTAGCCAGTCCGATTTAAATCGGTATCGATGCAGTTTCTAGTTTTTCCGATTTTTGCACTGAAATTTTTTATATATATTTTTCAAATTCTTTTTTTATTTATTTATAAATTCCTACTAAAATTTTATTTTGTGGGCTTAAAAATTCACAAATGATTCAATTTCATACAAAGAAAGATGATTGGGCCTAAAAAAAAAGGTGCTTTGAAGTTAGGCTTAAAGAAATATTAGTTATAGGATTATAAATTTAGCATTCAACTTAAATAATTTTAAAATAAATAAACATGCAGCTGGTCCGGTTTGATTTTGAAAATTGTGAAATCGGCATCAGAATCGATTTGAACCGATCCAGTCTGATTTGATACCAATTTGTTGACTTTTTAGTCAACACGATTTTTTTCGAGTTTTTTCTATCTGATTTTTGGGTCTCAATACCCACCCCTACTTTCTTCTCTATAGCTCTCTCTCTGTAGTTACCAACAAATTTTTTTTTTTTTATTCCATTGCATGTGTCTTCTGTTTCTGTTGTTTGACAAAAGATTTCCTTAGGAACTGGTGGGGAGGAGGCTTCTTTGTTTGCAATGGACATATTCAACGTGTAAGTTCGCATCAATACTTGTAAATTCTTGTACGTTTTGATTATAACTTCTTTTCAGGAAGCTAGTGCAGCAATCTCAGGAGCAGATGTTTATGGGAAACTTAAATTTGAGAGTGGGATTCATAGAGTTCATTCATGCCTGTTCAACACATTACTTGTAGTTGCCCTCAGAAATTACCGACTCTTTCATTTTTGCAGCGTCAAATTTAACGCAACGCAATGTCAAATTTAGTCATTTTTAATCTTACCACCAATATACAACTTCAATTCGATCTTACTTCATGATGTTGGATACGTACTCATCAAAGTGAACATGTTTGGTGAGGGTTTATAAAGCATCAGTTTACCGTATGTTCCTAGATGAATATTGAAGTCCCCTTAATTGAGGCATGAAAAATAACCTATATTGGGTCACTTCCCCGCCCAATCCACAATTGATGGATTAAAGTCAATATCGATGCGCATTTTCCAATCTTACCATTTTCAATCTGTTGGACTTTTTCACTGCCAACAGTGGCACGCCTTCACAATCGCAACACACAAACTCCACGGCTAAACCCCACGCGAATGGCCGGGGGGGGGGGGGGGTCCTTTTCGAGGTAAACACATTTTTTTTCAAATTCGGGTTTAGATTAATCTTATAGGGATATGTTAAACATAAGTAGATAGATAACAATTAAACATGGCCTGGGTTATAGATTAATCTTATAGGCATATATTAAGGATTTAAAAGTGAAATTATCATAATTCCCAAAAAAAAGTTTAAAAATAAGATTATTCATTAAACGAGAATAATATAGTAAATTAACAATTTTTTATATTTAAAACATAATAAATAAATAAAAACAAAATACGAATATTAGTCTTGTTTTCATGGGTACAACTAGATTCATTTTCTCTTTTTTAGTACTAAAATGAAGAAACTAAAATTAAAAACAAAAGGAAAAGTTAATTTGACAGAAAACAATTGACTTCGATAATAAAGAACCCACGCGAGACTTAAAAGGGAGACCTCCATAGAGAGAGAGAGAGAGAGAGAGAGAGAGAGCAGTAGGAAATGTTGCCACATGCATATTATATAGGATAGGACTCGTGAAATGATGGTGTGGACCGTGGTGGACTAAAGTAGAATGATTTTTAAACAATACGCAAGCGAAAGGTAAAATTATTTCGGAAAAAAAAAAAAAGTTGAGTTATTTGAACTTGAAAAAGCTTGACCGTGAATCTCACCTACCATGTCAGACAACAATTCCCTAACATGGTGTTGTTTCATTTATTGTTTTTTTCTTTATTTGCTAGCTTTGAAAACCATGTGTTTTATTAACTTATTATTATTTCACCTACCGTTTTAACTTGTGTTATTTAGGAGAGGGTATGAGAAATCAACAGCTAGCTTATACATGTTTTACAGGGTGTCCTTTTTTTTTTTTTTAATAAATTTTTATTTACAGTCTTTTTCTATCTAAACAAACATGGAGATAACATTATGAGGTGGTTTATTTATTTAATCATAGGGTTAGTTGGATTTTACCCCCTTGCAATGTCATACCTAATGTTATTCATTTGCTGCAATGGAAGACTTTCGTCACACAATCTGCAAATTATTTCATCGTAAGATGATGCCGATGATGAATAAGGCCCAATTTTTGAGGCATGTGTGGCTGCTGGAGAGGATTGTGGTTGGAGTTGTGAGATATTGATGGGCATGGTCGTTCCATTGATTTAAGAGGCTCTGGGTAGAAATAAAAATTGACGCCTTTCATGTTCAACGTTTACTTCATTTTGAATAAAAATTAAAATAATAAGTTTCAAGCTTAGGTTCTAAGTTTGTTAGTTTATGTAAAAGAGGTCCGCTATATGAAAAATAAAGCTCAAAAAGCATCAGTTGCATAAATAAATTTTTTCTACTACAACTCTTGGTCTAAAAAGTTTTATAGGAGGTCCCATTTTTTTAAGGTCCCTATGTTGTCGCCCAACCCACACACCCTGTGAGTCGGGCATGTTGATGGGGATTAGAAGATGTGATGGAAGGGTGGTTCGGGTGTTGGGGGCTGGCATTGGCGGACTGAGAATTTTACTTCTATGGTGCGGAATACCATTACAATAATTCATAAAAACAAAAATGTTATATTACTAAAACTCACACATAAAAATAAAAAGTAAATAAACCTACAAATGGAACTTCTAAGAGAAAATAGAAAAAAAAAAAATTTATATGCACATATATATACATAATTGAACGAAATCATAGATATTACCAAAGTTACATATACAAAACATGAAATAATTATTTCTTTGTACATGTCTCACCACCAAGTTCTTCGATTTGTGGTGAATTTTAAAAATGTAGTGTGTGAAAAATTAAAGAGTTACAGAAGATGTATTCTCTTCTGACAAAACAAAAAGACAAAAAACAAAAAAACAAATGTCGAATTCGTCTTTTACATTATGAAGGCGCTTGTCGTTTAGCGTATTGATGGACGTGATAATAGAAGTCTCAGTCCAACAGTCCCGCTAATGTTCCAATTCGATTTGTGTTTCTCTTTCTTTCTTTGTCGTATCAAAACAGTTCCTTGTACGGCATATTTTATTTCTTAAGATGGATTGGCTGTTTCATTGGATTTTGATTCAAATCCCACAAGTTTTCTCATATTTAATTATGGTCACATTTTCCTCGCTGGCTTTTGTCCACCGGCTTCAATGATTATGATTTCTCACTGCCTGTAGCTGACGCATGCAATGATGCCAATCACAAAGCAAAACAGCCAAAGCCAAGTGAGAATTATTAACCATCAACAATTTTTTGTGCTTTTCATGTGAACCCTGACGCGTAGAAAAACAAACCCAGAAAAATAAACCAAATTTCATCTCCTAAGTCATCTTCTGAGCCAAACTCAAACCAGAAAAAAAGAAGAAGCCATTTTTGAGTTTCTGGGTTCAAAGCAAATCATCAACATGGCTGAGGAGAGCAGAGAGGCGCTGCTGAAGAAGGTTTACTATGAGAATTGCCCTGGCTGTAAGGTTGAACAGCGTAAAGAGTTGCAAAGAGGGTTGCCCATTAAAATGCTTGTCGCTGTATGGCTTGTTGTTCTTTCAGCTGGTAAGCCCTTCTGTCATTTTATATAATATAATGTTGTTCTTGAGCAGAATCCAATTGGGTTGTCAGATTCTTGTTCATGGTGTTGTGTTTCACTTCCATTGTTGTTCTTCTGCATGCTGTGGCATGTACGTATGATGAGGTTATAACTCATTGATTTGTGGGAGTTTCGATTACGAAAATACGGGTGCTCAGAAAGTTCACCACATTATTTGAAAGTAGTTTCAGTGTTTCATAGAAGAAACTAATCTTAGAATTGATGTTCGTAGATTAAAAACTTAAAAAGAAATCAGGAATATGTTGTGTTTTAAGTGCCTGATGCATTCAGATTGCTGCCAAGAATATATCTGCGGTTTTACAATGAGTTACTGCAGAATTTGAAATTAAAGAAACCTGGTTTTTTATTTTTTTTTATTTTTTTATCTGCGGTTTTCTAATGAACTATAGATTCAATACTTCATACAAGACTTTTTGGAATTTGATTGATTCAGGGCAATCAATTGTTCATATGTTACCATATAAGAGGGTAGCTTGAAACTTGTATGCGGAATCATGATCTGTTCTTATACTTTAATTGGTTTGTCATTTCTATGAATTATTTATATCTCCTATGTAGAATAGTTGCTTTGTAAAGTTGGTATACTGTAGCACTGTCAGATTTTTTATGATTTTGTACTTTGCTATGTCTTCTAATCTACTTCAAATGTTTTAACCCCGTTCTGTTGTTCTGTGGTAATTTTCAGCGCTGCCGATATCGTCTCTCTTTCCATTTCTTTACTTTATGGTGAGTATACTTTCTCAAGAGTGTTGTTACTTTACTTGTATTTCTAAAAAAATGTTCTGTAAGACAATAAAAAAGTGTCTTCCCTTTGTTCACTTGTTGTCCTGCTTTCGCCCTTTGAATTCTACTTGATATTTCAAGATTCCAATAGAGAAGTTGGATTAACTATTCTTTGCAGATCAGGGATTTGCATATTGCTAAAAGAGAGGAAGACATTGGCTACTATGCGGGTTATGTAGGTGAGTCAGTTCTTACCTTTCTTAGAGATAAATTTAGTTATTCATCACATTTTAGTTTCTTGGCAAGTGTTCTTTACAAACTTCGTTATATTGTGAAGGGGCTTCATTTATGATTGGCAGAGTTTTGACATCAATTTTTTGGGGAGTGGTGGCTGATCGCTACGGTCGTAAACCTGTCATAATAATAGGGATTGCTGCAGTGTTAGTAACTTCTATTCTGCAATTGAGTTTCAGTTTCATACTTCGGCAATGAAGGTTTTCTGTTTGCTTCAACATATTTATAAATGATTTTGAATAATTATTGGCTCAGGGTTATTTTCAACACTCTATTTGGACTCAGTGTAAATTTTTGGATGGCCATTTCTACACGCTTTCTTCTTGGATGTTTGAATGGTTTACTTGGACCAATAAAGGTATCATATTGTTCCATATATGATTATTAACCACGTATGTCAAGTCAAGTTTACTTTACATGTATGATTTAACTGCATGACCAGGCATACGCAAGTGAAGCCTTTCGAGAAGAACACCAAGCTTTAGGCATGTCAACAGTAAGCTCACATTGTCCTCTTGTCTTCTACAACTTCTTATAAGTTAACTACATCATTTGAGATTTATAATCTGTTTTCAGGTTAGTGTGGCCTGGGGTATCGGATTGATCATTGGCCCAGCTTTGGGAGGCTTCTTGGCCCAGGTAATTCTACTTCTTGTACTTCTATTCTAGGAACTACACTTCAGAGACTCTCTCGATGAATGTGTATTTGTCTTGCTAATTGTTTATTATGTCCTTTCGTGTGTACAAATTTTGGTTCACTTGTTTTGTACTAAACATATTCCATGATAAAATCCGTTTAAGAAGTTGTTTACTGTGGAAAGTATTACCCTACATCAGAAAAGGAAGCTTTGCATTAGTAGTTTAAAAGATCTTAGGCCTCTCCACCGATTGCCAATTGGTTTCGGGTTAAATGCTCACATTCTAACATGGTCACAATCAAAATTACATATGTACAACAGATTCGATTCAATAGTAATAACATCTGCTGTATGGAAGAGTAAAAGAAAAATAGCAAAAATACATGTACAGTCCAGAAATCACATCAGTTTCAGATTTTGAGAAAAGGATTCAGAAACATAAATGAATACAAATCACAACTGAACCTGTTTTAATTCCACCTTTTAAAACAATGACTCAGGTAGCAGAACCATGGAATCTTGAATTTGATAAAGAGGATATGCTTTTAGAAGTTTGAGGCGTATTAACCAAAAATAGAATCATCATTCGTTACAAGCTTATACCACAGAACAAACAGAGTTATTTAACTTAAGAAGCGTAAAGAAGATTAAAACGAAACTTCTCCAAGAATCTCAGCACATTAGTGTTGGAAAACACTCTAAAATCCATGTAGCCTAATTTCTGTTTTGGTTTGTTTTCTGCTGACAGAACCTTGAGAAAGCCAAAACTTGAGAAATGAAACTCCCACCTCTGGAGAAGGTGTGAGATGGTACCTAAGAGCATGAAATGAGTGTAGAGGAGATAGCAAGCATGAGGGCGTCACCGACACTTAGGAATTAATTTTAGGGGTTTGAGCAAGCATGAGGTGGACTAAGATCTGGAATTAATTCTAAGGACTGTCCATATAACTAACAAGAAACAAATTAAGTTCTTGAAATTGACACCTACAGGGATTTGAACAGTTATTCCCAGTTTGCATACTATTAGACTTAACTTTAACACACATTAGCAACAAAGCAACATATTCTGTTCTGAATTAGTACAGGGGTTGGGGTTTTCAAAGGTTGGTTCTTGAAAGAGTAGGTTAAATTAAATAGTACAGATTAATGAAAATCATGAGGTAGAAGATGATTTTAGTTTTTTTTTTTTCTTGCTGATCTCTCTCTCTCTCTCTCTCTCCTCTCTCTCTCATCCTTTTGTTTAATCAAATGTTTCTTTACAATGTTTTATGCAGCCAGCAGACAAATATCCAAATATATTTTCCCAAAACTCCATATTTGGGAGGTAAGTTTGGCTAGTTGATTTAAGTATGCTGCAGTGAGATTGTCAAATTTCAGAATTTTTCTAATTATTTCTTTGTTGCACCATGATGTTCTAAAATCTGAAACTTTGATGTAGGTTTCCGTACTTCTTGCCTTGCCTATGTATATCGGTTTTTGCATTTGGAGTATGCATTGCTTCTTTCTGGCTTCCGGTACATATCTTAGTATATTCCTTTATGTTGTTGAATCTCTTTTGAAATGTTAAATATTGACCTATGTATTTTTTTTCTCATGGTTGTTTTTGTACTTTCTCAACCCTACTTTGTCATCACTTAACCTCCATGAAATTCAGAATGCAGGCCGCCCTTACAGTCCTCCATTACATCTAAAGGCAGTTACAAAATGAACAATATTTGTAATCCAATATCCTTGGAAAGGAATTTATCATTATAATCATGTATCCTTGTATACTTGGGTCATCTTTAGCACATTCGTACATTAAGGACCTTTTGAAACTCTAAAGTGTTAACAGAAAATTTCTATATCTGGTTGGTTGCAGGAAACTTTACACAAGCACAATGGAAATACTAGATTGCAAGATGATTCTTTTGAAGCTCTAGAAACTGCATCCTATGGGTCTTTTGCAAATGAAGGAAAACAAAAAACTGAAGAACAGATACCTAAAGAAAACCTCTTCAAGAATTGGCCCTTAATGTCAGCAATCATTGTTTATTGTGTATACTCACTGCATGACATGGCTTATACAGAGGTAACTTCATACCTTTTACCTGTTGGAAAAGTATAGTATTGTTCACAGAATCGGTTTTTTTCCTCTGCTTTGTTTCTTTGAAATGGTTCTTCTCATTGGTTTTGGTAGATTAAAAGTGCTTGAATGGTTTAAGACATTTTGTACACTGCATTTCTTACTCCTTCACTTACTCATTTATTCTTCTTCCCCTGTCCCCATTCTTATTGATCTCTAATTACCAAAGTGGCTATTAAGTGAAACTTTTTTCTTTTGCCCAAAAAATCAGATATTTTCATTATGGGCTGTGAGTCCTCGAAAGCTTGGGGGTTTGAGCTTTTCAACTGAGAATGTTGGTGAAGTTCTTGCAATTTCAGGTAATATTTGATATTTCCATCTGCTTCTATTCTTTCCATCGTTTAAAGGACTCAATTTTTTTTTTTTTACATAAAACAGGCATGTCAAGATACAAAGAAATAAAGATGAATGACACCTGCATCTTTTTGGCCATTTTAAATTTAGATGAGTAGAGTTATCACTTCATAGTTTTGGTTTCTGCAGTTCTTTTAAAAATTTTCTGACATTGTCACTGGTATCAGGGGTACAGCCCTCTTCTTTCTTATGCATACATATACATACACATACGCGATACGCCCACATGTACTATACATGATACATTAAGTTCACTCAAGGATAGAGTATTTGATACAGTTTCAAATTCTGATTTGTGTAAGTAACTCTACACATGCTCAATAATCGCTGACGATTTTATCAACTTGTAGGTTTTGGTCTTTTTGTGTTCCAAATCACCCTATACCCGTTTGTGGAAAGGCTTCTTGGTCCTGTAATGATTGCTCGCATTGGAGGGGTAATTTTTCAGCTTCTGCTCCATTTGCATTGTTGTAGCTTCTGCATTTTTGTTATGAATGTCTTTTGACGTAATGCCGACTGACCTATGCCTTCTTTACCTTTGTTGTTTTTTTTTTTTTTTTTGGCACATGATTCTCATATGCAGATTATCACAATACCTCTGCTGTCAAGTTACCCGTTTATAGCAATGTTATCGGGGTTCTCCCTCTACCTGATGTTAAATATTGCATCTGTGCTGAAGAATGTCTTATCTGTAAGTGCAGACATGACTTTATATCTCATTTCAACTTACACACTTGCATGCATCCTTGCGTTACAAAGACTTGGTGAACTACTAGTCTACCATCATCTTGATACAGAATCTCATTAAAAAACAAAACCAAACTACAACTTTGTCATCTTAACTGAAGAAAGTAAAAAATAACTATATCTACTCTACAGAAGCTCACCGATTTAGTAAAATAGGGGACCGATATGAATTGTCCTGATTGTATTGCTAGTGGTGACCATGTTCTCATCTTGACAATTGACTGAATTATTTCTGCAATTTTAAAAACAAGATATGCCACTTGCTTTAAGTAGACATAGGCATGGCTGATTCAAATATCGCTTCTAAGAAACCATGTTATTTGAGAGTCAATGACAATGGCCAACTGCGGGTCTACAAGGCTGAACAACCACATAAGCGAAAATGATTTTCGTGCAGCCTGCTTACTTGTGTGTGTAGTAGGGTGCTCAAGAATCTTGTTTTCGTTTACTTTTTATGTTTTGTTACTAGATACTTAAGCATCTCAGGTTTTGTCCATTTTAAGGTGCTTCATATAGATAAAGGCTGTCTTTCTATGGTTTGTGCTCTAACTTTTGAAGTTTTTTTGTACAATCAGATCACAATTGTAACTGGAATGTTCATTCTCCAAAACAAAGCTGTGGTAATTTTATTCTCAAATTAACTACTTAAAAATTTTCCCCTTCTCTAAGTCATGATATTCTTGCTCTTCAACTAGAGACTCTGCCATAACTTGAGCATAATTTAACAACAGGACCAAAGACAAAGAGGTGCCGCGAATGGAATTTCTATGACGGCAATGTCTCTGTTCAAGGCAATTGGTCCAGCTGCTGGTGGTGCACTGTAAGTTTAGCTTATTCCAACTGGGAGCCGAAGTGATTTTGTTATACATATGATGTTTCTTGTTTCTGAATTATTACACGAAAAACACTCCAGATTTTGCGTTTCATATAGTTTCAAAATTACTACAGATGAATTTTGAAGAAATCAGATAACACAAGCTTACAGCATTACTTTCTTACATTGATTTATGCTTTGAAAATCATCACATTTAAATTACATGATTTTGTAGTAATACATAGAAAAAAAATTCTTATCTTATGTTAATCATGATTTCGGCTCAACAGGTTTTCTTGGGCGCAAACACGTCTGGATGCTGCCATCCTACCTGGTATCATACTCAACCAAACTTTTCATCCTGGATTTTTGTTAGATAGTTTTGCTCACTTAGGCATTTGTTGCAGTTTTATAAATTTTTACTATTATTACTTGGTGGCTCAAAAAGAGTAATAAATTAGGAGAAATCAAACACTTACAAGATGTTTTGACCTTTCTTTGTATATCCTAAGCTATATTGTTACATTACAATTTAGTTAGTTCATATTTCTGTATATTTATATTTTAGATCGAAATGAAACGAAAAAGAAAGAAATAAAAGAAAAGGGAAGATGGTTTTTAGATGATGATAGGCTAAGTACATGTTTTCTGAAACTGATATAATGCACAAGATGAAGAACGGTAGCATCAGATATTGACCATTTCTAGGTCATAAACTGACCGAAGAAGAAAATTATAAGGTTAATGTAAGAGGGAAAGGAAAGAGTTCAAATTTCGTTATTATTTTTTTCCAAGAAAATTTCTTTATTTCTATTTTTTTTTCTTCCAAAAATTGTATGTTTCATTCATTGATTATGCATGTGGATACGTTGGACTTCATTTAGTTCCTTTTCAAATTGCTTCAATATTTGTTTGGTATTTCATATTTTACCTTGCATCTCAAATTAAACCGATAATAATAGAATTATACTTGGCTTCTGGAAGAAGAGGCGCAACTCCTCCTAAAATGAACATGTGGCCTAATTGTGCATTATTTTTCAGTTTTTGGACAAGTGTCTATTTCCATTTGGCCACATGTTCATTTGAGGAGGAATTCCTCGTCTTTTAGGAGCCTAGCTTTTTCCTCTATATAATTGACCCTTCATACCAAATTGGTAATTACATAGCCAAATTTACTTACAGCTTGTAATGTAAGGCTTAGAAAGTTTACCACTTCCATATCGTTTTGCAGGTAGCCAGATGATTTTCTTCATCTTGAATGTGGTAGAGGCAATCGCTGTTCTGATGACATTCAAGCCGTTTCTCACTCTTACGTCATGAATAGATAGAGATGAAAATGCAATACTATTAGCATATTCCAAATACATCTGTAGCAACTCTATCCATTTGTTAGGGAGATATTTTCCTATTATTTCCCGCTATTCAAAGGAAATAAAGAAATATGGGCATTTATGTTGTAGGGGATTGAATAATCTTTTTAGAAAAATAATTTATAGCATATTACAAATTATAATTCTGGGACAGTATCTGGTTGCAATTCAAAGATTGAAGACTGTGATGCATCGTTGTGTTGTGTTTTGAGCTTGACGATTGCGCTCAACTATGTTGGAGAAATTATTGTATGGTACTATAATACGGCTAGAAATTGGAATTCTCATCAGGAATTAAATTTCACTTATGGAGGATTACTGTATTTACTTCATATCAAGGAATTAAAAAGTAAGTGGGGCCCACACAAAATTAGGAATTGAATTCCTCATTTTAGAGGAATTCAATTCTTGGGTGGAAGGTGATATTATAATTGCAAGAGAACTAACTCGTTAGGAATTCATCTTTTTTACCCATTATATCCTCGCACAATTTTAAAATTTGTCATTAACCAAACAACGAGGACATTTTACTACTTAGGACCACTCCTACCCTAATTCCATATGGTTTAGTAAACAACTTTAATAGGAATCCAAAATCTAACTCCTCTCAATTCATATGGTTTAGTAAACAACTTCAATAGGAATCCAGAATCTAATTCTCCTCAATCCAACTCTTCCTCAATTCAATTTATCCTCAATTAGATTTCTCCTAATCTAATTACGAATTAATAAACATGTCATAAATGTGTTTACGTCTAGACATTCTTTCGGACCAAGGATTGTGTGGATTTGGAATGTGGGCCTTATGTTGTTAATCCAAATTCATGGATCAGGCATTAGGCTTTGCCTTTGCAGCTTTTCGGCCTTCGCCTTGGGCTGCTTCATTAAAGTATTTTGTTGAGCCGGAAACCAAAAGTGATGACGTCCAGCATAAATTGCGGACCACCAAATACAAAAGGTGTCGACAAATTGCGGACCCCATTCAGAAAGTTTTGATAAATTGAGGACCACCACGATATACAAAATGTTCCGATAAATTTTGGACCCCCAAATACAAAAAGATTTGCTGTTGTTCAGTGAGGAAAAAAGAAATAAGAAGGGAAAAACACGGAAATGGGATAAGGAAGAAGAAGAAGAAGAAGGATGAAAGGCTGCAAGGTTGTGGTAGTGAGATTTTCAGGTGATGGCTGTGAAGTAGAAGAGAAACTAGAAAGATTTGTTATCCTGTCTTGTACCTAATGAACTTCAAAGGAATGCAACAATACTAAATTACAAATAAACGGAGGGACATAGAGGCTCAAGCTCAGTTCTAAGTGCGGTGTTAAATATCAGTGGTTCGGAAATGTCAATAGGTTAAAAATAAGAAAACAATGTGACCTAGAAAATGTGTACTAATTGATAAAAAGAGAGTTAAATACATCACAATCTTTTATTTATAATGATTTACTATGTTCTCAAGGATGATTACGTCTATTTCCCCCACTAGACATTGTACACCTTATATATTATTTAATAATTGAAAAATAATTAATTATGTAGACCAAATTAATTTTTGAAGGACAATAAGTACTAAAATATTTATAAAAAATAGCAGTAAAATTGGAGATTAAATAAGAGCACAAATAAAGTTACCTTATGATAATAAGTAATTAATCCAAAAACAAAAAAAACAAAAACAAGCAACGAAAGATAATAATAAGTTAATAACAATTTTCTAGAGGATTAAAGAAGAACAAAAATAAAATTATCTAGTCGAAATAATTAATTCATCTACAATGAATACTAAAAAATTAGACATAAACATTTCTTTGAGGGGGGTTGTGAATAATTCAAAAAACATAATAGCATCTCATTCTGTAACAAAAACATACATATATTGAACCAATGTGTTGAACTTGATCTATCAAGACCAAGCCACAAAGAGTTTCACGACCTTACTTGCTAGGATGACATTATAATGATGAAAGAAGTCACCTTTGATACTACTTATATAAATCTTAATATACTTGTTTTTTCGGTAAAGAAAAGTTTATGGGGAGGGAAAACGGGACTCGAACCTAGCCCTTATTAGCGAAGATAACATTAGTCACCAACTCAACCAATCCTCGTTAGCAATCTTCATATACTTTTATGTGTAATGGAAAGTGATTTTTTTGTAGTATCAATTACATGGATACCGTCCAAAAATAAAATTACATAGATACCTTTATTCACTGTTTATTATTGTTTTCACCTCTATCCCTCTCCTTTTACTTTCCACCACCCATCCACAGTAACTCTTCAAAACACGCGCGAGTCATGGCAATCTCTTCAGAATTAGATCTACACACAGCACGCAACAACAGAAGAGAAACCCAAAACTAAAAGCCCCTTCTTCTTCTTCTCTCTCTTCTCTCTCCTCTCTTCTGCTGCTTCATGCAATTGAACTCAGTCCAATTACTTCACCAATTAATGCCCCAAATTCAAGACCCTAATCTCCATCGCATTGGCAACTGCAAAATCCTAACTCCACCAATCATCAGCAGCAATGGAGCAGCTGAAGACCATAGGGCGAGAGCTTGCGATGGGTTCTCAAGGCGGCTTCGGCCAATCCAAGGAGTTCCTGGACCTCGTCAAGTCCATCGGCGAAGCTCGATCCAAGGCCGAAGAAGAGCGCATCGTCCTCCTCGAGATCGAAACCCTAAAACGACGTCTCTCCGAGCCTGAAATCCCCAAGCGCAAGATGAAGGAGTACATCATCCGCCTCGTCTACGTCGAAATGCTCGGCCACGACGGCTCCTTCGCCTACATCCACGCCGTCAAGATGACCCACGACGACAATCTCTTGCTTAAACGCACCGGTTACCTCGCCGTTTCGCTCTTCCTCAGCGACGATCACGACTTGATCATCTTGATCGTCAACACCATCCAGAAGGATCTCAAGTCTGACAATTACCTTGTCGTTTGTGCCGCCCTCAATGCCGTTTGCAAGCTCATCAACGACGAGACTGTGCCTGCCGTTTTGCCCCAGGTCGTGGACCTCCTCGCCCATCCCAAGGAGGCTGTCAGGAAGAAGGCCATCATGGCGCTTCACCGCTTTTATCAGAAATCGCCATCTTCTGTTTCGCATCTGGTCTCCAATTTCAGGAAGCGCCTTTGTGATAACGATCCGGGAGTCATGGGTGCCACGCTCTGCCCGTTGTTTGACCTCATTACAATCGATGTGAATTCTTATAAGGATTTGGTGGTCAGCTTTGTCAGCATTCTCAAACAGGTCGCCGAGCGCAGGTTGCCCAAGACCTACGATTACCATCAGTTGCCGGCGCCCTTTATTCAGGTTTTACTTACTTTCAATGAAGTTGAGCTTATTATTAATGTGGGAAGTTTTTGGCTTGATAGAGGAATTGAAAGAATGAGCTTTGTTTGTTTGTTGTAACGTAATGTAGTAACTGAATTAGTTTGATAATGCAGATTAGATTGTTGAAGATCTTGGCATTGTTGGGGAGTGGTGATAAGCAATCGAGTGAGAAGATGTATATGGTAGTCGGCGATATTTTTAGGAAGTGCGATTCTACCAGTAATATAGGAAATGCTGTACTTTATGAGTGTATTTGTTGCGTTTCTGCCATATATCCAAATCCTAAGTTGTTAGAACAGGCTGCTCAAGTCATCTCAAGATTTTTGAAGGTTTGAAGTTTTTGTATTTTTCAGTGTAATTTTCTGCAAATTATAGTCTGCATGTAGGTTATTTGGAGAGTTAAACACTAATTCCTTGTTGTATATTTGGTCGACAGAGTGACAGTCATAATTTGAAATATATGGGCATCGATGCCCTTGGTCGACTAATAAAGATTAGTCCAGAGATAGCAGAGCAACACCAACTTGCCGTCATTGATTGCTTAGAGGTGAAAGAATTCTGTTGGGTTTGATGGATTGGTTTCAAATCATGCTTTAAATTTTTAATTTAGATGAAGTTTGATGTGCATGATGCAGGACCCAGATGATACTCTGAAGCGAAAAACATTTGAACTATTGTACAAGATGACCAAGTCCTCCAATGTGGAAGTGATTGTGGATCGTATGATTGATTACATGATTAGCATTAATGATAACCATTACAAAACATATATAGCTTCTAGATGTGTGGAGCTTGCGGAGCAATTTGCACCAAGTAATCAATGGTTTATCCAGGTAAGAGTAATACATGTTGCCTTTTATATTCTAGTTATCATGGGAGTATTTTGTTATTGCTTATTAAACACCCGATGTCATCCATGCCTGATATTCCTTCTTTGCAGACCATGAATAAAGTCTTTGAACATGCGGGAGATTTGGTAAATGTCAAGGTGGCACATAACTTGATGAAGTTGATTGCTGAGGGATTTGGAGAGGATGATGATTCTGCAGATAGTCAGTTGAGATCATCTGCGGTCTGTAACTTTAATTTTGCACCCTATGTTTATAACTGTTTTATTCAATGTCATTAAAAAGTTGCTATTTCAGTTATTATATGGTTAAAAATGTTATAGCATGCCGCCTAAATTTTTGTGCGATTTCAAAGGTTCATGTTGAACTTTTGATCAATGTCTCCCTTAAATTTTTGGACTCCTCAAATAGTCCCATCCATTAACTTAGACCATCAACAATTGATGGTAAAATCATGGACATATCATATTAGGAGGATGAGTTGCCACGTCAAAGAGTTTGACACATAACTTACAGGTGTCACTTGTTCTAGTTAGTTGTAAAATTTGTAAGTTGCTCTCAAGCCATTTCATGCATATAACGTTTGAGACCTCAGAGGTGGATTTTTCCTAGGGTTTTGGTTTACCTCATTGTGAATAGAAGCATTACTTATTACTGCTATGTTTGTTGTTTGTGATGAAAAACATTTTGATGTTGCAAAATTGCAAAGGCTTTTCATTCTTTTTGCCATTGATTTCAACAGTCCCTGATAAATTCAGCATAGGAGATATAATGCTGCATTCACCTTTTTATAGTACTGCTATTTGTGTAACATTTGAGGATTATATTCTAGTAGTATGTTTACAACATTTTGTGCATTGCTTGCTTCTGCACTATGTCTTCAACCATTTCCTTGCTTTCCCTGTTTCTGCATGTTAAAGAACTAAACTTCTTTATGTGCAGGTGGAGTCATATTTGCGTATAATTGGTGAGCCAAAGCTTCCATCTGTATTTCTTCAGGTACATTCTGTCCTCTCAGTTCTTTTCTTTATGTAGAAATTTTTGGAAGAATATTCCTGTTGATATCTGAATTTTAGTTGTGATCTCAGGTCATTTGCTGGGTTCTGGGGGAATATGGAACTGCTGATGGAAAATATTCTGCTTCCTATATCACTGGGAAGTTATGCGATGTGGCAGAGGCGTATTCAAATGATGAATCCATCAAGGTATCCCTCAAACTCAGTTTTTTGTAACTAGAGGTTCATTATCTGCATTTGTAATTTTTTAGGGTTTGATTTGAAGAAATTTTCCATGCTTCTTAAATTTGGTAATGAGGTCAGGGTATAATTGTATTAAACGAGATACAATTTAATTATATCTACTGTTAAAAATCCATATAAAGCTAGAATCCGAATAAAAATAATGGGAGTGCAAATCATAATTTAAAAAAATATTTTCTTAAGAATTGGGATTAAAAGGTAATTTGAAGTACAAATTTACTTTGATTAGAATAAGCAGGGTCTCTGTGTAGTTATAGAAACATGAGAGCTTTTGGAAAGAATAAAGAAGATAACTCAGGGCACACAATTTTTATTTTCCATTTGCTTAAGAAGCAAACACCATAAATTTCGTACTTTATGAGTATTTCATAGGTTTAAAATTTTCTTCTCTAAATTTTGTATTGGTTATCTATTCATAAAAAGAGCACCATTTGTATTTGTGTGTATATTTGTATCTTACTTGTTGAAACTGAAGTGAGTCTGTTCTTCTCATACAGGCTTATGCGGTTACAGCAATCATGAAAATATATGCCTTTGAAATTTCAGCTCAGAGAAAAGTGGATATCCTACCTGAGGTGCATATAATGAACTTTAATACTTTGACAACAATATCAATTTGCATGCATTAATCGTCTGCATAGATTTGAACACCTTTCGATGGCAATCTTGCTTTTGTAGCATAATGTGGAATTTCAATTTATTTATTTTAATCTTGTCTTTATTATTTTTGGTTACCATTTTATATTTTATTTTAGATTAAATAGGTCATATAGGATGATCCCATCTCTCTTTTCCTAAGAGATGGTTTGCTAATAGCGAGGTACAAACTAGTTTTCTGTAGCACAGTACTTGGCTATCAAGGTGCCATCTTCTAGAACTTTGCTGCTGTAGGGGTTGTTAAAGCCATGGAAGTTACTGTTTTACCCTCACTGGGCTAGGGTGATAAAAAATTGCTCCATGTGTGTTCAGTATAGTCCTAATTTTTGCATTTGTATCTGAGGTTGAATCAGTTGTTTTCCTATGAGTGGTTTTTTTCTTTTGGTTTCCTGCTAAAAATAATGCATTATGATTAGTAATTATGCTCATAATTATAAGTGTTATACTGGCATTTATGCCATTTTATTTTGCTTTCCCTGAGAGAAGATAAGGTTTGTTAACTTGCAGATCTTTGACTGAAAATTAAGTTGAAAGATTGAAAGTTCAAATCTCACCTTACAGTTTGCACACTAGATTGAACAGGCATCCCTTTATAGATTAGCATCAGTCATGACTGGAATGAGTTTATTCTTCCCGAATAGGGCTGTCTTTCGGCCGGATCGGATCGGAAACAGCAATTCCAATTCCAATCCAATATCTTTCGGAATTCAATATAGAGTTCCGATTCCGATTCCGAAAAAATTTGGAAATTTTCGGAAGATTCCGATTCCGAAGCCCTTAACTGACAAAAAAATTTTAAGAGATTTAAATGCCCAAACTAGCATTTTGTAAAAATCTCAACTAAACTTTAATCAAGAAAACCCAGCTTAGGGGTTTAACAACTAGTCCAACAGGAACTTTTCAGGCCCAAATAGGTTGTACTTTTAAGTCCCTACACAAAATGACTGAGTTTGAAGATATTTATTAAGGACTAAACACCTGAAGTTTATTCTTGCAGTCGATATGGGACTCCAAGAAGAAATGGGAGTGCAACTTCTCTCTCCACTCTTTTCTTGATTTCTACTTGGTTACTCATCCATCACTTCTCCTCTCTCTTCTGTTTCTTCCTTTCTAATCATGAATGCCAACCTTCATTTTCTTTCTTACTTAAAACTCTTCAGATATGGAACAATATGTACGGATCCCGTTAGGAAAAAAACAAAAACACTTATCCAACCAAAAAAGAAATCATTCTTCAATTCTTTATCTCTACTGTTTCTTCTCTTGCATTTTTATTTTTCTGGGTTTGCACTAAATCATTTATCCAATGTATATGTTCTCCATTGAATCCTCATTGGAGCTCTCTTCCCTTGTTGCAATACCCCACACCATCCAGATTTTTTCTTTATCATTTATTTTTCTGTTTCTGCACAAATTCATTACTTTTTTGGTATTGAGATGGAATGAAAACCTTTAATTAAGAAAGAAAGAAAATCAAAGAATGAGTTTTAAAAATTTAGAAATGTTTCCTTCTTTTTTTCGTCACTTCAATTCAATGTAGGATTGGAAAAAAAACGCAGATGGTTTTTTTTTAAAGTTATAATTGCCTTGGACCTCCTCTTTCTGATTATCCTTGGAACCTATTATAATTGCCCAAGGCATAGCTTATTTTGAAAGTTATAGCATGTTTGAATTCACCTTATATATATATATATATATAACAATCTATTATTTTATATACAACAATCTATATAGTATATTGATTATTAATCAAAGTAATTTGTCCTACATATTATATATTTATATTTTGTTCATGTGAATCAAATTTTTTTGATTCCATGCTAAAGATGGATTCACATTCATCAATTGATGCTCAAGACTCAAGTTATAGCCGAGTGACTATCACATTGGTTTTAGATTCTAGTGGGTCATGAACATGTATAAAGAGTGTTAGACGTTAATCATGCTCTAGACAATTGTAATACTACAATTTTCAGGTTGGAATACTACAATTGTTAAAGCTCCAATTAATATACGCACATTATATGTGGTGTTTCATGTATAAAATGATTTTATAATTAAAAGTTTAATTGAAGATAGTTTATAATTTTAAAAATACATACATAAATATAAAATGAAATAGTATAATACTTCCTACATTTACCATATATGTACATAGTACATATGGATATAACAAGCACACATATGCACCTTTTTGTTATATTAAATCAAGCATATTTGCCAAATATATATATAGTCTTAAAGTTACATACTACTATGTTTAGTTTTTTTTTTTTTTTTTGTCAAGCCTATATTTAGTATGTACAAATATTTGTATGTGGGTACTAAAACTTAACAAATAAGAAATGAAACATATATAAGACCTATAAACTAAAAATAATGCAATTATACTTAGAAACTCGGAATTTTTCGGAAAAAAATTGGAAAAATCGGATCGGAATGGATTCGGAGAACTTCGGAATTTTTCGGATCGGAATTTCGGAATGTTCGGCATTTATCGGAATTTTCGGATTTCGGCATTTTCGGATATCGGATTTATCGGAGTCAGATTTTTTTGGAAAAAATAACAAATTGTTAGCGCTTTAGAGTTGTTAGCGCTAAAAGGTACAAATTGTTAGCGCTTTATATGTATGTATGTATGCATGTACTTTCCTGATCTTTTTATGATTGAAGGCTTAGTCAGCAAGAAGTTGAATCAGAGTTGAAATGTTCTTTTAAGTGGTTGGTGGTGGGGCTCTTTTGAAATAGTTTCTATAAGAAAGAAACATAGTACAATTTTACTTTATACAATGGTTAATGCTAGTTAAGGGAGAAATGTGCTTGATAACGTTCAGATATTATGTGTAGGGTTTGTAATGTGCACGTAAAAATGTGTGCATGTGTGTGTCAATGATCAGTGGCCCTAGCTTTGAGGTCCAGAGCTCTATAGTTGCATGATGAATGTTTAATGCTTTTTTTTAAGTTGAATTTTTTGGACACCATTATAATGTTGACATTCATCTAATCAATGATTAGCTATAATGTTGTCGTTTTCATTTTGTTTTGGCCTGTCATGGAAGTATTATCGATTGATAAAAATCTTTCTTCCCTTGCAGTGTCAATCTTTGGTGGAAGAATTGTCAGCTTCTCACTCAACAGATCTGCAGCAGCGTGCATATGAATTGCAAGCTGTCATTAGCTTAGATGCTCCTGCAGTTGAGAGTATTATGCCGTCAGATGCAAGTTGTGAAGACATTGAGGTCATATTTAATTGCATTATCTACTCGTACCCTTTGTTTTTTTGCTTCTCCTTTAAAGTATTAAGAACTAAAGTAGTTCTGCATTTCTCTTTTCCTTGTTATTTGGTGGTTGTTGGCTTACTGTCTGAACCTCCTGTTTTCTAATGGTAAAGTCTAATGGTTGTTTAACCTTGTGATTCATTAAGTTTGGTGACCCTCTTAATGTTATATGCCAAACGATATACTGTAACTTTAATTTTCTCTGGTTTTTTTCTTTTTACAAAATGTATCTTTTGGAAAGCATTTGTTGAGATATATCAAATAGAATCCTTGATGAATATAAATTGGGTATAAGGAAAGTGAACTAATGTATGCCTCATTAAAAAATGTAATTGCCTTGTAAATTGTTCTAATAGGACGTACCACTTTTCCACGTCGTGATAATGTACTTTCTCATATGGATACATTATCTTTGATGCAACATAATTCAGTTTTTCAGATCATGATTGTGTTTGTGTTTCACAGATACGTTATTATGAATCATGACACAACATTAAATATTTTTAAAACTGTATAGATCCAGAAGAATATTTTCCAAAATAGAAATACTATGAAAAATGAACATGTATCCTAACTGACCGTGAATGCGGAAGGAATAGCTTTGCTTGCTTCCTTGTTAAATATGCCCTATCCGTACTACTTATGGGATGAAGTTTGAGAAAAAGTAAGGGCCCATATCTGACAATTGCAAGGGCATTAGTGATATTTTTTAAATACTGAACAGTCAGCCTCTATAAATAGGCTAGCAAATCATTAAATGAGGGACTTTTTTTGGTCCAAAAGAAAAAGGCCATTGTAAATGTTGACTGAAAAATAATCTGACTAGATACCTTACTCTGTTTAAGTAGAAAGATGTCATGTATTGTTTGGTTAATGCTGTTCTTGACCTTCCGATATTTTATTTGGTAAATTTTGAAAATGTGCTATGAATGATATGTATACAGTTATCAACTGCACAGGTTTTAATAGGGTCAGCAAATTATTGCTTTCCCTTCATTTATCATTCTCGTGTATGTATGCATGCATGGATCAATGTGAAGATAATAATCTTCAGGTCCCAATTGTGATAATGTCAGTTATCATTATTAAATTGTACATGAGTTTCTGAAGCCTTATTATTGCTTGACACGTAGTATGTATGCTCGTGCTGGAAGCACTAATTGTAGATTTCCTTGTAAAAAAAATACAAAGATTGCTTTATTGTAGTTTTGGCGCATATAAACATGATGATATAGATCTTGTGGTTTAGATCGAGAAAAATTCGGAATCAGTTTATGAATGATTAAAATTGCTTATTTGACCAACATGCATCTATTATACTGGCGAAACTTAATTTATGTAGCTGCCTTTGGTTGGTAATACCTGGATGTTAATCAAGTGATTCTAATTGGTATTACATGACATGCTTGAATTAGTTTCCCGACTTCTTCGTCCCTGGTCCCTGCATCTTATTTCTTCCCTTTAGTTATAAGTTGCTCTTTTCATGGATTTTGCAATTGTATTTCTCTAATATGCTTGAAAACCTTGATTTTGGATCATGCGGAAACCATTTATTTATCGATTTCTTGGATAAGATTATTTTGTGTAATATTAATATTCATCTTCTCTTGCAGATTGATAAAAGACTTTCATTCCTCAATGGCTATGTCCAGCAAGCACTAGAGAAAGGTGCTCAGCCCTATATTCCTGAGAATGAGCGCTCTGGAATGTTAAATATCAGCAACTTCAGTACCCAAGATCAGCATGAAGCTTTAACCCATGGTCTTAGGTTTGAGGCATATGAGCTTCCAAAGCCAGCAGTGCCATCCAGAATTCCTCCAGCTGCAGTTGCATCCTCAACCGAGCTTGTTCCAGTTCCTGAACCATCTTATGTTAGGGAGATCCGCCAGCCTGCATCATTGCCACCTGTTTCAGATGCAGGATCTTCGGAACTTAAGTTACGACTAGATGGTGTTCAAAGAAAATGGGGTAGGCCAACGTATTCCTCTCCAGCATTGTCAATCTCAAATTCCTCTAGTTCTAGTTCCCAGAAATCAGCGAATGGGGTCACACAAATAGATAGCGTGAGCACTTCAAATTCAAAAGCACGTGATACTTATGAGTCAAGGAGGCCTCAGGTTGAAATTTCTCCAGAAAAGCAGAAGCTTGCCAGTTCACTGTTTGGGGGATCATCAAAAACCGAGAGGAGGCCATCTTCTGCCAACCATAAGGTGTCTAAGGCGAATATCCATGCTTCAGAGAAGCCCCAGGTACCAAAGGCAGCAGCTGTACACACTGAAGTTAATCATGAACGTGCTCCAGACTTGCTCGATTTGGGTGACTCAACTAGTAGTACTGCTTCCACTGTAGATCCCTTCAAGCAGTTAGAAGGGCTTCTTGATCAAACTGAAGTTGCATTAACTGCAAATCATGGTGCAGCTGGTGCTGCTAAGACACCTGATATTATGGGATTATATACAGATACATCTCTCAGCGGGCTTAGTAGCAGTGTTGGCGACCCTTTGCCGACCAATAGGGATGAGTTTAATCTTGCATCTGAGTTATCAAATGCTACAAGAACTGCTCAAAGTGGGGTAACACAATTGAATAAGGGTCCTAACCCTAAAGATTCCTTGGAAAAGGATGCACTTGTAAGGCAGATGGGTGTGACCCCAACAAGTCAGAATCCCAACTTGTTTAAAGATTTGCTTGGCTAAAACTGTTCAGAATGGCAAACTTTCGATCGTGATTGTTCGAGATTGTTTGCTTTGTGGTATGTGCATGGTCTTTCAGTGTGGCTGGCTATATGATAGGAAATACAACTCAATTCAAACAAGTTTCAAGGCCACCATGCAGAGCTGTAAAGGCACCATACACCAAGAATGGTGGCAAAAATGAGGTATAGGCTTTTGTATTTGTTGGACAGTGGCTTATGTAGGAATATAACCAAGTTGGTGACGCTTGAATATGTTGGTTTGAGCCATTTCAATGCGGAGCTTTTTCTTTGTGGCAATGTGGGCGGTTTTGCAGCACTCCACAGACACATGGTTTTGCCTTGCATATTTGTCTACATTTACACTGCTGTGTGCCTCTCTCTTGTTATAATACGGCTGTATGAAGTGAATTTTTGTTTTTGTGTTGTAGGGACATTTATTCATGTTTGTCGTAAGTTTTACTTGGTGTCGGTTCACATTGTAAGTTGTAGTTATCTTTTTGACTATGAGATGCCCCTTGTTATTTTTGGTGGCTAAAATTGGACATTTGACATCTCCAGTAGCTATCCGGTCATGCAATGACAATGCGTTTTCGTGAACAAAGAAGTTATATAATTCTTGGCGTCTTTTTCTTAGTTTCTAAAGCCAAATTCTTTTGTGTAATGGAGCCATTGGAGATGTTAGCTCTACCAGGGCTGTTCAAACAGCAACTGGCATTCAAAGAACCACAATCTATTCACAAACTAGATAGGAGTTCGAAAACAACATAATATGCCAGCAACGTGAGTTGCAGGATTATCAAAAAATCTTTTCATTCCTAGATTGCTGCTCATCAAGCTTTTCATTCCTTGTCCTTGCAGGATTATCAAAAAATCTTGAACAACTATACCAGCAACGTGAGTTGCAGCAACTAGACATGATTTAGACATGCTAGGATTCTTGTACCTTGCCAATACCAGCAACATTACTAGTGTAATGAGACAATCTTTCAAAGAAGTATTTTGGGCATATTTGGACGCCTGTTTACAATTAATGTATGATTTTCAACAAACCTTGATTGGAAATTATGAAATAGATAAATCTGTTACATTTCATCCCCAACATACATCAATTCCAATGAATGAGATAGAAGAATCATAGACAAAGTATACGTGTGGAATGAAAGCATTAGATAAATCCGGCTTGCAACTTAAAATGGAATCTCAGAAACTGCTGGCGCCTCAACACACCTCTTGATTACCAGACCATTGCCTGGAAATTTGGTTCGTTTCAACAGCTGAACCTGGAGCTTACATAAACCAGTTTGGAACTTCATTGCCTGAAAATTTAATATCGAATGTAGAGCACTAAGAAAAAGGATTTAACCCAAAACAAAAAGAACAAAAATTCACACCCTGAAAACTACAACATATACCCCAGAGATGCACAGCAAAATATTGCTAAATTTGAATTGAACACAAAACGCAGATATATGACCAGAAAATGCAAAGATATCATTCAAAATTTAATGGATTTACATACTTTGGCTCCTCGTTAAGATCAGTGTGCCTCCTCTTTGGGTGATCAGCCTCTCCTCTTTGAGCTTCATGATCACCAACGTCTGATAACCTAGGCCTCTTGCCAAGACCAGTCTCTGATGCTGACATCAGCAACCTGGTGGCCTAATAGGTGGACCCCGCAGAGGATTTTAACGGGCGTCTCAAATATAATTTGACACTTATTACCCCCAAAGTATTGCAATTGCGTCAGTTTCTCCCAATGTATTGCTCTGTTCATCAGATTCAATAATGGAATACAGCTAAGACCCACATTACTGTCCTCTATCCCCATACGTACCGAGTTGACCCATATTCCATTGATATGAACCGTTGTCACTGCGATGCATTCATTCCCACATGCGTTTCCCTTATTAACAACACATATAACCAATCTTAACGTCTCCCAATCTAAATTTGGAGGAATTTCAAAACAAACTTCACATCGAGCAGAGTATTCGTCTTCCTCTTCCTCATCAGAAGAGTATTCGTCTTTAACTAGTGTTGCATCTTTACAACAGCTGAACCACTTTGGTACTTCATCGCCTGGAAGATCAATTTCAAATTCAGGATACGGAAGAGAAGATACCTACAATACAATTGGTTACAACAATCATCATCTTAACCATATAACATAGAGGGAGAGACAAAGAGAGACACAGAAAGAGAAGAGACATAAACCTGATCCAGAATACTATTTTCTGTGATGTCATAGCCACGTAGGCTAACGCAATTCATCAATCTCACATACTCAACCTCCGATGATAGTGGCAGTTTTGGAAATTTTTCCAATGATGTGCAGTTATCCAGGAATACCCAACGTACTCTTGGTGGAAGTACTTCTTGTGGAATTTCTCGAAGACTCTTGCAATCACGCAAGGTAAGAAACTCCAAGCTCACAAATTTGCTAATGCATTCCGGAAGCGTGACAAAATTGGCTCCAGATAGATCAAGAAATTGTAATGTGGACCAGCAATGAAGCAGCCGTAATTCAAGCCTTGTAAGATTGAAGCATCTCTCAACAATCAAAATTTCAAGCCCAGTAAGATGTTTAATTGATGGAGGCAATTCTCTTATGCCACTTCCTTCCATATCCAATCTTCTTAGTGATTCCATCTTCACTTCTATTTCTGGGAAACTCTCAAGACTTGCACAACCCTTTAGGTCCAGTGTTTCTAAGGATTTCAATCTAAGTCTTCTTCCAAACTTCGTAAGATTAACGCATCCACTGAGATCCAAAGCAACAAGTTTATCAAGGAATCCAACAGAATCATCAAGCGAAACCAAACTTGTACAGTCACTTAGAAACAAGTACTTTATGTTTGGGATTTCGGATAAGTCTGGGATTTTTTCTAAGAATTGACAACCACGCAAATTCATACATGTCAGGTTTGGCGAATACTGTGAGACAAGAACACAAAAACAGGAAATAATTAATCACACGCTTCAAAAGACAAAAACTTAGAAAACAAATTTCGTGTTTTTCCTTTTGAAACTAACAACTCTATTTGAAATTATATATAATAGAAGAAAATAATTTCAAATACATACCTTAAATTGCTCCAATTGTCTGATATGACTGCCAGGCATTTTGAACACAACAAGACGATTTCCTTGAAAATCGGGTGGCAAGGATTGTAACTGACAACTAGGCCAATCAATAATTCTTAACGCGTTGGGCAGATAGTTAATGTGCCCACACAGAGACAGAGATGCATTATGGCTTATGAAAATTTGAAGATTTACCATATTACGGAAGCATTCTGGATTCAAGGTTATCTCAACTGGTTCTGGAGGCTCAACTGGTTCTGGAGGCTTCACCATGATGCCTTTAATATTTCTTTTTCCCTAAGATGGAAAAGCATTAATTAGGAAATGAAGTCATTGCACAAACCAAAATGCAAGCACATTTTGTTAAGAAAATTAAGGTAACCTCAGGTATTCTTTCTTGTCAAATTGAATATAATAACATATGTGATACTTACTGTACAATCCGTTAGAACTTGTACGACATCCTCGTAAAACCACAATCTACTACGCTGGCCAGGATCATCGGGGGATTCTTTGTGAACTATATCCTTGCCCAGGTTTGCTCGCAAGTCGTGCATTAAAATGTCACCCCCTTCAATAGTTATCAATGCCTTATCAACGAATTCTTCAATGACTTTTGGGGGTACTATTTGTAGCACATAGTCCTTATATCTACCCTTGAAGAAACATGCAATGTCGAGAAAATATTCTTTTGCGCGATGATCCAAGGCATCATAACTTTTTTGAAGTATTCTTTCAATATACGTATAAGGTTCTCCTTTGTAATCTTTTAATATGTCTTTCCAACGTAGTATATCTATACCACGAAGATGAGCACCTAAAATTGTTAGAGCTAGTGGAAGGCCACCAGCAAAAGCTATTGCACATTGTGCGAGTTCCAAATAATCTTCTGGAGGTTCACTTCTTCGGAATGCATGCCAACTGAAAAGCTCAAGAGCTTGGTTGTAATCTAACTTCTTCACCTCGTAATATCCTATTTTACGATTCTCAAGCAATCTCCTATTTTTTGTAGTAATGATTACTCTACTACCCTCACCAAACCAATCATCTCCAGCCAAGTTTTCTAACTGCTCCAAGTGGTCCACATCGTCAAGAATTAATAGAATCTTTTTATGCCTCAGCCGTTTTTTTATAAAACCGATTCCTTCATCAACACTCTGAATTTTCAACTTGTTGCCTAGATACTTATGAAGAAGAGTCTTCTGTAGCTTGATTAAGCCTCCATGTGGCATTGAATTTTCCCTGACATTTGGCAAGAAACAACTTCCTTCAAACTCATGGGCAATTGCATTCCATATAGCTTTTGCAATTGTTGTCTTGCCTATTCCAGATGTCCCCCATATCCCAATCATGCGACGACCATTCCCATCAACATCTAAAAGCTTTTTCACATCTTGTACATGAGACTGAATTCCAACTGGGTGCTTGGCCACATTCCAATATGTGCGTCTCAGTACTCGGCTTATGATTTCATCAACAATGTTGTTGACAAATATAGCTTCGTACCTGCCAGTTTAACCAAATTAAATACATTTAGTGAATACAACATATTGAAGTAACAATTAAATGTAACCAAAGTAAAAAAGAAAAAGAAATTAAGTTAACTTGAAAAAGATAGATAACCACAATGCCCTACAGCTATCGAAAATATTAAAATACACAATAAATTAAAATAAAGATCTTCTCCCTACAATTTTATATTTTTACAAAAGGATACTTTTCTTTAATAATGAGTAACAATTAAATGTGTAACAAATAATAATGAGAAAGAAGAGAGAAAAAAATTAAACTTGAAAATGATAAAGATAGAAACATACGCTCCCTCCTCGAAATGCCATCCAGACAAATTTGCTGCTTCCTTAAGAGCTCTCCTCCATTTGAGCACTTTCTCCCTGTCATCCTTGAATTTGCGTTCATGGTGAACAAATGCATCACCATAACTACTTCTTTGGTGTCGTACATCTGACGGATCCACCTTGTAAAAAATGGGCAAAACTATTTGTTGCTTTGATTCTTTACATTGAAGGATCTTGACAAGTTCATCCAAGCACCACCTCGAAGATGCATAGTTTTCAGAGAATACAATGACAGAAATTCTTGATTCTTCAATTGCTTTGACAAGGGCTGGCGATATTTCTTCTCCTCTTACAAGCTCTCCATCAATGAAGGTGTAGATGCCCTTATCACACAACGCCTTGTACAAATGATCTGTAAAATTGGTGCGTGTATCCTCACCTCTAAAACTCAAAAACACATCATATGTCCATGATGAATCATGAGCGAAAGAAGAAGAAGAAGGAGAAGAAGAGACTGGTTGAGTGGTCGTAGGGGGCAGATATGAAGGAAGTTGAGGTTCCACCCCAGAATCAATTGGCAATGGGGAACTCCCCATAAGCCTAAATAAGGATTTTAAGGAGAACATTGAAGAATTGAAGAAGCAGAGAGAATCTTATCTGATTTTGTATTGATTTTCTTTCTTAATAAAACGATACAGTAAGAACAAAGCTTATATGCATGACAAATAGCTTAAGGCTTAAACAAACTCACGTGCTCTCCATGTGCCAAACTCAACTAACTTGTACATTCATCAAGACAACTAAAGAGAAGCTCAAAGAATTGGGTATGGCAGTGGCGCTCTGGGTAGATTTATGAGGGCTTGACGAAGCAGTTTCCTACCACCTTCCATGCGGACGTGATTAAGTTAAAGGTGTGAGGAACTTTTGTTTCAACTTCAAGTCAACAAACGCTGAATTTTCTTTTCATACTGAAGGTGTAAGGAACCTTCAAGGCAACTTCTGTTTGGCCCAGATGTGTTTTCTTTCAATACATGACGGAACATCTACTGGTTTGTTTCTCTTTTTCTTTCAGTACATGGTACTTTCGGTGGAAAATGTATTCTCTCTCATAACGGGGCTTTCGGTGTTAAAATTTTTTTATGCTGTAATTTAGTTTACGTGTTAATGTTCTTTTTTATTTTTTTATTTAGTTATTTATACTAACACCTCTGAGATTTTTGGCATTTTCACAAAACTCTATGGGGTTTCAGAAATTACACAAACACACCTTAAGATTTTAAATTGTTTTCACAAAACTCATTTTTATTAACTTTTGGGTTAATTTCAATTTAATACTCTGAACTCTCACCCTTAAAGCATGTTTGTCCATTCACTCTCAATTTTAACAATCATGTACCCCAATTGTTTTAATTTTTTGCAATCTGGTTTCGGCTATCAAAATTTCCCTTAATTGTCTACATGGCAGGCATGGGTCCCACCTTTTCACTGCTTTCAATGTCAATTGAAGGTATTTTCGATCAATTGGTGTCTTCCGCAAGTACTTTTGTTTAAAAAAATATGACACATTTTTTTTTCTTCGAGTTTGAGCGGGAAGGCACCAATTGTCCAAAAATACCCTTCAATTGTCCATTTTTTGCAAGTTTAAGCGGGAAGGCACCAATTCCACAAGTGCTTTTGTCAAAATTAACCCTTAATTTGCATTACTAAAATTGAGCCATTGTGGTTTTGTAAGTGGCACAAAAATTCAAAGAAGATCCCGAGGCAGACAAGTCTCTTCCAAGTGCATGTCCTAGGGTGGGCTATGTCAGTTTGGTATGTTTCAAATTTTTTTTTTTCGGGATTTTTAGTCCCACCTTTTACTATTATTTGCAATTGATATAAACTGCTATATAAAAAATAGTAAATACAGAGTTGCTTTCATGTCTTGTGGGTTCTGACCCATGAGAGGGTGCATATGCTTCATTTGGACTTTCATATGTGTTTTCTGAATTGTTTATCTCAGCAACAGAAGAAACCATATTATCTTAGCAACATTAACACGGTCTTTTTCATCTTCATTTTCAAACCCCAAGTGGGAACTCACTTTTCCTAGCCTGCTTCCACCTTAAAAGGTTCAAACCTTCAACGTAACTTCTTATCTTTAATGGTGACTAGTTTTCTTTCATTACATGATAAATAAGTATCTTGTTCAAGATTTTGAGCCTCTGCATAATAATCATGCATTTACCTGCATTTATTACATTTAAATCGTTCTAATAATATAAGGACCTAAAATATGTTATTCTCCCTTAACACTGTTAAGTCCAAATAATATTTTAAAAATAACAAAGCTTGCCATGGATTTTAACCCTTGCCTTGATCTCTACTTTCCTGATGAAGATAAGAACCCAAAAGTATCAGAGTTTGTGGAAACTTGAGAAAATGTATATTTATATTGTCATAGACTAGTTGGAACACTTTCTTTTGTTTACCAGCCCTCACCATATATATTAATATTATCAAGATTTCTGGGGTTAAAATTTTCTATATAGATATTGTAATCTCAATGGGGTCTTCTATGTCTTGAATGGTACGTACCTACACTACAGTGTGAATGTGTTGAAGTAAATGGTAAGGAACCTTCAAGGAAACTTCTCCTCCTGGACGGTGATACCTACTCGGACAGTTGCTGTCAATTGGCCCCCATTGACCCTTTTTTTTCACCTACAAAACAGGCCAAATACAAACTAGACTGTACCTTTGCTTCACATGGTAGAAGTATGTATATAAACTAATTAGAAAATGTTAAAATAAATTTCATCACAGCTAGGAGTACTTTCATACAATCAAAACCAAAAGGGCCATAAGTACCAATACCATACCAAATCAAGTAGAAATTTTAGTGCCTTCGCTACAAAATATATGCTAGAACAAGAAACACATTCAAAGCAAAGGCATATCAATGTCTTTAAGCAGTGGCTAATTACTGTGTAACATGATTTAACATGTTAGAAATTGAACAGCCACAAAATTAAAAGAAGAGGCACAATCCTAGTCTTGTGATTAAAGTCTTCGAAGGAAAAGAACATTTCTGACGCGCAACAGCTTTTTTTCATCAGTTCATGATGATGCTTTTTTCTTTTTGACTAACATCTCTTCACAATTGTTTAGCCTTCATTGACTGGATTCACCTCATGAAGCGAAATTTCGTTTGCACCTTCAAGCATAAGGAGTCGGTAACTTTTTGTCTTTGACGGTAACATTATGAAAAAGTAGGTACTCAGAAAGATTAAAAAAAAAAAAAAAATACATATACATATATATATATATATATATATATATATATATAGAGGGAGGTGTCTTTGTAAGAGAGAAATAGGTACATTATTCCTATAATATAACTTCGTTTTCAAGAAGTAAAGGAATCCTTTACATGAAAAGAAAAAGAGCAACTTAGTAGCCTTACCCAAGTCAATTGTTTAGCCTTTCTGACGCGCAACAGCTCTTTTTCATCAGTTCATGATGATGTTTTTTTTCTTTTTGACTAACGTCTCTTCACAATTGTTTAGCCTTCATTGACTGGATTCACCCATCAAGATGCCTTGACCAACATCACCTTTACTTTTTCTTTTCCTCTCTTTCACAGTTCGATTACATTTGGACCTTTGCGTTTCTGTTTTTATTGAAATCATTTTGTGAGCTTTTCAATATGCGTGTGTTTCTTTTGGTATCCATTGCATACTGATTCTGAAACCCATTTTCATTTTTATGTTCTTCGTCTGCATCTTTGATTTGTTCCCTGTTAACCATTTTCAAACAATATTCATGGTGAAGTCATAAAGAAGTCAAATTTATAGTGTACATGAAACTTATATAAAGACTCTTAACTCTGCGTTTCTCAAATATAGGGACTAGCCATGACAGAGGACAATCAAAGCAGGCCTCAAATTAAGCTTCAGGTTTCTGCTGATTAATTGATGTACCTGACCCTGAAATTTCTAAATGCATGTTTGAGGCTTTTAGAAACAGATGAGACGAGACGAGAATGTGGGAGCAGCGACTAGGTAGCTAGCGCAGGGAAGGGAAGGGATATGGTTACGTACGAGGATAAGAAAACGGTTTTACTATTGACAGGACTCATCCCGAATTCCTCGGAATCCGAGACGAATCCTGTGGAATTCCCGGCATCACCCCGATGTCGGGCCCACTTCTAAAACTATATCCTCTTTTTCCCCAGAGGAGTAAGGGCACGAGACTTTGTGCCGAAATTTCGGCAGTGTCTCCTCTGTAATTTGAACAATTTCCAAATATTTCAACCTGCATAAAACGCATTTAATATCCCAACAGGCAGCACGCACAATATAATTTCATTCAATTCACATAATTGGCCTTCGGCCTTCCGATAATTCGAAGTAAACCACCCAGCACTCTATCAAGTTAATTAATACCTTAAACATGACAAACAATAATTTCAATCACACTTAAGAATGTCAAAGCAATCCACGACATTTAATTTTCTCAACATCCAACATACGAGGTTTTAATCTCCTAACATAACCGCATCTCATTCTCACTCAAATAGCAGGACCAACGACAAGGCTCGCCTCATACTCAATAATACACAAGTAAGGTTTAACTCGCGGCTGCACCTATGCATTACCCTAGGCCGCCTACGTACCCTCACTGAGGGATCAAGCCACACGTAGTTCTTTCTTAAAACCCTTTTCTTTAAAACACAATTCACCAATCACAAACTCACATATATCCCCATACGCCGGATATACCAATGCCACGTATGGAGTGTGTCAACACGCCGGCTACTCCTACGACACGTGCGACCTCAACACAATATCACATATATCCCCATATGCCGGATATACCAACGCCACGTATGGGGTCTGTCAACCAGCCGGCTACTCCTACGACACGTGCGACCTCAACACAATATCACATATATCCCCATACGCCAGATGTACTAAAGCCACGTATGGGGTCTGTCAACACGCCGGCTACTCCTATGACACGTGCGACCTCAACACAATATCACATATATCCCCATACGCCGGATATACCAACGCCACGTATGGGGTCTGTCAATACGCTGGATAACCTAGGCTACGTGCGACATTCATTTCATGTTACATAATCTCCCCATACGCCGGAAAATCCTACGCCACGTGGGACCTAACAATCACTGGATGGTACATAGGGTAGTGCGTATAACACTTCAAACTGACGTTCTAATCTCTTTTCTTTCCACAACCACACAGCGACATCCCAAGTACCCCACACATTACCAATACTTTACCAAAAATGCTAAATATAACTATTAAATATAAACTGAATTTCGATGAACTATTAAATTCACATACATAAAATTCCCTCACAAAGCCATGCTATCTATTTAAAATAAAGTCCATTCTCTAAGTCATAGCCGAAACCCAAAACTCACTTTCATAATTCTCTCAACTCAATTAACCCATACCCAATCATTCCATAATTTCAATTATTAAAATAATACCCAAGAGTTTCCTACGATAATAATAAACACTCTAAAAATCTCAACATAGTCCACATAACTCAACAATGCTCAAGACTTATCACTAGGGTCATTATAATCCTCCTAGGAAGGTAAAGCTATTTCGGAAGACTCATGGTTAACCTAGGGTCAAACTACCCCTACTTGGTCAATCGAGCCTGAGGGGCCCACGACCACCAAACTCCAATTCGAAAGTTCCTATGTGCTCGACAGAGCCTAGGACACACGTCCTGCAAGTTTGGTCCAGATCGGACGGTCGGATCGTTCACGATTGCATGATCGCATGGTTACTATAAACCTAGCCCAAGGATTGGCATTTTCGGAGTATTCGGGACTCCATTTTGTGATCCGTCGAATCCCACACGATCCTAGGAATGTCTAGATTGACATATATTAAATTCACGATGATCCAACGGTTCAAACCTATCGAACCCGGATAATGCACAATATGCGATATTCGTTCGAGACTCAAACGGTATCCAAATTGAAATCCGAGCACACCTACGCACTCGTGAGAACCAGGAGATCATTTTAGGACCTTAAGCTGGTTCATTTTCCTGGCCCACGCGCCGCCACACGCGCCGGCAGAGCGCGTGTGCCTTGAGTAATTTCCGGCAGCCAGAAAAATTCCAAACCGCCGGCCAAGCTTCCTATCTTAGGTTTAAAACCCCATTTGGAGTCACTTTTGTTCTTGGACATACCTCGAAAAATGGCCGAAAGTGGCCAGAAACGCGATCCTAAAATCAGCCTAAATCCAATTCGAAAATCAGACATTCTAGGCTCAAAATTGATGCAATCCTACCCAACCATCAGCTAGAGCTCGGAAAATAGGTGAGAAACCATACCTCACTCACCAGAAACGGTGGCCGGAGCAAGGAGATCGAGCGGCTGGAAGTTTCTGTCAAACCGGCGCGATTCCAAGCATTTTTCGATGGAATCCGGTGGTTCCAGGGACGGTGCTGGCCAGGAGAGGAAGAGCGAGCGACAGCGGTTCGATTGGGACTGGTCTCGAGGCCAGCGGTGGCGACGGTGGAACCGTCGCTGTTGGGTTTTCGGGGAGAGAGAGAGCGTCGGAGGAGAGAGAGAGAGAGAGAGAGAGAGATAAGAAAAAAAAATCAGATTTTATCAAACTCTTTTCGCAATATTTACGATTATGTCACTGAGGGTATTTTGATCGTATCTCTCTCGTTACAACTCCGATTCGAGCCCATTACGTGTCTACGGACTCATCTCACCGCGCTCTACGCGTAGTTCTTTCGTAAAACCCTTTTACTCAAGCCACACGTAGTTCTTTCCTAAAATCATTTTACTTTAAAACACAATTCACGAATCACAAACTCACATATATCCCCATACGCCGGATATACCAACGCCACGTATGGGGTGTGTCAACATGCCGGCTACTCCTACGACACGTGCGACCTCAACACAATATCACATATCTCCCCATGCGCCGGATATACCAACGTCACGTATGAGGTCTTTCAACATGCCGGCTACTCCTACGACATGTGCGACCTCAACACAATATCACATATATCCCCATAAGCCGGATATACCAACGCCACGTATGGGGTCTGTCAACACGCCGGCTACTCCTACGACACGTGCGACCTCAACACAATATCACATATCTCCCCATATGCCGGATATACCAACACCGCGTACGGGGTCTGTCAACACGCCGGCTACTCCTACGACATGTGCGACCTCAACATAATATCATATATATCCCCATACGCCGGATATACCAACACCACGTATGGGGTTTGTCAACACGCCGGCTACTCCTACGACACGTGTGACCTCTCATCTCATCTCATGGTACTTACACAACGAAAACAAACATCTTTATATCTTGAATATATATATAAATATATATATATATATATAACCTCCCCCAATAAATAATAATAGTTCCCTCAATTCCCCCAATAAATATATATAACCTTCCCCCAATATCATAAACCTCAACCGCAATATAGCATCCAATAATTCCCTCAATTTAAAACAATAAATTAATATCATAATCCCACTTAATCAACACAACTCAACTAACGGTAAGGACCTATCACTACCGTCATTTTAATCCTCCTGGGAAGGTAAAACTACTTCGGGAATCTCACGGTCAACCCAGGGTCAAACTACCCATCATTGGTCAAACAGGCCCCCAGGGGCCACTACCACCAAATTTCGATATGAAGCTTCCTATATGCTCTACAAGGTTTAGGATACACATCCTGCAAGTTTGGTCTAGATCGGACGGTCAGATCGTTCATGATCGCACGATCGGACGGTTACTATAAACCTAGCCCTAGGGTTGGCATTTTCGAAGTATCCGGGGCTGCGTTCCACGATCCGTTGAATCCTACACGATCCTAGAAATGTCTAGATTGACATATATTAATTTACGATGATCCAACAGTTCAAACCTATCTAACCCGGATAACGCACAATATGCGATATCCGATCGAGACTCAAACGGTATCCAAATTGAAATCCGAGCACACCTACGTGCTCGTGAGAACCCAGAGATCATTTTAGGACTTTAAGTCGGTCCATTTTCCTGGCCCACGAGCCACCACACGCGCCGGCAGCATGCGGGTTGTAACACCCCGACCCCAAATTTCCCCAAATTTTACCCTTATTTAATTATTTAATTATTTACGGGTATTTTAGTCATATTTTTAACCGGAGAGAGTTTGGGACCGTGACTTGTATTTTTGGATAGGTCGTACTGAGACGAGTTCATAGACACGTAGTGGGCTCGAATCGGAGTTGTAACGAGAGAGATATGGTCAAAAGAAGCCCAGTGGCACAATCGTAAATATTTCGAAATGGGATTTTTTATAAAAACTCAGATTTCTCTCTCTCTCTCTCTCTCTCTCTCTCTCTCTCTCTCTCTCTCTCTCCTCTCTCTCTCTCTCTCTCTCTCTCTCTCTCTCTCTCACCTCTCTCTCTCTCCCGCGACCTCTCTCTCTCCTCCCGTCGGCCTCTCCTCTCTCTCCTCGTAACTCCGGCCACCGGCCGCGGCTGCGGACGGGGCCGGTGCCAAAAGAACCGGCTCGACCTCGGCGTCACGACCCAGCCCATCCCCGACATCGGCCGCCGCTCCAGCCCCCGGAAAATGGCGATTTTCGCCCGGATGTCGCCGGATCTTCACGGCCGCCGATCTCCCTCCTCCGGCCGCCATTTCTGGCGATCAAGGTATGGAAATTCATCCCTTCTGCATGCTCTAGCTGATGGTTGGGTAGGATTGGATCGATTCTTAGCGTAGCTAATTCGATTTTCGAATTGAAATTCGGCCGGTTTTGCGATCGCGATTCCGGCCACTTCCGTTCAGTTTTTGGGGTAGGTCCAAGAATAAAAGTGGCTCCAAATAGGGTGTTATACCTAGGGTAGGAATTTGGAGCCGTGGTTTTGAGATTTTCCGGCGAAGCGTTATCGCTTTGGGCACCCACGCGCTGCCGGCGCGTGCGGCGGCGCGTGGGCACTGTAGAAAATTAGCACTGTGTTCCGATGAGATCCTTAGGTTGTCACGAGTGCGTAGGATTTCGCGGATCTCAATTCGGACGTCGTTTGACTATCGAACGGATAATCGCATATTGTGCGTTATCCGGGTTCGATAGGTTGGGACCGTTGGATGGTCCCAAATTTAATATATGTTAATCTAGATAATTCTAGGATCGAGTAGGAATTCACGGATCGTGAATCGGAGCCCCGGATGTTCCGAATAATAATTTTAAGTTTATATTTTATATTAACCGTCAGATCGTACGATCGTGAGGAATCCGACCGTCCGATCTGAACCAAACTTGCAGGACAAGTGTCCTATACCTGGTAGAACCCATAGGGACTTTCGGATCGGAAATTGGCGGTCGTAAGCTCCGCAGGTCCGTTTGACCCTTAGTTGACCGTGAGCCTCCCGGAGTAATCTCACCTTTTCAGGAGAGATTATCGGGTGCTAGACTATTGTGGAGGGTTACACAATATTAGAATTAATATTTATAATTATAATTATAATATGTTATACAAGGGTACAACAGAGTCTAGAATGTCAGTTTGGAGTGCTATACGCACTACCTTAGGTACCTCCTCGGATTTTGGATTCACTACAAGCACCACCAAGTGAAAGTTAGGTCCCACGTGGCGTAGGTTATCCGGCGTTGGGACAGGCCCCATACGTGGCGTTGGTTGTACCGGCGTATGGGGAGATATGAGATATGCTGTTCAGGTCTCACGTGGCGTAGGTTATCCGGCGTTGAGACAGGCCCCATACGTGGCGTTGGTTGTACCGGCGTATGGGGAGTTATTGTGATATTGTGTTGAGGTCGCACGTAGCGTAGGTTATCCGGCGTGTCGACAGACCCCATACGTGGCGTTGGTTGTACCGGCGTATGGGGAGATTTGTGATATGATGTTGAGGTCCCGCGTGGCGTAGGTTATCCGACGTTGGGACAGGCCCCATACGTGGCGTTGGTTGTACCGACGTATGAGGAGTTATGTGATATGATGTGCAGGTCTCGCGTGGCGTAGGTTATCCGGCGTTGAGACAGACCCCATACGTGGCGTTGGTTGTACCGGCGTATGGGGAGATATTATGATAGTATGGCATGGTCGCACGTGGCGTAGGTTATCCGGCGTGTTGACAGGCCCCATACGTGGCGTTGGTTGTACCGGGCGTATGGGGAGATTATATGAAATACAAAGAAATGAAATAAGGTATCGCCCAAGTGTGGAATTAGGTTTTAGGGAAGAACTACGTGTGGCTTGATCCCTCAAGGAGGGTACGTAGGCAGCCTAAGGTTATTAGGCGCAGCCGCAGACTAAATAGTAGTCATAATTGGTATTTGAATTGTTGGTAGTTGGTTAAGAATTATTGGAAGGCCGAAGGCAATTTGTGTGAATTGCATGAAATTATATTGTGCATGCTGCCAGTTGGGAATATTAAATGCGTTTTCATGCAGGTATAAATTTTGGGAAATGTCCAATTTATAGGGGAGACTCTGCCGAAATTTCGGCAGGAAGTCTCGGTTTTTAGTAAGTGGGCCTGGCATCGGGGTGATGTCAGGAATTCCAAAGGGTTCGTCTCGGGTTTTGAGAAAATTCGGGACGGGTCCTTAAACGGGTGCCTTGAGTAATTTCCAGCGGCCGAAAAAACTCCAAACTGCCGGCCAAGCTTCATATCCAAGGTGTAAAACCCCATTTGGAGTCACTTTTGTTCTTAGACATAACCCGTAAAATGAACGAAAGTGGCCGAAAATGCGATCCTAAAATCGACCGAAATCCAATTTGAAAATCAGACATTCTAGGCTCAAAATTGATGCAATCCTACCTAACCATCAGTTAGAGCTTGGAAAATAGGTGAGAAACCATACCTCATTCACCAGAAACGGTGGCCGGAGCAGGGAGATCGAGCGGCTGGAAGTTTATGTCAAAACCGGCGCGATTCCGAGCATTTTCCAATGGAATCCGGCTGTTCAAAGGAGGCGCTGGCCGGGAGAGGAAGAGCGAACGACGGCAGTTCGACTGGGACCGGTCTCGAGGCCAGCCGTGGCCGGTGGCGATGGTGGAACCGTCGCTGCTGGTTTTTCGGGAGAGAGAGAGCGCCGGAGGGGAGAGAGAGAGAGATATATAAAAATCAGATTTTATCAAATCATTTTCGCAATATTTACAATTATGCCACTGAGGGTATTTTGATCGTATCTCTCTCGTTATAACTCCGATTCGAACTCACTACGTGTCTACGGACTCATCTAGCCGCGCTCTACGCAACGGTACAATCAAAAGTCCCAAATTCCTTCCCAAACTTAAAATGACATTTTTGCCCCTTATAATAATAAATAATATTTTCATTTCTCAAAAACCTTAATTATTTCAAATCATTTTATTTTAATGTTTATTTCAACCTAATTCCTCATTTAATTTTTATTCACTCTTACTTTAATTATTTAAACACTTTTTCGGACCAAGGTCTAACAATTTCACCAAAATTTCCCCGGTCAACAAGTCAACACGTAAACGTATTAAAATATTTCGGGGTAGCATTGTCTTTTTCTTTAATAATTTAGTATTTAATTATTAGTTTAGGACCGGGTCGTTACATGTCAATTGTTTTTAGGCCTTGTCCAATATAGATCCCTACAATTTCTATTTCCTAGAAAAAAAATAGGTACCTTATTTTGAGAAAAAAATAGGCTCATTTAAAAAAAAATTGTTTTCATAAAACAAACAATAAAAAGATTATCAAATTATTTTTCATAAAACAAGTAATAAAGAAAAAAAATAGGTTCATTAAAAAAAAGTTTTAAAAACAAAACAATAAATAGATTATCAAATTATTTTTCAACAGAATTAGAATGTACACTATTATTCATAAAAATATAATAAAAAAGAGTACTGAGCGTATAATTCATAAAAAGAAAACAACATTGATCCCTAAATTTAATATTGAATTTAAATTATTAATACTTTAAATAGATTACTAGTCCTAATTCATAGAAGGAAAACACCATTAATTCAAAAATAGATTACTAATACTTTAATGTGGAATTTAATATTTAATTTCAAATAAGTTTCTAAATTAGTTCCTACATCCGTTACAACTATTTGGAGATATTTCCAAATTCAACGGGTGTCATTAGTTACACCACCCATAACACATTAATTTATAAATAGGGGTAGTTTTGGAATCCGAAAAATATAATAAATCAGATTTTAAGTTATATTAGGTAACTTGCTTAGTTGGATCCTAGTCATAGGGTATTATTTGAAAAAATTGAGTATTTTAAATAGAAAACTCAAGGAAAGGGTTGTAGGTGATTTTAAATGAATTTTATGGGTCTAAGCTCAATTTACTATTGTTTTTTTTATATTGGCATAGGGTGAAGGTGGCGAGTGGCTCCTTGAGTCTTTTGTATCTAGTTGCTGGAAAGTATAGCAGTTGCGCAACTTCTATATCCATGGTAAGCAGTGGGCGGAGCTAGAATTGTAAAGTTGGGGGGGGCCGAACTAGAAAATACAAGTATATAAAACACTTAAGTATTCAATAATTACATGTTTAGAGCTAAATATTTCTAATTGAGTCATGTCTAATTTGTTTTAGAGAAAATTTTAACTTAAATTATAAGTTGTTTATTACAAATTCTATATGTTATATATAATATAATAGATGAGAGATAAAAATCTGGAGGGGGCCAGGGCCACTCCAGGCATGGGAGTGGCTCCGCCACTGATGGTAAACCACAAGCTTCTGTAGATGCGGCTGCAAATCAGGTAAGGGACTTATATGTGCAACATAAAGAATGCAATGTGAAGACAAAAGCTGATCGGGTGCCTGGGTATCTTAGGTGGATTAAACCACCTGCTGGACAATTGGTTTTGCATTGTGATGGTATTGTTGGGAGGAATAGTAGGCGAAGAGGAGTAGCCAGTTTGGTTCCTGATTGCCATGGTGAGTTTTGTTGGGATTTTGCGGTTGCTGGCTCAGATGGTTCCGACATTTTGAGAACTAAGTTGGCATCTATCTGTAGTGGGCTACTTTCGGCAGCTTCTAAAGGTATGGTTTATTTGACTGCCGCTTATGATTCACAAGAAGCTGTGAATATGATTAATGGCATTGAGTAATGTGGGTAATCTAGTTGATGATATTCGGGTGCTGCTGGTATAGTTGGTGTCAAGCCCCGGAAACCAGGCATGTAACAGCGCCATGCCCTATCGACAATGTAGTGCTACAATGTTAAGAACCGAACACCACGTTCTTAGAAGAGCGTAAGGATTTTGAGTTAGGAATAAGACTTTCAAAACGGTGCAGAAACGTAAATAAACTTGTTATATTCACAAGCAACTTTTATTTACAAAACCCACAAGAGTACAAAATTTACAGTAGGTTCCAACAACAAAACAGATTCTTTTCGGAACACAGTTCAAAACATCCAAAACTGCAACTGAAGAAGACTGAAAAGAACCTAAACCTCAGTTGTCAAAATAAAAGTAAAGGTAGTTGACAAGATCACAGACGCCCTTGATCACCTTAGTTCAATAATACTGCCTATCCCCCTCTTAACATCAAAAGAAAAAGGGCAACTGTTTGGTTTTTCACTGTTTTTTTATTTTGTATTTTAATTTATCAACCTGTATTTTATAGGAGAAAAGAACATAAAATATATAACTCGGCTTCCAAGTAATTTATTATGTGAAATTGATATGACCATAATAATTCAGTAAATGTTAGAAAGTTTCTCTGTAAAGGCACTGCTTAATAAATTGCTTTAAGATAGTGCACATTGGCAGCTACGAAAGTGGTCAATTGAAGCAGTTTCTTTGTAATGCGAAGGTACCTGCAATTTATTGAAGTAAAGGGTAAGGAACCTTCAAGGCAACTTCGCGTCATTTTTCTTTCCTAGATGTGCTTTCTTTCAGTACTTGATGGAACGTCTACTTTTTGATTAAGACCACTTCATTATTATTAAGGCTGATTTGTATCTCTTTTTCTTAGTTTTTTGGTCTTTTCATAAAACTCCCTAGAGTTTCAGAAATTACACAAACACCCTTCAAGATTTTAAATTGTTTTACAAAACTCTTTTTAAATAATTTTTAGGTTAATTTCAATTTAGTACTTTGAATTCTCACCCTTAAAGCATGTTTGTCCATACACTCTCAATTTTAACAATTATGTACTGTAATCTTTTTAATTTTTTACTTTCTAGTTTCGACTATCAAAATTTCCCTTAGTTGTCTATGTGGCAGGCATGGGTTCCACCTTTTCGCTGCTATCGATGTCAGTTGAAGGGTATTTTCGATCAATTGGTGTCTTCCGCAAGTACTTTTGTTAAAAAAACTAAGATTAATTACAGTTTAGTACTCTATGGCTACACTCTTTAGACATAAAAAAAATCACCCTACCAAGAAATGATGTGAAAATTTACATGACCATATACACACCCTGAATCCACATGGTGGAAAAATGTTGAAAAGATTCTTTGCAAAGGCCCTTGTGATATAAAAAAATAACAAATGATGGAAGAGGACGGGGTAGGAAGAGGACGGGGTAGGCAAGGGCAAGGGTTCGACAAGTCAACCCTAGAATGCTATAACTGCCATGAACTAGGGTACTTTCAATGGGAGTGTCCTAGGAAACCTAAGGAAGAGAAAGTAAACTGCATGGAGACAAGGGAAGAGATGTTGTTGATGGCACTTGTGGAATCCAAAGAGGCAACAATGGAGCACATAAGGTTTCTCGATTCTTGGTGCAGCAATCATATGTGTGGCAAGAAGAGCATGTTTTGTGAGCTTGACAGTAGTTTCAAAGAATCCGTGAAGCTGGGAAAAACAATTCAAGCTTGACTGTGCAAGGCAAGGGAAATGTGCGAATGAAGGTGAATGGCATTATACATGTGATCACAGGTGTTTTCTACGTACCAAATTTGCAAAATAATTTGTTAAGCATTGGTCAGTTACAAGAGAATGGACTTACAGTACTCATCCAACATGGAAGGTGCAAGATCTTTCACTCTGAGAGAGGTCTAATCATGGAGATCAAGATGAGTCACAATAGAATGTTTGTAGTGTTGGCCCGCTATTCACCAAAGGAACAAAAGTGTTTTTCCTCCATCACCATAGATCAAGCACAACTTTGGCACTGTCGCTATGGGCATCTCAGTTGGAATAGGCTTAAAGTACTTAAACATAAGCAAATGGTGGAAGGATTGCCTCAGTTGCCTCAGTTCACAGCCTTTCAAAGGGTGTGTGAAGATTGCTTGGTAGGAAGACACCACCGAGATCCATTTCCCATAGAAAGCTTATGGAGAGCTTCAAAGGTACTTTAGTAGGTGCATGTTGACATCTGCAGACCAATTAACCCTACTTCGAACAGTAATAAAAGGTATGCAACAACCCACATCGACCAACGGAGAGAGGGTGATGTGCCTTATATGTACATGCCAGCCTCCATCTAGCACGAGGCCTTTTGGGAGCTCACTGGCTTCGGAGTCATGGGAACTCCGAAGTTAAGCGAGTTGGGGGCTAGAGTAATCCCAGGATGGGTGACCCACTGGGAAGTTGCTCGTGAGCTCCCAGAAACAAAACCTTGAGGATAGAGAAGGGGGCCCAAAGCGGACAATATTGTGCTACGATAGAGCCGATCCCGGGGTGTGACAATTTGGTATCAGAGCCACTCTGCCGTGTGGTGCGAGTGTGTCGACGAGGACGTCGGGCCCTTAAGGGGGGTGGATTGTAACATCCCACATCGACCAACGGAGAGAGGGTGATAAAAACATGGGTCTACTTCTTCGTAGAGAAGTCAGAAGCATTTGGTACATTCAAATCCTACAAAGCACGAGTAGAGAAAGAGAAGTCTGAGGACAGATCAAGGAGGAGAGTTCAACTCACATAAGTTTACAAATTTCTGTCATGTGAATGGGATTCATAGGCAGCTAACTACAACCTATTCTCCCCAACAGAACGGGGTTGCAGAAAGAAAGAATCGCACCATCATGAACATGGTGCGAAGCAAGTTGTCAGCAAAACAAATTCCCAAAATCTTCCGGCCTGAAGTAGTAAATTGGATAGTGCATGTGTTGAATCGATGCCCTACCCATGTCATGAAGAACAAGACACATGAGGAGGCTTGGAATGGACACAAACCATATATGGATCATTTCAGGATTTTTGGCTGCATTGCTCACGTTCATGTACCTGATACCAAAAGGGTGAAGCTCGATGCGAAGAGCTATAAGTGCATACTACTTGGGGTAAGTGAAGAATCTAACGCTTATCGATTGTTTGATCATGTTTTACAGAAAGTCATTATAAGTCGAGATGTTGTGTTTGAAGAGGATCAACAATGGAGTTGGAATGACAGTCACAAGGAAGATATGGTGACAGATCTTGAGTGGGATACAGATGAAGAAAATAGCACATTAAGGGAGGAAAGTCAACTTGAGTATGAAACTGATGAAGTTGCGGGAGAGACTGAATCTGAGTCTGACAGTGGCTCATTGGTTGAAGGAAACATTCAACCAGACGAGATCTCACCTCGTATGGAACAAATTCGAAGACCACCAAATTGGATGAGAGATTATGAAACAAGTCAGGACCTATCTGATGATGAAAGTGCTAGCATGGCTCACTTGGCATTATTAGGCATTGGTTTTATAAATAATAAGACTAAAAGTATATAAAGGCATCAACATAAATATTTGGTTTTTCCTACCGATACCATTGATTATACTTAGCATCTATGATAGAAATATACTGATGCGTAAAATTGTTGGGCGGAAAATAAATTTAAGCGCCAATTTAGCTATGATGCCAAAAGCCTATAGTTGACCGCTACAGTGATTTTTCCCTAAAAAATTTCAGTTCCTTGTGAATATTTCAAATTCCCCCTTCTCACCAAAAATTTCCCTCTCTCTCTCTCTCTCTCTCTCTCTCTCTCTCTCTCTCTCTCTTGATACCCACAGACGACAGTCACTGAGCTCCCATCTTCTCACCTTCAAACTCCTTCTCTTCTCTCTTGCGATACCCTCATTCACCCTAAACCCTCTCTCGCTATACCCACAGTCATCACTCTCTCATCACTCTCTCATCCAGTCACAGACAGTCACTCTGCTTGCCTCCTCTTCATTTTGATAGTTGTGCTCGTCGGTCGTCTCCTTCCTTCCTCTCGACGCTTCTTCTTCAGCTAGGGTTCGTAACTCTGATCCTTTACCGATACGTGCTTGCTTTTACGATTCTGAGACTGTCATTTTGTACACTTTATGCTGCATTTTTAGTTGATTTTACCGTCATTTTTCTGTTTGTGGATCTGATCCCATGTTTGCGTTTTAATTGCTCTATCTTTATCGCCATTGGAAATGATTGTGTGGAATTTCTGCTAGTTTCTGGGATCAATTTTTCTAGATGTTGAGAGCTAGCCCTGTTCTTTGTTATGGCTCTGAGATTGCTCATGTTCTCTGTGTTGTGAATTACTTTCTATTTTCGAAATCTTAGTAAAGTTAAAGTCATAGCTTGGCAGATCTATACACAGCATTTTTTTATTTGGGTAACTTGTTATACATATAATTTTTAAGTTTAGGGTTTGATTATTCTTCATCTGAGTTCTATTATTTTTCATAGATGTTGCATGTTGCAATTTGAAGCTTATTTTTCAGTTTATTAAGGGTTGTGGTTTTTTGACATTGTTTACTGAAAATGAGTGCCTTCTTTCAGAGACTGGGTAAGGGCACCGCAATAACCGTCAACAACTCATTGGAGGTAAGTTGAAGTCCAAATTTTGCATTCCCTTTGGAGCTCACGCAACTGCCTTTGGTGGAGTCTCTTATCTCTGCCTGTACTGAATCTTGATAACTACAGGTAATGTAACACCCCGACTCCAATTTAACAGTTATAAATGGGTTGGGTTGCCGTAAGGAGCAAACTGAAGAAATCGTCCCGAATGCCTGAGTTCAGAAATCAAGCCCAAGGATGCTTCGAAAGGACAGTAGGACCTTAGGAAACACCTTGGTTACCTTCATCAACAAAAATAATGGCTGCTTACAGATGAATTCTTAGTGCTTACATGTAGAATCTTAGCTTGGCATGAGAAGCTTGTGGCATGGGAGCAAAGTTGTCATGAGTTTAGCACTGAAGAGAGAATTGAAGTGTTCCTTAGGGGAAATATGGGGGGTATTAAGGTAGGAGAGAAAGGGTTTTGCAGAGAGGTTTGGTTGAGAATGAGGGAAAGAGAGAATGGGTGGCTTGAGTGTTTTTCCGGCAGCTTGACAGAGGCTCTGTCAGTCTGCCAGAAGAGGAAAAATGGGGGAAAAAGATGAATAGAGCACGAATTTGCTGGGTTTTTGCAGGTGAGAGAGGAAGCTTGCTCTCTGGTTGTGGGATGATTTTTATTGGGTAGAAGAGGCCCTATTTATAGCAGTTGGAAGCCATTCTTTTCCAAGAAACCCTAATGGCTTCTATCCCATTTTGCCAACTCTTTCCCTTCCTTTCTCCCCTTATCCCTTCAATCATCCTATTTTGGTAAAATCTACTCTGCTCCTTTGCACAAAATCAAGGATTTTGGGGGCTCAAGGTCCCTGCCCTAGTGAAGAATTCCTATTTTTAGACATCCCCCTTCCTCTCTTTTCTCCCCTCTTTCATGGTCAGATATGATGAAGGAAATAAATGGCTATACATGCTGGTTCGAAGGATGATTCCCACTTTGCGCAACATCCCATGGTTCGCTGGGTGTTTCTTGCTTGAAACTTCTTCCTTCCCACGTGCTGGAGCATCCCAGCAACTTTGCACACATGGCCTTTCAATCTTCACCCGTGGCTTTGTTTTCTATCCAGCTGCTGATGGTTTTGCAGATCTTTATTTTATTTATATGGGCCTTCTAGAACAATGGGTTGGCTTATCAAATAAATGGGCCAACTTCACCAAGTTTTGGCCTATTTTGTTGAGGTATTGGGCTAATTTTGGTTAAGCTAATGGGCTATTTTGACTAAGGTAATGGACTATTTTGGTTGGGACACTTTCTCTCTTGTGCTCACCCATATGTTTGGGCCTGAGTTCCGAGGCTCCCAAGCAACCCGGAACTTCCATTTCTCGGCCCATCAATGGCCCTCGTAACAACTTATTACCATCCATACCACAATCCACTCAAGCAAGCCCCGGGTATTTGAGTGGCTTGGGGCCCACTTAAGCTTGTGGTGTGATTGGGTGCCGAATAATAATTCCTTGCTTGGCGTGGCATGTCGCTTGGCGTGCTTCAATTTTATCGTCCTTGAAGAGGGACACGGTGCTCAGTTTAGCATGGACTTGTATTTTATAATATTATTTCAGTCATTGGCATGGCAAATTATTTATTTAGCATGGCACGTGGACCATGACTTGTATATGACGAGCCTTCGTGTACTCCGATATGTGACTATTCTTAATACAATATCGTATTGGACCGAAAACTTATTTGGGCCTCAACACACTTCACTGAAAATCCAGAGGAATTTAAGAAGTTTGTGGAGGAAGCCGAGAAGCCTCTTTATCCTGGGTGTCATGAGCACACCAAGTTATCAGGATTGGTTAAGTTGTACAATCTTAAAGCAAGATATGGCATGACCGACAATTGTTTCGCGGATATGCTGAACGAAGTTGGTGATTTGCTCCCGATCGGTCAAGAGCTACCCTTATCTATGTATGAGGCAAAGAAGACGTTGAATGCATTGGGATTGAAATATGAGAAGATACATACCATCAAAATTTGTAGAAGTTGCTGCTGGTAAATAAGTTTGTGAGGATGGTTGTGATGATGTGGTGGAGCAAATTGAAGTTGAGGCGAACAAGGTAATGTTTATTTGAATTTACTTTGATATTATGCACTTATTAATACTGCAGTATTAGATTTAGGCACTGCAAATTAAAAAATAGATTTTGAACTGAATGTGTTTTGTGCATAATGTAGGGTGCTCCTAAACAAGCTGATGGAAAGATGTGTGGTTATTGTGTGATGCGGTACATGAAGGAAATTTGTAAAGATTCATCCCTTGCATTTCGAACTAAGGTATTTATACAAATTATATACAGCTTCAATTTTTTTAGTCTTTGTTAAGGATTGGATGATTGGGTTCAGCTGAAATACCAATTTTTTTTATTCCTTTGTTTGATGTTGCTCCTTTTCGGCTCTGGCAATGTTTCCAGCTTTTTTAGGTGACTTTTTTTTATTTTATGTGTGGATGAATGTTAAATATAAAACCTTATTGTGCATGGCTTCTTGTTAAAGATTTTATATAGTTTTTCTTTAGCTTCTTGTTAAAGATTGTGCATAGCTTCTTGGTAAAGATTTTATATAGTTTTTCTTAATCTTATATGGTCTTTTCATTTCATTTCAGTATGCGAGAAGTGGGAAAAAGAAGACATTTTACACCCAAATGGAATTGGATGAGGTTCGAGATGAATGGGCATGTCATGTGCTAGAGTGGATTTGAGTTTGAACATTCTCCTTGTTTTGGTAGTATTTTGCTTATTTATGTATGGATGATGTATGGATTTTGGTTTACTCGCAGAACTCATAAGTTTACATATATAGAGATGTTTTTTTATGTTGCAATGGCAATATATATGAAATGAATGAGATGCCTCTATATTTTGAGACAGAAACTAAGTAAAATATGATGTGAAATGTGAAAATTGCTTGCACTTTATTAGTAACAACGATGTCTATTGTGTATAACAACCTCAATTTTGCCATAATAACTGAAGTTAAAAATTAAAAACAACATCAGCACTCTGTGGGAACCGAAGCCTATAATTTGAAGGGTCAATAATATTTGTAGAAAGTCAAACTATTTGCTGGTTTTTCACTTCAGCATAAACACAAAAAACGAATGCGCAAACCATAATTTGCAACAACAGTGGCATCTTTTCTGAAGTGGTAAGTCAGCACACGCTTCAGTATAAACAAAACCATTGATGCTATAATGAGTATTTAGCATCAGTGCTAATATATTCCCTGATGCTATTAAAGGTTTAGGCATCGGAGGTCAACGCTCTTTTGGCATATGGTAACAACTTACGCATCGGCGATTAAGTGAAGAGCGAAGTCGTAAATAATCTTTAGTGAAGAGTGAAGTCGTAAATAATCTTTAGTGACGGGGAATATCCGAAGCGTATCACTATATCATATGCATCGGTTCCCAATACTTCGGTTTTTGGGTACCTTTAGCAACGGAGATTATCCGAAGCTAAAGGTCAATTTTCGCATAGTGGTTTCATTTTATTCGAGACTTGGTCAAGTGAAGTTTTAGAGCTGGTGCAATGTTCAACTTAGGAACAAATTGCAGATGTCTTAATGAAACCATCGAAGGTTGATACATTTTTGAAGATGCGAGATTTGATGGGTGTTTGCAAGTTTCCAGGAGTAAACTGAATGTCTGTTCTATTCAGTTTAAGGGAGGATGTTGAAGCTGTTGGAATCTCTAGCTGTTACTGATAAGGTTTACTGCTAGGATTCCTAGTTTTAGGATTGTTAATCACGTAGGAGTCCAATAATCCCTATACTTGAGGGACAAGCATGTATTTATGTTTTGATGTAGTCTTTACCACAATTACAGGACATGTAAAATCGTGGGTAGTTGCATTTTCTTTTAGTTCAAGTGTAAGGCTATTTAATAGCCATGTTAGTTGTTTTTCACTCTAATAAGAATTCTCCTTAGTTTACGTAAGCTTTGCATTACAGAAGCTCTTTGCAACTTCATGATTCTAACATGGACCTCGTCAAGTCCATCGGCGAAGCTCGATCCAAGGCCGAAGAAGAGCACATCGTCCTCTTCGAGATCGAAACCCTAAAACGACGTCTCTCCTAGCCCGAAATCCCCAAGCGTAAGATGAAAGAGTACATCATCCACCTCGTCTACGTCGAAATGCTCGGCCACGATGGCTCCTTCACCTACATTCACGCCGTCAAGATGACCCATGACGACAATCTCTTGGTCAAACGCACCGGTTTCACTCTTCCTCAACAACGATCACGATTTTATCTTCTTGATCGTCAACACCATCCAGAAGGATCTCAAGTCGAACAATTACCTTGTCGTTTGCGCTGCTCTCAATGCCATTTGCAAGCTCATCAACGACGAGATTGAGCCTGCTGTTTTGTCCCAGGTCGTGGACCTGCTTGCCCATCCCAAGGAGGCTGTCAGGAAGAAGGCCATTATGGCGCTTCACCACTTTTATCAAAATCGCCGTCTTCGGTTTTCTGGAAGCGGCTTTGTGATAACGATCTGGGAGTCATGGGTGCCACACTCTGCTCCTTGTTCGATCTTATTACCATTGATGTGAATTCTTATAAGGATTTGGTCAGCATTCTCAAATAGGTCGCTAAGCGCAGTTTGCCCAAGACAAGCGCAGTTTGCCCAAGACCTACGATTACCATCAGTTTTCGGCGCCCTTTATTTAGGTTTTACTTACTTTCAATGAAGTTGAGCTTATTAATGCGGGAAGTTTTTGGCATGATAGAGGAATTGAAATAATGAATGAGCTTTGTTTGTTGTTTGTTGTAACGTAATGTAGTAACGGAATTAGTTTGATAATGCAGATTAGATTGATATAGCAATCGAGTGAGAAGATGTATATGGTAGTCGGCGATTCTACCAATAATATAGGAAATGCTGTACTTTATGAGTGTATTTGTTGCGTTTCTACCATATATCCAAATCCTAAGTTGTTAGAAGAGGCTGCTGCTGTGCGCAGCGGAAGTAGATTGCACATGGAATGGTGGATATGAAACCATTGAAACAACAAGAGCAAAATATGAAAAACTGAAATCCAAGAGACACAAGGATTTATACTGGTTCGGCCCGTGTGTAGCCTACATTCATTTCGAAGACAGCGAGAAATTCCACTAGTATCCCAAAAGAGATTACAACCAAAGGAGATTAACCCTCTCACCTATCCTAGGAATTACAGAGTTTAACTCTCACAACCCAAATCCCAAATACACCCAAGTCACTCTCTAGCTAACCACACACAAGAGCCAAAAAACACAAGAATTGTTCTTGCTCACTAGGAAAGAACACACTAAGAACAATACAAAGAAATAAACCTCCCACAAACAAAAGGAACAAATGAAGAAGACTCAACCTTTGAAATGTCTTGATCTTCCTTCAACATCTCCTGATAAAGAGGTGGTGACATCAGAAGTCCTTGTTGCGTATAAGGATTGGATGCACACTGATAAAGCTCTTCTCAGTCTTCTCATTACTTCTCTCTCTGGTTAAGCGATTGAGTATGTTATTGGTTGTAAGACTGCCAGGGATGCTTGGCTTAATCTCACCGATCGTATGCGTCGGTTTCTCGTGCCAGAATCAATCATTTGAAATCTAAATTTCAGACCGTGCAAAAAGGGGGAGATTCCATCAAGTGATTTCTTCTTCGTCTCAAGCATCTGCGTGATCAATTATGATGCAGGAGCATAGGGGTGGATCAAGATAGATATTTACCATTTAATTAGTTATTTCATGATATATTGTTATTTTCTTATTTAGGTAGTTTTATGATATCTTTTATTATTTATGTGTGATTTTATAATTAATTAGTTTACTTTTGGACCAAGTAGCCTTGGTGCTCAAGTCTTGTAAAGCCTATAAATAAGGCTAATGTAATAGTTGTAGGATAGATATGTTGATGATTAATAAAATAGTTTCTTTGTGGCATGGATTTGCTACGATATATGTGAGTTTGCACTAGCCCTAGATTTCGATGCTCGTGTATGTGGTTTGTGACCTGTGTCCGGATCCCGATCCCCATCAATTGGTATCAGAGCTATGGCTCAAGATCTGCTATATCGGGGAGGTTTTTGGATGGAGGGTCGTTTTAACAACTACAACGACATGGAGGAAATTAGGAGGATGCTACGGCAACTTACGGAACGCATTGCTCGCATTGAAGCTCGAACCCAGATAGGTAAGAGTTCTGACGGGGAGGGATGTGTGAACCCTTATCTGAACCGAGTAGCTCGCATCGACACTCTAAGCCGTGAGAGTCTCGACGGGGAGTACGAGGGAGATAGCCCTTTTCATTATTATGCTCCGCTGTGTGAGTCAAGTGAAGAGGGGCACGGTTATTCTCATTGTGTCTTTGAAGGTATAAATGAATTTGGTAATTTTGGTGCATCTTGTTATTCATCAAAGTTATTAAATTTGGATTTACCTCCATTATTTGATCCTTGCAATTGTGAAAATTGCAATGAAAATTGTTTGGGTGTTCAAAGCAATTTTGATAAGCAATTTATTGACCAGAACAGTGAAGAGATGAGAATTGAGAAAACTTTCGAAGATATTATTGATTTTATGGGCATTAATATTTTTACTTGGAAGGTTGCCAAAAATCTAGTTGATTTTGTCAATCGGTTGAAGATTCTAGAGAGAAACATTTGCATTGCTAGAGGGAGTAAGAAGTCAAGAATAACGAAATATTCCAAATATCTTTTTATTTGGAAAGGAAGGTTTCAATTGGATGCTAAAAGATCCAAAATTAATATGCAGCAATTGAAGATTCTACTCGGATTTTCCTTAATCAAAGGCTTGAATTCGAGGACGAATTCTTTCCAACTATGGGAGTCTAATGCAGGAGCATAGGGGTGGATCAAGATAGATATTTACCATTTAATTAGTTATTTCATGATATATTGTTATTTTCTTATTTAGGTAGTTTTATGATATCTTTTATTATTTATGTGTGATTTTATAATTAATTAGTTTACTTTTGGACCAAGTAGCCTTGGTGCTCAAGTCTTGTAAAGCCTATAAATAAGGCTAATGTAATAGTTGTAGGATAGATATGTTGATGATTAATAAAATAGTTTCTTTGTGGCATGGATTTGCTACGATATATGTGAGTTTGCACTAGCCCTAGATTTCGGTGCTCGTGTATGTGGTTTGTGACCTGTGTCCGGATCCCGATCCCCATCAAATTACATGCTGCTGTTACTAAGATTTTTGATGATGACTTTATCATTGCTGCATTAAATGGTTTACCACCTGAATACGACATAATCAAAACGATCTTGATTGCTCGTGATACACCAATCTCTTTGAAAGATTTTCGCGCTCAGTTACTGGCTGCTAAGCAAACTGCTCAGGCTCGGATTACCTCTCATTCTGCTATGTTTGTGCCTCATACATCTTCTGGCTATGAGGTTCAAGGAGCTCAAAGTGGTTCATCGTCTGTCTCTATGTCTTCAGGACAAGGTTTGCGTCCTACACCTGCTTCTCATGTTGGTTATTCTGGTAATGCATCTTCTCGACCTCCTTCACTGGCTTTTGGTCCTCGCCCTATTTCTCATACTAGTTTTGGTCGAGGCAAGTTCAATGGTGGAAGGAATTTTAGCTCTCCAACTCATCCAAATTTCAGAGGCATTACTCCTGATTATCGAGGCCACAACACATTTTCTGGTTCCAAGTTCGTTCCAGAATGTCATATTTGTAATAAAAGGGGTCATACGGCTGTTAACTGCTTCTATAGGCATGTCAATTCTCAATCTTCAGTTTCTACAGTGCCTGAGTGCCAAATCTGTGGCAAGCGTGGACATGGTGCTTTGGATTGCTATCACAGGTCGAATTACTCATTTCAAGGTCAAGCTCCTCCTTCTTCCTTAACTGCCATGACAGCTTCTTATTCTCCTGAGTAAGTATGGATTGCTGATAGTGGAGCCACACATCATATGGTGGGTGATGTGTCTTAGTTGCAAAATGTGACTCCATGTGCTATTGAGGAAAATGTCACAGTTGGTGATGGGGAAGGTCTGAATATACTTCATATCGGCACTTCTAATCTTTCTAGTGCCACATCTAGGCTTACAATGCCCTTTGTTTTTCATATTCCTCAACTCAAAGAAAATCTTTTGTCAGTGCACGAACTTTGTAAGGATGACAACTGCTATATTGTGTTTGATGTCTCTGGTTTCTTAATACAGGACAAAGTCACTCATCAGGTGCTTCTCAAGGGAAAGAGTGATCATGGCTTATATCCTATTCTATTGCTTCCTCAGTCTACAATATCTTCAGTTTCTTCAATGAATAAAGCTTACATTGGCCAGCAAATTAAGTCTTCCCTATGGCATCAGAGGTTAGGACATACCACTAATGAAGTTACAAAGAAAATGTTGCAAGGTTCGGCTATTTCTGTTTATGATGATTTTCCTTCAGCTATTTGTTCAGCATGTTTACAAGGCAAAATGCATAGGTTGTCTTTTCCTACTAGTCATTCTAGAGTTACTTTGCCATTTCAATGTCAAAGCGGGTTAGTCCACGTGAGAAAGCCCAACGGTTACACGTGCTCCACCACCCAATGTATGTGTCAACGTGTCAAGCTTGAAAATTAGCCACACGTGTGGGGTTGTGTGAGAATGTAAAGGTAAAAAATCACACATTGGAAAGTTGAAAAACCTAGTAAGGGCTTATAAAAAGTTGGGCTATCCCCCCATTGCCATTTGGTTTTGGGGGGAACCTCAACTTCCTTCATGGTGGGCCTTCTTTTCATCCATTTAGTGCTTAGGGTATCAGGTTTAGCTCTCAGGTTATTGGCTACTATTTGCAATAGTTAAACCATAAACTATAAAGCACTAACAAGCGATTCTACATCCTAAAGTAACAAATTGTTTTGAAACAAAAATTAAAGATGTAAAATGAAAACAGAAAGGAGACTTGAAAACAAAATGGACTGAGCAGTCAGCCTCTATAAATAGGCTAGCAAATCATTAAACGAGGGACTTTTTTTGGTCCAAAAGAAAAAGACCATTGTAAATGTTGACTGAAAAATAATCTGACTCTGTTTACGTAGAAAGATGTCATGTATTGTTTGGTTAATGTTGTTCTTGACCTTCCGATATTATATTTGGTAAATTTTGAAAATGTGCTATGAATGTATATATGTATACAGTTATCAACTGCACAGGTTTTAATAGGGTCAGCAAATTATTGCTTTCCCTTCTTTTATCATTCTCGTGTATATATGCACGCATGGATCAACGTGAAGATAATAATCTTCAGGTCCCAATTGTGATAATGTCAGTTATCATTATTAAATTGTACATGGGTTTCTGAAGCCTTATTATTGCTTGACACTTAGTATTATGCTCGTGCTGGAGGCACTAATTGTAGATTTCCCTGTAAAAAAAAATACAAAGATTGCTTTATTGTAGTTTTGGCGCATATAAACATGATGATATAGATCTTGTGGTTTAGATTGTGAAAAATTCGGAATCAGTTTTTGAATGATTAAAATTGCTTATTTGACCAACATGATCATATTATAATGGCGAAACTTAATTTATGTACACTACAAGAAAATGGGCCTCAGTTGACACTTCATAGTTGACACTCTTTACAAAACCATCACCTATTCTATGAAGCTTTGACACTTTTTAAAAAGTATCAACTATATAGTAGGTTTTCATGACGTTTTACAAGAAACGTCAACTATATATCACTTTCCTTGATATTTAATAAAGAACATCAACTCTATATCACTTTTTGTTGATGTTTTGTAAAAAATGTCAATTAAAACCCTTGTATACTTGACATTTTATAAATAAAGAACGTCAGCTCTCTCTCTGTCTCACTCGCACTCTCGCTCTCTCACTTTCATTTTCATTATCCCTCTCTCTCTCTCCTCTCTCGTTCCTTCTCACTCTCACGGTTTCTCTCTTCTCTTTCGCTCTTTCTTTCTCACTCTTGCTCTGCCTCTCTTTCTCTATCCCTGTGGCTAGCTCGTGCTCTCTCATTGGCTCGTTCACCCCTCGCTCTGTCTCTCTTCCTCCATTGTAAGCCCAAATTATGTTTTTTGTAATATCTATTTTCGAATTATATAAAAATTGGGGAAGTTTCTGAAAAAAGAATTTCTAGGTATTTTTCTGGGAATATGATTTGTTTTTTAGGTTTAATTTTTAAATTTTTATGGATTTTAAGTTGAAGAGTGTGGTAATGGTGATGCTTGTTATTCTTTTCTTGGATCCAGTTATAGATGAAGCCATTTACACTTATCTAACCTTTGCTCTATCCTTTACTTATCTGAATTTGTATACATCCAGTTCTTTGCATAATTTCTACTTTTTGAAGACTCTTATACCGAATTGGAAGAGCACTTGAAATGTTTGGTCTGCTTTCATTCACTGATATGAATTCGATGTTTATGGGTGTTCAATTTTTTTTTATGTATCCAGGGTTCTATTGCTTGCAAAAGGGACTGCTCTTCAAAAATCATTTTCTTGTTCCATTATTTGCTCTACAAGCACCAGCTACTGTAATCTCGTGGTTTAAGTAAGCCTTTCAGTTTTTTGTTTTTTTTTGGTAACCTATGGATCACATTTGCCATTTAAGTTTAAATGCATAACTTTGCTTGCAGGAGCGCATAACTTTGCTTGATGAGAAGAATATGTGGATAGCCTCTCCCTCTCACTTCCTGCCTCTTACCATTTCCTTTTCCTCAAAACAATCCAAGCCTATGTTTGAATACTCTAAATTAGTATAAGTGACTTTATGTTATTTTGCATGTATAAGTTTATGCAAATCTCTATCTCGAACGAAGTACAGGTTGCTTGACATCTATGTATTTGGATAGAATCCTTGGTAGAAAGTCAATCAATATGCTCATATTTGACATATGTTTTTTAATCCTATAGGAAAGAAATAACTAAATGGGGGTTGGCGCTTGGACTAGCATAATCTCATAGTTTGGTTTAATTTGGATTTGTGCATTTGTTATGTTCTAAAGGTGTATTGCTGCTGCATTTGTTATATTTTGAATGTTTACGTATTTGTGATTTCCATTGCCTCTTTCTCTCTGTCCTACGCCGCCTCTTTCTTAGTCCTTCAACCCCAATTCTTTCTTCACTCTTACTTTTCCTTTCGACTCTTCTTGATTCTTTAGTGTTTTATGTTGTCTAACACTTCCTATTCTTCTTTCAAATCCTTCAGCTCCTCGGCATGTACAATCACAACAACATAACCTTCATCGGCCTTGACCTCGCTTTCATGAATTTCAGTTCTGTTATTTGTTTTTTTAATTTCCAAGGTCTTGCTGGGAAGGCAACAAATCAATATTATGGAAATGATTTGAGGTAATCCCTAATGCCTTACAGGAAATGTATTTATTTCTCACAATTTATTATGTTTTAGATCTGGTTCCATTTCCTCTTTTAATTTTAGTTCTCTGTGTGTGTTCCATTTCCTCTTCTAATTTTAGTTTTCTTTGTGTGTGTGCGCGCGTGTGTGTGTGAGCGTGTGCGTGCGTGCGTGTGCACGGCATTTTGTGGTATAATAGGAATAGGGTCATGAGAGAGAATCACAAACATAAGATGGTATAAGATGGTGTGGGCTACATATAATTTCCCTCACTCTCAAATTAGGTTGTAAAGCAATCGAAGCCTTGGGTATCACAGATGAAGATGCATTTTCATGTTTATTACGGTTGGTCTTGTTTGCTCTTTGTAGAAAATGCAAAAGTAGCTGTTTTGGGATTTTTTCAATGAGCTGTTAATTTTCTTTCAGAAATAAGTTTTCCGCTTTTTATTTTTTATTCTAATAACGCAAGATTTTTTTCACTTTTGTTTTTTTGTTTTTGTGTTGTAGCTGACATTCATGCAGATGCTAATCTAGGTATCACTCAGGGTAATGCTTTAATATTTTATATGCCTTAAGACTTGGAAAATCTTGAAGAGTGAGTATATGAGATGGAGAAATTGAATAATCCCTTTCTTTTCACTTCAGCAGTATCTAATTGCTTCAAAATCACCAACAAGCTCAACAATAAAAACTCTGTTCAGTTTCAAAGACGATTGTGTTGTTGAGGCTTGAGAGTTTATTGTTTCTAAGCAGATTAAATGATATTATGTGTTGGTTTTGGGATTTCTCAATAGGGTCGTTTCTTGTAACTTGGCATTCTCTTCTACTGAGAAACATTCATGCATTTGCATAAATGAATGCTTTTATGCAGAGGTTATTGTTGTTATAATACTCTCTGTGCTGGTACCCAACTTTTGCATGAAGAAGAAAGCTCAGGGAATTGGATTTATGTTTTTTTTGGTAATTGTGTTGATAATTTTTCTCTCTGGTAAGAATTTTGAGTTTCCTCTCATTATAGAATTCCAAATAACTGGCGAAACTTAATTTATGTAGCTGCCTTTGGTTGGTAATACCTGGATACACTAGTAAAAAAAACCCCTTGCGCGACCAAATTTTGCGCGACGAAAAACTATTCGTCGCTAAAAGTCACTTTGCGCGACGAAACTCAAAACTTCGTCGCTCAAAGTCTTGCGCGACCAAATTTTGCGCGACGAAAAACAATTCGTAGCGCAAAGTCACTTCGCGCGACAAACTTTTGCGCGACGACAATACATCGTCGCTCAAAGTCTTGCGCGACGAAAAAAAATTCGTCGCGCAAAGTAACTTTGCGCAACAAACTTTTGCGCTACAACAACACATCGTCGCTCAAAGTGACTTTGCGCGACGAAACAATAAACTTCGTCGCGCAAAGTCCTTATAAAAATAAAAAATATATTTTTAAAAATCTTTGCATGACGTAATCCAAACATTTCGTCGCCTAAACCAATTTATTTTTGTTTTTTTTATTTTATATGCATAACACTTAAGAAATTAAACAGTATATATATTTATTAAATAGCTTTAAATTTATTATTTTAGATCGGATCGGATTTTTGTTAGAAAAATATATTATTGTTGTTAAGATTGGGTTTTTGTTAGAAAATATATATTTTAAATTGACGATCGAATTAGTTCATTGTATTCATATAGGGTCAAGGAGTGTAGCTGTAAAAAATAATCAAAATCGGAGTTAAAAGAACCGTTAAATCGTGATTTTTCATTATAACCGTCGAAAAGTTTTGTCCCATTACTTGATTTCTGAATGTTTATTTTTTCCGATTTTTGGCATATATGATCTCGAAGTATAAACAAACAAGTTTGACGGTTGGATCGTTGAAACTAGTTTTGGTGAATGCATATGCCATCAAAACAATATATTCACTAACAATTAAGAGTTTATTTATACGTTCGTTAAATATAACATAAGATTTTGTGGTATCCACTAGTGTAAATAATTTAAATTGAAGATCAAATTCAGTCATTGTATTCATATAGGGTCAAGGAGTGTAGCTGTAAAAAATCATCAAAATCGGAGTTAAAATAACCATTAAATCATGATTTTTCATTTATAACCGTCAAAAAGTTTTGTCCCGTTACTTGAACTCTGAATGTTTATTTTTTCCGATTTTTGGCGTATATGATCTGGAAGTATAAACAAACAAATTTGACGGTTGGATCGTTGAAACTAGTTTCGTAGAATGTGTATGCCATCAAAACAATATATTCACTAACAATTAAGAGTTTTTTTTTATACTTTCGTTAAATATAACATAAGATTTTGTGGTATCCACTAGTGTAAATATTTTAAATTGAAGATCAAATTCAGTCATTCTATTCATATATGGTCAAGGAGTGTAGCTGTAAAAAAAAATCATCAAAATCGGAGTTAAAATAACCGTTAAATCGTAATTTTTCTTTTATAACCATCGAAAAGTTTTGCCCCGTTACTAGATTTCTGAATGTTTGTTTTTTGCAATTTTTGGTGTATATGATCTTGAAGTATATACAAACAAGTCTGACGGTTGGATCGTTGAATGGTGTGTGTATATATATTTATTTATTAAGTAGCTTTAAATTTATTTATTTTGTACGTATAACACTTAAGAAATTGAATAGTATATATATTTATTAAGCAGCTTTAACCTTATTTATATTTTAAATTGTAAAATAAAATAATTTTATTTTTATTATTCATAACAATTATTTTTATAAATATTGTGCTACGAACCAATTTTTCGTCTCTCAAAAGTTTGCGCAACCAGTAGTTTGTCGCGCAAAACTCTAAAAATTTGGACGGGTACCAAAAATGGGACGCGGGATTTAAAAAAAAAAATATATTTTAGACTTTGCGCGATCAATATTTTTTGTCGCTCAAAACTTTGCGCGATCAATATATATTTTTCGTCTTGCAAAAATTTGGGCGGGTACCAAAAATCGGATGCGGGAATTTTTTTAGACTTTGCGCGACCAATATGTATTTTTCGTCGCGCAAAAAATTAAATATTTTGGCGGGTACCAAAAATGGGACACGGGGATTTTTATTTTTTTGAAATAATTTTTTTAGACTTTGCGCGACCAATATTACTATATTCGTTGCGCAAAACTTTCCCTACCAATATTTTTCGTCGCGCAAAGTCACTTTGCGCGACCAAAATCTTTTTTCGTCGCGCAAAGTGACTTTGCGCGACCAATATGTTTCGTCGCGCAAAAATTTGCGCAACCAATACTCCAATATTTTTCGTCGCGCGACCAATAATGTTTTTCGTCGCGCAAAGTGATACGGTTTTTAAAACCGAAATAACTCCTCCACCATTTTCTCTACTCTTACCTCTCCTTTCTCTTTCCCTCCCCAAATCCCACCATTTCTCTCACTCACTCCTCTCACTTAATATCTCATCTCTCTCTTCACTCTCTCTCACTCACTCTCTCATCTCTCTTTTCACTATCTCTCACTCTCACTCACTCTCTCATCTCTCTATTCTCTCACTCTCACTTCTCCCTCTCATTCTCATTCACTCTCAATCTTGTCAAAAGGTATATTCTCTCCAAATTTTAAATTTTTTTCATTAATATGTGTTTTTGGAGTTAATTTTGAGTTTGTGTGGGTTTTGGGGTTGAGTAAAGGGGAGGGATTGGAGTTTGGGTTGGATTTGTGGTATAACAATTTTAGGGGAGATTATACTTTTTTTTTTTTTTTTTGGTTATTTGACTATATTTGTTTTTTTGTAGGGAATCATCAAGACTTTGACGGCTAAAGTTGAGGATTAGGAAGCTATCAAAACATATCCTCCGCCACTACCACCACAATACGCTTGTATTAGGATTTTATTATTGTACTTTGTTAATTTATATGTACATTTTGAATATTATATATATATATTTATTGGATAATTTGATCACTATTTTTCATATGTAATTTTATTTTGAATATGTCAATTTAAATTAAAGTAATTAAAAAAATCATACAATTAAATTAAATTTAAAAAGTAAAAATTTGAAAAAATTAATATCAATTTAAATTAAAGTAATTTTAAAAAGAAATCATACAATTAAATTAAATTTAAAAAGTAAAAATTTGAAAAAATTCATATAAATAAAGTCATACTAAAGAAAAAATATTTCGTAGCGCAAACTATTAAATTAGTTTATTTCAAATTAAAAAAATTTAAAACAAAAAATATTTCGTCGCGCAAATATTTGCGCGACGTTACTATTCATCGCGTGAAACTCTAAAAATTTGGGCGGGTACCAAAAATGGGACGCGGGAATTTTTTTTTAAATTTTTTTTAAGACTTTGCGCGACCAATGTATTTCGTCGTGCAAAACTTTGTGCTACCAATATTTTTCGTCGCGCAAAGTCACTTTGTGCGACCAATATTTTTTCGTCGCGCAAAGTTACTTTGCGCGACCAATGAAAAAACTTCGTCGCGCAAAGTCTTTCTTCACGATCTTTGCGCGACGGATTCTGCGCGACGAAGTTTTTGTGGCGCTGAAATTTGTGCGACCACAATGTATTTTGCGCGACGAAATTATCTTCGTCGCGCAAAGTGTAAAATGTAGTAGTGATATTAATCAAGTGATTCTAATTGGTATTACATGACATGCTTTAATTAGTTTCCCGACTTCTTCGTCCCTGGTCCTTGCATCTTATGTTTGAGGCATATGAGCTTCCAAAGCCAGCAGTGCCATCAAGAATTCCTCAGCGGGCTTAGTAGCAGTGTTGGCGACCCTTTGCCGACCAATAGGGATGAGTTTAATCTTGCATCTGAGTTATCAAATGCTACAAGAACTGCTCAAAGTGGGGTAACACAATTGAATAAGGGTCCTAACCCTAAAGATTCCTTGGAAAAGGATGCACTTGTAAGGCAGATGGGTGTGACCCCAACAAGTCAGAATCCCAACTTGTTTAAAGATTTGCTTGGCTAAAACTGTTCAGAATGGCAAACTTTCGATCATGATTGTTCGAGATTGTTTGCTTTGTGGTATGTGCATGGTCTTTCGGTGTGGCTGGCTATATGATAGGAAATACAACTCAATTCAAACAAGTTTCAAGGCCACCATGCAGAGCTGTAAAGGCACTCTACACCAAGAATGGTGGCAAAAATGAGGTATAGGCTTTTGTATTTGTTGGTCAGTGGCTTATGTAGGAATATAACCAAGTTGGTGACGCTTGAATATGTTAGTTTGAGCCATTTATTGTAGGGACATTTCCTCTCTTGTTATAATAATGCTGTATGAAGTGAATTTTTGTTTTTGTGTTGTAGGGACATTTATTCCTGTTTGTCGTAAGTTTTACTTGGTGTCAGTTCACATTATAAGTTTTAGTTATCTTTTTGACTATGAGATGCCCCTTGTAATTTTTGGTGGATAAAATTGGACATTTGACATCTCCAGTAGCTATCCGGTCATGCAATGACAATGCGCTTTCGTGAACAAAGAAGTTATATAATTCTTGGCAACTTTTTCTTAGTTTCTAAAGCCAAATTGTTTTAGGCTAATGGAGCCATTGGAGATGTTTGCTCTACCAGGGCTGTTCAAACAGCAACTGGTATTCAAAGAACCAAAATGTATTCACAAACTAGACAGGAGTTTGAAAACAACATAATAGGCATGATACTATTCCTGCTCATCAAGCTTTTCATTCCTTGTCCTTGCAGGATTATATCTTGAACAACTATACCAGCAACGTGAGTTGCAGCAACTAGACATGATTTAGACACGCTAGGATTCTTGTACCTTGCCAATACCAGCAACATTACTAGTGTAATGAGACACAATCTTTCAAAAAAATATTTTGGGCATATTTGGACGCCTGTTTACAATTAATGTATGATTTTCAACAAACCTTGATTGGAAATTATGAAATAGATAAATCTGTTAAATTTCATCCCCAACATACATCAATTCCAATGAATGAGACAGAAGAATCATAGACAAAGTATACGTGTGGAATGAAAGCATTAGATAAATCTGGCTTGCTGTTTTGTTCATCTGTGGATGAATGCTGGATGCATCAATTGAGAAGAAAGGTATTGCCTTATGCAACTTAAAATGGAATCTCAGAAACTGCTGGCGCCTCAACACACCTCTTGATTACCAAACCATTGCCTGGAAATTTGGTTTGTTTCAACAGCTAAACCTGGGGCTTACATAAACCACTTTGGAACTTCATTGCCTGAAAATTTAATATCGAATGCAGAGTGCTAAGAAAAAGGATTTAACCCAAAACAAAAAGAACAAAAATTCACACCCTGAAAAGTACAACATATAGCCCAGAAATGCACAACAAAATATTGCTAAATTTGAATTGAACACAAAAGGCAGATATATGACCAGAAAATGCAAAGATATCATTCAACATTTAATGGATTTACGTACTTTGGCTCCTCGTTAAGATCAGTGTGCCTCCTCTTTGGGTGATCAGCCTCTCCTCTTTGAGCTTCATGATCACCAACGTCGACGACGTTAGCCCGATGATCATCATCAAGTGCCATGAAATCTGATAACCGAGGCCTCTTGCCAAGACTAGTCTCTGATGCTGAAGGCAAGGAAAGCAATTCGTTGTCTTGGTGTTGATCATCATGAATATCATCGTCCACTGCCATCGCATCATGCAACAACCACTGCCTTTGCCCACGATCAACTGTGACATCAGCAACCTGGTGGCCTAATAGGTGGACCCCGCAGAGGATTTTAATGGGTGTGGGCATGCCAGAGAACTCAAATATAATTTGACACATATTACCCTGCTGCAATCGCGTCAGTTCTTCCCCCACACGTAAGTTGCTCATATTCAATAATGGAATACAGTTAAGAGCCACATGAGTTTCTTCTGCAAGAACCCTTAAAGGCAATAACTCGTTTCGTCGATCAAGAAATTCAACACAGGGGTCCATAAATATCGATTGAACCATTTTTCTATTGATATGAACATGAGACTCTACCTTGCCTCTAAAAAATGACTTTCCTTTATTAACAACACACATAACCAATCTTAACGTCTCCCAATCTAAATTTGGAGGAATTTCAAAACAAACTTCACATCGAGCAACCCTAGTAGAGTATTCGTCTATAGCTAGTGTTGCATCTTTACAACAGCTGAACCACTTTGGTACTTCATCGCCTGGAAGAGTAATTGTAAATTGAGAATGCGGATGAGAAGATACCTACAATACAATTGGTTACAACAATCATCATCTTAACCATATAACATAGAGGGAGAGATAAAGACAGACACAGAGAGAGAAGAGACAGAAACCTGATCCAGAAAAATATTTTCTGTGATGTCATAGCCACGTAGTCTAAAGCAATTGATCAATCTCAGTTCCTTATCCTCAACGTCCGATGATAATGGCAATTTTGGAATTTTTTCCAATGATGTGCAGTTATCCAGGTATAACAAACCTACTCTTGGTGGAAGCACTTCTTGTGGAATTTCTAGAAGACTCTTGCAATCACACAAGTCAAGCTCGCGCAAGCTCACAAATTTGCTAATGCATTCCGGAAGCGTGACAAAAATTTTTCCAGATAGATCAAGTCCTCGTAATGTGGACCAGCAAAAAAGCAGCTGTAATTTTGGGGAACTGAAGCATCCACGAAGATTCAAAGATTGAAGCCCAGTAAGATTTGCAATTGATCGAGGCAATTCTATTATGCCAATTCCTTCCATATTCAATACCTGTAGTGATTCCATCTCCACTTCTATTTCTGGGAAACTCTTAAACCTTTTACAACCATTTAGCCAAAGTATTTTTAAGGATTTCATTCTAAGTCTTGTTCCAAACCTTGTAAGCTTAATGCATCCATCGAGATGTAATACAAGAAGTTTATCAAGGAATCCAACAGAATCATCAACCTCAACCAAACTTGTACAGTTACTTAGATGCAAGTACTTTATGTTTGGGATTCCGGATAAGTCTGGGATTTTTTCTAAGGATTGACAATCACTCAAATTCATAGATGTCAGGTTTGGCATAAGCTGTGAGACAAGAACACAAAAACAGGAAATAATTAATCACATGCTTCAAAAGACAAAAACTTAGAAAACAATTTTCGTTTTTTTCCTTCTGAAATTAACAACTCTATTTGAAATTATATATAATAGATGAAAATAATTTCAAATACAGACCTTAAAGTTAAATCTCTCCAATTGTCTGATATGACTGCGAGGCATACTGAACTCAACAAGACGATTTCCTTGAAAATTGGGTGGCCAAGATTGTAATTGACATCTATCCCAATTAATCAATCTTAACGCGTTGGGCAGGTAGTTAATGTGCCCACATAGAGATGCATTATGGTTTATGAAAATTTGAAGATTTACCATATTACGGAAGCATTCTGGATTCAAGGTTATCTCAGCTGGTTCTGGAAGCTTCACTGTGATGCCTTTAATATTTCTTCTTCCCTAATATGGAAATTAAGAAATGAAGTCATTGTACAAACCAAAATGCAAGCACATTTTGTTAAGAAAATTAAGGTAACATAAGGTATTCTTTCTTGTCAAATTGAATACAATAACACATGTGATACTTACTGTACTTTCCATCAGAACTTGTATGACATCCTCGTGAAACCACAGTCTACTACGCTGGCCAGGATCATTGGGGGATTCTTTGCGAACTATATCCTTGCCCAGGTTCGCTAGCAAGTCGTGCATTACAATCTTACTCCATTCAATATTTATCAATGCCTTATCAAGGAATTCTTCGATGAATTTTTGGGGTACTATTCGTAGCACATAGTCCTTCTTTTCACCCTTGAAGAAACATGCAATGTCGAGAAAATATTCTTTTGCGCAATGATCCAAGGCATCATAACTTTTTTGAAGTATTCTTTCAATATGCGTATAAGGTTCTCCTTCGTAATCATCTAATATAACTTGCCAACGTGGTATATCTATACCACGAAGATGAGCACCTAAAATTGTTAGAGCTAGTGGAAGGCCACCAGCAAAAGCTATTGCACGTTGTGCGAGTTCCAAATAATCTTCTGGAGGTTCATGTAAGATCCCACATCAAACCAACGGAGAGGGGGGTGATGTGCCTTATATGGCACACCCGCATCCATCTAGCACAAGGCCTTTTGGGAGCTCACTGGCTTCGGAGTTGTAAGAACTCCGAAGTTAAGCGAGTGGGAGGCTGGAGCAATCCCAGGATGGGTGACCACCCTGGGAAGTTGCTTCGTGAGCTCCCAGAAACAAAACCGTGCGGGCAGTGAGGGAGGCCCAAAGCGGACAATATCGTGCTACGGCGGAGTCGGTCCGGGGTGTGACAATTTGGTATCAGAGCCACTCTGCCGTGTGGTGCGAGTGTGCCGACGAGGACGTCGGACCCTTAAGGGGGGTGGATTGTAAGATCCCACATCAAACCAACGGAGAGGGGGTGATGTGCCTTATATGGCACACCCGCATCCATCTAGCACGAAGCCTTTTGGGAGCTCACTGGCTTCGGAGTTGTAAGAACTCCGAAGTTAAGCGAGTGGGAGGCTGGAGCAATCCCAGGATGGGTGACCACCCTGGGAAGTTGCTTCGTAAGCTCCCAGAAACAAAACCGTGCGGGCAGTGAGGGAGGCCCAAAGCGGACAATATCGTGCTACGGCGGAGTCGGTCCGGGGTGTGACAGTTCACTTCTTCGGAATGCATGCCAACTGAAAAGCTCAAGAGCTTGGTTGTAATATAACTTCTTCACCTCGTATACCAACTCAATTTCACGATTCTCAAGCAATCTCCTATTTTTTGTAGTAATGATTACTCTACTACCCTCACCAAACCAATCATCTCCAGCCAAGTTTTCTAACTGCTCCAAGTGGTCCACATCGTCAAGAATTAATAGAATCTTTTTATGCCTCAGCCGTTTTTTTATAACACCGATTCCTTCATCAACACTCTGAATTTTCAAATTTTTGCCTAGAATCTTATCAAGAAGAGTCTCCTGTAGCTGGACTAAGCATCCTTCTCTAACATTTGGCAAGAAACAACTTCCTTCAAACTCATGGGCAATTGCATTCCATATAGCTTTTGCAATTGTTGTCTTGCCTATTCCAGATGTCCCCCATATCCCAATCATGCGACGACCATTCCCATCAACATCTAAAAGCTTTTTCACATCTTGTACATGAGACTGAATTCCAACTGGGTGCTTGGCCACATTCCAATATGTGCGTCTCAGTACTTGGCTTAAGATTCCATCAACAATGTTGTTGATAAATGTAGCTTCATACCTGCCAGTTTAACCAAATTAGATACATTTAGTGAATACAACATATTGAAGTAACAATTAATGTAACCAAAGTAAAAAAGAAAAAGAAATTAAGTTAACTTGAAAAAGATAGATAACCATAATGCCCTACAGCTATCGAAAATATTAAAATACACAAGAAATTAAAATAAAGATCTTCTCCCTACAATTTTATATTTTTACAAAAGGATACTTTTTTTTACTAATGTGTAACACCCCGACCCCAAATTTCCCCAAATTTAACCCTTATTTAATTATTTAATTATTTAAGGGTATTTTAGTTATATTTTTAACCGGAGAGAGTTTGGGGTCGTGACTTGTATTTTTGGATAGGTCGTACTGAGTTCATAGACACGTAGTGGGCTCGAATCGGAGTTGTAACGAGAGAGATATGGTCAAAAGAAGCCCAGTGGCACAATCGTAAATATTTCGAAATGAAATTTTTTATAAAAACTCACATTTTTCTCTCTCTCTCTCTCTCTCTCTCTCTCTCTCTCTCTCTCTCCCGCGACCTCTCTCTCTCTCCGTCGGCCCTCTCCCTTTCTCTCCTTGTAACTCCGGCCACCGGCCACGGCTGTGGACGGGGCCGGTACCAAAATGACCGGGGCGGCGTCCTCTTCCTACCCCAGCCACCTCCCGCCGCCATCCGCCGCGGATTCGCCGGAATTTGGAGATGAAGCGGCTGACGTCGTCCAAACTTCAAAGCCGCCGATCTCCCTCCTCGGGCCACCAATTCCGTCGACCCAGGTATGGATTTTGAACCTCTCGAGCTGCTCTAGCTGCTGGTTGGGTAGGATTAGATCGATTCTTAGCGTAGACAACTCGATTTTCGAATTGAAAATCGGCCGAAACTTCGGCCGCCGTGATCGGCCATTTCCGGCCACTTTTTGGGGTAGGTCCAAGGACAAAAGTGGCTCCAAATAGGGTATTATACCTAGGTAGGAATTTGGAGCCGCGATTTTGAGATTTTTCGGCGAAGCGTTATCGCTTTGGGCACCCACGCGCTGCAGGCGCGTGCGGCGGCGCGTGGGCACTGTAGGAAAATAGCACTGTGTTCCGATGAGATCCTTAGGTTGTCACGAGTGCGTAGGATTTCGCGGATCTCAATTCGGACGTCGTTTGACTATCGAACGGATAATCGCATATTATGCGTTATCCGGGTTCGATAGGTTGGGACCGTTGGATGGTCCCAAATTTAATATATGTTGATCTAGGTATTTCTAGGATCGTGTAGGATTTCACGGATCGTGAATCGGAGCCCCGGCAGTTCCGAATAATAATTTTAAAGTTTATATTTTATATTAATTGTCAGATCGTGATCGGGAGCAATCCGACCGTCCGATCTGAACCAAACTTGCAGGACAAGTGTCCTATACCTGGTGGAACCCATAGGGACTTTCGGATCAAAAATTGGAGGTCGTGGGTTCTACAGGTCCGTTTGACCAGGGTTAGAGTAGTTTGACCCTAGGTTGACCGTGAGTCTCCCGGAGTAATCTTACCTTTCCAGGGGAGATTTTCGGGTGCTAGACTATTGTGAAGGGTTGTACAATATTAGAATTAATATTTATTATTATAATTATAATAAGTTTGTACAAGGGTACAACAGAGTCTAGAACGTCAGTTTGGAGTGCTACACGCACTACCTTAGGTATCTCCTCGGATTTTGGATTCACTACAAGTACCACTAAGTGAAAGTTAGGTCCCACGTGGCGTAGGTTATCTAGCGTTGGGACAGACCCCATACGTGGCGTTGGTCGTACCGGCGTATGGGGAGATTTGCAATATGATGTTCAAGTCTCACGTGGCGTAGGTTATCCGGCGTTGAGACAGGCCCCATACGTGGCGTTAGTTGTACTGGCGTATGGGGAGTTATGTGATAGTATGACATGGTCGCACGTGGCGTAGGTTATCCGGCATGTTGACAGGCCCCATACGTGGCGTTGGTTGTACCGGCGTATGGGGAGATTATATGAAATACAAAGAAATGATATAAGGTATCGCCCAAGTGTGGAATTGAGTTTTAGGGAAGAACTACGTGTGGCTTGATCCCTCAAGGAGGGTACGTAGGCAGCCTAAGGTTGTTAGGCGCAGCCGCAGACTAAATGTTAGTCATAAATTGTATTTGAGTTGTTTGGTAGTTGGTTAAGAATTTTTGGAAGGCCGAATGCCATTTGTGTGAATTGCATGGAATTATATTGTGCATGCTGCCAGTTGGGAATATTAAATGCGTTTTTATGCAGGTATAAATTTTGGGAAATGTCAAATTTATCGGGGAGACTCTGCCGAAATTTCGGCAGGAAGTCTCGGTTTTTAGTAAGTGGGCCTGGCATCAGGATGATGTCCTGATGCCAGGAATTCCAAAGGGTTCGTCTCGGGTTTTGAGAAAATTCGGGACGGGTCCTTAAAGTTGGTATCAAAGCTACTCTGCCGTGTGATGTGAGTGTGCCGACGAGGATGTCGGGCCCTTAAGGGGGTGGATTGTAAGATCCCACATCAACCAACGGAGAGGGGGTGATGTGCCTTATATGTGCACACCCGCATCCATCTAGCACGAGGTTTTTTGGGAGCTCACTGGCTTCGGAGTCGTAGGAACTCCGAAGTTAAGCGAGTTGGGGGCCAGAGCAATCCCAGGATGGGTGACCCACTGGGAAGTTGCTCGTGAGCTCCCAAAAACAAAACCGTGAGGGCCAGAGAGGGAGGCCCAAAGCGGACAATATTGTGCTACGGCGGAGTTGATCCCGGGATGTGACATAATGAGTAACAATTAAATGTGTAACAAATAGTAATGAGAAAGAGGAGAGAAAAAAATTAAACTTGAAAATGATAAAGATAGAAACATACGCTCCCTCCTCGAAATGCCATCCAGACAAATTTGCTGCTTCCTTAAGAGCTCTTCTCCATTTGAGCACTTTCTCCTTATCATCCTTGAATTTGCGTTCATGGTGAACAAATGCATCACCATAACTACTTCTTTGGTGTCGTACATCTGACGGATCCACCTTGTAAAAAATGGGCAAAACTATTTGTCGCTTTGATTCTTTACATTGAAGGATCTTGACAAGTTCATCCAAGCACCACCTCGAAGATGCATAGTTTTCAGAGAATACAATGACATAAATTCTTGATTCTTCAATTGCTTTGACAAGGGCTGGCGATATTTCTTCTCCTCTTACAAGCTCTCCATCAATGAAGGTGTAGATGCCCTTATCACACAAGGCCTTGTACAAATGATCTGTAAAATTGGTGCGTGTATCCTCACCTCTAAAACTCAAAAACACATCATATGTCCATGATGAATCATGAGCGAAAGAAGAAGAAGAAGGAGAAGAAGAGATTGGTTGAGTGGTCGTAGGGGGCAGATCTGAAGGAAGTTGAGGTTCCACCCCAGAATCAATTGGCAATGGGGAACTCCCCATAAGCCTGAATAAGGATTTTAAGGAGAACATTGAAGAATTGAAGAAGCAGAGAGAATCTTATCTGATTTTGTATTGATTTTCTTTCTTAATAAAACGATACAGTAAGAACAAAGCTTATATGCATGACAAATAGCTTAAGGCTTAAACAAACTCACGTGCTCTCCATGAGTGAAAGAAGAAGAAGAAGGATAAGAAGAGACTGGTTGAGTGGTCATAGATAGGAGGCAGACAATTAAAAGTAAAGAGAAGCTCAAAGAATTGGGTATGGCAGTGGCGCTCTGGATAGATTTATGAGGGCTTGACGAAGCAGTTTCCTACCACCTTCCATACGGACGTGATTAAGTTAAAGGTGTGAGGAACTTTCGTTTCAACTTCAAGTCAACAAACGCTGAATTTTCTTTTCATATTGAAGGTGTAAGGAACCTTCAAGGCAACTTCTGTTTGGCCCAGATGTGTTTTCTTTCAATACATGATGGAACATCTACTGTTTGACTAAGACCTCTTCACTATTATTAAGGCTGCTTTGTATCTCTTTTTCTTTCAGTACATGGTACTTTCGGTGGAAAATGTATTCTCTCTCCATAACGGGGCTTTCGGTGTTAAAATTTTTTTTATGCTGTAATTTAGTTTACGTGTTAATGTTCTTTTTTATTTTTTTATTTAGTTATTTATACTAACACCTCTGAGATTTTTGGCATTTTCACAAAACTCTATGGGGTTTCAGAAATTACACAAACACACCTTAAGATTTTAAATTGTTTTCACAAAACTCATTTTTATTAACTTTTGGGTTAATTTCAATTTAATACTCTGAACTCTCACCCTTAAAGCATGTTTGTCCATTCACTCTCAATTTTAACAATCATGTACCCCAATTGTTTTTATTTTTTGCAATCTGGTTTCGGCTATCAAAATTTCCCTTAATTGTCTACGTGGCAGGCATGGGTCCCACCTTTTCGCTGTTTTCAATGTCAATTGAAGGTATTTTCGATCAATTGGTGTCTTCTGCAAGTACTTTTGTTTAAAAAACTATGACACATTTTTTTTTCCTTCGAGTTTGAGTGGGAAGGCACCAATTGTCCAAAAATACCCTTCAATTGTCCATTTTTTGCAAGTTTAAGCGGGAAGGCACCAATTCCACAAGTGCTTTTGTCAAAATTAACCCTTAATTTGCATTACTAAAATTGAGCCATTGTGGTTTTGTAAGTGGCACAAAAATTCAAAGAAGATCCCGAGGCAGACAAGTCTCTTCCAAGTACATGTCCTAGGGTGGGCTGTGTGGGTTTGGTATGTTTCAAATTTTTTTTTTCTTCAGATTTTTAGTCCCACCTTTTACTATTATTTGCAATTGATATAAACTGCTATATAAAAAATAGTAAATACAGAGTTGCTTTCATGTCTTGTGGGTTCTGACCCATGAGAGGGTGCATATGCTTCATTTGGACTTTCATATGTGTTTTCTGAATTGTTTATCTCAGCAACAGAAGAAACCATATTATCTCAGCAACATTAACACGGTCTTTTTCATCTTCATTTTCAAACCCCAAGTGGGAACTCACTTTTCCTAGCCTGCTTCCACCTTAAAGGGTTCAAACCTTCAAGGTAACTTCTTATCTTTAATGGTGACTAGTTTTCTTTCATTACATGATAAATAGGTATCTTGTTCAAGATTTTGAGCCTCTGCATAATAATCATGCATTTACCTGCATTTATTACATTTAAATCGTTCTAATAATATAAGGACCTAAAATATGACATGTGAAACTCCAAATAAATGTTATTTGTGACAGGACCCGATCCCAATTCCGCTTTGGTATTCGAGTCAAGCCCTGTGCGTGTCCGACACCTGGTGAATGTCGGGCACAAATGACCTTTTTACCCCTCCTGTTATAATTACTATTAAAACTTTCCTCAGACTCCTGTCGAAAATTCGGCAGAGTCTCCCCTGTATTTTGTCTAAACCCAAAATCTTCCACCTGTTAAACAAGCAATTAATTTTCCACCAACTGCCAGAATAAAATAACCAAGTATTCACCAGATCAAATTTCCCACTAAAACGATATATCAGAGCATTTTCTACTAATTTACAAGATTTTAAGAACTTTTACAATAAAATCCTACATTTTTTGGTGGTGCGGAAGCTAGGAGTGGCACGGTGATGCCTGTGCACTTCTACAGCCTGGGGGCGAAAACAAGTTTCAAAATGTGAGTGGACAAAAATAATGTTCTTGAAATCAGTTTATAATCATAATAACCCCCATGGTAAAAATAACTTGATAAGTAAGGCTAAAGTTCAACTGTGTTTAATACAAGGTATTCATCTAACTATATATATAAATGTATGTATATAAATTCGTAAAACTGAACAATTATATGGAGATATAAAACATGCACGAACATTGAGGAAATTGATATAAAATGACTGAAAGCAATAGCTGTATAAAAGTACTCAAATTCCTTTAAACTACCACCTAAATGTACCCCTGTAAAATCCGTCAAATCCCCTGGCAGGTCTCGGCGACACAAAGTCTACCCGAGCCGCAAATTGGCAGGATTCAGGGGACTATGGTCAGCCTGATCCGCCGGCAGGTCTCGATGACACCAAGTCGACTCGAGCCGCTCTGGCAAGATACAGGGTACCGTAGTCAGCATGATTCGCAATCCTGGCAGGTCTCGGGGACACAGAGTCAGCCGAGCCGCAAATCCTGGCAGGTCTCGGGGACACAAAGTCAGTCGAGCCGCAAATCCTGGCAGGTCTCGGGACACCAAGTCAGCCGAGCCGCAAATCCTGGCAGGTCTCGAGGACACAGAGTCAGCCGAACCGCAAATCCTGGCAGGTCTCGGGGACACAGAGTCAGCCGAGCCGCAAATCCTGGCACTCACGGTCTGAGCGTCCCCGAAACTCGTGAGGCAATGTCAAGTGCACTGACAGAACTGTAAATAGACTGGATGTCCGTAGACATCGGTCCATCTGAGGGTAATCACCAAAAACGGGTACATGGTGATTTTAAAATAACTATTTTTAGAAAAGTCTGACAATTATCCGTAATATGATATATCTGAGCTAAGCTGCTATTTCTGAAATATACATCTCAAAGTCTGCTGGTTACCACTTTTTAGCATGTTCAACTAAGCAGCATAGAAATAAAGATATTTTACGATGCAATTCATGCTCGGAAAACATGCAATAATACTTATTCAAGATCAAATATGAAATTTAATTATAAAAATCGTTTAGAAAAGAAAAGTCCACTCACTGCTGGTCCGAGCTAGCTGGACCCTTTGAAGGTCCCTCCTGTGATTCTGCCGGTCCTCTGGTGCCTAATTACCCATAAAGATTAAATTAAGAAAACTGCTCAATAAAAGAATTAAATTAAACACCCTGCCCCCCGGCTCCTAGAAATGCGTGTACTCATTTTCAAGGCACTCCTATGCCCACTTTAGCCTTTCAGACAATTAGAACGGCCTTGAAAGACCTGAAGCTGTTCTAAGCGATAAACTGTCAGACCGGCCGATCCGGAGCCTCGTGGGGTCTACGATCCCTGATGGCCAATCTGGGATTCTCTAAAGGTTCCTTACACAGAAAGACCCATGTCCTGCGAGTTTGGTCAAAAACGGACAGTCGGATTAGCCAAAATTGCATTATCGCTTAAAATCCAAACTCTAGCCCCAGGGTTCGCGATTTCGGAATATCCGGGACTCCGATTCGCAATCCGTCGAATCCTACACGATCCTGAAATCATGTAGAACGACATATCTGAATTTGGGTGCGATCCAACGGCTCGACGGTATAGCACCCCGGAATCGCACAAAATGGAAAATCCGTTCGGGGCTCAAACGGACTCCAAATTGAGATCCGCGAAAGCCTACGCGCTCGTGACAACATGAGGATCGCAAAACTATGCAGAGTCACTTCACTACCCTCACCCACGCGCCGCCACACGCGCGGGCAGCGATGGGTGTCTAAAGCGATTTTGGCTTGCCGGAAAAACTTCAAATCACGGCTCCAAACTCCTACCCTAGGTAAAACACCATATTTGGAGCCACTTTTTGTTCTTGGACCTACCCCAAAAAGTGACTGGAAGTGGCCGAAAACAGAGGCCGAAAATCGGTTGAAACTTCAAGTTCAAAAATCCGATGGCTACACCACAAATCGATCTAATCCGACCCAACAGGCAGCTAGAACAACTCGAGAGGTTCAAGATCCATACCTGGGTCGACGAAAATGGTGGCCGGAAGAGGGAGATCGGAGGCCTTGAAGTTTCGGTGAGTCCCGTCGTTCTTTCGCAGTTTCCGGCCAGCACAGGTCGTCAGCGGGCGGGGGATCGATCGGGAAAGGTAGGGGACTCGACGTCGGTTCCATCGCCACCGGTCCCATGGCCGGTGGTGCCCTGAGGCTGCGCCAGCAAGCTCTGGAAGGCGGCGGCCCCTTTTTTTTTGCGCGAGAAAGAGAGGCTGGCTGGTTTTATAGATCCAACTTCGAGATATTTACGGTTATGCCACTGAGACTCTTTTGACCATAACTCCTTCGTTACAACTCCGATTCGGCCCCACTACGTGTCTATGAACTCATTTCACCGTGCTCTACGCAACGGTGTAAGTGGAATTGTCAAATTCCTCCTCGATCAAAAAGTCACCTTTTTCTTAATAAAATATTATGAGGGCAAAATTGTCTTTTCGCAAAATAAAATATTCCTTAATTTTGAATTTTAGGTTTGGGTTATTACAATCTACCCCCCTTAAAGAAAATTTCGTCCTCGAAATTTACACACCTGTCATTCAAAGAGGGGAAGGGACTACTCCCGCATCTAATACTCGGGTTACCACAAGGCCTTTTTCGCTGAAACCTAAACACTTCCCATTTCAAAATCTAAGCTGATTGTTCCAAATAAGTGAAAGCAGTCTCCAATTCTGCTGGTTATTCGTCTAACACATGAGACGCATAAGCGCTAACTCTACCATGCTATATCAGCACAAACCCCAATTTTTGTTGCAAAACAACACTGTATCTCAGTAATACTGGTTGGCCGTAGCCAATTTTACTTCTGCTTCAATCCTTTGAGAATCAACAAAAATACCCTTAGCCGAAATCATATGTCCCAAGAACTCACTCTATCAACCCAACATAGACACTTGCTGAGCTTTGCATAAAGTTACTGCTTTCTCAGAGTCCACAACCCAACATTTAAATACCTTATATGTGCCTTCTGTCTCTTAGCATACACCCAAAATGTCATCTAGGCACACGATCACGAAGAGATCTCAATAATGCCAAAACACTCTGTTCAAAGGGGGTCCAAAATGCTACTGACACTTTCCTTGATTCTTATGGCATGACCAGGAACTCATAGTGCCCATACCTCATTCAACATGCTGTTTTAGGTACATACTCCTTTTTAACTCGTAACTGGAGATATTCAAGCCTCAGGTCACTTTTTAGAAAATCCCTTGGCACCCTTTAGCTTATTAAACAATGCCTTACTGTGAGACCATGTACATCTACTTCCGCACTGTGATCTTGTTCAGCTGTCTTGAGTCCATGCATAACCTCATGATGACATCTCCTTCCTTAAAATAACCCTAGAGCACCTTACTAAGAACAATTAGGCTGAATGAACCTCTTCGCTATCAATTCCTGCAATTGAGTCTTTAACTCCTTCAACTTGCTGGTGTCATTCCATACTTTACCCGAGAAATAGGCTCCATTCCTGGAGCGAGCTCAAGAATAAACCCGATCTCCCAATGAGAAAGTAACTCTGGGGTACAGTATCTGACCAATAAATCTAGTCCTAAGATGACATCCATTCAACCATGCCGAAGGGGATTCAATCTGTGACCACAATAGGTAATGCATATGCTTCCTGCTGAGTCATGTTATACCATCTAACAGTGGCCCTAAAACTTCCACCACGTCCCCTCAGCTGACTGCTGCCTCAACTAATCACACTGATCTGGGCCCACCACTAAACAAAGCCTCCATAGACTGTGGTGTCTCGTGTAATTTACCTTGCATACTTGTTTCGCTGCAGCAATGATCTTTCTATGCTGAAGGAACAGCGGCAACCCTTTTGAAAAAAAAATCTACATTATTCATAATAATATCCTCCAGTAGTACTCCACTGGCAGGGCCCGGAACAGTACCTACCACCCTGGCGCGTTAGGGCGACTTCTCCTGTTAGATCCTGACAACAACTATCTTCCACTACTTCTGGCTACACCAGCCTCAGAATGATTTCCAATACTACTATCCTGGCTGGTACCTTCACTGGAACTAAATCCAGGTCGGTAGCCTCCATACCTGCGGCCATTCGGTGATCTGAAACTGTAATAACCACTGTAGTTACCTCTCTTAACCATTCCCTGACTAGTATCACCTATGTCAAAATACTGTGCACAGAATTCACCACGTCACCAAAGTTAACCAACTACTAACTGATCACAATACCTCGGATGGAGGCCTTTAACCTCATCGTAACAAGGTGCTACCTCTTACTTTCAATCTCTACTAGTAGAAAACAATACGTGAAACCTTTTTCTCGTATTCTGATCTAGTCATTATCTCCTATCCAGCTGCAAAACTCCTGCATCCACACATTCTGTAGACTTGTGGATAGTACTGACTATCAAATGCGGCTCTAAATTACTTGTCACATACTAGTCCAAGGATCCTGGTATCACTTCTTAACCGAGTCCCCCCAATACTCTACTATTCTGTGGAACAACCCTGACCTCCATGATCCGCTCCATTCCTTTCAATTCAATCCTCCTTTACTACTGGGTACCACCATTATCCAAATTTATAGCCCTCAATCCTCTTTACTTGATCCACCTATCTCACGGATGGATCTTTGGGCTACTCAATCTTGGCTAAAGCCTGAGCTAACAGCTCCAAGGTCTACGGGACGTTAGAATCTCCCTGCCTACTAGGTATAGTAGGCACGACTCCTGACGAGCCTCTAATGAAAGATTACTCTACCGGTTTAAATACTGGTGTAGTTCCTGGCCGACCTGGGATCTCATCCCCTTACGTCGGGATAACTATCTAATTTCCCAACGGACACCACCACCATGAGGGCCCAATTTGAAAAGAAAACGAGGATGCACAGAGTGCGAAGTCTACAGGAAGTGAAACCTGGCTCTGATACCAAATTGACAGGACCCGATCCCAATTCCGCTTTGGTATTAGAGCCAAGCCCTGTGCGTGTCCGACACCTGGCGAATGTCGGGCATAAATGACCTTTTTACCCCTCCTGTTATAATTACTATTAAAACTTCCCTTAGACTCCTGCCGAAAATTCGGCAGAGTCTCCCCTGTATTTTGTCTAAACCCAAAATCTTCCACCTGTTAAACAAGCAATTAATTTTCCACCAACTGCCAGAATAAAATAACCAAGTATTCACCAGATCAAATTTCCCACTAAAACGAGATATCAGAGCATTTTCTACTAATTTACAAGATTTTAAGAACTTTTACAATAAAATCCTACATTTCTTGGTGGTGCGGAAGCTAGGAGTGGCCCAGTGGTGGATGCCTGCGCACTTCTACAGCCTGGGGGCGAAAACAAGTTTCAAAATGTGAGTGGACAAAAATAATGTTCTTGAAATCAGTTTATAATCATAATAACCCCCATGGTAAAAATAACTTGATAAGTAAGGCTAAAGTTCAACTGTGTTTAATACAAGGTATTCATCTAACTATATATATAAATGTATGCATATAAATTCGTAAAACTGAACAATTATATGGAGATATAAAACATGCACGAACATTGAGGAAACTGATATAAAATGATTGAAAGCAATAGCTGTATAAAAGTACTCAAATTCCTTTAAACTACCACCTAAATGTACCCCTGTAAAATCCGTCAAATCCCCTGGCAGGTCTCGGTGACACAAAGTCTACCCGAGCCGCAAACTGGCAGGATTCAGGGGACTATGGTCAGCCTGATCCGCCGGCAGGTCTCGATGACACCAAGTCGACTCGAGCCGCTCTGGCAAGATACAGGGGACCGTAGTCAGCCTGATCCGCAATCCTGGCAGGTCTCGGGGACACAGAGTCAGTCGAGCCGCAAATCCTGGCAGGTCTCGGGGACACAGAGTCAGCCGAGCCGCAAATCCTGGCAGGTCTCGGGACACCAAGTCAGCCGAGCCGCAAATCCTGGCAGGTTTCGAGGACACAGAGTCAGCCGATCCGCAAATCCTGGCAGGTCTCGGGGTCACAGAGTCAGCCGAGCCGCAAATCCTGGCACTCACGGTCCGAGCGTCCCCGAAACTCGTGAGGCAATGTCAAGTGCACTGACAGAACTGTAAATAGACTGGATGTCCGTAGACATCGGTCCATCTGAGGGTAATCACCAAAAACGGGTACATGGTGGTTTTAAAATAACTATTTTTAGAAAAGTCTGACAATTATCCGTAATATGATATATCTGAGCTAAGCTGCTATTTCTCAAATATACATCTCAAAGTCTGCTGGTTACCACTTTTTAGCATGTTCAACTAAGCAGCATAGAAATAAAGATATTTTACGATGCAATTCATGCTCGGAAAACATGCAATAATACTTATTCAAGATCAAATATGAAATTTAATTATAAAAATCGTTTAGAAAAGAAAAGTCCACTCACTGCTGGTCCGAGCTAGCTGGACCCTTTGAAGGTCTCTCCTGTGGTTCTGCCGGTCCTCTGGTGCCTAATTACCCATAAAGATTAAATTAATAAAACTGCTCAATAAAAGAATTAAATTAAACACCCTGCCCCCCGGCACCTAGAAATGCGTGTACTCATTTTCAAGGCACTCCTATGCCCACTTTAGCCTTTCAGACAATTAGAACGGCCTTGAAAGACCTGAAGCTGTTCTAAGCGATAAACTGTCAGACCGGCCGATCCGGAGCCTCGTGGGGTCTACGATCCCCGATGGCCAATCTGGGATTCTCTAAAGGTTCCTTACAGAGAAAGGCCCATGTCCTGCGAGTTTGGTCAAAAACGGACAGTCGGATTAGCCAAAATTGCATTATCGCTTAAAATCCAAACTCTAGCCCCAGGGTTCGAGATTTCGGAATATCCGGGACTCCGATTCGCAATCCGTCGAATCCTACACGATCCTGAAATCATGTAGAACGACATATCTGAATTTGGGTGCGATCCAACGGCTCGACGGTATAGCACCCCGGAATCGCACAAAATGGAAAATCCGTTCGGGGCTTAAACGGACTCCAAATTGAGATCTGCGAAAGCCTACGCGCTTGTGAAAACACGAGGATCGCAAAACTACGCAGATTCACTTCACTACCCTCATCCACGCGCCGCCACACGAGTGGGCAGCGATGGGTGTCTAAAGCGATTTCGGCTTGCCGGAAAAACTTCAAATCACGGCTCCAAACTCCTACCCTAGGTAAAACACCATATTTGGAGCCAGTTTTGTTCTTGGACCTACCCCAAAAAGTGACTGGAATTGGCCGAAAACAGAGGCCGAAAATCGGCTGAAACTTCAAGTTCAAAAATCCAATGGCTACACCACAAATCGATCTAATCCGACCCAACAGGCAGCTAGAAAAGCTCGAGAGGTTCAAGATCCATACCTGGGTCGACAGAAATGGTGGCCGGAGGAGGGAGATCGGAGGCCTTGAAGTTTCGGTGAGTTCCCGTCGTTCTTTCGCAGTTTCCGGCCAGCACAGGTCGTCAGCGGGCGGGGGATCGGTCGGGAAAGGTAGGGGACTCGACGGCGGTCCATCGCCACCGGTCCCGTGGCCGGTGGTGCCCTGAGGCTGCGCCAGCAAGCTCTGGAAGGCGGCGGCCCCTTTTTTTTTGCGCGAGAAAGAGAGGCTGGCTGGTTTTATAGATCCAAATTCGAGATATTTACGGTTATGCCACTGATACTCTTTTGACCATAACTCCTTCGTTACAACTCCGATTCGGGCCCACTGCGTGTCTATGAACTCATTTCACCGTGCTCTACGCAACGGTGTAAGTGGAATTGTCAAATTCCCCCTCTATGAAAAAGTCACCTTTTTCTTAATAAAATATTCTGAGGGCAAAATTGTCTTTTCGCAAAATAAAATATTCCTTAATTTTGAATTTTAGGTTTGGGTTATTACAATTTACACGTCAAACTCCAAATAAATGTTATTCTCCCTTAACACTGTTAAGTCCGAATAATATTTTAAAAATAACAAAGCTTGCCATGGATTTTAACCCTTGCCTTGATCTCTACTTTCCTGATGAAGATAAGAACCCCAAAGTATCAGAGTTTGTAGAAACTTCAGAAAATGTATATTTATATTGTCATAGACTAGTTGGAACTCTTTCTTTTGTTTACCAGCCTCACCATATATATTAATATTATCAAGATTTCTGGGGTTAAAATTTTCTATATAGATATTGTAATCTCAATGGGGTCTTCTATGTCTCCCTATCCCTTTTTCCCATTGACTTGAATGGTACGTACCTACAGTACAGTGTGAATGTGTTGAAGTAAATTGTAAGGAACCTTCAAGGAAACTTCTCCTCTTGGACGGTGATACCTACTCGGACAGTTGGTGTCAATTGCCCCCCATTGACCCTTTTTTTTCACCTACAAAACAGGCCAAATACAAACTAGACTGTACCTTTGCTTCACATGGTAGAAGTATGTGATATAAACTAATTAGAAAATGTTAAAATAAATTTGATCACAGCTAGGAGTACTTTCATACAATCAAAACCAAAAGGGCCATAAGTACCAATACCATACCAAATCAAGTAGAAATTTTAGTGCCTTCGCTACAAAATATATGCTAGAACAAGAAACACATTCAAAGCAAAGGCATATCAATGTCTTTAAGCAGTGGCTAATTACTGTGTAACATGATTTAACATGTTAGAAATTGAACAGCCACAAAATTAAAAAGAAGAGGCACACTCCTAGTCTTGTGATTAAAGTCTTTGAAGTGCATGTGAGAGCCATAAAGAAAAGAACATTTCTGACGTGCAACAGCTTTTTTTCATCAGTTCATGATGATGCTTTTTTCTTTTTGACTAACATCTCTTCACAATTGTTTAGCCTTCATTGACTGGATTCACCTCATACAGCGAAATTTCGTTTGCACCTTCAAGCATAAGGAGTCGGTAACTTTTTGTCTTTGACGGTAACATTATGAAAAAGTAGGTACTCAAAAAGAAAAAAAAAAAAAAACATACATAACATATGTCAAAAACCGAACCATTTAGTGATACATATTGTCATATAGTACATATTGTAGTATTTTTCAAGTCATATTTGAGAAGTTAGTTCCTCAATTAATATGTATTGAAGTGATACACATATATAGAGCCAAGAAAATACACGTGTAACATGTGCACGAAGAAAAAAAAAATATATAAGACAGTACACCTATAATTTTAAATAAAGTAAAGTCGGTAGAATTATATACTAAATATTTGATATCTAGTATCTGTAGTTATGCATTTGTAATTTATTTTTTGAATTTTTGTAATATATCCAGTCTCTGAATTCATATCGACGTGGTATGCTCTCCAGCAGGAACATCAAATTCACCGTACTTTTCTTCGGTAGTTGTTGTCAATAATTCAGCCAAGTGGGGCCGAGGTTTAAATAAGAATCACTTTTAATAGTGTATGTTCTCACATGCAGAATAGCTGGTATTTTCCCTAGTTGGGTAGCAGCACGTGAACTAGTTGGGTTGCAGGGTAGCACCACGATGGAAAAGTTATCATATGGGAATAATTTTGTCCTCGGTCATTGTCAGTAATTTTCTATGGGAAAAATTACTCTCACATCGCACAAAATATAATAGTAGATTGTTAGCTGTATGTGGGACACGAGCGACACACAAAACGATTCCTCCAAGCTGTATAAATTATTTATAAATTGAGACGTGAAACATAATGTATACTAATTTAGATAGATACAAGTTGAATAAGTGACCATCATTTCTTGAATGATGAGTGTGGGAGCATATATTTTCGTCTCCAATTAGAACACGCCACGTGGAAAAGAAGATTATCTCTTTAATTAATTAATTAAACTAGTTTATCTGGCTAATTAATTAATTGGGATAAATATCTTAATTAATATGATATTATCTTTATTTAAAGAGATAATATCATTAATTAAGATATTATCCTAATAAAGAGAAGATAATATCATTTAAATCAGATATTATCTTCTTAAGAGATAATATCTATTTAATTCAGATATTATCAGGCCCAACTCGATTCCTACGAAACCCTAGCCCCGAGGCTCCTATAAATAGACGACCTCATTCATCATTCAAGGTACATCTAAACCTACTCCTCATACCTGAGAAAAATACCCGAAGCTTTCTCTCCCTCTCCACTCTCCATATTTTCTCCCCACGGATCCGGCCACCACACACGGCTCCGGCCACCCGGTTTACACCCTACATAAAACTCCGTACCCTTTGCTTAGCTATTGTTTTCCTACAAACACTCAAACTAACTTAGGCATCGGAGGGCCTTTGGCCAACACCCCCCGGTTGTGGTCTATTTACTCCAGTCTTTTTTACAGGAACCGAGGAAGAGAGAGAAGGAAGATCGAAGGTTGAAGGATCTAGAAGCGAATATTCTCCCGTAAGATTATTTGCACAAACATTTGGTGCTTTCATTGAGAGCACGAGTTATACTCAATGCGTGCTCAAGGAATCCGTTCCTCCTATTTTCCAATCCACCGAAGCCCTCCAAACAACCATGGTTGGAAGCAAGCGCACAAGGAGCAAAACCGCCGCTATGGCTCAATCCGTGACGACCCAAAGCTACTCCTCCCACGATCCCACGATCGACATGGCGGCTCCACCACCTCTTGCCGCCATGAACCCTCAGCAGCCTCCGCTGCCGTCGTACCATCTCAAGGCCCCATGGCCGGACCTAGCCACCTTCATAGCACCACCGTTGAGCATGGTGGAACCTCACATCCAGTTGGGCTCACTACCACCGCCGACTTTGGCCCAATCTTGGAGCAACTTCAACCATTCCCTCCACTGCCTCCACACTCGACGCATGCTCCCACGCACACATCCAACGAAAACCTAGCCCGTGTGCAATTGGGCTCTACACATTTCTCTCCTCCAGATCCACGAAGTCAAGTAGACCTTAATCTGAGAGTTGACCAGCTAACTCAGAGAATGGACGACCAAAACAATTTGATGAGGCAATTCCTCAATCAAATAAACTTGGCTCAAAACCTTGACCTTAGACAATAGGGCGAAGAGAGAAGGATAAATGAACGCACCGATAGGCAGTTCGGTGGGAACCAAGCAGGTCGAGCAAGAGTAAGCAGACAAGGAAATGCGCAACAACGAGATCAGCTCGCGGACATGTCGCAAGCATCCGCAAGCCACACTCAGAGCAGACGAAGTTTCCCATCCCGATTGAATTTAAGGACCAACGTGCGCGATAGGCTGGGCCCAAGACCTGACATCCACGCTCGCCTGGGCCAGCATGAAGACGTTCATGAAAGGCTAGGCTCCCAGGGAGGTCAACTTGACAGCCATCGAGACGAGGATCGAGAAGAAAGGCGCTCTGCTACTCGCTCACAGAGAAATATTCACGAAAGGATAGGCCCCCAGAGAGGTCAACTTGACAATCATCACAATGAGGACCGTGAAGAAAGGCGCTCCGCTACTCGCTCTCGAAGAACCAATTCTCGTCGCCAAACTACTAGAAATCCCTCACAGGCGCAGTCCACCAACACGCCGCCTAGACAGCGCAACCGAGGAGGTCGACCCTCGCAAGCCAATGAGGAAGTCAATCAGCGTCGTCTAAATCGCGAAGGTCATCAACGTGACCGACTAGCCATGCGTGCAGAAGACGTTGAAAAGCTTGTGAATAACCGACTTCGAGACTTAAAGATTGGCGGAAATTTCGAAGATGCACTACGCATTGAGGTAGACCAAGCAAACTCCTCACCTTTCACCGCCAAAATCGAGCAGGCTGCTCCCCCGAAAAGATTCTCAACGCCCTCTTTCACATGCTTCAAAGGCGATTCCGACCCCGAAAGTCATCTGAAGCATTTCAAGAGCCTTATGATCCTCTATAAAGCCGAAGACGCGCTAATGTGTAAGGTGTTTGCAATGACTTTGCGAGGAGCAGCTCAGGATTGGTTCCATACCCTGCCATCCGGGTCGATCAACAGCTTCAAGGAGCTTACTTACGTCTTCACTAAAGAATACACTTCTTATCGGACGATCAAGAAGAACCCTGACCATCTGTTCAACCTACGCAAGAAGCCCGAAGAATCCCTTCGAGATTACATCAAGAGGTTCAAAGCAGAAAAGGCCAACATCGTAGGGTGCGATGATCAAATCGCATCCTCTGCATTCAAGAAAGGTCTTCCAGCAGAACATGACTTATACCGCGAGCTGACTATCACTCCCAGCCAGACTCTGGCAGAGGTCTTCACGACCGCAGAACGCTACGCACTCTGGGATGACGATCGAATCGCCGCGAAGAAGTCCACTGAGCAGGAAGACCGACCGGCTAAACGGGCAGAACAAAGAGGCGACAGGCTTGGCAGCAGGGACAAAGACAAAGGCAGGTCACGCCCACAAAGAGAGGCTACGACGAAAGAGAACTACACCAAGTTCTCTATCCCCATACATCAAATTCTAGCCCAAGTGAAGAACAAACCTTGGGTAAAAAGACCGCCACCCTTGAAAGGAGATCCGGACAAGAGGGATACCAGAAAATATTGTGCCTTCCATGCGACACATGGGCACAATACGAATAATTGCTTTGCTTGGAAAGTGCATCTCGAAGAACTCGTGAGAGAAGGTCATTGCACGGAGTTCATCGCGAAGCAGGCCATCCAGCAGATAGAAGACCGCGATACCGCCAAGGAGCCACCCCAGAAGGTCATAAGGATTAACACAATCCTAGCCGACTCCGAGGAGTCCGGACTGACCAACAAAGAGAAGAAGAGGAAGAACAAACAGGCTACTATGATCTCCCAAGTCTCAACTAGCCTCTCACTGGCAGAAGACGATCCCGTGATCGGCTTCCAAAAGAAAGACTTAATCGGCCTGGATCTACCGCACAACGAAGCCCTTGTCATCAGCATTCAAATCGCTCAGGCTATGGTCAACCGAGTCCATGCAGATGAGGGCAGTGCAGCCAACATCCTACAATTGGCAGTCGTCCAACAGATGGCTTAGAGGCAAAGATCAATAAATCAGCCAAGTCCCTGATTGGTTTCAATGGCGTAACGACGGTTACCGTGGGCACGATAGATCTCGACGTCTACTCTCCACCTGTAATCAGCTCGCAAACGTTCATGGTCATTAATGAGATCTCACCCTACAATGGCATTCTAGGCAGACCATGGATCGGCCAGATCAACGCCATCACCTCTGCCACACATCAGAAGATTCGCTAACCAATCCCTGGGGGCGGTATCGACCAGATCAACAGCGATCAAGCAATGGCAAGAAAATGCTCAGCTTAAGGGCTGAAGAAAAGCAAGCAAACACAGTTCCTCCCTGTGAATCAGGCAGATCTAAAGGGAGTAGAACAAGCAGAGGAGAAAGCAGATCCCGTTCCTGACGGCCGAGCATACCAGAAAGGAAAGGGAATAGCTACTCCCCAATAGCAATCAAAGAATCAGGACCAAGTCGAGGGAATCCGTCCGGAGGTCTCTCCTGAATAAGGATGGAAGCCCGAAGAGGACGTTGAGCTAGTACCCCTTGATCCTGACAAGCCAGAGAGAAAAGCGCGGATCGGCTCGCGCCTAAGCCATGAGGAAAAGATAGAGCTTGCAGCCTTCCTCCGGAACAACAAAGACGTATTTGCATGGTCGCCATCCGACATGCCTGACATCGATCCCCAGATCATCTGCCATCGCTTACACGTCAACCCAGCCATCAAACCTGTAGCGCAGAAGAGACGCAACTTCGCCCCCGAGCGGGTTGCCATCATTGAAACCGAGATCGATAAGCTTCTAGCTGCTGGTTTCATCGAAGAAGTCTCCTACGCAGAATGGCTGGCGAACATTATTCTAGTGGCAAAGAAAGATAAAGGTCTGTGGAGAGTGTGCGTCGACTACACCGACCTCAACGAGGCATGCCCTAAAGACAACTTTCCACTGCCTAGAATTGATCAGCTCGTCGATTCAACTTCCGGCAACCAACTGCTAAGCTTCATGGACGCCTACTCCGGCTACAACCAAATCATGATGCATGAAGATGACAAGGCTAAAACCTCTTTCATCATCGAAAGAGGTACATACTGCTACAAAGTCATGCCCTTTGGGCTGAAGAACGCCGGAGCAACCTACCAAAGGCTGGTGAACAAAATTTTCAAGGAGCAAATCGGCAAGACTATGGAGGTCTACGTAGACGACATGCTAGTCAAAGCTCCCGAGCGAGCAAACCACATCAAGAACCTTGCCGAGGCATTCAGCCTACTTCGAAAATACAACATGAAGTTGAACCCGAGCAAATGCACGTTTGGAGTCTCGTCCGGTCGATTCCTGGGATACTTAGTCACCCAAAGAGGAATTGAGGCACATCCAAATCAAATCAAGGCTATACTCAACATGAAGTCACCTGCCACAACAAATGAGATACAAAGTATAACGGGTAGGGCAGCAGCTCTCAACCGATTCCTCTCAAAATCTACCGACAAGTGCAGGCCATTTTTTAAAGCCTTGAAGAAAGGACACAGAGACAAGTGGGATGACGAGTGCGAAGTAGCTTTTCAAAACTTTAAAACCTACCTCACTTCACCTCCCTTACTCTCAAAACCGATACCAGGCGAAGACTTGTACATCTACCTGGCGGTGTCCGACTCAGCTGTCAGCTCAGCTCTCATCCGAGAAGAGCTGGGGGCACAACATCTGGTATTCTACACTTCAAAAGCTCTCCTTGATGCAGAGACTCGCTATTCGAAAATGGAGAAGCTCATTTTTTCGCTTGTAGTTTCCGCGAGAAAACTAAGGCCCTACTACCAAGCACACCAGATAATTGTCATAACAGAATTTCCTTTGAGATCGATCCTCCACAGCCCCGACGCTTCTCAGCGACTCATGAAATGGGCTATCGAACTCAGTCAATACGACCTCCTCTACCGGCCGAAGACTGCTATAAAAGCCCAAGCTTTAGCAGATTTTGTTGTAGAGTTTACTCCAACAGCCGAAGAAGAGAAGATGGTCACGAAAAGCAAGGAAAAAGCAGACGACACCTCCCCTGCCGATTCAAACCTACCTAACGACATGTGGCAATTGCATGTAGACGGAGCATCAAATCATAAAGGATCAGGGGCAGGCGTCGTCATAATCACCCCAGACGGAACCTTGTTGGAACAAGCCATCACACTAGGCTTTTCTGCTTCAAACAACGAGGCAGAATATGACAGGACCCGACCCAATTTCCGTTTTGAAATTCGAGCCAAGTCCTGTACGTGTCCGACACCTGGCGAATGTTGGACACAAAAGACCTTCTTACCCTTTTCGTTCAAAATTCTTTTAAAATTTCCCTTAGACTTCTGTAATTTGACCAAACCCAAATTTTGAAATTCGAGCCAAGTCCTATACGAGTCTCCCCTGTAATTTGACCAAACCCAAAATTTTCCACCTGTCCAACAAACAAATAAATCTACACCAACTGCCAGAAGAGAATAACTAAGTATTCACCAGCTCCAGTTTTCCACTAAAACTAGATATCAGAGCATTTTCTACAAAACTCTACCTTACTTGGTGGCGCGGAAGCTATGAATGGCCCGGTGGTGGATCCTGCGTACTTCTACGGCCTGGGGGCGAAAAACAGGTTAAAAATGTGAGTGGACCAAACATAAGATTCTGGAAAACAGTTTACAATAATAATAACCCCCATAGTAAAAATAACTTGATAAGTAAAGCTAAAGTTCACCTGCGTTTAATATAAAGTATTCCTCTAAATATATATATGTAACAGTATGTATATAGATTCGTAAAGCTGAACAATTATATGAAGAGATAAAACATGCACGTTTATTGAGAAAACTGATATAAGATGATTGAAAAACAATAGCTGCATAAAAGTGCTCAAATTGCTTTAAAACTACCACCTGAGTGTACCCTTGAAAATCCGTCAATTCCCCTGGCAAGTCTCGGGCATCACGCAGGCTACCCGAGCCGCAAACTGGCGAAATCAGGGGACTATGGTCAGCCTGATCCGCCGACAGGTCCCGATGACACCAAGTCGACTCGAGCCGCTCTGGCAAGATATAGGGGGCCGCAGTCAGCCTGATCCGCAATCCTGGCAGGTCTCGGGGACACAGAGTCAGCCGAGCCGCAATTCTGGCAGGTCTCGGGACACCAAGTCTGCCGAGCCGCAAATCCTGGCAGGTCTCGGGGACACAGAGTCAGCCGAGCCGCAAATCCTGGCACTCATGGTCCGAGCGTCCCCGAAACTCATGAGGCAATGTCAAGTGCACTGACAGAACTGTAAATAGACTGGATGTCCGTAGACATCGGTCCATCTGAGGGTAATCACCATAACTGGGTACACACGGTGGTTAAAAATAAATATTTTAGAAAAATCTGATAAATCACTGTATTTGGCAAGTCTGAAACTAAGCTGCTATTTTCTCTAATATAAATCTCAACTCTGCTTTCTGTCACTTTCTACCATGTTCAACTAAGCAGCATAGAAATAAAGATATCTTACGGCACAAATCATGCTCGGAAAACATTCGGTAAAACTTATTCAAAATAAAATAATGAAATTTACTCATATAAACTCATTTATAAAAACTTATTTATATAAAATCAATATAAAATCATTTAAGTAATCTCATTTATGAAAGAAAGTCCACTCACTGGTGGTCCGAGCTAGCTGGACCCTTCGAAGGTCCCTCCTGCGGGTCGGCTGGACCTCTGGTGCCTGATTAACCATGAATAATAAATTAATAAACTGTTGAATAAAAAGAATTTAAATTAAACACCCTGCCCCCGGCTCCTAGAAATACGCACACTCGTTATAAAATTTCTCTTATACCCACATCAGCCTTTCAGACTCTTAGATCAGTTTTGGAAGACCCGACGCTTAGTTAAGCGATAAGCTGCCAGATCGGCCGACCCGGGACCCGTGGGGTCCATGATCTCCGATGGCCAATCTGGGCTTCTCTGAAGATTCCTCATAGAGAAGGAACCATGTTCCGTGAATTCGGTCCGAAACGGACGGTCGGATTAGCCGAAGTCGCGTTATCGCTTAAAATCCAAACCCTAGTCTAGGGTTCGCGATTTCGGAGTATCCGGGACTCCGATTCGCAATCCGTTGAATCCTACACGATCCTGGAATCATGTAGTACGACATATCCAAAATTCAGTGTGATCCGACGATTAGACGATACTGCACCCAAGGATCGCGCGATATGGAAAATCCGTTCGGGGCTCAAACGGACTCCGAATCGAGATCCGTGAAATCCTACGCGCTCGTGAAGACACGAGGATCTCAAAACTACCCAGAGTTACTCCACAACCCTCGCCCATCTGCCGCCTCGCGCGTGCAGATTTGGGTGTCCTAAGCGATTTTGGGTGGTCAAAAAATCTCGAAACCAAGACTCCAAACTCCTGTCCTAGGTAAAACACCCCATTTGGAGTCACTTTTGTTCCTGGACATACCCCAAAAAGTGACCAGAAACAGTAGATCACGGCGGCCGAAGTTTCGGCCGATTTTCAAGTTGAAAATCGAACGTTCTAGAGCCAAAATCGATCGAAACCCATATATCCATCAGTTAGACCACGAAAAATAACTGAGAAACCATACCTTACTCGATCGATTTGGTGGAGAATTGAAGGAGAAAACTGAGCTGGAAGTTTGAACTGAAAACTCGGCAACAATGGCGTTTTCCGGCGAGGTCCGGCCACGGCAAGGGCGGCGGCTGGTCAAGAAATGACGGCGGTCGAGTGGTGGTTCGTTTGGCACCAGTCTCGGAGATCGGCTCCAAGTGTGGTGGCCGGTGCGACGTCGGGAAGGCGCGGGGGTCATGGGCTGGGGCGAAATCGGGAGGAGAGAGAAATGAGGAGAGAGAAGGGGAGGAAGGGATAAAAATCTGACTTTTTGACGAAATTACCATTTTGCCCTTCGCGGTATTTTGATCGTATTTTCTTCGTTACAACTCCGATTCGGGTCTACTCCGTGTCTGCGGACTCGTTTCGCCGTGATCTACGCAATGGCGCAAACGGAATGTCCAAATTCTTTCTCGATAAAAAAGTCAATTTTTTTCCTATTAAAATATGCGAGGGCAAATTTGTCTTTTTGCTGGAAGATATTAATCCTACTTTTTAGATATTTTATTTCTTTTTAGATATTTTGTTTTGGGTTATTACAGAATATGAGGCATTGCTCGTAGGACTGCGCCTAGCAAAAGAACTGACGATCAAGAGATTAGCCATCTACTCAAACTCCCAGCTGATCACGAATCAAGCCTCAGGCGAGTACATGGCACAACATCCAAGAATGATTCAGTACCTCGACAAAGTCCAAGGACTTTTGAAAGAATTTCCTACTTTCACCATCCAACAAGTTCCACGGGCAGAGAACACTCATGCAGATGCGTTGGCAAGCCTAGGATCAGCGCTGGACAGCCAGTTCAGACGCTCCATCCCAGTCGAACACCTTGACCGACCAAGCATCGATGAAATAAAGCCAATCGACTCAATGCAGATCGATGAAGACCCCAGCTGGCAAGACCCCATCATCGACTACTTGGTGAATGGAAATCTGCCAACGGATAAGTCCGAAGCTAGGAAGGTCCAACAGAAAGCCGCGAGATATTACATGCAAGGCGACAAGCTCATTCGCAGATCATACTCCGGCCCTCATCTCACTTGCATAAAGTACCCTCAAACACTTGAGGTCCTCTGCAAAATTCATGACGGCGAGTGTGGCAACCACTCTAGGGGCAGGTCACTCGCCCAGAAGGCTCTAAACGTAGGCTATTTCTGGCTTACTATGCGCCATGACTCTACTGAATATGTCGAAAGATGTGATCGCTGCCAACGGTACAAACCAGTTCCTAATCTGCATGCCGAAATCTACCATCCGCAGAACAGTCCGTGGCCTTTCATGCAATGGGCCATCGACTTAGTAGGCCCTATGCCAACGGCACCTGCCAAGAAAGAAATGATGATCGTCGCCACTGATTACTTTACTAAATGGATCGAGGCCGAAGCTCTATCCTCTACTAAAGAAGATGATGTGGAACGATTTATCTGGAGAAATATTATCTGCCGTTTTGGCTGCCCACAATCACTAGTTACTGACAATGGCTCGCAATTCATCGGCAAGCAGATCACTGCCTTCTACAAAAAGTACGGCATCAAGCAGCATTTATCTACCCCAAGATATCCTCAAGGCAACGGCCAGGCCGAGGCATCCAATAAAATAATATTGGACTGTCTAAAGAAAAGATTAGAAGGCGCCGAAGGAAAATGGGTAGATGAGCTCCCTGGCGTACTATGGGCTTATCGCACCACCAAGCGAAGATCAACTGGCGAAACCCCGTTTTCCCTCGCCTATAGAACTGAAGCGATCATTCCTCCTCACATCACTGTTCCCTCAATAGGCATCGAAGTGGGCAGTATCGAGCAGAACTCCGAGCAGATGAGACTCAACCTTGACTTACTTGAAGGCGAGCGCGAGAAGGCCATTGTCCGGGTTGCCTCCTATCAACAGCGGTTGAAGTCTTACTACGATAAAAGAGCCAAGATCAGACAGTTTCAACCAGGCGACCTTATGCTAAGAAAGGCCTTCATCACTGCACAAAGACAAGGGTCCAAAAAGATGAAACCCAATTGGGAAGGCCCTTACATAATCAGCCGGTCTGGGGGCAGAGGAAGCTATACGCTCGACACCATGGAAGGGAAGGAGATTCCGCGACAATGAAACGCCTACCATCTCCAAAGATACTATCCATGACGCTTCCTCCTACCTGCTCAGTCCCCAGCAGACGACTGAGTACTGCACATTTCTGAAAAAGAGAAGCAACTACTGCAAATTCCAGAATGTGCCACAACAAAAGACAGTTGCCTATAAGTAGTGTCCTTCGGGAGACGCATGGCGACAACTAAAAGCGTCTTTCGGGAGACGCAGCCCGTAAAGAAGCATCCTAAGGGAGACGCAGGGTGCGCCAGGAATTTCCTAAGGCAGGTATCCAGGTTCCTATCTGTTCCCTAAGGGGGGCAGGATAGCCAAATAGTTGCCTGTAAAAAGCGTCCTAAGGGAGACGCAGGGCGACGACCAAAAGCGTCCTTCGGGAGACGCAGCCTGCAAAACAGCGTCCTAAGGGAGACGCAGGGTGCGCAGAGTTTTCTTAAAAGGGGGTCACCATGCTCCTCTGCGGGAAATATCCAGGTTCCTATCCGTTTCCTAAGGGAGGCAGGATAGTCAAAAAGTTGTCCATAAAAAGCGTCCTTCGGGAGACGCAGCCCACAAAGCAGCATCCTAAGGGGGTTGCAGGGTGCGCCAGGAATTTCCTAAGGGAGGTATCCAGGTTCCTATCCGTTTCCTAAGGGGGGCAGGATAGTCAACAGTTGTCCAAAGCAGCGTCCCTAAGGGAGACGCAGGGCAACGACCAGAAGCGTCTTAAAGCGTTTTCTGAAAAATGCAGAATACGCCCGGAGTCCCTCAAGGGGGACCCTGGCTTATTGCCGAAATCCCAAGGGAAATACACAGCAGGACACTAACCGGTTACTCAAGCAGTTCACAAGACAATGTACAAATTGAAGTTGAAAAAATAAAGACTGAAATTTCCATAGTAAAGTGACCAACCGGCCAAGTTCAAACAAAAAGAAGATGGTCAAAACAAGACCAATTATTCTAAACAAAAAGCAGACTACAAAAGCTGAAAAGAAATAAAGAAGTCTTCGTCTACTCCGGAAACGCAGGCAGGAGACCCCGATCTGCTGCCTCTTCAGCGTCCACCTGATCAGCCACGCTCTCAGCAGCTCCACATGCATGATCTATGACTCTGCCACCGCCTCAGCACTGCATCATCCTCTGCTCCATCTTCTTCAGCTACTGCCTCTTCACAGCCACCTGCTCTTCAGCTCCTTCGGTGTTCGCAGCATTAGCCTCCTCACTTGCACAGGGGCAAGTCAGGATAGAGCATCTCGATGTCTTCATCTCCAATGATAGAAGGGATCATATCCAATTGTGCAGTCCAAGTAGCCCAACTTGTACGCATCCATGACACTTCGGACTGGATTCTTCAGCAGACTTATGATAGGCGTGAAATCTAGCCAAAAGCTTGTCATAACTATGAGAGATGTCGGCATTCCTTGCGCTCAAGGCGAAATAAGCATCTTTTCGACTCGCCAGTCAACAGCAGAAGAGCTGAGCTCGGAATCTTTCTTAGTAAGGAAACTCTTCCGCTCAGATATCATCGCCCGCAAATCAGACGTCTTCTTCTCATAACGAGCCTGTTCGGCAAAAAGCCTGCTAGCCAGCTCAGCATTCTTCTTCTCCAACTCACTAAGCTGAGCAGAAGAGGGGGCAACAGCAGACGACGAGTTCCAGATGGTCTCTGCAGCAAAAACCACTCCTTTTTGAAGCAGATGAAATGTCGCTTCTCTTTGTTTTTCCAAGGAAAGACTTGAAAAAGTACCGAGATCACCAGCCTGACGGACTTGATCAACCAGCTCAGCGCAAGCGGATGGACTTGATAGAAAGTGCGTCTTGAGCAGATCAGACACGCCCGCATCTTCTGTAGGGCTAGGCTTGTCCACCTTTGGATCAGCCGCTGATGTTGCAGAAGAACCTTTTCCCCGAGCAGATGACTCTCTTGCTTTCTTAGCCTCTGCCACCTTACTTCAAAGGAATTGACGACGATGAATCAACTCCACGCTTGACTGCTTGTGACTCAACAGTTGGAATCATGATGGTTAGATGATGAGTAGACCTGCACATCGACCTCCACTCTTCGACTGTGCAAACGACCCGAACTTCGGAGAGGAAAATCAGCATCTCTTGGCTTCTTCAACAGGTGACCTGGACCGTGCACGAACTACGTCACAGAGCAGATCACGATCTCTAAACTCATCAGCGAGAGGCTTAAAGGGAACATCCCTAATGTTGCGCATACCACCAATCTTCTTGCTATCTGCACCAACAAGATGTTTGACTCTGGCAGATGACGCGGGAATAGCTCTTACTTGGGTTTTCTCAGCAGAAGGGAGCGGCTCTCCTCAATGGAGACACATTCCTCGCCCGTAAAGAAGTAGCTGGAGTTCTCGAAGACTTGACAGCCTTCCTTTTGTGGGGGTTCAGCAAAGCACTCATCCTGTTCAGCAGATAGATCATCAGGGTCCGGACCATTCTGCTTCCATCTCTCGACATCCTCGGCAGGGGGCAGACCACCGTCTTCCTCCTGATACTTGCTCAACAACCAGCGCCACTCACGAAACTTTTAGGGGATGTTCAAAGCATGGCGGACCTTAGCCATGTCAGGCCCAAGCTCCAATTGCTTGCTGATGTCACTCACTACAAGCAGAAGACAGAAGTTAGTCAGCCACACTTGAAGAAACTCAAATAAAAAAAGAAAAGATCATAGATCACAAAAAGACACACCATAGCAATAAGTGATAGGAACAAGGGGGCCGTCGCCAACGTCGCCCTCCCAGCGTCCGCTGACTTCCAACAAGTCGTCATGCCAAGCGTGATCTCCGTGACTAAGACCGTCGAACAGCCTGGACCTGTAGACGCGAACTTGGGCATACTGCTCGAAGTGCCTCACTTCAAAAAAATGAAAGAACTCTCGCACCGTCAACTCCATCGTAAAGAAACGGCTCAGATTCTCGAAGCACATGATCGCCCGGTAAACATTGGGAGTACTCTGGCTTGGAGCACACCCCATGGCGCAGAACACCTCCTTGAAGAGCTTCGACAGCGGGAATTTGAAGCCCAGTGAAAAATAAAAAGGACGGAAGGTAATGATCCTAGCACCAGGATCATCCGCATCCTCGAAAGAATCGTTATCAGTCCGAGACCTCAATAGCTTGACCTGCACGTCATCTGGAATGGCAGAAGCGAAAGCAGCCCGCCATTTTTGGAACTGAGCGTCGGTCGTGACTCGGTGCAAGTTGGCCACGAACTTCTTGCTAGGCACTACGGAACCTCCCCACAAATACAAAGGCACCTGAGAGCTTGGAGCCTTGCTACCGTCTCTGGAAGACATGGTTGGTCAATGAACAACTACAAGAAGAGAAGAAAATTCTACAAGTTAGAATCCCAAAAAAAAAAAAAAAGAAAAAAAGAAAAAGGGCTGGCAGAAAAAAAAACAACAACAAAAAAAAAAAGGGCAGCCCAGCATGAGCAGCCCGTCCATCTCTCCAGCCCGAGCCCAGCACGCGCGCGGCCCAATCCTCCAGCTCCTGCACGCAAGGCCCGCCTGCTTGGCACTGGCCCATGTCGCACGGCCCATCTCTTCCTTGCCCAAACGCCAGCAGCCTGGCCTGCTTGCCCAGCGCAAGCCCACGACGCGCAAGGCCCAGCGCCTTTCTGCCTCAGCTCCGAAGCCCAGCATGCGCCTCCTTCTGACTTGGGCTTGGCTCCTCCACGCCCTTGCTTCAAGCCCAGCACACATATGCTCCAGCCCAGGCCATGTAGCTCCAAGACCAGCATGCACATCATGCTCCATCTGATCCCAGCATCAATTCCCCAGCTATTTGGCAGCTATTGCTCACGAATTGCAACTCATGCTGGACCATCTCATTGCTGCCAAAAAATAAAAAATATATATATATATACATACATATATATTTTTACGGGCTCGACTTACTTGGGATGCACGGCAACTCCTCTCCTCAACAAGCAGTACAAATTCTCCAAAATTTTTCTCAAGCCAGAAGGTAGAGAAGCTAAGTTTGTGATATGAGAAAGAGTGAAGAGAAGCCCTGTATTTATACAGGTTGGACAACCCGGGTCAAGAAGGAATCACAAACTCATTCCTACTGGGAATCCAACTCCAACAACAGTCAGAAGCCTACACCAATTGGGAATCCAATCTGTGAAGGAGTCCAACTCACATAATAAAGCCCAGACACAGTTGGAGAGCCCGAAAAAAATAATTTCATCTCCTACATGCCACACAAGCGCCATGCAAAAGCTGGGGGCATTTGTGGGAGCATATATTTTCGTCTCCAATCAGGGCACGCCACGTGAAAAAGAAGATTATCTCTTTAATTAATTAATTAAACCAGTTTATCTGGCTAATTAATTAATTGGGATAAATATCTTAATTAATATGATATTATCTTTATTTAAAGAGATAATATAATTAATTAAGATATTATCCTAATAAAGAGAAGATAATATCATTTAAATCAGATATTATCTTCTTAAGAGATAATATCTATTTAATTCAGATATTATCAGGCCCAACTCGATTCCTACGAAACCCTAGCCCCGAGGCTCCTATAAATAGACGATCTCATTCATCATTTAAGGTACATCTAAACCTACTCCTCATACCTGAGAAAAATACCCGAAGCTCTCTCTCCCTCTCCACTCTCCATATTTTCTCCCCACGGATCCGGCCACCACACACGGCTCCGGCCACCCGGTTTACACCCTACATAAAACTCCGTACCCTTTGCTTAGCTATTGTTTTCCTACAAACACTCGAACTAACTTAGGCATCGGAGGGCCTTTGGCCAACACCCCCCGGGTGTGGTCTATTTACTCCAGTCTTTTTTACAGGAACCGAGGAAGAGAGAGAAGGAAGATCGAAGGTTGAAGGATCTAGAAGCGAATATTCTCCCGTGAGATTATTTGCACAAACAATGAGAAGAAAAAAGTAAAAGATGTCCTCGCGGCCATGATTCTCGAAACAAGTTTAGAAATATTCGAATTGTTTAGTATTATCACAAACAAGCTCGTGATAGGATATACTATCTACTCTGCAAAGAAAATCAATGGCTTGGCATGTGATTTTCCCAACTTGTAGTTAATTTATATATTCTTATTGCAATAAACGATGGAGATGGGTCGCTTATTGCAAGATAGATTCAAGCCTATCTACTTTAGAATAAGCCTATATTCCACTAAGGTTAAACATAAGTAGATTATGAAATTATCACATCTATAAAATAAAATATAACGCAACGGATCTAGTCCAAAGATCTCAGGTTCGAATTCTCACAATATTATAATTGTGTGTGTGTGAGAAATTTTCATCATTTATAATTTAAACTATCATTTATATTTATAAAAAATAGAAAAGAAAAAGACTAGCTAAAAGCCCGTTTGTCAAAAGCAAAACAGAAAGCCTATTATAACTTTTTGCATTTGATCAATCTCCGACAATTTAGTGCCCCAAGAACCGAACCATTCTATGTCAAAAAATCCCAGGAATTCTTCCCCAACACTATTATTACATGATCTTTGCCTGAATTCTTAGCCCGTGGGCTGTTGGAAATTAGGAACGTTATTAAATTGTTATTTAGTTTCCTTTTATTAGTTGATTGTAATTGATTTGGAGTAGTCTCCAAGTAACCTAGTTTTCCTAGTTAAGCTTGTAATATCTCTATAAATACTTAGCCTTTTGGCTCTATCAATAACAACTGAGAATATTCTTCTTAACAAAATCTCTAATTTCACATGGTATCAGAGCACTGATTCTAGGGCGTCTCTTGAAACTTTTTTACAAACCTTATTTTCTTCACAATCCAATGTTTCACAACCCTAGTTGCTAATCTTTGAAATCCTTTGCCAAATTGAGAGTCGTTGGCGCTTTTCATCCCTCACCCATGATGGGTATTCATCTTGTACAGTTGTCTTGTTCACCCTCTCCTCAATGATCAATATTTTATTCCCACTGCCAAAGCCATACCATCCCACAGTTCCTACATCTAACTAAACCAACAGTCGCGCCCTTCTTTGGCGCTACAATTTCCTTATGTTTTTCATACAAGTATTGCTCTCTATACAAATCATATTGAGCCATCTCTAGTCATGCTCTCTGTTGCAATCAGATATTGAGCCCATGTTTTGATGTCTACTACGCTTGCCACAACCACGGCATCTTCGGCCTTCATCGAGCCTACCCATCATTTTTTTAAGTCGTCTACGCTTGCGGCAGATCCGCCGTCTTCATTGCAATTCCTTCGTGATCCTCGTCACTGCTCACTAAGCCGTTTATTTCCTCCTTGAGCCTCGTCAACGCTCACCGAGCCATCATGTCTTTGGAGAACCCACGACATCTCCAACAAATGCAGGAGGCTCTACAGTAGCACCACTGCTGTTGACCAGCCATTGTGTTCATTGATTCTTTGCCCTTGCCTAGAAACCATCGATCGCTCGTATCCAAGCCATCTATCGTAATCTTCCTGAGAGCACCTTTGCACAACTGCTGGTCCTTTTTCTCTCTGTGTTGTCATCGCTTCTTTGCACCACGACAACCCAACATGAGCGTTCACTTTATCTCCTTTGTTGATATATCAGTTTCTCTTTTTGAGGTTTCACATCAGACCCAATTTTTTGTTTTCTTTCTCTACCTAACTTTTTTCTTGGCCAAGTTTGATATTTTCTTTCTGTCTCCACATGCACATCACTCAATTCTTCTTCTTCTTTTTTTGGCTAACTTTTTCGATGGGTCATATCCTTTTTTCGGTGGGTCATTTTTCAAATCAAAAATAAAAATAAAAGTATTTTTTTCACTTTCACGCCATCTTCTTGGCTTTGCTCCTTTTCTTTTTTTAATCTCTCTTTCATCATTATTTTTCATTCTCTCTTTTCTTTTTCCAAATCTCAACCCTCTACAAGCTTCGGATTTGAGGGGCAGATATGGGAGATAGACACATTGTCACACATCAGCTGCACACAGGCAGCTGCACACCATCATTAATAGCTTCCGCACAATTGCACTAGCAACATCATCAATCAGTTGCACCAGCAACACCATCATTCAGCTGCCCCAGCAGCATCATTATTCAGCCTCAAGAAAAGGCATCATCAACAACATTTGTTGCACATTAGCAACAAAATCACCATCGTTGCACATCAGCAACATCAACAACAACCTCCATACATGCAACATGCGCTGAACATCAGCACAACTTTATTTGGGTGCTGCTTCCTTCAACTCACGACTCTCATACATTGTCGGTTGTCAGATTTAAGAGGACCAACAACCCCCTTTACAGCAGCACACCGCTGCTCCATTTGCCTCCAAATTTGCCTTCATTACAATAGTGACACAGCTGCGACACAGCTGCCCCCTCTACAGCAGTGACACCACTGCCTCTTTATCAGCAACCTTTGGGAGTAACACCTATCACAATCTCTTGTGCAAGTTGGACGTTCTTGATATCCACCCTCCAACTTGAGGGGGAGTGTTGGAAATTAGGAACGTTATTAAATTGTTATTTAGTTTCCTTTTATTAGTTGATTGTAATTGATTTGGAGTAGTCTCCAAGTAACCTAGTTTTCCTAGTTAAGCTTGTAATATCTCTATAAATACTTAGCCTTTTGGCTCTATCAATAACAACTGAGAATATTCTTCTTAACAAAATCTCTAATTTCACAGCCCGTGGGCTTCGTTTCTCAAGCATTGAACTCTGCTGTGATTGTTGAGATTGTCATTCTTCTTCCAATAAATTATCTGGGGAGCCAGCTCTCCTTCAATATTTCAAATGTCAATGATGGCTCAAAATGGTAATTGTCTGGTTCGGAATGTCATCTGTAGGCGCTGTTGATTGAAACTTGTAGAAACAAAACAAAGATCTTCCATCATATGGTAGATCGTGAGTTCCATGACAGGTAGAAGGAAGTTTTTTATTAGGGTAATTTCTGGAATTGATATCTTCTTTGGTTTTCATTACATTTCCTTGAGAATATTAATGGGTTTTCAGTGTCTTTTATTTGATTGAACCAGCCAACATCTCTGGTTCTCTGGTTGTCTTTTTATCTTCAATGCCTACCTGCTTAGTGTAATTCGTGCTTCGTGATTTTGACAATTACTTTTTATCCCTTTTAGATTGCTGTCGATTGCCTAAGAACTGTGTCAGATGTATCTGTTTTTCAGCAAGCTCAAAACCAGAAATCATTGGAGCGCATACTTTACACATGGCTAAATACTATACCTGTCCTTTTTTTTTTTTTTTTGGATGTCTTATGTGTTCATGTTAGGAACAGAGAAATATTCAAGCACACACATTTCAAAGAAGGAAGATAAGATTTGATGTTTATCCAAACAGATAGTCACAAGCGTGAGTAATTTAATTGTGTTTCAATTCTGTTAAACGTGCAATGTTGTCTCCCTAGGCCAGGTTCCTTCTATATATATATATATATATATATATATATATATATATATATATATATATGGACATTAAGCTTAGAAGATCTGGTGATTTCGTGATTGCTCACTCGCAAAATTTACCTGGATATACTCCACCTGTAAGTCCTTGCCTAATACACTTGTATCATTTAAGTTTTTCAGTGTTTCTTATGAGTTGGTTCTACAAACTTGAATAATCCTCTGAGTTTAATTTTTAGTTTACAAATAATCCAATACAAGTTTTAAGTAATTACATTGGTGCAATTTCCTTGTCAATTACCATGGTGCACCATTTGCAACAGCTCCAGGGAAGAGAAGGGTTTTTACAACAGGAACAGGAAAGATCACTTGCAATCAATTGGGAAGAAGTGGCATGCAATGGTGTGGTACACACACCAGATATGCATGGAACTTTGTAACAATGAAAGAAGAAGAAGAAACATTAAGCCAAATAAACGAGTCTTACATTTACCTATTCCTTAATATATATTTCCATAAAACACCATCACTAACAGATGTATAACACGAATATTAAACTTGAGCTCATTCACAAGATATACCAACTACATCTAACTTCAGAAGCTACCCATGCAAATAATGAACAATAATGGCACATCCATGTCAATCCTTGGTAATATACCTCACTTTGAAGGGAAATCAAAGTTTTATGTTACATATAGACTACAACCCACAAACGCAAAGCAAAACATGAAGAAAAGAAAAACAATAAAAGAAGAATCCCAGAAAGCTAAGAGAAGCGAACCTGAGGTATTAAGTTGGAATTGGTTGAGATCTTAAGGGGCAGAGCAGGTATCCTCTTGAATACTACCCCTGGTCTTAAACACTTCCACATCCTACTCTTCTATATCTCCACTCACTATATATTTAACTCTGATCAAAGATGGATAAGCCACCAGTAAACTAATTCAATAGAACTATATATACAAGAAAAAGAAAAGTACGTAGGTTCTAACAAACAGAGTTTACAAAATACTAACAATAACAATAAGATGACACGCATCAAACATGCCTTCTAAACCAAGAGATAACCTAGTTCAAATATTAGGCTTGTTATAGTGCAAAAAAACATGCAAGGAGACAGTTTGTTTATCACTAAATGCAATATTAAGTTTCTTTACTTGAGCATCCCAATGGGACGCAGTGTGAGCAGAGAATTATAAAACTGATAATATTAATCCATGTAGTAGGCATGACTATCTATTTATGACCTATGAGATGAAACTTGTTACTATGAAGATTGATCATTTACTACATTACGATAATCGAAACTGAACCAGTTACCTGATTGGAGTTCCAGAAGTGTAGAGCGGGTTCTTCACGACATATTCCACATACAAATTGTAAATGTACTTCAAAGATTCACGCAAGTCGCCCGTACTGGGATGAGTAACCAAGATAATCTGCACGCACAAACACAAAACAAAGAGTAAGAAAGCAGCGGCACATTAAGAATGAATCTAATTGTATGACAATTTGGTATACACAAACACAACCACGGATGTCCAAATTTCGAAGCTAAGCACAAATTCAAGTTCAAGAATGTAATTGAGTGATAGAAGAGGCCTTTCTTTCCGATCCTAAATCGATAGATATAATGCTAGAAAATTGCCAACAGAAGCAGCAAATATTTCATATTCAATCAAACCATAATTCTTAATTTCAAGATGTGAAAGTAAAAAAAGAAAAAGAAAAAAGAGAGACGTAGAAAACTGGAAAAGCTACCTTAATGCCAGAAGGGGATTCCATGAAAGTAAGCTTGTAGGTATTGGTGAGGACGCTGTGGAAGGAACAGCCTTGGCCGGGCAGCTGAGGGACGCAGAGATTGGCCTTCAAGAACCCCCTCGACAAACCCTAACATCGACTGCAGAGAGAGAGAGAGAGAGAGAGAGAGTGATGCTTAGGTTTTCGCGACAGAGGGAGAAAGAGAGTGGTGGTGGTCGTGGAGCGACGATGTAGAGAGAAAGCGCTGAGAGAGGAAGAGAGCGCGAAGAGAGAGCTGCGGGAGAGAGAGAAGAGTGAGGGCAATCAGTGGGCAATAAGTCGGCAATAAGTATCTATTTATATGAAGGGTAGCTTGGTACTTTCAAGTTTCAAAGTGACTACAGTTGGCACACTGGATTGAAGAGGCATCTCTTTATAGATTATCATGTGTCTCATGTGTCATTACTGGTATGAATTTATTCTTCCCGAATGATGGAAATTGCATTTTATGTATATGCCTTTAGTAGTGGGTTCAATTTCTCTAAAGACCAGAGCAAATTTGAATAGGATGTTTAAAAAATTAAAGATGTAAAATGAAAACAAAAAGGAGACGTGAAAACAAAATGGACTGAGCAGCAGCTCAAGCCGCTTTCACAAAATTCAACATATGATTGAGATTGAAGGCTTAGTTTCCAACATTGGCTCTTGAATGGTTGACTATATGTATGTATGTATGCATGTAGTTTCCAAATCTTTTAATGATTGAAGGCTTAGTCAGCAAGAAGCTGAATCAGAGTTGAAATTGTTAAGATGAAGGTTTGATTATTCAAGAACAGAAGAAAGGAAGGGAAGAGAGAGAGAAGAGAGAGAGCAATAGAAGAAAGAAATTGTTTTATGAAATTTTGATTTGATGGCTGGACTAGGAAAAGTTGTAAGATGAATTGTCAAACGATGTTTTTGGGTTGTATTGATTTATAAATTGTTGGACTTAGCTGAATGTGCACTACAAGAAAAACAGGTATTAGTGGCCAGCCACTTGGGAACAGAAAATACTGTTTTTGGTCACTGAATGCAATTAGTGTCCAAATACTGGTGGTCACTAGAAGCTCGTCAAAAATTCTATTTAGTGACCATTCTCAAGTATTGGTCACTACAACACAAAGAATCAGTGACTATCAATGTTTAGTCACTAATAAAAAAGCTATTAGTGACCGCAACTTTGGTCACTAAAAGGCTACAATTTGGTCACCAAAACATGCATTTTGGTCACTAAGACTGGGTCACGTGCCCACATTATCAAACGATGTGTTACGGTTGTATTGATTTATAAATTGTTGGACTTAGCTGAATGTGTGATATAATTATTGCTAGAAATAACGTACTTAGCTTAGACCAACAGATCTGCAGCAGCGTGCATATGAATTGCAAGCTGTCATTAGCTTAGATGCTCCTGCAGTTGAGAGTATTATGCCGTCAGATGCAAGTTGTGAAGACATTGAGGTCATATTTAATTGCATTATCTACTCGTACCCTTCGCTTTTTTGCTTCTCCTTTAAAGTATTAAGAACTATAGTAGTTCTGCATTTCTCTTTTCCTTGTTATTTGGTGGTTGTTGGCTTACTGTCTGAACCTCCTGTTTTCTAATGGTAAAGTCTAATGGTTGTTTAACCTTGTGATTCATTAAGTTTGGTGACCCTCTTATTGTTATATGCCAAACGATATACTGTAACTTTAATTTTCTCTGGTTTTTTTCTTTTTACAAAATGTATCTTTTGGAAAGCATTTGTTGAGATATATCAAATAGAATCCTTGATGAATATAAATTGTTATAGGACCCGCCCCGGAATTTCCCCAAGACCGAGGCGGACCCCGTCTTTGTTCCGACATCACCCCGATGCCGGGCCCACTTACTAGAAACCGAGATTCTCTACCAAAATTTTGGCAGAGTCTCCCCTTATGAATTGAACAACCCAACAAAATTTAACCTGCATAAAAATACAGAATAATCCCAACCAGCAGCATGCTTTGAAGCGAATAAACAGTTTACAACAAAATGGCCTCCGGCCTCACAATTCAAACCCTAACAGGGCGATAACAGAGCATGTCTAGGGACTTCAATTTCAACAAAACAGAGTACAAAGGAAATAACAGGAAGAAAGAGTCCTACGATGACTCAAGGCTCGGAAGCTCACGATCCGGCTCTGCTGCGGAGCTCAGTCAACTACTGGCTGGGGGGCGCAAAACAGAAAATTGTGAGTGGACAAAAATAAATTCAGTTCAGCGTAAACCAATGTAATATAACCCCACCGTTTAGAAAACCATGCAAGAAATCCCATGCATCTCAAAACCGTCATACTCAAGTATCTACATATATATGTATATATAATATATATCAAAACCAATCAATACCAGATGCCAAGTCCAAAATCCATAAAGAACGCTTCACAAAACCCATCATCCAAAAACTTATAAATCCCACAACCAAACTCTCGAAAGCGTACCCATTGGCACGACCGGCAAGGAAGTATCCACACCGAGAAACAAGAATGGATGAATTGATATAATATATAATATAAGAGATATATACATATAGTATAAATATAACCATCACCTAGTTGTACCGGGGAAACAATCCAACCGGGGGATTGTTTGACTAGTCACCCTGGCAGAGTCCTCGTGATGAGTCCTCAATCCACCATGTGACTAGGGAACGAGCCGTCCAACTGGGGGACCAACTCTCAGCCAGAACGTACCGTCGATAACCTCAAAACCCGTACGCCTGTGAACAGTTCTACGCGCGCAGACTACCCGATTAAGGGTCTACAGCAACATCCCGTCAAGGATGCCCCGGGTCCCGACAAATCCAAGTATCCCAAGTCTCCGTATCCAAGTTCCACATCAGGGGAGGTACATAGGGTAGTGCTTACCGCCACCAACAATTGACATTCTATCACCCGTCACCTTTCCACAATCTCATCTCAACAACCCAGTACCCTCACACATGAGCCAAAATATATAGAAATCCCCAAAATCCATAAATTCATACTCAAGTACTCAAATAGTCAAAACAAATATATTTCAATGCCTCATAAAATATCACTCTCAGCAATTTCATAAATAATATTTCAAAATACCATTTAAAACATCATGCCTAAATTTCCCAAATCCATGTAAAATATACTTTCATACCCATCTATACCAAACACATATTTTACCAAAGCGCTATAAAACATCAAGCTCGACTCATGAAATCATATATTCAATAAATCATTTAAAAACATTATGCATAAATCTTTCTCAATAAAACCCATGCACAAGATTTGAAAACAAGGTCCACACACAAGTAGTCCCACGCTGCTTGCCCTGAGAGGGTCCGCTGCTGTGTATGCGAGTCGAAGTACCTAATTCAGATAGTATACGAGATTAATACGAACGTTTGGAACGAGTACTTTAAATTAATATCCTAATTTCCCAGGTCTCTAGTAAGTGTACTAGGTACGAGACGTTCTAAGGTCCAACTACCCTATTTGGACGATGGAACAACTTCGGGAGACACTCGGTCAACCGGCGGTCAAACTTCCCAATTTGGGTCAACCGGGCCCACGGGACCCACGACCTCCGTTTTACAATCCGAAAGTTCCTAAAGGTTTCACAAGGTCTAAGATAACCGTCTCACAAGTTTAGTCCGAAACGGACGGTTAGATCGCTTACAATCGCACGATCGGACGGTTATTATAAAACGCAAACTTTAAGTTATTGAACCGGAACATCCGGGGTTCCAATTCACGATCCGCGAATTCCTATAAGATCCTAGGAATACCTAGAACAACATATTTTAATTCGGAAAGGATCTAACGGTCGGAACCTATCGAACCCGGATAACGCACAATATGCGAAAATCCGTTCGATAGTCAAACGATGTCCGAATTGAGATCCGCGAATTCCTATGCGCTCGTGACAACCTAAGGATCTCATCGGGTTAAATTGCAGCCTCACCAGCCTCGCCCACGCGCCGCCACACGCGCCGGCAGCGCGTGGGTGTGTAGAGAAATTCCGGGAACGGAAAAACTCCACACCCGAGCTCACCCTTCCGGCTACAGATTCTACTCGAAGAGTGAAACACTTTATTCAACTACACCCAAGTCCAATTCGGACGGCAAGTGGCCGGAATCGGCGTCGGAAACTCACGGTTTAACCCGGAACTTCACGGCCTCGATCCGGCGACCACCGTCGATATTGTCGTCGCACAACCTAGGAAACAGCTAGAAGGGAAGGAGAGCTACCTGTTCCAAGTGACGGCGCAGCTCGCGACGGCAGGAAACGTCGCCGGTGACGTCTGCAGTTTCGGCCGTTTTTCCCGTCGTTGCCACCGCCGTTCGCCGGGTTTTTGATCGGAGAAAAGGGGTGGGCTGGGTAGAGGAGGAAGAGAGGAAGCTTTTGCAAGAAACGGCGCCTGAAATGGAGGTCGGACGGCGAAGTTCTCGCCGTCTGAAGTTCCGGCGAAAATTGAAAACGGGGGAGGGGGAATTCAGCCGCGGGAGAGAGAGAGAGAGAGAGAGAAAGAAAAGTCAGATATTTTAAACCCAAACTTCGAAATATTTACGGTTTTGCCACTATCGATGTTTTGCCCGTAACTTCTTCGTTACAACTCCGATTCAAGCCTACCGCATGTCTACGAATTCGTCTCGGTACCACCTATCCAAAAATACCAATCACTGCCCCAAACACTTTCCGGGCAAGAAAATGACCAATTTACCCCTATCCTAAGAGTAAATTCGTGAATTCACTTAAATAATTTAAAATAGGAATTAAATTTGGAGTCGGGGTGTTACAAATTGGGTATAAGGAAAGTGAACTAATGTATGCCTCATTAAAAAATGTAATTGCCTTGTAAATTGTTCTAATAGGATGTACCACTTTTCCACGTCGTGATAATGTACTTTCTCATATGGATACTGTTGGAATAAAAAAAAATCACAAAAATCACAAAATATTGGAACGTGGGGGGAAGTTTGGAAAAAGGTGGGGGGAAGTTTGGAAAAAGGTGGGGGTCTAAACCAATGAAAACGTTCAAGAGAGTTTAGTGGCTCCTATTTTTGGGGGAGCTGGTTATCCAGTTTTTAGTATAAATATTTTGCATTAAAGGGGGAGGAAAGAAAAAAAAAAAGAGGAGAAGAGGACAGAAGAAGAAAACTGCTGCATGAGGAAAATTGCAGGAGCACAAATACAAGAAGAGACATTTTCACAGGTATATGGATCCTGTCAATTAATTCTTGTTGGGTGGCAACCCTCAAATCGTTTTTCTTGGATGATGAATCCACATTGGGTGGCAACCCTCAAATGAAACTCTTGGATGATAAATCCATAATGGGTGGCAACCCTTAAATCATGAACAACAAATCCATGAGAGGATTCCTGTTTAACAAAGCTCTGCCGAGCAAAAGGAAATCCTTTGAAATGGAAATGGTGAGCGTGAATTACCTCTTGGGCTCTCTCACCACTCTTCTCCATCTCTGTTTAAGAAGGCCTATATTTTTCTCTTTGAGCAAACTACATCAAAAAAAATGTAAAGGATGTTAGTCATGAAGAAAAGAATAGGCAGAGAAAAAAATGGAGATCTGTAAAAAAAGGGGAAAGAAAATAGAGGCCATATTTTTCTGTCACAGCCTCTCTCAAGAGCACAAATCCAATTTGGGTACAAAACCCACAAACAAAATCACTGAGGGTTTAATCTCACAGCAAATAAAAAATAAACTGTGCTTGAAAAGGAAGACAACCATGTTGGCTGTGGCTTGGCCTGATGCTACAGATAGCAGCAGCAAATAACAAAGAAGAAGGAAGACTCCTGTCGAAAGAGAAAAGGGGAGAAAGCTTCGGGGGTACTGTTGGCCACAACAAACAAAACTTAAAATTAGTTGGGCTCTGGGTGTGTGAAAGAAATTTTAAAAAAAAAGAGTGGCCACGTTTTTGTTGGCAGTTCCATATGGCAGCTTTGAAAAAAAAAAGAAAAGGAAGGAAGGTGGCTGTACGCCACTTCGCCGGGTTAAAAGGAGCAGAACTTGGGAAGGGCCACGTTGGGGCAGCCCATGCATAAAATCCCCCATCTGTTGGTTTCTTAGCAATCAACCAAGATACAGATGATGATGTATGACAATAAAAAAAAAAGGTTTGCTACAGTTATAAAAAAGAAGGAGAAAAGTCAAAGCAAAAAAAAAGAAGAAGGAGGTGGCTTACGCCACTTTGTTGGAGATTGGAAGAAAAGAAAAAAAACAAGGACACAAGAAACTTGGTGTTGCAGAGAAAAAAGAGGAAAAAGACAAAACCTCTTGATGTGTTGCAGCAGTCTTTTTTTCTTCTTCTGGTTTTCTCCCGTTGTTTGCAATACCGATTGGAACTTCGTGTACTGTTATTGAAAGACTGAACATTAACAATGTTTGCTTTTAATTCGGGCTGATCACAAGTATTCCAGATAAAGATGGGACTGCAAGGTCTGATTTTACTCAGAAACAAACTCTTTAAAGAGTTGGATAGCTATCAGGTTGTTTTAATCGCCTGCTGGATCAAAGTTTTCTGGGCTCTTTGCTCATGGGTTAACTATCTACAAACATCAAAAGCCCAAAATAGGATCATGGGCTGTCAGGGAATATTTATCCATTGACTCTCAAAAGCCCATACAATTAATGGGTAACCCAAATAATTACCCATTAAATTTCCAAAGGCCCAAATTCCCTATCATGTGGTTAATGGATTAGTTAAAAATCCTTGTAGCCATATTTGGGTCCAAGTGCAAATGTTAACTTTAGAAAATTAGTGGGTTAATCAAAATTACTCATTAATTTTCTGGGACATTGACAAAAAGAAAAAGTGGTACAAAACCATCCAAATTTTTCCCATGGGTCATCTACCCATGAAAATTCCAATGAGATTAAACTCAAATATCTCAAACACAAATTCTCAATTAATGGGCCACACTTACCCATTAATTTCAAAATTTTCCCATAGGTCACCTACCTATGAAAATCCCCAAATTATCTCAAAGATACAAATTCTAAATTATTGGGTCATACATACCCATTAATTTCCAATTTTTCCCATAGGTCATCTACCTATGAAAATCGTCAAATCGTCTCAAAGACACCAACTCTAAATTATTGGGCCACACTTACCCATTAATTCCTGAATTTTGGAACTACGTCGGTTTGATCCCCGTTAAGGGTACGTAGGCAGTCTAACATCTCAATAGGCGCAACCGCAACCAAATTTGAATCACTGGTTACATCAACCAAATTCCCCCAAAATCAAATATCTACCTTTACACAAATCAATTTCGAACTACGTTGGTTTGATCCCTTTACAAGGGTACGTAGGCAATCTAGAGATTCAATCTAGATGCAACCATCCCAAACATATTTCCATATCGAATCCCTGGTTTATTCAGCTAAATTCACTCAAACACTCCTCAATCAAATTCATTCAATTTCCCCATTTTGCAATGAGTCATTTACTCATTGCAAATCTTTGAACTACGAGTGGCTTGATTCCTGCAAGGGATACGTAGGCACCCTGAGGTTGGACTTAGGAGCAGCTGCAAAATCAAACACACACGTTCTGTTTCTTTATGATGGAATCAAAGGGTTTTCCCTTGAAGCAAGGGATTATAATTAAGAGACTTGCGTCTCGAATGGGTCGAACCTAAAATAATAAAACCCCATTATTTAATTAGTGGTGGTGAAATTATATTAGGAAGATCACAATTTTCCTTCAACATAATTTTTTGGCACGCCCAGTGGGACCCATTTACCTTTTCATCTCCAATCATAGAGTGACTGTTGAAACAGGAAAGGCAAAAAAGGTAGAAGTACCCAAACCTTCAAACGTAATTCGAGTGAAGCTAAAACCGCGTGGTACGTCATTCTCAAAAGTGGAAGAAATCCCGACTGCAAAGGCTCCCAAGCCAAAGATAATTGTCAAGACTTCAAAAAAGGAGCCTAGTGAAAAGGAAAGAAGCTCCTCGAAACAAACAATGGAGTCACTGATGACGGCAAGCTACATTCGTCCTCTTCGTAAGATCAATCAGTCTATCCCAGGGGACGATTTGGTCATTTCGACTACTTTTGGCAAAAACAAGGGCCTGAGTAAACGTATAGTTCTTCACAAAAAAGAATCATTGCCAGAAACAACATTTACTCCATTAAAGATAAAACTTAGAGGCCGTAAAACAAAGAAAAGCAATGCTGGCCTCACAGTTCAAAATGAGAGTGGTGTGCTCAAAGTGTTTCTTCGAAGGCCACAGCTGGAAGTTTCCGAGTCCGAGATACTCACTAATATGGAACAAGCTATGTTTAGAGAAGATGAGGTGAATATAAGGCCGCTCCGCGTCTTTGTGTTCAAACGCTTAGGGAGCAGACAGCAATCCCGCATCTCAGTCTTTCACCGCTTGGAAAACCCTTCCAATTCTCAACAAGGGAAAGTCCATAATAAAAGGAAATGGAAGGTTAGGAGTCAAGAGAAAGCCGTGATCGAGAAGGTCAAAAGGGTGAAAATAAAGGATGACCTTGTCCAAGTCAATTGCACCTCTTTCAAAGAAGCGGTGGGCCAAGATGATGATCCTCAAGATATCGAGGGATTCATTGACATAGTCCAACCAGCTCCACCCCAAATGGAGGAGGGTGGTCAAGCCACAATTGATGATCTGCAAGAAATTAATCTTGGTACAGTTGACGACCCAAAACCTATCTTTGTCAGTGCTTCGTTAACGCCGCAAGAGTTAGAAGAATACACACAACTGTTGCAAGAGTACCGAGACGTATTTGCATGGAGTTATCTAGACATGCCAGGGTTAGACCCAAACGTTGCAGTTCACAAACTTGGGATACCTAACGAGGTTCGATGGGTGAAGCAAGCGCCACGCCATTTTCGGCCAGAGCTAACAATCCAAATAGAAATTGAGATTGACAAGCTTATTGCTGCCGGTTTTATTCGAGAAGTCCACTATCCCACTTGGTTGTCCAATATTGTTCCAGTACTTAAAAAAAAAACTGGGGCACTGCGTATATGCGTGGACTATAGAGATGTCAATGACGCATGCCCAAAAGATGAGTTTCCGCTCCCAATCATAGAATTATTGGTAGATGCAACAACCGGTTTTGGTGCTCTATCGTTCATGGATGGATTCTCAGGTTACAACCAAATAAAAATGGCTCCAGAGGATCAAGAAAAAACTGCCTTCCGCACTCCAAAAGGAATATATTGCTACACTGTGATGCCTTTTGGGTTGAAAAATGCTGGGGCAACTTACCAAAGAGCTATGACAACAATTTTCAATGACATGCTTCACAATACTATTGAGTGTTACGTTGATGATTTGGTGGTTAAAACCAGGAAAAGGGAGCATCATTTGAGTGACTTAAAACGAGTTTTTGATAGACTCCGAAAGCACCAGTTGAAAATGAACCCCTTGAAGTGTGCATTTGGGGTAACTTCAGGCAAATTCCTTGGCTTCGTTGTCCGACATTGAGGAATTGAAATTGATCCCTCAAAAATCAAGGCAATCCGTGAAATGCCTCCCCCTCAAAATTTAAGGGAGTTGCGAGGGTTGCAAGGGAGACTAGCCTATATACGACGGTTCATCTCAAATCTTTCTGGAAGGTGCCAACCATTCTCGAGGCTCATGAAGAAGGATGTTCCATTTGTATGGGATCAAGCATGTCAAAATGCCTTAGAAAGCGAACAATACCTATTAAATCCGCCAGTTCTTATGGCGCCAATTAAAGGGAAGCCCTTAATCTTGTATATTGCAGCGTTAGAACGCTCGTTGGGGGCATTGCTCGCTCAACACAATGATGATGGAAAGGAAAATGCACTCTACTACTTGAGTAGAACACTCGTAGGGGCAGAACAAAATTACACCCCTATCGAAAAGGTCTGCCTTGCGTTAGTGTTTGCTGTCCAGAAACTACGACACTACATCCTCTCTCATAGAGTCATCTTGATTTCCAAGGCAGATCCGCTCCGATATTTAATGTCCAAGCCTGTGCTCTCTGGGCGAATAGCCAAGTGGTCACTCCTCCTCTCTGAGTTTGAGATAAAATTTGTGCCACAAAAGGCGATCAAAGGGCAAGCTCTTGCCGATTTCTTGGCTGCTCATCCTACTCCCGACAACATGGAGTTACCTGCAGATTTGCTTGATGAGGAGGTGTTCACAATAGAAGCACTTACATGGCAACTATATTTTGATGGGGCAGCAAGAAGAAACGGAGCTGGGGCAGGATTAGTATTCATCACGCCGTCTGGGGGCTTAATCCCATACTCATTCTCCTTACTAACTTTATGTTCGAATAATGTGGCAGAATACGAGGCACTCATCATTGGCCTTGAAATTGCCCTCAAGATGCATATTGATTGTTTGCAAGCATATGGTGATTCACAGTTGGCCGTCAGACAGTTGAATGGTCAATATGCAGTCAGAAATGCTACTCTCGTCCCATACCATGAAAGGGCGAAGTATCTCATGTCACAGTTTCAAGACATTCATGTTAGTCACATCCCGAGGTCGGAAAATGATAAAGCTGATGCACTAGCTAATTTGGCTGCATCATTAACACTACCTAGCGAAAGGGATATCCAAGTCACTGTTGGGGAACGTTATTTGCTACCCCCAGCTATAGAGAGAATTGAAGAAGTTGTGGATTCAAACGTTATCACGTCCTCCGAATGTGAGGAGGAACCGGATGATCTTGATTGGCGCCATCCCATAATCGAGTATCTACTACTTGGCAAGTTACCAAATGACTCAAGGAAAAAGGCTGAAGTCCGACGCAGAGCCACTCGATTTCTGTACTTAAATGATACCTTGTACAAAAGATCATTTGATGGTATGTTGTTAAGGTGTCTGTCGAAACAAGATGCAACTAAGGCCCTTCATGATACTCATGCTGGCACTTGTCGTGCTCATCAAGCTGGTCCAAAACTTTCTAACCAACTGAAGAGATTGGGTTATTACTGGCCAACAATGGTCCGAGACTCAATAAAATTTGCAACCACATGTAAAGATTGCCAATTACATGGAGACTTTATTCACCAACCTCCCCAACAATTGCATCCGACAACTTTGTCTTGGCCATTTGAAGCTTGGGGATTAGATGTTATTGGCATGATAAAATAAGTCATCACGTCAACATCAATACATCTTGGCCGCGACTGATTACTTCTCTAAATGGGCTGAAGCAATTCCTTTAAAGGAGGTAACGAGCAGACGATGTTACAAACTTCATAAGGAACCACATCATCTACCGCTATGGGTTCCATCGAAGATTATATCTGACAATGCATTGTATTTCAAATGCAAGTCCATGACCAAGTTGTGCGAGAAGTATAAGTTTCAACACTCGTTCTCCAGTTACAATCCGTCGTCAAATGGTCAAGCTGAAGCTTTCAATAAAGTATTGTGCAATATCCTAAAGAAAGATGGTCTCAGGAAACAAAAGAGATTGGCATGAACGCCTCCCTGAAGCATTATGGCTTACAGACGACCATACGCAATCTCAACAGGATGTACACCGTTACAATTTGGTGTTTGGTTCTGAGGCGTTCTACCGTTAGAAGTCCAATTGCCATCGTTAAGGGTAGCATATTACAGCTAACAAACCCCGACGAGAACGTAAATGTGAGACTGGCAGAATTGGAAGCTCTCGATGAGAAAAGATTGGCGGCTCAACAAAGGCTCGAAATATATCAGGCTCAGGTGGCAGGGGCATTCAACAGAAAAGTTAAGTTCAGATCTTTCTCAATTGGAGACTTGGTTTTAACTGTCCGAAGACCCTTCGTCATTACTAGGAAAATGCATGGTAAGTTTGAACCCAAGTGGGAGGGGCCCTACGTCATTACTAAGGTTTTCTCCAAGGGTGCCTACGAGTTGTCAAACTCCGAAGGCAAGTGCATATATCCTTGTGTGAACGGGAAATTCGTCAAGAAATTTTACGCCTGATGTTTGAAAAAAAAAAAAAAAAAAAAAAAAAAAAAAAAAAAAAGAGACCCGTTGGACTGAAAACCCAAAAGGGCTGTTCAAGCAAAAGTTAGGGTAAATTAAAAAAAATGCTCGTTGGGCTGAAAACCCGAAAGGGCGGCCCAAGCAAAATTAGAGCACCAAAAAAAAAAAAAAAGGCTTTGTGGGTTGAAAACCCGAAAGGGCGGCCCAAGCAGAGAACTACGGTTGACTTGATCCCTAAAAAAAGGGTACGTAGGCAGTCTAGTCTCTAAAAAGCTAGATTCAGTCACAAAACCCAAAATCCCCCTTCATTACCTCAATTCAAGGAGGGTGAACTACGTTCGGCTTGATCCCTTCACAGGGTACGTAGGCAAGCTAGCCCAAAAGCTAGACGCAGCCGTAAACTATCATGAATTCATTCTTCTCCACCAATGGTGTTAGCACGTGGTTAAACTGTTGTATACTACGCAAAAAAAAAACTCCAACTTCGCACGAGTATAAACTGTGAAATAGAAAAGCAAATCCGACAAAATCTTTATTCTGAAAATTGTTCTTGGTGGAAAAACTACATTACAAGAGCAAAAGAATACTGAAGCAAAGGCCTACCTACAAATTCTTGGTGGAAACCATACCACAAGAACATTTATTGAAGGGAAAAATCATGCTAAATAAAAAAAAATAATGATAGTAGGCTCATCACTTAGAGCTCGCTACAAGAAGAAAACAGGGCATTGATTAGGCGGTGGATCTCTCGCTCTTGAGCCTTCATTGACAGTCGAGTGCTCCTGATCTGGGGAAGTAGATCTTCTTTAGCATCAATTCTGGATTGTTGAAGCTGTATTGCTTGTTCATTCTGATGCTCCAAAGAAATCTCCAAGTTCATCTTTTGCATATTAAGGGAAGTTTTCTTAGCTTCATGCTCTTCCCGCATCTGGCGAACTCTCTCTTCTGCTTCCCTGATGGTAACTTCCTTGACATCCAAGCCTTCAATCTCTTTAGCAACTTCTGTAAGTTCTGCCTCAAGAGCCAGCTTGGTGTTTAAACATTCCTCGTGTTGGCGGATCAAATCATGAATCACATCAATATTCACATCTCCTAAGGCTTCAATATAGGCACTGCTCTTGGAATGTCGCCTGGCAAGCTCAAAAATCCAATCCACAAGCTGGGCAAACTGCTTAAATGCAGTTTCACCACACCCAAGAATGTCAACGGTTGACCCCAAAAGTCGAAGGGCCTTGACGATCTCAGAATGGTGCATATGAAGTTGAGCAGGTGTCTCTGAGGAGTAAAGTCTGCTAAAGATACCTTCAATTTCTTTACTGATAAACTCCCGCCTATTCTGGTTTACCCCATTCCCAAAAATCTGATGAACAAAGTTCTCGACTGATACCAAATTTTGGAGGGGTCGCACAACTGCTATAGGCCCAACACTTTCAGGAAACTGATCATCAGCTGGGCTATTCTGAACTTGTTGAAATTCAGACACTTCAGCCAGGAAGTCTGACCCACTACCACCCATGCTGGAGTTAGCACTCTCATGATGAATATTTTCCTCTTCACTTGAAGAAATGACTTCAAAGACTGGGTTATCCACGTTAATAGGCTCCATTTCGCGAGGAAAAAGGATGTCGTCAAATCTCATTTCCCCCTGCACCGGATTAGAACTCTCTTCGTCAAGAACATGGCTAGAGCTTCCATCCACAACCTTTTTGTGATCTGCATGTCGCGCCCGTTTGTGGTGTGAGTCTCGATTAATCCTTTGGGATTGGTGCATCACGTGATTAACCCCTGAGAAATGTTCCCCTTTAGCATTGTGAATTCTCTTCTTGTGTCCTCTGCTCGAAGAAGCACCACGAGGAAGTGAAGATGAATTAAAGCCGCTTTTGCTCATGCCGGTCGAAATACTTTTCAAATTATCAGTCACAAAGACGTGGTCCCTCCTTGGGACATGCCTGTCTACCACTGAGAAAATTTTTGACACAGAAAAGCCCATATAAGGTGCACATGCAGTCATCCACCATCTACAATACCACCAAGAGCATTCCCCAATGCGGGTGGAACGCGGAATATAGAAACGCGCTGTGGTATCTTTGCGCAGAAGGACTGCTTGGGCTCTCGCCAACTTCTCAATCCCGCATCGCTGCCTCTCACATACACTAAATAAAAGTTTGTTCTCCGGAACTCCTTGATCAAAGCCAAACTGACGAGCAAATCTATTTGGGTAGTAAGGCTCCAACCAAAGATCGCCACCTAACCTTACAGAAAGTAGTGCAGAGCGCATACAAACCAAGAATTCAAAGGCATCGTCCGCAAGGCTCTCTGTGTCTAAAAGAATGCAATCTTCTTGTGCAAGGAAGACACTGGGGCGATAAACCATAAGCTCACTCCTGAAGATGATTCTAGCTTGATTAGAGCTGACATATTTGGCTTCAATCTGACTATACCTCGCTAGAAGAGGGTAATGTGCTGGAAAATCATTGTCACTCCGACGGTCGATCAGATCAGGAAAGTGCTCCCCTAACCATCCAATCACATAATGAATGGGAAGATATGCATTTGCTAAACCAGGACCCCTACGATGAGTAGCAACTGTACCGAGGGCATGATAAATAAGTCCCAACACTGCTGGAGCAAGTGAAACTCTAAACCCTCTCGCCATCAAACTTGCCATATAGAAACATTCTGGCCTTATAGCATTATCAAGGGGCAAAACAAAACGGCTAAGCCAAAAGGCTAAAAAAGCAGCCAATTGTCCTTCACGTGAAGTGTTCAAGGGAAATTGGAGGTCTTTGGCCTTATGTTTGGGAACTATGTTATTTTTATTCCCCGCAGCACCATATATGGCTTCCCCTCGAAAGAAATGCTCAATCCATTGATCATGGAAAACTTGCCCTTTCTTATGGAAAACACATAGTTGAGCATGGATTTTTAAAAGTTCACCAATGGTTGAAGGATACAAGTCTTCACGGCATAATTCTCTGTTTAAAGGGATAAATTCATCATAGGGGAGACCCAAAATTGGTAACCCGCCGATAACTTTTAGGTCGTATAAGGAAATGCCCATTTCACCGTTCCCATGATGAAATGTGTTGGATAAAGGCCCCCATAACTCGCAGAATGCTCTCCAAACATTAGGGCAAAAATCATAGGAGTACCGAGAAATGTCCACAGCCCCATATATATCAGCTTGACGAAGGACATCACCGAAGTCACTCAAAATAGACTCCGTCCACTCCAGTACAAAGGATCGAAAGTTAGCCCGACCGAAAAATTTGAAATTGCTTCCCCACGAAATTTGGTTACGAAGCATCCTGTGCATAACCGGATAAAATTCATCTCTAGGAAGACACTGCTTATCTCCATCAATCTCATTGTTTACTTTCATCAAAGAATGGGCCAGAAAACATGGGCCCTTGGCTTGAGAAATTTGAATAACTCGGTCTTCTTCATGGGGGTTGAATTTGAGATGTCCACTACTCACGTGATCTGTGGTGAACCATGTTGTCCGACTCTCAGGTGGTACCATAAGCCTGATCGAATTCAGAGGACAAGATCTCATGTACTGGGGGCCAAAGGCCATGGCCCTACCATATTCATCGGAAGCATGTTCCTTGTGAAGATTTCCATAAGCATCCATCACCTGAAATCAAAGGTAGAAAAAAAAAAACATATACTTATGTTAGCTTATAATGCTAGTTAAAGGCATCTCAAGCTTTGCACGCGTAAAAAAAAATGCCACACGCACAAAGCTTGAGGGGGCATCTGTTGGAATAAAAAAAAATCACAAAAATCACAAAATATTGGAACGTGGGGGGAAGTTTGGAAAAAGGTGGGGGTCTAAACCAATGAAAACGTTCAAGAGAGTTTAGTGGCTCCTATTTTTGGGGGAGCTGGTTATCCAGTTTTTAGTATAAATATTTTGCATTAAAGGGGGAGAAAAGAGAAAAAGAGAGGAGAACACGACAGAAGAAGAAAACTGTTGCAGAAGGAAAATTGCAGGAGCACAAATACAAGAGGAGATTTTCACAGGTATTTGGATCCTGTCAATTAATTCTTGTTGGGTGGCAACCCTCAAATCATTTTTTTGGATGATGAATCCATATTGGGTGGCAACCCTCAAATAAAACTCTTGGATGATAAATCCATAATGGGTGGCAACCCTTAAATCATGAACAACAAATCCATGAAAGGATTCCTGTTTAACAAAGCTCTGCCGAGCAAGAGGAAATCCTTTGAAATGGAGATGGTGTTTGGAGGGTTAATTCCAAAAATGTACAAAAAAAACAAGAGAGCGTGAATTACCTCTTGGGCTTTCTCACCACTCCTCTCCATCTCTGTTTAAGAAGGCCTATATTTTTCTCTCTGAGCAAACTACATCAAAAAAATGTAAAGGATGTTAGTCATGAAGAAAAGAATAGGCAGAGAAAAAATGGAGATCTGTAAAACAAAGGGGAAAGAAAATAGAGGCCATATTTTTCTGTCACAGCCTCTCTCAAGAGCACAAATCCAGGTTGGGTACAAAACCCACAAACAAAATCACTGAGGGTTTAATCTCACAGCAAATAAAAAATAAACTGTGCTTGAAAAGGAAGACAACCATGTTGGCTGTGGCTCGGCCTGATGCTGCAGATAGCAGCAGCAAATAACAAAGAAGAAGGAAGACTCCTGTCGAAAGAGAAAAGGGGAGAAAGTTTCGGGGGTACGGTTGGCCACAACAAACAAAACTTAAAACTAGTTGGGCTCTGGGTGTGTGAAAGAAATTTTAAAAAAAAAAGAGTGGCCACGTTTTGGTTGGCAGTTCCATATGGCAGCTTTAAAAAAAAAAAAGAAAAGGAAAGAAGGTGGCTGTACGCCACTTCGCTGGGTTAAAAGGAGCACAACTTGGGAAGGGCCACGTTGCCCATGCATTGAATCCCCCATTCATTGGTTTCCTAGCAAACAGCCAAAGTGCAGAGCATGATATATGACAATTAAAAAACAAGTTTTGCTACAGCCATAGAAAAAGAAGGAGAAAAGCCAACAAGCAAAAAAAAAAAAAGGAAAAGGGAAGTGGCTGACGCCACTTATTGAAATTGGAAGAAAAGTAAAATAAATGGGACAAAAGACTTGGTGTTGCAGAGAAAGAGAAGAAGAAAAGTCAACAAGTAACAAAAGAAAAGAAAAGGGGAGTGGCTGTACGCCACTTTGGTTATTTTGCACATGGATGAAGCCTTGAGGTCAGGCTAACAGGAAGGAAAAGATGTCAGTTTAGGTGAAGGGGTAAACTGTGACCAACAAAGAAGAGCCATACCTTGTGGAGGTTTTCTTGTGAAAAAGTCTGACAGTGAGGCAGTAAATAGTTAATGGCATGAAGTTTGAGCCAGGGTCAGTCTGGCACTCTAAATAGAGCAGAAGTGTCTTGGCAGTAGCGTAACTCTTCTCCAAGTCAGAAATTACGAGTCCTTTACAGTCTCTATCTCTGAAGTCCTAGTTCAATTGTGATTGGTTTTCGATAAACCAAATGAGCACAAACCAACAGATAAAAAAATATATATGTGTTAAAGGGCTCATAGTCAAATTACTAAGTTATTTACCCTTTAATTCTTAAAGGCCCAATATATTTAGTGGGTGGCCAAATAATTACCCATTAAATTTATAGAGGTCTAGATTTCTTATTTCCTATCATATGGTTAATGGATTAATTCAACAATCCTCATAGCCATATTTGGGCCCAAATGCAATTGTCAATTGTAGAAAATTAGTGGGTTCATTAAAATGGCTCATTATTTTTCTTGGACATTGACAATAAGAAAAATGGTACAAAACCATCTAATTTTTCTCATGGGTCATCTACCCATGCAAATTTCAATGAGATTAAATCCAAATCTCTCAAATACAAATTCTCAATTAGCGGGCCACACTTACCCATTAATTTTCAATTTTTCTTATAGGTCATCTACTTATGAAAATCTTCAAATTGTCTCAAAGACACCAACTCTAAATTATTGGGCCACACTTACCCATTAATTTCTAAATTTTGGAACTACGTCGGTTTGATCCCCGTTAAGGGTACGTAGGCAGTCTAACATCTCAATAGGCGCAACCGCAACCAAATTTGAATCACTGGTTACATCAACCAAATTCCCCCAAAATCAAATATCTACCTTTACACAAATCAATTTCGAACTACGTTGGTTTGATCCCTTTACAAGGGTACGTAGGCAATCTAGAGATTCAATCTAGATGCAACCATCCCAAACATATTTCCATATCGAATCCCTGGTTTATTCAGCTAAATTCACTCAAACACTCCTCAATCAAATTCATTCAATTTCCCCATTTTGCAATGAGTCATTTACTCATTGCAAATCTTTGAACTACGAGTGGCTTGATTCCTGCAAGGGATACGTAGGCACCCTGAGGTTGGACTTAGGAGCAGCTGCAAAATCAAACACACACGTTCTGTTTCTTTATGATGGAATCAAAGGGTTTTCCCTTGAAGCAAGGGATTATAATTAAGAGACTTGCGTCTCGAATGGGTCGAACCTAAAATAATAAAACCCCATTATTTAATTAGTGGTGGTGAAATTATATTAGGAAGATCACAATTTTCCTTCAACATAATTTTTTGGCACGCCCATTATGTATGCTCGTGCTGGAGGCACTAATTGTAGATTTCCTTGTAAAAAAAATACAAAGATTGCTTTATTGTAGTTTTGGCGCATATAAACATGATGATATAGATCTTGTGGTTTAGATCGAGAAAAATTCGGAATCAGTTTATGAATGATTAAAATTGCTTATTTGACCAACATGCATCTATTATACTGGCGAAACTTAATTTATGTAGCTGCCTTTGGTTGGTAATACCTGGATGTTAATCAAGTGATTCTAATTGGTATTACATGACATGCTTGAATTAGTTTCCCGACTTCTTCATCCCTGGTACCTGCATCTTATTTCTTCCCTTCAGTTATAAGTTGCTCTTTTCATGGATTTTGCAATTGTATTTCTCTAATATGCTTGAAAACCTTGATTTTGGATCATGTGGAAACCATTTATTTATCGATTTCTTGGATAAGATTATTTTGTGTAATATTAATATTCATCTTCTCTTGCAGATTGATAAAAGACTTTCATTCCTCAATGGCTATGTCCAGCAAGCACTAGAGAAAGGTGCTCAGCCCTATATTCCTGAGAATGAGCGCTCTGGAATGTTAAATATCAGCAACTTCAGTACCCAAGATCAGCATGAAGCTTTAACCCATGGTCTTAGGTTTGAGGCATATGAGCTTCCAAAGCCAGCAGTGCCATCCAGAATTCCTCCAGCTGCAGTTGCATCCTCAACCGAGCTTGTTCCAGTTCCTGAACCATCTTATGTTAGGGAGATCCGCCAGCCTGCATCATTGCCACCTGTTTCAGATGCAGGATCTTCGGAACTTAAGTTACGACTAGATGGTGTTCAAAGAAAATGGGGTAGGCCAACGTATTCCTCTCCAGCATTGTCAATCTCAAATTCTTCTAGTTATAGTTCCCAGAAATCAGCGAATGGGGTCACACAAATAGATAGTGTGAGCACTTCAAATTCAAAAGCACGTGATACTTATGAGTCAAGGAGGCCTCAGGTTGAAATTTCTCCAGAAAAGCAGAAGCTTGCCAGTTCACTGTTTGGGGGATCATCAAAAACCGAGAGGAGGCCATCTTCTGCCAACCATAAGGTGTCTAAGGCGAATATCCATGCTTCAGAGAAGCCCCAGGTACCGAAGGCAGCAGCTGTACACACTGAAGTTAATCATGAACCTGCTCCAGACTTGCTCGATTTGGGTGACTCAACTAGTAGTACTGCTTCCACTGTAGATCCTTTCAAGCAGTTAGAAGGGCTTCTTGATCAAACTGAAGTTGCATTAACTGCAAATCATGGTGCAGCTGGTGCTGCTAAGACACCTGATATTATGGGATTATATACAGATACATCTCTCAGCGGGCTTAGTAGCAGTGTTGGCGACCCTTTGCCGACCAATAGGGATGAGTTTAATCTTGCATCTGAGTTATCAAATGCTACAAGAACTGCTCAAAGTGGGGTAGCACAATTGAATAAGGGTCCTAACCCTAAAGATTCCTTGGAAAAGGATGCACTTGTAAGGCAGATGGGTGTGACCCCAACAAGTCAGAATCCCAACTTGTTTAAAGATTTGCTTGGCTAAAACTGTTCAGAATGGCAAACTTTCGATCATGATTGTTCGAGATTGTTTGCTTTGTGGTATGTGCATGGTCTTTCGGTGTGGCTGGCTATATGATAGGAAATACAACTCAATTCAAACAAGTTTCAAGGCCACCATGCAGCTGTAAAGGCACCATACACCAAGAATGGTGGCAAAAATGAGGTATAGGCTTTTGTATTTGTTGGACAGTGGCTTATGTAGGAGTATAACCAAGTTGGTGATGCTTGAATATGTTGGTTTGAGCCATTTCAATGCGGAGCTTTTTCTTTGTGGCAATGTGGGCAGTTTTGCAGCGCTCCACAGACACATGGTTCTGCCGTGCATATTTGTCTACATTTACACTGCTATGTGCCTCTCTCTTGTTATAATAATACTGTATGAAGTGAATTTTTGTTTTTGTGTTGTAGGGACATTTATTCTTGTTTGTCATAAGTTTTACTTGGTGTCAGTTCACATTGTAAGTTGTAGTTATCTTTTTGCCTATGAGATGCCCCTTGTAATTTTTGGTGGATAAAATTGGACATTTGACATCTCCAGTAGCTATTCGGTCATGCAATGACAATGCGCTTTCGCGAACAAAGAAGTTATATAATTCTTGGCGTCTTTTTCTTAGTTTCTAAAGCCAAATTCTTTTGGGTAATGGAGCCATTGGAGATGTTAGCTCCAGGGCTGTTCAAACAGCAACTGGTATTCAAAGAACCAAAATCTATTCACAAACTAGACAGGAGTTCGAAAACAACATAATATGCATGACACTATTGCTGCTCATCAAGCTTTTCATTCCTTGTCCTTGCAGGATAATCAAAAAATCTTGAACAACTATACCAGCAACGTGAGTTGCAGCAACTAGACATGATTTAGACATGCTAGGATTCTTGTACCTTGCCAATACCAGCAACATTACTAGTGTAATGAGACACAATCTTTCAAAAAAATATTTTGAGCATATTTGGACGCATGTTTACAATTAATGTTTGATTTTCAACAAACCTTGATTAGAAATTATGAAATAGATAAATCTGTTACATTTCATCCCCAACATACATCAATTCCAATGAATGAGACAGAAGAATCATAGACAAAGTATACGTGTGGAATGAAAGCATTAGATAAATCCGGCTTGCTGTTTTGTTCATCTGCGGATAAATGCTGGATGCATCAATTGAGAAGAAAGGTATTGCCTTATGCAACTTAAAATGGAATCTCAGAAATTGCTGGCGCCTCAACACACCTCTTGATTACCAGACCATTGCCTGGAAATTTCGTTCGTTTCAACAGCTGAACTTGGGGCTTACATAAACCACTTTGGAACTTCATTGCCTGAAAATTTAATATCGAATGTAGAGCACTAAGAAAAAGGATTTAACCCAAAACAAAAAGAACAAAAATTCACACCCTGAAAACTACAACATATACCCCAGAGATGCACAGCAAAATATTGCTAAATTTGAATTGAACACAAAAGGCAGATATATGACTAGAAAATGCAAAGATATCATTCAACATTTAATGGATTTACATACTTTGGCTCCTCGTTAAGATCAGTGTGCCTCCTCTTAATCAGCCTCTCCTCTTTGAGCTTCATGATCACCAACGTCTGATAAGCCAAGACTAGTCTCTGATGCTGAAGGCAAGGAAAGCAATTCGTTGTCTTGGTGTTGATCATCATGAATATCATCATCCACTGCCATCGCATCAGGCAACAACCCCGGCCTTTGCTCACGATCAATTGTGACATCAGCAACCTGGTGGCCTAATAGGTGGACCCCGCAGAGGATTTTAACGGGTGTTGCCGCGAATTCGAACTCAAATTTAATTTGACACTTATTACCCCCAACGTATTGCAATTGCTTCAGTTCCCCCCAACGTATTGCCGTGTTTTTCAGATTCAATAATGGAAAACAGCTAAGACCCACATTACTGTCCTTTATCCCCATTGATTTATGACCGACCCAACGTCCATTGATATTAACACTTGCCGATGCGTTGCATTCATGCCCACATACGTTTCCCTTATTAACAACACATATAACCAATCTTAACGTCTCCCAATCTAAATTTGGAGGAATTTCAAAACAAACTTCACATCGAGCAACAACCTTAGAAGTTTGAACCAATCTTTAACTAGTGTTGCATCTTTACAACAGCTGAACCACTTTGGTACTTCATCGCCTGGAAGAGTAATTGTAAATTCAGGATAAGGAAGAGAAGATACCTACAATACAATTGGTTACAACAATCATCATCTTAACCATATAACATAGAGGGAGAGACAAAGAGAGACACAGAGAGAGAAGAGACAGAAACCTGATCCAGAATACTATTTGATGGGTTTCCCTCGTTAGTGGAGGAGAGAAAAAGAAGGAAAATAAATATTAAAATAAAATAAAAGAAAGGACGGGAAAATTTGAAGAAAACGAACGGAAGAGAAAATGAGAAAAACTCTCTCGCATTCAAGGCCACCAATTTGTCAGGAACATTGGCTATAAAAGCAGCTGCCTTCCTTCAGTTCAAATCATCCTTTAGAAAACCAAAACATAGAGAGTTTTGAGATATAAGAAAACCTCACTTGTGTGTGAGAGAAAATCCTCTTGAGAGAAAAACCAAGAGAGAGTTTAGCCACCGGTGTTTGGTGAGATCATTTTTGTATTCCCATTATTTTTCTTAGTGGAAGATAGAGTGTTAATTTTGTCCATTTTATTTACACAAGGCTGGGAGAAGTCAGATCCTGGGAGTGCCATATTTATTTATTGGCTCTTTGATTTTTTCGCAATCTTTCCCAACAAGTGGTATCAGAGCTTTGGCTCAAAAATTATATTCTTGTGTAATTTAAGATGGAGGAGTCATCGTCATCATCATCAGCAACAATGTTAAAATTGACCGCATCCAATTACTCCATTTGGAATCCAAGAATGGAGGACATCCTTTACTGCAAGGATTTGTATGAGCCCCCTCAATTGCTGGGACAAAAACCAGCAGGGAAGTCAGACGATGCATGGAGCATTCTGAATAGAAAAGTTGTCGGACAAATCCGATAATGGGTGGATCAAAGTGTGTTCCACCATGTGGCACAAGAGACGGATGCATACAAATTATGGACAAAATTGTCGTCCATGTACGAGCGGAAGACCGTTCAAAATAAAGCATCGGTTATCCGACGGTTGGTAAACCTTAAGTACAGAGATGGTCGAAGTGTTACCGAGCATCTCAGTGACTTCCAAGGTTTGATCAACCTGTTGACGAATATGAAGATGGTGATTGATGATGAGTTACAAGCACTAATGTTACTCAGCTCTTTGCCTGATAGCTGGGATACACTAGTAGTATCCTTAAGCAATTCAGCTCCTCAAGGCGTTCTTACATTGGACATAGTTAAAGATAGCATGTTCAATGAAGAAGCAAGGAGGAAAGAACAAGGTGTAGTAGCCGAGTCAGAAGCCCTCGTCGCAGAGTATCGTGGAAGAACTAACAATAGAAAATTCCACAAGCGAGACAAGTCAAAGGGCAGGTCAAGAGATGGCTCGAGAGGAAGGTCCAAGACAAGAAAGGACCTAGAATGTTACCATTGTGGCGGGATAGGCCACATGAAGAGAGAGTGCAGGTTGTTTAAACGAGAGCAAGATAGAGGTAACGAAAAGAGTAATGCTAGGCACACGACTGCAACTACTTCTGGTGGAAATGAGGTAATTATTCTATGTGGTGATGGTTTCATTAACTTTTCCTCTCAAGATACATGCTGGATAGTGGACTCTGGTGCATCATTTCATGTCACCTCAAGGAGGGACTTCTTTACATCTTACACCAATGGAGATTTTGGTAATGTGAGGATGAGAAATGACAAATTGTCCAAGATCGTGGGAAGAGGAGATATTTCCCTTGAAACCAACACAAGTTGTCACTTGGTCCTCAAGGATGTGAGACATGTTCCAGACATGCGTCTCAATCTAATCTCCACTGGATTACTTGACGATGAAGGATACACCAATGTCTTTGCTGAAGGGAAATGGAAACTCAGCAAGAACTCTCTTGTCTTAGCACGAGGGAAGAAGGAGAACACCCTATACATGACACATGCAAAAGTCAGTAATGGGTACGTAAATGCTCTCGCAGAAGACTCAATCGAGCTATGGCATAAATGGCTCGATCACATGAGCGAGAAAGGGCTGCAAATTCTAGCCAAAAGAGAGGCACTGACTGGGATGAAGAAAGGCATGCCTCTAAAATCATGCACGCATTGCTTGGCTGGAAAGCAGCATAGAGCTTCGTTTCAACATGGTCATGCACAAAGAAAACCCAATGTATTGGATGTTGTGTACTCTGATGTTTGTGGTCCTATGACCACTAGTACTCTTGGTGGTGCAAGATATTTTGTTACCTTCATTGACGATCATTCCAGGAAGGTATGGGCTTACGCACTTAGAACAAAAGATCAAGTGTATGAAGTGTTCAAGCAGTTTCATGCTAGCGTTAAACGAGAGACTGGTAGAAGCTTCAAATGTATTCGCACCGATAACGGAGGAGAATATATGGGGGCATTTAGAAACTACTGTAGAAGTAATGGAATCAGGCATGAAAGATCTGTTCCGAAGACTCCTCAGCATAATGGCATAGCTGAGAGAATGAACAGAACAATTGTTGAAAGAATAAGAACAATGTTATCTCATGCAAAGCTGCCCAAAAGTTTTTGGGGTGAAGCCCTGATGACTGCGGTTGATCTAATCAACCTTTCTCCTTCAGCACCTTTAAATGGTGATGTCCCGAACAAGTTCTGGTCGGGAAAAGACGTTTCTTACAATCATCTGAAAGTTTTTGGTTGTAGAGCTTTTGTTCATATTCCTAAAGACGAGAGATCCAAGCTCGACGCAAAGTCGAAAGAATGTATCTTCGTGGGATATGGGAATGAAGAATTCGGTTACAGGTTATGGGATCCTGTAGCTAGAAAGATTATTAGAAGTAGAGATGTTGTCTTCTTTGAAGATCAGAACATTGAAGACATTGGAAGAGGTGATAAACCTAATAATCATAGAGAATATCCAGCTAACTTGGATCCAGTTCCTTCCTCATTGGAGCACAATGACGAGCGAGATGAATCCAATGATACTGATGATCTAGCTAGTGATCCTATTATAAATGAACCAGTTGATGGTGATATGAGTGATGGTCATACAACTGATGGTATAATAGATGATGCAACAGATGAAGGGCTAGAAGCACAAGCCGATGAAGAGCCAGATGCCGAATTCCAACCAAGAAGATCGACCAGGGTACGGAGACCTCCGAGTAGGTATTCTCCAAATGATTACGTTCTCCTAACAGACGGGGGAGAACCAGAATGTTATAAAGAAGCATTGACTCATGATCAACAAGATGAGTGGTTGAAAGCCATGCATGAAGAGATGCAATCTCTGCATGAGAACCACACATATGATCTAGTGAACCTACCAAAAGGTAGAAGAGCACTTAAGAACAAATGGGTGTATCGACTGAAGACGGAAGAAAACAACTCTAAGCCCAGGTTTAAGGCAAGGCTAGTTGTGAAAGGTTTCAGTCAGAAGAAAGGAATTGACTTTGAAGAGATTTTCTCACCCGTAGTGAAGATGTCATCCATACGGGTTGTACTTGGTTTGGCTGCAAGTCTGAATCTCGAGATCGAACAACTAGATGTGAAGACAGCTTTTCTTCACGGAGATCTTGAAGAAGAAATCTACATGGAGCAGCCAGAAGGATTCAAAGTCAAAGGAAAAGAAGATTTGGTATGTCGGCTGAAGAAGAGCTTATATGGACTCAAGCAGGCGCCTCGACAATGGTACAAGAAGTTTGATTCCTTCATGATTGAACACAGATATCGAAGGACTACTTCAGACCATTGTGTATTTGTGAAAAGATTTGATGATGGTGAATTCATCATACTTCTTCTCTATGTCGATGACATGTTGATCGTAGGACAAAACGGTGACAAGATTAGCAAGCTGAAGAAAGAGTTGAGCAAGTCTTTTGCTATGAAAGACTTAGGACCCGCAAAACGAATCCTCGGTATGAGTATATCCCGTGATAGAAAAAATCGAAAGTTGAGGTTATCACAAGAAAGTTATATCGAGAAGGTACTAAAGCGGTTTAACATGGATAAAGCAAAACCAGTTTCTACTCCATTTCCTAGTCACTTCAAGCTTAGTTCGAAGCAGAGTCCTACATGTGAGAAAGAAAAAGAAAACATGGCTATGGTGCCATATTCCTCAGCTGTTGGTAGTATGATGTATGCAATGATTTGCACGAGGCCAGACATAACACACGCAGTTGGCGTTGTAAGCAGATTCCTGTCTAAACCAGGCAGAGAGCATTGGAATGCTGTGAAGTGGATTCTCAGATATCTCAGGGGTACTTCCAAAATGAGTTTGTGCTTTGGAGGTGGAAAACCTGAATTGATTGGCTACACAGATGCAGACATGGCAGGAGATCTTGATTCCAGAAAATCTACTTCAGGATACCTGATTACATTTTCAGGGGGAGCAGTTTCGTGGCAATCAAAGTTACAGAAATGTGTTGCTCTATCAACTACAGAGGCAGAGTTTATTGCAGCTACTGAAGCATGCAAAGAAATGCTCTGGATGAAGCGATTCCTACAAGAATTAGGGCAAGAGCAACACAAATACATTTTGCATTGCGATAGTCAGAGTGCGATCCACTTGAGCAAGAATCCGAGTTTTCACTCGAGGTCGAAGCACATTGATGTACGATATCACTGGATACGTGATGTGTTGGAGTCAAAGCAATTACAGCTTGAGAAAATCCATACTGATGACAATAGTTCAGATATGATGACCAAGTCCTTACCTAAGGACAAGTACGAATTTTGCAGAAGAGCAGTTGGACTGCTGGAGCCCTCCACCTAAGTCGGGAGGGGGAGACTGATGGGTTTCCCTCGTTAGTGGAGGAGAGAAAAAGAAGGAAAATAAATATTAAAATAAAATAAAAGAAAGGACGGGAAAATTTGAAGAAAACGAACGGAAGAGAAAATGAGAAAAACTCTCTCGCATTCAAGGCCACCAATTTGTCAGGAACATTGGCTATAAAAGCAGCTGCCTTCCTTTAGTTCAAATCATCCTTTAGAAAACCAAAACATAGAGAGTTTTGAGATATAAGAAAACCTCACTTGTGTGTGAGAGAAAATCCTCTTGAGAGAAAAACCAAGAGAGAGTTTAGCCACCGGTGTTTGGTGAGATTATTTTTGTATTCTCATTATTTTTCTTAGTGGAAGATAGAGTGTTAATTTTGTCCATTTTATTTACACAAGGCTGGGAGAAGTCAGATCCTGGGAGTGCCATATTTATTTATTGGCTCTTTGATTTTTTCGCAATCTTTCCCAACACTATTTTCTGTGATGTCATAGCCACGTAGTCTAACGCAATTCATCAAACTCACATAATCAACCTCTGATGATAGTGGCAGTTTTGGAATTTTTTCCAATGATGTGCAGTTATCTAGGCATACCGAACGTATTCTTGGTGGAAGCACTTCTTGTGGAATTTCTAGAAGACTCTTGCAATCACTCAAGGTAAGATACTCCAAGCTCACAAATTTGCTAATGCATTCCGGAAGCGTGACAAAATTGTATCCAGATAGATCAAGAGATTCTAATGTGGACCAACAATGAAACAGCCGTAATTCAAGCCCAGTAAGATTGAAGCATCCACCAAGATTCAAAGATTCAAGCCCAGTAAGATTTTCAATTGATTTAGGCAATTCTCTTATGCCACTTCCGCCCATTTTCAATTGTCTTAGTGATTCCATCTCCACTTCTATTTCTGGGAAACTCTCAAGACTTTTACAACCCTTTAGATCCAAAACAACAAGTTTATCAAGGAATCCAACAGAATCATCAAGCTCAACCAAACTTGTACAGTTACTTAGTAACAAGTACTTTATGTTTGGGATTCCGGATAAGTCTGGGATTTTTTCTAAGAATTGACAACCATTCAAATTCATACATGTCAGGTTTGGCGAATACTGTGAGACAAGAACACAAAAACAGGAAATAATTAATCACACGCTTCAAAAGACAAAAACTTAGAAAACAAATTTCGTGTTTTTCCTTTTGAAACTAACAACTCTATTTGAAATTATATATAATGGATGAAAATAATTTCAAATACATACCTTAAATCGCTCCAATTGTCTGATATGACTGCCAGGCATTTTGAACTCAACAAGATGATTTCCTTGAAAATTGGGTGGCAAAGATTGTAACTGACAACTAGGCCAATCAATAATTCTTAACGCGTTGGGCAGATAGTTAATGTGCCCACACAGAGATGCATTATGGCTTATGAAAATTTGAAGATTTACCATATTACGGAAGCATTCTGGATTCAAGGTTATCTCAACTGGTTCTGGAAGCTTCACCGTGATGCTTTTAATATTTCTTGTTCCCTAAGATGGAAAAGCATTAATTAGGAAACGAAGTCATTGTACAAACCAAAATGCAAGCACATTTTGTTAAGAAAATTAAGGTAACATAAGGTATTCTTTCTTGTCAAATTGAATATAATAACATATGTGATACTTACTGTGCAATCCATTAGAACTTGTTCGACATCCTCGTAAATCCACAATCTACTACGCTGGCCAGGATCATCGGGGGATTCTTTGTGAACTATATCCTTGCCCAGGTTTACTAGCAAGTCGTGCATTGTAATGATACCCCCTCTAATAGTTATCAATGCCTTATCAACGAATTCTTCAATGACTTTTGGGGGTACTATTTGTAGCACATAGTAATTCATAAGTATACCCTTGAAGAAACATGCAATGTCGAGAAAATATCCTTTTGCGCGATGATCCAAGGCGTCATAACTTTTTTGAAGTATTCTTTCAATATGCGTATAAGGTTCTCCTTCGCAATCATCTAATATAACTTGCCAACTTGGTATATCTATACCACGAAGATGAGCACCTAAAATTGTTAGAGCTAGTGGAAGGCCATCAGCAAAAGCTATTGCACGTTGTGCGAGTTTCAAATAATCTTCTGGAGGTTCACTTCTTCCGAATGCATGCCAACTGAAAAGCTCAAGAGCTTGGTTGTAATCTAACTTCTTCACCTCGTAAAACTCAATTTTACGGTTGTCTAGCAATCTCCTATTTTTTGTAGTAAGGATTACTCTACTACCCTCACCAAACCAATCATCTCCAGCCAATTTTTGTAACTGCTCCAAGTGGTCCACATCGTCAAGAATTAACAGAATCTTTATATCCCTCAGCTCTTTTTTTATAACACCGATTCCTTCATCAACACTCTGAATTCTCCGACTTTCGCCTAGAATCTTATCAAGAAGAGTCTGCTGTTGCTGGACTAAGCTTCCTTCTCCAACATTTTGCAAGAAACAACTTCCTTGCATATAGCTTTTGCAATTGTTCAATTGCCTATTCCATATAGCTATTGCAATTGTTGTCTTGCCTATTCCAGATGGACCCCATATCCCAACCATGCGACGACCATTCCCACCAACATCTAAAAGCCTTTCCACATCTTCTACATGAGATTCAATTCCAACTGGGTATGCAATTGTTATAATAATGCTGTATGAAGTGAATTTTTGTTTTTGTGTTGTAGGGACATTTATTCCTGTTTGTCATAAGTTTTACTTGGTGTCAGTTCACATTGTAAGTTGTAGTTATCTTTTTGACTATGAGATGCCCCTTGTAATTTTTGGTGGATAAAATTGGGCATTTGACATCTCCAGTAGCTATCCGGTCATGCAATGACAATGCGCTTTCGTGAACAAAGAAGTTATATAATTCTTGGCGTCTTTTTCTTAGTTTCTAAAGCCAAATTCTTTTGTGTAATGGAGCCATTGGAGATGTTAGCTCTACCAGGGCTGTTCAAACAGCAACTGGCATTCAAAGAACCACAATCTATTCACAAACTAGATAGGAGTTCGAGAACAACATAATATGCCAGCAACGTGAGTTGCAGGATTATCAAAAAATCTTTTCATTCCTAGATTGCTGCTCATCAAGCTTTGCATTCCTTGTCCTTGCAGGATTATCAAAAAATCTTGAACAACTATACCAGCAACGTGAGTTGCAGCAACTAGACATGATTTAGACATGCCAGGATTCTTGTACCTTGCCAATACCAGCAACATTACTAGTGTAATGAGACACAATCTTTCAAAGAAGTATTTTGGGCATATTTGGACGCCTGTTTACAATTAATGTATGATTTTCAACAAACCTTGATTGGAAATTATGAAATAGATAAATCTGTTACATTTCAAAACACATATAACCAATCTAAATTTGGAGGAATTTCAAAACAAACTTCACATCGAGCAGAGTATTCGTCTTCCTCTTCCTCATCAGAAGAGTATTCGTCTTTAACTAGTGTTGCATCTTTACAACAGCTGAACCACTTTGGTACTTCATCGCCTGGAAGATCAATTTCAAATTCAGGATACGGAAGAGAAGATACCTACAATACAATTGGTTACAACAATCATCATCTTAACCATATAACATAGAGGGAGAGACAAAGAGAGACACAGAAAGAGAAGAGACATAAACCTGATCCAGAATACTATTTTCTGTGATGTCATAGCCACGTAGGCTAACGCAATTCATCAATCTCACATACTCAACCTCCGATGATAGTGGCAGTTTTGGAAATTTTTCCAATGATGTGCAGTTATCCAGGAATACCCAACGTACTCTTGGTGGAAGTACTTCTTGTGGAATTTCTCGAAGACTCTTGCAATCACGCAAGGTAAGAAACTCCAAGCTCACAAATTTGCTAATGCATTCCGGAAGCGTGACAAAATTGGCTCCAGATAGATCAAGAAATTGTAATGTGGACCAGCAATGAAGCAGCCGTAATTCAAGCCTTGTAAGATTGAAGCATCTCTCAACAATCAAAATTTCAAGCCCAGTAAGATGTTTAATTGATGGAGGCAATTCTCTTATGCCACTTCCTTCCATATCCAATCTTCTTAGTGATTCCATCTTCACTTCTATTTCTGGGAAACTCTCAAGACTTGCACAACCCTTTAGGTCCAGTGTTTCTAAGGATTTCAATCTAAGTCTTCTTCCAAACTTCGTAAGATTAACGCATCCACTGAGATCCAAAGCAACAAGTTTATCAAGGAATCCAACAGAATCATCAAGCGAAACCAAACTTGTACAGTCACTTAGAAACAAGTACTTTATGTTTGGGATTTCGGATAAGTCTGGGATTTTTTCTAAGAATTGACAACCACGCAAATTCATACATGTCAGGTTTGGCGAATACTGTGAGACAAGAACACAAAAACAGGAAATAATTAATCACACGCTTCAAAAGACAAAAACTTAGAAAACAAATTTCGTGTTTTTCCTTTTGAAACTAACAACTCTATTTGAAATTATATAATAGAAGAAAATAATTTCAAATACATACCTTAAATTGCTCCAATTGTCTGATATGACTGCCAGGCATTTTGAACACAACAAGACGATTTCCTTGAAAATCGGGTGGCAAGGATTGTAACTGACAACTAGGCCAATCAATAATTCTTAACGCGTTGGGCAGATAGTTAATGTGCCCACACAGAGACAGAGATGCATTATGGCTTATGAAAATTTGAAGATTTACCATATTACGGAAGCATTCTGGATTCAAGGTTATCTCAACTGGTTCTGGAGGCTCAACTGGTTCTGGAGGCTTCACCATGATGCCTTTAATATTTCTTTTTCCCTAAGATGGAAAAGCATTAATTAGGAAATGAAGTCATTGTACAAACCAAAATGCAAGCACATTTTGTTAAGAAAATTAAGGTAACATAAGGTATTCTTTCTTGTCAAATTGAATATAATAACATATGTGATACTTACTGTGCAATCCATTAGAACTCGGTTGACCTCCTCGTAAAACCACAATCTACTACGCTTGCCGGGATCATTGGGGAATTCTTTGTGAACTATATCCTTGCCCAGTTTTTCTAGCAAGTCGTGCATTAAAATACTTTTATCCCATTCAACAGTTATCATTGCCTTATCAACGAGTTCTTCAATGCAATTTTGGGGGACTATTTGTAGCACATAGTCCTTATATTCACCCTTGAAGAAACATGCAATGTCGAGAAAACCTTCTTTCGCGTCATCATCCAAGGCATCATAACTTATTTGAAGTATTCTTTCAATATCTGTATAAGGGTGTCCTTTGCAATCATTTAATATAACTTGCCAACTTGGTATATCTATACCACGAAGATGAGCACCGAAAATTTTTAGAGCTAGTGGAAGGCCATCAGCAATTGCTATTGCACGTTGTGCGAGTTCCAAATATTCTTCTGGAGGTTCACTTATTCGGAATGCATGCCAACTGAAAAGCTCAAGAGCTTGGCTGTAATATTCTAACTTCTTCACCTCGTAAAACTCAATTTCACGATTTTTTAGCAATCTCCTATTTTTTGTAGTAATGATTACTCTACTACCCTCACCAAACCAATCATCTCCAGCCAATTTTTCTAACTGCTCCAAGTGGTCCACATCGTCAAGAATTAATAGAATCTTTTTATGCCCAAGCCGTTTTTTTATAACACCGATTCCTTCATCAACACTCTGAATTTTCCAATTTTGGCCTAGAATCTTATCAAGAAGAGTCTGCTGTAGCTGGATTAAGCTTCTTTCTCTAACATTTTCCAAGAAACATCTTCCTTCAAACTCATAGGGAATTGCATTCCATATAGCTTTTGCAATTGTTGTCTTGCCTATTCCAGATGTCCCCCATATCCCAACCATGCGACGACCATTCCCACCAACATCTAAAAGCCTTTCCACATCTTCTACACGAGATTCAATTCCAACTGGGTGTGCAGCCACATGCCAAGATGGGACGCTTAAGATTCCCTCAACGATTCCCTTAACGATGTCGTTGATAAATGTAGCTTCATACCTGCCAGTTTAACCAAATTTGACACATTTAAATATCCAACCACGCAAAAGAACACAACATACTGAAGAGATTAATAGTTGTTTAACCACAAACCTAATGTTATGTATCATTTATACTTGTATGCCTTTCGAAGAGATTAATATATATGGATTTGGAACTTTCTCCTTACAGCTATCGAAAATACAAAAGTACCCAAGAAAATAAATCTTCTCCCTACAGTTGTACGTATATTTTTACAAAAGAATACTTTTCTTTAATGAGTAACTATTAAATGTAACCAAAGCAAAAAAGAAAAAGAAATTAACTTAACTTGAAAAATATAGATAACCCTGAAATATAGAATCAAGACACTAAATTAAACATAATGTCCTACAGCTATCGAAAATATAAAAATACACAAAAAATTAAAATAAAGATCTTCTCCCTACAATTTAATATTTTTACAAAAGGATACTTTTCTTTAATAATGAGTAACAATTAAATGTGTAACAAACAGTAATGAGAAAGAAGAGAGAAAAAATTAAACATGAAAATGATAAAGATTGAAATATACGTACTCTCCATCCTTGAAAGGATGTCCGGACAATTTTGCTGCTTTTTCAAGGGCTTTCCTCCATATGAGCGGTTTCTGCTTGTCATTCTTGAATTTCCTTTCAATAAGGCCGTTAAATGCATCTCCAAATCTATTTTTTTGGTTTCCCACATCTGACGGATCCACCTTGTAAAAAATGGGCAAAACTATTTGTTGCTTTGATTCTTTACATTGAAGGATCTTGACAAGTTCATCCAAGCACCACCTCGAAGATGCATAGTCTTCAGAGAATACAATGAGAGAAATTCTTGATTCTTCAATTGCTTTGACAAGGGCTGGCGATATTTCTTCTCCTTTTACAAGCTCTCGATCAATGAAGGTGTAGATGCCCTTATCACACAAGGCCTTGTACAAATGATCTGTAAAATTGAAGCGTGTATCCTCACCTCTAAAACTCAAAAACACATCATATTTCCATGATGAATCATTTGCGAAAGAAGAGGAAGAAGGAGAAGAAGAGACTGGTTGAGTGGTTTTAGGGGGCGGATCTGAAGGAAGTTGAGATTCCACCCCAGAATCAATTGGCATTGGGGAACTCCCCATAAGCCTGAATAAAGATTTGACATAGAACATTGAAGAATTGAAGAAGCAGAGAGAATCTTATCTGATTTTGTATTGATTTTCTTTCTTAATAAAACGATACAGTAAGAACAAAGCTTATATGCATGACAAATAGCTTAAGGCTTAAACAAACTCACGTGCTCTCCATGAGTGAAAGAAGACGAAGAAGAAGGAGAAGAAGAGACTGGTTGAGTGGTCATAGATAGGAGGCAGACAATTAAAAGTAAAGAGAAGCTCAAAGAATTGGGTATGGCAGTGGCGCTCTGGATAGATTTATGAGGGCTTGACGAAGCAGTTTCCTACCACCTTCCATGCGGACGTGATTAAGTTAAAGGTGTGAGGAACTTTCGTTTCAACTTCAAGTCAACAAACGCTGAATTTTCTTTTCATACTGAAGGTGTAAGGAACCTTCAAGGCAACTTCTGTTTGGCCCAGATGTGTTTTCTTTCAATACATGATGGAACATCTACTTTTTGACTAAGACCTCTTCACTATTATTAAGGCTGCTTTGTATCTCTTTTTCTTTCAGTACATGGTACTTTCGGTGGAAAATGTATTCTCTCTCATAACGGGGCTTTCGGTGTTAAAAATTTTTTATGCTGTAATTTAGTTTACGTGTTAATGTTCTTTTTATTTTTTTATTTAGTTATTTATACTAACACCTCTGAGATTTTTGGCATTTTCACAAAACTCTATGGGTTTCAGAAATTACAAAACACACCTTAAGATTTTAAATTGTTTTCACAAACTCATTTTTATTAACTTTTGGGTTAATTTCAATTTAATACTCTGAACTCTCACCCTTAAAGCATGTTTGTCCATTCACTCTCAATTTTAACAATCATGTACCCCAATTGTTTTAATTTTTTGCAATCTGGTTTCGGCTATCAAAATTTCCCTTAATTGTCTACATGGCAGGCATGAGTCCCACCTTTTCACTGCTTTCAATGTCAATTGAAGGTATTTTCGATCAATTGGTGTCTTCCGCAAGTACTTTTGTTTAAAAAAATATGACACATTTTTTTTTCTTCGAGTTTGAGCGGGAAGGCACCAATTGTCCAAAAATACCCTTCAATTGTCCATTTTTTGCAAGTTTAAGCGGGAAGGCACCAATTCCACAAGTGCTTTTGTCAAAATTAACCCTTAATTTGCATTACTAAAATTGAGCCATTGTGGTTTTGTAAGTGGCACAAAAATTCAAAGAAGATCCCGAGGCAGACAAGTCTCTTCCAAGTGCATGTCCTAGGGTGGGCTGTGTGGGTTTGGTATGTTTCAAATTTTTTTTTTTCGGGATTTTTAGTCCCACCTTTTACTATTATTTGCAATTGATATAAACTGCTATATAAAAAATAGTAAATACAGAGTTGCTTTCATGTCTTGTGGGTTCTGACCCATGAGAGGGTGCATATGCTTCATTTGGACTTTCATATGTGTTTTCTGAATTGTTTATCTCAGCAACAGAAGAAACCATATTATCTTAGCAACATTAACACGGTCTTTTTCATCTTCATTTTCAAACCCCAAGTGGGAACTCACTTTTCCTAGCCTGCTTCCACCTTAAAGGGTTCAAACCTTCAAGGTAACTTCTTATCTTTAATGGTGACTAGTTTTTTTTCATTACATGATAAATAGGTATCTTGTTCAAGATTTTGAGCCTCTTGCATAATAATCATGCATTTACTGGATTTTTACATTTTAAATCGTTTAATAATATAAGGATCAATATGACATTGGAACTCCAAATAAATGTTATTTACACGTCCAAATCCAAATAATAGTTACCCTGAAAGTTAAATAAATATTTAAAAATAACAACGCTTTCAAGTAAATTAACCTTGCTTGATCTCTATTTTCCTGATGAAGATAAGAACCCAACCTGATGAAGATAAGAACCCAAAAGTGTCAGAGTTTGTGGAAACTTGAGAAAATGTATATTTATATTGTCATAGACTAGTTGGAGCTCTTTCTTTTGTTTACCAGCCCTCACCATATATATTAATATTATCAAGATTTCTGGGGTTAAAATTTTCTATATAGATATTGTAATCTCAATGGGGTCTTCTATGTCTTGAATGGTACGTACCTACACTACAGTGTGAATGTGTAATGGTAAGGAACCTTCAAGGAAACTTCTCCTCTTGGACGGTGATACCTACTCGGACAGTTGGTGTCAATTGCCCCCCATTGACCCTTTTTTTTCACCTACAAAACAGGCCAAATACAAACTAGACTGTACCTTTGCTTCACATGGTAGAAGTATGTGATATAAACTAATTAGAAAATGTTAAAATAAATTTGATCACAGCTAGGAGTACTTTCATACAATCAAAGCCAAAAGGGCCATAAGTACCAATACCATACCAAATCAAGTAGAAATTTTAGTGCCTTCGCTACAAAATATATGCTAGAACAAGAAACACATTCAAAGCAAAGGCATATCAATGTCTTTAAGCAGTGGCTAATTACTGTGTAACATGATTTAACATGTTAGAAATTGAACAGCCACAAAATTAAAAGAAGAGGCACAATCCTAGTCTTGTGATTAAAGTCTTCGAAGTGCATGTGAGAGCCATAAGGAAAAGAACATTTCTGACGCGCAACAGCTTTTTTTCATCAGTTCATGATGATGCTTTTTTCTTTTTGACTAACATCTCTTCACAATTGTTTAGCCTTCATTGACTGGATTCACCTCATGAAGCGAAATTTCGTTTGCACCTTCAAGCATAAGGAGTCGGTAACTTTTTGTCTTTGACGGTAACATTATGAAAAAGTAGGTACTCAGAAAGATTAAAAAAAAAAAAAACATACATATACATATGTATATGTATATAGAGGGAGGTGTCTTTGTAAGAGAGAAATAGGTACATTATTCCTATAATATAACTTCGTTTTCAAGAAGTAAAGGAATCCTTTACATGAAAAGAAAAAGAACAACTTAGTAGCCTTAACCATGGCTGGATTTCGTTAAGGAATCCGCCAAGTCCCATTGACGGTTGGATTTCGTTAAAATTTCTTAGGTAAATCTATACCATTGAATAGAATAACCTGAAAACCTGCTCAACAGGTTGAAAAAAAATTCCCAACCCGTCAAAATCTAAAGCCCCCTCTTCACTTCATCTTTCTCTCGCTCTCTCTGACCGCGAACCCTCTCTCTTGCCCTCTCATCCAAACCCTTTTCCTCTTCGTTTTCAGACTTAACGTCCGCACTTCTCTCTCTTTCTCTCATCTCAGCCTCCTCCTCTCATGTAGGGCGTCAAGGATCTGGCCAAAATGACGTTGTTCATGAATGAGAGCTATGCAGACCGAAGGCTTCCTCACCATCGCAACCCCAAAGAGTTTGTTCCATTGGACCATTTGGCAGGTCAATTTTATGTCTTTCTCTTCGATCAAGATTACTCTCTTTAATTTGCCCTTAATATGGATTATTATAATTGATTTTGTATTTAACAAGTTGGTGGGTGCTGGTGTTGCAGATCTTTGGGTGATGGAGAATCTGGGTCAAAGTTTTCGAGCCCGGTCACTGAATCTAATAGCCAGGATGCATCACTCATTGCTTTCAGTTCCTACCCTCAATGCTCCGTTGCTCATGCGACACTACTTCTCTGCCCCTAGTTTCCTTGTCTCTAACTTTCCCAGCAACTAGGAATTGGTGGAGCCGGTGACGCCAGACTACGATGAGGAGAGAGTCGAACAATGTTGACGGGTCATGGCGGTTGAACTTCGGCGGTTGAACTTCGACGGTTTCCAGGTGTCCTCAGAGAGCACAAGGAGAAAAGACTTCCCCGTGGCCTCCATGACTGCCTGGGGGTTTTAGGTAATTTCGCATCTTCACCTTCATTGTTAAAGGAATGGTATATTTGTTGTGATGATCTTTGTTTTTTCTTTTTTATGGTCTCAACTCAAATGCCAATATTCTGTTGCGTGCTTTGGTATCCCAGAATTTTTCTTGTTTTGGTAGCTCACTTTTCTTTTCTTTTTTTTGTTAATGAATTAAACGAGTTGGACTCATTTTGTGGTGAGATTTTAATTTTTCTTTTTCTTACATATGAATATAATTGCGATTCCAAAGGGTGTGGAGGATATAATTTGCCATATAAAAAAATGTAATCGGAAAGCTTAAAGTGGAGGTGAATTGGAAACATTTGTGGGAGAGTGCTGGAGATGAGCGGTTTATAGTTTATGGTTTTTTTTTAATGTGCTGTTATGCAAAGTGTCTTTAGGATTGTTGGGTTCCTTACTTGTGCTGCCCCTTGTATTGAATGATCTTCAGGTTGTGTGTGATGGAGATTGAAACTAATTTTTATTCAATGTTTTCCAGACCTGTAATGGCAAGGTCATGGTGCATGCTCTACTGTATCTCGTTCTTGGTGTGTATTCTTCACATGGTTTTATTTGTTAAAAATTATAGTGTTGCTGAGTTCGTATGTCTTGACAATTATTAGCTTGATGACTATCTTTATTTTTCTTTCAAAAGATTAATGTGAATTCTTTTCTTGTGTTAGCTTTCATTTCATATTTTAGAGTTTTTATCACTTTTCAATCTTTTCTTTTTGTAAGATTACATTTTCCCCTTGTATAAAGTAATTAGTGTTTTTAACACGTAAAAAATGTAGCCATGTTGTTTAGTGCAGGAGAAGCTGCGTAATAGTTGAAGCTGCCATTATGGTTTTTGTTGTAAAAATTTCAAGGTTAAGGCAATTCAATTTTAGTTCTGCGTTTATGACTTTTATTGTATATTAGTTTCATAGTTGGTCATTTCATATTAATATTCTTTCAATAGTTAATAGCCGCATTTGTATGAAAACTTGATCATATTTGCACTGTAGTCTCTTAGGAAAATGGAAAGAAAAAAAAAAAGGTAAGTCTTAAAGTAGAAAAAATGATTAGAAAGAGATTCAAATTTTCTGGTGTAAGTCCAGTTTAATGGCCTTGTTGAAATTATATAAAGACAATATCTAGTTTGAGGTTTCTTGTTTGTGGATGTATGTGTCCGAATCTAACAAAGTTGTAATTCCTTTCATTGCGAAATAAGGAAGTCAGTATGGGTTTACCTCAAAATTTGGCCACTTGCCAATCGAATTGGACTTTGAGTCAAGGTATAAACTTGCTCCCCTTGTTGTGCTTGTTGATACATTTAGATTCTGTGATTAAGTTTTTTTTACAGATGCTAATGCAATTACCAAAATCCTGTTTGGCAATTGTCTTTGATACAATTACATGTATTTTTTATTTTGTTCCACATGCAGTGCATTCCGTTGATGCAATTAGATGTCACATATTCAATTACCTACTTCATGTCTACCAATTGGATATTTGTAACTCCAACTGTGTTCCAAGTTTGCATAATATGCATAATTTTGTTTTTATCTTCCATTAATCCAGCTCTGTGCTAAGTAAATCCTTTGCCTTTTGATCTTTGCCATTTGATTGATTGTTGAGAATATGTTTAGTTTTCTCTTCTTTTCTTTTTTTTTTTTTGTGAATTCCACTTATGCAATTGGATTTGACATGTTCATTTACCTGCTTCCTGTCTGTCAATTGGATTTTTGTGAACCCAATTGCACTTCAATTACCTTGTGTCCAACAATGTTTGTTATTTACTTGTCATTAAGTTATTAACACTTGCAATGAAAGTAGAAGTTAATTGATATACTAAATTCTATTGTGTTTTTTTACTTTTACGTACTTAATCATGGAAGAGAAGAACAATTAAATTAACAGTGATCGTTTGGCAATTACATATTCATTTTTTTTATAAAGAAAGAACAGAATGGCAATTACATAGTGCATGTTTGTCAATTGCCAACATGACATGGTTGTATTGTAGCAAAATAAAGGAATTTTGTATGAGCTAGGTGACGCAAGACATGGGCTAAATTGAAGATGAGAGTGATGTGGGAAAGTCCCAGTCCTTTTTTTTTTTTTTTTTTTTGGTGGGTAGTGGAATATAGTTCAGTTTTTATTTTTATTTTTATTGTTATTTAGGTTTCAGTCTTTATGTTATTGGCAGCTTTTTCAATTTTGAGAATGGAAATACATTATGTCATTTTGTCAATGCAATTGACAAATAGGTAGTGTCATTTGCATCCTAGTCTTCTTAATTGACAAACAAAGTAGTCCCATTTACATTCCAATTGCGTAATTACAAGCTATAATTGATTAACATAAATAAAGTTACAAAACCTTATATTTCTCACATGTTAAGCTCTTTTTATACTTAAAAGTTTTTCTTTATGCTAAGTCATGTCTCACTTTTCAATAATGAAGGAATATGCACAAATGATTTTCAAATTTGAGAATGTCCATACAGTATGTGATTTGTAAATTCAATTGACAAACAGGCAGTGTCATTTGCAATCGTGTCTTGCAATTGTGTCTTGCAATTGACAAACAAAGGAGTCTCATTTACAGACTACTTGCGCAATTACAAGCTATAATGGACAGACATAAATAAAGTTACAAAGTACTATAGTTATCACATGTTAAGCTTTTTTTCTTCTTAAAACTATTTTTTTGTTAAAATTATTTGGATTTATATAAAGATACCCAGGTTTTATTGTTTTGAATATGGATATTTTGTAGCAAAATAAGGAAATTTATACAAGATTGCAAGTTGGCGTGATGGATGTTGAGACATTAGAGTGCAAGCTGGCGTGATGGCTTTTCTAAGTGGCTTTATGAGTTTAATAAGGACTTATTGTCCAAGTCCAAATAGAAAATATTAGTTTAATCATTTACGAACTTTTATAACATTTGAATTGTACCATACATTTGGCTAAGTTATAATATTTCAATTTTACCGTACATTTGGACAAGTTTATTTTCCCTAAAAAAATATTTGAATTAATTAAGGGGTAAAACAAATACAAGTTATAACGGAGGATTTTTAAAATTAAAAATTAAAAATTAAAACTACCAACCTCAATTGATTTTTAAAAACTAAGCATTAGATATGGAGGATTTGAAAACAACTAGCCATCATAATTCATAAAATAAAACCAACAACTCATTATGAAATTGAGTTAGTATTATCAATATTTATGACGATTTGAGTAATTGACAAACATGGACTGTGTAAATGGCAGAGGTCGTTTGGCAATTGCCAAACAGGGAGTGCGTAATTGACAATCAAGGAGCATCCCATTGCATAGCAATATACAATTTCATTTTTTACTAAAATAAGGACTCATTTTACATCCCAAAGGTCCACTATTACCAATTTCTTGTAATATGGATCCATATCCTTGTAAAAAGCTGATTTACAACATTATGGATTTGGTGAACCCTAACGTTATGGATTTGTTACAAAAAATTTGTAAGTTACGAGTTTAGAATTAGCTTGAATTCTAAAATTTTGTACATGAGAAGCAAATGAGATGGTAACTCAATCACTTTCTTCCCCTTCATTACCTCATTTAGTACTTTGTTATGTTACATACTTATATAAAATTTCGAGTATGTTAGTTGAAATTGTATATATTATATGTAAATATCATATTTATACATTATATATTGATTATTAAATCCATATACATGATTTAATTATTATATTATTATATAACATTTTTTTATTGATTGGAACATAAATCAATTATATTACGAAGATATGAACCAAAAAACAGAAAAAGATCATAAGGGAAATTTTTGTTGGATGGTGCTATGAGTCATCTTTTGTCATAAAGACATTTGTTTAAAGTTATTTTTAGAATAAGCACGAATACATATATATTTTTATATAATAATATGTCATCTTGAGAAGTAATTATAGTGTGGCTTCAGAGTATGTCGTATAATATTTATTATAATATAAGTGGATATTTATTGATATTATGTCTTGAAAGTTGAATATCTTATCATTGATTGATATTAAACACGTAAATGAGTTATACTATGTAGTCATATTTTAGTTCCTTATAGTAATTTATTCACATTTAAGAAATAACAAAACAAAAAGAATAGTTATCATGCGTGCCTATTTTCTTCACTTTTGACTTCGTTTTCCACATGATTTCACTTCCCATTCCTAATGCTTTTGTAACCCGAAACTGAATAAGTTTTTTTTGGTAAAAAATATGCGATTTTTGGCCTTTCTAAATATGTTGTAAACATGTATTTAAAATATATTAAAATTAAGAAAATAAATTTATAAAGGGAAGGTGGGATATTAGAGAAGTAAATTAAGTCCTTATCCTTGTAAACCAAAGGGTTTACAATAGTAAGGACTTGTATGTAATTGACAAACAGTTAGTGGGAAATTGAAACTAAATAATGCAATTGACAAATAGTAAGTTCAAAATTGCAATTGACAAACAGTAAAGTGGAACATTCGGAAGGTAAATTGGGTCATTATACTTACAAACACAAACGTTTACAATATTAAGGTATATTATTACTCTATGTTAAACAGGTGTGTTCCATAAGAGTTTAGAACCCATCCTTAATATTGTAATATCGTAATTTACAAAGATGAAGACATCTAGTACAATATTAAGGTAACTTGGGACATTAGGAAAGTAAATTGGGTCATTATACTTGAATAGGGTAAGAGTGGGCCTTGGTGGAATAAATTTGGTCCTTATTCTTGTAAACACAAGGGTTTACAGTATTAAGGACCTTTTTTACAATATTTTGGACCTCCATGTTCCATAAACTTGTAAAGTGTATCCATAAATTTGTAATATCATAAATTACAATAGAAAGGATCTCTATTACATGGTTAAGGTAATTGTGGACCTTGGAGATGTAAAATTGGTATTTATTCTTGTAAATGCAATGGTTTATGACATTAAGGACTCGTATTACAGTACTTTGGACGTAATCCTTCCATAAACTTGTAACACAGATCCTTAATCTCGTACATTACAAGATTTGGGTTCTCATTTATGATTTTTTGCACAATGATTACAAGTTTGAGGTTCTTCCTTATCCATAGCGTTGTAATATTCTGATTTACAATTGAAAGGATCCCTCTTACAATGATAAATTAAGGGTAGACTTTGGAGAAGTAAAGGTAGTCCTTATTCTTGTAAACACAAGGGTTTACAGTATTAAGGACCTTTTTTACAATGTTTTGGACCTCCATGTTTCATAAACTTGTAATATCATAAATTACAATAGAAAGGATCTCTATTACATGGTTAAGTTAATTGTGGACTTTGGAGATGTAAAATTGGTATTTATTCTTGTAAATGCAATGGTTTATAAAATTAAGGACTCGTATTACAGTACTTTGGACATAAGCCTTCCATAAACTTGTAACGCAGATCCTTAATCTCGTACATTACAAGATTTGGGTTCTCATTTATGATTTTTTGCACAATGATTACAAGTTTGAGGTTCTTCCTTATCCATAGCGTTGTAATATCCTGATTTACAATTGAAAGGATCCCTCTTACAATGATAAGGTAAGGGTAGACTTTAGAGAAGTAAAGGTAGTCCTTATTCTTGTAAACACAAGGGTTTACAGTATTAAGGACCTCTTTTACAATGTTTTGGACCTCTATGTTCTATAAACTTGTAATATCATAAATTACAATAGAAAGGATCTCTATTACATGGTTAAGGTAATTGTGGACCTTGGAGATGTAAAATTGGTACTTATTCTTGTAAATGCAATGGTTTATAACATTAAGGACTCGTATTACAGTGCTTTGGACGTAAGCTCTCCATAAACTCGTAACGCAGATCCTTAATCTCGTACATTACAAGATTTGGGTTCTCATTTATGATTTTTTGCACCACGATTACAAGTTTGAGGTTCTTCCTTATCCATAGATTTGTAATAGCCTGATTTACAATTGAAATGATTCCTCTTACAATGATAAGGTAAGGGTAGACTTTAACTTTGTAAATATGGTCCTTATTCTTGTAAACACAATGGTTTACAGTATTAAGGACATCTTTTACAATGTTTTGGACCTCCATGTTCCATAAACTTGTAACGTGTATCCATAAATTTGTAATATTATAAATTGCAATAAAAGGATCTTTATTACAAACTTAAGGTGATGATGGACCTTGGAAATGTAAACTTGGTTCATATTCTTGTAAACGCAGCGGTTTACAACACTAAGGACTTGTATTACAATGGTTTGGACGTAAGTGTTCTATGAACTTGTAAAATGGATCCTTAATCTCGTATATTACAATATTTTGATTCCTATTTACAAGTTTTTGCACCATGATTACAACTTTAAAGTTCTTTATAATCCTTAATCTTGTAATACTATAATTTACATTAGAAAGGATCTCTCTTATAATGTTAAGGTAAGGGTGGACCTTGGAGAAGTAAATGTGGTCCTTATTGTTGTAAACACAAGGGTTTACAATAACAAGGACACATTTTACAAGATTACGGATAAACTTTACAGTGTTATGGAACAGTCTTGTGCCCAACACTTTAATATGAGTCGTTCATGTTGAAAACCCACGTTTTTACAAAATTAAGAAAATAAATTTGTAGTTATTATTGTTTTTGGTTACAAGTTAAAAAAAAAAAAAAAAAAAAAAAAAAACAATTTGGCTGTTAAAATTTGAGTGGGTTGGTTGGGTTAAGATTACTTTATCTAAAAATTTGAATAAGACAAAGTTTCTTTCCCATAGGAAAAGACATATTGCAAATGTGGTTGCAATCATATTATACATTTTATTCCTAGAAATGCATGCTTTATAAGTTTAACATTTTATTCTTAGAAATGCATGCTTTATAAGTTTATCTTGAAAATACAAAATAAAATTAAACTATATATTTGGATAAGTTTATTTCTGAAAAGGAACATTTGAATTGATTAAGGGTAATTTGTCTCATATTTGACAATTGCTTTTGATACCATTAAAAAAGGAAAGGAAAAAAAAGGGTATGATTTACAAGGTTTTGCATCATGATTACAACTTTAAGGTTCTTCCTAATCCCTAATGTCGTAATGTGGATCCATAATATTGTAAAATGGTGATTTACAATATTATGCATTTGGTGAGCCCTAATGTTGTAATCCAGGAGCAAAACTTTGTAAATTGTTACAAAAACTTGTAAGTTACGAGTTTAGGGATTCTTTTTACTACGTTATGGTGCCCTCAATCCTTAATCTTGTAAAATATTTTTTTACTAGAATAATGATCCATTTTACATCACTAAGGTGCACCATTACCAATTCCTTGTAATGTGGATCCATAACATTGTAAAATGGTGATTTACAACATTATGGATTTGGTGAACCTTAACGTTGTAATCCAGGAGCAAAACCTTGTAAATTGTTACCAAAAACTTGTAAGTTACGAGTTTAGGGATTCTCCTTACGACGTTAAGGTACCAGCGGTCCTTAATCTTGTAAACTATTGTTTACTAGCGGTCCTTAATCTTGTAAACTATTGTTTACTAGAATAAGGACCCATTTTACATCCCTAAGGTCCACCATTACCAATTCCTTGTAATATGGATTCATATCCTTGTAAAAGATTGACTTACAACATTATGGATTTGGTGAACCCTAACGTTGTAATCCAGTAGCAAAACCTTGTAAATTTTTATTAAAAAGTTGTAAGTTACGGGTTTAGGGATTCTCTTTACGACGTCAAGGTACCCTTGTATCCCAAAATTGTAAAATCGGCCCTTAATCTTGTAAACCCTCATTTTACTAGAATAAGGACCCCAATTTATATCCTCATGGTCCGGACTTACCTATTCTTTGTAATTTGGATCCATATCCTTGTAAAATAAGGATTTACAATGTTAAGGATTATGAGAACCCTAACGTTGTAATCGTGGTACAAAAACCTGTATCCCAAAATATTGTAAGATCGGCCCTTAATATCGTAAACTCTTATTTTACTAGAATAATGACCCAATTTACATCATCATGGTCCAAATTTACTTATTCTTTATAATCTGGATCCATATCCTTGTAAAATAAGGATTTACAATGTTAAGGATTATGAGAACCTTAATGTTGTAATCATGGTGCAAAAACTTGTAAATCACTACCCAAATTGTGTAACCTACATGTTTATGTATCTTCTTTACAACGTTATGGTACCTTTGTATCCCAAAATTTTAAAATTGGCCTTTAATCTTGTAAACCCTCATTTTACTAGAATAAGGACCTAATTTACATCCTCATGGTCCGCACTTACGAATTCCATGTAATGTGGATCCATATCTTTGTAAAATAAGGATTTACAACATTAAGGATTATGAGAACCCTAATGTTGTAATCGTGGTACAAAAACTTGTAAATCACTACCCAAATTGTGTAACTTACATGTTTTTGGATCCTTCTTACAAGGTTATGGTACCCTCGTATCACAAAATTGTAAAATCGGCCCTTATTCTTGTAAACCCTCATTTTGAATAAGGACTTAATTTACATCCTCCTGGTCCGGAGTTACCAATTCCTTGTAATATGGATCCATATTCTTGTAAATGAGTATTTACAACATTATGGATTAGGTGAACCCTAATGTTGTAATTCTTGTTCAAAAACTTGTAAATCGCTACTCAAATCTTGTAACTTATAAGTTTTAGGATCCTTTTACAATGTTATGGTACTCTCATATCCAAACTACTGTAAATCACTATCCAATCATATGTCAATTGCCAAACAGGAACGGCATAATTGCATGACCCTTATGCAATTGCATTTTCAAAAAGTTAAAACTTGATAACTTCATTTACAACATTATGGATTAGGTGAACCCTAATGTTGTAATCCTTGTTCAAAAACTTGTAAATCGCTACCAAAATCTTGTAACTTATAAGTTTTAGGATCCTTTTACAATGTTATGGTACTCTCATATCCAAACTACTATAAATCACTATCCAATCATATGCCAATTGCCAAACAGGAAAGGCATAATTGCATGAACCTTATGCAATTGCATTTTCAAAAAGTGAAAACTTGATAACTTGTATAACCGGTAACCAATTTTTTTAAAAATTTAAAAATATCATAAAGGACAAATGGTGCATGGGTGCACCTGGTGCACTATAGAAGGTGCCCACCAACATTACCTTTACTTTTTCTTTTCCTCTCTTTCGCAGTTCGATTACATTTGGACCTTTGCGTTTCTGTTTTTATTGAAATCATTTTGTGAGCTTTTCAATATGCGTGTGTTTCTTTTGGTATCCATTGCATACTGATTCTGAAACCCATTTTCATTTTTATGTTCTTCGTCTGCATCTTTGATTTGTTCCCTGTTAACCATTTTCAAACAATATTCATGGTGAAGTCATAAAGAAGTCAAATTTATAGTGTACATGAAACTTACATAAAGACTCTTAACTCTGCGTTTCTCAAATATAGGGACTAGCCATGACAGAGGACAATCAAAGCAGGCCTCCAATTAAGCTTCAGGTTTTTGCTGATTAATTGATGTACCTGACCCTGAAATTTCTAAATGCATATTTGAGGCTTTTAGAAACAGATGAGACGGGACGAGAATGTGGGAGCAGCGACTAGGTAGCTAGCGCAGGGAAGGGAAGGGATATGGTTACGTACGAGGATAAGAAAACGGTTTTACTATTGATAGGACCCATCCCGAATTCCTCGGAATCCGAGACGAATCCTGTGGAATTCCCGGCATCACCCCGATGTCGGGCCCACTTCTGAAACTATATCCTCTTTTTCCCCAGAGGAGTAAGGGCACGAGACTTTCTGCCAAAATTTCAGCAGTGTCTCTTCTGTAATTTGAACAATTTCCAAATATTTCAACCTGCATAAAATGCATTTAATATCCCAACAGGCAGCACGCACAATATAATTTCATGTAATTCACATAATTGGCCTTCGGCCTTCCGATAATTCGAAGTAAACCACCCAGCACTCTATCAAGTTAATTAATACCTTAAACATGACAAACAATAATTTCAATCACACTTAAGAATGTCAAAGCAATCCACGACATTTAATTTTCTCAACATCCAACATACGAGGTTTTAATCTCCTAACATAACCGCATCTCATTCTCACTCAAATAGCAGGACCAACGACAAGGCTCGCCTCATACTCAATAATACACAATTAAGGTTTAACTCGCGGCTGCACCTATGCATTACCCTAGGCTGCCTACGTACCCTCACTGAGGGATCAAGCCACACGTAGTTCTTTCTTAAAACCCTTTTCTTTAAAACACAATTCACCAATCACAAAATCATATATATCCCCATACGCTGGATATACCAATGCCACGTATGGGGTGTGTCAACACGCCGGCTACTCCTACGACACGTGCGACCTCAACACAATATCACATATATACCCATACGCCGGATATACCAACGCCACGTATGGGGTCTGTCAACCAGCCGGCTACTCCTATGACACGTGCGACCTCAACACAATATCACATATATCCCCATACGCCAGATGTACTAAAGCCACGTATGGGGTCTGTCAACACGCCGGCTACTCCTATGACACGTGCGACCTCAACACAATATCACATATATCCCCATACGCCGGATATACCAACGCCACGTATGGGGTCTGTCAATATGCTGGATAACCTAGGCTACGTGCGACATTCATTTTATGTTACATAATCTCCCCATACGCCGGAACATCCAACCCCACGTATGGGGTCTGTCCTCACCCCGGAAAATCCTACGCCACGTGGGACCTAACAATCACTGGATGGTACATAGGGTAGTGCGTATAACACTTCAAACTGACATTCTAATCTCTTTTCTTTCCACAACCACACAGCGACATCCCAAGTACCCCACACATTACCAATACTTTACCAAAAATGCTAAATATAACTATTAAATATAAACTGAATTTCGATGAACTATTAAATTCACATACATAAAATTCCCTCACAAAGCCATGCTATCTATTTAAAATAAAGTCCATTCTCTAAGTCATAGCCGAAACCCAAAGCTCACTTTCATAATTCTCTCAACTCAATTAACCCATACCGAATCATTCCATAATTTCAATTATTAAAATAATACCCAAGAGTTTCCTACGATAATAATAAACACTCTAAAAATCTCAACATAGTCCACATAACTCAACAATGCTCAAGACCTATCACTAGGGTCATTATAATCCTCCTAGGAAGGTAAAGCTATTTCGGAAGACTCATGGTTAACCTAGGGTCAAACTACCCCCACTTGGTCAATCGAGCCCAAGGGGCCCACGACCACCAAACTCCAGTTCGAAAGTTCCTATGTGCTCGACAGAGCCTAGGACACACGTCCTGCAAGTTTGGTCCATATCGGACGGTCGGATGGTTACTATAAACCTAGCCGGAGGATTGGCATTTCCGGAGTATTCGGAACTCCATTTTGTGCTCCGTCGAATCCCACATGATCCTAAGAATGTCTAGATTGATATATATTAAATTCACGATGATCCAACGGTTCAAACCTATCGAACCCGGATAATGCACAATATGCGATATTCGTTCGAGACTCAAACGGTATCCAAATTGAAATCCGAGCACACCTACGCACTCGTGAGAACCAGGAGATCATTTTAGGACTTTAAGCAGGTCCATTTTCCTGGCCCACGCGCTGCCACACACGCCGGCAGAGCGCGGGTGCCTTGAGTAATTTCCGACAGCCAGAAAAACTCCAAACCGCCGGCCAAGCTTCCTATCCTAGGTTTAAAACCCCATTTGGAGTCATTTTTATTCTTGGACATACCTCGAAAAATGGCCGAAAGTGGCCAGAAACGCGATCCTAAAATCGGCCTAAATCCAATTCGAAAATCAGACATTCTAGGCTCAAAATTGATGCAATCCTACCCAACCATCAGCTAGAGCTCGGAAAATAGGTGAGAAACCATACCTCACTCACCAGAAACGGTGGCCGGAGCAGGGAGATCGAGCGGCTGGAAGTTTCTGTCAAACCGGCGCGATTCCAAGCATTTTCCGATGGAATCCGGTGGTTCCAGGGACAGTGCTGGCCAGGAGAGGAAGAACGAGCGACAGCGGTTCGATTGGGACCGGTCTCGAGGCCAGCCGTGGCCGGTGGCAGCGGTGGCGACGATGGAACCGTCGCTGCTGGGTTTTCAAGGAGAGAGAGAGTCGGAGGGGAGAGAGAGAGAGAGAGAGAGAGAGAGAGAGAGAGAGAGAAGAGAGAGAGAGAGAGAGAGATAAGAAAAAAATCAGATTTTATCAAACCCTTTTCGCAATATTTACGATTATGTCACTGAGGGTATTTTGATCGTATCTCTCTCGTTACAATTTCGATTCGAGCCCACTACGTGTCTACGGACTCATCTCACCGCGCTCTACGCGTAGTTCTTTCGTAAAACCCTTTTAGTCAAGCCACACGTAGTTCTTTCCTAAAATCATTTTACTTTAAAACACAATTCACGAATCACAAACTCACATATATCCCCATATGCTAGATATACCAACGCCACGTATGGGGTGTGTCAACATGCCAGCTACTCCTACGACACGTGCGACCTCAACACAATATCACATATCTCCCCATACGCCGGATATACCAACGCCACGTATGGGGTCTATCAACATGCCGGCTACTCCTACGACACGTGTACTTCAACACAATATCACATATATCCCCATAAGCCGGATATACCAACGCCACGTATGGGGTGTGTCAACATGCCGGCTACTCCTACAACACGTGCGACCTCAACACAATATCACATATCTCCCCATATGCCGGATATACCAACACCGCGTACAGGGTCTGTCAACACGCCGGCTACTCCTACGACATGTGCGACCTCAACATAATATCATATATATCCCCATACGCCGGATATACCAAAGCCACGTATGGGGTTTGTCAACACGCCGGCTACTCCTACGACACGTGTGACCTCTCATCTCATCTCATGGTACTTACACAACGAAAACAAACATCTTTATATCTTGAATATATATATAAATATGTATATATATATATATATATATAACCTTCCCCCAATAAATAATAATAGTTCCCTCAATTCCCCCAATAAATATATATAACCTTCCCCCAATATCATAAACCTCAACCGCAATATAGCATCCAATAATTCCCTCAATTTAAAACAATAAATTAATATCCTAATCCCACTTAATCAACACAACTCAACTAACGGTAAGGACCTATCACTACCGTCATTTTAATCCTCCTGGAAAGGTAAAACTACTTCGGGAATCTCACGGTCAATCCAGGGTCAAACTACCCATCATTGGTCAAACAGGCCCCCGGGGGCCACTACCACCAAATTTCGATATGAAGCTTCCTATATGCTCTACAAGGTTTAGGATACACATCCTGCAAGTTTGGTCTAGATCGGACGGTCAGATCGTTCACGATCGCACGATCGGACGGTTACTATACAGTTCATCATCTTCTTCCACATTTCTACTAGCATTAGTAGTTGCTTGCCAAGGTTCTCCGTGAAATGTCCAATTCTTATAACTTTGGTCAACTCCATTAAATTATAAGTGGTCCCTTATAATTCCAACCCCAAACAATTGAAAATTCCCACATTTAACACATGGACAGTCAATATGTGTTGTGGTTAGAAGATTTTCTATTGAAAATTTCAAAAATGCTTCCACCCCTAACTCATATGCCTTCGATCTTCTTTCTGCGTGCATCCATGACTTATCCATCTCCGACAATATACCCTACTATTTATAATAAAGTGAAAAGACAAGCAATGACCATCACTATAGCATATTATAATTACTTTAATAGAAAGTAATTTAAAATACAGACGACAGCTTTTTCAAAACATCTGACGTTTTATACTATACAAACGATGGTTTTTTCAAAAACCGACGTTTTAAGCTAGTAAACAGTGATTCTGAAAACAGCAATACAATTACATACGACGGTAGTTAAATAAGCACCGCCTTGTAAAGGAAATACAGACGATGGTTTTTACGAAAAACCGTCGTCAAACTCTTAAAGAAAAGGAGGCTAAATCTTCTTTTATTCAGACCATTTCCAAGAACCCAACATATGTTAACAACCGATAACATTGAATTTTAATGAAAAGCATGCAAATATTAAAGCCATTCCCTATTCATAACAACAAAGATTGATGAAGAACATACCTACGAAAGCATTAAAAGGTCGCAAAACATATATCTAAAACCCTAAA